>JASJET010000013.1:0-1309061 GCA_034092305.1 Diaprepes abbreviatus | reverse complement strand
ATGAAAATTGTTAAAACCATCATAAATAATTAAACTTAAACATGTAATATACAGTTGACAAGAACATATTATAGCATTTTTATCGAAATTGAATCCAAAAGTATCCAAAAATTTTATTTAAAGTTAAGAATCCTAAAACGCCATCACCATTTTTACCTGTAAAAATTAACTCCGAGATCCTTTTTTCCGCTGTGACTTTTATAACTATATGTTGAACAATTCGCCACCACCACAAGCTCATCCAAATCGAATAATTTATTTGTTAGTTATTGAAAAAAAGCCTGCTAAAACGACTGTTTTTTTTTAATTGTTAATAAACAATAGAAAAATATATTGCATTAACTTTATACTACACCGAAAGGAGCTTCTTGTTACATACAATAAGTATGCAAAATTCTAAGTGAAAATATTCAATAGTTTTTTGCAGAGTGAATTTGTTTATAATATTTTATGTTTCTTTGATTGTTTATTCCCAACGATCTAGAAATCGTACAGTGATCTGCGGGTACGCAAATGAAAGCTCGATATTTATACTAACAATAACAAAAAAAAAACAAATTAATTGTTGATTTTAAACTGTTGAGACAGATAAACAAAGTTGTGGTTGGTTTCTTCGTTATAAAGAAATAGAATAACTCTTCGATTATTGTCGATATCGCGATGCCGATAAGTTGGCGTGATAGGTGAGATTGACGCATATTTTGAAAAAAAAAACAAATTCTGTACAACCACTAGAAGCTGAGATAGAATTTTGTTTTCAAAAAATCGCTGCTGCGTTGTTTATTATTAAAGGATTATTTAAGTAGGAACTCATAGGGAGATGGTAAAACTATTGTATGCAGCAGTTTTCAACTAAATTATTTCAAAACTGTTGTTGTGGCAATAGTTTAAAGTTGCACCTACTCCAAGAGTCAGAAAATGAGCAGTGTAGGGAGGCGTTCTTGCAGCCTACGGCGTGCGGAAAAAAACGTGACTCGGACGCTTCACATTCGCTTCGTCGGAAAAATTTGTATTATCTCGACGAATATTGATCGTAGAATCTTTATTTTTTTTAATCTGTGGTTTTTCGACGAGATATGAACAATGGACGATATGTTTTCGTAATCAAGTTATTGTTAAACATAGCAATAAACAAATTGTTGCACATGCTTTTCAAATTGCGAAAAAAATGTTACAGTGGTCAACAGTATATTGCTAATTAGGGATATTAAAAATCACATTGCTTTTAATGTACCATTAATATTTATGGACTTGTAGGATGAAACAAATTGCGACTGTCATTTGCCGCCAAATTATTGGTTGTACTCGTTAGACATTTTAACTTTTTTGTTTATTTTATTGGACGAATATTTTTCACATACAAAATTTTTTGCTAACATACATATTTTTTGCTTAAATATATATAAAATATTTATTCCGTTCTCCGTTTCTTAGACATCGATGAACACTCATTTTGGAAACCCTTATTGGCTTCATTATTATTATTACAATTATCGTCATTATTATCCCTCTCATCATCATCATCATCATTATTACTCTCACCATCATCATCACTCTCAGCATTGACATAATTATCATCATCATCAACATCATCATTACTATAATAATCATAATTATTTTCTCCCCTATTACTTTCATCATCTTTGAAAGTAATATTACAATAACTTTTGATTGGGTAATCCCTTACAATATAATCGTCAAATGTAGTTTATTCTGAATCTCGAAAAATAGTAATGCAATCAACAAATGTTGCTATTTGTTTCATGCTATATCTCGATAAACATTAACGGTACATTAAAAATCAATCTAGTTTTGAAGATTCCTAATTAATAGTATACTGTTGAGCACTGTTACAACATTTTCGCAATTTGGAAAGCACGTAAGTACGGTAAAATTAGAATTATGCATAAAATGTATAAAAGGGTAACAATTTGTTTATTGACTAATATTTGTTTGTAGGGCTTGCATTGTCTTTATTTTTATTTATGTTTACGACGTTTCGATTAGGTTGTATCTCTAATCGTTATCAAGTATAAACTGAATGTTTTGTCTTAAGACTACGAGCTTATATAGGGACTGTGTCCACTGAACCGCAAATTTTCGCTTCACTGTACACACCTCAATGATTTGATGTTACAAAGTAGTGGTTGCCAAAGATTAGGTATCTCAACACTCGGTTTACTGAAGGTTCCATTATTTGTTTTTAATGTAAGCTGCTTCTATAAATTTTCATTTTTTCATATTGGGTTCCATATATATTGCCGCAGCCTCAGACCATTTTATATGGTGTTGTTTTATCCCAGGCGTGTTCTGCAATACCTGATCTCGACGTTTCCCCTTTTTGTGTATGAGTTTTATGTTCTTTAATTCTAACTTCCAGTGATCGTTTAATTTCTCCAATATACATTTCACCACACTCACATGGAACTTTGTAAACACATTCTTTCTTATCGGTACTTTTTAGTTTTGTTTTGGTTATAGGAGCTCTAAGTGTATTTCCTGATTTAACGGCTGTTTTTATATTATAACTACTAGCAATTCGTCTTATTTTCTCCGAAGTTCCCTTAATGTACGGAATTATGAAGAGGGAATGTGTTTCTTGCAGTCCACTGTTCGTTGTTCTAAAGTCATTTATAACATCGTCAATTAGTTTCAAAGGATAACCATTCTGTTGTAAATCGGATTTAACATTTGCTACGTCTTTTACCAATGAATCGGCATTATAGCGCGATTATAGAGGTTGCGTATAATTCCCCGTTTCGTTACAGCAGAATGATTAGAACTATGATTAAAATATTGTCCAGTATGTGTTGGCTTTCTATATACTGAAGTTTTAATAGTTTCGTTTGAGCGATTCACCATGACATTTAGGAAAGGCAATTGATCATTACCTCTTTTTCCATGGTAAACTTAATTGTAGGTAAAATGTTATTTAGATGTTTCAAGAAATCATTAAGTTCTTGATATCATTGCCCTTTCATACGATGAAGGTAGCATCGACATATCTCAACCAGACTTTCGGTTTTACTGTTGCCATTTCTATGGCATGAGTTTCGAACCATTTCATATATATATATATAGATAAGTTTTTGTCCGTGTAATTTAAAATAAAATAGAATCAAATATTGGCGAAGTGGACGTGAAAATTTGTCAATCTACATGATTCTCGTGTTAAAAAGTGCGGAGCACTCCAAAATATGGAAAAACTCCGGGTCCAACAGATGGCGACAGCGCTGTTTCGTCCTAATATGGGACTCGTCAGGCCACCGCATTCGGTACAAACCATCACCTCGCCTTTGCATCCTATAAAGCTGAGTTTAAAATCAAAAAACAGCAAACAAGACGACAAAGGCGACATCTCGATGGTCTACTTGATAACACAAGAACCACATAGATTTAACAAAGTTTGTAAAAAAAACCGCCATATGGTGGCGCGACGGTGAATTAAAACAGAAATATGTAAAATCGAGTACACGAAACGCGCTGCCCAAAAGATAGGGGTCCCATTTTTCGGTACTGCCAACCAAACCTACTGATAATTTCAGCAGCCAAAGCCACGTGTCGCACCAAACGATCCCACCATGAGAGCATCGTTTAGCGTGTTTCAAAGCCAAACAAATAAATAAATAAATAGATAAGTTTTTGTCCGTGTAATTTAAAATAAAATAGAACCAAATTTGGCGAAGCGGACGTGAAAATTTGTCAATCTGCATGATTCTCGTGTTACAAAGTGCGGAGCACTCCAAAATATGGAAAAACTCTTGGTCTGACAGATGGCGACAGCGCTGTTTCGTCCTAATATGGGACTCGTCAGGCCACCACATTCGGTACAAACCATCATCTCGCCTTTACATCCTATAAAGCTGAGTTTAAAATCAAAAAACAGCAAACAAGACGACAAAGGCGACATCTCGATGGTCTACTTGATAACATAAGAACCACATAGATTTAACAAAGTTTGTAAAAAAACCGCCATATGGTGGCGCGACGGTGAATTAAAACGGAAATATGTAAAATCGAGTACACGAAACGCGCTGCCCAAAAGATAGGGGCTTGGTTGCCAGTACCGAAATATATATATATATATATATATATATATATATATATATATATATATATATATATATATGTAATCGAAGGTTTTCGGGCATCCCGTGTATGTGCTGAGTCCCTCTCAGAACTGTAAGGCAGCTGACGTTTCGGTGAAATCTCATTCACCATTTTCAAAGCTCACTGTATAGCGTCTACGAGCGAACGTGAGTTCTCCGATTTTTTGGTCATACGTTACGATGTCCATTATCACCGTTACATTTCTCTTGTCCGATGATAAAATCTTTATGGATTCATCCTTGCGAAGTTCTTTTAAGGCTGATGATTCTAGCTTGAAGAGATTTTGAACTGGATTTTTCTTGTCTTCCAAAGTTGATTTTATTTTCAACCTAAACTCGTCGGAATGGTTTTCGTCGACTTGTATAGATTCTACAGAGCTTATGATGTCTAGAACAGGCATGCTTTTTGGTGCGAAATTAAGCCCCTTGCTTAGTAGTTGCTCTTCTGGTGTTGAAAGTATTCTTGAAGATAAGTTTATAATCGTTTTTCTTGAAGGTGCTTCATGTAGAGTCGGTTGTTGATGTGATTTTAGTTTTTCTAGTTTATTTCGGTATTTCCTGGCCATATTTTCTTTCAACTTGTTGCATATGTTATTTATTTAGGTGGAAAATATATATGAAACCCAACATGAAAAAAAGAAAATTTATAAAAGGAGCTTACATTAAAAACAATCATGGAATCTTCAGTAAACCGAGTGTTGAGATACCTAATCTTTGGCAACCACTACTTTGTAACATCAAATCATTGAGGTGTGTACAGCGAAGCAAAACTTTACGCTTCAGTGGACACAGTCCCTATATAAGCTCGTAGTCTTAAGTCAAAACATTCAGTTTTTACTTGATAACGAGTAGAGATACAATCTAATCGAAACGTCGTAAAAATAAATAAAAATAAAGACAATGCAAGTCGACAACCACATTTTAGTCAATCTTCAACATTGTCTACAACCTTCAAACAAATTTGTTTATTGCTATGTTTAACAATAATTTGATTACAAAAACATATCATCGATTGTTCGAATTTGAAACGTCCGAGTCACGTTTTCTTCCGCGCGTCGCAGGCTGAAAAACGCCCCCTTCCACTGCTTACTTTCTGACTCTTTAAGTAGGTGGAACTTTAAACTATTGCTACATCAACAATTCTGAAATAATTGAATTGAAAACTTCTGCATACAATAGTCGAATCATCTCCCTATGAGTTCCTACTGTAACGAAGTTACTAATTTTTGGGCATGAGTATGTTCGCCGCAATTTAATTTATTTACTATACATCTGAAAAATCTGATTCTTGCGGGAAAAGATTACTTAAAGTTTCAATATTACCGGCACATAATTAGATTTGCCGCGCTATGCCGAGAAATACGATTTTCCGATAATTTTCAGTACGTCCGACCATAGTAATCGCGCGCCGTATACAGCAGTACTGTATGCATGATCACCGCACGCCGTCACTCGTCAGCGTCGTCGATTTACGCTGTTGTTGTTCGGTTGAATGTTTCGCGTTAGCGCTTGCGCTGTCGTGGGGCATCGTTCTTCCTCCCCAACTAAGCGTGGTATGGGAATTTGCTTTAAAATATTAATATTATGTGGTCCAAAATTTAGTAAAGTATTTTTTATGTCACTACTTGGAGTCGACGTTGTTAAGCGTTTCGTCTCTTGCGACACTCTCCCGTACTGTGCGAGCGTGTTTCTCGAATGACTAACTGGATTGGTAGCTCCGGCCGAGGTATCAAAAAGTTTTTTGAAACCCGAATCCAAAAAATTGATACTATCGAACGACAATTTTTTATTTTGACGAGGAAACACCGTGGTCGGCGATGCGTTCTTGCCATAAGTTGACAAATTTTCATTTAAACTAAAATTTTGTTTAGGTATCATTTTTGTCTCTCTGTATAAAAGAACGCTAATGTTTTTTATTGTATTTGAAATCTGAATTATTTATTGAACCAAACTTAACTGATGAGTCGTCAGAATCGGTATTATTCACGGTTATTGGTGCCGTGCCCCTTCGCGCGCCGGTCATTACCGACGCAGAGGACCCTCCGTATCCACTCGAGCGACTAGGATAGCCGCTCGCCCCACTGGACACGGACTTGAAATTTAAAAAAAGGAATGGGCATATTTTCGAAAGAAATTTTTTACCTTATTTTTTATTTATTTAACTGATCAGTAGAAGTTTTTTCGATAATTTTTCCAAAAGAAAAAATTATTTAACTGAAGTATGTAATCAAGGTAGGCTATTTTATTTAATTTATGAAAGTGGCTATTTGGTTTTTCTGGAATTTGGAAAAACGGAATATAAAAATTTTCAGAAAAGTACTGCAGATTTTTTTAGGTTATGTAAGTTTTATAAAGTCAGTAATGTCAATTAATTTTGAAGAAATTGTTTTATTTTATTTAAATAATGTCCAGTCAATAGACCGCGATATTTTTATTTTTGTCAGGCCTTTGGTGTTATTTTGATTTATGTCGACCTCTATATACAATTTATTTTTATTAATTTAAAATGAAAGGTACCACAACGTCTTGTGATCCTTTTACAAAATGAATGAATATGATATATTTGATTAACAATGTTTTTGGAAAAAGAAATAGTTATTGTTGTTAAAAATTTAAACTAATTATTAATTTCGGTGCAAATCTGTTTGCGAAAAATTAATTAAAATTTCTAAGTGTTATCTTTTGTCTAAGACTGAAGTTTGTAGCTTACGGTTAATAACAAGTTTTATTTATTTATTACTGTGCTTATTATACGGACTAACAATATTTTAATTTTTATTACTATTTGTTTTTAATGTTTAAAATTTTTTTAAAAATTCTGTATTGAATTTACAGACACCAATCAACAAAAGATCTTTTCTAAGAAATTACAAATATAGTTAATTAATCTAAATTAAATTAATACTTATGTGTCCTGCTGAACAAATTCAGCCCTATTGGTCAAGTTTTAAAAGAAAAAAAAATATGTATTAACATATGTCAATATTATTAAAAAATTAAAATTTATTCTTAGAAAATAAATTAATGAAAAATAAAAAAAAATAAAGTTTAATTCTTATGAAATGTCAAGTCAAGTTAGTGGAAAATTCCAATGAAAGCCAAAATAGGTAAATTAGTTTTTATAATTACTTATTAGTTTAGGTAAAATTATTTAATTATGCCAATAGGCCTAAAATAATATTTTCTCGAACAATAATTAGTGTTAGGAAAAATTAATTTCCTTTACAAAAATAGTTTAAGTGTTTTGTTATGGTTTTTATTTTATCCAAAAACAAAGATAATTTATTCGAATAGCTAGCAGTTAATTTAATTCTAAAATCTCTAGTTCAAGTGGAATTTTACAGTGTTGGCTTTGAATGAGTCATGAATGCATCGTCTTTATGAATGGAATCTTCCGTTCACTATGGAAAGTTTTGGTATAACTGATTATTTATTTTTACTGTTTGCATTCGATAATTAGATTTTTTGTTAATTTGAATAAGAGTCTTTATTTATTGTTTAGATTTTGAACGTGCTAGTCCAATATTTAAATTAAAATTGTCCAAATTCGGTTAAAATAAGATTAAAATTCACGGAAAAGGCACTTATTAATCTTCCGAGATTATTGTTTTAAAGATTATTTTTACGACACGAAAATGTCTTTGTTTTTATATTAATGTTTTGTTAAAAAAGTCCTAAGATTTTTTAGTCACGCAAATGCTATAGGTGGTTTGTCCCTGAAGTCTCGTCGACTATTACGAAAACTCCAGGTTAGCCGTACCTCGGATAAAACTATCAAACCAAGCAGCAAGTCTTGCGAGCGATTTTCAACGATTTTCTATTCCAGAATCCTTTCTTACCCTTTAATATTCTCGTTTTTCCTTGAGAGCTATCGTGCCTGGTACCTGGTATTAGTTAATAAGCCCTATTCGCCACGTAATTAGCGGATTTCTATGTCTTCTGTTTCTTCTGCTAAGGAATTAGGACCTTAATTTCTTGGTAGAAATTAAAGACTCTAAGGCCTCGCTATTGAAATCCCCACAATTTTTCGCCGTCTTTATGCCAGCGAAGGGTATTCAATTGTCGAAAAGGATCTGCGACCGCATCTATACCAGCATCTTCTTCTTCTTTAGGTTCCGTCCTCGTTCCGAAGTTTGGCTATCATCAAAGCTATGCGTATCTTTGACACTGCAGATCTAAATAGTTGGCAGTTGTTGCAATTGTACCATTCTCTTAAGTTCTTTAACCATGAATACCTTCTTCTTCCTATGGATCTTTTGCCTATTATTTTTCCCTGGATAATTAATTGCAGCAACTGGTATTTGTCTCGCCTCATAACATGTCCCAAGTATTGCAGTTTGCGTTCTTTAATAGTAAGTACTAATTCTTTCTCTTTCCGCATTCCTCGAAAAACCTCCACAATTGTTACTCTTTCTGTCCACGATATTCTTAATATTCTACGATACATCCACATCTCAAATGCTTCTATCCTCTTGGTATCAATCTTGTTCAATGTCCACGCTTCCATTCCGTAGTAAAGAACTGACAGCACGTAACATCTCACAAGGCGAATTTTAAGTTTAAGGCTTAAATCTCGTCCGCAGAACACCTTTTTCATTTTAATAAACGTAGCTCTAGCTTTTTCCACTCTGATTCTGATTTCTTCAGAGCTGTCGTTATTTTCATTGATAACAGTTCCCAGGTAATTATATTTTCTCACACGTTCAATTCTTTGATCATGCACGGTCAGGGAAGTTTTGTGGTGATTTAGATACCACCATTATTTTTGTTTTACTGATGTTAAGTGATAATCCATATTCTTCACTGCATTCTACTATTCTGTTAGTTAGTATCTGAAGTTCCTCCGAAGTTTCTGCAATTACAACCTTGTCATCAGCATATCTCAAGTTGTTTATTGGGATGCCATTTATTTTAATATCTATATTTTGCTCTGAAAGTGCTCTGTTTACGATGTCTTCTGAGTATAGGTTGAATAAGATTGGTGAAAGTATACATCCTTGTTTTACGCCTTTCTTAATCTCGAGTTCCTCCGTTGTCTCTTGCTAAATAGTCGAATATTCGCTTTTTGGTTATAGTAAATCTTGGAAATAATCCTGATATCTCTTTTATCCAAGTTTTTTTCTTCCAGCAGTCTCATTAGATGATCGTGATGTACTTTATCGAACGCTTTATTGTAGTCATTGAAGCACATATACATATTTTGGTTCATATCTAAACATCTTTGGCACATGACGTTAAGTGCAAATAGTGCTTCTCTTGTTCCAAGCCCGTTCCGAAATCCGAATTGAGTAGCACCAATATCCACATCTAGTTTTCTGTGAATTCTTGTGTGAATCACTTTGAGGAATACTTTTAATGTGTGTCCCATTAGGCTTATTGTGCGATGGTCAGTGCACTGTTTTGCGTTTGCCTTTTTTGGTATAGTGACAAAAGTTGACAGGAGCCATTCTTTTGGTATTTCTCCTGTTTTGTAAATGCAGTTAAAAAGGTCGACAAGAATATTCACTGATTCACCTTCCACAAGATTGAGAAGTTCCGATATAAGCCTATCTGGTCCCGGTGATTTACCATCCTTCATTGTTTTTATAGCGTATAATATTTCTTCTTTAATTATGTCTGGTCCTTCGTCGCCTTGTATGTTATCAGTAGGGTAACTAACGTGGAACTGCTACGTTTCAAGGTCACCGCTCTGGATGGCTCCAGTCCATCCGCAGAAGCCACGATCGGTTGCCAGGCGGCGCAAGAAGCGGCTTAAGATCAAAGGTAGTGACAAAAAGTTACCTGACAGGTAAAAAAGGTCCGTATGTCGGTATATGCGAGCGGTGAAGAAGCCGAGGAAGTGTCAAAGAAGTGATCGTCAATGACGTCACAAGTCCAGTGGTTGTTGAAGTAGTTACAGGGTGTTGGAAAAGTGTGTTAATCAAAAAAGTGTAAATGTATGTAAATGAATGAATGGTGATTGTATATGGGTGTGTGTTTGTGCCACCCCCTGTATATGCAAGGTAGAATGTATGAGGAGGAGTAGTCCGTCGGTGGTAATTAGTAACACCTGGGCTAGCTTATATGTGTATTATACAGGTTGTATCAAAAAGAAATAAATATATTTTTGTATTGATTTTGTGTGAGAAGAGCCTAGCCTAGCCTAGCGGAGCCTAGCCCAAGCTAGCCACCCTGTATACTGTATGTGTTGGACAAGAACAAATGTATGAGAGAGAGAGATGTAGATAGTTTGATATTGTTACGTATATATCTATCTCACTTGTATATATTTGATATGTGAGAGAGAGAATTTTAGTTTATTTTACGTATATTTTTGTCTCTTTTTTACTCGTAAATTTATGTGAGAGAGAATTTTAGTTTATTTTACGTATATTTTTGTCTCTTTTTTACTTGTAAATAGTAAAAAATGTACGATTTACGTTAGTTAATAATTTAAATTTTATTCAAATCGAATATATATATATATATATATATATATATATATATATATATATATATATATATATTGTGAGGTCACGTTATAAGATAAGAAAGGTCAAATTAGCAGATAAAACTTCATAGTATTTACCATGTAAAATGCTCGAAATTGATACTGTTTTAAAATTAATTAAATTATTAATATTTTAATAAAAGCTGTTTTTTCATATACGATTACAATAGGGTAGGTATCTAGGTTGGATAGGTAAAAAAACTACCTACTCTAGCTACCCTATTGATATTGTTTTAAAATGTTATTGCTTAATATGTATGTAATTTGAATAAAATGTTAAATTTTTCACCACTTACTTCTACTAATTTTAAATGGAATTTCTTTCTTAGTTTAAAATCTATGTAAGAGAGAGAGAGAGAGATAGAGGCTTAAATAGGTTATTGTGTATGTGTTTATTTCCCTCGTATATATGTGTGCGAGAGAGAGAGATAGAAGTTTAAAATAGGATATTGTGTATATATTTATCTTACTCGTATATGCTGACAAATACATCTATTATATGTATGTGAGGTAGATGCAAGTTCAAATGGGATATGTGTATATATTTATCTCACTCGTATATATTTATAATAAAAGATGCAATTATGTATGTATATTTTACGTTAGTCAACAACATAAAATTAATTTATTTAACTAATAAACCGAAAATATTTTACGAGGTCACGTTTTATAACGATAAAGGTCAAATTAGCAGATAAGACTTAATAATATTTACCATGTAAATGTTGGAAATTGATACTCTTTTAAAATTATTTCTATTATTAATATTTCAATATATATACTGTATTTTCTCTAGGACAAATTGATACAGGTAAATACAGGTAAAAGTTTAGATGTCTAGGAAATTACAGGTAGATCGAATACACGTAATAGATAGTTAAATATTTAAGTAATATTATATTTGTGGGTAAAAGTGTCAAAAAGGCCATATACATTGTATCCAAAAATAACGTGTTCGTGTGAAAGATCGTTATCAGCCGGGATGCCAAAGGCACTTTTGCCGCTGTGTGCGCATATTTTTCTCTTATAGTTTAGCCAAAAAACGAATTTTGGTCGACTGCGCATGTGCCAAAAGGGCACTTTCGTTTTTTCGTTAAATTCGGGGTTGCTGAACACAGTTTGAGGGGTATTTTTCGTCTAAAACGAAATCTAAGGCCCTATTTTGCACCTATTATGGAATATTTGTATAAATTTCACCCCAATCGTATACATTTATAATAATACAAAAAGATGTAAATTAAATTTTTAAGTAATATTATATTTGTGGTTAAAAGTGTCAAAAAGGCCATATATGTAGTGTCCAAAAGTGACGTATTCGTGTGAAAGATCGTTATCATCCGGGATGCCAAAGGCACTTTTGCCGCTATGTGCGCATATTTTTCTCTTATAGTTTAGCCAAAAAACGAATTTTAGTCGACTGCGCATGTGCCAAAAGGGCACTTTCGTTTTTTCGTTAAATTCGAGGTTGTTGAACACAGTTTGAGGGTTATTTTTCATCTAAAACGAAATCTAAGTGTGCCAAAATGGCACTTTTGTTTTTTCATTAAATTCGGGGTTTCTAAACACGGTTTGAGAGGTATTTTTCGAAAATAATTTAACGGTAGACATTTCAAATCTTCACTGCTAAGTTCATTAATATCTACATTATCTGATAAAAGATCCAAAACTAGACAAACACCTTCCATCTTGGATGGATGATACACAGAACTAAATTTATTAGGAATAATATGAGGTTAATATATATATATATATATATATATATATATATATATATATATATATATATATATATATATATATATATATATTAATTTATCACTTTAGATATATGTTAAACCATATTAAAAAAAAACTACATTTCCAACCAACTGATTCATTTAAGAGCTTCAGGATTTTTTAGTGAATTTCTTCAAGAAAATTAATGTTTTCTCTCAGTGTTTCTGAAATATCTAGATTTTTAAAATAATATTCACAAGTCTTAACCTCATGTAATGTTTTTTTGTTTCTAATAAAACTTTTTACAACAAGCAAATAACTAATACGAAATGAATAATGAGTAAACCGATATAAAACAGACCGTTATATTTTACATGGATTTTATAAGTACACATCATCTCTCTTTATTTCTCTCTCTCTCTCTCTCTCTCTCTCTCTCTCTCTCTCTAATGGATCGCGACTATATAGTCAAAGAAAATTCTATAATAGACAGTATTTTTCATTTTAAAAAGATAAAAAATAAACAATTTTTACTTCCAATTTTAAGTAAAATGTTACTTAAAATTAATTTACTTTTAATTGCATATTTTATTACTAACTACTGATGATTTGGAAGTAAAGATAATATATTATACCAGTTAGAAAAAATAAATCCTTTTTCTTTTTTACTCCTATATAAATTTTATAGGTCTAATAATTGTAAATAAAACAGCTTTATAATTTTAAAATCAGTTCTCTATTTTCTAAAAATAATTCCTCTTTATAAATTAACAATATTATAGTTTGTTTTCTTCACTTTCGTCTTCTTCTTCTTCTTCTTCATCTTCAATTTTCATATATTCTTGGAGTTCCACAAATTCTTGTATCAGAACCGGATCACTAATGTATTGTTTCAATTCCATTATACCTTCGCTAGCACAAAACCAAAATTTTAATATTTCTCGCACAAATTCCACGAGATTCTTGGTTTCGAAATAGACATCACACACTTTTGCTGCCTGTCGATATATTTCTGCTATTTCCATATATTTGTAAACCGAAATTGGACGGCTTTGTTGAGCATATAGACTATATTCCTTTGCTTCTTGTAGACATGTCCATTGCACCTTTCTAATTTGTTGATCTAATAAATCGCTATTAAGCGACAATGATGACGATGATGAAGATGACGATGACATTATACTCTAATTACAAACAATAACAGTAACAACAACACTTTTCAATTTGTACTGATTGAGTATCTATGTGTTTTCGTAGTTTTTAAACGAATTTTTAAAGAGGGGATTTGAATTTTATTATTGTTAGCACACCAATGATAGACAATAGAGTGGTCGATTTCTCCCCTCTACATTTGTAGTAATGTTACTTATCCTAAAATAATTTTAAATTAGGTTTAACTTTGTTATTTGGAAAAAAAAAATAACAAAAGCAACGTTAAAAATAATGCTGACTCGTGCTACAGCGGTAAATGGAAAAAAACACAAATAAAATTTCTATTTACATCATTTTATGCAAGAAGTAATGTATTGACTGGTAATGGTGTATGAGGTAGACGAAGCAAAGGAATAAATAAAAATCTTTTATTCAGCAATTCAAAATGTTTGAAAGAAAATATATTTTTATTAATAAAACAAGTTTTATTGCTAATTAAAAATTATAAATTGAGATTATAGTTGACATTTATCTTCTTGAAGCACCCTGCTGCTGCTGCTGTTGGTGTCCTGCACCTCCATTTTGACGAGCATTTCCTCTTGTTTCCTTACTACTTAGATAACGGGAAGGTAAATGTTTAGCTCCCTCATATTTATTAAGAAATTCATGATAATCACATGCTAGACATCTCTCGTTTACCATATCTGTTTCTCCCTTGCATTTAGGACACTTTAATGTTTCTGGGACTGGCATTTTCACTATAATGATATAATTCTAATAAAATTTTCAATATATAAATTTATTAAAAAATATCATATAAATTATTTGTTAAATGTATTAGATCTATTTTTAGTTACCTAGATAGTTTTTCACCTGTTCATTAAACTGTCTGAATATAAAAAATATGACTAATATAAATAATTTTAAAAGCATATCAATTTCAAACATTTTACGTGGTAAACAGTATTAAGTCTTATCTGCTAATTTGACTTAACACGTTGATACCTTTTTATACAAGTAAAAACAGGTAAAAGTGACATCACTATTGACGTCACAATGAGTCATGCTACAAACCTATAAAATTCCACGGAGTTAATCTTTTTTGTTGTTGTTGTTGTTGTAATTGACTGTTCGCGTCAGAACGAAGCAATCAAAACTACTGGAGCCATAGATATACAATTGGAATTTGAAACTAGCAAAAATATACCTCGGAATACAACAGCATATTGTCTAATATTACACGATTGTTTTCGGTGAAAATACAATATAGTGAAATCAATCTCCTAAGAAAAAAACTATGGAAAAAAAATGTATATATTAGACATTCAAGGCTATCAGTATAAGAAAAGTGACTTTATTTGTAAAGAAATATCTATAATTAATACTCAAAGTGGACAAATATATCACAGTTTGGTCAATTTGCCTCACGAAATTGAATGGTTCAACGAGGATATTCAAAAACGTTTCGAATGGTTGACGGACAACATTCACGGTCTCAAATGGAATCAATCAGATTTCAATTATATACCAAATGAAAATATATCTAATTATATCAGAAATATTGTCGGCAATGAAACGATTTTTGTAAAAGGCAATGAAAAAATGTGTTGGTTAAGAAAATTAATTCAAAATAATATAGAGGAATTGTTACTAATAGGATGTCCAAATTTAAGTAAATAAAAAAAGTATAAAAATTTTTATAATTTCCATTGTAGAGAACATTATTAGAATGATAAAAATTGTGCTAAAGAAAATGCATTATTACTATATAATTGGTTTATTAATAAAACAAATTAAATATTTTTCATAGACTTTTTATTTCTAATCACCATATATTCTCCTCACCCTCCCCCCAGTTAGGAAAAGAAAAAAAGCTATATTTATTAAATGTATTAGATCTTTTTAATTACCTAGGTAGGGTAGCTAGAGTAGGTAGCTTTTTTACCTATCTATCCTAGCTACCTACCCTATTGTAATCGTATATAAAAAAAAACAGTTTGTATTAAAATATTAATAATTTACTTAATTTTAAAACAGTATCAATTTCGAACATTTTACATAGTAAACACTATGAAGTCTTATCTGCTAATTTGACCTTTCGCGTCATCAGTTGCTGACCTCATACACAATGTATTTTCGATATATTATTATTAGTTAAATTAAATTCTTGTAGTTAGGAATAAATATAGATAGGTATAACACACAGATGATAGGTTCAGAGGACAAGTTTATACAGGTAAATTCAGTCAAAAAAAGTAACTTTTTTGTTGCCTCAATCTATAAAAGCCCTACAAGACTAAAAAAAATAGATATGTTATAAAATTAACAAGGTGTACCTTCTAATAGTTAATTTATAAGAGCAAAAATGTCATTTTATTATAAAGATGTTTTTACAATCAAAAAAGAATGTGATGAATGTCATAGAAAAACACAGGCTCAAGTTTTAGTAAAGGACAGTGAAGAGTACAAAACAGTAACAAGAAGCAGTAACAGACCGATGTTTTGTCATCCGAAAGCAGCATGGAAAACGGAGGTTAGAGGTGACAAATGGGGAGAAAAACAAGTTGGTGTTTGCACACCTATTACGAATAATAAAAATCTTAATTTTTCATTTGGCAATTAACTTTTTAGATGTAAATAAAGACTTTTAATAAAATATTAATCCTAGTACAAATGAATTGTTTTATTTTTCACAATTTTTAAAAACTAATATAGAAATTCCATTTAAAATTAGTAGAAATAAGTGGTGAAAAATTTTACATTTTTATTCAAATTAGATACATATTAAGCAATAACATTTTAAAACAGTATCAATAGGGTAGCTAGAGTAGGTAGCTTTTTTACCTATCCAACCTAGCTACCTACCCTATTGTAATCGTATATGAAAAAACAGCTTGTATTAAAATATTAATAATTTAATTAATTTTAAAACAGTATCAATTTCGAGCATTTTACATGGTAAATACTATGAAGTTTTATCTGCTAATTTGACCTTTCTTATCTTATAACGTGACTTCACAATATATATTTTCGATTTGAATAAAATTTAAATTATTAACTAACGTAAATCGTACATCTTTTACTATATACAAGTAAAAAGAGACAAAAATATACGTAAAATAAACTAAAATTCTCTCTCTCTCTCGCATATATTTAATAGATATGAGTGTGTTTCGCATATATTTAATACATATGAGCAAGATAGATAGACAGATACGCATCAATATCAAATTATCTACAAAAAGTAACATCTTTTCAATAAAAGTGTAGAGAAAAAGACATCTTAGCCTGATACCAGCAAACCGGCTGCCACAGTCTATATTGAAGTATATAATTATATGAATAATTTTAAAAACAGTTCAAATTCTAATGTTTTACGTGTAAAATTTTATTAGCTTATCTACATGAATTTGACCTTTCTTATCTTATAACGTGACCTCACAATATATATTTTCGATTTGAATAAAATTTAAATTATTAACTAACGTAAATCGTACATCTTTTACTATTTACAAGTAAAAAAGAGACAAAAATATACGTAAAATGAACTAAAATTCTCTCTCTCACATAAATTTACGAGTAAAAAAGAGACAAAAATATACGTAAAATAAACTAAAATTCTCTCTCTCACACATCAAATATATACAAGTGAGATAGATATATACGTAACAATATCAAATTAGCTCCATATCTCTCTCTCTCTCTTTCTCATACATTTGTTCTTGTCCAACACATACAGTATACAGGGTGGCTAGCTTGGGCTAGGCTAGGCTAGGCTCTTCTCACACAAAATCAATACAAAAATATATTTATTTCTTTTTGATACAACCTGTATAATACACATATAAGCTAGCCCAGGTGTTACTAATTACCACCGACGGACTACTCCTCCTCATACATTCTACCTTGCATATACAGGGGGTGGCACAAACACACACCCATATACAATCACCATTCATTCATTTACATACATTTACACTTTTTTGATTAACACACTTTTCCAACACCCTGTAACTACTTCAACAACCACTGGACCTGTGACGTCATTGACGATCACTTCTTTGACACTTCCTCGGCTTCTTCACCGCTCGCATATACCGACATACGGACCTTTTTTACCTGTCAGGTAACTTTTTGTCACTGCCTTTGATCTTAAGCCGCTTCTGGAGCCATCCAGAGCGGTGACCTTGAAACGTAGCAGTTCCACGTTAGTTACCCTACTGTTATCTATATTAGGTTCTTGTCTTTCATCGTCGAACAATTCTTCTACATAATTCTTCCAAGTCATAAGCTTTTCTTGTAGATCGGTTATTATTTCTCCATTTGCGTTGCATAATAGATTGGGATGTTTCCGTTTTTGTATACCTGCCAATTCCTTTATCTGTTTATGTAAATTAAAAGTGTCATGTTTTAGTTGCAGTTCTTCAATTTCCTCGCATTTTCTTCCATAAAAAGTTTCTTATGCTGTCCTTATTTCATTTCTGATTTGTTTGTGTACTTCATTATATTTTTGTCTGCATTTTTCCTTGCACTGTCTTCGCTCTTCCATGAGTCCTAAGATTTTTTTTGTTATCCACTCTTGTCCTTTTTTCTGTTTCTCTCTGGTAAAAATACTCTGGGCAGGTTTTATTATGGCCTCTTTTAAATCTTTTAAATCTATACCAGCTAAAAGCGTGTAATATAGAGATTCCGACAGTGGCCAGAAAATCAAACTTCCGAAATTTTACTGCTGCTCTCTCCAACGGTGTCAAGTTTGATGTAAGAGGATTTGCTTAATTTTGTTAAGGTATTTATAGTTTTGGCTCCGAGAGTAAAAAGTTACGCCTCATTTTTTATGTTTCAGCCAATCACAATTTAGTAAAAAACACGTAAATACGTATTTTTTAATCTTTAAATTAATGTACTAATTTCCAATGGATTTTTGTAAAGAGTGTTATGTTGAGGCTTATTCAGCGCTCAAGTCTGAGATGTTTTCCGCTCTAATGATTAAACAATTATGGTAATATTTAATGTTGAAAAAATCAATTTATAGTTCCCGACGCTCGACGTGCTGAAGGGGTGGAGGAGTGGCTTAACAAGGGAGTTTGACGTCTCTTAAATAGAAAAATCGACGTGATGTACCGTCATTCTTATTTTATCTTTCTTTGGGACCGATTCTACAACAAGCTGACCATTATTTCGCTAAGAACTGCACGTTATCTACCCTGGTCAACAATTCCAACCGACTCCCTGGGTCACCTGTCGGACCGCGCCTTCCTGGTCTATCAGTGTAGGTGAGGCTAGGCTTGTGTATATGGTGTTTCACCATATACACACACATTACATCCTACCGCGCTAATGGCCAGCATTGTCGCGGACCCTTTTAAGTACGGGCAATGTTGTGTCATCCTACCGTCACTGCCGAGGACCCTTATAACTACGGGCAGTATCGGTTCCTTTCCTAATTTCCTACCGCTATTGGTCGACATTGTCGAGGATCCTTGTAAGTACGGGCAATGTCGTTCCCTCCTGCTGACGCTGTCGAGGACCCTTACAAGTACGGGCAGTGTCAGTTCCTTTATTTCCTTCCTATCGTCGCCTATACACACACGCACTGAATACTGTCAGTTTTCTTTTTGTTTCCAAATGATTAGGAATGTGTTTTACCGCCGGGTGCCCTCCGATATCCGTTAATAAGGGCGCTTAACAACTGCCGCCCCGACGTTTATCACCCCCGCCGCGTGTGGGAATCGAAGCCGCCGTGTAGAGACGCCGCTTACCAGCGATCGATGCCGGGTTACTGTTAGACATACCGTGTATACCGCCGTCGGTCAAATTTTAGTACGAAGCGCCGTGAACAGCGTCCGCGGATTTTAGACGCGAAGCGCGATAATTTGAGTACGAGCCATCGTGAATAGCGTCGCAACCGTGTAGTACGCGGTAACGTAAACACCGTCGTGAATGATATCGCGGGGTTACCGTCTTTAGCGCTACCCGACCAGTATGAACTACCCTGAATAGCTCTCATAACATACTCTTGCCCTTCAGACCGTTTACATGTTTATTTTGTTGTACATCTTAGGTTGTAAGTTAGTTTTAGGCCATCTTTTTTTATAAAACTATGGAGTACAGGATACAGGATGTTTTAAAACCGTTTGTTTCACTCCCTAGTCCCATTTTTAACACTACAGGTAACAACTGGCAGACGGCAGCCAGCACTAATACGCGCAATTAACCCCTGGCTTGCCGTTTCCCCACTGTAACAAACTGCCCGGTGCATAAGTGGGCCCTCGACCACATCAATCCCGAGGGTGGCGCCCGAGAACCGACCACCGAGTGGATCTTTTGACCATCGGGCAGTCAAACCGTCGAACAGTTCAGAGAGCAGGGATATCTGGATTATAAGTAGATACCATCAAACCAATACCCCTGCGCTGAGCATTTGACCGATGACTGTCTGCATGAGAAATATCCACTAACCGATGTTCCGCTGCCGCAAACATAGTAGATCCGTAGAGCACGACTTGCTCACCTCTTGGAAAAACGCGTCACACTACTTAAATAATCCCTTAATGTTAATAAACAACTCCACAGTGATTTTTTGAAAAAAAAAACTCTATCTCAGCTTCTAGTGGTCGTACATACACATTTTTTTTTCAAAATGTGCGTCAAAATCTTAGCTATCGCGTCCAATTATCGGCATTTCGATATTAAGAGTTATTCTATTTGTTTGTAACGAGAAAATGAACTCCAATTTTGTTTATCTGTACGACCTCTAGATCGCTGAGAATAAACAATAAAAAAACACAATTTCACTGTGCAACAAATTACTGAATATTTTTTCTTGAAATTTGCACATTTGTTGTATGAAACAACAAGCTCCTTTTGGTGTAGTGTAAAGTTAATGCAATATATTTTTCAATTGTTTATAAACAATTGAAAAAACAGCCATTCGAGCAGGTTTTTTTGCAATTACTAACGAACAAATTATCCGATTCGGATGAGCCTTAGCTCATTTTATAGGTATTTTCAATGAGCATAACTTTTGTTTGAAATTTTCTTACCGAAAAACAAAAGGTTTTTCTATAATTAATAAAAACTGCCTTTCACATCTAAATTGTTACATACAAAAGTTTCCCCAAAAAAGAAAATGAGACTTCAGATACATAATTACTATTATCATTCTTATAAAGGTTTCTACATAATCGGAAGTCTACTAGCAATAAAATTCCCTCATATGAGGCTAACTCCGCCGGCCTATTTACTCTCCAGTGATATACCGATTATCATGTTGCATTAGCATTATTTAAGCAATACAAATAGAAAAGGAAAGCATATAATCGGCGCATGTACAAATTAATAAAAAATTCATACTATTTGTCAACACTTTTTCAAATATAAATAAAAATGTTATTATGTGATTAATCGACCATACAACGGGCCCTAGTTCTGACGATATGTTAATTCTACGGGAGAATCCGTTGGCAAAAACGAAATTTGAAACCTCATAGAGGTAAAACATACAGTTTCGTCGCCGAACATTGGATTTGTTCTAAAACCGAAATTTTAAATCGTAGATTCGGAAATAGCCGAACAATGATAAACGAATACGATCATCAAACCAGTTCCAATATTCTTAGGCACTTGAAATTTGGTAAATATATAATGTATATCAGGGACAAAATAAGAAATCTGCCATTAAAGAGTCCAAATTTTCATAGATTTTAAAAAGAGTACCTATATTTTTTGATACAATTTATGCATTGGGCATGAAATGATAGCTCTTTAAAGTGAAGGTACTTGCAGTGTCTATTTTGGATGTCAGTAATGAACATAACCCGATCGTCATTATCCCCCCCCTTCTCGACCTTGACCTTGCCTCACGCCATCTGTGGCCTCGCCCACGTGTCCTTGCCATTGGCCCTGGAAGCGCGCGCGCGCTTTGTCCTTGACCTTGACACTGAAATGTTGTCTTTAAGGTTGTGCGTGCGACCCTGTTCTTGACCTTGTTCGGGGTGGCCTTGACTTTGTTGGAGGCCATTTTGGGTGTGTGACCTTGAAGTTATGTTACGTCGTTTGGGGTAACCTTGAATGAAATTTGAGGAAATGAACAACATATCCATTAACCTATACGATCTCGAATCTGAATATGAAAATAATGAAGTAATACAGAAGTTATTGATCCACTGCGGTATGCATCAAGAAAGTTGGATAGACATGTAAATTTATTGTTAATTACAAAGGACTGTAGTAGTAAAGATGGCGGTGAGCATTTTTATGATACGACTTGTTCAAAAAGTCATTATTCTTGGATTAGGGATTTATCACGCTTAGTTTCAAGTCAGATTAGTTGTCAACAACATAAAATATATTTTTGTGATGGTTGTCTCATTTATTTTAGTACGCCGTCAGCTTTAACTTTACATCAAAACTACAACTGTAATCCCATTTTCACCCAAACACCCTCAGTGGATTTAAAAATCGATAAATTTGGAAAGAGTGTGCCGGAAAATATTTTAAAATTCGAGGGTATAGAAAAGCAAATGCGAGTTCCATTCGTGGTTTGTGCAGATATCGAATCTGTTTTAAAACTTGTTGAAATGGCACAACCAAACCCACAAAATTCTTACGTTGCAAAAAATTTTAAACATGAACCATATTCTTTTGCTTATTTAATTAAATGCTCTTTTGACTACTCACTTTCGAAATTTGAGATATTTCGGGGGAAGTCTTTTTGGATCGTACCGAGTGTGATTTAAGGGCTCTATATAACACATATTCAAAAGGCATTAAGCCTATGAAACCGTTAACGCCCGAAGAAAAAAGGGAGTTTAATGATGCTAAAATATGTGGTATATGTGAAGGCCCTTTTAAAGACGGTGAGATTAAAGTACGAAATCATTGTCACATAACTGGTGCAAAAAGATTTGGTGCTACGTATACTGGTATACGCGGCGGCATAAGCCAGTGTACAGAAAGGAAGCACATCGCTAATAATATTTATTTACCAGACTATGATCCAACAAAACCGTCTTCATTTATAACATACCTTGATGCTACAAACCTATATGGTTATAGTATGTCAGAAGCATTACCAGATTTTGGTTTTCGATGGTTAACCGAGCGCGAAATACTCGATTTAAATATTATGGCTGTTAGTGATGATAGTTTACATGGCTACGTTTTGGAAGTGGATGTGCATTATCCGACTGAGTTGCATGATGCACATTCTGATCTTGCATTTCTAGTAGAAAATATCATACCGCCAACAAAAAACGCCAAATTTCCGAAATTAATTCCTAATGTACAAGATAAAAGAAAATACATTGTACACTATAGAACTTTAAAACAAGCCATCGCCAACGACTTAGTGATAATGCAAACTCATCGAGCATTACACTTTAAGTAATCAAAATGGCTAAAAACGTATATTGATTTTAATACCAATTTACGTAACAAGGCCACCACAAAATTTGCGAAAGACACTTTTAAATTAAAAAATAACGCGATTTTTAGCAAAAGTATGGAAAATGTGGAAAATCGAAAGGATATAAAATTAGTAACGCATTGGGAAAACAGTGTAGGCAGAAATGGAGCTAGAGCACTAATATTCCGCCCAAATTTAATAGTAGCTCGATATTTACCGAAAACTTTGTTGCTATACAATTTATATCGGATTTTCCATATTAGATATATCAAAGACTGTAATATACGATTTTTATTATAATTTTATTAAATCTAAGTTTGGCGATGATGATTCGTTACTTTACACCGATACTGACTGACTTATATTAAAAGTGTACACGGAAAACTTTTATCAAACTATATCAGAAAACCCCGAAAAATTTGATACACCAAATTACCCCGAAATAAATAATTTCAACATAATTAAAAGTAATTCTGTAGTTGGTAGAATGAAAGATGAGTTTCCTGGTGACCCGGTAATAAGTTTTTATGGTAACGGCGCGAATGCTTATTATGTAAAGTCCATTAATAATGAATTTAAAAAAGCCAAATGTATCAAAAATGTGTTATCGAAAAAGACCTTCATTAGGAAGACTACAAAACAATTGTTGAACGGGTGGTTTGATATTAAGAAAGATGAAGACATTTAGAAGTGAATTACATAACATTTATACCAACATAATAAATAAAGTAGCATTATCACATAGCGATGATAAACGTTATGTAATTCCCAATTCAACCAAAACTCTACCTTAGGGACATGCAGACATAGATTTTTACAAAACAGATCCGGAAGAAAACTTAGCAAATTTAGTCACCGTGTTGGATGATTCTAAGTTAGGACAGCACGTAATTTGGAAAATCCATATTTCATTATTTGTATTGTTTTTATTAGTGCCATTGAACATACAATATTAATATGTAACGGTAGTATTGTAATTTTTTTTTTATAAAAAACATGTGTTCATTACTTGATTGCTTTTTATTGAACCTTTATTTTAAAATTATAAATATAATGAAGTGTCCACAGATAACAAACGGTAAAAGTTATTGTTGAAAAATTTGTTTAACAGTAAATTAAACGTACAGGTCTACGGGTAAATGTTTAATATGAAGCAGTTTTGTTGACAAGATCCTCCATAGTCTTTTCAATTTTCAACATTCTAGAATTAAGTTCATCACGCAGTTCGTCTTGCCTAAGTTCATATATTGCAATAACAGTATCATCAATGTATCCTCTAAGTTCTTGACCGGTTTCAATTAATTTCTTGCGTACGTAACCTTCAAGTTGGTTTCTGAATATATCTTTAATAACAATTGTTGAGTCATGTACAGATTTCTGCGTATCTCGCACACGCTGAACAAGGTTATTATCAACATAATTTCGTGTGGCTGTATCGTCTCCTTCAAGAGGTTCCCCTAAGTAGCACAATCTTTTGCTCCCCATGTTGTAATCTCCATTAGGTGTAAGTTTAAATCCTATTCCTGAAGGACCTCGCATAAAGTTAAAATCCTTAAATATTCTTTTGCGACCGAACTTATCAGTAGTGTTTACTTCTGACATTGTTATGTGAGACTGATTTGAAACCATTACATTTCACCCTAATATATGGTTCTATTTCATTAATAAACAGACTCTACAGAAACATATGGATTACAAAACGTATTTTAGGTGATGTTTGATAAATACACATACAGATTCATTTTACTATTGTTTTATTGGTAAAAAAAATGAAAATATAACAAAAAAATTAACTTTACTTGTTATGATTAAAAAATAAAAATATAACAAACAAAAAAAAAATAACAAATAAAGAAATAAAATACAAAAGTTAATTTTTTTTGTACAGGTAAGCTTCTTCTAAGACCCAATTTCTTCTCTGGATGCCGCGTTCATTAATGTCCTTGCCCTGGTAGTGAACTAGTCCACAAAAACTGCATTGTACACATTTGACCCTAAGAAGTTCAATGTAGTTGAAATCGTGTCAGATCATTCCGCCAGCGGATACCTTATCTTTTACAACGATGACACGTTAAACAAAAAGCTCTTGAGATATACCTGTATGTTGTGGCCTCTTCACAAGGTTGTTGATCAATTGGCAACATGATGTTTAAATATTTTGTCATTTTTCAAGCGGTATACTATATTTATAAGTTACTTTTTAAAATAACCTTGACAGGGACAAAGATCCTTGGAAATTACAACCTCGAAAACGGCCCTGACATTGTCGGTTACGTTGGCCTTGGCCTTGACCTTGCCTCAGACAAGTTTTAATACTATACCTAATATATCAACCAAAAGAAATAAAGGTGATTTAGTGGGAGAAATGGACATAAAAGCAGACTTGCCAGCTCCAGGTCTTCACAGTTCGCCAGAACACAGTACAGTTCAGTGCTAAAATAAAAGTTTAAGTGAAAAGTAACCAAGATGTCTTCCGAACGGCAAAGTGTTGCATCACTTTTGGATGCTCTTGAAGTAAGTTGCGGTTCCCAACAAGAAATGTTGGAAAACATTAGTGGACTGGAAGTCTTAACTCCGGGGGTGCTCAACGATGGTCGTGATGAGGAATTGGTGAAGTCGGCGGCGGAATATCTCAAAACATGAACAGAGGGGAAGGAGCCGAAGATCAACGTGATTAGTGATGTGGTGGTTCGAAAAGCTTCGCGACCAAATCAGGCATCTTCTCCGAAAGCTTCCAAGTTGAAGAAGCTTCTGACTATGCAGAAGTCGGAAATCGGCGAAAAAAAAAACTTTTATTCGGCGATTAAAGGTGTGGAGCAAGGAAAGAAGAAGAAGTTTAACTTTAAGCGTCCCTCCTCCCCTGCACCATTACCTGATTTCCTCGAAACATCACCGCAAGAGCCGTTTTCTGTCGAAGTGGAAGTAATCGAAGGCCCCGATGGACCAATGCCACCAACACCGGCCAGTTTAGAACAAGAAGTAGTGTCGGAGGTGAAGTCTTCCCCAGCGCCACTCTCACCGATATTGGGATGCCGCAAACCTATGAAGAAGCGGTTTAAGTAGTGTTTTGAAGGTGATGAAGTTTCCGCTGCTTCGTCGTCGTCGTCTTCATCACCAAACGAAACCGCTTCTTCTTCAATATGTTCTGAGAGATCTCAACCGGAGTGGGTTGAAGACTTTACCAACTCGCAGAAAAACAAACTCTCGGACATGTTTCGGTTGAAAAAAGACACAGTGAGAAAAGTAAGTGCGTGTGAAAGTGAAATTTTAGAACTAGAAAGACAATTAGAACTAAAAAAGATGGAATGTGCGGGATATAAAAGACAATTGGCGGACTTTAATAGATTTTGTAGTAGTTGGGGATATTAGCTTTTAATTTATAGTATTAAGTTTGTAAATATATATTTTGTAGTTTAATAAAAAAAAGTCTTTGATCAGATTTTTAAATTTTACAAAGAGAATAAAAATGACTTGAAAATATATTTTTGGTATTTTATTTCGTATAGGACCTTTCCCACATAATATTAGGTATTAAAAAAGTGTCAGTAATCCACTAAAACTACGCAATAGCAATAGTTGTAAATATTTTTTGGTTATATTTACAAGTATGCTAAAACATGGTTCAGTTTAAGAAGTTCACGTTCTGTCGCCAAAACTTCTAATACTTTGCATCTCAATATTGTATGTTTTTATAAAAAAAAAACATATAATATTGGTCACAAAGTATTATAACCAACTAAAACTGCGATCAAAGTATTTTGTGGTCCTGAAAAGGACCGTTTTGTTATAAGGACGGGCACGCTTCTCTCTATGATGTTGTAGAGTCGCACGGTCCATCATCAACAGTGGTGGTGGTGCTGTCTTCCGTCCATTGGACTATAAACTCCCAGAGTTTTTCCCATCTGGGATTATTCGACTCCCATTTGCGACAATCGTCCGTGGTAGAATCTAACACAGGATATTGGATGGGCTGTTGTTCATTGTCAGACATGTTGAACGGAAATGATTGTAATAAACATTGGTGGTCGTATATATAGAGACAAATTAGTGGTGGGGGTGAAAACAAATGTCGTATTACGTATTGAGACCAAAGTTGTTTGTAGTTTCGAATACAAACGAATGATTGTGTTGGGTTCCACCAGCACCTAAACTTTTAATACTTTGTATCCAATGTTGTATATTCTATACATACAATATTAGTAACAAGAACTAAAACTACGATCAAAGTATCTTGTGGCCCTGAAAAAGACCATTGTTGTGTGCCCTTAAAAAGGGTCGGGGAGAGTGTGGGGCTTATGGTGCCTCATCCTCGCAGGGGCCCTGCGGATCGTCGGGTGTCGGTGATGCTGAAATTTCCAATACCGCATATTCCGTCAAATCCGGCTCTGGCTGCAGCAACGGAGTGTCGAGTCTTTGTAGAACCCAGTCGCCCACATTATCCAATTCCACAAGACCAGTATCGTGGTCATAGAGTAGCGGAATTCGCTCATCCAAATCGTCCCAACGTAGGATGTCAATATCAAAGTCCACGTCGTCGTCGAAGTCCTCCAGGTCTCCAACGTTGCCGGCGACGATGTCGTCGCTAAAGATAGATGAGCCTATGCTTGCGGGTCCATCTTCCATGTTAATCGTGTGGGAGTTGAAGTGTATATGACTGTGTAATTGGCCCAGTCTCATATATATAGAACTACCCCCACCCACCAACGGATTCTAAATGTTGTGTATTGGTGAGAGTTTATAGAATTATTGTTTTTTTCAAAAACTTTAAACAAGGAATTAGATTTGTTTTATTTATTTATTTTTTTTTTGGTTTAGACAATAAGACCAATTCTTAACATTTTGTGGAAAATGCATTACAAAAAAAATTAATAGAAACCTTGTTTGGGCTGTTAACATTTTCATTGGTCAGGAATTAATTGTTTACCTCGTTCTCAAGCATATAACTTGGCACTTAAGCTACAAGACAAATCGTCGTTAAACGAATATCTCGCCCCATAAGTGACGACTACTAAACTACGATCAAAATATAATGTGGTCCTGAAAAGGACCATTTTTGTGGCCCTAAAAGGGCCTGGGGGGAGGGTCGGGTGTCTACTGTGGAGCAATACTCAACGATAGTAACACCGACCTAGGGGTAGCCTTGGTCTTCTTCTTAGCTGCATCTGGACCTCGGGCTGCCAAAGCCGTACTGGCGGTGTCGCCGTCGCTGGTGGTGTCGATGTTGTTGATGGAGCCGTCGGTGCTGGCGTTGCGGGCGGTGCTTAATTTGCCGGGCATGGGGTAAGGTGGAGTGCATATATGCAATATATATGTTTGAGAAAAACATGATATTAAAAATCAGCGTATCTCTGCTTTTAGGCATAAACTACCCCCTCCTCCCTTTTCTAGCATATAGTACTGAGCTTCCTCTATATTTTTCCAAATAACTTTTTTTGATATTCCTAACCATTACTTTGCTACATATTTACAAAAAATGCAAAATATGCATATATTTTAATTATTTTTAGGTAAGGTAAGGAAAATTTTGAAAATGTTCTGATGGAATCGTAATAAGGAATAGTTGAAGTGTGTCACACTATTTTTCCCGTTTCTTTAATATAAAAAAAAAAAATTTTGTCTCTTCTTGGGTGGGCTCTGGCGTCGTAATCGTTAATGATAAAAAATTGGAAAAATACATATATTGTGGGAAATTTTCTCTAGAATCCAAAAAAAAATTACGAACTTCTGTCACCGCAAATTAAAAAATCGATATTTTAAAAATTGCGAAAATGGTGAAGGAGCCGCGCAATCGCTCCAAAAAGGTGGTGGGGGAGGTGGTGCGTGAGGTGGTGGGGGAGTTGGAAGGGGTAAGGTAGAGTGCATATATGCAATATATATGTTTGAGAAAAACATGATTTTAAAAGTCACCGTATCTCTGCTTTTTAGACACAAACAACCCCCCTTATAAAAAAAAAACGCCCCCTGCAACTTCCCGATAACCCCATCCGGCGGTAAAACTTCCTTTCTATTGATTTTTGAAATTTTTTGGTCTATATTTTCCTTATTTTCAAATTTTTCAAATTTTTTTTTACCATTGCGTTTTCCTCAAAATTCTAAGTAATTAAAATGTTTTTATTTTTTTCTCTATCTTGAAAGGTTACCTAGCTATAGCGCTTTAAAAAATTCAAATTACTAACTTTTTATAACCCTTTTTTTCAAATTTCATTTTTTCGAAATTTCAAAAATACTGCAATATATAGAAAAAAATTCTCTCTTTAATTTCCCAATACCGTTTTCCTCTAAATCTTGAACTTAAGCGCGTATTCACCATTTTCAAAAAAAAAATAATTATTATGTTGCACCATTGCATTTTCCTCAAAATTTTAGGTTATTAAAGTCCTTTTATTTTTTTTCTATCTTGAACGGTTCCCGAGTTACAGCGCTTTAAAAAATCCAAATTATTAACTTATTATAAACATTTTCTTCAAATTTCATCTTTCCGAATTTTGAAAAATACTACCATATGTAGAAAAAAAAATCTCTTTCTAATTTCCTAATATTGTCTTCAACTTTGGCGCACATTCACCATTTTTCAATAATTTCTTGAAAAAATTCTTTTTTTACGTTTTTACTATAAGAAAAATGCCTGCTTGTAGTACTCGATTTCCTTTATAATTTTTTTCCTATTCCTAACCGTTACTTTCCTACAAATTTTCTAAATCGTTGTGTTCATATTTTTACTTAAAAAATTTTTCTTGCGTTATCTAAGTACTTTTTTCCACTAAATAAATCCCCATTATCTAAACTCTCGTACTCCTTTCTTACGGAGCGGGCTTTTCCGTCCGCTTCTTTTTTGGGTTTCAAATAAATATAAAACTACTACTTCACTCATTACAAATCTATTGATTCAAGTACCTTATTTTAACATTATTTTGTGTTACATATAATCGATACTTTAAAATATAGATTTATTGGTCACGGAACCGTTTAATACATTATAACTAAAAAATGAGTCGTGAATAATTAATGGGTACACTTAAGTTTCTTTGGGGAATTTATTCTTTCTCGTTTGGAACTCCAATTTCATATCCACTGTCGATGAGTTAATAGCCTCTAGTTGATGACTGCAATTGATAATAAAAACCGGATTTTTCATATATTCGGTGAACGTTATCATCGGATCGTTAATTTAACGCCCATAGTAGCTGCTTTGGAAGTTTTCATAATTGTAATAGGCTGCTGCGTACAGTTTCTTGACGAAATCTAAATTCCATCTTTCGTAGGGATAAACGGTTGAATTCAGATACAGTCTAATGTCGCATACGTCGACGTGGGTAAACTGGGTTGCGTTTTTTTCTTTTTTGTCACAATTATTGCTGTCTTGAAATCCGACGATTATATAGCGCAGTCTTTCCAGACTTGTACTCGTTCTCAAGGCCCACACGTCGGAAGATGTTTGTCTTAAAGCTGGCAATTCGTACAGATCCCATTTACGATATGCCATTTGAATACTGGCATTGTTTCCACCTTTATTAATGCGAGACAATATTTTAAATTTTTGCTTGTCGTCTGGAATGATGAATGATGAATTTTCTATTCGATTTTGTCGATACTAATTTCGGCGTCTACTTCGCCGACGTAGCAATTGGTAAATGTGCGAGCTATAATAATAATAAGCTCCCGTTTTACGTTGAAAACACCTTTTGTAAAATCTTCGGCGAATCTCATAAGATATTTTAAAGGTAATTTCCAGGAGAATATGTTACTTGCCGTGTCTACGATATCTTGGTTTGCTTCGTCGAGACCCCATCCACACGTCATGAGAGATCTTTTTTGCAAACTTCCCAATGAAACCATGGTTTTTAATGTCGTAGTAACTCCAGGTTTACGAACCACGGCGACCTGCTCACCTCCCATCTCGTAGCGAATTTCATCGAACAAAAATGCGAGGGCATTATTTGATAAAAAAAACATCATTTCGTTGCGTCTATGGGTTTCAATTTTCCTTCGATATATGTAACTTTTGGCGATATCCAATATAATATCTTGAAAATTAATGGGGACACGGATTTCATCGGAATTGTTGAATGATGGAGATCCGTATGGTTTATACGTATGCTCTTCTAGACTAATAATGGAATTGTCCAAGATGGATTCGGAGAAAACCTCTATTTTATCGCTGGTGGTGGAAATCATTTTCACACTTTAAGACCGATTGATTTTAAAAATTTATATTCTTCGGCAGATAACTGTTGAGATGTTTGTGATCTAATGTCTGGACGACGACTAACCTTGACGTTAACTCTTCTTTTACTTTTATTATGTTTCGGCGGTTTCCCCATCTTAGTCGACAGCATACACAATTGACGATTGAAGCAAAAACTTATTTCTATGAATGTTTCTTCAATTCCAATTTCGCGATAATTTTCTCGCCTTGAAAATTGATTAGATCACCGCTATCGTCCAAGATGCGAAGAGTAATGAGTAGATGTTTTGTGAGAGTTCACGGACCACCGGATTGGCGATACACCGGAAAGCCACACACGTGGCCTATGCTATTTTTTTAATTAATTAACGAAAATCGACCTAACCTGACCCAGTTTTCCCCTTAAAACAATGGGCTAAAGCGTTATTTCTATTGTTTTAATTAATTAACCTAATTAATTACTCTATATGAATTAAATAATCATAAAAAATCTCATTAAAAAAACCGGGATCTGGCAACATCGCCACCGGTGGACTTGCTGGGCTACGTCAGACACGCTATCGATCGTCAGGTGCATCACCACCTGCCGTCCATTACCGAGGCGAAGGGTTCTATTGTATTTTCGGACCTTATTGTACCTGCTTTTGACCGCCCGACAGATGCCTACCTTTTGAATTAGGTCACAAGTATTGTTAGAATTTTAAAAGAGATAAAATATTTGTATATGTCTTTGGGTTCTATATGTTCCTTTATTGAATTCTTTTTGTTCTGATTTAATTTTATCTTATTTAATGTATTATTTCGAATATTGTGGATATTAAGTTTAGATTTTAACAAAGCAGGTAATGTTAAAACTGCTTTATTCACATTAGCCATACCTTGCATTTAAAATAGTCTTTTGTATTCGAATTTCCGGATGGACCAAGACTTGTCCTTGCCTGTATGCTATCGCCGCTCGTTAAAAGAATTTTTTAGAATTTTAAAAGGGATAAAGTATGTGTATATGACTAATGCCTTGTATTATCAGAAATAATCCGTCAGTTATCGCGAGGACTTTGGTTGCGTCACATGAAAAGTTGAGTTCGAGATTCAGAGACAGAAGATTTTTAAAAGCATACAAAGATCTTATTGTAGATAATACAAAAACTTTTTGTGATTAAAAAGATTTTGACGTATTTAGAAATATGAGAATAATTTTAGATATACAGGCATTTAAGGATGAGTACAGCAGGTTTATTCCTAAAGAACTGGCAGTTTTGGATGGGTATAAAATCAGTCATTATGTTTTTAAACCACCCTACCCTCTGCAAATGCTTCCAACAGAAACATGCAAGCAAGTTCAGTGGTTAATGAAATCCTACCATTGTATTCATTGGAATGCAGGATTTACTCCTCTTCATAATTTTCCCTCTATAATCAAGAACCTAACGGAGAAAGCGCAATTTGTTTATGTTAAAGGAAAAGAGAAAACCAATTATATCAGAGAATACTGCCACAAACCTGTAATTGAATTAGATGAGCAACCAGTTTTGGTTAAAACAACTCCTAAATGTTTTTATCATTCAAAGTCACCTTCTACGTGCGCACTTTCTAATGTATTGTATATGTATAAAAAAAAATTTCAAGAATGAATAAAACAATTTTTTAATTAAAATATTTTTTTATTTATTGAATAAACAAATGAAAGCCTTATATGTATATTGGTGTATGTTTTTGTCTGGTTATAATAAACCAAACAAAATTACAATAAATATTTTATTCCTAGATAAACATAAATAAATGCCTATTTCAAATATTTTAACAATATCACTAATCTAATTTACATTAATGAGGATTTTTCAAACAAAAAAATAACATATTCTGATACCTTTACATTTAAAATTATTACAGTACATATATATGAAATACTTAACCTAAGAAACTAATACTACTTTTATAAATATTAAAGAACATAAATCACCATCTAAGTTAGCTAAATTAGGTCTTTATTGGGTTATATTTATTGATATTCATTTCCAAAAATAAAAGCTTAACTAAAGACCACCCAATATCTTGTTCCATAAAACAACCAGATTTTGCTATTAAAATTTCCATAAATTGGTTAAAAACTTGGTGAAGATCTGTGCTTGGTGTAATAACAACATATCGTGAATTAAATGATTTTATGTCTTGCTTTTCTTAATCTGTCATAATACATGATCCATATAATTCCATATTTACTTTTACAGAATTATGGGAATATAAACTCATTTCTAATAAACTAATAATTTTTGATCTAATTTCTTCCAAAAACAAATCAGCTGAAGTAAAATATTTTTTTGCTAAAATTCGGTAGGTAATTAAACGAGCTCTAAAAGCTGTTTTCACAATTTGTACTCCAGGTTCTATTTCGGTACAGCATTTATTTTTATGTTAAGTCTATGTGAAGCAGATAAAATATTTTCACCACAGTCTTTACAAAGCAGAGTCATATTTTCAAATAAATTGCTCTTAAAAGAACCCGTTTATATAGAACAACTAATCAAGACATAAAATCACCAAGTCTGACTGCGCTGTTCAAAGCATTGTATGTAAGAAAAGCATCATGCAATATTAAAGCATATACTTTTGTGTCTTTAGCAAACTTTTTTCTACCTTCAAATTCAAGTTTTATATCAACCGTGGAGTTTTTAATACCTTCTGGTTGATTAGAACAATCTATGACAAATACTGGATTATTGGAAAATTCTTCAAAATCCATCAAAGGGTCATTAATTTCTTTGCCGTAATAACTGCGTTGGAAATTTTCGTAGGTGTAATAAGCTGGGCCAATAAGCTTCTTATCAAAATTCAAATTCCAGCGCTCATATGGATACACGTCTGAATTTAAATAAAGTCGAATATCCCGTATACTACTATCGATAAACTTGTTAACATCCTTCTCCCTGTTATTAGACTGTTCTAGTTTCTGGAAACAAACAATTAAATAGAGGGGTTTTTCCAGAGCAGATGCCGTTTTCAAAGTCCAAATATCTGATGGAGTCTCTCTCAGCGAGGGTAATTCGTAAAGATCCCATTTTCTAAATGCTACCTTAATTTGTGCATTTTTATCAGACCCATTAAGACCAGATAGTAATTTTAATTTTTTACGATAATCTGGAGCAATATGACAAATTTTTCACTCAATTTTTTGAATTTCAATCGATGCTTCAACTTCACCAATATAACAATTATCAAATGTACAAGCAATTATTAAAATTAACTCTTGTTTAACATTCAAAATTCCTTTGGGATAGTCTTCTGCAAAACCGAGAAAATATATCAATGGTAGCTTTCCAGAGAATATATGACTAGGTTTATCTAATATATCTTGGCGAGACTCACTAAGACCCCAACCTAAACTTACCCAACGGTTTGACTGCATTTCTCCAATTGGCACCAGTGTTTTTAAAGTGGTAACGATTCCAGGCTTACGTACTATTGCTATTTGCTCACCACCCATTTCATATCGAATTTCATCGAAAAGAAATGCCAAAGCATTATTGGAGAGATAACATTTCTTATTTGGATCTTTAGGAGTAAATTTACCTTCAATATTGTAGCATTTAAATTTACCAGTTAGCATCAATGCTACATGTTCTTAGTAATATGATATAATTTGTATATTTTTACCTGAGTAAATTTAATTATTTATCCTGTAATTTAAAATAGTAAACATGGAATTTATTTATTTTTTTTTTCACAACTCTTTTGGTCTTGTAACTTATCAATTTTTTTTTAACACAGTTCATAAATTGCTGTAGTTTATATATCACATTATTTGGTTTGAATTTAAAAGTCGTAAATATTTTATTTTTAATAAACTCTCATTTGTTTACATTCAATTTCAGTATTAAAAGTATAAGGTTATAGTCGGTGACATAGTTCAGTTAGCATTTGCTGTGAATGTATACCCATTCGTTGACACGAACACGGCATGTCGAGATCGACCATTTAAGGTTGAGTGTGCAGTATGGAATTTGTGGCAATTTTTTAGAACTTTGTTTTAATCGTGATTAGTGACTTTGAACTGTTTGATCATAATTTTCTTTTTGATAATTTTCCATGGTCTGCCCATACTTGACGTATTAACTGGTGGTCAGTGTAAGTTCGGAACTAGGTTAAAGTGCTCCAGGTTGAGAATAAGGTTGGCAAGACTAAATATTAATGTCACTAAGATTTGTCACGTCTGGTTGCAAGAGAGATTTGTATTTTCGTTCCCTTTCCTGTTGAACCGCCGAAGGCAGCAGACCAATCCTGCCACCAGCTCTGAAAGGGCGGACGGTCAAGTTTTTGTGTTAAGTCCACTAATCAATGAGGTAAGATTTTGCCCTTTATCTTTACGAACATGTGGTAAAAACAACATTTTATTTCAGGGCTCTTTGGCTATTCGGCTATTCGACTACTTGGCTATTTGACTATTTGGCTATGTGAATATTTGAAGCCAGTTCTTTTTTATCTTTGGGCTTTTCATCTTGATATTGCTGTCATGACTTCTTGATGGTTCGGGTCCTAGTTTTCCTGTCCAGGTGACCACGACTGTTTCAACCTTGCCCTGCGTTTGATTGATGAGTTGGAAGTGGCCCTGTGAAGCCACAATCCATCCACAACACAACAGGAATCATAGCAACAGCGATAAAGTGAGAGGTACCATAGAATATACCAGGTAGGAGAAAAACCTTAAGTTAGGGATTCAAGTTGTGATTCAATTTTTTTATAACACAAACAAAACTACATAATTATAATTTGGTGTAAAGTAATAACATGTGAGAACTTTTGATAACTCAATAAAACGTACGTTATTGGCGACTAAGGTTCTAGAACGTTTGCGGCCAAATCTTATATAACCTTTTAAAACCGAGGTGATAGTTATCAAGAGAGTAAAAATAAAACATTGTAAGCACAATTCAAATTTATGTAAATAATAATTTTTTTTATGGGGAATAAAATGGAATTGCTATTTTGTTTTAATTAAGTCGTTTTATTGTGGAGCTATACACCTACCGTCAATAATTTAAAATCATTCCTCATACCTAAGTGTTTTCCTGTTTAATCACTAGGTAAGTAACACAGATAATGTAAAACAGGTGGCGCCTATTGGGTAATCAAAGCAGAGCACAACTATCTCTAAAAGAGATACGAACCTAGCCTCCGACATATTGAGCTGCCGTACGCATCCGTTGCCGTACCCTGTAAAAAGGGGACGCCGCAAAAAATGACGCCCTGAACGTGGAGCTTGTGCTTTGTTTTGAATTTTTATATTTTACTGGTGTTTAGCAAAATAATTTAACGTTGAGTATCCTGAATTGAATTGAAATTTCTATGTGGTTAAATTTGTGTCAGATTTAAATTAATTTTCATTAGTAACATATTTTTATTGTAATTCCATTTTGTTTCGTCTGAATAATGACAGTTTTATAAAACCTAAGAAACATTCACAGGTTACTCGAGTAAACTTTCTCCGAGAAACAGTAAGGTTATAATTTATATATTTTTTTTAAGAGCCCTCATTGATTTTAATATCACAGTAACTTCACAGATTTTAGGTATTTTACAGCTTATAGTAGTGAATTTTGTACTTTTTATGTACAGGGTGTTCAGGTGGACACAGTTTTTTATACGTTTATGTAAGGTCTATTATTTTGGCTAAATTGCTGAAGATTTTCTAATTAGTTTGTGAGTTAATTTAGTTTAAAAGGCATTTCATATCGTACATATTTTTGATTTGTTTAAGTCTCGTAAAGATTTGCATGATTTTTTTTGAGCTATTTAAAAGTTGTAGAATGATTTTACATTTTATCTCAGGTAGTAAAATTTATACCCGATTAGAAATACTTTTTTGCTATTAAACCATTTTGAACCGATAACAGTTTAAAACATTTGGTGATAAGAAAAATATTTAATTTTTTTTTCCGGTATTTTACAGCTATTTTCCTAAAACTTGATTTAAATGTGTTAAAAGTCCAGCAAAAAGTAATCTAGAGAATTTGATTTTTTTATATAAAAAAAAAAAGAAATTGTTGGTGACCAAGCCAAAGAAACTTGAGATTTTATTTTTTGGATACTTTTTATAGATAACAGGATATGAATAGAAATAAATACCAATTTTAAAATTTAACTTTGCTTAAAAATTTATGCATGATTAGTTGGGATTCTGAAGTTTGATAAGATAAATTATTTTTTATTGATACAGGGTGTACGATTACTTTTTTTAGTTTCCTCATTTTAATGTTTGATCAATGCAATCATTTGATTTAGATTTTAGTGAAGCTATATAATTGCTTTTGAAATAGAATAATTTTTTCTATTTGATTTGCTATACAGGGTACGACAAATTGTTTGTTTTATAGAATTGATTTAACTTTAGAGATACGGTTATTGTTTTCAACTAAGTAAAGAATACTTTGTCATTTAAAAATAATAACTTGATTTAGTGTATTTATTTTCAAATTTTATATCATCATGGACATTTATAATTTTCAACCCAATCATTTACTTGAATATGAGTTGGACTACGAGTTAAAAATTCGTTTGTTAACTTCTTTACGTACTGTCGCAGACAAACGCAAGATACTTGCTAGAATTCTAAAAAGAGAACAATCGAGTCCGGGTAAAGATATTAACTTAAATATTTGTACTTTAACTTTTGAGGAAGAAAAAATCAGTATACAACGCAGTTTAGACTCTATACAAGGGGTGATAGATGAATTTGACGGTAATGCTAATGATTCTCTTATTAATAGAGTGAAGTCGCGTTTAGCTCACGTGGTAGGAAGAGCAAAAAGAATTCCAATGCCCAAGGATGAAAATAGAGCTTCTGTAATATTTTCTTATATTCAAGAAGTGACCGCGAGTTGTCTTTTATTGGAATCGAATTTGATAGATAAAATTCCGGACGGTCAGCATGTTGAACTTACATCTCAGTTGCCGGTGATCAATGTAGCAGCACCTGTAGTGCATTGCGCGACGCGTATTTTACCTATTAGTGAGTGGCAAGTTAATTTTAATGGGGACGCGAAAAAACTTTATCCATTTTTGGAACGGTTAACTGAATTAGCGCAGGCACGTAATATTTCTCCGCAGGAGTTATTTAATTCAGCTGCCGAATTTTTCATAGGAGACGCGTTTGTGTGGTATCGAAGTGTTAAATCTTCGGTAACTGATTGGGATTCATTGGTATTGAGATTAAAGAAGGATTTTTTTCATGATGATATGGATGATGATATATGGGAACAAATTAAAAGAAGGAAACAAAAGAAAAATGAATCTACGATAGTTTTTATTGCTCATTTAGAAGCTCTTTTTTCTCGATTATCTAGACCTCCAGCAGAAGTTTCAAAAGTTAAAAATATTAAAAGAAATCTTTTACCAGATTTTATTAGTAGGTTGGCTTTAATAGATGTTAATAATGTTTCGGAACTTTCAGAACTTTGTCGTAAGTTAGAAGAGGCTGATTACCTTAAAGATAAATCTAGGCCTAAGGATGAAATTGCTAGCATCAACAGTATGGCTAACACGAACCAAAGTTTAGATAATAATAGTCATTTTAACAAGCGAAATAATTCTAGAAAGAATTTCAAAAAAGATGGTCAAAGACTTTCTCATTTTCATTCTAAAAATTTGCCTTCTACATCTAACAGCCAACCTGATAATAATTTAAATAAAAATAATTCTAATAAAGATAATAAACCTAAAGCTTCCGTAACATGTTGGAATTGTAAACAGCCTAATCATGTTTATTTGGACTGTAAGGCCCCTAGAGGTTTATTTTGTTTTAAATGTGGCGAACCTAACACCAAATCTTCAGGGTGCCCTAAATGTTCAAAAAACTAGTAAGGGAAGTGAATCGAAGAGGCAGTTTCATCTTTCCCAGAACTCGTGCCTCATTTAATTATCGTAGTTTTCATACGTCTTTTAAAAAATCAAAAACATTTTTTTATTCTAATAATAAAAATTTAAAAAGAGAATATTTTAGCGATACTGATTGGAAAAACTGGCTGAATACAGTTTCTAAATTTTTTAAAGATAATACTTCTTTTAATCGACTCCATTTTTCTGAAAACAAGCAAGTTTCGCCCTTATTCATTAATAAATATTTAGATAACCGACCTTACATAAATGTGAAGTTGCTTGATGTGGACATTACGGTTTTATTGGATTCAGGTGCTACATCTTCTATAGTTGGTTCTAGAGGTGTAGATATTTTAAGTAATTTAGGTCTTAAGATATGCCCAGCACAAATTAAGAATATTTGTACTGCTGATGGTAAACAGCAAAGTGTTAAAGGCACAGTTGATTTACCTCTTGTTATTGACAATTCTTGTCAAGTTATTAATGCTCTAGTGGTTCCTTCATTGCCACAAGCATTTATATTTGGGTGTGACTTTGCGAAAAAATTTAATATTGTAGTTAATTTTAAGAATAATTCTTGGCATGTGCAAGATATAAATTCTAAATTAGAAGTGTCCAATAATGATTTGAGTCACTCTTTTAATAGTTGTAATTTGAGATTACATTCTTTGGATGAACTTTCTACAGCAGAGCGCGAACAAGCGGAAAAAATTATTGAATCATTTAATGAAATTAGTAGTAAAGATAGATTAGGTCGTACGGATAAAATTACTTTGACTATTGACACGGGTGACGCGCTTCCTTTTAAAAAGAGACCGTTTGTTTTGTCTCCATATATGTCAAAAATTTTGAACAATGAGTTGGATGAAATGTTAAAGTTAGGTGTCGTAGAGCCATCTACAAGTCCATGGTGTTCTCCTGTTTTATTAGTTAAGAAACCAAATGGAACGTACCGATTATGTTTTGACGGACGTTCACTTAATGAAATCAGTCGTCCTGACCGGTATCCAATGCCTAATATTGACAGAATTTTAACATCTCTTCGAAATGCTAAATATATTTCATCGATAGACCTTCGAAAAGCTTTTTGGCAGATCCCTTTGGATGAATCTTCGAAAGAAAAAACAGCTTTTGCAGTAGTCGGAAGAGGACTTTTCCAGTTTGTTACCATGCCCTTTGGTCTCAGAAATGCTGCACAGACGCAACAGCGCCTGGTAGATGCAATATTTGGTCCTCGCTATGAGCCAAATATATTCACCTATCTCGATGATATTTTAATAGTGTCAGAAGATCTTGATTCACATCTTAGATTGTTATCAGAGGTCAAAGAAAAATTGAAAGATGCCAATCTGACTATAAATCTGGAAAAATGTGACTTTTTCAAAACATCTTTGAAATTTTTAGGCTATATTGTGGGTTCGAATTCTTTGCGTACTGACCCCGATAAGGTTTCTAGCATGATTAATTATAGCAGACCTAGGAATACTACTGAAGTAAAGCGTTTTGTTGGTCTTTGCTCATGGTATAGAAGATTTATAAAGGATTTTTCTACTCTGATGTCTCCAATAAATGATCTCCTAAAAGGACGTAGGAAAGGACAAAAAATTGAGTGGAATAGTGCAGCTGAAGAATCTTTTATTAAAATTAAACAACTCTTAGTATCTGCTCCTATATTATCTCAACCAGACTTTTCACAGCGATTCTATATAGCGAGCGACGCATCAAATACAGGTTTAGGAGGAGTTCTAACGCAGATAATTGATGGTGAAGAGCGAGTGATTGCCTACGCCAGTAGATCTTTATCTAGAGCAGAGCGAAACTATTCTGTAGTGGAAAAAGAATGCCTGGGTGTACTTTTTTGTATTGAAAAATTCCGAGGATTTATTGAAGGTGTTCCTTTTACTGTAATTACAGATCATTATAGTTTATTGTGGCTTAACACTCTAAAAAATCCAAGTGGAAAATTAGCTCGTTGGGCTGTTCGACTTAGACAGCATACCTTTGATTTAGTACACAGAAAAGGAGCTCAAAATGTCATTCCAGACGCCTTGTCCCGTAATCCACATAGAGAAGAAGAGATAGAAGATTCTGATTCAAGCAGTAAGGAAGAATTAGTGGTGGGAACCCTAGATGTCGATCGTATTGATCCGTGGTACGATAATTTACGCCAGAAAATTTTAGATAATCCAAACAATTATCCACAATGGAAAGTGGATAATGATTTTGTTTTGAAATTTGTCCCAAACTGCCTTTCTATGAATGTGAATGTTCCTGAATGGAAATACTTAGTACCTAAACCCCAAAGAGCAGAAATTATAGACTCTTGTCATAGTCCTCCGAACTGTGGTCATTTCGGATTTTATAAGACATTTCATCGTCTTCAAGAAAGATATTATTGGCCAAAAATGCGCCAAGACATTCTTAAATTTGTTAAGAATTGTTTAGTCTGTGGAGCTCAGAAAGCACCAAATACTTCGCAAATGGGACATATGGGTAAAGAGAAATCAGTAGATTATCCATTTCAAGTAATAGCAGTAGACTTAATAGGCCCTCTACCTCGTTCAAGAAAAGGAAACAAATGGCTTTTAGTAGTCGCTTGTTGGTTTACCAAGTACACATTACTTTTTCCTTTAAGAAGTTCCAAAGTTCAATATATTGAAGAGGTACTAGAAAATAAAGTTTTTCATGTTTATGGTCCTCCATCTCTACTTATTTGCGATAATGGCACACAGTTTGTTTCAAAAACTTTCAAAAAATTAAGTCAAACGTATGAGTTTAATATAAGATTTAATCCTGTTTATTCACCACAATGTAATTTCGTAGAAAGAAATAATAGGACAATTGGTACAGCAATTAGGAGTTACATAGACAGCCACGAAAATTGGGATAAAGAAATAGCTAAAATTCAACAAGCTATTAATACTTCAAAACATGAAGTCACCGGTTTTACTCCAGCGTTTTTAGTTTACGGTAGGCATGTTCCTTTGTCAGGTAGTTATTACAAAGATTTGAATGTCGACGTCAGAGTTGATGATGAAATAATTCCTGGTGATAGAAATGCCTATGCGGCCAACTTAAAAGGTCTAAAAGATATCTTTGTTGAAGTGAGAATGAAGATTCATAAGGCGTATGAACGTAATTCTCGTGCGTATAATCTTAGAAAACGCGATATTTCTTTTAATGTAGGTGACCATGTTTGGCGTAAAAATAAAGTTCTTTCAAGTGCTGTAGATAAGTTTACCGCAAAGTTAGTCCCCAAATATGTTCATTGTAAAGTAAGAAAGAAACTTTCCAACCTTATTTATGATTTAGATAATATAGATGGTTCTAAAGCTGGAAAGTGGCATATCAAAGATCTAAAACCTTTCAATGATTCTATTTCAGAGGATTCTGATTCTGACCTTTCAGAAGAAGAATAAGTTTATTAAGTTTTGAAAAGTTTGCTTCAAAGTTGTAAGTTTGTTTAGGCAACTTATTGGGTGCTGACCCGTATTGATTTTTGGTTATTAGCAGTTTTGCTACTTTTAAGTTTATTAAGTTTCTGGGAAGTTTGCTTCCAAGTAAATAAGTTGTTTAAGAGACTTACTGGTGCTGACCTGTATTGATTTTTAGTTGTTAGCATTTTTGCTATTTTGAGATTTTTAGGAAGTTTGCTTCCAGGTTAGTGCGTTTGTTTAAGTTAATTATTGAGTGATGACTCGTAGGAATTTTTAGTTATTAGCTGTATTGCTATTTTTTAAGTATTTTGGATAATGGCCATATCCGAAGTATTGCTTAAGTGATAGGTTTTTTTACCTTGTTTTTTTTGAAGCAAACGTTTAGAGTTTTTATATCTTCTGAGGAAGGGTTAGTTTAAGTATGGACTGGTTTTGAATAAACTTTAGTATTGCTTGGATCTTGTATAACCTAAGGGCTGGTTATTTTAAAGTTTTAGAGTTTTTGGCGTCTTCTAATGAAAGATACCTTAGTTATTACGAGATATCATATCCTGTAAGCTTTTATTAGTTTGTTTTTATAGGCTGTGGAGTGTTGGGTGCTGCCAGGCATCATTCAAACATGCTTACGCATGCCAAGTCGGAAGGGTGAGCATGGGGGGTGTTAATTTTGGCGTGTCATGACTAATGAGCTGGCACCATGGCTGGGTTGCACTACTGTGTTTCGCCTGAGCTCCGGTCTCTGGTCGTTTTGTGTGTTGGGCTGGTTGCAGTGGCACTTTACGGAACACCCTAATTCTCAATTTTTGTTTTCAAGCTTACAGTAATGCGTTAGGCATTTTTTTAGTCTGGTAGAAACTATATTTTACTCCCTTTTGTAGGTGGACATCTGGGTCACCAATTCTGTCGTTCTTCCACCTTTCGGGACACCATAATGTGGTGGGTGCTCCTGGTCTTTTCGGGCGTGGGTGAGTATGTTCATCAGATTTTCTGGAGTGAGGCCAGTATACGAGGGTTTTTCATGCCGCTTGAAAAGGCGCAATGCTGGCTTAGTAATTTTCTCGTTTTTCGCTTCGAAATTTGGTGGATATGACTCGTTCTCGTTTGGAATTATTGGTGGGCATTTCACTTTGGGATGGTTTCCCGGAAATTTGTTTGAATGCTTTGAGCATTCGATTCTACAGTGAATTGTATATAAGTAAATCTGAAGTTGTATAGTGTTGATATAATGGTCTCATAACTGGATTTGTTACGGCCGTGTGTCTAAGTATACTGCCGATAAGTTTGTCCTAATTTATATCTATAGTCATGACAGTCTGTTTACTTGTATTAACAATTCTGGGTGTATAATGTTAGAGATTTTTTTTTGTACATTTTAGTTTATGATTTTTATCTTTTAAGTGATTTCTTTGGTGTTTGTAAAATTTATTCAGGAGTTGTAATTCTGAACTTGTACGTAATTTGGCAGACCTTTACCGATTTTGACTCTTCACGACTTTGTAGTTTTCCAGATTTGACTTACCGATGTTGTCTTCCGCAAGGACGTGTGATACGCGTAGATATCAATCCAAATGTTTTTCCAAGGACAGGGTTATGTTTTTCTTTGTTTTCAAAATAGCCTATCAAGATAGTCTATTTTTTTTTTCGGAGAGGGGTAAATGTAGCATTTAAATTTACCAGTTAGCATCAATGCTACATGTTCTTAGTAATATGATATAATTTGTATATTTTTACCTGAGTAAATTTAATTATTTATCCTGTAATTTAAAATAGTAAACATGGAATTTATTTTTTTTTTTGGTTCACAACTCTTTTGGTCTTGTAACTTATCAATTTTTTTTTAACACAGTTCATAAATTGCTGTAGTTTATATATCACATTATTTGGTTTGAATTTAAAAGTCGTAAATATTTTATTTTTAATAAACTCTCATTTGTTTACATTCAATTTCAGTATTAAAAGTATAAGGTTATAGTCGGTGACATAGTTCAGTTAGCATTTGCTGTGAATGTATACCCATTCGTTGACACGAACACGGCATGTCGAGATCGACCATTTAAGGTTGAGTGTGCAGTATGGAATTTGTGGCAATTTTTTAGAACTTTGTTTTAATCGTGATTAGTGACTTTGAACTGTTTGATCATAATTTTCTTTTTGATAATTTTCCATGGTCTGCCCATACTTGACGTATTAACTGGTGGTCAGTGTAAGTTCGGAACTAGGTTAAAGTGCTCCAGGTTGAGAATAAGGTTGGCAAGACTAAATATTAATGTCACTAAGATTTGTCACGTCTGGTTGCAAGAGAGATTTGTATTTTCGTTCCCTTTCCTGTTGAACCGCCGAAGGCAGCAGACCAATCCTGCCACCAGCTCTGAAAGGGCGGACGGTCAAGTTTTTGTGTTAAGTCCACTAATCAATGAGGTAAGATTTTGCCCTTTATCTTTACGAACATGTGGTAAAAACAACATTTTATTTCAGGGCTCTTTGGCTATTCGGCTATTCGACTACTTGGCTATTTGACTATTTGGCTATGTGAATATTTGAAGCCAGTTCTTTTTTATCTTTGGGCTTTTCATCTTGATATTGCTGTCATGACTTCTTGATGGTTCGGGTCCTAGTTCTCCTGTCCAGGTGACCACGACTGTTTCAACCTTGCCCTGCGTTTGATTGATGAGTTGGAAGTGGCCCTGTGAAGCCACAATCCATCCACAACACAACAGGAATCATAGCAACAGCGATAAAGTGAGAGGTACCATAGAATATACCAGGTAGGAGAAAAACCTTAAGTTAGGGATTCAAGTTGTGATTCAATTTTTTTATAACACAAACAAAACTACATAATTATAATTTGGTGTAAAGTAATAACATGTGAGAACTTTTGATAACTCAATAAAACGTACGTTATTGGCGACTAAGGTTCTAGAACGTTTGCGGCCAAATCTTATATAACCTTTTAAAACCGAGGTGATAGTTATCAAGAGAGTAAAAATAAAACATTGTAAGCACAATTCAAATTTATGTAAATAATAATTTTTTTTATGGGGAATAAAATGGAATTGCTATTTTGTTTTAATTAAGTCGTTTTATTGTGGAGCTATACACCTACCGTCAATAATTTAAAATCATTCCTCATACCTAAGTGTTTTCCTGTTTAATCACTAGGTAAGTAACACAGATAATGTAAAACAGGTGGCGCCTATTGGGTAATCAAAGCAGAGCACAACTATCTCTAAAAGAGATACGAACCTAGCCTCCGACATATTGAGCTGCCGTACGCATCCGTTGCCGTACCCTGTAAAAAGGGGACGCCGCAATATAGAGATAACTATCATTGATGTCTAGAATAAGATCTTGAAAATTAACAGGAATACGTACTTCATCAGTGTTTTTGTACGCTGGAGATCCATATGGTTTATAAGAACTTGCTTGCTAGAGATGCATCATATATAGGTGCTCCAAAAATTTGCAACTTTTCACCCATTTTACACAATTAAGCACTTCGTAATTTGAGACCTATGGATTCAAGAAACTGTTTCTCTATTTGACTAAGTTTTAAAGATGTTCTCCTGTGAAGACCTTTAGTTAAACTAACACTTTTTCGCCGTTGTTGGGTGTTTATATGTTTTTCCAAATACTCATTAGTATAAACATCCTCCAACTGTGGTTTGTCGTACCGGAAACCCATGATTTTTCAAATAAGGTTTCTTTAATTCCAATTTAACTATAACTCTTTCACCAATATTCTTATAGTAATGTTATCGATAAACTGGCGCCCTTCCAGTTTAATAGGCATATATATAATATTTTGTGGCTCCTTCGTGAGCTTATATCCGGGAGCAACATCAATATCAAACTCAAAAATAGTGTGTGATTCTATAGAGTTTAAATAGGCGCCAGAAGTTATATTACAGTCTATTCGGATCATGCGGACTTTCATAATGTTAACTGGATTTATCGATTGATGTAAAATATCTGATTTTAATATTGTCCGCTCAAAACCTAATATAGTTCCAATGGGTGTTTTCGGTGAAAAATCTATTTCATATTTTGATTTTAGCTCACATTTAAGTGTATTATTATTAGCAACCAAATAAAAGATTTCATTCTTATTGTCCTCTGTTATCTGGTGAATATTAGCTTGTTTAATACCTTTCAATATTTCTTTATGAATTTCTTCAATCTCATATGCTCGATATTCCAATAAACGTTGTTTCAGTTTGACCTGGAGTTTTAAATCCAATCAAGTTAGAAGTTTCATCCACATTAAATATAGAATTATATGAATAAAATCCAAGTAATCCTAAACCAGAGCGCCAGTGTTTGTCTAATTCCAAAGCTGGAAAGAAGTCTGCGCTTAAGACGCTTGAATGATCTGATAAAGTGAACGTATAGGCGATGACTGTTTTAAATTCTTATCATTAAGCTTACTTATATAATACAACAACTACCACTTCTTTCAGTAGAATTCGACATTTTTACTCTGTTATCAGATCCCATAGATACTTCTTTAATATTGCAGTAACAGCAAAATATTTTTCTAGGCTTAGGACCATCCATTACATCACCCTCTTGATTATTGTAGTGTTCTGTGCAGAACAAATATTTTTTTATATCAGAGTCTTGTTGTAGTGTTTCTGGGAGTTTATGATAAACCAAAACTATCTCATCACTAAAAGCGATAATTATTTCTTTAGGTAATCCAACAAGTTCTTCTCTAGTCTTATCTTTCAAAAATTTTTTCTTAGCAAAGGCTTTCACTGAATTTAAGATCACTTTCATATTTTCAAAATGTGTAACTACAATTTTTCACTTAGAAATTTTAGACACAGATGACCGCAAAGTACTGAACTAAAAGACTGCTCCCTTTTTTAATTATACAAGATTTTCATGGTTGGGTTTGCACCTGCGTAAAGGTATTCCACTCTCTCCATAGGTGGGGACAAGTCACCAAAACTGTCATAATAATGAGTGATAGATCTATGCTTTTTAAATGCTACCCAGTGTGTCCCTACTCCATTATTACTATCTAAATTTACTATAACTCTCTCATATTGGCGGGGTCCTGATAGAGGTAAAGTATCCCTCATGTAAACTCCTCTAAAATTTAGTATTTTCATACGTAAACTATATTTCACTAAATCAAAATTTGTTAGAGGTCTTTGAGGTAGGGATAAAATCAGTCTTTTGATTTATTTTCTTGCAAATATAGCCCTAACCCATTACGCTATGGTTTCAAAAACAAACCGTTCCCTTGTTTACCAAGTGCTATACTTTCCATTGTTTTATTATGCCTTTTAGACTCGGCTAGAGCTTCTTGAATACTCTTCACCTTATTTACAGCTCTCGCAATACCAGCTGCCCCGCTAGCTAAAGTTCCTAAAACCGATAACCCCGCAAATATTGGGATGAGGGGTAATAACCCCCGTATTTTTGGAATAGGTATCACGTGAGGAATTCTTACTTTTTTTTTACCTCCTCTGGTCTTCAGAAATCTTCTAGCAGCAATAAGAGCTGTATTGGCAGAATTAATTAAAGTTTTATTCTTCCTATCACGATGCAATGATTTTAAGGCCTCCTTGGTATTTTTAACTAGGCCTTTACCGAAAGCAATTTTTTTTTGATGTGACAGTCTCGTTTTAGAAGTTTTCTTGATATTTTTTATAATTTTCATGTCTTTCAATTTTTGCTGTTTTTTTAATCCAAGACCCAATTTTCTTTTTGTTTTCATAGCTGTTGTAACCAATTATGCAGCGGTTTTTTCCCCAAAACCTGAATCTCTCGCCTTAAACCTTTTCCAAGCCTTTTGTTCTAAAATAAAATCTGCTCTATGTCGTGAATCTAAATCCGTGTCTTCTGCATAGGCTATATCGTGATTTTTACACGCTGCATCAAGAGGATTAATACCTTTGTCCCCTCTTCTCAATCTCTTTGATAGCTTTGTTCCAGGACCACAAAACTAATAACCGGGTAAGTGTAGCTCAACTGATAAGTTACTTATTAAACTATTTACCACACCGTAACCAGTCTTATTCCGATCTTTACGGAGAGAAGATCTGATACGTGCTACCTCAGTGCCAGGCGACATTCGAATAAACACTAGCGCATAATACGTAATATTTTATATAAATTAGCATGAAAATTGTTGAATCGTCTCACAAGCTTGAAGTAGACAATTTAGATAACGGTGTTGGATTGGGATTAGAATGTCGCACATTCCAAATTCATGGACCCTTATTACCATCAAATATCAGAGGTTTAATTGTAGGACCATCAAACTGTGGTAAAACAAATGTAATGATTTCATTGATAACACATCCTGAAGGTTTGCGGTTTGAAAATGTATACATATTTTCAAACTCACTTTATCAACCAAAATACAAGTATATACACGATGTGTTATCACCTATAAAAGATATTTGGTATTATACATACAACAACAATGATAAAATTTTGAATCCTACAGAAGCAAAAGAAAATTCGATTTTTATATTTGATGATGTAATATGTGAGCATCAAGATCCCATTAGAGCCTATTTTTGTATGGGGCGTCACAAAAATATATCAAGTTTTTATCTCGCACAAACTTACTCTAAAGTTCCGAAACAACTAATAAGGGACAATGCAAATCTCATAATATTATTTAAACAAGATGAAACAAATCTTAAACATATTTTTACAGATCATGTTTCACCATTTGCGCAATTCTTAAATATGTGTTCTGAATGTTGGAAAGATGCACATGGATTTTTAGTGATTAACAAGGATAGTAAAATAGATATGGGTAGATATCGCAAAGGATTTCACAATTATATATATCCATAATTTTAAGACGCTGTAACCATTACATGTTTAGCTGTTCCTATATAAAGATCAAATATGGATAACTTTAGCGATAAAATAAATTTAAAACGTAAGCTGATTGAGGCTACAGAAGCCGTGCGGAAAAAGTATAAAGCCTTGAGATTGCAAATTGCCGAAAACAAATCCGAGCTTTGTTTTCATGAACCTGTAACTACACATTTAAAAACAATATCTGCTGCGGTGACAAACAAACCGAAATTGTTATTTACACCACCATCCATTAGTACACCTATAAGTCATAACGATACGACTAAGGAAGAGAAAAAACGACAATCCATATTATTAGAAAGTTATGTTCCTTCCACACCTGAATCACTTGGAGCTTCTCGTGAGGGATATGTACCACCAATAGATACGACACCAATATGTACAGTTACCGACAAGTCGAAACATCTTATATTTCATTCAGAAGAAAAAATGCATACCCTCGTTGCAGAATATCTCGATAGATTAAAGCGAAATGATGGTATATTTGATACTACTTTTGGTGTATATATTGATGCAAACAATAAGTTTCGAATGGGTGATGCAATTGTACGCTTCCCACCAGAACAAATTTTGCTATTGAGAGGTTCAAGAAATATAGGTAAATATCCAGTAACTGAGGAGCTTCTTGATTTGATTTTTCTCAAACACCCCAAGGCATTAAGTAGACAAAATTACTGATGAGGGGAAAAATACTTACTTAGATATTTTACTTAAAACCAACTCTAACCCTAGGTTAGGCTTAAAAAATAACACTAATAAGTATAAAAAAATAATAAAACCACTTCTCGAGAAGGAGAAAATTGGTATAGAGGGCTCTGGTTTAGCTCCCTTAAAACTACCCACTGAAAAGGTTTATAATTGTAAGAAGAAAGTTGAATACGCTCATGATAATGAAATACTTTCAATAATCGAGGAATTGCGAGAGGCTGGAATTATTTATTAATATAGAGTTATATAATGTATATAAAGAAAATTTTAATCAAATTGAATTAGTATATTACGAAAATGTCGGGAGTTCACACCTCTACAATAGATAAATTTGGTCGTCAATATGGCTCTAAACCCATGAAAATAAAGGGATCTCCAGGAATTGGGTTTAAGTTAACGAGTGAGAAAAATTATGATATGCAGGGTAAACGTTTGACTAATCTTGGCAAACCTCTTGACATGCAGGATGGAATGACTCGAGATTATGTGGATTATCAGGTGGTTAACAATATAGAACAAGTGAAAGAAGGTCTTGAAGATGCTCTACATATATTAGATACCAATGTGAGACTAGCTATGGATGAAACCATGGGTAAAATGCTGGGACAGTTAGAAAAATACATCTCTTTGGTATCCACCAACCTTCAAAATGTTATGTCTAGAATAGAAAAAATTGAGACAGCTGTACTTATAAGATTGCAGAAACTACAAAGACCAATACCATAAAAACTTCATTTTTTAACCCCTTTTAATTAGTTATACACAAACACTCCAGACATTCATATACCTAAAGATGGTCTCCGAAGAAAAAAGACAAATTGTAGAAGAACTGCACAAACCTAATAGAAAAAATTTCAAAAGAAGGCGAACAATTATTCGAGGTTATAGTGACTTGTGGCAAATAGATTTAGCGGAAATGCAACCATATGCTAAACATAATAAAGGATATCGTTATATACTGGTAGTAATTGATTGTTACTTAAAGTATGTTTGGACAAAACCTTTAAAAAACAAAACTGATTTAGAGGTTAGAAAGGATATGAAATCAGTTCTTGAACAAACAAATTATACACCAAAAACATTCAAAGTGATCATGGGTCTGAAATGTACAACCGACATTTTAAAAGACTTATGATTGAATATAATATAAATCACTACTCAACATTTAGCACTAAGAAAGCTGCAATTGTTGAACGAGTAATTCGAACTTTAAAAAATATGTTATACAAGCAATTTTCTCTAAATGGGAAGGATGACTGGCTAACAATTTTAGATGAAATAACTCATAAATATAACAATACTAAACATAGAATGATTGATATGAAACCTAGTCAGGTAACCTCTAAAACTATTTTAAAAGCTTTTAATTTTCCTAAAATATCCCCATCAAAGTTTAGATATAAGGTTGGAGATGTTGTTAGAATAAGTAAACAAAAAGGAGTGTTTAGTAAAGGGTACGAGATAAATTGGTCTCCAGAATTGTTTAAAATTGATAAAATTAATATGACAAACCCAGTTACTTATAATCTTAGAGACTTTCATGATTTACCTATAAAAGGGTGTTTTTATGAAACAGAATTGCACAACACTATCCTAATGTTTATTTGGTAGAGAAAATTACAGGACGAAGGAGAAAAAATGGTGTTGAACAAGTGCGGGTGCACTGGTTAGGTTTTAAGAATCCTTCTTGGATAAATAAAAATGATCTAGTTTTAGGATAAGTTATAATGTACATGTATGAAATAATTTGTTGTGTATGAATAAAACAATTTTAAACTTTAAAACATGTTTTATTTAATGAATAAGCAAACAAAAGCAGTTGATATATATATATTCTCGTCTACTTATAATAAACCAAATAAAATTACAGTATTTTACTAATCTATAAATGTGGGTGAATTACCATTCTCGAGCAATATTTTAGCAATATCACATAAAACCCTACAATAGTTGGATTTTAAAAATTCTAGCATACAATATGAATTGGTAGAACTTGAGAGACTACAAACTTTCTCAATTTGTTTTGCAAAAGTGTCTTCACTATTATTTTGAACAACCCATTGCAGGATATTGTAATAATAATCATTAAAATATAAATTCTTTAAAAGTTTAAGTCTATAGTTTACAATAGAAATATAACTAATCAAAATGGATACCCACTCACTACAAAAATACATTACAGAGCCATGTCTTTCTACTTTTAACAAATTATCCTCTCTGCAAGGAATAGTAGACATTGAAAAATTTGTTAAATATGAAATATTTTCACACAACTTTCCTTCAACATTAATAATAGGTTTTACATGTATGTTATTAACAAAATCAAACCAATCGAGATCAGAAAATGAAATAGCAATTGCTTCACTTGTTTCTGGTGTTAGGTGGGTCATCCTCACAGTAGGTATAAAATCTCGGGCAGGACTGATTCCTGTGGATAGTTTAATAGGTATATGTTCTAAAGTGAGTGAAACTTCATTAATTAAATATTTTTCTTTAGCTATTTCTTGTTCGCAGTTCATATCCGCATTATCCATACAGCCAAGGAAATCCCATTCTGTTGAAACTGATCCAGGGCTTGATGTTGAAACTTCATTTTCAACAAGCATTTTTATACAAATTATTTATATAATTTAACAAGACACTTTCAGCACTCAAACTACTTGGACATTCGATTTAGTTTCTATATAAATACTTCTCCCCACTCTTTAATCTTTCAAAAATTTTCGAGTTTTAACAGGTATGTTTCTTACAAGCTGGCCATGTAGCTAAAGTGCTTTAATAAAGACACAATCTCTTCTTCAAACTTAAAAAGACTGCAATAGGGACTACATATATCGAGGCTTATGTAATCATCATAACATTGAAATTGTATATGGATACTATCACTAATTAAACTTTTTAGATCAAGTTTCATTTTGTGTGCTTTAATGTCTTGGAGATTCACGTTTTGTTTTAAAAATCCATTACCTTTATAAACTCAGTCTTGGTGAAAAGAATAAATTTATTTCCCCAATTTACATGTACTATCTGTACAACGGTCTCATCACTTTCAATTATTTCACCAATTTTTATTAAAAATTCTTCATTTATATTTATCACTCTCTCACAAATTTTAAATGTGACTGTATGTGTTAAATCTATAATGTGAAAAGACTCTGAGTTTTCTTCAGATAGATAATCACTGTCACTCAAATAACCACTGTCACTCAAATAATCAATATTCATTGTATCAAAGTTTATATAAATAAGTCTTTATATAACTGCCTCGTCTATTAAGCGTTTTTACTATATATACCTAAGCATACCCTCTCCACAGAAAAGGTATAAAGGACACGTGTTTTCTAAACTTGTAGAGACGTGTCTATTCCCTCTTTGAATGCAATATGACATGCGTTATTTCCTATACCGAAAAAGTAATTTATAACCCTTATATGTGTTAGAGAAATAGGATTCAACGGGCTCCAATGAGTCTTTAACAAGATTAGACATTTAATTTCTTAGTCTGCGCATGTAAAAAATCAAATATATATACACAGATTTTAGATAGTTTACAACTAATTTGTCTGAAAATTATGAATAGTGTACTACTTGTAAAAATTGAAAATCATTTAGAAAAGCTTAGAAAGTTAAAAAATGATTTAGAATTGTTTAGTACTAAGATGATGTTTGATTCATTTAAGTATCTTATTGTGGAATCACCTTGGAATAAAGTGTTTACAGCGAAATCAAGATTTGAAAACATTCCATCAGCAGCAACCCGCATTAATCCAGCTCAAGTTTATGAAATTGATGGTGTTATAAGAGTTATATTTACAGGATTGAATAAGCAACAAGTCTTATTGGAAACTGTGGGTTTTGAAAAAATTTGTTTTTCTCATAAAGATTTTGATGAGTTTTTAAGTCTCTTTGAGTGTCTAAACAAACATTGGTCTGGTGTAGACATTTTTGTTGGGAGTTATAAATTAGTATTTAGCCACCCTGAAGAAGAAAGAAGTCTAACATTCCATGATATGAAGAATTCATACTCATTTCTCTGGTGTGAAAATATGGTGAACTCATTTTCTCAACATGTATATAAATTGTATGATATAAATTGTAAAAAAAGTATGAAATAAATAAAACCAATATTATAATAACAAAATGTTTTATTTTTTAATTAACAAGTCAAAACAAACAGATTATAATAATGGAAATAATATGTAAAGTGCATAATAATGTATGTTTATATATATATATATATATATATATATATATATATATATATATATATATATATATATATATATAACATGATGAGGTATATAAAAATATATATAATAAAAGTATATAATAAAAATGTATAATAAAAGTATATAATAAAAATATATAATTAAAATTAAAAATAAAACCTAATCTAATATCACAACCCTATGAAAGCATAAAAACCATAAAAGAGTAAAAATGTTTTATATGAACAACCATAACTCTCCTATGGTTCTTCATACAAAACCAAATCACGATTACCCCAAGCAAACTCGGACTCGGGTATAAGATAGCGCTTATCGTCCGCGTAAGATAAAGCTATCTTATTTTTAAGTTCGACATACATATCGTGTAAATGTGAACGGAAAGTTGACATCTCGCGATATATTTTTGTACCCTCTACGCCAACCGCTAGTTTGTAATCTTCAAGCTGAAGCTCTTTTTTAGTGACGTAGTCGGGTACACCTTTGGCTTTTTTCATCAACTCCCCGTCTACGTTAACACAATATGCCTTCGCATCCGTGCCGTAAAATTTCCACACAATTTTTCCCGCATATTCATCTTTCATGTTACCCAAAATTATCAGTTTTCACATGTAAAATTAAGGAGTCGGTGTCAGTGTATAGTAGACTCGCGTTGTTACCATATTTGGGTTTAATATACGCGTACAAAAAGTCATACATAATAGTCTTTGATATATCCAAGATTGAAAAACCTGCATAGATGGGTTTATTATATACCACTTTTTGTTTCTGCATCTGGATAGCTACCAGATTCTCGCTAAAAATACTACAATTTTTAAAATTTGGTTTTGCAATTAACGCTTCAGCCCCTAATCTCTTACCAATATTCTCCCAATGGGTAACCAATTTTACATCTACCCTTTTATCAACATTTTCCATTGTTTTTCGGAACACAGCATTGTTCATTAATTTGTAAAAATCTTTTTCGAATTTATTTTGTGCGTTGTTTCTTTTTGCTGTGTCCAAGTCGATATAGGATTTTAGCCAGGGTGATTGGTCGAAAGAAAGAACGCGGTGAATTTTAACAAGTTTGAGGCCATGATTTAGACCTTGTTGTAGATTTCGATAATGAATTATATATTTTTCCTTTTTCAGCAAATTTGGAATTAATTTTGAAATTTTAGATTCCGACTTTAGCGAAACGATGGACTGCGGACAAAAGGGTAGTTAATTATGTAAATAATGTAAATTTTCAGGGCATTCTAAATCTACTTCTAAAATGTATCCGGTCGGAGAATCTTTCGCGATAGCCAGATAATCGGAATTTTGAATATTACCCTTATCTACCCACTTAAAATTACTATATATATATATATATATATATATATATATATATATATATATATTAGATATTGTGACATTGCTGCCCCGTATAAGTTGGTTGCATCCAAATACATGATGTAAGAGGTAGGTTTGGAAGCATCATAATGTGGCAAAAATTTATTATTTGCCTCAGCTTTCCTTACACTACACTGACTAACTCCACCGCGAATACCACGTTTCAGGAAATGTACCATCTCCACCTCCGTTAGTAGCTCAAGCTCTACACCACTGCTTTTAAGCATACAAGAAAATGCTAAGCCTGGACTGGTATAGAAACTTGCAGCATCTAATCCGTAGGTTTCGAGGTACATTTATCTGAAATTCTCATAAACATCGGCTAAAATTAAAACGTCGGATTTTAAATAAATATCTGAATATTGCCCTACACTTTCGCAATTAAATAAATTCCATACAGTCTGAGCACGCTCGTAATCTTTAGGTGTTATATGCTCTTTTTTGAGACTATTGTAAAAGTCCTCAAGTGATGGTAGTTTTGTATCATTTAATTTTGAAAATGAGTCAATGTACGAATATGGAAAAACGCCCTTCTGTCGAATTAACTGAAATTGATTATCATCAGGAAAATATTTCCTAATTTCGCGACATTGTTCCGGTTTTAAATTTTGACTAAGTTTATCCAAACTTCTGGGAATAAAACGCAGTGAGTCTAAAAACCGTAGTTTTAAATATACCTTTTGTTCTCGATCATTTTCCATTTTGATGTTATCAACCAAAACATGTTTAGAAAATGTAATGTAGCGTTCTTTATTTTGAGCGATAACATCCAACTTTTCATTTTCGGTAGCCAACTGTTTAGTTATCAGATGACTATCGAAGCCGCTCATGTTGTGGAAGAAGATCGGTATATATTTTGGAACTTTTAAGTTTATGTTACAGATGGAGTGAGCAGCCCCTCGGAATCTACCTGTCAAATGACAATGATCCCTTACTTTTACGTCTTCGATATTAAAGGCTTTTTCGCAGATGGCTTTTTTGTCTAATATGCTAACATACTGTCCAAATAGCTCTTTCAGATCCGTATTTTTGCAGACAATTTGGAATTTGGTGTTAAATGACTTAACCTCCATTGCTTCTTTCGACTGAAGTAGAAAGCGACCGAATAGCTCTATACCGATCTTGATACTCTGATATCTTGACAAACTTTTTTCTATAATTTTGAACACATTTTCTTGAAGATGTCCCAAATATAATTTCACATTTTTGAGATCCTCAGTACCCATCAATCGGTATGTAGCAATACGGTTTCTGAAGGAAGTCTTGACGAGTTTAACACCTTCATCCTGGTCTACACAACAGTTATCCCGGTGATGTATTGAGCGCAAATGACTACTCCATCGTATAAATTCTACGCTAATTCTACACAAATTGCAGTATTCCTTCGATTTTGTTAGTTCTGAAACCGACAGACAGACACATAATATAAATTAATAAATGAATACTTTAAAATCTAAAGAAGAAAGTTTTGTTTTCAATCAATAAATGCTAGCATATGCAAAACTTTAAATTAAAATTACATTATAAAATAATAAAACTTACGATTTTCAAGTCGTGGTTTTTTCGGCGCAGGTTCTGATGTTGAAGGAATTTTGCTAGCACTATTTCGATGGTTTTTCATTATATGACGTTTCAGCGACATCTCTGACTTCAACATTTTTCCACAAAAACCACGGCAATCACCGTGGCGTTTCAAGCTGTCTTTACGCGTAAAATTACTACAACAATATTCACAGGTAAACATTTTGTATGTAAAAAATAAAAACGATTCAGATAAGACCTAAGAGAGAGAGTTGGTTCAAATGATGAATCTCAATTCGGTGCGTCTCGTATTTAAACCCCCCTTTTAGAAATTACTGATGGGTCTTTAGAAAAATATGCACCTGGGAATAGCTTAAAGATTACAAAAGCCCATTTAAAACGAACGTAAAGCAATAGGTAAATATATTGCGGAAATCTATTCAAAACTCTCCAAAGACCTATTTTGGCCAAAACGATCATTATTCAAAATATCAGTTGAAATGACAATAGAACCCAAACTTAAAAGCGAACATAATAGGTATGTTTTATCCCTTTTAACATTCTAAAAATTCTTTTAACTCGCGGCGGTAGCATACAGGCAAGGACAAGTCTTGGTCCATCCGAAAATTCGAATACAAAAGACTATTTTAAATGCAAGGTACGGCTAATGTGAATAAAGCAGTTTTAACATTACCTGCTTTGTTAAATTCTAAACTTAATATCCACAATATTCGAAATAATACTTTAAACGAGATAAAATAAAATCTGAACAAAAAGAATTCAATAAAGGAACATATAGAACCCAAAGCCATATACAAATACTTTATCTCTTTTAAAATTCTAACAATACTTGTGACCTAATTCAAAAGGTAGGCGGGCGGTCAAAAGCAGGTACAATAAGGTCCGAAAATACAATAGAACCCTTCGCCTCGGTAAAGGACGGCAGGTGGTGATGCACCTGGCGATCGATAGCGTGTATGACGTAGACCCGCAAGTCTACTGGTGGCGATGTTGCCAGATCCTCGTTTTTTAATGAGATTTTTTATGATTATTTAATTAATATAGAGTAATTAATTAGGCTAATTAATTAAAACAATAGAAATACTTTCTACCCTTTAGCCCATTGTTTTAAGGGGAAACCTGGGTCAGGTTAGGTCGATTTTCGTTAATTAATTAAAAAAATAGCAAAGGCCACGTGTGTGGCTTTCCGGTGTATCGCCAATCCGGTGGTCCGTGAACTCTCACAAAACATCTACTGTAATGTTGTCGATAAACTGACGTCCTTCCGGCATTAACGGCATATAAATATTATTTTGTGGTTCTTTACTGATTTTGGAACCAGGCTCCACGTCGATATCGAATTCGAATAAGGTATGACATTCCACAGAATTCATATATGCTCAGGAAATTATATTACATTCTACGCGTACGATTGGTACTTTCATTATTTCCACCATTTCGGTTAATTCGTGCTTTTTGTCTCTTTTTAACACTATGATTAAATCCTAACATTTTACCGATACTCGCCTCTCCCCGGAAATCTATAGTATATTGGGATTTCAGTTCACATTTCAGCGTATTATTATTAGCGACCAAGGAAAAGATTCCATCCTTCTTTTCTTCAGATGAATTCCTCAAAGCCTCCGACATAGCTGTACCTATCTCATATCTCATTTATTTCATAGGCCCCAGGTGGAATCTGCAATTGTATCGGCTCGGTGGTATAACCCTCCTTCATGTAGGCAAACTTATTGTTGCTTTCATACACATTAAAAATTGAATTGTATGTGTAAAATCCCAGCAATGTAAGACCATATTTGTTTTCCTTATGTAATTCGATTGGTGGATAAAAATCGGCGCTTAAGACACTCGAGTGTCCTGTTAGTGTGAACGTATAAGACATGACTAACTATTAAAACATCACACATATCGGTTTTATTCTTAGCGGCAACATTTAAAACGATTAATCTTCACACGTTTTCTCACTGCATTAGATAGTGATGTTGTTATGCTATTTTCTGCTTTGATACGCACATCGCTGATTTAACAAAATATTTTTCTAGCCCTAAGACCCTCATCAGCCGTATCCTCGTTTAAATTGCTGCTGAAATAATGTTTGCAACCGCACTGATATTTTAATAAATCGATATCGCTTTTGAGGTGCTCGGGCAACTTATCCCAAACGAATGGAATTTCATTTGGGACTACTGCAATCATTACTTCCTTGGGCATGTTTTCTAGCTGTTTTACGCTCATTTTCCTTAATCCATCGGCTAGATGAAATGCTCTCAATGATTGCAACATTTTAGTATAGTTATTCCGATCCATTTGCGGTGTTAATGGTGGCGATGATGACATCTCTTACGCTGATGAGTCGACAAGAAACTTTAAGCACAAATGTCCACACCAGACTGTTCCAGAATCCTGTTGACGATCGTATGTATAGTAAATAATTTTTGCTGCTTCGTAACGTCGAGGACTTTGTCTAGGTAATGAATCCCTCATATACACGCCTCGAAAGTGTCCTATTCTCTTCTTTTTCGCATATTTTTCAATATCGATGTTAGATAGTGGTCTTCGAGGTAGGGATTCAATTAGTTTTTTGATATACGATTTAAAAATAATCCCATACCTTTACGATATGGCTTTAGAAACAAACCATTTCCTTTTGATTTTAAATACAGGTCGGCACCGGTTTTACCTTCACTGCTTTTTCGCAGCTTTTACGGCACGCACAATTCCCGCTGCCCCACCGGCTAATGAACCCAAAGCTGATAACCCAGCAAAAATTGGTATTGATGGTAATATTCCACCAGTTTTAGGCATCGGTATTATTCTCGGTGTACGAACCTCCCTTTTGCCACCTGCCGCTTTTACCGATCTACGTGCTGCCGACAGAGCTATTTTAGATGCATTCATGACATTTTTTTCCAACACATTTTTCCTTCCGGCTTTTAATAATTCCTTTCGAACTGCTTGTCGAATAGCTGTTCCGAAACTGACTTTCCGAACATATCGACTTTTATGTTGTATTTGTTATGTAAATAGGCTAAATGGTGTTTTTTGCATACGGCAGCCGCCAAAGGATTAATGCCTGGATCACCTCTTGTTACACGTTTTATTACTTTTGTTCCAGGTCCTCAATATTGATAACCGGGAATGTGTACCTCGAATGGTAATTAACTTATTAACGAATTCACAATACCGCGTCTAGTTTTATTGGAAACGTGAGACCGTCCACTTCGTTTGATGCTCGGCATCTGAATGACAGTTTTTGTGAAAATTTGCCTATAAAATATCAAATTTTCCTACGATGCGCATTATCGATCTTAAACAAAAACTTGAAACCGTCCGATGCAAAATCAAACTCTATATTTATCTTTGATGATGTTATATGTGAAAAACAAGATGTTATAAGATCGTACTTTAGTATGGGACGTCATAAAAATATCGACTTCTTTTACCTAGCACAAACATATTCGCGAGTGCCTAAACAGCTAGTGCGAGACAATGCCAATTTTATTATTATGTTTAAACAAGATGAATTAAATATGAAACACATATTTTCCGACCACGTTTCACCGGATCTAACTTTTATTTCAAGAGATGTGCTCAAAATGTTGGGATAATAAGTATGGATTTTTAGTTATTGATGAAGACAGTGATGTGAAATCGGGAAGATACCGCAAATGATTTGACAGCCATATATTACTGTAATAATAAGAGAAAACACTCATTTGATTGTTGAAACGTCTTTTGTTAACATGAATAACACGATCGACTTAAAACGTAAACTAGTGGAAGCTACCAATGCCATCAGAAAAAAATTTAAACAAATTAAAGCACCTTTTCAGCGGCAGCAGCAGCAGCATCGCATTTCAAAAGAGGATATTAGCCAATCGGTATTTGATACACCCTCGACATCAACTAATACATCTCTCCCATCCGCTGACACCACAACTTCCGATACTTTAAATGCACACTTGAAAGGATTACGTTCAAAACCATCTCTATACGATACTGTATATGGTGTAAGTTTTGGTTCAAAATAGATTATACCAAAAATTTTGTTGGTAATTTAGAGGTGCGTTTTCGAAATGGAAATATCGTCTTATACAAAAAGGGGGAAATATTGCAGAATATGATGGATCACCGGCACTTTATGACTTGTTATTTCTTAAAATACCCCCAAGTTTCGGAATCCACGAGTGCTGTCTACAAGAATTTTAAAAAAAGTGATGGTTTACGGGAGACCAAATGGAACAAATATTTACGAATTATTAAACCTCTGATAATGGATACAAAATTAGGTGGTACTATTACAAGAAAAAATCTCTGTGAAAAACTACAGTTACCCACAAAAAATAAATTATCTTCGAAAACATTTCAATATGTCTACTGGAACAAAGCTAAAGAGTTGGTGCATCGTTTACGTTTATTGTGGAATTCCAAAATGGCCGGTCATACTGGACACGAAAATGAAATTATGTCAATCATAGAGGAATTACGAGAAGAAGATATAATATATTAAGGTCAATATTTATTGATATTCTTCAGTTCTTTCTTCGATCTGAAACCTTTAATATTACTAATAATATGGAGCCCATTCTAGAAAAAATCAAAATTGTTAATGAGCTACATAGAACCGCTAGAAAAAATTTTGTAAGACGGCGCACGATAACAAAAGGATACAGAGATTTGTGGCCTCGAGATCTTTGCTGAATATTTCATTAATTTCATCCAGAGTTTCTTTTACAATACTCATTTTTGAAAAAATGATAAATAAATCCAAAAATTACCGGGAATTGACACTTTCAGAACACTACGCGAACACAGTATTTGATGTTTATGCCACTGATATCTGCGACTGTTTAAAGTCACTTCTTTTCCTACTAACCTATATAGCGAGTTTTCAAGGTTGAATTGTAACAATGATGGTGGTAGCTTAAAGGTAGAAATAGTGGGAGGAGCATTCAAGGTCAAATGACGTCTCACATTTAAATTGGTATAAGGATAACTTCTAGGTCAAAATATAATGAAACAAATAACTACATTTTATACACTTTATTGATTGACATTTTTTTGTCGTTCTTGTATACGTGTAACATTATCGTTTAAACCTAAATTTATTAATTTGTTCAATAATATTTATTCGTTTTTATTTATTAAAAAATTCCTACAAATTATACTCGGTAAAATACACACTTCAGCAAGGTCCATAAACTGAAAAATTCATTAAAATCCTGAGCCTCTGAATCATGCATTTCATATGCGTAAAATTCCGAACAGGCTGCAGAAATTAGAAATTCTTCGTACATTTCTCTCACTAAATTTTCCACAATAACTACTACTACGTTAAACTTAAGTCCTACACTCTAATTTCATTTAATGCAACCGGATCAGCAATGAAACTAATCAGTTTTTCCAAACAGTCACTAAAGCCCAACTTTTTTATTTCACAAAGTCTAGTAGTGTTTGTTTCAGTTCACTTGAAAACGGCTAGAGATAACTACTAGCCAAAACGTCGTGATATCCAACAAAAAATAACGACAATGGAAGTCCAACAGATATCTACTACTTCGCAAAGTCTAGTAGTTTTAATGTTTTGCTGCAATATTTAAGACATGCAATCGCAGCCTTTTCATATTCAAAAGTCAAATAACAACAGCGCGACGTCCATTCTACTCGACTTTTCATTGCATCATTGAAGTAATTCCTTGCCGTTTCAATGAACTCATCGCCCATTTTTTTACTGTCTCTTGCAAAGCACTATTCATATTATTCACTTATTTTTACACTCACGACACTTTTTTATTGCTGGTGGTGGCCCATCTATATAATGACGATATATTTGTTCATAGTGAATGTAACAAGGTAAGCTTAACTGTAGTTCCTTGTCACACCGATTTGGCGCTGACAGCTTATCCCAAATTTGCCGTAAACTCAGTGTATCAATGTAAGTTTTTAAACATTCGAGAGGAAAAAATGCTAGATCCTTTTCTTCAAAATCACACAAACTTTTTAAATTACTCTGATATAAACAAATTACTCTGCCGACTTGCTCTATAATTTTTTCTTTAGATAGTTCCGTATCTGACATTTCACACTGAATGAATGTAAATAGACTCACACAATGTTATAGAAGAATTTGCAAGGTCAAAATCATTTCAAGATCATCCTACACTATTACAATGCACAAATAGCTACTTCAAGACCACACACCCAAGGTATCCTCCAACAAAGTCAAGATCGCCTCGAACACGGTCAAGGTCAAGGTCGCACACACACATCCTTGGACACAAGTTCAAGGTCAAGGACAAAGCACATGTGCACTTTCAAGGTCAACGGCGAGGACATGTGGGCGGGGCCAAAGATGGAGTATGCCACGGTCAAGGTCAGGGTCGAGGAGTGGGGGGATGATGAGGATCGGGTTATGTTCACTACTGATGTCAAAAGAGAAAGGAATAAAATGCACTTAATTATCCATTCAATTTAACTGAATAGCTTAAGGAAAATATGAGAGGCTGATATTGAAAATTCCTCAGAAACTTCTTCTAGATAAGAAAGGAAACAAAAAAATTAAAAATGAGGTAAGACAGTAATAAAGAATGAACAGATCTGTACCTGTCTCTATTCAATCCCAAAAATCTACATACCTACACCTTGTAAATTCCTATAATTTTTTAAAATAACACTCATTTTAGGGAATGCATTAAGACAAATGATGTGGTTCATTCACTATATATGTTTAAAAAAAAAGGGGGTTTAGAGACATTACTGCCCAAGTATTGCGATCCAGTGCACTTATGGTGAAACTCTAAAAAAAACTTTAATACTTGAGTTCGCCAAACAACATCTTTACAATTACTTGGGTTTCCAAAATAAAGGTCACTTTACTAATAAGAACAAGTACATTTCGTACGGTAAATGAAAAATATAAAGAAATTTAGTATTCATTCATACTTGTATAAAGTATAAGACGAATTTAATGGGAATCTCAACCCAAGAGAACATTTTTGGTATTAGTTCTAACGCAGAGTTCGCAATACGATATTTCCAATAATAACACCCCTTAAAACGAGTAGTGGGAATAGGGGGCTCCTAGTTGACCCCCCCACCACTTTTTTGATTGGTCAGCCAAGAATGACCTTGTTTCTGATTGGCTGCCCAAGTTCGCCCCCTATTCCGATTGGTTTCATAAACTCCGCCTCTTTTTGCTCCACCTCCTACCTCCTTCCTAACCACCACAGTAGTTGGAGGGGAGCTGGTAGCAGTTGGAGGGGGGCTGGTATTTTAAACGATCGAATCTGAGCGAACTTCAGTCATTCGTGCGCGATGTCAAATAGCGACCAACAACAACAACAACAGCAACTCATTGAACGTGTAGGCCAAGTAATAATTTCCTACCAAAAACACGGAAAAAATCTTACCGATTTTGAAGATCAAGACTTGGCCTTCTTTCCCATCAACTACTTGAAAACATTCGTCGATTCACTTAGTTTACAACAAATTTGGAACAGGTTGCCGGAAAATTATAGAAGTGACGAAGAATTGCAGCTAAATTTGCCGTGTTTTAAACACTATCCACTATATCAACACCACATAGACGGCCCGCCATTATCAATTAAAAAGTGTTGTAAAATTAAAAAATAGTGTGAACAAGTGAATCGAGTTTCATCGGACAGTCTTCGAAATGGATCAGACACATGTATATTTAGATTCTGCTTGTGATGAAACGATCCAGTCAATGTACAAAGATGAAACAACTCATTTTAACTTGGCTGGAAGAGGAAAGTTTCACGCAAGACAGGATTCTCTGATCACTATTGATCGAAATAATTTCGAAGACGACGATGAAGATGAAGAAGATGATGGGATAGAGGATAATGGCGTTCCAAACGGGTGTGGAGAAGAGGGGCTCGTGAAAGTGGCAAAAATAAATGCAAGTGATACATTGACACCAAATTACCTTACGCGAGAAGTGTGCGTTTTTCAATCTTATGTCGTAATTATTTCATCTTCTGGCGGTGCATATAATTTATGTTGTGAATGTTACTATATACATGCTTTAAATTGCCCAAATGGGAAAAATAATTTTGTTAATAGCCACTATAAACGATCCTTTATATGTTGCGAAAAAGATCTGCAATGCAACACGTGTGAAAACGATTTATTCATAACAACTCCTTCACAAGCATGTATAATATGTAACAAACCAGAACTAAAGAATATGCAAAACCATCTAATCGAAAAATCAAATTTTAAATAAATTTATTTCACTTGCACTTATTCATGCACTATGGCGTTTTTAATATTAAGTTTAAGTTTAAAATATTTTATAAGAATTTAGATTTTGTTCTGCTAAGTTAAATAAATATAAGAAACTATGTAAATAAATATAAGGGAATGATGTGAATAAATAAGAATTTGTATTTATTCCCATTGAAAGAAATTATAATTTTGTTCTTTCAGTGTAGAATAATTCTTTTCAAATAATATGCACAACAACCCTACCGATAAATCAAATTTAAATAAATGAATTTGATACTCCACTTGAATTTATTCATGCACCCTAGTAGTTTTTGAATATTAAGTTTCAAATGTCAACTAATTTAAATAAGATTTCATATAAAATATAAGTTGTAAGATATAAGTTATAAGATATATATTAAGTTTAAGTTAAATAAATATAAGGGTGCCATCTAAATAAATAGAAATTTGTTTATATTAAGATTTGAAGAACTAATGATTTTGTTCTTTCAGTGTAGAATAATTTTTTCTACATAATATGCACAATCAATCCTATCGATAAATTGAATTTTAAATAAATGAATTTGATACTGCACTTGAATTTATTCATTCACCCTAGTATTTTTTAATATTAAGTTTAAAATGTCAACTAAGACATTTAAATAAGATTTTATATATAAGATAAAGAACAATTAGGTTTAATTCCCTGACAACAGACTATGATTTATTCTTCCATGTTAAAAAAAAAAACCTAGTTTTCATTACTATGCTTGTAAAAAAAAATTATATTCATCCTATTCATAATAATTCTTTCAAGTTAAAGAAACTTGGTTATTAGGTGTGATTCTGTATAAGAAATAGAAAAAAATAAAATATTTTCTTCAACGACTTTGTTTTTTATTATTCCTATATCCAAAATACAAATATACATATATACATAAATACATATTTATAATTTATACCATTTTGGGTTGCCAATTGCTGCTGTCTGCCAGAGGTTGCTGTTGTCTGCCATAGGCTGCTGCTTTGCCATCGGTTGTTGTTGTCTGCAAGAGGTTGCTGCTCTGCAAGAGGCCAATTTATAATTTATAATTTATTGGCCTCTTGCATTTTCGAGGGTAACTCTGCCTTCGCTGCTGCTGCTGTTGTTGTTGCTGTTGTTGTGTCTGCTCCTGATGCTGTTGATGTTGCTGTTGATGTTGCTGCTGTGGCCTCTTGCATTTTCGAGGGTAACTCTGCCTTCGCTGCTGCTGCTGTTGTTGTGGCTGCTCCTGATGCTGTTGATGTTGCTGTTGCTGCTGTGGCCTCTTGCACTTTCGAGGGTAACTCTGCCTTCGCTGCTGCTGTTGTTGCTGTGGTTGTGGCTGCTCCTGCTGCTGCTGCTGTTGTTGCTGCTGTTGTTGTGGCTGCTCCCGCTGCTGCTCCTGCTGCTGTTGTTGCTGCTGCTGCTCTGCCATAGGTTGTGGCCGATCTTCTTCCATAGGCTGTTGTTGCTCCATCATCAAAGGTTGAAGATCCATTGCTCGGTCTGGATCCCACTCAAAGGCGATAGGCTCGGGATCCAGGTCTGGCTCAAACATATTGATAAATTCTTCATCTAAATAGTCAACCTCTGATGGTGGCGGCCACATCACCGTGTTCTCGGAATTTGGACTCTGACGATCCATCAGATTGATCTGATTTTCCAAGAATCCCAGAAACTCTTGTAGTGTTATAATTATGAACGTACTCATTTTGAGACTTTAAACTTAATGAATGCTAAGTCAAGACGCTGTAAATCCTTATATACAATACTGAAATACCACTTTTCCTACCTCCAGCGGCAAAACCAGTCCGTAGAATGAGAAGAAGAAGAAGGCAAAGATAGCGTGAACTCGAGAGAGGTCGTTCAACGGTCGTAAGTTGTTTTGTTCTTAAGAAAAAGACGAGTAAAGAGGAGAAGAAGAAAAAAAAAAAAAAAAGTTGTTTTTGGAATAATATAAAAAAAAAAAAAAAAAAAAAAAAAAAAAAATTAAAAAAAAAAAAAAAAAAATTAAAAAAAAAAAAAAAAAAAAAAAACTGTTTTTTATATTATTCCAAAAACAACTTTTTTTTTTTTTCTTCTTCTCCTCTTTACTCGTCATTTTCTTAAGAACAAAACAACTTACGACCGTTGAACGACCTCTCTCGAGTTCACGGTCTCACGGTTCCCGTCGTACCATGCAGTGCCACGCCGTACCAGCCGGTACCAGGCTCTTGGCTGCTTTAAAAGGCGGCTGGGTACGAAGCGTCTCTTCAGTTTACATCTCGCTATTAGCGTACGCTTGTAAAATTATCGAATCTGTTGTGAATATATCTAGATAGTCCGATTTATTTCGAATTGTGTGACGTAGTGACATATTAATTTTTATTTGGTTTGTATTGTTGATTTCATATTTTTGATTTGATATTTTTGATTTAATATTTTTGACTTAATACTTTGGATTTTCATTCATTTTTACTTAATCTTCTAAAAGCCAATTTTTGATTGATTTTTTCATTTTTGTGGATTTTTTTTGATTTTTTATTGATTTTTTGATTTTTTTATTGATTCATAATTTTTTTATTTTTTAATTTATAATTTAAAATGTCATTTTTAAATGTAAAAATTGAAAACATCGACTTAACAGCCTTCGATTTAAACGACGCTTGCCTTGTGCATGATTTGATTGATTGTTCATTTTGCGGGCTAAGCGACGAGGAGCTAGATATTAAATTTAGGGAAATTGATATTAATACATTTAACAATTCATCTGAATCTGGCGATTCTTCCGAAATTGGTGAAAGCGATATTTTGACACAGCTCTTAAAAGTTTTGGATGAATCTATTATCCCTGATATTCCTCAAGAACCTCTTGAAACAATTAATTTCGATGATTTAAATAATGATATATTAAGGAAAAATTTAATTAACAATTCTGAAATAAATGAGGGATATAATTTGGAACAACTTTTAGATATATTAGAAGGGGGTGAAATTGGTGAAAATAGCTCAGGGCAAAATTTAATTAAGGGTGATGTGGAATATCAGGAGACTTTTGAGAGCTGTGAGGAACAAAATAATAAGGGGGTTTTAAACAATAATAATAATGGGGTTGGTAACGAGGGAGCTTTAAATAATGATAAGAGGATTGGCATTGGGGGTTTTTCGAAAAATAATATGGAAGAGGTTTATCGCCCCCACTATTCGCCAATTTCAGATGCATCGTCAGATTCATCAGAGGATTCCAACGACAGCGTTGAGACTGTTATAAACGTCTCAGCCAAAGCTCAGCATAATTTTATTAAAGTGTTGGATCAAAATTTAATTGAAGGGTTGGATCAAAATTTTATTCAGGGGTTTGAACAACCATCCAAATTTGGCTATACCAGAAATTCAGTAAATTCGGTAGATGTTTTTGATTTGAGTTGTGGCGAAATTGTGGGGGACATTGAGGTATATACTTATACTGAAAATTTTGAAGATGAGCAGCCTCAATGTCCCTTAATTTCTTCCTGTAATCAAAATCAATTTTTGAAAAATCCTTCTGGCCTAAATTTAGAACAAAGTTCTGAAAATTTAATTGAAAAAAATTTACCCAAAAAACGTTCTTTATCAGAAACAAATGATTGTTCAGATTTAAAAAAGTCAAAATTGGACGGTGATATTTCTAGTTCCCAAACTTTAGGGGCACAAATTTCAAAAAATTCTTTACCAGTCGCTGTAACAACAGCTCCGAAAATCAATCCAACAAATAAAGTCGCTATTGGAGAATTAGATAAGTTTCTACATAAGAAAACTAAGCCGAGCTTAAATAGGAATGAAACAAGGTGTGCCACATCTAGATTTAAGTCAATGGTTTATTCCTATTTAAACTTAGATAATATATGTAATAATTTATCTAATTCGACTTTAAAAGACGTTAAAAATTGTATTCAACGACAAGGCGATCTTCTTTTAAATTTGGGAAATATATTTTTTAAAAAAAATCCATGTTTTTCTTCAAATTAAAAAGTGAATCCAAAAGTTAATTCAAAAGTAAATCCAAAAGTTTTCTAAATTGCGCGAGCTGAAAAAATTGCTAATTATTCTATGTCATTGGGTCTTGATAGATCGAAATTGTATTTATTTAAAAGCGACACGGCCCTAACCGATTCCATTTTAAAATGACTCTCCTTTGCACACACTGCTTAAGAGAATTTAAAAGAAAATCACATATTGTACGCCACCTTCGAGAAAATGTTGTTAATAACGAAAACACCTTTAACTTGGAAGATTATATAATTAATCGTAAGTATTTTTTTTTATAACATATTTAGCTATAATTTTCCTTTTAATTTTTTTTTATTATTAATAAAGGTTTACAGAGGAATTAAAAAATAATAATTGTTTCAGTTGATGAACTACTTTCAAGACCTCCAATGCGATTTTGCCAAGATTGTGAAGTAAATGTCAAATCTAATTCCTGGAGCACACACTTGAGGACAAATATTCATAAAAACAGGAGCTGCATAAAATATGGAAATGGAATTGACATTATCAGGAGTGCATTTAAATGTCGAATAGCTTCCTACAGAATATATTCGCAGAATTATCACATCGACATCAAAAAGTTTCAGCAAGATGTTGGTAATAAAGTGCAAACATTAATACGCCAGCGTCAACAGGAATTTACATGTGCTAAAGTAAATTTGGAATTATTTGGAATATATTATTCTCCAACTTTAACCTCTACTTCAATTAAGTCATTTAATACACCGTTCTTCATTGTAACCCATACAACTGATCTACAACAGCTTTACGATGATTTATTCAAGATTATTGAAACCAAAGCAGATGAATTGCCGGAAAGAGACTCAGGTAATTATTATTTAATCTCAAGAGCTAAGTTTTCTTAATCTCAAGAGCTAAGTTTTCTTAATATCACTTGTACATCTCTAACAAATATTATTCAGAACTAATTTTTTAATTCCTATTACAGGGTGGGCTCTACAAAGAATTCTGCATTTGGAAGTCAACATCAATAAGTACAACCCATTGAATGCCTCCTCCTACATTAAGATGCATCACTTTTCTAAATCAATAGTGAATGTGATGAATGAGGACAATTGCTGTTTCGCCTGGGCAGTGGTTTCAGCAGCATACCAGCCAACCGGTAATCCTCGAAAGACCTCATCATATCCAGACTTCAGAGACGCTTTCGATTTTACAGGTATTGAATTTCCAGTAAAATTATTAGATATAAAAAAGTTTGAGGAAAAAAATAATTTGTCCATAAATGTATATGGAGTTGAAAAATTTTTAAGGGATAATAAAAAGGTATATGAGATTGTCGGTCCTTTACATTATAATAATGAAAAGAAAAAATTACATATTAATTTGCTTTTAATAAGTTCTGATGATGGAAATAACCACTACTGTTGGATAAAGGATTTAGGTTGCTTGGTATCCAAACAATTATCAAAAAAGAAAATAAAAAAATACTTATGTGATGGATGCCTTCAATATTTTGGAACATATGAAAAACTTAACACACATTTAGAACGTGATTGTAGTTTTGTTCGAATTGAGCTTCCTTCAGATAATTTGATTTTGGATAAATTTGGCAATTATATTCCTGCAAATATATTAAAGTTTCAAAATATTCAGAAACAGTATAAAGCTCCTTTTGTTATTTATGCCGATTTTGAATGTTATTTGAAAAACATTGAGTGCCAACAATCTACACCTGATTCGACAACCTCATATACTATTAAAACTGCTGAACATATACCCTATTCATTTGCTTATTATATTAAATCATCATTTGATGAGAATGTTGTGTGTCTTAAACTTTATAGAGGTACAGATTGTGCTATAAAATTTATTGAATACATTGAAAATGATGTAAAAGAAATTTATAAAAAATATTTAAAATATCAAGTACCATTGAAAGATTTATCATCTGTGGAACAGATTGAATATGAAAATTCTAGCATTTGTTATGTATGTGAAAAACCTTTTTCAAAAGGAAATTTCATAAAGTGTAGGGATCATTGTCATATTACAGGTAAATATCGAGGAGCCGCCCACTCAATATGTAATTTGCATTTTAAACCTCCAAAATATATACCAATAGTATTGCATAATTTAAAAAACTATGATTCTCACCTATTTATTAAATCGCTTTGCTATAATAAAGAAAATATTAGTGTTATAGCTCAAAATAAAGAAAAGTATATTTCTTTTAGTAAGGAAATTTTCGTTGATGTGTCAGAAAAGCGGAAACCAGTTGCTTTGCGACTACGCTTTATAGATTCTTTTCAATTTCTCCCAGAGTCTTTAGAGTCACTATCACAAACTCTACAAGATTCACAATGTTTTGAAATTAAAAAGTTTTTCTCAAATGCTGATGAATTTCGATACATTAGACAAAAAGGGGTATTTCCATACTCTTACATAGATTCCAACGAAAAATTAAATGAGAAATCTCTACCATTGATTGATAAATTTTATAATAACTTAACCGATGAAAATATCTCTCCTCAAGACTACAGTCGTGCTGTAGAAGTGTGGAATCTATTTAAGTGTTCTACAATAGGGGCTTATTCCGATATTTACTTAAAATCAGATGTTTTACTTTTGGCTGATGTTTTTGAAAATTATAGATCCACATGTATTAAAACCTATAAGTTAGATCCTGTTAATTATGTCACTAGCCCTTCTATGTGCTGGGATGCAATGATGAAATTAACTAATGTAGAATTAGAATTATTAACGGAACCAGATATGCTTCATTTTTTCAAAAAAGGTGTTCGTGGTGGGGTTAGCACTTGTTCCAAACGCAAATCTGAAGCAAATAATCCATTCTTAGAAAATTTTAATCCTGAAAGACCTACAACATATATCGCTTACTTAGACGCCACAAATTTGTATGGTTATGCTATGAAACAATATTTGCCTGAAAAAAATTTTGCTTGGGTACCTAAGCTCGAAATAGAAACTTTAAATATATCCGAACTTTCAGATACATCATCTATAGGATACATATTTGAAGTTGATTTAGAATATCCAAATTATTTACATGATAGTCATAATGATTTCCCATTTTGTCCTGAACAATATACACCACCAATTTCAAACCACTCAAAATTAATTCCAAACTTACATAATAAATATAACTATATCATTCACTACCGATATCTGAAACAATGTCTACAATTTGGACTCAAAATCATAAAAATACACAGAGCAGTTAAGTTTACACAATCACCATGGTTAGCGGAATATATAGATTTAAATACAAATTTACGAAATTTATCTAAAAATAAATTTGATAAAAATTGTTATAAATTGGCAAATAATTCAATTTTCGGTAAAACCATGGAAAATGTTGATAGGCGAGCAGATATTAAATTAGTATCTCAATGGGAAAGACAGGGTAATAAATTTAGTGCCGAAAAACTTATTTCTAAACCTCAATTAAAGGATTTTAAAATTTTCTCTGAAAATCTAGTTGCTCTTCAACTTCAACAGGTTTGCATTGAATACAATAAACCAATTTATGTTGGGATGAGTATTCTGGATATTGCAAAAACTGTAATGTATAATTTTTATTATGGGTATTTAAAAGTAAAATATGGTAATAATTTAAATTTATTATATACGGATACTGATTCCTTAATTCTTGAAGTTCAGACCCAAAACTTTTATGAAGATATGAAGCTAAATCTGGATCAATTTGATACTTCTAATTTTTCTGAACAAAATATTCATTGCATGCCTATTACAACATCAGTTGTTGGTAAATTTAAAGATGAGTACAAAGGGATTCCCATTGAAAGTTTTTATGGAACTGGTGCTAAAGCATACTGTATAAAATCCAAAAATAGTGTAGATAAAAAAGCAAAAGGCGTTAGTAGATCATGTATAAAAAATCAATTAACATTATCAGATTATAAAGATGTTGTTGAGAAAGGTGACAAAATATTCTGCACCATGTATGTATTCAAGTCAGATATGCATAATATATACACTAATTTGTTAAATAAATTGGCATTAACAACTCATGATGATAAAAGATATTGTATACCAAATTCCACAAAAACTCTTGCATGGGGACATAAGGATATTTTGGAAACAGATTTTTTTGATAAAGATATGAAAATGATGTATGATACTCTAACTTTTTTAAGTTCTGGAAACGAAAATGGATCTAAAAATAAAAAACCGCGATTAGAATTAACTACTCCTAGTAATTTTTCATCTTTATAAAGACATCATTTTATATGATGATAAATTATGTAAGTCGTTTTTGAAGCTTTAAAAGTTGGAGGGGAAACTGAATCCAAAAACATATATATTGTATAGAAATACCATTATTTGTTAGTAATATTACAACAATGACTGCTGCATCTTTAATAGTTTTAGTTTCCCTTGTTGGAAATGTGATATATGTAAATTACATTCCTAATACAGTTAGGGCTGATATATGTATAAATGCCCTCAAAAATGAAACCGACTGCTACAAACAGATGAAAATGACATATCTTGTTGGAAATTCACACTTTTTTACCTATAATGTAACTGATTCTGCTTTGTGTGAAAATACATACATAAAAATTAAATATTCCATGACAAACAAACCATTACAATATTCAGATTGGATTCCTTTCAATAATAAAAAAGAAGAATCTTGTCATTGTGTCTGTTGTTATATATTTGTTATTATATTTACAGCAGCAATATTTATTTGTACATGTTTAATTTTATTGTATTTCATGAAAAAATATCTATAAAAATATTTAATAAATGTTAAAAAAATAATATAAATTTTGTTTTTTATTGATTCTCGTTAGTATAAAGACATTTAAAGTTTATCCCCTCCTCTTAAATGGAGAGGGAAAATAAGTTTACCCCTCCACTTGAGAGGAGAGGGAAAATGTATAAAATTTAGGAGCAAACGGATTGATAGTTAGTTTTTTGAGAGCAAGCAGATAGCCAGTTAGTTTTTGAAATACATCATTTAAAATGTTCAGTAATCAGAGTAAAAATATATTTGAAAATTCACCATTAAAAAAGAAAATAAAAAAAACAATTATAAATTCTACAAAATATAATTTAAATAATTCTAACTCTAAATATGCTGTGATTGGTTTGTGGGTGGAAAGTGATTTTCTACCATGCATTGAACTTGGTGGTAAAAATGGTCAGTCTGTGATATTAAATGAAGATGATTGGAAGAACTTATTGCAATATCAAGGAGTTATAACAAATTATATGTTTTCACCAAATGTTTTCAATGAACCGATATATTTGCAAAATTTATCTATTCATTTTGAAAAGATTGGTGAATTACCAATAGTGAAGATTGTGAAAAGCTGTGATTTTATTTACTATGGAAATGAAACTGTGTGCAGACTATGGGAACAAATTCCACTTATAGAATATAGACTAAATGTTTTACAAAAACAAAACTTTCGACGTTATTTCAACGTTTTTAGAAATAACAATTTTTACGACGGAGATTCTTTTGACAAAATATATAATGTCCTTTCTCCAAAACAAAATCTAAATAGTGAAAATGTGTGCTCCATGCTGGAACTGCTGTTGAATCATCCCGAAGAACTAGAACAAAAATTAAAGTCTAAGCACTATTATGAAGAAGACAGTATCTATTGATGAATCAAGAAACCAAATTCATCTGATGGTTGCTTGGAACTTCGCCTACAGAAAAGCTCGTATGACTTCTGAAGAGTTTATAAATCAAAAACATTTTAGAAGAAGGATTAAATTGACTGAAGAAATTTTAAATCCCATATTAGACTCTGATTATAGGAATATTGTATTTAAAAAAATGTTTATGTAATAAGCTTATTTTTAAATAAAACAAATATATATAAAAAATCATTTTTTTTATTACAAACATCAATTATTATTACAGCATTAATTACTATTACATCACATCTCTCTTGAAGATCCAAGAGTTAAAAGATTTATCTAATCCTAACCATTTTACAAATACTTTGTTTCCTTTCTTTCTTAACACTTTTTCCACCAGATATACATTTGGGTGTCTTACTTTTTGAAGTTCTTCTTCATAGAAACCTCCTTGAATATCTATCCCATTTCCATCTTGAATCAAATACGTTGTTGGATTAGTAAGCTGGATTTTTTTTATTTGAAAAATTTCGTTTGACCAGTTGGGCGTGTAACCTTTAGAAAATTGTTCGCGAATCTTGCTTATTCGTACTCTATCACTGACACGAAATTTTGGTGATCTGGGATCCACAGTTTTCCTATGAGTATAAGCTGATTTCAAGATTTCCATTTCATTCTTTTTGTTAACTTCGTTTGGTTTTTTTCCGATTGTTGAATGCTTAGTATTATTGTATTCTGTAATTATTTCTTTAAGAAAGCTGATCCATTTATAATTACCTAGTAAACTAAACTTTTTCCACATTTTGTTTTTTATCGTTCTATTTACTCTCTCTACAATACTAGCTTTCATATTAGAAAATGTGTTGTAATGATTAATTTTGAACTGCTCCATAAGTTTCTGAAAGTCTTGATTAAAGAATTCTTTACCCTGATCAGTATTCAGATTTGTTGGGGGAGTTTTTAAAGTTAATAGAATTTTTTTCATTGCAGCTGCTACATCTTTACCAGTTTTGGATTTTACAGGTTCTGCCCATACAAATTTAGAAAACACATTTATTACCATTAAAATATATCTTAAACCCCTATTAAATTTCGCATATGGCTGCATTTCTATCAGATCAGCTTGAAATAGATCATTAAGCCCTTTTACAATTGTTCGTCTCCTTCTATATCGCCTTCTCGCCGGTTTATGTAATTCATTTACAACGTCTTGCTTAATTTTACTCATTATTAATTTATACCTTACTCTCGAAAATAAATCCCACAAATAACTTTACCTCCTTCTAAACCGTTTATAAAAGCCCTTTATCGCTGATGTTGTAAAATATAAAAAAAAATCATCTCAGTTTTTTTTAGTAAGTTCTTTAATTTTATTTTCCATTGCTTCAAATGATTTTTTATTTTCATTTATAATTTCTTTTATTGACGAATTTATTTGGGTGATGTTGTTAGTAAGATCAGAAATTTTTACATTAAATTTATTTTCCATTGTTTCAAATGATTTGTTATTTTCATTTCTAATTTCTTTTATTGACGAATTTATTTGGGTGATGTTGTTATTAAGATCAGACATTTTTACATTAAATTTAGTTTCCAAAAGAACATTTGATAACGTATAATCTTTTTTGAAACCACCTAATGTTGAATTCATTTCTTCTCTTGCATAATTCATTGTATCATTAAATTCTTTTCTAGAAACTTCAGCAGCTCTTTGAACTAATTCGTTTAAAGATTTTATTTCTTTTGTTAATTTATCTTCTAGATTTTTTATATCTTTTCCTAATTGAAATTCTGCATTTGTAATATCTAATGTCATTTTCACAATTTTTTTTTCTATATTTTTTATGTCTGACACTGTCTTTTCAGCTTTGTGTAGTATATCTGTATAAGATGTTTCAAGTTCTTTTATGAGTAAAGAAGTCTCCTCGATTTTTGAACTATTATTTTTAATTTTAATTAATACATCCTTTTTAGAAACTTCTATTATAGCTTGCACTACTTCTAGTAAGGATTCTAATTCTTTTTGTAATTTCTCATCGATTGCCTTTGTAAAATTTCCCTCGTCAAAAGACGTTTCAGATTTGGTTTTCAGATTGTTTAACTGCTTTAGTATATCCTCGATTTTTTCATTATCTTTTGTAATTTGATCTTTGAATTTTGTTTCAATTTTTTCATTTTCGTTTTGAAAATCCTCCTTCAATTTGTCTTCTAAATATTGTAAATTTGATTTATATGCATTGATTTTAATTTCAAATTCTTTAATTTGTTCTTTAAATTCATTAACTTTGTCGGTATCTTTTTTGTGAATTAGGAAATGAGTGTTCATTGATTTTTCAAGATTTTGTGTATTTTTATCCATAACGTCATGTATTTTCTTAAAATTCCTTACTTCTTCTGCTACTCTATCATTAAGCAAATTAGTAAAATTTTGAAACTTTGATGTAATTTCCTTGGAAATACTGTTCTTGACATTGTCAATTGCTGAAGTATCCTTAATTATTGATTTAATTGATGTAATTTCATTTTTTATTTCATTTTCAAAATCATCAACTTTATCATATTTTAACTTCACTACGTCAAAGTCATTTGCATATTTAGAAACTTTCTGAGAAAATTTTTCTACTACATCATCATTTCCATCAACAGTATTTTTCAAATTAATTATCTTGTCATTATATTCAGGAATAACTTTATCCTCAAATAACTTAATCTTTTTTGCAATATTTTGTATATTGTTATCATATTCATTTATTCTCTTATTTAAATTATTAACATCGCTTTTCAACCCGGGATCTAAATTTTGAATTAATTTGTTTTCAATATATTTGACATCGCTTTTAAAAATTTTTATTATTTTCTCTTCAACATTTGATAATATTTTATTTTCTAGTGATAATAATGTGTTTAGAGCAGATTTTTTTGAAATATGACGACCAAATTTATCGATGGTCATTTTAGAAATGTTTAAAAGTATCTATTATGTCCTTTTATATAATAATATTCGCTTCTCTTAGTTCTTCAATAATGGAAATAATTTCATTGTTATGACCAGTGTGTCCCGCAAGCATGGATGCTACCAATAGTCGAAGTCTCTCAACAAGTTCGTTTACATTATCCCAATATATGTAATCTGTATTAGGTTTATTAACTTTTAAAGTTATACCAAATCCGGTTTTTTTTGAAGACACTCGACTTTCTCTATATGGAGCTTTGCGTCTTTCAAAAAATCCCTGGACTGCTTGTTGAGATTCGGGATTTAGAGTTTTAGTTTTTGTAATTCCTTTGCTTTGCAAATAAGGTCCTATTATAGAAATATATTTATGTGATCCATTCCCCTGCACCTGCTCATTTGGATCATTATTTCTACGGTATGCATTGGTTCTTTTTAAAATATCCATATAATTTTCCAAATCTTGTTTTTTATACCCTATTGGTTCTTTTTTAAATAATAACTCATATAAACCTGGTGTACCTGTATAGGTTATTCCTTCAATTTTGATGTTTTTACCAATAATTTCGACAGGTTTTTGAGTTAAACCCAAAAAGAATTTCTCGGTTTCCAAATCATGAACTATTCCATATTGGTGATCAAACTCATGTTCAACATCTTTTACACCGCTATCAATATATTGGCGAGGTAATTCATCAAATCCTAATAAATATTCTTTATATAAATCTGTATCAACAAATGTTCTAACTGTTTGCCGTGTTTGTTCCAGTATATCTGAAAGATTTCCTATTGTGGAGTGTGAACCTGAAGAAGGGTTTGTTTCTGCAATAATACTTGTTTGTTGTATAGATGGCATTTGACTTGCTGAAGCTAAACTCGCGTCCCAGTCAATAATCGATGGTATTTCTGTAGGAAGGAGTGGAGTTTTTCCCGTCTTTCTTTTTTCTGGTGTTGATGTTCCATATTGTAATTTTCTCTTTGGTGTTAGTGTTTGAATTGATCTTTTCTGTGGTGTTTCATAAATTTTTTTAATTGGTGTGTGTAGCTCTTCCTTTATTTCAACAGGTTCAATTTTACCAATCGTTGAAATTAATTCTTGTAAGGGTTGAGTTATCGGTTTATATGTTTCCTCCAATTTAGTTTGCGCCTCAAATTCCGCATTTTTTAAACTCTGATATTTTTGTTTAACAGCTTTTCTTGATTTAACTAGCTCTCTTGCTAAACGTTCATCCATGATTGGTATAATTTACCATCAAACGTTTATTTTTATAAGTAAATATATGAATCAAATCCTTTTCGATATCGGCCAGATTTCACATTAGAGTCTTTGTCTATTACTAAAAATCCAAATTTATCTTTCCAACATATTAAGCACAACTCATTAAATTGGTTTAATGACATATCAACATTAACATGATCATCATAAATATGTTTTAAGTTTGTTCGATCTTGTTGAAATATAACAATTAAATTTGCATTGTCACGAATTAATTGTTTCGGAATAGAAGAATATGTTTGACATAAATAAAAACAATCAGTATTTTTGTGTCTTCCGAAACAAAAATAGTCCTTTACAACATTCTGATTACAACACACTATATCATCAAATATTATTATAGAGTTTGGTTTAACTTGTTTTGGTGAAACAATTGTTTCTTCATTTTCAGATTCATAGTATCCAATTTTTTTCAAAGGTTTAAAAAGTGTTCTCAAATATTTATACTTTGGTTGATATAAGGATTTTGAATAAACATACAGATTTTCAAATCGCAAACCATTCGGATCTTCAATCAAACTAATAATAACATTGGTTTTGCCACAGCCTGACGGGCCAATAATTAACCCTCTTTTACTATTTCCCTCAAACAGTTTTCCATGTTTTCTAAAACCATTCACTGAACTTTCATGATCCTTAATTGTTATAGAGTATGGTTGTTTCTCAACTCTCATTTTATATATAAAACAAACTATTAATATTCAGTATTGTGATGTAACTGGTTAGTTATCACTAGGATTGCAACTATATATAATGTTTCCATCACATAATAAACGAATCATTTACAAGACAAACAGCAAAAGGAAAGGAAGTGGTTTAGTAAACTCATTAATAAATAAATTACCCTTTGAATTGCATATTCCTGGTTATAATTTTTGTGGACCTGGAACAAAATTGGAAAAACGATTGTCAAGAGGTGATAAAGGTATAAATTTATTGGATGAGGCTTGTAAAGAACACGATATTGCTTACTCACAATCAAATGATATAAAAAGAAGGCATTTAGCTGATAAAGTATTAGCTGACAAAGCTTTATCAAGGTTCAAAGCTAAAGATTCTAGTTTTGGGGAAAAAACTGCTGCACTAGGAATTACTGGTGCTATGAAAATTAAAAGAAAATTAGGTATGGGACTTCGAACGAGAAGAAAGTTCAAGCGAAAAACTCGAAAAGGACGAGGACTATCATTATCTCAGGTAATTTCAAAAGCTAGAAAAGGAATTAAGGGGAAACGTTTTAAAGACCTAAATGAAAGTATTCAAACTGCTTTAAAAGCTATTAAAAAAACTGGTAAAGTGTTACCTCCAAAGAAAAGGGTAATTCCAATCCCAAAGACTGGTGGATTTCTTCCACTTATACCTTTATTTGCTGGTTTGTCTGCTCTTGGTGCTCTTGGAGGAGGGGCTGCAGGTATTGCTAAAGCAGTAAATGATGCAAAAGCAGCCAAAGCGAAATTAGAAGAATCTAAACGACACAATCAAATGATGGAGTCCATTGCGGTAGGAAAAAAAGGAAGTGGACTTTATTTAAAACCCTATAAAACAGGATGTGGATTATACTTGAAACCTTATTCAAAAAACTGCTAAAACATATACCTCGAAAAGCACTTACAAATTACGATTTACTTAAATACGCTAAATATTTACAAATTCCCAACTTTCGTGGTATTTTTATGAGGGATAAATTACCAAAAAAGATAAAGTTAATTGAAAGTGCAATTGTCAATCTAGATAATCACAGTGGTGTTGGTACTCACTGGATAGCATATACAAAAAAAGGAAAAAACATAATATATTTTGATAGTTATGGTAATTTGCGACCCCCTTCTGAATTAATTAAATATTTTTATAGCGACCAAAATAATAATATTGTTAATTATAATTATAACAGTTATCAAAACTTTAACAAAACAAATTGTGGTCAATTGTGTCTAAAATTTCTTTATAACCATATGTAACACCTAATTTTAGTTTATTATTAAACATATTTTTAAAGTAAAATGTCATATAGTTTTGTTCTTAGCGGCAATTCCGCTATTTTAACATCAGAGTTACATCCTCCAATATATTTAGATGAAGATGTTGAATATGTTATCGGTCTTGTAAATTTCGAAACATTTAATGCAATTCCCAATATTGATGTTGGGAATAATGTATTAATTCATGATGAAAATTTAGAAATAGCCATACCCCCAGGTAGCTACGAATTAGAAGACATAACAGATTTTTTAAAAAAACACTTGGATGAGGATAAAATTAGTTTTAGTCTTTATGCAAATAATAATACTTTACGTACACATCTTAAATGTTCAGCCCCCATAACTTTTCGTGAAGGAACTATTGGTAAATTATTAGGGTTTAAAAATGGGCGATTGGAAGCCAACATTGAACATATATCAGATTTTCCCGCGGAAATAATTAAAGTAAATTCAATAAATATAGACTGCAGTATTGCAGAGGGATCATATTTAAACGGGAAACCTGTTCATATAATACACCAATTTTTCCCGAGCGTTGCTCCAGGGTTCAAAATAATTGAGTCACCTCAAAACGTCATATATTTCCCAGTCACCGTTAAAGTAATTGATAAAATAGCCATTAAAATAATAGATCAGGAAGGTGATTTGGTTAATTTTAGAGAAGAAACCATAACCATCAGACTACATCTTAAAAAAGTAGATTAAAGATGGTAATATTATATAACAATAAATCTGCAAACTTTACTAGAAAATTTAATAATAAAAACATTAATAAGACAAGAAAGAAACCAACTTCCTTTAGTAGGAAATCAAACTTCCAAAGGTTAACACCTTCTAATAGAAAATTTCTTCAAAGTTTGGGTTTTAAACTTAAATAAAAATGGATTATTTAAATGTAAGAGAAAATGTATTGGTTGATGAATCAATATTAAGCTGGGAAATTCTTTCTTTCGATCCTTTTAATCCTACAAAACTCGGACCAAATGATGAAATCAGAATTGCTTTGCAACAAACAGGAAAATATCCTTTACCTTGCAAAAGTGAAATTTATGTGGAATTGCAAGTAACTAAAGAAGATGATTCCCCTTTAGCTAATACTGTTTTAATTAATAATGCTCCGGCATTTTTATTTAAAGAATTACGCTATATTTTAAATGGTGTTACTATTGACTCCGTTCGGGATATTGGTATAACTTCAACTCTTAAGGGATATATTTCATTTAATCAAAATGAAAGTGCTAAATTGGAAAATGCCGGTTGGTATCCGAAAACAAAATCTAAAGAAAAAATTATGACTGATGACAAAGGTAATGTTTCATTATGTATACCATTAAAGATGTATTCAGGATTTTTTGAAGATTATAATAAGATTATTCTTAATTCACAACAAGAACTTATTCTAATAAGAAGTAATGATGATACAAATGCATTATTATCCAGTAATGAAGATGAAAAACCCAAAGTTAAAATTACCAAGTTGTGTTGGAGAGTTCCTCATCTTACTGTAGCGATTCCGCAAGAATTAGCACTTACCAAAATTATTGACAAAAATAGTGATATACTAATAACCTTCCGAAGCTGGGAATTAGTTGAATATCCAGAGTTATTGGAAACTACGAGGCACAACTGGCCCGTAAAAACATCTACAAAAGTCGAAACGCCACGTCATGTTCTAATTGCTTTTCAGAAAAATAGACGTGGTAATCTAAAAATGGATATGAGTAAATTTGATCATTGTAATTTAAGAAATATGAATGTCTTTTTAAATTCAGAAAGATATCCTTACAATGATCTTCAACTTGACTTTGAAAATAATAAATTTGCTACTCTGTATGAAATGTTTACAGACTTTCGTCAAGGGTATTATAACTCTCCAGTGGAACCAATTTTTAATCCGAAAGAATTTAAAGAAAATGCTCCTATAGTTTACATTAATTGTTCACATCAAAGAGATTTACTACAAACAGGTCCAGTAACCATGAGAATTGAATTTGAAACCAAGGAAAAAATCCCCCCTAAAACAGCGGCATATTGTGTTATAATTCATGATAAAGTTTTCAGTTACAATCCATTAACAAAAATTGTGAAACAGTTGTAATACAATTTCCTTAAGATAAAATACTCTTTTTAAACAAACCGCTACTTACGCTTAAGAGCGCACGCGTCAATTTTGATATTTATTAACGTAGCCAAACCAGAATTCTTCATTTATATAATGTCTTACGAGATTTCAGTTCGAGTATTAGATTTTCAACTTCAGTTGCAGAAATTAAAAAAACAAATAAGTGAATATCAATTAAAAGTAGAAATGATCAAGAAATTCAAATATTTGAAAATATGAAACTTATTCTAGATCTTCAAGGATTCAAAATTGAAAATAATAAATTTATTGTAAAGGAATTAGCAGCGTACGATGGGCAAAAGACAAGTCATTTTATTTTCAAAGCTCCATTTCCGATGGGTCATTTACCATCCTATTTACACAAACAAGCTCTGTGGTTAATAAAAAATTACCATTGCATTGAATGGTGTGAAGGATTTACACCATTACACAAATGTGGAGATATCATAAGAGATTTAAGCGCTAAGGTGGACTATGTTTATGTAAAAGGGGAAGAAAAGGCAGATTTCGTAAAGAAGTATTCCATGAAACCAGTTATCGAGATTGATGAACAACCCGCCCTAAAGAAAATGGATCCTTGCTGCTTTTATCATCAAAAAATACCATGTGTATGTGCATTATCAAATGTTTATTACCTTTACAACAATTTTTTTATGTAATAAAAGACTTGATTACAAATTATGTGTTTTATTTTCTAACATTGTTTTAATACATGAAATATTATTATTTAATCCTAGTTCTTGAAGTTTACATATTAAAATATCTATATTTTTATTTTTTAAATATTCGCTACAACATTTAGCTGCTAGTAAACATAATTCCGCATGTTCCATATAATTTAAAAACACTATAATATTCTGCGCTTCACTTTCTTGACCTTCATATGCATAAAACTCGGAACAGGCTGCGGACATCAAAAACTCTTCATACATTTCTCTTATTAATAATTCCATAATAAATCCTACACTAAAACCTCCCTGTTTCTCAATATCTCTTTATCTCTCTCTTCCTCTTCCACGATTTCTTTTAATATATCAGGATCTTTTATATAATCCTTCAATATCCTTAAAAAGTAACTGAATCCTATTTTCTTTATTTCATGAAAGAACTTCGGCAAATTTTGGGTTTTTCTATAATTTAAACAGGCTTCTGCAGCTAATTGGTATTGGAAGGCAGTCTCATAATATACCTGTGCCCACTCGGGGTGTGTTTTCCTTAGCATTGCATTCTTTAATTCGGAATTTTGAAGTTTAGTAAACTGTTTACCTAATTTGATTATTTCATTTTGCAAATCACTGTTCATAACTACCACTTATTTTTAATTTAACACTGTTCTTTATTAGTGGTGAATCTTCTATATAAGCTTAAGACTAGTTGTAAATGAATGTAGCTCGCTCAGATTCAGTCCTTTAAAATACCAGCTCCCCTCCAACTGCTACCAGCTCCCCTCCAACTACTGTGGTGGTTAGGAAGGAGGTAGGAGGTGGAGCAAAAAGAGGCGGAGTTTATGAAACCAATCGGAATAGGGGGCGAACTTGGGCAGCCAATCAGAAACAAGGTCATTCTTGGCTGACCAATCAAAAAAGTGGTGGGGGGGTCAACTAGAAGCCCCCTATTCCCACTACTAAAACGCTATATTTTGAGCAGAACTAGCGCCAATTATTAAGAAAAATCTAATCCGTTCAATGTCTAGAAAGCCTCAAGATATCGTATAACTAGAAGACTAGTAGACAAAATATGAAATTAATTTTATTTTTACTTTATTTTTTTGCTTTTTTAGAAAAAAATAAATTGTATTTTGTGGTAAATATTTTTCATTACAAAAAATATTAGTAATAACCATATTAAGCAGTATTAAAATCGTGGGGAATATGTTCACTTCTGGGACTGACTAACTCTATATCGATGCTATTTCACAGTGTGCAGTTCAAAAAAAAAAATCACACCTCGTTTCTTATAAATACCGCTCTTAATTCCATGAATAAAACTCTAATATTTGGCAAGAGGAAAATTTAAAGTTTTGTAAAGACTTAACTTAGGAAAAAAATTACAGGGGCTTTAATATAGAGAAACTTTATTTGATAATCTATTTAAAAAACCTTCAGTTTTTGTAAGTTCTATACATATCTTCAGTATTCTGAAATATTTCAATCCTTTAGTTTATATTGCAATCATCATGGGAAATGATAAATTATCACAATTAGATTAAAAACTGGCTATAAAATAATCCTGAAATTACTGAGGCTCGAACCATGAAAGACATACGTGCGCTTTAGACTTGTAAACGAGTCTTTGGGTGCACATGAGGCTAACACCGAGAGTGCTATTTTGGATATACACTATGGTGATCCTTCCCATGATCACGTAATCACGCATGCCACTACTGTATAGTGGTATAGTACAACAATTTGACAAAGTTCAAAGAAAGGCTTGTGTGGGAATATGGAGTGCGATGAGGACTGACCCCACTAGGACTCTGGAGGACCTGGTGAACCTACCCTCTCTCCACTTATACATAGAAAACTTGACCGTGAAGGCTCTTTATCGTCTCAGCTGTCTAGAGTATTTCGGAACTGGAACGGGCGGCTACTCACTTGTCTGGGAAAGCTTGGTGGAAAGATATCCATCACTCCTCATGTAAACGAATTACATCGCGCTGCTTTTGAAACCCAAATACTCTCTTCAGATAATTTTGCCAGGTAGATAGGATTGGGAAGGGGAGCCAAAATCCTCCACGAAATGGATCCTGGTGGTTTACAGATAGATCTCGACAAGATGAAAGAGCTAGAGCTCGCGTGTTCGAAAGGAGAACGGAAGTCAAAGAATTTTACTCTCTCCGACAACGCGCAGTGATCTTTACAGCGAAACTTTATGCTATTCTGCAGTGTGGCCATCTCTGTGAGAGGGACATAAAGAGGAATATGGTAACAAACATATGCTCAAACAGCAGGGCTGCGATAAAGGCACTGAATTCCAGTGTCATAATTTCACGACTAGGCTCTGAGAGGAAGGTTGTACTGAACAGTCTGACAAAGAACGGCTACACAATCAGACTCGTGTAGGTCCTGGATTACTTAAGTATTTACGGAAATGAAGAAGCGAACCGTCTGGTAAAAATGGGATCGGCAACTGAATCACATGAACCCCAACCAATTTTACCTGCCCCAATTGCCTTTGGTAAAAGAGAATTAAAATTGTTGCTGAAAATTTATTGAATCGTGGAGAGGAGCTCATGGAATGAACTGTGCCAACGAACATATAACTGGAGCTTGCGCAAGGTTTACTAAGGAGAAACTCTTCTTAGGAAAGAATGAGCTGCGAATCGTAGTGGGACTATTGACAGGACATTCTCACCTGAGGGGCCATCTTCATAAGACTGGTATCGTAGATGACCCGACATGTAGATGGTGTCTGGAGGAGGATAAAACTGTTGACCATGCCCTCAGGGACTGCCCAGCACCCAACGGACTGCGACAGGGACATGTCGGAGATACAATTCTGTTACCGGAAGCAATGAATCAAGTTCAGTTAACGAGGCTGTTTGAATTCGCAAAGGCGATCAGCCTCGAATGATCAAAACTACTTCTTGTTAAGGGTTAAAAATAACTAAATAAAAAAGGGCAGTATCTAAAAAAAATGATAAATACAGTACTATTGTTAAGAATCGTATTTGACATAAAGTACTCGCAAAAATGAACCAGTCAAAGATATCAACCTTATACTACTGTTCGCATTAAAAGAGTATCCCTCATCTGAGCGCAATTTTTAGAATCGTAGCTATGAAATTCACATCCATTTTAGGACATTGATTCCAAGTCTGATGTCAAAGAAACTCGCACATTCCCAAAATAATTATATATAACACAAAACGACCCTTAAAATAGGTTAAAAATAGAATTATAATAAAACCAACCTTAAGAGCGAAATAATACAGATTTTTAGATTAAAAAAAAATGTAAATTGTACGAGTTAGTTCTTTATTGGAAAGTAAACACTACGAAGCCAATACTCCAAAAGGTCCATCACCTTGTCCAGTGGTAATATTGTTCGATCTGATAATGTCGCATTCTTTGAAAGTCTACTTTAAAAAAAATGGGGTCTTCAGTAAACCCGGTATTAAAATACCTACTCTTTAGCAACTACTAATTTGTTACATCAAATCATTGAGGTGTATACATTGAAGCGAAATTCCACGCCTAAATGGGCATAGTTCTTATATAAGATTGTAGCCTTACAACGAAACGTCTAGTTCATACTTGAAAACGATTAGAGATACAACTTAATCAAATGGTCGTACAAACAACCAAAAAGAAGGACAATGCAAGTCCGACTACATTTTAATGAATGGCTATTGCGATTAGAGCTAAAAATTTCACAAGGCCATTAAATAAATTATCAGACTGATATATCCCAAAAACCGATAAAGGTAGGTATAGGATATGCTTAACAAAAATGAAATGTTTTTCAATAAAATAAAGTAAAAAGATACAGGATATGCCATTTCTATAGTGGCACATTTTTTAATTTAAAGTTTTTTAGATTTGAACCTATACATCTTGTAATTCTTACCTCAAATCTTTACAAAACCTTAGACTTTGTACCATAGGTTGATCCAGCCTCTCTCTTTGGCGAGCGGGGGGTGATATCACAAAAGTACAGTATGGGAAGCGAAAGCGGGGGGAAAGACACCAGCAATATTCCCATTTCTACTGTAAAACAAGTTGTCGACGGGGGGATGGGGGAGGCAGAAGAATGAGTTTTTTTCCACAAAATTGAGGATTAACAGGCACAAAACATCACAGTTGATAGGAAAATGATATTTAAAAAATTTTACCGATAAACTGGTCAAAATGTTTGTTTAAAAATATGCAGACTTTTGCTTTTTAAACGATTTTATTAAGATTCACACCTCTGTAACATTTTGAATATGGTCTAGATATTATAATACGCTTTTCATTCGCTCTTCATTACTCTTAAGTCAAGTTTTGCATGCGTATAAAATAAAAAATCTCACTAAAAACTTTAAAATCAAATTATTCAGCAATGGGTTACTATAAGTTTTGGCCCTTTCTCACTTACGAGTACCAACCCTGGGTTTTCCATCCAGGGTGAAATACCTGCGACTTTTCTCGTTCCCATTTGCGCGTCACGACTGTCATGGGTGACACGCTTTTGCAAAAAATCTCTAAAAAAACAAGGTTGTCAGCTCCATAGACCTAAGAAAAATTAATATTACTTAATATAGACTGCAGTTTCTATAGAAGAAAGTAGGCTCACGCTTAGAAAGAGAAAGAGCGCTTTCGAGGAGTAATACCTCTTTTGCTAATTTCAGTCAGGTATCAGGGATATCCAATGACGTTTAGAGTATCGTGCTTAGCTCTGCCATTACAAAGAGAGGTACTAATGTTATATTAAATAATATTAATTTCTCTTGCGCCTATGGTCAGCCCGATCTCTCCATTTACTTCGCTTTTTTAATATTATTCCGTGTATTTCTGCCACTGTAAACGTTTTGTTTCAAAAATGTGTGCAATTGCAACAAAAAAAGAGCGGTTTATTTGGGGAAGGAGGCTGTATTAGTCCTTATAGAGTTATATGAAAACCATCCGATACTTACGTTGCAAGATATTGATAACAAAAATAAAGTTAACAAGTTTTAAATACTATAAAAACAGAATTATTAAAGCTTCATATACGCTTTAGGTAATCTTTGAATATAGAGGATGTGAGAAGTATATGAAATCACACTGTTATGTTTTGAAAACTTGATGTTTTTAAAAGGCGATGAACATATTAGGGCATGCATTTTCGTAAGCAAATAATTAAATAATTTCTGAGTATCAATATTGTCAAAACAATTTGATATAATATTGTTAAATTAAGGAACTTAAACAATATTAAAATTATATACTGTTTTAATGAAAAGTGTTATAAGGATATTTAATTTTGTTGAAAGGTATTGACGGTAATTGAAGAGTCAGGTTAAAACTCTGATTCAGAAATATTTTTTAATATCTCGGTGGAATAATTGAATATGGATATGACAAGCTCGACACATTCCACAACCTCTATGACAAAATCAAGAAGATCGTAGAAGAGATTATGAGAAAAATGACCTCTATAAATTTTCAAGGTACTGTACTATTTTTGTTTTTATTTTTATGTTAAGTGATTACCAACATTTAAAGCTTGTATTTCCTTAAATTAACTAATTGTTATTTCTTCCTATGATTGCTATGTCATTTCTTATACACAGAATAACACTTTTTCGTTTAAATTTCTATGACCACATAAACTCTGATCTTAGTAAAAAGGATGGTTTTGTAAAACTTAGAGATGAATAGCTACCAATATGTGTAACAGTTAGTTATATTAGACGTCAGTCTATGGTTAAGTCAAATAAAGATACCTTTATAAAATATGAATATACTTTTATTTCATATGCACAATTAGTTTGGTAATTAATTTAAAACTATTTTTTTTTCAGACTAATCGAAGCTGAACTTTAAAAAATTAAAAATAAAAGTAAGCTAAAAAATTGAAACGAGTAATAATGAACTCCATTTTTTAAGTACAAGAAGAGAAAGAGGCACACTAATTCACAGTTCAAACATATATCTATTTATTAAAGCTACTGGTAAATACAGGTTTTTTTATATTTAACACCTTACTGACAGGCTGTATTATAAGTAATGGAAAAAAAGCTTTAAATACGAAAGATATTTTACTCCTTCGATATTATCTTTAAATTTTGAAATGTTCAGCAAAAATTTCGAGGTTTTAGAGAGAAAAAAGGTTACCGAAATGATTGTGGGGAAAGTGTATAAAATTGTAAAGATGGTTTCAATGACTACACGATTTGGTAAAACTTTTCTAGTGGCTTTACCCGATGACGATGATAATAGCACATTCGAGACTTTTTTGCCAAAACGTGTGGCCGAAACACTGTCTGACGATATTGTAGATATTATGAGTAAAACTAAAGGGAAATACACTCTAACTTATTTGGGGCAGGGCACTAGAGTTTTTGGAAACAATACTCGAACATTATTACGTTTTGGTTCATTGGAGTAAATTGTATGTAAATTGTTTAAAAAAGGATGTAATTAAATTTAAAATATAGTTGCACATGTCAGAATACTTACGCATGTTCATTATTTCTGTTAAAGATGTCTGCTGATGCGACGACGACCGTCAACGAATGTGTAGATAGATACATATTTTGGTTGGGAAGAGAATTAAGAAATATGGCTCACGATATATTAGATAGCGCAAAAGATTGGCCGCATGTTGAGGCAACCAAAGATCAATACAAGAACGAGATCAGAGGTGCAATCAATTTTATGGCTGGGGCACACTTGTGCGACAAATTTTTATATGGTTCCATAGACATGGATACATTTTCTGCTGAAATGGTTGAAGAAGAATTAAAAGAATACCTCGTCGATATTCCACATTTACCTGGTGAGCTTGCTGCAAAATATGAATTGGTTCCTGCAACAGTAACAGCCCAAGATGTTGACGATCACAACAGTGTCGGATGGGATAGAATTTTGAGCAACGAAAATGAAGACATGGAAAATTAATTTTTTATAATTTTTGTATGTATGTAAACTGTAAATAAATATCTGTTACAATCACAGTTTTATTTTATTTCTTTTATAAATATACCAATCCAGTAGATCATAGTCAGTGTGTCTTTTTCTCAGCTGAAATATTTAGTATAAGTAAGGCAAATAAAAATAAAATAGTTTAGTTAAGATTAAAAATGAGTCGGGGAAACAACTCAATTGATAAATTTGGTCGTCAAAAATGTAATGAAAAATATCATATATTATCCGGGCCACAATGGATTGGTTTTAAACTTACAGAGGATGGGCAGTATGATGTGGGTGGAAAAACCATAACCAAGTTAGATGATGACGATGCCGTGACAAAAAACTTTGTTAATAGAAAATTTTACAATTTTGCAGTCGTAATATGTGACATATTTAACAAGAATGTCCTCCCATGATATACAAAAATAATAGTGAGCTTAAAACAAAAATTGAAGTTAATCAGAAAATACTCTATCATCAGCCTTTAAATGAATTAAGTGCACTGTCGTACGGCTCGACTTCTAAAAAATCTAAAAAAAAAGAAAAGCAGGTTAAAAAATAGGAGAACGTACTCCGAGTGGCATAGTCTTGAAGATAACGTCGTACTCGTCGGTGAATTGGATCTTCCCTCCAAGAATATTGAAATGTTATTTATGTGTATGATATTTTATTGTCATTGTTTTTGATGATAAAGACTGAAATAAAAAACTTTGTTTTACAATATATTGTTTATTTATTTTACATTTTAAATTAAAATTATAGTCTTACAATATGGTATTTAAACAATATTAGCTTTATATATCCAAGAGTTGAAGAAGTTGGGAAATCCTAGCCATTTGACAAACAATTCATCGGTGTGATTTTTCTTGTGTTGTCTAAAGACCTTTTCTACTAGATAAACGCCAGGACTGCTTGTTTTTTGTAATTCTGACTCGTGAAAACAACCTCTTATAGACTGGCTTTCTAACTATTCCAACAAGTATGTAGGTGGGTTTGTAACGTTAACCTATACAATTTTAAACAGTTCAGTTGACCAAGAGGGCGTATATCCTTTCTCGAATAAGCTTTTGTACTTGCTAATACGCACAATGTCATCCATGGAAAACTTAAATTTTTTAGGTACAATTTTTAAATAATCGTATGCTTTAATTTGCGTTTCTTCTTGCACATCTGCAGACTTTATTCCAATGGTGAGATATTTCGAATGGTTATAGGGTTTTGTTACTGCCGATAATATATGTATCCATTTGTAAGATCCTCTTGCCGAGAATTGTTTAAATAAATTATTTTTTAAAGTTCTTATGGCTCGCTCAACAATTGCAGCTTTTTTTGTGCTGTAAGTGGAATAATGATTTATATTATATTTTTTCATCAGGACTTGAAAGTTTATATTATAGAACTCCTGTTCTTGATGACTTTGCAGATTTGTTGGTGTATATGATGCCTCTTCAATGATGCTTTTCATCGCATTAGTAACTTCTATACCGGTCTTGTTTTTTATCGCTTTGGTACAGATAAATTTAGAATAGCAATTTATACAGACCAAAATATAACGATAACCATCGTTTTTATCAGCATACTGTTGCATTTCAGTAAAATCAATTTGCCACAAATCTCTGTATCCTTTTATTATCGTGCACCGTCTTACAAAATTTTTTATAGCAGTTCTACGTAGTTTATTAACAATTTTTTCTAAACTGGGCTCCATATTATAAGTAATATTAAAGGTTTCAGATCGAAGGAAGAACTGAAGAATATCATTAAATATTGAGCTTAATATATTATATCTTCTTCTCATAATTCCTCTATGATTGACATAATTTCATTTTCGTTTCCAGTGTGATCGACTATTTTGGAACTCCACAATAAACGTAAACGACCCACCAACTCTTTAGCTTTGTTCCAGTGGACATATTGAAATGTTTTCGAAGATAATTTCTTTTATGTGGGTAACTGTAGTTTTTCAGAGAGATTTTTTCTTGTAATAGTACCACCTAATTTTGTGTCCATTATCGGAGGTTTAATAATTCGTAAATATTTGTTGCATCTGGTCTCCCGTAAACCATCACTTTTTTAAAAATTGTTGTAGACAGCACTCGTAGATTCCAAAATTGCCTTGTACGTCGAAAGTACATTATCACTTAATTGTTGTTCCTTGCCTAAACTTGGGGATGTTTTAAGAAATAACAAGTCATAAAGTGCCGGTGATCCATCATATTCTGCAATGTTTTCCCCCTTTTTGTATAAGACGATATTTCCATTTCGAAAACGCACCTCTAAATTACCAATACAATTTTTGGTATAATCTGTTTTTGAACCAAAATTTAGACCATATACAGTATCGTATAGAGATGGTTTTGAACGTAATCCTTTCAGATCTGTATTTAAAGTATCGGAAGTTGTGGTGTCAGCGGGTGGGAGAGATGTATTAGTTGATATCGAGGGTGTATCAAACACCGATTGGCTAATATTCTTTTTTGAAATGCGATGCTGCTGCTGCTACTGCTGAATTGGTGTGGAGGTTTGAAAGGAATGTGTAGGTTGAGGAAAACCTGATATTTGAGTCGAATGCACTGATCTACTGAAACTACGTGATTTTGTAGCTGGATAAATTTGCTGTTGTTGTTGTTGTTGTTGTTGTTGACGTTGCTTGACCACATCAGATATAGCTGTCAACGGCTTAGAAATGCGTTCATAAAACTTTTCCAATTCCACAATATAAAATTCTTTAGCCGCATTAATATGTTTAAATTTTTTCTGACGGCATTGGTAGCTTCCACTAGTTTACGTTTTAAGTCGATCGCGTTATTCATGCTGTTAATAAAGGACGTTTCAACAATCAAATGAGTGTTTTCTCTTATTATTACAGTAATATATAGCTATCAAATCTTTTGCGGTATCTTCCCGATTTCACATCACTGTCTTTATCAATAACTAAAAATCCATATTTATTATCCCAACATTTTGAGCACATCTCTTGAAATTGAGTAAAAGTTAGATCCGGTGAAACGTGGTCGGAAATTATGTGTTTCATATTCAATTCATCTTGTTTAAACATAATAATAAAATTGGCATCATCTCGCACAAGCTGTTTAGGCACTTGCGAATATGTTTGCGCTAGGTAAAAGGAGTCGATATTTTTATGACGTCCCATGCTAAAGTACGATCTTATAACATCTTGTTTTTCACATATAACATCATCAAAGATAAATATAGAGTTTGGTTTTGCATCCGACGGTTCCACAATATTACTGGAATCATTAAAAGCATAGTAGCCTAAACCTTTGATGGGTGCTAAAATTTTCCTTAAATACTCATATTTTGATTGATACAGAGATTTCGAGTAAATATAGACATTTTCGAAACGTAGCCCAAGTGGGTGTGTAAGCAGCGAAATCATGACATTTGTTTTTCCACAGTTGGATAGACTAATTAACAGACCGCGAATAGAGGAAGGAAGTAGAGGACCGTGTCTCTTCATTATTTTCTTTTCAGATCCAAGTCCGACTTTTTCATTGAGATTGTCAATAGGAACTTTTTGTTTAAGATGGATAACGCGCATCGTAGGAAAATTTTATATTTTATGGGCAATTTTTCACAAAAACTGTCATTCAGATGCCGAGCGTCAAACGAAGTGGACGGTCTCACATTTCCAATAAAATTGGACACGGTAAGGTGAATTCGTTAATAAATAAATTACCATTCGAGGTACACATTTCCGGTTATCAATATTGCGGACCCGGAACAAAAGTAATAAAACGTGGAACAAGAGGTGATCCAGGCATTAATCCTTTGGATGCCGCATACAAAAAACACGATTTAGCCAATTTACATAACAAAGACAACATAAGTGCGACACATCGAGCGGATTACGAGCTCGAACAAAGTACCAACAAAAAAAACATCTAGTAAAGGCACACGTCGTACAAAAAGGAAAGGTGTTAATAAAAGTCGACATGTTCGTAAAGTCAGTTTCGGAAGAGCTATTCGACAAGCAGTTCGAAAGGAATTATTAAAAACTGGAAGGAAACATGTGTTGGAAAAAAATGTCATGAATGCATCTAAAATAGCTCTGTCGGCAGCACGTAGATTGGTAAAAGCGGCAGGTGGCAAAAGGAAGATTCGTACACCGAAAATAATACCGATTCCTAAAACTGATGGAATATTACCATTAATACCAATTTTTGCCGGGTTATCAGCTTTGGGTTCATTAGTCGGTAGGGCAGCGGAAATTGTGCGTGCCGTAAAAGCTGCAAAAAAAGCAGTGAAGATAAAACCGGTGCCGATCTGTATTTAAAATCAAAAGGAAATAGTTTGTTTCTAAAGCCATATCGTAAAGGTATGGGATTATTTTTTAATCGTAGATCAAAAAACTAATTGAATCCCTACCTCGAAGACCACTATCTAACATCGATATTGAAAAATATGCGAAAAAGAAGAGAATAGGACACTTTCGAGGCGTTTATATGAGGGACTCATTACCTAGACAAAGTCCTTGACGTTACGAAGCTGCAATAGTGAATTCGGATAGTACGTCTGGTGCAGGGACTCACTGGGTAGCTTATAGAAAAAACAATTCTAAAGTAACATATTATAACAGCTTCGGCGATTTACCCCCACCGATCGAATTGATACAATATCTACAAACGGGATCCGAACCATCTAAAATTATTTACTATACATACGATCGTCAACAGGATTTTGGAACAGTTTGGTGTGGACATTTGTGCTTAAAGTTTCTTGTCGACTCATCAGCGTAAGAGATGTCATCATCGCCACCATTAACACCGCAAATGGATCGGAATAACTATACTAAAATGTTGCAATCATTGAAAGCATTTCATCTAGCCGGTGGATTAAGGAAAATAACCGCGAAACAGCTAGAAAACATGTCCAAGGAAGTAATGATTGCATTAGCCCCAAATGAGATTCCATTCATTTGGGATAAGTTACCCGAGCACCTCAAAAGCGATATCGATATATTAAAATATCAGTGCGGTTGCAAACATTACTTCAGCAGCAATTTAAACGAGGATAAGGCTGATGAGGGTCTTACGGCTAGAAAAATATTTTGTTGATATTGCAAAATCAGCGATGAGTGTATAAAAGCAGAAAATAGCATAACAACATCACTATCTAATGCAGTGAGAAAAGGTGTGAAGATGAATCTTTTTAAGTGTTGCCGCTAAGAATGAAACCGATATGTGTGATGTTTTAATGGTTAGTCATGTCTTATACGTTCACACTAACAGGACACTCGAGTGTCTTAAACGCCGATTTTTATCCACCAATCGAATTACATAAGGAAAACAAATATGGTCTTGCATTGCTAGGATTTTACACATACAATTCAATTTTTAATGTTGACGAAAGCAACAATAAATTTGCCTACATGAAGGAAGGTTATACCACCGAGCCGATACAATTGCAGATTCCACTAGCGGCCTATGAAATAGATGAGATAGGTAAAGCTATGTCGGAGGCTTTGAGGATTTCAACCGAAGAAAAGAATGTTGGAATCTTTTACTTGGTCGCTAATAATAATACGCTGAAATGTGAACTGAAATCCCAATATACTATAGATTTCCGGGGAGAGGCGAGTATCGGTAAAATGTTAGGATTTAATTATGCAGACAAAAAGCACGAGTCAACCTAAATGGTGGAAATAATGAAGGTACGCATCATACGCGTAGACTGTCTTATCATTCCCGGAGCATATATGAATTCTGTGGAAGGTCACACTTTATTCGAATTCGAAATCGATGTGGCGCCCAGTTACAAAATCAATAAAGAACCACAAAATAATATTTATATGCCGTTAATGCCGGCAGGACGTCAGTTTACCGATAACATTACTCTTCGCATCTTGGACGATAGCGGTGATCTAATCAATTTCCAAGGCGAGAAAATAATCGTGAAATTGAGATTGAAGAAACTTTCATAGAAATTGGTTTTTGATTCAATCGTCATTTGTGTATGCTGTCGACTAAGATCGGAAAACTGCCGAAACATGATAAAAGTAGAAGAAGTCAAGGTTAGTCGTCGTCCAGACATTAGATCACAAATATCTCAACAGTTATCTGCTGAAGACTATAAATTTTTGAAATCAATCGGTCTTAAAGTGCGAAAAAGATTTCCACCACCAGCGATAAAATAGAGGTTCTCTCCGAATCCGTCTTGGACAATTCCATTATTAGTCTGGAAGAGCATACGTATAAACCATATGGATCTCCATTATTCAACAATTCCGATGAAATCCATATCCCCATTAATTTTCAAGATATTATACTGGATATCGCCGAAAGTTACATATATATCGAAGGAAAATTTAAACCCATAGACGCAACGAAAAGATGTTTTTTATCAAATAATGCTCTCGCATTTTTGTTCGACGAAATTCGCTTCGAGATGGGAGGTGAGCAGGTCGCCGTGGTTCGTAAACGTGGAGTTACTACGACATTAAAAACCATGGTTTCATTGGGAAGTTTGCAACAAAGATCTCTCATGACGTGCGGATGGGGTCTCGACGAAGCAAACCAAGATATCGTAGACATGGTAAGTAACGTATTCTCCTGGAAATTACCTTTAAAATATCTTATGGGATTCGCCGAAGATTATAAAAAAGGTGTTTTCAACGTAAAACAAGAGCTTATTATGATTATTGCTCGCACTTTTACCAATTGCTACGTCGGCGAAGTAGAGGCAGAAACTAATATCGACAAAATCGAATGGAAAATTCGTCACATCATTCCAGACGACAAGCAAAAATTGAAAATACTGTCTCGCATTAATAAAGGTGGAAACAATGCCAGTATTCAAATGACATATCGTAAATGGGGTCTGTACAAATTGCCAGCTTTAAGACAAACATCTTCCGATGTGTGGGCCTTGAGAACGAGTACAAGTCTGGAAAGACCGCGCTATATAATCGTCGGATTTCAAGACATCAATAATTGTGAAAAAAAAAGAAAAAACGCAACCCAGTTTACCTACGCCGACGAATGCGACATTAGACTGTATCTGAATTCAATCGTTTATTCCTACGAAAGATGGAATTTACATTTCGCCAAGAAACTGTACGCAGCAGCCTATTACAATTATGAAAATTTCCAAAGCAGCTACTACGGGCGCGAAATAAACGATCCGATGATAACGTTCGCTGAATATATGAAAAACCCCGTTTTTATTATCAGTTGTAGTCATCAACCAGAGGCTATTAACTCATCGACAGTGGATGTGAAAATGGAGTTCCAAACGAGAAAGAATAAACTCCCCAAAGACACTAAAGTGTACGCATTAGTTATTCACGACTCATTTTTTAGTTATAATGTATTAAACGGTTCCGTGACCAATAAATCTATATTTTAATGTATCGATTATATGTAACACAAAGTAATGTAAAAATATGGTACATGAATCAATAAATTTGTACAAAGTGAAGTAGTAGTTTTATATTTATTTGAAATCCAACAAAAAAAAAGCGGACGGAAAAGCCCGCTCCTTAAGAAAGGAATACGGGAGTTTAGATAATGGAGTTTATTTAATGGAAAAAGTACTTAGATAACGCAAGAAAAATTTAAGAAAAAATATGAACACAACGATTTAGAAAATTTGTAGGAAAGTAACGGTTAGGAATAGGGAAAAGAGTTATCGGAAAAAATTATGAAGGAAATCGAGTACTATAAGCAGGTATTTTTCTCGATAGTAAAAACGCAAAAAAAGAATTTTTTCAAGAAATTATTGAAATATGGTGAATGCGCGCCAAAGTTGAAGATTTAGAGCAAAATAATATTGGAAAATTTGAAAGAGAATTTTTTTCTACATATGGTAGTATTTTTCAAAATTCAGAAATATGAAATTTGAAGAAAAGGGTTATAATAAGTTAGTAATTTGGATTTTTTTAAAGCGCTGTAGCTCGGGAACCATTCAAGATAGAAAAAAAAACACTTTAATAACCTAAAATTTTGAGGAAAATGCAATGGTGAATACACGTTAAAGTTGAAGATTTAGAGAAAAATGGTATTGGGAAATTAAAGAGAGAATTTTTTCTACCTATTGCAGTATTTTTGAAAATTCGAAAAAATGAAATTTGAAAAAAAGGGTTATAAAAAGTTAATAATTTGAATTCTTTAAAGCGCTATAGCTCGGGAACCGTTCAAGATAGAGAAAAAATAAAAGCATTTTAATTACCTAGAATTTTGAGAAGAATACAATGATGAAAAGAAAAATTTGAAAAATTTGAAAATAAGGAAAATATAGACCAAGAAATTTCAAAAATCAATAGAAAGGAAGTTTGACCGTCGGACGGAGTTATCGGGAAGTTGTAGGTTTTTTTATAAGAGGAAGTTCAGTACTATATGCTAGAAAAGTGGAGGGGGGTAGTTTATGTCTAAAAAGCAGAGATACGGTGATTTTTAATATCATGTTTTTCTCAAACATATATATTGCATATATGCACTCCACCTTACCCCTTCCAACTTTCTTGAACGTATATAGAGCGGCATTCAAATTATTTCATCATTACACATTCGACCGTCAGGATGGAGGATACCCCGAAGAAGATTATTGCCATTATAAGGCCATTCGTTCCCGGCAAATTAGGTATGTGTGCGGAGTGCAGAGTTACCGTACCAGGACCAACACCTTCGGTACCGCCTGCAACGCCAGCACCGACGGCTCCACCAACAACGCCAGCACCGACAGCTCCACCAACAACGCCGACACCACCAGCGACGGCGACACCGTCAGTACGACTTTGACAGCCCGAAGTCCAGATGCAGCTAAGAAGAAGACCAAGGGCTGCCCCTAGGTCGGTGTTACTATCGTTGAGTATTGCTCCACGACACCCGACCCTCCCCCAGGCCCTTTTAGGGCCACAAAAACGGTCCTTTTCACGACCACATTATATTTTGATCGTAGTTTAGTAGTCGTCACTTACGGGGCGAGATATTCGTTTAACGACGATATGTCTTGTAGCTTAAGTGCCAAGTTATTTGCTTGAGAACGAGGTAAACAATTTATCCCTGACCTATGAAAATGTTAACAGCCCAAACAAGGTTTCTATTAAATTTTTTTTGTAATGCATTCTTCACAAAATGTTAAGAATTGGTCTTAGCCTCTAAACCAAAAAAAAATCTAAATTCCTTTTTTAAAGTTTTTGAAAAAAAAAACAACAATAATTCTATAAGCTCTCACCAATACATAACATTTAGAATCCGTTGGTGGGGTGGTGGTAGTTCTATATATATATATATATATATATATATATATATATATATATATATATATATATATATATATATATATATATATATATATATATATATATATATATATATATATATATATATGAGACTGAGCCAGTTACACAGTCATATACACTTCAGCTCTCACACGATTAACATGGAAGAAGAAAGACCCACAAGCAGATGCTCATCTATCTTTAGCGACGACACCGTCGCCGGCAATGTTGGAGACCTGCAGGACTTCGACCACGACGTGGATTTTGAGATTGACGTCCTACGTTGGGACGACTTAGATCAGCGAATTCCGCTGCTCTATGACCACGATCCTGATCTTGGGGAATTGGATGATGTGGGCGACTGGGTTCTACAAAGACTCGACACTCTGTCGCCGCAGCCAGAGCCGGATTCCAGCATCACCGACATCCGACGGTCCGCAGGGCCCCTGCGATTCGTCACGCTGAGGGTCGAGCACCGAGGATGGGACACCATAAGCCCCACACTCTCCCTGGCCCTTTTTAAGGGCACACAACAACGGTCCTTTTCAGGACCACAAAATACTTTGATGGTAGTTTTAGTTCATATTAGTACTTTGTTACTAATATTGTATGTATAGAGTATACAATATTGGATACAAAGTGTTAAAAGTTTAGGTGCTGGTGGAACCCAACACAATCATTCGTTCGTATTCGAAACTACAAAAAACTTTGGTCTCAATACGTAATACGACATTTGTTTTCACCCCCACCACTAATTTGTCTCTATATATACGGCCACCAATGCTTATTACAATCATTTCCGTTCAACATGTCTAACAATGAACAACAGCCCATCCAATGTTAGATTCTACCACGGACGATTGTCGCGAATGGGAGTCGAATAATCCCAGATGGGAAAAACTCTGGGAGTTTATAGTCCAATGGACGGAGGACAGCACCATCACCACCGTTGATGATGGGCCGTGCGACTCTACAACACAATAGAGAGAAGCGTGCCCGTCCTTATAACAAAATGGTCCTTTTCAGGACCACAAAATACTTTGATCGTAGTTTTAGTTGGTTATAATACTTTGTGACCAATATTATATGTTTTTTATAAAAATATACAATATTGAGATGCAAGGTATTAGAAGTTCTGGCGACAGAGCCTGTACTTCTTAAACCGAACCATGTTTTAGCATACTTGTAAATATATTCAAAAAATATTTACAACTATTGCTATTGCGTAGTTTTAGTGGATTACTGATACTTTTTTAATACCTAATAATATGTGGGAAAGGTGCTGTAGGAAATAACATACCAAAAATATATTTTCAAGTCATTTTTATTCTCTTTGCAAAATTTATAAATCTCATCAAAGACTTTTTTTTTATTAAATTACAAAACATATTTACAAACTTAATACTATAAATTAAAACCTAATACCTCCTACTACTTAACACCTACTACAAAATCTATTAAAGTCCGCCAATTGTCTTTTATATCCCGCACATTCCATCTTTTTTTAGCTCTAATTATCTTCCTAGTTCTAAAATTTAATTTTCACACGCACTTTTTTTTTCACTATGTCTTTTTTCATCCGAAACATGTCCGAGAGTTTGTTCTTCTGCGAATTGGTAAAGTCTTCAACCCACTCCGGTTGAGATCTCTCAGAACATATTGAAGAAGAAGCGGTTTCCTTTGGTGATGAAGACGACGGCGACGAAGCAGCGGAAACTTCATCACTTTCAAAACACAGCTTAAACCGCTTCTTCATAGGTTTGCGGCATCCGAATATCGGAGACAGTGGAGCTGGGGAAGACTTTACACCCGACACTACTTCTTCTTCTTCTTCTAAACTGGCAGGTGTTGGTGGCGTTGGTCCATCGGGGCCTTCGATTACTTTCACTTCGATAGACAATGGTTCTTGTTGTGATGTTTCGAGGAAGTCAGGTAATGGAGCAGGGGAGGAGGGACGCTTAAAGTTAAACTCATTCTTCTTTCCTTGCCCCACACATTTAATCGCCGAATAAAAGGTTTTTTTATCGGCGATTTCCGACTTCTGCATAGTCAGAAGCTTCTTCAACTTGGAAGCTTTCGGAGAAGATGCCCGATTTGGTCGCGAAGCTTTTCGAACCACCACATCACTAATCACGTTGATCTTCGGCTCCTTCCCCTCTGTCCATGTTTTGAGAAAATCCGCCGCCGACTTCACCAATTCCTCACCACGACCATCGTTGAGCGTCTTGTCTGCTTCAGCATCGTCTTTCTCTCGGTGCCAATCCTCGAGCACCCCCGGAGTTAAGACTTCCAGTCCACTAATGTTTTCCAACATTTCTTGTTGGGAACCGCAACTTACTTTAAGAGCATCCAAAAGTGATGCAACACTTTGCCGTTCGGAAGACATCTTGGTTACTTTTCAATTAAACTTTTACTTTAGCACTGAACTGTACTGTGTTCTGGCGAACTGTGAAGAGCTGGAGCTGGCAAGTCTGCTTTTATGTCCATTTCCCCCACTACATCACCTTTATTTCTTTTGGTTGATGCATTAGGTATAGTATTAAAACTTGTCTGAGGCAAGGTCAAGACCAAGTCCAACGTAACCGACTATGTCAGGGCCGTTTTAGAGGTTGTAATTTTCAAGGATTTTTGTCCCTGTCAAGATTATTTTAAAAAGTAACTTATAAATATAGTACACCGCTTGAAAAATGACAAAATATTTAAACGTCATGTTGCCAACTGATCAACACCCTTTTGAAGAGGCCAAAACATACAGATATATCCCAAGAGCTTTTTGTTTAACTTGTCATCATTGTAAAAGACTTGGTATCTGCTGGCGGAATGATCTGACACACGATTTCAACTACATTGACCTTCTCAGTGTCAAATTTGTACAATACGGTTTTTGTGGACTAGTTCACTACCAAGGCAAGGACATTAATGAACGCGCCATCCATAGAAGAAATTGGGTTCTAGAAGAAGCTTACCTGTACAGAAGAAATTAACTTTTGTATTTTATTTCTTTATTTGTTATTTTTTTTTTCGTTTATTATATTTTTACTTTTTAATAATAACAAGTAAAGTTAATTTTTTTGATATATTTTCATTTTTTTACCAATAAAACAATAGTAAAATGAATCTGTATGTGTATTTATTAAACATCACCTAAAATACATTTTGCAATCCATATTTTTCTGCAGAATCTGTTTATTAATTAAATGAAAAAATATTAGGGTGAAATGTAATGGTTTCAAATCAGTCTCACATAACAATGTCAGAAGTAAACACTATTGATAAGTTCGGTCGCAAAAGAATATTTTCGGATTTTAACTTTCAGGAATAGAATTTAAACTTACACCTAATGGAGATTACGACATGGGAAGCTCTTGATGGAGACGATGCCGCCACACGAAATTATGTTGATAATAACCTTGCTCAGTGTATGCAAAATACGCAGAAAGCTGTAGATGACTCAACAATTGTTATTAAAGATATATTCAGAAACCAACTTAAAGGTTACGTACGCAAGAGATTAATTGAAACCGGTCAAGAACTTAGAAGATACATTGATGATACTGTTATTGCAATATATGAACTTAGGCAAGACGAACTGCGTGATGAATTTAATTCTAGAATATTGAAAATTGAAACGACTACGGAGGATCTTGTCAACAAAACTGCTTCACATTAAACATTTGCTCGTAGACCTGTGCGTTTAATTTACTGTTAGACTAATTTTGCAACAATAACTTTTACAGTTTGGTATTTGTCGACACTTCATTATATTTATAATTTTAAAATAAAGGTTCAATAAAAAGCAATCAAGTAATGAATACATGTTTTTTATAAAAAAAATACAATACTACCGTTACATATTAATGTTGTATGTTCAATGGCACTAATAAAAACAATACAAATAATGAAATATGAATTTTCCAGATTACGGGCTGTCCTGACTTAGAAATGATTCCAACACGGTGACTAAATTTGCTAAGTTTTCTTGTGGGTCTGTTTTGTAAAAATCTATGTCTGCATGTCCTCAAGGTAGAGTTTTCATTGAATTGGGAATTACATAACGTTAATCATCGCTATGTGATAATGCTACTTTATTTATTATGTTGGTATAAATGTTATGTAATTCACTTCCAAATGTATTCATCTTTCTTAATATCAAACCACCCCGTTCAACAATTCTTCGGTAGTCTTCCTGATGAAGGTCTTTCTCGATTACACATTTTTTGAAACCTTTGGCTTTCTTTAATTCATTATTAATGGACTTTACATAATAAGCCTTCGAGCCGGTACCATAAAAACTTATTATCGGATCACCAGGAAACTCATCTTTCATTCTACCAACTACAGAATTACTTTTAATTATGTTGAAATTATTAATTTCGGGGTAATTTGATGTATCAAATTTTTCGGGGTTTTCTGATATAGTTTGATAAATGTTTTCCGTGTACACTTTTAATATAAGCGAGTTAGTATCGGTGTAAAATAACGAAGCATCATCGCCAAACTTGGATTTAATAAAATTATAATAAAAATCGTATATTACAGTCTTTGATATATCTAATATGGAAAATCCGATATAAGTTGGTTTATTGTATAATATTTTAACTTTATTCGTATGTATAGCAACAAAGTTTTCGGTAAATATCGAGCTACTATTGAAATTAGGGCGGCATATTAGTGCTCTAGCACCATTTCCATAGTTTTGCCAAAAATCATGTTATTTTTTAATTTAAAAGTGTTTTTCGCAAATTTTGTGGTGGCCTTGTTACGTAAAGTCGTATTAAAATCAATGTACGTTTTTAGCCATTTTGATTGCTTAAACTGTAATGCTCGATGAGTTTACAATATATTTTCTTTTATCTTGTACCTTAGGTATCATATTTTCTACTAGAAATGGAAGGTCAGAATGTACATCATACAACTCAGTCGGATAATGCACATCCACTTCCAAAACGTAGCCATGTAAACTATCATCACCAACAGCCAAAAATATTTAAATCGAGTATTTCGCGCTCGGTTAACCATCGAAAACTACCATATGGTAATGTTTGTGACATACTATGACCATACAGATTTGTAGAATCAAGGTATGTTATAAATGAAGAAGGTTTTGTTGGGTCATAGTCTGGTAAATAAATATTATTAGCGATGTGCTTCCTTTCTGTACAATGGCGTATGCCGCCGCGTATACCTTTCTTAAACAAATGTATCATGTCTATATCAGTTAAGAGCTCTAGCTCTACCTTAGTTATACGCAACATACAATCAAATGATAAACTTGGAAGGATATAGTAGTGTGCTGGATCCAATTTATCAAATTTTAAACAATTATTCCGAAATTGCTCAAAAACATCGCACAATAGCAACACATCTGATTTTAAATACACGTCTGAATAGTCCCCCAAAGTTTTACACCCAAACAAGCGCCATACCTATTTTGCTCATCTATAGCTTTCATCGCTAATGTGTTCTTCCCGTAAATTATCATAAAATTGATCTTTACTTGGAAGACATGTATTTTTCATTTTTTCTATAGAGTCAATAAAGCTGTAGAGAAAAACACCCTTTTGACGCATCAAATTAAATTGGTCGATATTTGAAAAATGTTTCCGTGTTTCAATAAAATCGTCATGGTTTAAACCGCTGCCTAAATTTTCCAAAGACGTTGACAAAAATTTAAAACTGTCAATGAATCGCAACTTTAAATGTTTCCTCTTGACTTTTCCACATTTACTATCAAAATAATCGTGCACATAAATGCTTTTGGTAAAGGATATGTACCTTTCCGTACTTTGAGCAAAAACACCAATTATATCCCCATATTTACGTAACTCTTTTATAAATAAATGGCTGTAGTAACCGCTTAAGTTATGAAATATGATAGGGATAAAAGAGGGTAATTTATAATTTAAATTACAAACGGAATGTGCAGCACCAAATCTTTTTGCATCAGTTATGTGAAAATGATCTCGTACTTTAATCTCATCGTCTTCAAAACGGTCTTCACATATACCACATATTTTAGCATCATTAAACTCCCTTTTTTCTTCTGGCATTAACGGTTTCATAGGTTATTGTCTTTTAAATATGTATTATATAGAGCGCTTAAATCATACTCGATACGATCCACAAAGACTTGGGCTGGATTATTTTATGTTATTGACAACTAATTTGACTTGAAACTAAGCGTGATAAATCCCTAATTCAACAATAATGACTTTTTGAACAAGTCGAATCACAAAAATGTTCACCACCATCTTTACTACTACAGTCTTTTGTAATTAACAATAAATTTACATGTCTATCCAACTTTTTTAGCGCATATCTCAGTGGAGCAATAACTTCATGTATTACTTCATTATTTTCGTATTTAAATTCGAGACCGTATACGTTAATGGATATGTTGTTTGTTTCCTCAAATTTTTTAATGTCACGTAATTTTACTGGAAAATCTATACCTGTTAAATTTAGCACTCTAGAAAAATGGGGGTAGGATGTCTGCTGTGATTGCGCTGCTGTTGGAGGAATCAATGCTGATGTTACAGCCCACGAAAAGCAAAATTCGTCCTGGTTAATCACATTGACGACAGCTCCTTTCTTTTCAATAGAACAAGGCAACTTGATGTATGATGAGTCACCCATAGGCGTATACTTGTTGATGCTAACTTCCAAGTATAAAATTCACACAAAAGCCCATACTATAAGAAGAAAAATAATATATAAAAATCAGTTTAATATGTCGGGTTTTGATTTTTTTCCATACATGAATCTTTCTCCTGAAACTCTGTCGCCTGCGTTTTTATTAATTCGGTGAAAGAATGGTAAACGGCATCCAAATCACTTTCTATGCTAATTATTTGATTAGCAGTGTTGAAGGATTTCTCACTGAACATTTTTTGTGATGGAAACATGTACTCGCCAACAGCTGTCATGTTAACTTTTAAAGCATGATGCACACGTAACAAATTATTAACAAGTTCCACCACCTTTTTTAATATCTGCAAAGAACACTACATAATCAGAATGCTCCATATCACTGCTAACCCGATAGGTTGCAATTCTCCTTTTGAATGCACATTCAACGAGTTGCACACCATGACATATCAGCAAACATGAATTATTTTATGTTGTTGTGTTCGTTTATGCGCTGACATATGATTTATTGGAACATCTATATTACATGTAGCGCAATTAATTACCGGAATCACCGATGTATACTCTTCAATTCGGAGCCGTTTTCCTCCAGGCACTTCATTAAATCTCGCCGCACACGATTTTCCATTATGACTCCTCATATCATAACTATTGGTAAACTTAGAACCGCAATTTTCACAAATATATGCCATGATTTGTTAAATATTAACACATGTACTACCTACGCAAGTCAGAGACAACTGATGAATGAAACTGCCCCATACCATATTAAACCATTTAAGGTTACCCCAAACTACGTAACATAACTTCAAGGTCACACACCCAAGACGGCCTCCAATAAAGTCAAGGGCACATCGAACACGGCCAAGGTCAAGGACGCGCGCATAACCTTGAATACAACATCTTCCAGGGCAAGGGCAAGGACAAAGCACGCGTGCGCTTTCAAGTTTGATGGCAAGGACATTTGGGCCGGGCCAAAGATGGTTTGAGACACGATCAAGGTCAAGGTCGAGGAATGGGGGAATAATGGAGATCGGGTTATGTTCACTACTGATCGAGTTTCCACATTTTGTTTTATTCTTTTATTATATGGATTTTTCCCAATTTTCCGCAGTAAATTTATTCAAAAAAATCTTTCATAAGTTCGGTTAAATTACTAATTTTGTAAGTTGTGTTCTAGCAACTCTACCTTTTACTTGAGAGAGATCTTTCCTTCTCCAACGGACAGTTTCCGGACGATCTATAAGAACAGATTTCCTATCTGGTTTTTCCCAGCAAAAATTAAGTTCTCTCAGCAATTTCCAGAGCTCAGTTCTTTTAATTTCAGGTAAATTCCGATCTTCATTGATTTTAGTTAGAATTTTGTCGACGGTTCGGATCTGCTTCTCATAATAAAATGTATGTACAACTCCTTTTCTTGCAGTTTTCATCTCTTCTTTCAACGAGGTTTTTCGTCTACCTGTGATCGAATGTAACTTGGGAGTACAAACAATTCCAGTGGTTTTTTCTCCTTCAGCATTCGGTGCATAGTAGATTTTCCAACTGCTGTCATGTTGGAACACAAATCAACAGAGCTTTTTACATTATTATTTAGATATTGATATCCTAAGGTATCATAAACATTCATCGTAATAAGTTTTTCGTTGAGGAAAAAATGCCCTGGTTTAACGATTTTGGAATAAATATAGAGGTGGAAGCCATATCTTTTGGGTATCTCACTAATCTCAAATAATACATAAAAACAAGCGCAAACAAGATAAATCACTAAGGACACACTGTAAGGTGTACTTTGCTCACTGACAGACATTAAACTCAACTATCAGAAATTTTATTGTTGAAGTAAATTTATAAAAGCTTATAATATTGAAAAATAATTAAATAATAGATTTACGGCAGTCCTCAGTTACCTTCGGCACTAGGGCAGGTATGTTGGAGATTTCGGTAACAGTTTTATTACTCTCTCTAGTTCTTGAACAGACTATAGGAATGTGTATGCTTGCGATCCCCCTCCCTCCCAAGAGCTCTGAGTTTAGGAAAATAGAACCGATTCTGCCTTTTATATTAGGAATGTGTATGCTGCTGGCACTCTTTCCCCCTGTCGGCAACTTGTTTTTGCTTGTGATGGCGCCCCCTCTCCAAGAGCTCTAAATTCAGAAAAATAGACCCGACCCTGCCTTTTACACTAGAAATGGGAGTATTGCTAATGTCTCCCTCCCCCCCTCACGTCGATAACTTGCTTTCGCTTGCCATACTGTACTTTTGTGATATCACCGTCCCCCCCCCTCAAAGAGAGAGGCTGGATCCGCCTCTATATATAATATATATATATATATATATATATATATATATATATATATATATATATATATATATATATATATATATATATATAACTACTATTTTTTTTTAGAAATTATACGCTTTATATATCTTATTGCTATATAAAGTACATATTTTAGACCTAAATAATGCTTCATGTTTGTAGCCTTGAAAAAGGATGTAAGTCCAGAAATTAGTTTCTTGGTGGACTGAATAGAAAAACTCCTTTTTTGCAAACGCCAAGCTGTGAGAACTTTTATTATATCCTTTTCAAGGCTACAAATATGAAGCGTTATTTAGGTATAAAATATGTAGTTTCTATAGCAATAAGATATATAAAGCGTATAAGTTCTAAAAAAATGGGAATTATTATAGAAAACAAGCCAAAGCAGTCTTCAACAAAGTCTATATGGATGATTGTGAAAACAACACAGATGAATTTCAAAATATAACACAATAAAAATGTAACAATAAGGCAATATTTGATTAAAATAGGCTTTAAATAATTTAAATGATTGTCAGGTTCGAGATGGGGACCGTGGCTTTTTTGAGATTGACAAAATCCAACATATCCTCGAGAAGTGGTAGTATTATAAAAAAATTAATAAATAGGAAATCAATTTTCCAATTTCAATAATTAAAGAAGTTGTAAATATTATTAATCATCTGCTGGTACATGTTATTAATCGGTCGCTTCTTCCAGGATATTTTCCAAAATTACTAAAATCTGTTAAAGCATTCTATAAAAAAAAGACAAAAAAGATAACAACGTAAACTACAAACTATTTCCTACATAAGTAAAATATTTGGGCGTGTAATATATCTTAGTTAATTAATAATATTATTAATAAATAAGCGAAATGTCAAGAAAGATCAATAAATAAAAAAAAAACAAAAAACTTTTGAAGATGCCTTAAATAAAGGGCGAAACGTAAAATTGTTTTTGATTTTTTATTAAATAAAGAACCTAAATCCAAGAAAAGACAAAATAAAAAGAAAATGATATAATCTATGGTTCAAGAATCTGGAATATATATATATATATATATATATATATATATATATATATATATATATATATATATATATATATGATAAATCTGTACTTCTCTCGAATGGGCACTCGATAATGAGCGATAGGCAGAAAACCTTAAGAAAATACGAATGAACTAGTCGTGCAAGTTAACAAACCAAGATAAAAATTATTAATTCACGGAATTTAAAATGTTTTTGAACGAATAAAAATGTAACAATTTGTTTCTTTTATTGAATCCCGCGAAATTTTTCTCTTATGTAGATATTATATTATATCTGTTTTTTTTTTAATGAATTTAGAAATGAGGACATTATGATATTATCAAAAACAGTATTTCTTGTGAATGTATTAATAAACGTCTCTCTCGAGAAATTCTAATAATATATAGGTGGAAAATTTTAATATAAATTGTTTAATATAATGTGTAAGACTTTTTCCCAGAGATCCGTATGAATTCCAATTCAGTTCATATTTTATATATTACGGGCAAAGTCAGCATGGTGTACAGAGTTAGCTCCGCCAAGGTAGAATCGAGTTTGTATAGATCCTCTAGGAACAATGGTGGACTTTTTGGGTCTCGCCATACATATATGCTATCGATCGCCAGATGCATGCTTTTTATGACATTTAAAGAGTGGCTAGAATTTGAATAGACATAAAGCACATATATAACTAACGAGTCTTGGTTCCATAATCACTAATATTATGTGAATGCAAATAAATTATACCATTGATGTCTAGATCACTATTCTTGTTGAAGTTTTAGCTCTAGGTGTTGATATTATTACCGATATATATATATATATATATATATATATATATATATATATATATATACATATATATATATATATATATATATATATATATATATATATATATATATATATATATATATATATGTATATATATATATATATATATATATATATATAAGGAATTAAGTTTAGAATTTAATAGATTCAATAAAATCTTTGTACATATGCATCTATTGGAATGGTATTAATTTTGACTGTTTTCCCATATCAATATGCTTTGTATCTCATTGTATGTGATTTTTTAAACAATACGGATTTTGTAAGTTTAAATAGATTAATTTTTAGAAGCATTTCAAATGATCTTTTGTAATCAGTCACCTCTATCAAATCGGGTTCTTGGATGTATCTTTTTCTAGAAACACATCAATTTTTTCTAATGGGGTTCGGGGTCTAACGAGATCCATAAATACGAAGAAAATTGGGTTAAGTGTCATCACTTGTACCAACTCGGTCGTTTAGATATTAACAGAAAAAACCGTTTCTTTTTTTGTACAGTGTAGAGGCAAATACTTAAAATGTGAGTATGCTTTTATCCAAATATTTTAACTTATCAAAAACATTTGTATAGGGGTATGTATGCATATGGATATATGTACTTATGTATATGTATAAGTAGTAAACATAACTCGATTCTCTCGATCCCCCCACTCCTCGACCTTGACCTTGACCTTGCTTCACCCCTCTTTGGCCCCGCCCACATGTCCTTGTCATTGACCTTGAAAGTGCACGTGTGCTTTGGCCTTGGCATTGTGTTCAAGGTTGTGTGTGTGACCTTGACCTTGACCTCGGTCGAGACGACCTTGACTTTGTTGAAGGTCATCTTGGGTGTGTGACCTTGAAGATATGTTACGTGGTTGGGGGTGACCTTGAATGGTTTTATATAAGGTATGGGGCAGTTTCATTCATCAGTTGGCTCTGACTTGTATAGGTAGTAAATGTGTTAATATTTGACAAATCATGGCATATGTTTGTGAAAATTGCGGTTCTAAGTTTACTAATATTTATAATATCAGACGTCATCAAAGAGAATCGTGTGCGGCGAGATTTAATGAAGTGCCTGGAGGAAAACGGCTCCGAATTGAAGAGTATACATCGACGATTCCGGTAATTAATTGCGCTACATGTAATGTAGATGTTCCAATAAATCATATGTCGGCGCATAAACGAACACAACAACATAAAAATAATTCATGTTTGCCGGTATGTCATGGTGTGCAACTCGTTGAATGTGCCTTCAAAAGGAGAATTGCAACCTATCGGGTTAGCAGTGATATGGAGCATTCCGATTACGTAATGTTCTTTGCAGACATTAAATCCAAGGTGGTGGAACTTGTTAATAATTTATTGCGTGTGCATCATGCTTTAAAAGTTAACATGACAGCTGTTGGCGAGTACATGCTTCCATCACAAGAAATATTCAGTGAAAAATCCTTCAACACTGCTAATCAAATAATTAGTGTAGAAAGTGATTTGGATGCCGTTTACCATTCTTTCACCGAATTAATAAAAACGCAGGCGACAGAGTTCCAGGAGAAAGATTCAGGTATGGAAAAATCAAAACCCGATATATTAAACTGATTTTTATATATTATTTTTCTTGTTATAGGATGGGCTCTTGTGCGAATTTTATACTTGGAAGTTGGTATCAACAAGTATATGCCTATGGGTGGCTCATCATACATCAAGTTGCCGTGTTCTATTGAAAAGAAAGGAGCTGTCGTCAATGTGATTAACCAGGACGAATTTTGCTTTGCGTGGGCTGTAACATCAGCATTGTTTCCTCCAACAGCAGAGCCTTCACAGAAGACATCCTACCCCCATTTTTCTAGAGTGCTAAATGTAACAGGTATGGATTTTCCAGTAAAATTACGTGACATTAAAAAATTTGAGGAAATGAACAACATATCAATTAACGTATACGGTCTGGAATCTAAATATGAAAATAATGAAGTAATACATGAAGTTATTGGTCCACTGAGGTATGCGTCAAAAAAGTTGGATAGGCATGTAAATTTATTGTTAATTACAAAAGACTGTAGTAGTAAAGATGGCGGTGAACATTTTTGTGATACGACTTGTTCAAAGAGTCATTATTGTTGGATTCGGGATTTATCACGTTTAGTTTCAAGTCAAATTAGTTGTCAACAACATAAAATATATTTCTGTGATGGTTGCCTCATTTATTTTAGTACACCGTCAGCTTTAACTTTACATCAAAGCTACGATTGTAACCACATTTTCACGCAAACACCCTCAGTGGATTTAAAAATCGATAAATTTGGAAAGAGTGTGCCGGAAAATATTTTAAAATTCGAGGGTATAGAAAAGCAAATGCGCGTTCCATTCGTGGTTTATGCAGATTTCGAATCTGTTTTAAAACCCGTTGAAACGGTACAACCAAACCCACAAAATTCTTACACTGTAAAAAGTTTTAAACATGAACCATATTCTTTTGCTTATTTAATTAAATGCTCTTTTGACGACTCACTTTCGAAATTTGAGCTATTTCGGGGGAATAATGCAGCTCAAGTCTTTGTGGATCGTATCGAGTGTGATTTAAGGGCTCTATACAACACATATTTAAAAGACATTAAGCCTATGAAACCGTTAACGCCTGAAGAAAAAAGGGAGTTTAATGATGCTAAAATATGTGGTATATGTGAAGGCCCTTTTGAAGAGGGTGAGATTAAAGTACGAGACCACTGTCACATAACTGGTGCAAAAAGATTTGGTGCTGCACATTCCGTTTGTAATTTAAATTATAAATTACCCTCTTTTATCCCTATCATATTTCATAACTTAAGCGGCTACGACAGCCATTTATTTATAAAAGAGTTATGTAAATATGGGGATAAAATTGGTGTTTTGGCTCAAAGTAAGGAAAAGTACATATCATTTACCAAAAGCATTTATGTGCACGATTATTTTGATAGTAAATGTGGAAAAGTCAAGAGGAAATATTTAAAGTTGCGATTTATTGACAGTTTTAAATTTCTGTCAATGTCTTTGGAAAATTTAGGCAGCGGTTTAAACGACGACGATTTTATTGAAACGCGGAAACATTTTTCAAATATCAACCAATTTAATTTGATGCGTCAAAAGGGTGTTTTTCCCTATAGCTTTATTGACTCTATAGAAAAAATGGAAAATACATGTCTTCCAAGTAAAGATGAATTTTATGATAATTTACGGGAAGAACATATTAGCGATGAAAGCTATAGAAGAGCAAAAGAAGTATGGCGCTTGTTTGGGTGTAAAACTTTGGGGGACTATTCGGACGTGTATTTAAAATCAGATGTGTTGCTATTGTGTGATGTTTTTGAGCAATTTCGGAATAATTGTTTAAAATTCGATAAACTTGATCCGGCACATTACTATACCCTTCCAAGTTTATCATTTGATTGTATGCTACGTATGACTAAGGTAGAGTTAGAGCTCTTAACTGATATAGACATGATACATTTTTTTAAGAAAGGTATACGCGGCGGCATAAGCCAGTGTACAGAAAGGAAGCACATCGCTAATAATATTTTTTTACCAGACTATGGCCCAACAAAACCTTCTTCATTTATAACATACCTTGATGCTACAAATCTATATGGTCATAGTATGTCACAAGCATTACCATATGGTGGTTTTCGATGGTTAAGCGAGCGCGAAATTCTGGATTTAAATATTATGGCTGTTGGTGATGATAGTTTACATGGCTACGTTTTGGAAGTGGATGTGCATTATCCGACTGAGTTGCATGATGCACATTCTGATCTTCCATTTCTAGTAGAAAATATCATACCGCCAACAGAAAACGCTAAATTACCGAAATTAATTCCTAATTTACAAGATAAAAAAAAATACATTGTACACTATAGAACTTTAAAACAAGCCATCGCCAACGGCTTAGTGGTAATGCAAACCCATCGAGTATTACAGTTTTAGCAATCAAAATGGCTAAAATCGTATATTGATTTTAATACCAATTTACGTAACAAGGCCACCACAAAATTTGCGAAGACCACTTTTAAATTAAAAAATAACGCGATATTTGGTAAAACTATGGAAAATGTGGAAAATCGAAAGGATATAAAATTAGTAACACATTGGGAGAACAGTGTAGGCAGAAATGGAGCTAGAGCACTAATATCCCGCCCCAATTTCAATAGTAGCTCGATATTTACCGAGAACTTTGTTGCTATACATATGAATAAAGTTAAAATATTGTACAATAAACCAATTTATATCGGTTTTTCCATATTAGATATATCAAAGACTGTAATATACGATTTTTATTATAATTTTATTAAATCCAAGTTTGGTGATGATGCTTCGTTACTTTACACCGATACTGACTCGCTTATATTAAAAGTGTATACGGAAAACTTTTATCAAACTATATCAGAAAACCCCGAAAAATTCGATACATCAAATTACCCCGAAATTAATAATTTCAACATAATTAAAAGTAATTCTGTAGTTGGTAGAATGAAAGATGAGTTTCCTGGTGATCCGATAATAAGTTTTTATGGTACCGGCGCGAAGGCTTATTATGTAAAGTCCATTAATAATGAATTAAAAAAGCCAAAGGTATCAAAAAATGTGTTATCGAGAAAGACCTTCATCAGGAAGACTACCAAAGAATTGTTGAACGGGGTGGTTTGATATTAAGAAAGATGAAGACATTTAGAAGTGAATTACATAACATTTATACCAACATAATAAATAAAGTAGCATTGTCACATAGCGATGATAAACGTTATGTAATTCCCAGTTCAACCAAAACTCTACCTTGGGGGCATGCAGACATAGATTTTTACAAAACAGACCCGGAAGAAAACTTAGCAAATTTAGTCACCGTGTTGGAATCATTTCTAAGTCAGGACAGCACGTAATCTGGAAAATCCATATTTCATTATTTGTATTGTTTGTATTATTTCTATTGAACATACAACATTAATATGTAACGATAATATTGTATTTTTTTTTTAAATAAAAAACATGTATTCATTACTTGATTGCTTTTTTATTGAACCTTTATTTTAAAATTATAAATATAATGAAGTGTCGACAAATAACAAACTGTAAAAGTTATTGTTGAAAAATTTGTCTAATAGTAAATTAAACGCACAGGTCTACGAGTAAATGTTTAATGTGAAACAGGTTTGCTGACAAGATCCTCCATAGTCTTTTCAATTTTCAACATTCTAGAGTTAAGTTCATCACGCAGTTCGTCTTGCCTAAGTTCATATATTGCAATAACAGTATCATCAATGTATCCTCTAAGTTCTTGACCGGTTTCAATTAATTTCTTGCGTACGTAACCTTCAAGTTGGTTTCTGAATATATCTTTAATAACAATTGTTGAGTCATGTAAAGCTTTCTGCGTATCTTGCACACACTGAGCAAGGTTATTATCAACATAATTTCGTGTGGTCGCATCGTCTCCTTCAAGAGGTTCTGCTAAATAGCACAATCTTTTGCTTCCCATGTCGTAATCTCCATTAGGTGTAAGTTTAAAACCTATTCCTGAAGGACCTCGCATAAAGTTAAAATGCTTAAATTTTCTTTTGCGACCGAACTTATCAATAGTGTTTACTTCTGACATTGTTATGTGAGACTGATTTGAAACCATTAGATTTCACCCTAATATATGGTTCTATTTCATTAATAAACGGACTCTGCAGAAAAATATGGATTGCAAAACGTATTTTAGGTGATGTTTAATAAATACACGTACAGATTCATTTTACTATTGTTTTATTGAAAAAAAAAAAAATTAAAATATAACAAAAGATTGAGTTTACTTTTTATTATTAAAAAAAATAAAAAATATAACAAACAAAAAAATTAAAAATTAAGAAGTAAAATACATGTTAATTTCTTCTGTACAGGTAAGCTTCTTCTATGACCCAATTTCTTCTCTGGATGGCACGTTCATTAATGTCCTTGAACTGGTAGTAAACTAGTCCACAAAAGCCGCATTGTACAAATTTAACCCTGAAAAGATCAATGTAGTTGAAGTCGTACGTAAGATCATTTCGCCTGCAGATACCTAGTCTTTTACAATGATGACAAGTTAAATAAAAAGCTTTTGGTATATGACTGTATGTTTTGGCTGCTTCACTAGGTTGTTCATCAGTTGGCAACATGATGTTTAAATATGTTGTACTTTTCAATCGCGGTACTCTAATTATGTGTTACTTTTTAAAATAACCTTGACAGGACCAAAAAAAAAATCCTTGAAAATTACAACCTCGAAAACGACCCTGACATTGACGGGTACTTTGACCTTGGCCTTGGCCTCGCATCTAACAAGTTTAGTACTATATTTATATGCTTCTTTAAAATAACCTTGACAGGGACAAAAAAAAATCCATGAAAATTACAGCCCTGAAAACGACCCTGGTATTGCCGGTTACGTCGGCCTTGGCCTTGGCCTTGCATCTGACAAGTTTAAATATTTTACTTAATGCATCGAACAAAAGGAATAAAGGTGGTGTAGTGGGGGAAATGGGCATAAAAGCAGACTTGCTGGCTCGAGCTCTTCACAGTTCGTCAGAACACCAAACAGTACAGTGCTAAGAAAAAGTTAATTGTGTGAGTTTTAATATCGAAGATGTCGAGTGTACGGTCTCTTTTAGATGCTCTTGACGTGAGCTGCGGTTCGCAGCAAAGCATGCTGGATAACATGAGTGGTTTGGAAGTGTTAAGTCCGGGGGTATTCGAGAATTGGAATGGCGTGGAGCATGAAGATGCCGAAGACCGAGCCCTCAATGATGGTCGCGACGAAGAGTTAGTTCAGTCGGCAGCGCAATTCCTCGAATGCTGGACGGAGGAGAAGGAGCCAAAGATAAATGTGATTAGTGATGTGGTTGTGCGAAAAGCATCGCGGCCTAGGGAATCTTCTCCGAAAGCTTCGAAATTGAAAAAGCTCTTGACTATGCGGAAGTCGGAAATCGCCGATAAAAAAACATTTTATTCGGCGATTAAAGGTGTGGGACAAGGGAAGAAGAAAAAGTTTAACTTTAAGCGTCCCTCCACCCCTGTTCCATTACCCGACTTCCTAAAAACAGCACCAAAAGAGCCATTGTCGGTAGAAGTGGAAGTCATAGAAGGCCCCGATGGACCAACACCACCAACGCCACCAACACCGGCCAGCGTAGAGAATGAAATAGTGTCGGAGGTGAAGTCTTCCCCAGCACCACTGTCGCCGATATTGGGGTGCCGGAAACCCATGAAGAAGCGGTTTAAGCGGTGTTTTGAAGGCGATGAAGTTTCCGCTGCTTCGTCGTCGTCGTCGTCGTCATCGTCATCGTCTTCACCAAATAAAACCGCTTCTTCTTCGTTAATATATTCCGAGCCATCGCAACTGGAGTGGGTCGAAGACTTCACCAACTCTCAGAAGAGCAAATTGACAGACATTTATGGCATGAAAAAACGCTTAGTGAAAGAAGTGAACGAGTGTGACAGTGACATTTTAGAACTTGAAAGACAATTAGAGATAAAAAAGGTGAAATCTGCGCGGTTAAAAAGACAATTAGAGGACTTTAATAAATTATGTAGTAGGTGTTAGGTAGTTGTAGATATTAGCTTTTAATTTATAGTATTAAGTTTGTAATATATATATATATATATATATATATATATATATATATATATATATATATATATATATATATATATATATATATTGTAGTTAATAAAAAAAAAGTGTTTGATCAAATTTTTATATTTTATAATGAGAATAAAAATGACTTGAAAATTTATTTTTGTGTGTTATTTCATATAGGCCCTGTCCCACATAATATTAGGTAATAAAAAAAAAGAGTGAATAATCCACTAAAACTACGCAATAGCAATAGTTGTAAATATTTTCTGATAATATTTACAAGTATGCTAAAACATGGTTCGGTTTATGAAGTTAAGGTTCTGTCGCCAGAACTTCTAATACTTTGTATCTCAATATTGTATGTTTTTATGAAAAAAACATAAAATATTGGTTACAAAGTATTATAACCAACTAAAACTACGATCAAATTATTTTGTGGTCCTGAAAAGGACCGTTTGGTTGTAAAACATGCGACTCTTTTATTGTGTTGTGGAGTCGCACGGCCCGTCATCATCAGCGGGGGTGGTGGTGTTGTCCTCTGTATATTCGATGATGAACCGCCAAAGTTCATCCCATCTGGGATCGTTCAACTCTCACTCCAGACAATTCTCTGTGGTAGAATCTACCACAGGGCATTGGATGGGTTGTTGTTGTTGTTGTTGTTGAGTCGCAGACATGTTGAACTAAAATGATTGTAATAAGTATTGGTGGTCGTATATATAGAGACAAATTAATGGTGGGGGGTGAAAACAAATGTCGTATTACGTATTGAGACCAAAAGTTGTTTGCGGTCTCAAATACGAACGAACGATTTAGCTGGGTTCCACCAGCACTTAAAGTTTTAATACTTTGTATCTAATATTGTATATTCTATACATACAATATTAGTAACAAAGTACTAATATGTACTAAAACTACGATCAAAGTATTTTGTGGTCCTGAAAAGGACCGTTGTTGTGTGCCCTTAAAAAGGGCCAGGGAGAGTGTGGGGCTTATGGTGCCCCATCCTCGCTGGTCGACCACCAGCTTGACGAATCGCAGGGGCCTTGTGGGTCGTCGGGTGTTGGTGATGCTGGAATTTCCAGCACCGCATCTTCCATCGAGTCCGGCTCTGGCTGCGGCGACGGAGTTTCGAGTCTTTGTAAGACCCAATCACCCGCATCGTCTAATTCCACTAGACCCGGATCATGGTCATATACTAGCGGAATCGGCGCATCCAAGTCGTCCCAACGTAGGACGTCAATTTCAAAATCCACCTCGTCGTCGTCGTCGAAGACTTGCAGGTCTCCAACGTTGTCGGCTACGGTGTCATCACTAAAGATGGATGATCCTCGGCTGGCGGGTCTTTCTTCCTCCATGTTCATCGTATGAGGGTTGATGAATATATGACTGTGTAACTGGCCCAGTCTCATATATATAGAACTACCCCCACCCTACCAACGGATTCTAAATGTTATGTATTGGTGAGAGCTTATAGAATTATTGATTTTTTCAAAAACTTTAAATAAGGAATTAGATTTGTTTAGACAATAAGACTTATTCTTAATATTTTGTGAAGAATACATTACAAAAAAAATAATAGAAACCTTGTTTGGACTGTTAACATTTTCATAGGTTCTCAAGCATATAACTTGGCACTTAAGCTACGAGACAAATCGTCGTTAAACGAATATCTCGCCCCATAACTGACGATTACTAAACTACGATCAAAATATAATGTGGTCCTGAAAAGGACCGTTTTTGTGGCCCTAAAAGGGCCTGGGGGGAGGGTGGGGTGCCTACCGTGGAGTAATACCCAACGATATTAACACCGACCTAGGTGCAGCCCTTGGTCTTCTCATTGGCGGCACCGTCGTCGTCGCTGGTGGTGTCGGCGTTGCAGGCGGTGCCGAAGGTGCCGCTCCTGGTGCGGCACCCCCGCACTCCCCACACTTGCATATTTTGCCGGGCACGAATGGCCTGACAATGCCAATGATCCTTTTTGGTATATCTTCCATCTTGCCGATCGAATGTGTAATGATGAAATAATTCTAATACCGGCCTCTATATACATTCAAAAAGTTGGAGGGGGTAAGGTGGAGTGCATATATGCATTATATAAGTTTGAGAATAATATGATTTTATAACTCACCGTATCTCTGGTATGGACACAAACTACCCCCCTCCACTTTTCTAGCATATAGTACTAGACTTTCTCTACATTTTTTGTGCACACTAAAAAAAACAAAAAAAAACATGCATACATGCAAAAAAGTTTGAGGGGGTCAGGTGGAGTGCGTATATGCAATTTATATGTTTGAGAAAAACAATTCACCATTGAATTCTTCTCAAAATTCTAGGTAATTAAAGTGCTTTTATTTTTTCTCTATCTTGAACGGTTCCCGAGCTACAGCGCTTTAAAAATCCAAATTACTAACTTACTATAACCCTTTTCTTGAAATTTCATCTTTCCGAATTTTGAAAAATACTACCATATGTAGAAAAAAAATCTCTTTCTAATTTCCTAACATTATTTTGCTCCAAAACTTCAACTTTAGCGCGCATTCACCATTTTTCAGTTTTTTTTTGAAAATTTTTTTTTTACGTTTTTACTATCAAGAAAAATGCTTGCTTATAGTACTCGATTTTCTCTATAATTTTTTCTTATAACTTTTTTCTCTATTCCTAACCGTTACTTTCCTACAAATTTTCTAAATCGTTGTTTTCATATTTTGCCTTAAAAATTTTTTCTTGTGTTATTTAAGCTCTTTTTTCCACTTAATAAACCACCATTATCTAAACTCCCGTACTTCTTTCTTAAAGAGCGGGCTTTTCCGTCCGCTTTTTTTTTGTTGGGTTTCAAATAAATATAAAACTACTACTTCACTCATTACAAATTTATTGATTCAAGTACTTTATTTTAACATTATTTTGTGTTACATATAATAGATACATTAAAATATAGATTTATTGGTCACCGAACCGTTTAATACATTATAACTAAAAAATGAGTCGTGAATAACTAATGCGTACACTTTAGTGTCTTTGGGGAATTTATTCTTTCTCGTTTGGAACTCCAATTTTACATCCACTGTCGATGAGTTAATCGCCTCTGGTTGATGACTGCAATTGATAATAAAAACGGGGTTTTTCATATATTCCGCGAACGTTATCATCGGATCGTTTATTTCGCGCCCGTAGTAGCTGCTTTGGAAGTTTCCGTAATTGTAATAGGCTGCTGCGTACAGTTTCTTGGCGAAATCTAAATTCCATCTTTCGTAGGGATAAACGGTTGAATTCAGATACAGTCTAATGTCGCATACGTCGGCGTGGGTAAACTGGGTTGCGTTTTTTTCTTTCTTGTCGCAATTATTGCTGTCTTGAAACCCGACGATTATATAGCGCGGTCTTTCCAGACTTGTACTCGTTCTCAAGGCCCACACGTCGGAAGATGTTTGCCTTAAAGCTGGTAATTCGTACAGATCCCATTTACGATATGTCATTTGAATACTGGCATTGTTTCCTCCTTTATTAATGCGAGACAGTATTTTCAATTTTTGCTTGTCGTCTGGAATGATGTGACGAATTTTCCATTCGATTTTGTCGATACTAATTTCTGCCTCTACTTCGCCGACGTAACAATTGGTAAAAGTGCGAGCTATAATCATAATAAGCTCTTGTTTTACGTTGAAAACACCTTTTGCGTAATCTTCGGCGAATCCCATAAGATATTTTAAGGGTAATTTCCCGGAGAATACGTTACTTACCGTGTCTACGATATCTTGGTTTGCTTCGTCGAGACCCCATCCGCACGTCATGAGAGATCTTTGTTGCAAACTTCCGAATGAAACCATGGTTTTTAATGTCGTCGTAACTCCAGGTTTACGAACCACGGCGACCTGCTCACCTCCCATCTCGTAGCGAATTTCATCGAACAAAAATGCGAGGGCATTATTTGATAAAAAACATCTTTTCGTTGCGTCTATGGGTTTAAATTTTCCTTCGATATATATGTAACTTTCGGCGATATCCAGTATAATATCTTGAAAATTAATGGGGATACGGACTTCATCCGAATTGTTGAATGATGGAGATCCGTATGGTTTATACGTATGCTCTTCTAGACTAATAATGGAATTGTCCAAGATGGGCTCGGAGAAAACCTCTATTTTATCGCTGGTGGTGGAAATCATTTTCGCACTTTAAGACCGATTGATTTTAAAAATTTATAGTCTTCGGCAGATAACTGTTGAGATGTTTGTGATCTAACGTCTGGACGACGACTAACCTTGACGTTAACTCTTCTTTTACTTTTATTATGTTTCGGCGGTTCCCCCATCTTAGTCGACAGCACACACAATTGACGATTGAAGCAAAAACCCATTTCTATGAAAGTTTCTTCAGTTCCAATTTCACGATTATTTTCTCGCCTTGAAAATTGATTAGATCACCGCTATCGTCCAAGATGCGAAGAGTAATGTTGTCGATAAACTGACGTCCTGCCGGCATTAACGGCATATAAATATTATTTTGTGGTTCTTTACTGATTTTGTAACCGGGCTCCACGTCGATATCGAATTCGAACAAGGTATGATCTTCCACCGAATTCATATATGCTCCGGAAATTATATTACAATCTACGCGTATGATGCGTACTTTCATTATTTCCACCATCTCGGTTGATTCGTGCTTTTTGTCTCTTTTTAACACCGTATGATTAAATCCTAACATTTTACCGATACTCGCCTCTCCCCGGAAATCTATAGTATATTGGAATTTCAGTTCACATTTCAGCGTATTATTATTAGCGACCAAGTAAAAGATTCCATCGTTCTTTTCTTCAGTTGAAATCCTCAAAGCCTCCAACATAGCTTTACCTATCTCATCTATTTTATAGGCCCCAGGTGGAATCTGCAATTGTATCGACTCGGTGGTGTAACCCTCCTTCATGTAAGCAAACTTATTGTTGCTTTCGTCCACATTAAAAATTGAATTGTATGTGTAAAATCTCAGCAATGCCAGACCATATTTGTTCTCTCTATTTAATTCGACTGGTGGATAAAAATTGGCGCTTAAGACGCTCGAGTGTCCTGTTAGTGTGAACGTATAAGACATGACTAACCATTAAAACATCACACATCTCGGTTTTATTCGTAGCGGCAACATTTAAAAAGATTCATCTTCACACCTTTTCTCACTGCATTAGATAGTGATGTTTTTATGCTATTATCTGCTTTTATGCGCACATCGCTGATTTTGCAATAACAACAAAATATTTTTCTAGCCGTAAGATCCTCATCAGCCGTAACCTCGTTTAAATTGCTGCTGCTGAAATAATGTTTGCAACCGCGCTGATATTTTAATATATCGATATCGCTTTTGAGGTGCTCGGGCAACTTTTCCCAAACGAATGGAATTTCATTTGGGGCTAATGCAATCATTACTTCCTTGGGCATGTTTTCTAACTGTTTCACGGTCATTTTCCTTAATCCACCGGCTAGATGAAATGCTTTCAGTGATTGCAACATTTTAGTATAGTTATTGCGATCCATTTGCGGTGTTAATGGTGACGATGATGATGATGACATCTTTTACGCTGATGATTCGACAAGAAACTTTAAGCACAAATGTCCACACCAGACTGTTCCAAAATCCTGCTGACGATCGTATGTACAGTAAATAATTTTTGATGGTTCCGATCCCGTTTGTAGATATCGTACCAATTCGATCGGTGGGGGTAAATCGCCGAAGCTGTCATAATATGTTACTTTAGAATTATTTTTTCTATAAGCTACCCAATGAGTCCCTGCACCACGCGTACTATCCAAATTCACTATTGCTGCTTCGTAACGTCGAGGACCTTGTCTAGGTAATAAATCCCTCATATAAACGCCTCGAAAGTGTCCTATTCTTTTCTTTTTGGCATATTTTTCTATATCGATGTTAGATAGTGGTCTTCGAGGTAGGGATTCAATTAGTTTTTTGATCTACGATTTAAAAATAATCCCATACCTTTACGATATGGCTTTAGAAACAAACCATTTCCTTTCGATTTTAAATACAGGCCGGCACCGGTTTTATCTTCGCTGCTTTTTTTTACAGCTTTTATGGCGCGCACAATTCCCGCTGCCTCACCGGCTAATGAAGCCAAAGCTGATAACCCGGCAAAAATTGGTATTAATGGTAATATTCCACCAGTTTTAGGAATCGGTATTATTCTCGGTGTACGAACCTTCCTTTTCCCACCTGCCGCTTTTACCGATCTACGTGCTGCCGACAGAGCTATTTTAGATGCATTCATGACATTTTTTTCCAACACATTTTTACTTCCGGCTTTTAATAATTCCCTTCGAACTGCTTGTCGAATAGCTGTTCCGAAACTGGCTTTCCGAACATGTCGATTTTTATTAACACCTTTCCTTTTTGTATGACACGTGCCTTTACTAGATGTTTTTTTTGTTGATAATGATGACGGTACACCCATACCAAAACGTTGTTTTCCTTTCATAATGTTTGTAACTAACCAAGCTGCTGTTTTTTCACCTAAACTGGAATCTTTCGATTTTACTCTATTCCAAGCACTTTGTTCGAGCTCGTAATCCGCTCGATGTCTCGCACTTATGTTGTCTTTATTATGTAAATAGGCTAAATCGTGTTTTTTGTATGCGGCATCCAAAGGATTAATGCCTGGATCACCTCTTGTTCCACGTTTTATTACTTTTGTTCCGGGTCCGCAATATTGATAACCAGGAATGTGTACCTCGAATGGTAATTTATTTATTAACGAATTCACAATACCATATCCAGTTTTGTTGGAAACGTGAGACCGTCCACTTCGTTTGACGCTCGGCATCTGAATGACAGTTTTTGTGAAAAATTGCCTATAAAATATCAAATTTTCCTAAGATGCGCGTTATCGATCTTAAACAAAAACTTCCTATTGACAATCTCGATGAAAAAGTCGGACTTGGATTTGAAAAGAAGATAATGAAGAGACACGGTCCTCTACTTCCTTCCTTTATTCGCGGCCTGTTAATTGGTCCATCCAATTGTGGAAAAACTAATGTCATGATTTCGCTGCTTACACACCCCCTTGGGCTACGTTTCGAAAATGTCTGTATTTACTCGAAATCTCTGTATCAACCGAAATATGAGTATTTAAGAAAAATTTTAGCGCCCATCAAAGGTTTAGGCTACTATGCCTTTAGTGATTCCAGTAATATTGTGGAACCGTCCGATGCAAAACCAAACTCTATATTTATCTTTGATGATGTTATATGTGAAAAACAAGATGTTATAAGATCGTACTTTAGCATGGGACGTCATAAAAATATCGACTCCTTTTACCTAGCGCAAACATATTCGCGAGTGCCTAAACAGCTTGTGCGAGACAACGCCAATTTTATTATTATGTTTAAACAAGATGAGTTGAATATGAAACACATATTTTCCGACCACGTTTCACCGGATCTAACTTTTACTCAATTTCAAGAAATGTGCTCAAAATGTTGGGATAATAAGTATGGATTTTTAGTAATTGATAAAGACAGCGATGTGAAATCGGGAAGATACCGCAAAGGATTTGATAGCTATATATTACTGTAATAATAAGAGAAAACGCTCATTTGATTGTTGAAACGTCCTTTGTTAACATCATGAATAACGCGATCGACTTAAAACGTAAACTAGTGGAAGCTACCAATGCCGTCAGAAAAAAATTTAAACAAATTAAAGCGGCTAAAGAGTTTAATGTTGTGGAATTGGAAAAGTTTTACGAACCCATTTCTAAGCCATTGACAACTATATCTGATGTGGTTAAGCTACGTCAGCAGCAGCAGCAGCAGCAACAACAACAGCAACAACATTATCCAGCTACAAAGTCACATAGTCTCAGTACATCAGTGCAGTCGACTCAAATATCAGGTTTTCCCCAACCTACACATTCCTTTCAAACCTCCACACCTATTCAGCAGCAGCAGCAGCAGCATCGCATTTCAAAAGAAGATATTAGCCAATCGGTGTTTGATACACCCTCGACATCAACTAATACATCTCTCGCATCCGCTGACACCACAACTTCCGATACTTTAAACGCACACCTGAAAGGATTACGTTCGAAACCATCTCTATACGATACTGTATATGGTGTACGTTTTGGTTCAAAAACAGATTATAACAAAAATTTTATTGGTAATTTAGAGGTGCGTTTTCGAAATGGAAATATTGTCTTATACAAAAAAGGAAAAAATATTGCAGAATATGGTGGATCACCGGCACTTTATGATTTGTTATTTCTTAAAACACCCCCAAGTGTAGGCAAGGAACAACAACAATTAAGTGATAATGTACTTTCAACGTACAAGGAAATTTTGGAATCGACGAATGCTGTCTACAACAATTTTAAAAAAAGTGATGGTTTACGGGAGACCAGATGGAACAAATATTTACGAATTATTAAACCTCTGATAATGGGCACAAAATTAGATGGTACTATTACAAGAAAAAATCTCTCGGAAAAACTACAGTTACCCACAAAAAAGAAATTATCTTCGAAAAAATTTCAATATGTCTACTGGAACAAAGCTAAAGAGTTGGTGGATCGTTTACGTTTGTTGTGGAGTTCCAAAATGGCCGCTCACACTGGACACGAAAATGAAATTATGTCAATCATAGAGGAATTACGAGAAGAAGATATAATATATTAAGCTCAATATTTAATGATATTATTCAGTTCTTCCTTCGATCTGAAACCTTTAGTATTACTAATAATATGGAGCCCAGTCTAGAAAAAATCAAGATTGTTAATGAACTACATAGAACGGCTAGAAAAAATTTTGTAAGACGGCGCACGATAATAAAAGGATACAGAGATTTGTGGCAAATTGATTTGGCTGAAATGCAACAGTATGCTGATGAAAACGATGGTTATCGTTATATTTTGGTCTGTATAAATTGTTACTCGAAATTTGTCTATACCAAAGCCATAAAAAACAAGACTGGTATAGAAGTTACTAATGCGATGAAAAGCATCATTGAAGAGGCATCATATACACCAACAAATCTGCAAAGTGATCAAGGAAAGGAGTTCTATTATACAAACTTTCAAGCCCTGATGAAAAAATATAATATAAATCATTATTCCACTTACAGCACAAAGAAAGCTGCAATTGTTGAGCGAGTCATAAGGACTTTAAAAAATAATTTATATAAACAATTCTCGACAAGAGGATCTTACAAATGGATACATATATTATCGGCAGTAACAAAAACCTATAACCACTCGAAACATCGCACCATTGGAATGAAGCCTGCAGACGTGCAAGAAAAAACACATATTAAAGCATATGATTATTTAAAAATTGTACCTAAAAAATTTAAGTTTTCCATGGGTGACATTGTGCGTATTAGCAAGTACAAAAGCTTATTCGAGAAAGGATATACGCCCTCTTGGTCAACCGAATTGTTTAAAGTTGTAAAAGTTAACGTTACAAATCCACCTACTTACTTGTTGGAATCGTTAGAAGGTCAGCCTATAAGAGGGTGTTTTTACGAATCAGAACTACAAAAAACAAGCAGTCCTGACGTTTATCTAGTAGAAAATGTCCTTAGACAACGCAAGAAAAATCACATCGAACAATTATTTGTCAAATGGCTAGGATTTCCCAACCACTTCAACTCTTGGATAGATAAAGCTAATATTGTTTAAATAACATATTGTATGACTATATTTTTTATTTAAAATGTAAAATAAATAAACAATATATTGTAAAATAAAGTTTTTTATTTCAATCTTCTTTATTAAAAACAATGACAATAAAACATCATACACATAAATAACATTTCAATATTCTTGGAGGGAAGGTCCAATTCACCGACGACTACGACGTTATCTTCAAGGCTATGCCACTCGGAGTGCGTTCTCCTATTCTTTAACCTGCTTTTTTTAGATTTTTTTTGAAGTCGAGTCGTACGACAGTGCGCTTAATGAGTCATTTAAAGGCTGATGATAGAGTATTTTCTGCATAAATTCAATTTTTGTTTTAAGCTCACTATTATTTTTGTATATCATGGGGAGGACATCCTTGTTAAACATGTCACATATTACAACTGCAAAATTGTAAAACTTTCTATTAACAAAGTGTTTTGTCACAGCATCGTCATCATCTTTAGGTTCGCCTAAGTTGGTTATGATTTTTCCACCCATATCATACTGCCCATCCGCTGTAAGTTTGAAACCAATCCCTTGTGGCCCAGATAATATATGATATTTTTCATTATATTTCTGACGACCAAATTTATCAATTATGTTGTTTCCTCGACTCATTTTCAATCTTTACTAAACTATTTTATTTTTATTTGCCCTACTTATATTAAATATTTCAGCTGAGAAAAAGAAACACTGACTATGATCTACTGGGTTGGTATGTTTATAAAAGAAATAAAATAAAACTGTGATTGTAACAGATATTTATTTACAGTTATTTAATTGCACAAATACAAAAAATATAAAAAAATTAATTTTCCATGTCTTCGTTTTCGTTGCTCAAAATTCTATCCCATCCGACACTATTTCAATCGTCAACGTCTTGGGCTGTTGCTGTTGCAGAAACCAATTCATATTTTGCAGCAAGCTCACCTGGTAAATGTGGAATATTGACGAGGTATTCTTTTAATTCTTCTTCAACCATTTCAGCACAAAATGTATCCATGTCTATGGAACCATATAAAAATTTGTCGCACAAGTGTGCCCCAGCCATAAAATTGATTGTATCTCTGATCTCGTTCTTATATTGATCTTTGGTTACATCAATATGCGACCAATCATTTACGCTATCTAACATATCGTGAGCCCTATTTCTTAATTCTCTCCCCAACCAAAATATGTATCTATCTACACATTCGTTGGCGGTCGTCGTCGCATCAGCAGACATCTTTAACAGAAATAATGAACACGCGTAAGTATTCTGACATGTGCAACTATATTTTAAATTTAATTACATCCTTTTTTTTCAAACAATTTACATACAATTTACTCCAATGAGCCAAAACGTAATAATGTTCGAGTATTGTTTCCAAAAACTCTAGTGCCCTGCCCCAAATAAGTTAGAGTGTATTTATCTTTAGTTTTACTCATAATATCTACAATATCGTCAGATAGTGTTTCGGCCACACGTTTTGGTAAAAAAGTCTCAAATGTGCTATTATCACCGTCATCGTGTAAAGCCACTAAAAGAGTTTTACCAAATCGTGTAGTCATTGAAACCATCTTTACAATTTTATACACTTTGCCTACAATCATTTCGGTAACCTTTTTCTCTCTAAAACCTCGAAATCTTTGCTAAACATTTCATTAATTTCATCTAGAGTTTCTTTTGCAATACTCATTATTGAAAAAAATGGTATATAAATCCAAAAATTACCGTGAATATAAAAGCACTTTCAGAACACTACACGAACACAATATTTGATGTTTATGACACTGATATCTGCGACTGTTTGAAGTCACTTCTTTTCCCACGAACCTTTATAGCGGGGTTTCAAGGTCGAATTGTAACAATGGTGGGGGTAGCTTAACGATAGAAATAGTGGGAGGAGTATTCAAGGTCAAATGACGTCACACATTTAAATTGGTATAAGGATAACTTCAAGGACAAAATATAATGAAACAAATAACTACATTTTATGTACTTTATTCATTGATTTTTTTCTGCCATTCTTCTATGCGTGTAACATTATCGCCTAAACCTAATTTCCTTAATTTGTTCAATAATAATTGTTTGTTTTTATTTCTTAGAAAATTCTTACAAACTATACTAGCTAAAAGACACACTTCGGCATGGTCCATATACTTAAAAAATACACTAAAATCCTGAGCCTCCGAATCTTGCATTTCATATGCGTAAAATTCCGAACAGGCTGCAGAAATTAGAAATTCCTCGTACATTTCTCGCACTAAACTTTCCATATTAACTACTACTACGTTAAACTTAAGTCCAACACTCTAATTTTATCTAACACAACCGGATCTGCAATGAACCTAATCAGTTTTTCCAAACAGTCACCAAACCCCAACTTTTTTATCTCACGAACAAAGTCTTGTAAATTTATTGTTTTGCTGCAATATTTACGACATGCATTCGCAGCCTTTTCATATTCATAAGCCAAATCACAATAACGCGACGCCCATTCTGCTCGACTTTTCATTGCATCATTGAAATAATTATTAGCCGTTTCAGTGAACTCATCGCCCAATTTTTTTACTGTCTCTTGCAAAGCACTATTCATATTATTCACTCATTTTTTACATTCACGACACTTTTTTATTGCTGGTGGTGGCCCATCTATATAATGACGATATATTTGTTCATAGTGAATGTAACAGGGTAAGCTTAACTGTAGTTCCTTGTTACACCGATATGACGCTGGCAGTTTATCCCAAATTTACCGTAAACTCAGCGTATCAACGCAAGTTTTTAAATATTCGAGAGGAAAAAATGCTAGATCCTTCTCTTCAAAATCACACAAACTTTTTAAATTACTCTGATATAAACAAATTACTCTGCCGACTTGCTCTATAATTTTTTCTTTAGATAGTTCCGTATCTGACATTTCACACTGAATGAATGCAAATAGACTCACACAATTTATAGAACAATTTGCAAGGTCAAAATCATTTCAAGATCATCCCACACTATTACAATGCACAAATAACTACTTCAAGGTCACACACCCAAGATGACCTTCAACAAAGTCAAGGTCGTCTCGACCAAGGTCAAGGTCAAGGTCACACACACAACCTTGAACACAAGGCCAAGGCCAAAGCACTCGTGCACTTTCAAGGTCAATGACAAGGACATGTGGGCGGGGCCAAAGAGGGGTGAAGCAAGGTCAAGGTCAAGGTCGAGGAGTGGGGGGATCGAGAGAATCGGGTTATGTTCACTACTCCCATTCATATACATATATACATTATACGTGCATATATCCGCTCATATACAAATTCATATACATATATATATATATATATATATATATATATATATATATATATATATATACACACACATACACACACAGACACATGTGTACACGCATATACTCACACATGCATACATACATATAGGCATACATATCCCGATACAGAGGTTTTTTATAAGTTAAAATATTTGGATAAGAGTATACTCACATTTTAAATATATTCCTCTACACTGTACAAAAATAGAAACGATTTTTTTTTCTGCTAATATCTAAGAAAGCGAGTGAGGAAAAGTAATGAGGCTTAACCCAATTTTTTTTTTCGTATTTATGCGCGAAGCCTCGCCCCTTTAGAAATAATTGATGTGTTTCTAGAAAAAAGATACATCCAAGAACCCGATTTGGTAGAGATGATTACAAAAGATCATTCGAAATGGTTCTAAAAATTACTCTATTTTGACTTACAAAACCCGTATTGTTCGAAAAGTCACATAAAATGAGATACAAAGCATTGGAAAACACCCAACATTAATACCATTCAAATAGATGTATATATACAAAGATTTTATAGAATCCATTAAACTGTAAACTTAATCTGTTTTGTTCGCTCTTCCCTCAATACTTGAAATATTAATTTAAATTAGAAGAAATAGAAACAACGAAAAGGCGTCATTAGAGAGGGTATATAGATCGGTGATATCAACACCTAGAGCAGAAATTTCAACGAAAATAGTGATTTAGATATCAATGATATAATGTATATGTGTTCACTTATTATTTCTGATAATGTAACCACATCCCATTAGTGCTTTATGTCTATTAAAATTCTAGCCATTCTCTACACCTGATAAAAAACGTATCTCTGGTGATCGATAGCAAATATGTATGATGTGGTCTAAAAAGTCCACCCAAAAATCATGTTGTCAGATTCCCGTTTTCTTTCTTTCTTATGATTACTTAACTCATACAGATCAAATAAATGCAAAGTCTAAGTTATGTGAGTAAAGCTATTTTAACATTACGTGTAGTTATTCAACTCTAAACTTAATCTCTTTGAATCCACAATACTCGAAATATTACTTGAAATCAGGTGAAAAAATTGATACAGCAAAAATGTATCATTAATCCTATTAATGTAAGCCATTAATCCTATTCACATACTTTACCTCTTTTCAAATTCTAACAACGCATTGTTACCTAACGAGGAGCGATAATATACAGGCACAGTCGAGTCCAGGTAAAGATACATCCGGGATTCTGAATTCGTAGAAATGATTTCAAACGATCATTTAAAACGGATGTAAACTAATAGGTATATATATATATATATATATATATATATATATATATATATATATATATATATATATATATATATATATATATATATATTGCGAAACTCTATTAAAAACTCCGACATATTTTGGTTAAAACGTTCATTATCACTTAAAACGACAATAGAACCCAAATATAAAAGCGGCCATAAGAGGTACGCTTTATCCCTTTTAAATTTCTAAAAACTCGCTGAGCGGCGGTAGTCAAGACAAGAGTGAGTCCATCCGGAAATTCGATTACAAAAGACTATTTTAAATGCAGGGTCTGGGTAATATGAATAAAGCTATTTTAACTTTAACTGTAGTTGTTAAATTCTAAACTTAATATCCACAATATTCGAAGAAATACATTAAATAAGATAAAATAAAATCAGAACAAAAAGAATTCAATAAAGGAACATATAGAACCCAAAGCCATATACAAATACTTTATCTCTTTTAAAATTCTAACAATACTTGTGACCTATTTCAAAAAGGTAGGCATCGGTCGGGCAGTTAAAAGCAGGTACAATAAGGTCCGAAAATACAATAGAACCCTTCGCCTCGGTAAAGGACGGCAGGTGGTGATGCACCTGACGATCGATAGCGTGTATGACGTAGCCCCGCAAGTCCGCCGGTGGCTATGTTGCCAGATCCTCGTTTTTTTAATGAGATTTTTTATGATTATTTAATTAATATAGAGTAATTAATTAGGTTAATTAATTAAAACAATAGAAATAACCCTTTAGCCCATTGTTTTAAGGGGAAAACTGGGTCAGGTTTGGTCGATTTTCGTTAATTAATTAAAAAATAGCATAGGCCACGTGTGTGGCTTTCCGGTGTATCGCCATTCCGGCGGCCCCTGAACTATCACAAAACATCTACTTACATTATCCATACAACCTAGGAATTCCCATGGCAACCCTATGAATAAATTTAACATATTTTATAAGGATAGTCTTTAACTGATTGATTGAGTGGTATAGCAGATTAGGTTAGAGAAGTTCTTGTACTGCAACCTGAAGGTTGTTTTGTTTGTTATATCTGCTTTATGCGAGCAGGTTAGTTACCTGTCTTAATTACCATAGAATTATTCTTACACAGTCCAATTAGGGTAACTTCAAGTCTGTGTTCGAGTATAACTATAAAATAGCCCTTATCTCCCCGCATGAGATAAAGCTACCCTACTTTTTTTTTTAACTTTGACATGTATATGTGTAAGTGTAATTGAAAAGTTGATATCTAAGGGCAAATTTTCGCCAGATTTTTTTAGAAGTATACCGTGATGGTAGAGTGATCAGACATATCAAATTTGTGTAAATTCTCACACATATTCTTATAGAAATTTCTAGTTTGAATATGTAAAATTAATTTGTCTGATAGACTTCACGAATATCAAACAACTGACAATGCACAGCGTGGAGTATGATGGCCATATAGAGGCTTGATATATGTTTATAAAAAAAGTTATTTGTCTTTAGGATACTCAGAATTAGGAAACCTATATATATATATATATATATATATATATATATATATATATATATATATATATATATAGATGTATATGTTAATACCTATATGATCGAGTTAGACAAGTGATGAAACTTAACTCAATTGTCTTCGTATTTACGGATCTCGTAAGGCCTCGAACCCCTTTAGAAATAATTGATGTGTTTCTAGAAAATGATAAATCCATGAACTCGATTTGGTAGAGATTACTGATTACAAAAGATCATTCGAAATGCTTCTAAAAATTAATCTATCTTGACAAAACCCGTATTGTTCGAAAAATCACATACAATGAGATACAAAACATATTGATATGGGAAAACAGTCAAAATTAATATCATTCAAATAGATGTATATGTACAAGGATTTTATTGATCCCATTTAACCCTAAACTTAATCCCTTTGGTTCACCTAACCCTAAATAGTAGAAATATTACTTTAAATTAGTTAGAAGAAATATATACAACGAAAGTTAGGGTATATAAATCGGTAATAATATCAACACCTTGAGGTGAAACCTCAACAAGAATAGTGATTTAGGTATCAATGGTATAATTTATTTGCATTCAAATAATATTATAAATAATGGAACCAAAACTCATTAATTATATATGCTTTATGTCTGTACAAATTCTAGCCGTTCTATACATCTGATAAAAAACATGCATCTGGCGATCCAAAGCATATATGTATAGCGAGGCCCAAAAAGTCCACCCAAAGGCCATGTTGTCAGATCCTCGTTTTCTTCCCTTCTTATAATTACTTAACTAATACAGATCAAATAAATGTAAGGTATGGGTAATGTGAGTAAAGCTACTTTAACATTAAGTGTAGTTATTAAACTCTAAACTTAATCTCTTTGAACTCACAATATTCGAAATATTCCTTAAAATCAGATTAAATAGAATCGATACAGCAAAAATGTATCATTAAAAGGGTATATTGAGTCCAAAGTCATTAATCCTATACACATACTTTATCTCTTTTAAAATCCAAATAACCCTTTTTACCTAACGAGGAGCGATAATATGCATGTACAGTCAAGTCTAGGTAAAGATACATCCGGGACTGCGATTTGGTAGAAGTTACTTCAAAGATTACAAATGATCGTTTAAAACGGATGTAGAGCAATAGGTATAGGTATTGCGGAATTCCATTAAAAACTCCCTAAAAACCTATTTTGGCCAAAACGTTCGTTATTCAAAATATCACTTATAATGATAATAGAAGCCAAATAGAAAAGCGGACATAATAGATATATTTTATGCACTTTAAAAATCTAAAAATTCTTTTAACGAGCAACAGTTACAGACAGGCAAGGACCAGTCTTGGTCCATCCGGAAATTCGAATTAAAGATTACAAGAGATTATTTTAAATGCAAGGCATGAGTAATGGGAATAAAGCAATTTTAACATTACGTGACTGTTAAATTCTAAATTTAATCTTTTGAACCGACAATTTCAATAAAGGGATTTATAGAACCCAAAGTCATATACAAATACTTTACCTCTTTTCAAATTCTGACACTTTATACTTAATTAAAAAGGCAGGCATCCGCCTGGCGTTCAAAAGCAAGTATAATAAGGTCCGGAAATACAATAGATTCCTTCGCCGCTATAAAGAAAAGCAGATAGTAACGCATCTGGCGAACGATAGCGACGTAGCCCAACAAGTCCGCCCAAAGGCAATGTTGCCGGATCCTCGTTTTTTTAAAATTTGATTTATTATGATTATTTAATTAATATAGAGTAATTAATTAAGATAATTTATTCAAAACAATAGAAATAACCCATAAAACCATTGTTTTAGGGAAAAAACTGGGTGAGGTTAAGTCGATTATTGTTAGTTAATTTCAAAAGTAGCATAGGTCATGTAGCTTGCTCTCCTGATTCTGCCCTGAGGGCAGCTGCAGAAACCCTTTATGGGTACTACTAATGCATAAGTAAATTGAATATATAGGGTGAGCCATTTTAATTTATAGATCCAAATATCTTTTAAAACACTCCATTTGCAAAAAAAATGGTTTACATTTAGAAAAATATCAAGGGCAGAGGGTATTTGGTATTAAAGTGTATAATGTTTCGATTCCGCGCCATAATTATAATTCAGTTATTTTCATTTTTACAATTCACAATTGGTACCTGTGAACGAGTGAACCTGTGAAACAAGCGGTGCTTTATACAGCGATTTTTAATGTGTATCTGGCAACCTCAACAGTTTAGAACCATTTTAAACTTGTACTATTGTGAACTAAAACCATTGAGAGAGATTATTGAATGCCGGTCGGCAGAAGCTAAGCCGTGGGTAAGTGCGGTATTTAGAACCATTGTGAATAACTGTTGATTTTCGTGTGATAAGTTTCTTTATATATCTACCAAATAAAGTGGTCCTTTACAGCTATCGAAATACCAATCATTTCATGGTCCTTCGAGCCGAAGTCCTATGGAAAATTCAGTTTTCTAATATACTTTGTGTTTGAAAATCAGATAAAATAAAACCAGTTTTTTGTGCCCATCAAATACCCATTTATTATTAAGTTTTTGCTAAAAGCCTGGCATTTTGGGTTTTCATATCAGCAGTTACTTGGGGTTAGATCTTTAACTCTCAGATAAGTGATAACCAAGTGAATATTCTTTAGAGAAAAAATAAGGGAAATCATTGTATAGGCGTATTAATTAAGTCACCCTAAATCGGCTTATATCATGGTGAATTAAATAATCTATTAATGATTCATTGATTTGAAAATCAAAACTACATTTTCGTGCAATATCTCGTGTGGTGATTTAATTTATTTAACGATTGACACACCTAGATTTAATAGTAATTTTAAACAGTGGCCTACTTTCTTTGATATGTTTAATTCATTAATACACGAGTGTACTTCTCTCACAAATATGGAACGTTTTCAATTTTTGATTTCTTATTTAGAGAAGGATGCAGCGGCAGTTATTAAAAATATTCCAATAACTGACGCCAACTATGAAACTGATTATAATGTATTGGCAAAGCGCTATCAGAATGATGAAATTCTGGTAACCGATTCTTGGTTGTCCATTTATCAAACTCCGTTTGTTAAAACTATATCTGCTTCTGAACTATCTGAAGGAAATTGTTGTCTATTTTTTCTGAAAATTTGTTAGCATTCGATTTTTTTAAATTAGATATGTGGAATTTCACCAAATTTAATTTACTTTTACAAAAGTAGACTCCTCTTTAGAAACACAATTTGAAATCGAATATAGTAATAAGAAATTTCCGAAGTTATTGAGAAACATTGCATGACACGAAAATATTTAGCTACTTCCTAAAGTTAACATTAATCGTGATGACTTTAACAAAGATAAATTTAGTCGAAAAAATAATCTTAAACCAGGTGGACAAGGTGCAACCAGAGGTGGGAATAGACAGGGTATTCATGGCAGTACTTACAGTTTTGTATTCAAACTAGAAATGTATCTTTTCCAAACAAAATTTTAATAAGTTGTTTAAAATGTAAATCATTTTTAAAGGCCGGCGTTCATGTACGGCATTCCGTAAAAACGTCTTTGTTTTAACTGTTTATGATTTAATCATTCTTGTGATAAGTATCAAAGTTCGTCTTGTAAAGTGTGTCATAAGCGACACCACACCGCATTTCCCTAACCAACAAACAAATTACCTACGATGCTTCAAAAATTTCGTCGAGTAAAAATGTATCTCCTATTGGTGACAGTGTAACTTCTTCTAATGCTAATGTACCTTCTACCAGTGAAATTTGAAGCAACGTGAAAGTGTTTTCTAGTACATTATCTTCGTCAAATCAAGTATTGTTTGCTACTGCTATGGTGTCAATTCTTGACCAGAATGGTCAACTAGTGAAATGAAAGCTTTTTTGGACTCTGCTAGCCAAGCAAGCTTTACAACTGAATCATGTGTGAAAAGATTATGTTTACGACCTTTCAGATCTCCTACCTCAATTCAGGGTTTGAACCCAATGTATGTCTTTGGGAAACGTCACGTTGAGTTTATTTCCTTATCTTAAGGATATTCCAAATTATAATGTAAATTCCGTTGTGTTACCAAAAATTTGTAATTTGATTCCTTTATGTACAGGTCCTTATCAAAAGTAGAAATATTTACTGGGCTTAAATTTAGCTGACTCCGAGTTTTATGCTGCTTCTGAAGTAGATATTTTGCTGGAAGTTGGTGTGTTTCCTCAAATAGTTTTACCTGGTTTCCATAACAGTCACAGTGGTGGTCCGTGTGCATTAAATACGACACTTGGATGAATATTATTTGGTTCAGTGGAATCAATACGGCCTAATCAGATTTTAAGTTGCTTCACCGCGTTTGTTAATCGTTTGGATGAAATGATGAAAATTTTGGGAATTGGAGAGCAATGTGCAAACAGCAATTATGCCAGCTGGTGACATAGCTTGTGAAAATGGGTTTTCTGAAACCTATGATCGCCAATCATCTGGTAGATATGCCGTAGCCCTTCCATTTCGAACCATTCCAACCTGCTTAGGTGATTCAAGGGCCCAAGCCCTTCGTAGATTTCAATTAATTGAAAGTAGGTTAGGAAATAATCATATGTAAAAATTTCTATATTCCAATTTTTTGCAGGATTTCCTCGATCAAGGTCATATGACAGTGGCCGAACCACTTGTGTGTCTTTGTGATGGTTATTATATACCACATCATTGTGTACTAAAGGAGGAAAATAGTGCTAAAAAGATTCGTGTCGTATTTGATGGAAGTGCCAAATCTTCTAATGGAATTTCTCTAAATGATTGCTTGTTTACCGGTCCTAAACTCCAAAATGATATTTTTACCATTTTATTACAATTTTGAATTTTTAGTGTTGTGTTTACCACTGACGTTCTTCAGATGTATCATCAAATTTTAGTGTCAGAGAATCATTGTGATTTTCAACGCATTTTATGGCGTTTTTGTCCAGAAGAACCTATCCAAGAATTTCTATTGTACACTGTTACATATGAATTTTCTTCTAGCCCTTATCTTGCTATGCAATGTTTGTTAAAACTAACGGATGGTCATGGTGATAGCTATCCTTTAGCACAAAATGTTCTAAAAACAAATATTTATGTTGATGATATCATGATCGGTGTTTTTTTCTATTACAGGGGCTTTAGAGTTGCAAAGAGAACTTAGTGAACTGTTATCTCTGGGAACTTTTGAACTCAGAAAGTGTTGTACCAATTATCCCATGATACTGAAACATGTCCCCACTGATCATCAGCAGATTATTTCATTCACCGATAAGGATGTCTCAGGAATGAAGGTTTTAGATTTGCAGTGGTCTCCTATCTCTGACTGTTCTTCTTACGCTGTTAGACCTACCTCAAAGGAATGTATCAAAAGAAACACTTTATCAGAAATTGCTAGAATCGGTGACGTATTATGTTTTTTATCTCCTCTCATATTGGTGGCTAAACATTTAATTCAAAAATTGTGGCTTCAGGAACTGAATTGGGATGCATCTCCATCTCAGGATATTATTGAACAGTGAAAAATATTTTATGATCAACTTCCTTGCTTATCTTCTTTGTCTTTACCTAGTCGATTTTTATGTGATGAAATATGTGGTGTGGAAGTTCACGGATTCTGTGATGCTTCCAAAGTTGGCTATGGAGCTGTGGTTTATTTGAAGGAGGTGTTGCCTAACAATAATATTGCAATTTCCCTGGCGTATGCAAAAAATAGAGTGTCTCTATTAACACGAACTTCTTTACCTAGGCTAGAGTTATGCGCAGCTGCGTTACTAGCAAGTTGCCCCGAAACCGTTATTAGTACTCTTGATGACATAAGAATTAGTAAAGTGTTCGGTCAGATTTCATGGTCACATTATCTTGGATAAGATCATCCCCTTATTGATGGAAGACTTTCGTGCAAAATCGTGTCTCTCAAATTCAAACCAAATTGTCTCCTAATTCTTATCAGTTTGTGAATGGTAAAGTCAAACCAGCTGACTGCGCTTCGCGAGGAGTTTTGCCTGAACAACTTTTCTCGCAGTCGTTAAGGTGGACGTGGAAGTCTTGGCTTCGACAGGATGCATCATGTTGAAAAAAAAAATTTGTGTTTAACTTCGTGTACAGAAAATATTTTTGATATTCTTCTGACCAAATATTCTTCTTTGACAAAAATTCTAAGAATTATTGCGTATTGTATTCGTTTCATGAATAACTTAAAAAACCCCAAATCATGTCGTCAAATCGGTGTATTGTTTCCTAGTGAAATTTCTCAGGCTTTGCGAAAACTTGTGAAAATATTTCGAATGGAATCTTTCGCCTCTGATATTTTGAAATTGCAATGAAACTTGCACCATTTTTAGATGTAGATTAGGGTAGGCGAACATTTTCACAATGAAAATTTGCAACCTGGTCCTCGTACCCTCCAATATTTCATCACTCAACGATTTTGAATTTAATCAGCTCGTCAAGTCATTCGTCATGTGCTATCAAACTGCTGTCGTTATTTTCGAGTTAATGCTTCTTCATTGACACCATTTACTACCAGCTCCAATTTCCCATGTTAAGGCAATTTTCCAGAGTGGTGTGGATTTTGCAAGTCCTCTATCTATTGTCTTGAGCAGGTATAGAGGTGTTCATAGTCAAAAGGCGTATATATGTGTATTTGTCTGCCTTAGTACCAAGGCAGTACATCTTGAAGTTGTTTCTGATTTGACATCGGAAGCTTGTCTCGCTGTGTTACGAGTATAATTTTTTTATTTTGGAGTTTACGGGATATTTGTTGAGCAGAAAAAAAATATTTTTGGTAGGCGGAATGTTTGGTATTAAACTGTACATTATTTCGATTCCGCGCCATAGTCATAATTTAATTATTTACATTTTTATAATTCACAATTGGTACCTGTGCACTTGACCCTGAATGCGCGCAGCTGTGAAGGGAGTTACAGCGTGAGACCATGAATGAGTGAACGTGTGAAACAAGTGGTGCTTTACATAGTAATTTTTAATGTGCCTCTTATGGTCTCAATGGCCTAAAACCATTTTAAACGTGTGCTATTGCTAACTAGAACTATTAAGTGAGATCCTAGAACACCTGTCCAATATGACTAACATGAGAGGTAAAGTCACATCTAGAGATCATTTGAAGGGCAAATGTCCTCATGCCTTGAATGAACCAATAATTCGGAAACTAAGAATAATGGAGGAAAACTTTTTCTACGGAAGTTTCTGGAAATCAAACCGCGTATGTTAAGGTGAGCCTAAATTTGACCTTGACAATGACCTTTAAGATCATATCAAGGTGACGATCACTTTTAAATGAGACCACATATTTTTGACCCCGAAAATGGAGATAGCGAAATATTTTACAATAGCACTTGACCTTGAAATGTCCTCAAAAGTCACGGTCAAAACGATTTCAAAGTCAAATATCAGAATATCCCGAAATGGCAGGATATTGGGGATTGTTCAAAGCTTAGGAGAAAATTAGAGTACTGGGTTTTGAGTGAGAGTGAAAATTTTTTCCTTTAGAAACGACTTTCAATGCTTCCCTCTTGAAAATTCGCTAAACTAGGACAGCTGGAAAAATTCAAACGATAAGGAAAATTGACTTGATTCAATTAAAAACTGTTTCCGGGAATAACAAGCGTTGACGGTGCTTTCAGTAAGTGGATAAAATGCAAAGGTATGAGCAACCTAGACCATCTTCACCTTCGGGTAGGTTTCAAGATCAGTGCAGGTCGATTTGTTTTCTTTTAATGAAGACCCCTATTTTCGACATCGTATTCGAAAAAAACAGGAAATTTCACCTCAGAAATGGTATTTTAAAATTTGTTATTCTGTTCTGGGAAGGCTCCACTGTTTCAAAAGCAGCCAGAAGTTTTTTAACGAATTTTAGTGATTTTCTGAGCATACTAAACGATGAAGGTACCTTCAACAGATACTAGATGAAATGCACAAGTTTTAATGACCTTGATAAACTTGACCTTAAAGACTATTTTCAAGGACATTAAAGTTCGAGGTCATTTTTTTAAATAAAGAAAGTTCAAATTATTTTCCTTTATCATTTGAATTTTTTTTAGCTGTCCTAGTTTGGCAGATTTTTCGCAGTTTCACATTGTAGATGACCCCCAATGTTCAAGAGGGGGTCACTGAAAGTCACTTCTAATGGAAAAATTTTTTACTCTCATTTTCTCCTAAGCCTTGTACAATCCCCAGTATCCTGTCATTTCGGGATTTTTTGATATTTGACTTTGAAATGGCCTTGATCTTGACCTTTGAGGTAATTTCAAGATCATATCAGATGGTAAAATATTCTTCAATCTCCATTTTTTAATCAAAAGTACATATCACCTTCAAAATCAAGGTCAAGGTTAAATTTCAGGTCATCTTAACATACACGGTTTGATTTCCAAAAGCTTTTGTAGAAAAAATATTTCTCCATCACTTTTAGGGTTCGAAAAATTGGTTCATTTAAGATATGAGGACATTTGACCTCTAGATGTCTAGATTACCCCTTATGTTATTCATACCGTTAGATAAAAAAATTTTCTCCTCGTTTCATTTCTGCAATAAAAAATCGGGGTACTTATTTCAAAAACCACCTTGATCTTCAAGTGTCAGGGTCAAGATTGCTAGTGCAAATAAATGATCCCCTCTGTCCTTGACAATTTTTATTGTAACCATTTTTTATAAATGGAGTATTTTAAAAGATATTTAAAAATCTATATTGAAATGGTTCACCCTGTATATTCTGGATTTTTTCGTAAACTTTACTATAAAATATACTTTATTTTGACTATAAGTTGAAATAGCCCTTTTTAGGTTTTTCTTGACAAACCTCATTATCATCAGTCTTTAGAATATTCTTTAATAACTGATTCCTTTAGAGCAGCCCCGGAGTTATGTCATTCGTATACAATACAGGATACAAAAAAGAGATTAATATATAAAGGAAATTATATTAAACCATAACATATTCAAGATTACGACCAGAACGAACAATAATTTAACTAATGCGTAAATAAATTTAATATGTATTTTTGGACTTTGTTCCGAAACTTTGCTTAACAACATCTAATTTTTCAAGAAAAGCGAGGTGGTCGTCAATGTAATTTTATGTTTTTCAGTAATATAGATATTGTTCCGGAATTTAAGTGTATTATCGGTAAAATTCTTCAAAATAGCCAAGATCAAATTCATATACAGTACGCATTTGAATTAACATTTGAGAATATCGAATTAAAAACCAATATATTTTTTACTATATGGTAAAATAAACATCCCTCATAAATACCTACCACCCAGGTCAACACAAACGGGCTATTTTCGAACAAGGGCAGAAGCCAAAGAGAGAAAAAAAAGAACAAAGTGTGTTCTAGCTCAGATTATTCAATCTTGTGAGTGTATCTGTTTTTTAAGGTTTGCTTAAAATATAAATTTACAGTGTTTTTAATCCAAGTCAACGGCAACAGATTACTTTTTAAATACAGTTAACGAAATATACCACCAAAGTATTTAACATCCAATTTTCCAAGAAAATATTCTCTTTTATTTTATCAAAAATTATTTTTATTTAGAAGTTACAAAAACCCGATACTACTAACTGGCTGCTACTAGACCACTTTGTCTAGTTTTATACACTTAAATAAGAAAATATTTTTCCCTAATTTACATGGTATTGATTTTTTTAGAACAACCATCAAGTTATTTCATTTATATACACATTTGTATTAACGTTTAAGAAAGTTTTCAGTTTAAAAACAAAACGTTTAATTTTTATTATATCATATAAAAAATTTTAAAAAACCGAAAGTCTTGAAACAACTGTATACAGGCTTCTACAAGTATAATATATAATCGTAAAACCAGGTTAGGTGTACTTAAACACATCTATCTACCAGTCTGTGAAAATTTTACAACACACTACTGTATATATTGTTAATTTATCAGCAATAACTGTTTCAAAAATGTCAGTTTACCAACATTTTAAATGGCAAATTTTGTTAAGTATTATCTGCTTAATGGGCCTCTCTTCTTCTTCTTCTTTGACTACTTGACCTCGCAATTTATCATAGGTATATTAATTTCATCAAAATAAATTAAATTCTTGCTTGATGCAACATACATATAAAATTTAAACCCAAAATTCCTTAACAGGTATTAAGTGGGACCTTGAATCTAGTTTTAGACAAAAAATACCCCGCAAAACATGTTCACCAATACCGAATTTTATGAAAAAATGAATGTACCCTTTGCACATGCGCAGTAGATCAAAATTCGTCTTTTAGCCAAAGTAGAAGATAAAAATATGCATATATAGCGCCAAAAGAGCCTCCTGCATCCCGGTTAATAACGATCTTTCATACATACTTTAAATACAATGTATATAGCCTTTTTGACACTTACAACCACAAATATAATATTACTAAAATACTTAACTGTTTGTTTCAACTTCTCTATGGTATATACATATACATGTATTAAATATATTTGTAAACCTCCATAATGTCTTTTCTACAGCATAAACACCCTCTTACCACGAAAAATATCCAAGTAAGATCTTTTTAACCACAAAATATACCCCTCGTAACGTCCTTTGACTATGAAAAATTATCCTTATAAGCTGTTTATTATTGCTTTATTATTACACCCTGGTAAATTACGTCATTGTCCATCTAATCTAAGGTTTAACTGCTCAATTTTACGACTTGGGTCGATAGCGGCGTGTCTATAGATTTTGTCTTTCAATCCGAAGGTGGCTGGTTCGATCCCCGCTGGAATTAATAAAATAAAAAAGTGACGTCGTCCGAACAAAATTAAAAATTACCGCTAATAAGAAGAAGATTTAAAAATTGACAGGTAGCCAGATCACATGTAGGGGAGGTGGGGCAAATTGATACTAAAAAATTTTAAAGTCATATTTTATATATTAAAAAGCATTAAATAATATGTCTATTAAGTGTAGTGTGTAGCTAAATTCATCAATATTGTTAAATGAATTCAAATAACCACTTAAATTGAACGCTGAAAAAAATATATGGTCTTAGGTTAAAAATGAGATTTGTATCAATCTACCCGACCTACGGGGGCACTATGATGCATCGCTTGGGGCACTTTGATGCTAAGTAATAATTGTATGGGATTGTCGACATTTTATAAGAATTATATAGCAAAAACTGGTTTATTTATTTAGAGATCACAATCAGTCTTACACATCTTAACAATCAGTCTAATTTCTTAACCTAGTTAATGATTTCAAGCATAACTATAATCTTTTATAGAAAAATATTATCAGGAGATATTTTGTACGTATTATTCTTAGTGCAACAATCTTTTTATCCCAAAAAAAAACTTAACAAAAATTAACAATCGTTAAAACAACTATTTAGTTAGTAAACAATCATAAACAATCAAAATAGAAAAACAATGCGTCTTAAAAAAATAAACATAAAAATTAAAACGCTTCTATTGCACGTTGTATGCACCTGTATCAACCGAAAAAGTATAATGAGACGAAGTTCGTGATGTGCCTTTGGAATAGTTAGGTTTAGAGTAGTGAACATAACCCGATCCTCTTCATCCCCCCACTCCTCGACCTTGACCTTGACCTTGCTTCACCCCTCTTTGGCCCCGCCCACATGTCCTTGTCATTGACCTTGAAAGCGCACGCGTGCTTTGGCCTTGACCTTGTGTTCAAGGTTGTGTGTGACCTTGACCTTGGTCGAGACGACCTTGACTTTGTTGGAGGCCATCTTGGGTGTGTGACCTTGAAGTAGTTATTTGTGCATTGTAATAGTGTGGGATGATCTTGAAATGATTTTGACCTTGCAAATTGTTCTATAAAATTGTGTGAGTCTATTTGCGTTCATTCAGTGTGAAATGTCAGATACGGAACTATCTAGAGAAAAAATTATAGAGCAAGTCGGCAGAGTAATTTGTTTATATCAGAGTAATTTAAAAAGTTTGTGTGATTTTGAAGAGAAGGATCTAGCATTTTTTCCTCTCGAATATTTAAAAACTTGCGTTGATACGCTGAGTTTACGGCAAATTTGGGATAAGCTGCCAGCGCCATATTGGTGTGACAAGGAACTACAGTTACGCTTACCCTGTTACATTCACTATGAACAAATATATCGTCATTATATAGATGGGCCACCACCAGCAATAAAAAAGTGTCGTGAATGTAAAAAATGAGTGAATAATATGAATAGTGCTTTCCAAGAGACAGTAAAAAAATTGGGTGATGAGTTCACTGAAACGGCTAGTAATTATTTCAATGATGCAGTGAAAAGTCGAGCAGAATGGGCGTCGCGCTATTGTGATTTGGCTTATGAATATGGTCTGGCTGCGAATGCATGTCGTAAATATTGCAGCAAAACAATAAATTTACAAGACTTGGTTCGTGAAATAAAAAAGTTGGGGTTTAGTGACTGCTTGGAAAAACTGATTAGGTTCATTGCAGATTCGGTTGTGTTAGATGAAATTAGAGTGTAGGACTTAAGTTTAACGTAGTAGTAGTTAATATGGAAAGTTTAGTGCGAGAAATGAACGAAGGATTTCTAATTTCTGCAGCCTGTTCGGAATTTTACGCATATGAAATGGAAGATTCGGAGGCTCAGGATTTTAGTGTATTTTTTAAGTATATGGACCATGCCGAAGTGTGTCTTTTAGCGAGTATAGTTTGTAAGAATTTTCTAAGAAATAAAAACAAACAATTATTATTGAACAAATTAAGAAAATTAGGTTTAGGTGATAATGTTACACGTATAGAAGAATGGCAGAAAAAAATCAATCAATAAAGTACATAAAATGTAGTTATTTGTTTCATTATATTTTGTCCCTGAAGTTATCCTTATACCAATTTAAATGTGTGACGTCATTTGACCTTGAATACTCCTCCCACTATTTCTATCGTTGGGTTACCCCCACCATTGTTACAATTCGACCTTGAAACCTCGCTATAAAGGTTCGTGGGAAAAGAAGTGACTTCAAACAGTCGCAGATATCAGTGGAATAAACATCAAATATTGTGTTCGTGTAGTGTTCTGAAAGTGCTTTTATATTCACGGTAATTTTTGGATTTATATACCATTTTTTCAATAATGAGTATTGCAAAAGAAACTCTAGATGAAATTAATGAAATGTTCAGCAAAGATTTCGAGGTTTTAGAGAGAAAAATGATTGTAGGTAAAGTGTATAAAATTGTAAAGATGGTTTCAATGACTACACGATTTGGTAAAACTCTTTTAGTGGCTTTACACGATGCCGGTGATAATAGCACATTTGAGACTTTTTTGCCAAAACGTGTGGCCGAAACACTATCTGACGATATTGTAGATATTATGAGTAAAACTAAAGGTAAATACACTCTAACTTATTTGGGGCAGGGCACTAGAGTTTTTGGAAACAATACTCGAACATTATTACGTTTTGGCTCATTGGAGTAAATTGTATGTAAATTGTTTGAAAAAAAAAGGATGTAATTAAATTTTAAATTTAGTTGCACATGTCAGAATACTTACGCGTGTTCATTATTTCTGTTAAAGATGTCTGCTGATGCGACGACGACGACCGCCAACGAATGTGTACATAGATACATATTTTGGTTGGAGAGAGAATTAAGAAATATGGCTCACGATATGTTAGATAGCGTAAATAATTGGTCGCATATTGATGCAACCAAAGATCAATATAAGAACGAGATCAGGGATGCAATCAATTTTATGGCTGGGGCACACTTGTGCGACAAATTTTTATATGGTTCCATAGACATGGATACATTTTGTGCTGAAATGGTTGAAGAAGAATTAAAAGAATACCTCGTCAATATTCCACATTTACCAGGTGAGCTAGCTGCAAAATATGAATTGGTTTCTGCAACAGCAACAGCCCAAGACGTTGACGATCGAAATAGTGTCGGATGGGATAGAATTTTGAGCAACGAAAATGAAGACATGGAAAATTAATTTTTTATAATTTTTGTATTTGTGCAATTAAATAACTGTAAATAAATATCTGTTACAATCACAGTTTTGTTTTATTTCTTTTATAAACATACCAACCCAGTAGATCATAGTCAGTGTTTCTTTTTCTCAGCTGAAATACTTAATATAAGTAGGGCAAATAAAAATAAAATAGTTTAGTAAAGATTGAAAATGAGTCGAGGAAACAACACAATTGATAAATTTGGTCGTCAGAAATGTAATGAAAAATATCATATATTATCTGGGCCACAAGGGATTGGTTTTAAACTTACAGCGGATGGGCAGTATGATATGGGTGGAAAAATCATAACCAACTTAGGCGAACCTAAAGATGATGACGATGCTGTGACAAAACACTTTGTTAATAGAAAGTTTTACAATTTTGCAGTTGTAATATGTGACATATTTAACAAGGATGTCCTCCCCATGATATACCAAAATAATAGTGAGCTTAAAACAAAAATTGAAGTTATTCACAAAATACTCTATCATCAGCCTTTAAATGACTCATTAAGCGCACTGTCGTACGACTCGACTTCAAAAAAAATCTAAAAAAAGGGAAAGCAGGTTAAAGAATAGGAGAACGCACTCCGAGTGGCATAGCCTTGAAGATAACGTCGTAGTCGTCGGTGAATTGGACCTTCCCTCCAAGAATATTGAAATGTTATTTATGTGTATGATGTTTTATTGTCATTGTTTTTAATAATGAAGATTGAAATAAAAAACTTTATTTTACAATATATTGTTTATTTATTTTACATTTTAAATTAAAAATATAGTCATACAATATGTTATTTAAACAATATTAGCTTTATATATCCAAGAGTTGAAGTGGTTGGGAAATCCTAGCCATTTGACAAATGATTGATCGGTGTGATTTTTCTTGCGTTGTCTAAGGACCTTTTCTACTAGATAAATGCCAGGACTGCTTGTTTTTTGTAGTTCTGATTCGTAAAAACACCCTCTTATAGGCTGACCTTCTAACGATTCCAACAAGTAAGTAGGTGGATTTGTAACGTTAACTTTTACAACTTTAAACAATTCGGTTGACCAAGAGGGCGTATATCCTTTCTCGAATAAGCTTTTGTACTTGCTAATACGCACAATGTCACCCATGGAAAACTTAAATTTTTTAGGTACAATTTTTAAATAATCGTATGCTTTAATTTGTGTTTTTTCTTGCACGTCTGCAGGCTTCATTCCAATGGTGCGATGTTTCGAATGGTTATAGGTTTTTGTTACTGCCGATAATATATGTATCCATTTGTAAGATCCTCTTGTCGAGAGTTGTTTATATAAATTATTTTTTAAAGTCCTTATGACTCGCTCAACAATTGCAGCTTTCTTTGTGCTGTAAGTGGAATAATGATTTATATTATATTTTTTCATCAGGGCTTGAAAGTTTGTATTATAGAACTCCTTTCCTTGATCACTTTGCAGATTTGTTGGTGTATATGATGCCTCTTCAATGATGCTTTTCATCGCATTAGTAACTTCTATACCAGTCTTATTTTTTATCGCTTTGGTATAGACAAATTTAGAGTAACAATTTAGACAGACCAAAATATAACGATAACCATCGTTTTCATCAGCATACTGTTGCATTTCAGCCAAATAAATTGGCCACAAATCTCTGTAACCTTTTATTATAGCTCTAGCCGTTCTATGTAGTTCATTAACAATCTTGATTTTTTCTAGACTGGGCTCCATATTATTAGTAATATTAAAGGTTTCAGATCGAAGGAAGAACTGAATAATATCATTAAACTTTGAGCTTAATATATTATATCTTCTTCTCGTAATTCCTCTATGATTGACATAATGTCATTTTCGTGTCCAGTGTGACCGGCCATTTTGGAACTCCACAACAAATGTAAACGATCCACCAACTCTTTAGCTTTGTTCCAATAGACATATTGAAATTTTTTCGAAGATAATTTATTTTTTGTGGGTAACTGTAGTTTTTCCGAGAGATTTTTTCTTGTAATAGTACCACCTAATTTTGTGCCCATTATCAGAGGTTTAATAATTCGTAAATATTTGTTCCATCTGGTCTCCCGTAAACCATCACTTTTTTTAAAATTGTTGTAGACAGCACTCGTTGATTCCAAAATTTCCTTGTACGTTGAAAGTACATTATCACTTAATTGTTGTTCCTTGCCTACACTTGGGGGTGTTTTAAGAAATAACAAATCATAAAGTGCCGGTGATCCACCATATTCTGCAATATTTTTCCCTTTTCTGTATAAGACAATATTTCCATTTCGAAAACGCACCTCTAAGTTACCAATAAAATTTTTGGTATAATCTGTTTTTGAACCAAAACGTACACCATATACAGTATCGTATAGAGATGGTTTCGAACGTAATCCTTTCAGGTGTGTGTTTAAAGTATCGGAAGTTGTGGTGTCAGCGGATGCGAGAGATGTATTAGTTGATGTCGAGGGTGTATCAAACACCGATTGGCTAATATCTTCTTTTGAAATGCGATGCTGCTGCTGCTGCTGAATAGGTGTGGAGGTTTGAAAGGAATGTGTAGGTTGGGGAAAACCTGATATTTGAGTCGACTGCACTGATGTACTGAGACTATGTGACTTTGTAGCTGGATAATGTTGTTGCTGTTGTTATTGTTGTTGTTGTTGTTGCTGCTGCTGCTGCTGCTGCTGACGTTGCTTAACCACATCAGATATAGTTGTCAACGGCTTAGAAATGGGTTCGTAAAACTTTTCCAATTCCACAACATTAAGTTCTTTAGCCACTTTAATTTGTTTAAATTTTTTTCTGACGGCATTGGTAGCTTCCACTAGTTTACGTTTTAAGTCGATCGCGTTATTCATGATGTTAACAAAGGACGTTTCAACAATCAAATGAGTGCTTTCTCTTAATATTACAGTAATATATAGCTATCAAATCCTTTGCGGTATCTTCCCGATTTCACATCACTGTCTTTATCAATTACTAAAAATCCATACTTATTATCCCAACATTTTGAGCACATTTCTTGAAATTGAGTAAAAGTTAGATCCGGTGAAACGTGGTCGGAAAATATGTGTTTCATATTCAACTCATCTTGTTTAAACATAATAATAAAATTGGCATTGTCTCGCACAAGCTGTTTAGGCACTCGCGAATATGTTTGCGCTAGGTAAAAGGAGTCGATATTTTTATGACGTCCCATGCTAAAGTACGATCTTATAACATCTTGTTTTTCACATATAACATCATCAAATATAAATATAGAGTTTGGTTTTGCATCGGACGGTTCCACAATATTACTGGAATCACTAAAGGCATAGTAGCCTAAACCTTTGATGGGTGCCAAAATTTTCCTTAAATACTCATATTTCGGTTGATACAGAGATTTCGAGTAAATATAGACATTTTCGAAACGTAGCCCAAGGGGGTGTGTAAGCAGCGAAATCATGACATTAGTTTTTCCACAATTGGATGGACCAATTAACAGGCCGCGAATAGAGGAAGGAAGTAGAGGACCGTGTCTCTTCATTATCTTCTTTTCAAATCCAAGTCCGACTTTTTCATCGAGATTGTCAATAGGAAGTTTTTGTTTAAGATCGATAACGCGCATCTTAGGAAAATTTGATATTTTATAGGCAATTTTTCACAAAAACTGTCATTCAGATGCCGAGCGTCAAACGAAGTGGACGGTCTCACGTTTCCAACAAAACTGGATACGGTATTGTGAATTCGTTAATAAATAAATTACCATTCGAGGTACACATTCCTGGTTATCAATATTGCGGACCCGGAACAAAAGTAATAAAACGTGTAACAAGAGGTGATCCAGGCATTAATCCTTTGGATGCCGCATGCAAAAAACACGATTTAGCCTATTTACATAATAAAGACAACATAAGTGCGAGACATCGAGCGGATTACGAGCTCGAACAAAGTGCTTGGAATAGAGAAAAATCGTGTAACAAGAGGTGATCCAGGCATTAATCCTTTGGATGCCGCATGCAAAAAACACGATTTAGCCTATTTACATAATAAAGACAACATAAGTGCGAGACATCGAGCGGATTACGAGCTCGAACAAAGTGCTTGGAATAGAGTAAAATCGAAAGATTCCAGTTTAGGTGAAAAAACAGCAGCTTGGTTAGTTACAAACATTATGAAAGGAAAACAACGTTTTGGTATGGGTGTACCATCATCCTTATCAACAAAAAAACATCTAGTAAAGGCACACGTCATACAAAAAGAAAAGGTGTTAATAAAAATCGACATGTTCGGAAAGTCAGTTTCGGAACAGCTATTCGACAAGCAGTTCGAAAGGAATTATTAAAAGCCGGAAGTAAAAATGTGTTGGAAAAAAATGTCATGAATGCATCTAAAAGAGCTCTGTCGGCAGCACGTAGATCGGTAAAAGCGGCAGGTGGCAAAAGGAAGGTTCGTACACCGAGAATAATACCGATTCCTAAAACTGGTGGAATATTACCATTAATACCAATTTTTGCCGGGTTATCAGCTTTGGGTTCATTAGCCGGTGAGGCAGCGGGAATTGTGCGCGCTATAAAAGCTGTAAAAAAAAGCAGCGAAGATAAAACCGGTGCCGGCCTGTATTTAAAATCGAAAGGAAATGGTTCGTTTCTAAAGTCATATCGTAAAGGTATGGGATTATTTTTAAATCGTAGATCAAAAAACTAATTGAATCCCTACCTCGAAGACCACTATCTAACATCGATATAGAAAAATATGACAAAAAGAAAAGAATAGGATACTTTCGAGGCATTTATATGAGGGATTCATTACGCAGACAAGGTCCTCGACGTTACGAAGCAGCAATAGTGAATTTGGATAGTACGCGTGATGCAGGGACTCATTGGGTAGCTTATAGAAAAAATAATTCTAAAGTAACATATTATGACAGCTTCGGCGATTTACCCCCACTGATCGAATTGGTACGATATCTACAAACGGGAACCATCAAAAATTATTTACTATACATACGATCGTCAGCAGGATTTTGGAACAGTCTGGTGTGGACATTTGTGCTTAAAGTTTCTTGTCGAATCATCAGCGTAAAAGATGTCATCATCATCGTCACCATTAACACCGCAAATGGATCGCAATAACTATACTAAAATGTTGCAATCACTGAAAGCATTTCATCTAGCCGGCGAATTAAAGAAAATGACCGTGAAACAGTTAGAAAACATGCCCAAGGAAGTAATGATTGCATTAGCCCCAAATGAAATTCCATTCGTTTGGGAAAAGTTGCCCGAGCACCTCAAAAGCGATATCAATATATTTAAATCTCAGTGCGGTTGCAAACATTATTTCAGCAGCAGCAATTTATACGAGGTTACGGCTGATGAGGATCTTACGGCTAGAAAAATATTTTGTTGTTATTGCAAAATCAGCGATGTGCGCATAAAAGCAGAAAATAAACATCACTATCTAATGCAGTGAGAAAAGGTGTGAAGATGAATCTTTTTAAATGTTGCCGCTAAGAATAAAACCGAGATGTGTGATGTTTTAATGGTTAGTCATGTCTTATACGTTCACACTAACAGGACACTCGAGCGTCTTAAGCGCCGATTTTTATCCACCAGTCGAATTAAATAGAGAAAACAAATATGGTCTGGCATTGCTGGGATTTTACACATACAATTCAATTTTTAATGTGGGCGAAAGCAACAATAAGTTTGCCTACATGAAGGAGGGTTACACCACCGAGCCGATACAATTGCAGATTCCACCTGGGGCCTATGAAATAGATGAGATAGGTAAAGCTATGTCGGAGGCTTTGAGGATTTCAAATGAAGAAAAGAACGATGGAATCTTTTACTTGGTAGCTAATAATAATACGCTGAAATGTGAACTGAAATCCCAATATACTATAGATTTCCGGGGAGAGGCGAGTATCGGTAAAATGTTAGGATTTAATCATACAATGTTAAAAAGAGACAAAAAGCACGAATCAACCGAGATGGTGGAAATAATGAAAGTACGCATCATACGCGTAGATTGTAATATAATTTCCGGAGCATATATGAATTCGGTGGAAGGTCATACCTTGTTCGAATTCGATATCGACGTGGAGCCCGGTTACAAAATCAGTAAAGGACCACAAAATAATATTTATATGCCGTTAATGCCGGCAGGACGTCAGTTTATCGACAACATTACTCTTCGCATCTTGGACGATAGCGGTGATCTAATCAATTTTCAAGGCGAGAAAATAATCGTGAAATTGGAACTGGAGAAACTTTCATAGAAATGGGTTTTTGCTTCAATCGTCAATTGTGTGTGCTGTCGACTAAGATGGGGGAACCGCCGAAACATAATAAAAGTAAAAGAAGAGTTAACGTCAAGGTTAGTCGTCGTCCAGACGTTAGATCACAAACATCTCGACAGTTATCTGCCGAAGACTATAAATTTTTAAAATCAATCGGTTTTAAAGTGCGAAAATGATTTCCACCACCAGCGATAAAATAAAGGTTTTCTCCGAGCCCATCTTGGACAATTCCATTATTAGTCTAGAAGAGCATACGTATAAACCATACGGATCTCCATCATTCAACAATTCGGATGAAGTCCGTATCCCCATTAATTTTCAAGATATTATACTGGATATCGCCGAAAGTTACATATATATATATATATATATATATATATATATATATATATATATATATATATATATATATCGAAGGAAAATTTAAACCCATAGACGCAACGAAAAGATGTTTTTTATCAAATAATGCCCTCGCATTTTTGTTCGATGAAATTCACTACGAGATGGGAGGTGAGCAGGTCGCCGTGGTTCGTAAACCTGGAGTTACGACGACATTAAAAACCATGGTTTCATTCGGAAGTTTGCAACAAAGATCTCTCATGACGTGCGGATGGGGTCTCAACGAAGCAAACCAAGATATCGTAGACACGGCAAGTAACGTATTCTCCGGGAAATTACCCTTAAAATATCTTATGGGATTCGCCGAAGATTACGCAAAAGGTGTTTTCAACGTAAAACAGGAGCTTATTATGATTATAGCTCGCACTTTTACCAATTGTTACGTCGGCGAAGTAGAGGCAGAAATTAGTATCGACAAAATCGAATGGAAAATTCGTCACATCATTCCAGACGACAAGCAAAAATTGAAAATACTGTCTCGCATTAATAAAGGTGGAAACAATGCCAGTATTCAAATGGCATATCGTAAATGGGATCTGTACGAATTACCAGCTTTAAGGCAAACATCTTCCGACTTGTGGGCCTTGAGAACGAGTACAAGTCTGGAAAGACCACGCTATATAATCGTCGGGTTTCAAGACAGCAATAATTGCGACAAGAAAGGAAAAAACGCAACCCAGTTTACCCACGCCGACGTATGCGACATTAGACTGAGTAGATATACCTAGGGGCGTTCTACAACAAAAAGTGCATTTTTCCCATAAGAATAACATGGGGAAAATTTAAGGTTCAAATTGCAATTTTAGTGCCATTTTAGGGCGTGGCATTTTTAAAATGAAACAGAGCATAGTTTTGTTGAAATATCTATTTTCTATTATACATGAATTAAAAAATACAATAGGACATAGTTTTGTTGAAATATTTATTTTTATTATACATGAATTTATAAATACAATAAAGAACAGGGTGATTTTTAAATAATCAATTAATTTCAGTATTTTTATAATTTTTGTTGTATATATGTAAAGTTAACTTTATTCTTCCATTATATTACAATGTCCCCAGGGAAGGGTATCGCAGATGCCTTTTATAACGCGACGTTTATCATCATGAGGACTGAGACCTATTTTCGATTGTTTTGTGGTATATAATTCATGTTTTCTGGAACGAATCAATTTTTGAGTTATGTGTTTTTCATTAAACGTTTCCAAGCAATCTACGTAATCATCAAACGTTATAGTATTTTCAATAACCGATTTTTTTACTCCTTTAATTTTTTTAGTTATGCCGAGGTTCTTCAAAATATCATCGATTTCCAAACGTTCTTTCTCTTCTTTTTTAAGTTCAATCTTCTTTGCTTCAATTTCTTCTGCTGAATGTAGCACCTTAGTAGAATACATTTTTGATCTTAATCCGATAAAATGCGTCATGATCCTGCCATTATTCTCATCCTTCATCAATCCAAGAACCTTTTTGTTAACTTTTGGAATATTATATATATTATTGCAGGGATAATCAGAAGTATCAAAATATTTTTGACAATCTAATTTAATTTTATCATATAGATTATCATTTTTAATTTCATAAATTAAACTATCTGTATCTGTGTAGAGGACTTTGCAATCGGAAAAACATCGATTCATATAATTATAATGAAAATCGTAGATTGTCGTCTTTGCTAAATCCAAAATACACATGCCAACATAAATTGGTTTGTTAAAAAATACATTAGATTTGGCAAGTTCAACAAAAGCTAAATTTTTATTTATTATAGTTGATGATTTAAATTCAGGTCTAGAAATTAAAGCTTCTGCACTGTATCGTCCGTTCCAGCTAGAAATTAATTTCACGATTGAGTGATTTCTCAAGTTTTCCATTGTTTTTCCAAACACGGCATTATTCATCAACTTAAAGAGATTTTTCTCGAAATCATTCTTGGCAGTCTGGCGGAGTTTAGTATTTAAATCTATATACGATTTTAACCACGGAGATTGTCTGAAGGCTAAAATTCTGTGTATTTTGTTTACTTTAACTCCTAACTCCAAAACCTGCTTTAAATTTCGGTAATGTATTATGTAATTTTTCTTGTTGTGTAGAGTCGCTAGCAATTTCACGGTCTTAGATTTTTCTGTCCTGCGATGTTCTGGGCAAGGAGGCAAATCTGTGAATTTATCATGAAGCTCGAGAGGAATTTCGAGATCTACTTCTAAAATATATCCTCGTTCAGCTTTATCGGATATATCTAAAACATTTAAATCTTCGTCCAACCATTTAAATTCACCGTAAGGTAAATATTGAGACATTGCCCAGCCGTATTGATTATTTACATCGAAATATGCGAGATAGACCTCTTCTTTTGTTTCATCATACGATGGCATGTATTTATTGTTAGCTTCCGCATATCTTTTAGAACATTGACTGAGTCCTCCACGTATTCCTCGCTCGATAAATCTTATCATTTCATAATCAGTCAGCAACTCAATTTTTGTTTGATTTTCTCTATACATTTTATACATTAAGCATTGCCACGCATATCCGGGTAAGGTGAAGGAGTGCGCAGGATCAATGCCGTATGTTTTATGTGAAGTTTTTCTAAATTCCTCGAAAACATCTGCTAACAATAATACATCCGTTTTTAAATATAAATCGGAATAATCTTGCATGGATCGACACTTAAAAGTATACCAAATGTTTTGCGCATGAGCGTATTCTTTGTCTGATACATATTTATCTTCCAGACTATTATAGAATTCATGTTTTGAAGGAAGCTCTGATGTTTTTAATTTTTCCCAACTGTTCATGTAATCATAGGGAAATATACCCTTTCTTGTAAGTAATCCCAATTGATCTTCGGTTTCTTTCTTTACATTTGGATAATCTGAGAGATTTGTCACTAGCTGATCTAATTTTGAGGGTAGAAAACGAAAAGAGTCTAGGAATCTAAACTGAATTGTACTATCTTCTATGTGTTTAGTAAATGAAATGTATTTTTCTTTGTTTACTGGTAATATATCTATTTTTCCTTCTATCTCATTCAAAGCCTTTATTATCATATGGCCATCATAACAACTTAAATTATGGAACACTACTGGAACAACTCTGGAATCTTGGTAGTTTAAGTTGCACCATTCATGTGCGGGACCTCGATATTTGCCAGTCAGATGGCAATGATCGCGAACTTTTTTAACATAAAGAGGAAAAGGTTCTTCACAAACATGACACTGAGAAGCCTCCCAGAAACTGATCCATTCTTCTGCTGTTAAAGATTCCATAGGCAGGGGACACTGAAAAACTGTTTCGACATCTTCAGCAAATTCCTTAAGTTCTTTTACAAACCACTCCATGCAGTCCTTGCCGGTATATGTTTTATAGAATGAAAGAGAATCATCATAGGAACATTTTACATAATAACCAACACTATATGGAATATGCTGTTGTGTTCTCTGAGTATTCATTGTGCGATCGACCTCAATTGGAATGAGTAAACACTCTGCATCCGCATATATAATGAATGGTATCTTCTCTTTCTGATTAAAATTTTTAAATTCAATGATATTCATTCCATTTTTCGGAACCTGAGGAACTACTACATTTTTTATCTTTATGCAGTCTAGAACATGCTTATTTAATTTCTCTTTAGAATAATAATAATGCAGACACCTATCGCAAAAATATTTTTGATTATGCTTTTTACTTAGCTGTAGGGCTAATAATCGTGACAAATTTTTGATCCAGATATAATGAAATTTAATGGGAATTAAATCATCTAGAGTATCATCATCAATATAGCTATCCTGAATAAGCAACAAGTTTACGTGCTTATCTTGCTTCTTCTGTGTTAGAAAATGAGGTAAAACTTGAAATTTTTTCTGATACTTCTGTATCCGGTATACATTTATTGATAAGTTGTTTTGTGTTTCAAAGCGTGGAATTTGTCTCAGTGTTATGGGAAATTGAATTCCCTTTAAATTGAGAACGCTTGTAGGTTCTGGGTAAGAGGAAGTCGAGCTGGTATGTATAGAGGCCGGATATAATGCAGAAACAACTGCCCAGACGAAACACATTTCATCGGAATTTCGCACATTAATACAAGCTTTCTTTCTTGCTATTTCTCTTGGAAGTTCGATATAGCTTCCGACACGTAGAGGATTAAACTTGTTAATATGTATCGTCAGATTAAGAACACGGCTCAATGCAAAGCCTGAATCCCTTTCCTGGAACTCATCTAAATCTGCAATTCATTGTGCGATCGACCTCAATTGGAATGAGTAAACACTCTGCATCCGCATATATAATGAATGGTATCTTCTCTTTCTGATTAAAATTTTTAAATTCAATGATATTCATTCCATTTTTCGGAACCTGAGGAACTACTACATTTTTTATCTTTATGCAGTCTAGAACATGCTTATTTAATTTCTCTTTAGAATAATAATAATGCAGACACCTATCGCAAAAATATTTTTGATTATGCTTTTTACTTAGCTGTAGGGCTAATAATCGTGACAAATTTTTGATCCAGATATAATGAAATTTAATGGGAATTAAATCATCTAGAGTATCATCATCAATATAGCTATCCTGAATAAGCAACAAGTTTACGTGCTTATCTTGCTTCTTCTGTGTTAGAAAATGAGGTAAAACTTGAAATTTTTTCTGATACTTCTGTATCCGGTATACATTTATTGATAAGTTGTTTTGTGTTTCAAAGCGTGGAATTTGTCTCAGTGTTATGGGAAATTGAATTCCCTTTAAATTGAGAACGCTTGTAGGTTCTGGGTAAGAGGAAGTCGAGCTGGTATGTATAGAGGCCGGATATAATGCAGAAACAACTGCCCAGACGAAACACATTTCATCGGAATTTCGCACATTAATACAAGCTTTCTTTCTTGCTATTTCTCTTGGAAGTTCGATATAGCTTCCGACACGTAGAGGATTAAACTTGTTAATATGTATCGTCAGATTAAGAACACGGCTCAATGCAAAGCCTGAATCCCTTTCCTGGAACTCATCTAAATCTGCAAGCAATGGTTCTGCTATATTTCTTGAAAACCAACTTTCCAAATCGGTACCGCGATATATCGGAACATTGCGAGTATTCAAATATTTGACTTCCTCTATCATTTTATCACCCTTATTGTTGCGAAACAAAGCGGAAAGGACTGTATTAATTTTAAGTGCTTCGTCATTCTTTAAGGCATTTGCAATTCTGCGCTTAAAAAGTATTGAACAGTCTCCCAAAAATGGTTTCACATCAGTATGTCGCATATTTGTTATCACTCCTGTTCTTATTCTAGATTGAAAAGCTGATTCGATATCGTCCCATTTCACTCTGCAGCATGCAGTTTCAGATCTGCGTATTCCGCTTCCTCTGCCTACTTTCTTATCCTTTAAGATGCGTTGAAAACCTTTAATCTGTCCTATACAAGATGAAATATGTGCTTTCTCAGAATTTGACTTTGAACGTTTAAAGCGTTTATATAAATTTCGTAGGACACTGGTACATTCTTTTAAAATTTTACCGCATTCTTTAGAAGTCAGGTTCGAATTGTTAACCTTGACCTCAATAGATTTAACAATATCGTTGCATAAAGACATTTTCTAGGAATTTAATTTTAATATAATATTTTCACAAAGCACGTCTGCACTGTATAAAAGTTTGAACAATAATGAACTCCTAGTCTCGGTAACACCTTTATATATGCTTCTGAACCAAAATTGCATAAATTTAGAAGGTTATCAGTTATCACCAAGATTCACCTGAAATAAAAAATGAAAATTATTTCCTACATAGATCACATGCAATAAAATTTATTGACAATGGCTGATCTGTTACTCGAAGTGGTAACAATATGCCTATTTGTTTTTGGCTAAGACCCTGCTAATCTGCCTAGTTAAAGTCCCCCATTGCAGTTAATTTAAATAATTATCAAACGTATGTAATTTCTAATAAGCTCCATAGAAAATAAAAAGTTAACCTAAAGACGCAAAAAATAGCTTCTTAACAAAAGTTGCCTACTTTGTAGATAGGTCTTACAAGTTCACACCGCTATCTCACTGTCCTCAATGAGGATATCTAAAGGGCCGAAAATATTCTTTTATAAAATCTTTAACAACATAATCGCTAAATGTAAGAAGAAACTGATGTCATACCAAGTTTCCTATAATATTGTGGTAATAATATGTTAAAAACCAATTGAAAACAATGTAACAAATAATTAAACTTGTTTACCTAGTTGCACCTCTTAGCCAAGTAATAAGTAATTACGATTACTATAAAAGCAAATTTATTTAATAACAATCGTGTGTACAAAATATAATTAATAAGCTATGTAAAAGAACAATAGGTTATTCTAAAGACGCGAGTAGTGAACATAACCCGATTCTCTCAATCCCCCCACTCCTCGACCTTGACCTTGACCTTGCTTCACCCCTCTTTGGCCCCGCCCACATGTCCTTGTCATTGACCTTGAAAGTGCACGTGTGCTTTGGCCTTGGCCTTGTGTTCAAGGTTGTGTGTGTGACCTTGACCTTGACCTTGGTCGAGACGACCTTGACTTTGTTGAAGGTCATCTTGGGTGTGTGACCTTGAAGATATGTTACGTGGTTGGGGGTGACCTTGAATGGTTTTATATAGAGTATGGGGCAGTTTCATTCATCAGTTGGCTCTGACTTGTATAGGTAGTACATGTGTTAATATTTGACAAATCATGGCATATGTTTGTGAAAATTGCGGTTCTAAGTTTACTAAGAGTTATAATATGAGACGTCATAAAAGAGAATCGTGTGCGGCGAGATTTAATGAAGTGCCTGGAGGAAAACGGCTCCGAATTGAAGAGTATACATCGACGATTCCGGTAATTAATTGCGCTACATGTAATGTAGATGTTCCAATAAATCATATGTCAGCGCATAAACGAACACAACAACATAAAAATAATTCATGTTTGCCGGTATGTCATGGTGTGCAACTCGTTGAATGTGCCTTCAAAAGGAGAATTGCAACCTATCGGGTTAGCAGTGATATGGAGCATTCCGATTACGTAATGTTCTTTGCAGACATTAAATCCAAGGTGGTGGAACTTGTTAATAATTTATTGCGTGTGCATCATGCTTTAAAAGTTAACATGACAGCTGTTGGCGAGTACATGCTTCCATCACAAGAAATATTCAGTGAAAAATCCTTCAACACTGCTAATCAAATAATTAGTGTAGAAAGTGATTTGGATGCCGTTTACCATTCTTTCACCGAATTAATAAAAACGCAGGCGACAGAGTTCCAGGAGAAAGATTCAGGTATGGAAAAATCAAAACCCGATATATAAAACTGATTTTTATATATTATTTTTCTTGTTATAGGATGGGCTCTTGTGCGAATTTTATACTTGGAAGTTGGTATCAACAAGTATATGCCTATGGGTGGCTCATCATACATCAAGTTGCCGTGTTCTATTGAAAAGAAAGGAGCTGTCGTCAATGTGATTAACCAGGACGAATTTTGCTTTGCGTGGGCTGTAACATCAGCATTGTTTCCTCCAACAGCAGAGCCTTCACAGAAGACATCCTACCCCCATTTTTCTAGAGTGCTAAATGTAACAGGTATGGATTTTCCAGTAAAATTACGTGACATTAAAAAATTTGAGGAAATGAACAACATATCAATTAACGTATACGGTCTGGAATCTAAATATGAAAATAATGAAGTAATACATGAAGTTATTGGTCCACTGAGGTATGCGTCAAAAAAGTTGGATAGGCATGTAAATTTATTGTTAATTACAAAAGACTGTAGTAGTAAAGATGGCGGTGAACATTTTTGTGATACGACTTGTTCAAAGAGTCATTATTGTTGGATTCGGGATTTATCACGTTTAGTTTCAAGTCAAATTAGTTGTCAACAACATAAAATATATTTCTGTGATGGTTGCCTCATTTATTTTAGTACACCGTCAGCTTTAACTTTACATCAAAGCTACGATTGTAACCACATTTTCACGCAAACACCCTCAGTGGATTTAAAAATCGATAAATTTGGAAAGAGTGTGCCGGAAAATATTTTAAAATTCGAGGGTATAGAAAAGCAAATGCGCGTTCCATTCGTGGTTTATGCAGATTTCGAATCTGTTTTAAAACCCGTTGAAACGGTACAACCAAACCCACAAAATTCTTACACTGTAAAAAGTTTTAAACATGAACCATATTCTTTTGCTTATTTAATTAAATGCTCTTTTGACGACTCACTTTCGAAATTTGAGCTATTTCGGGGGAATAATGCAGCTCAAGTCTTTGTGGATCGTATCGAGTGTGATTTAAGGGCTCTATACAACACATATTTAAAAGACATTAAGCCTATGAAACCGTTAACGCCTGAAGAAAAAAGGGAGTTTAATGATGCTAAAATATGTGGTATATGTGAAGGCCCTTTTGAAGAGGGTGAGATTAAAGTACGAGACCACTGTCACATAACTGGTGCAAAAAGATTTGGTGCTGCACATTCCGTTTGTAATTTAAATTATAAATTACCCTCTTTTATCCCTATCATATTTCATAACTTAAGCGGCTACGACAGCCATTTATTTATAAAAGAGTTATGTAAATATGGGGATAAAATTGGTGTTTTGGCTCAAAGTAAGGAAAAGTACATATCATTTACCAAAAGCATTTATGTGCACGATTATTTTGATAGTAAATGTGGAAAAGTCAAGAGGAAATATTTAAAGTTGCGATTTATTGATAGTTTTAAATTTCTGTCAACGTCTTTGGAAAATTTAGGCAGCGGTTTAAACGACGACGATTTTATTGAAACGCGGAAACATTTTTCAAATATCAACCAATTTAATTTGATGCGTCAAAAGGGTGTTTTTCCCTATAGCTTTATTGACTCTATAGAAAAAATGGAAAATACATGTCTTCCAAGTAAAGATGAATTTTATGATAATTTACGGGAAGAACATATTAGCGATGAAAGCTATAGAAGAGCAAAAGAAGTATGGCGCTTGTTTGGGTGTAAAACTTTGGGGGACTATTCGGACGTGTATTTAAAATCAGATGTGTTGCTATTGTGTGATGTTTTTGAGCAATTTCGGAATAATTGCTTAAAATTCGATAAACTTGATCCAGCACATTACTATACCCTTCCAAGTTTATCATTTGATTGTATGCTACGTATGACTAAGGTAGAGTTAGAGCTCTTAACTGATATAGACATGATACATTTTTTTAAGAAAGGTATACGCGGCGGCATAAGCCAGTGTACAGAAAGGAAGCACATCGCTAATAATATTTTTTTACCAGACTATGACCCAACAAAACCTTCTTCATTTATAACATACCTTGATGCTACAAATCTATATGGTCATAGTATGTCACAAGCATTACCATATGGTGGTTTTCGATGGTTAAGCGAGCGCGAAATTCTGGATTTAAATATTATGGCTGTTGGTGATGATAGTTTACATGGCTACGTTTTGGAAGTGGATGTGCATTATCCGACTGAGTTGCATGATGCACATTCTGATCTTCCATTTCTAGTAGAAAATATCATACCGCCAACAGAAAACGCTAAATTACCGAAATTAATTCCCAATTTACAAGATAAAAAAAAATACATTGTACACTATAGAACTTTAAAACAAGCCATCGCCAACGGCTTAGTGGTAATGCAAACCCATCGAGTATTACAGTTTGAGCAATCAAAATGGCTAAAATCGTATATTGATTTTAATACCAATTTACGTAACAAGGCCACCACAAAATTTGCGAAGGACACTTTTAAATTAAAAAATAACGCGATATTTGGTAAAACTATGGAAAATGTGGAAAATCGAAAGGATATAAAATTAGTAACACATTGGGAGAACAGTGTAGGCAGAAATGGAGCTAGAGCACTAATATCCCGCCCCAATTTCAATAGTAGCTCGATATTTACCGAGAACTTTGTTGCTATACATATGAATAAAGTTAAAATATTGTACAATAAACCAATTTATATCGGTTTTTCCATATTAGATATATCAAAGACTGTAATATACGATTTTTATTATAATTTTATTAAATCCAAGTTTGGCGATGATGCTTCGTTACTTTACACCGATACTGACTCGCTTATATTAAAAGTGTATACGGAAAACTTTTATCAAACTATATCAGAAAACCCCGAAAAATTCGATACATCAAATTACCCCGAAATTAATAATTTCAACATAATTAAAAGTAATTCTGTAGTTGGTAGAATGAAAGATGAGTTTCCTGGTGATCCGATAATAAGTTTTTATGGTACCGGCGCGAAGGCTTATTATGTAAAGTCCATTAATAATGAATTAAAAAAAGCCAAAGGTATCAAAAAATGTGTTATCGAGAAAGACCTTCATCAGGAAGACTACCAAAGAATTGTTGAACGGGGTGGTTTGATATTAAGAAAGATGAAGACATTTAGAAGTGAATTACATAACATTTATACCAACATAATAAATAAAGTAGCATTGTCACATAGCGATGATAAACGTTATGTAATTCCCAGTTCAACCAAAACTCTACCTTGGGGGCATGCAGACATAGATTTTTACAAAACAGACCCGGAAGAAAACTTAGCAAATTTAGTCACCGTGTTGGAATCATTTCTAAGTCAGGACAGCACGTAATCTGGAAAATCCATATTTCATTATTTGTATTGTTTTTATTATTTCTATTAAACATACAACATTAATATGTAACGATAGTATTGTAATTTTTTTTTTTTTTTTTTTTTTTTTTTTAAATAAAAAACATGTATTCATTGATTGATTGCTTTTTTATTGAACCTTTATTTTAAAATTATAAATATAATGAAGTGTCGACAAATAACAAACTGTAAAAGTTATTGTTGAAAAATTTGTCTAATAGTAAATTAAACGCACAGGTCTACGAGTAAATGTTTAATGTGAAACAGGTTTGCTGACAAGATCCTCCATAGTCTTTTCAATTTTCAACATTCTAGAGTTAAGTTCATCACGCAGTTCGTCTTGCCTAAGTTCATATATTGCAATAACAGTATCATCAATGTATCCTCTAAGTTCTTGACCGGTTTCAATTAATTTCTTGCGTACGTAACCTTCAAGTTGGTTTCTGAATATATCTTTAATAACAATTGTTGAGTCATGTAAAGCTTTCTGCGTATCTTGCACACACTGAGCAAGGTTATTATCAACATAATTTCGTGTGGTCGCATCGTCTCCTTCAAGAGGTTCTGCTAAATAGCACAATCTTTTGCTTCCCATGTCGTAATCTCCATTAGGTGTAAGTTTAAAACCTATTCCTGAAGGACCTCGCATAAAGTTAAAATCCTTAAATTTTCTTTTGCGACCGAACTTATCAATAGTGTTTACTTCTGACATTGTTATGTGAGACTGATTTGAAACCATTAGATTTCACCCTAATATATGGTTCTATTTCATTAATAAACGGACTCTGCAGAAAAATATGGATTGCAAAACGTATTTTAGGTGATGTTTAATAAATACACATACAGATTCATTTTACTATTGTTTTATTGAAAAAAAATTAAAATATAACAAAAGATTGAGTTTACTTTTTATTATTAAAAAAAAATAAAAAAAATAACAAACAAAAAATTAAAAATTAAGAAATAAAATACATGTTAATTTCTTCTGTACAGGTAAGCTTCTTCTATGACCCAATTTCTTCTCTGGATGGCACGTTCATTAATGTCCTTGTTTTTAAAATAACCTTGACAGGACCAAAAAAAAATCCTTGAAAATTACAACCTCGAAAACGACCCTGACATTGACGGGTACTTTGACCTTGGCCTTGGCCTCGCATCTAACAAGTTTAGTACTATATTTATATGCTTCTTTAAAATAACCTTGACAGGGACAAAAAAAAAAAATCCATGAAAATTACAGCCCTGAAAACGACCCTGGTATTGCCGGTTACGTCGGCCTTGGCCTTGGCCTTGCATCTGACAAGTTTAAATATTATACTTAATGCATCGAACAAAAGGAATAAAGGCGGTGTAGTGGGGGAAATGGGCATAAAAGCAGACTTGCTGGCTCGAGCTCTTCACAGTTCGTCAGAACAGCAAACAGTACAGTGCTAAGAAAAAGTTAATTGTGTGAGTTTGAATATCGAAAATGTCTAGTGTACGGTCTCTTTTAGATGCTCTTGACGTGAGCTGCGGTTCACAGCAAGGCATGCTGGATAACATGAGTGGTTTAGAGGTGCTAAGTCCGGGGGTGTTCGAGAACTGGAATGGCGTGGAGCATGAAGATGCCGAAGACCGAGCCCTCAACGATGGTCGCGACGAGGAGTTGGTTCAGTCGGCAGCGCAATTCCTGGAATGCTGGACGGAGGAGAAAGAGCCAAAAATTAATGTGATTAGTGATGTGGTTGTGCGAAAAGCATCGCGGCCTAGGGAATCTTCTCCGAAAGCGTCGAAACTGCAAAAGCTCTTGACTATGCGGAAGTCGGAAATCGCCGATAAAAAAACATTTTATTCGGCGATTAAAGGTGTGGGACAAGGGAAGAAGAAAAAGTTTAACTTTAAGCGTCCCTCCACCCCTGTTCCATTACCCGACTTCCTAAAAACAGCACCGCAAGAGCCACTGTCAGTAGAAGTGGAAGTCATAGAAGGCCCCGATGGACCAACACCACCAACGCCACCAACACCGGCCAGCGTCGAGAATGAAATAGTGTCGGAGGTGAAGTCTTCCCCAGCGCCAGCGCCACTGTCGCCGATATTGGGGTGCCGGAAACCCATGAAGAAGCGGTTTAAGCGGTGTTTTGAAGGCGATGAAGTTTCCGCTGCTTCGTCGTCGTCGTCGTCGTCATCGTCTTCACCAAATAAAACCGCGTCTTCTTCCGAGCCATCACAACCGGAGTGGGTCGAAGACTTCACCAACTCTCAGAAGACCAAATTGACTGACATTTATGCCATGAAAAAACGGTTAGTGAATGAAGTGAACGAGTGTGCCAGTGACATTATAGAACTTGAAAAACAATTAGAGATAAAAAAGGTGAAATCTGCGCGGTTAAAAAGACAATTCGAGGACTTTAATAAATTATGTAGTAGGTGTTAGGTAGTTGTAGATATTAGCTTTTAATTTATAGTATTAAGTTTGTAAATATATATATATATATATATATATATATATATATTGTAGTTAATAAAAAAGTGTTTGATCAAATTTTTTATATTTTATAATGAGAATAAAAATGACTTGAAAATTTATTTTTGTGTGTTATTTCATATAGGCCCTGTCCCACATAATATTAGGTAATAAAAAAAAAAAAAAAAAAAAAGTGAATAATCCACTAAAACTACGCAATAGCAATAGTTGTAAATATTTTCTGATAATATTTACAAGTATGCTAAAACATGGTTCGGTTTATGAAGTTAAGGTTCTGTCGCCAGAACTTCTAATACTTTGTATCTCAATATTGTATGTTTTTATGAAAAAAACATAAAATATTGGTTACAAAGTATTATAACCAACTAAAACTACGATCAAATTATTTTGTGGTCCTGAAAAGGACCGTTTGGTTTTAAAACATGCGACTCTTTTATTGAGTTGTGGAGTCGCACGGCCCGTCATCATCATCAGCAGGGGTGGCGGTGCTGTCCTCTGTGTATTCGATGATGAACCGCCAAAGTTCATCCCATCTAGGATCGTTCGGCTCCCACTCCAAACAATTCTCTGTGGTAGAATCTACCACAGGGCATTGGATGGGTTGTTGTTGTTGTTGTTGTTGTTGTTGTTGAGTCCCTGACATGTTGAACTAAAATGATTGTAATAAGTATTGATGGTCGTATATATAGAGACAAATTAATGGTGGGGGGTGAAAACAAATGTCATATTACGTATTGAGACCAAAAGTTGTTTGTGGTCTCAAATACGAACGAACGATTTAGCTGGGTTCCACCAGCACTTAAAGTTTTAATACTTTGTATCTAATATTGTATATTCTATACATACAATATTAGTAACAAAGTACTAATATGTACTAAAACTACGATCAAAGTATTTTGTGGTCCTGAAAAGGACCGTTGTTGTGTGCCCTTAAAAAGGGCCAGGGAGAGTGTGGGGCTTATGGTGCCCCATCCTCGCTGGTCGACCACCAGCTTGACGAATCGCAGGGGCCTTGTGGGTCGTCGGGTGTTGGTGATGCTGGAATTTCCAGCACCGCATCTTCCGTCGAGTCCGGCTCTGGCTGCGGCGACGGAGTTTCGAGTCTTTGTAAGACCCAATCACCCGCGTCGTCTAATTCCACTAGACCCGGATCATGGTCATATACTAGCGGAATCGGCTCATCCAAGTCGTCCCAACGTAGGACGTCAATTTCAAAATCCACCTCGTCGTCGTCGTCGAAGACTTGCAGGTCTCCAACGTTGTCGGCTACGGTGTCATCACTAAAGATGGATGAGCCTCGGCTGGCGGGTCTTTCTTCCTCCATGTTTATCGTATGAGGGTTGATGAATATATGACTGTGTAACTGACCCAGTCTCATATATATAGAACTACCCCCACCCCACCAACGGATTCTAAATGTTATGTATTGGTGAGAGCTTATAGAATTATTGATTTTTTTCAAAAACTTTAAATAAGGAATTAGATTTGTTTAGACAATAAGACTTATTCTTAATATTTTGTGAAGAATACATTACAAAAAAAAAATAATAGAAACCTTGTTTGAACTGTTAACATTTTCATAGGTTCTCAAGCATATAACTTGGCACTTAAGCTACGAGACAAATCGTCGTTAAACGAATATCTCGCCCCATAAGTGACGATTACTAAACTACGATCAAAATATAATGTGGTCCTGAAAAGGACCGTTTTTGTGGCCCTAAAAGGGCCTGGGGGGAGGGTGGGGTGCCTACCGTGGAGTAATACCCAACGATATTAACACCGACCTAGGTGCAGCCCTTGGTCTTCTCATTGGCGGCACCGTCGTCGTCGCTGGTGGTGTCGGCGTTGCAGGCGGTGCCGAAGGTGCCGCTCCTGGTGCGGTACCCCCGCACTCCTCACACTTGCATATTTTGCCGGGCACGAATGGCCTGACAATGCCAATGATCCTTTTTGGTATATCTTCCATCTTGCCGATCGAATGTGTAATGATGAAATAATTCTAATACCGGCCTCTATATACATTCAAAAAGTTGGAGGGGGTAAGGTGGAGTGCATATATGCATTATATAAGTTTGAGAATAATATGATTTTATAACTCACCGTATCTCTGGTATGGACACAAACTACCCCCCTCCACTTTTCTAGCATATAGTACTAGACTTTCTCTACATTTTTTTCAAATAAATTTTTTTGATATTTCTAACCATTACTTTGCTACATATTTACAAAAAATGCAAATTATGCATATATTTTAATTATTTTCAGGCAAGGTAAGGAAAATTTTGAAAATGTTTTGACGGAATCGTAATAAGGAAGAGTTGAAGTATATCACACTATTTTTCCCGATTCGCTAATATAAAAAAAATTTTTTCATCGCATTTTGGATGGGCTCTGGCATCGTAACGGTTGACGATAAAAAATTGGAAAAATACATATATTGTGGGAAATTTTCTCTAGAATCCAAAAAAAAAATTTCCGAACTTCTGTCACCGCAAATAAAAAAATCGATACCTCAAAAATTGCGAGAAAATGGTGAAGGAGCCGCGCAATCGCTCTGAAACCATCAAAAATCGATTTTTTTTCCCTCCGTGGGTGGGAGGGTGGGGGAGGCGGTGGTGGACTTAGAAAAAAAAAAAAAAAAAACCTCCCCCTACAACTTCCACATACTCCCGTTCGGCGGCCCTAGCCTCATAACTCGAGAATTTCAATTTTTTCGTCTAAATTTTTTGTCATTTTTAAGATTTTCCAAATTTTTTTTTCACCATTGTATTCTACTCAAAATTCTAGGTAATTAAAGTGCTTTTATTTTTTCTCTATCTTGAACGGTTCCCGAGCTACAGCGCTTTAAAGAATTCAAATTACTAACTTTCTATAACCCTTTTTTTCAAATTTCATTTTTTCGAATTTTCAAAAATACTACAATATGTAGAAAAAAGTTCTCTCTTTAATTTCCCAATACCGTTTTTCTCTAAATCTTCAACTTTAGCGCGTATTCAGCATTTTCAAAAAAAAAAAAAATTATAATTTTTTTTACACCATCGCATTCTCCTCAAAATTTTGGGCTATCAAAGTGCTTTTATTTTTTTTCTATCTTGAACGGTTCCCGAGCTACAGCGCTTTAAAAAATCCAAATTACTAACTTACTATAACCCTTTTCTTAAAATTTCATCTTTCCGAATTTTGAAAAGTACTACCATATGTAGAAAAAAATTCTCTTTCTAATTTCCTAATATCATTTTGCTCCAAAACTTCAACTTTGGCGCGCATTCACCATTTTTCAATTTTTTTTTGAAAAAATTTTTTTTTACGTTTTTACTATCGAGAAAAATGCTTGCTTATAGTACTCGATTTCCTCTATAATTTTTTCTTATAACTTTTTTCCCTATTCCTAACCGTCACTTTCCTACAAATTTTCTAAATCGTTGTTTTCATATTTTGCCTTAAAAATTTTTTCTTGTGTTATTTAAGCTCTTTTTTCCACTTAATAAACCACCATTTTCTAAATTCCCGTACTCTTTTCTTAAAGAGCGGGCTTTTCCGCCAGCTTTTTTTTTTTGGTTGGGTTTCAAATAAATATAAAACTACTACTTCACTCATTACAAATTTATTGATTCAAGAACATTATTTTGTGTTACATATAATAGATACATTAAAATATAGATTTATTGGTCACCGAACCGTTTAATACATTATAACTAAAAAATGAGTCGTGAATAACTAATGCGTACACTTTAGTGTCTTTGGGGAATTTATTCTTTCTCGTTTGGAACTCCAATTTTACATCCACTGTCGATGAGTTAATCGCCTCTGGTTGATGACTGCAATTGATAATAAAAACGGGGTTTTTCATATATTCCGCGAACGTTATCATCGGATCGTTTATCTCGCGCCCGTAGTAGCTGCTTTGGAAGTTTTCGTAATTGTAATAGGCTGCTGCGTACAGTTTCTTGGCGAAATCTAAATTCCATCTTTCGTATGGATAAACGGTTGAATTCAGATACAGTCTAATGTCGCATACGTCGGCGTGGGTAAACTGGGTTGCGTTTTTTTCTTTCTTGTCGCAATTATTGCTGTCTTGAAACCCGACGATTATATAGCGCGGTCTTTCCAGACTTGTACTCGTTCTCAAGGCCCACACGTCGGAAGATGTTTGCCTTAAAGCTGGTAATTCGTACAGATCCCATTTACGATATGCCATTTGAATACTGGCATTGTTTCCTCCTTTATTAATGCGAGACAGTATTTTCAATTTTTGCTTGTCGTCTGGAATGATGTGACGAATTTTCCATTCGATTTTGTCGATACTAATTTCTGCCTCTACTTCGCCGACGTAACAATTGGTAAAAGTGCGAGCTATAATCATAATAAGCTCTTGTTTTACGTTGAAAACACCTTTTGCGTAATCTTCGGCGAATCCCATAAGATATTTTAAGGGTAATTTCCCGGAGAATACGTTACTTGCCGTGTCTACGATATCTTGGTTTGCTTCGTCGAGACCCCATCCGCACGTCATGAGAGATCTTTGTTGCAAACTTCCGAATGAAACCATGGTTTTTAATGTCGTCGTAACTCCAGGTTTACGAACCACGGCGACCTGTTCACCTCCCATCTCGTAGCGAATTTCATCGAACAAAAATGCGAGGGCATTATTTGATAAAAAACATCTTTTCGTTGCGTCTATGGGTTTAAATTTTCCTTCGATATATATGTAACTTTCGGCGATATCCAGTATAATATCTTGAAAATTAATGGGGATACGGACTTCATCCGAATTGTTGAATGATGGAGATCCGTATGGTTTATACGTATGCTCTTCTAGACTAATAATGGAATTGTCCAAGATGGGCTCGGAGAAAACCTCTATTTTATCGCTGGTGGTGGAAATCATTTTCGCACTTTAAGACCGATTGATTTTAAAAATTTATAGTCTTCGGCAGATAACTGTTGAGATGTTTGTGATCTAACGTCTGGACGACGACTAACCTTGACGTTAACTCTTCTTTTACTTTTATTATGTTTCGGCGGTTCCCCCATCTTAGTCGACAGCACACACAATTGACGATTGAAGCAAAAACCCATTTCTATGAAAGTTTCTTCAGTTCCAATTTCACGATTATTTTCTCGCCTTGAAAATTGATTAGATCACCGCTATCGTCCAAGATGCGAAGAGTAATGTTGTCGATAAACTGACGTCCTGCCGGCATTAACGGCATATAAATATTATTTTGTGGTTCTTTACTGATTTTGTAACCGGGCTCCACGTCGATATCGAATTCGAACAAGGTATGACCTTCCACCGAATTCATATATGCTCCGGAAATTATATTACAATCTACGCGTATGATGCGTACTTTCATTATTTCCACCATCTCGGTTGATTCGTGCTTTTTGTCTCTTTTTAACACTGTATGATTAAATCCTAACATTTTACCGATACTCGCCTCTCCCCGGAAATCTATAGTATATTGGGATTTCAGTTCACATTTCAACGTATTATTATTAGCAACCAAGTAAAAGATTCCATCGTTCTTTTCTTCAGTTGAAATCCTCAAAGCCTCCAACATAGCTTTACCTATCTCATCTATTTCATAGGCCCCAGGTGGAATCTGCAATTGTATCGGCTCGGTGGTGTAACCCTCCTTCATGTAGGCAAACTTATTGTTGCTTTCGTCCACATTAAAAATTGAATTGTATGTGTAAAATCCCAGCAATGCCAGACCATATTTGTTTTCTCTATTTAATTCGACTGGTGGATAAAAATCGGCGCTTAAGACGCTCGAGTGTCCTGTTAGTGTGAACGTATAAGACATGACTAACCATTAAAACATCACACATCTCGGTTTTATTCTTAGCGGCAACATTTAAAAAGATTCATCGTCACACCTTTTCTCACTGCATTAGATAGTGATGTTTTTATGCTATTTTCTGCTTTTATGCGCACATCGCTGATTTTGCAATAACAACAAAATATTTTTCTAGCCGTAAGATCCTCATCAGTCATAACCTCGTTTAAATTGCTGCTGCTGCTGCTGAAATAATGTTTGCAACCGCACTGATATTTTAATATATCGATATCGCTTTTAAGATGCTCCGGCAACTTTTCCCAAACGAATGGAATTTCATTTGGGGCTAATGCAATCATTACTTCCTTGGGCATGTTTTCTAACTGTTTCACGGTCATTTTCCTTAATCCACCGGCTAGATGAAATGCTTTCAGTGATTGCAACATTTTAGTATAGTTATTGCGATCCATTTGCGGTGTTAATGGTGACGATGATGATGATGACATCTTTTACGCTGATGATTCGACAAGAAACTTTAAGCACAAATGTCCACACCAGACTGTTCCAAAATCCTGCTGACGATCGTATGTATAGTAAATAATTTTTGATGGTTCCGATCCCGTTTGTAGATATCGTACCAATTCGATCGGTGGGGGTAAATCGCCGAAGCTGTCATAATATGTTACTTTAGAATTATTTTTTCTATAAGCTACCCAATGAGTCCCTGCACCACGCGTACTATCCAAATTCACTATTGCTGCTTCGTAACGTCGAGGACCTTGTCTAGGTAATAAATCCCTCATATAAACGCCTCGAAAGTGTCCTATTCTTTTCTTTTTGGCATATTTTTCTATATCGATGTTAGATAGTGGTCTTCGAGGTAGGGATTCAATTAGTTTTTTGATCTACGATTTAAAAATAATCCCATACCTTTACGATATGGCTTTAGAAACAAACCATTTCCTTTCGATTTTAAATACAGGCCGGCACCGGTTTTATCTTCGCTGCTTTTTTTTACTGCTTTTATGGCGCGCACAATTCCCGCTGCCCCACCGGCTAATGAACCCAAAGCTGATAACCCGGCAAAAATTGGTATTAATGGTAATATTCCACCAGTTTTAGGAATCGGTATTATTCTCGGTGTACGAACCTTCCTTTTGCCACCTGCCGCTTTTACCGATCTACGTGCTGCCGACAGAGCTATTTTAGATGCATTCATGACATTTTTTTCCAACACATTTTTACTTCCGGCTTTTAATAATTCCCTTCGAACTGCTTGTCGAATAGCTGTTCCGAAACTGGCTTTCCGAACATGTCGATTTTTATTAACACCTTTCCTTTTTGTATGACGCGTGCCTTTACTAGATGTTTTTTTTGTTGATAATGATGATGATGGTACACCCATACCAAAACGTTGTTTTCCTTTCATAATGTTTGTAACTAACCAAGCTGCTGTTTTTTCACCTAAACTGGAATCTTTCGATTTTACTCTATTCCAAGCACTTTGTTCGAGCTCGTAATCCGCTCGATGTCTCGCACTTATGTTGTCTTTATTATGTAAATAGGCTAAATCGTGTTTTTTGCATGCGGCATCCAAAGGATTAATGCCTGGATCACCTCTTGTTACACGTTTTATTACTTTTGTTCCGGGTCCGCAATATTGATAACCAGGAATGTGTACCTCGAATGGTAATTTATTTATTAACGAATTCACAATACCGTATCCAGTTTTGTTGGAAACGTGAGACCGTCCACTTCGTTTGACGCTCGGCATCTGAATGGCAGTTTTTGTGAAAAATTGCCTATAAAATATCAAATTTTCCTAAGATGCGCGTTATCGATCTTAAACAAAAACTTCCTATTGACAATCTCGATGAAAAAGTCGGACTTGGATTTGAAAAGAAGATAATGAAGAGACACGGTCCTCTACTTCCTTCCTCTATTCGCGGCCTGTTAATTGGTCCATCCAATTGTGGAAAAACTAATGTCATGATTTCGCTGCTTACACACCCCCTTGGGCTACGTTTCGAAAATGTCTATATTTACTCGAAATCTCTGTATCAACCGAAATATGAGTATTTAAGGAAAATTTTAGCGCCCATCAAAGGTTTAGGCTACTATGCCTTTAGTGATTCCAGTAATATTGTGGTACCGTCCGATGCAAAACCAAACTCTATATTTATCTTTGATGATGTTATATGTGAAAAACAAGATGTTATAAGATCGTACTTTAGCATGGGACGTCATAAAAATATCGACTCCTTTTACCTAGCGCAAACATATTCGCGAGTGCCTAAACAGCTTGTGAGAGACAACGCCAATTTTATTATTATGTTTAAACAAGATGAGTTGAATATGAAACACATATTTTCCGACCACGTTTCACCGGATCTAACTTTTACTCAATTTCAAGAAATGTGCTCAAAATGTTGGGATAATAAGTATGGATTTTTAGTAATTGATAAAGACAGTGATGTGAAATCGGGAAGATACCGCAAAGGATTTGATAGCTATATATTACTGTAATAATAAGGGAAAATGCTCATTTGATTGTTGAAACGTCCTTTGTTAACATCATGAATAACGCGATCGACTTAAAACGTAAACTAGTGGAAGCTACCAATGCCGTCAGAAAAAAATTTAAACAAATTAAAGCGGCTAAAGAGTTTAATGTTGTGGAATTGGAAAAGTTTTACGAACCCATTTCTAAGCCGTTGACAACTATATCTGATGTGGTTAAGCAACGTCAGCAGCAGCAGCAGCAGCAGCAACAACAACAGCAACAACATTATCCAGCTACAAAGTCACATAGTCTCAGTACATCAGTGCAGTCGACTCAAATATCAGGTTTTCCCCAACCTACACATTCCTTTCAAACCTCCACACCTATTCAGCAGCAGCAGCAGCAGCATCGCATTTCAAAAGAAGATATTAGCCAATCGGTGTTTGATACACCCTCAACTTCAACTAATACATCTCTCGCATCCGCTGACACCACAACTTCCGATACTTTAAACGCACACCTGAAAGGATTACGTTCGAAACCATCTCTATACGATACTGTATATGGTGTACGTTTTGGTTCAAAAACAGATAACAAAAATTTTATTGGTAATTTAGAGGTGCGTTTTCGAAATGGAAATATTGTCTTATACAAAAAAGGGAAAAATATTGCAGAATATGGTGGATCACCGGCACTTTATGATTTGTTATTTCTTAAAACACCCCCAAGTGTAGGCAAGGAACAACAACAATTAAGTGATAATGTACTTTCAACGTACAAGGAAATTTTGGAATCAACGAGTGCTGTCTACAACAATTTTAAAAAAAGTGATGGTTTACGGGAGACCAGATGGAACAAATATTTACGAATTATTAAACCTCTGATAATGGGCACAAAATTAGGTGGTACTATTACAAGAAAAAATCTCTCGGAAAAACTACAGTTACCCACAAAAAAGAAATTATCTTCGAAAAAATTTCAATATGTCTACTGGAACAAAGCTAAAGAGTTGGTGGATCGTTTACGTTTGTTGTGGAGTTCCAAAATGGCCGGTCACACTGGACACGAAAATGAAATTATGTCAATCATAGAGGAATTACGAGAAGAAGATATAATATATTAAGCTCAATATTTAATGATATTATTCAGTTCTTCCTTCGATCTGAAACCTTTAGTATTACTAATAATATGGAGCCCAGTCTAGAAAAAATCAAGATTGTTAATGAACTACATAGAACGGCTAGAAAAAATTTTGTAAGACGGCGCACGATAATAAAAGGATACAGAGATTTGTGGCAAATTGATTTGGCTGAAATGCAACAGTATGCTGATGAAAACGATGGTTATCGTTATATTTTGGTCTGTATAAATTGTTACTCGAAATTTGTCTATACCAAAGCCATAAAAAACAAGACTGGTATAGAAGTTACTAATGCGATGAAAAGCATCATTGAAGAGGCATCATATACACCAATAAATCTGCAAAGTGATCAAGGAAAGGAGTTCTATAATACAAACTTTCAAGCCCTGATGAAAAAATATAATATAAATCATTATTCCACTTACAGCACAAAGAAAGCTGCAATTGTTGAGCGAGTCATAAGGACTTTAAAAAATAATTTATATAAACAATTCTCGACAAGAGGATCTTACAAATGGATACATATATTATCGGCAGTAACAAAAACCTATAACCATTCGAAACATCGCACCATTGGAATGAAGCCTGCAGACGTGCAAGAAAAAACACATATTAAAGCATATGATTATTTAAAAATTGTACCTAAAAAATTTAAGTTTTCCATGGGTGACATTGTGCGTATTAGCAAGTACAAAAGCTTATTCGAGAAAGGATATACGCCCTCTTGGTCAACCGAATTGTTTAAAGTTGTAAAAGTTAACGTTACAAATCCACCTACTTACTTGTTGGAATCGTTAGAAGGTCAGCCTATAAGAGGGTGTTTTTACGAATCAGAACTACAAAAAACAAGCAGTCCTGACGTTTATCTAGTAGAAAAGGTCCTTAGACAACGCAAGAAAAATCACATCGAACAATTATTTGTCAAATGGCTAGGATTTCCCAACCACTTCAACTCTTGGATAGATAAAGCTAATATTGTTTAAATAACATATTGTATGACTATATTTTTTATTTAAAATGTAAAATAAATAAACAATATATTGTAAAATAAAGTTTTTTATTTCAATCTTCATTATTAAAAACAATGACAATAAAACATCATACACATAAATAACATTTCAATATTCTTGGAGGGAAGGTCCAATTCACCGACGACTACGACGTTATCTTCAAGGCTATGCCACTCGGAGTGCGTTCTCCTATTCTTTAACCTGCTTTTTTTAGATTTTTTTTGAAGTCGAGTCGTACGACAGTGCGCTTAATGAGTCATTTAAAGGCTGATGATAGAGTATTTTCTGCATAACTTCAATTTTTGTTTTAAGCTCACTATTATTTTTGTATATCATGGGGAGGACATCCTTGTTAAATATGTCACATATTACAGCTGCAAAATTGTAAAACTTTCTATTAACAAAGTGTTTTGTCACAGCATCGTCATCATCTTTAGGTTCGCCTAAGTTGGTTATGATTTTTCCACCCATATCATACTGCCCATCCGCTGTAAGTTTAAAACCAATCCCTTGTGGCCCAGATAATATATGATATTTTTCATTATATTTCTGACGACCAAATTTATCAATTGTGTTGTTTCCTCGACTCATTTTCAATCTTTACTAAACTATTTTATTTTTATTTGCCCTACTTATATTAAATATTTCAGCTGAGAAAAAGAAACACTGACTATGATCTACTGGGTTGGTATGTTTATAAAAGAAATAAAATAAAACTGTGATTGTAATAGATATTTATTTACAGTTATTTAATTGCACAAATACAAAAATTATAAAAAATTAATTTTCCATGTCTTCGTTTTCGTTGCTCAAAATTCTATCCCATCCGACACTATTTCGATCGTCAACGTCTTGGGCTGTTGCTGTTGCAGAAACCAATTCATATTTTGCAGCAAGCTCACCTGGTAAATGTGGAATATTGACGAGGTATTCTTTTAATTCTTCTTCAACCATTTCAGCACAAAATGTATCCATGTCTATGGAACCATATAAAAATTTGTCGCACAAGTGTGCCCCAGCCATAAAATTGATTGTATCCCTGATCTCGTTCTTATATTGATCTTTGGTTACATCAATATGCGACCAATCATTTACGCTATCTAACATATCGTGAGCCCTATTTCTTAATTCTCTCCCCAACCAAAATATGTATCTATCTACACATTCGTTGGCGGTCGTCGTCGTCGTCGTCGCATCAGCAGACATCTTTAACAGAAATAATGAACACGCGTAAGTATTCTGACATGTGCAACTATATTTTAAATTTAATTACATCCTTTTTTTCAAACAATTTACATACAATTTACTCCAATGAGCCAAAACGTAATAATGTTCGAGTATTGTTTCCAAAAACTCTAGTGCCCTGTCCCAAATAAGTTAGAGTGTATTTATCTTTAGTTTTACTCATAATATCTACAATATCGTCAGGTAGTGTTTCGGCCACACGTTTTGGTAAAAAAGTCTCAAATGTGCTATTATCACCGTCATCGTGTAAAGCCACTAAAAGAGTTTTACCAAATCGTGTAGTCATTGAAACCATCTTTACAATTTTATACACTTTGCCTACAATCATTTCGGTAACCTTTTTTTTCTCTAAAACCTCGAAATCTTTGCTAAACATTTCATTAATTTCATCTAGAGTTTCTTTTGCAATACTCATTATTGAAAAAATGGTATATAAATCCAAAAATTACCGTGAATATAAAAGCACTTTCAGAACACTACACGAACACAATATTTGATGTTTATGCCACTGATATCTGCGACTGTTTGAAGTCACTTCTTCTCCCACGAACCTTTATAGCGAGGTTTCAAGGTCGAATTGTAACAATGGTGGGGGTAGCTTAACGATAGAAATAGTGGGAGGAGTATTCAAGGTCAAATGACGTCACACATTTAAATTGGTATAAGGATAACTTCAAGGACAAAATATAATGAAACAAATAACTACATTTTATGTACTTTATTCATTGATTTTTTTCTGCCATTCTTCTATGCGTTTAACATTATCACCTAAACCTAATTTCCTTAATTTGTTCAATAATAAGTGTTTGTTTTTATTTCTAAGAAAATTCTTACAAACTATACTAGCTAAAAGACACACTTCGGCATGGTCCATATACTTAAAAAATACACTAAAGTCCTGAGCCTCCGAATCTTGCATTTCATATGCGTAAAATTCCGAACCGGCTGCAGAAATTAGAAATTCCTCGTACATTTCTCGCACTAAACTTTCCATATTAACTACTACTACGTTAAACTTAAGTCCTACACTCTAATTTCATCTAACACAACCGGATCTGCAATGAACCTAATCAGTTTTTCCAAACAGTCACTAAACCCCAACTTTTTTATCTCACGAACAAAGTCTTGTAAATTTATTGTTTTGCTGCAATATTTACGACATGCATTCGCAGCCTTTTCATATTCATAAGCCAAATCACAATAGCGCGACGCCCATTCTGCTCGACTTTTCATTGCATCATTGAAATAATTATTAGCCGTTTCAGTGAACTCATCGCCCAATTTTTTTACTGTCTCTTGCAAAGCACTATTCATATTATTCACTCATTTTTACATTCACGACACTTTTTTATTGCTGGTGGTGGCCCATCTATATGATGACGATATATTTGTTCATAGTGAATGTAACAGGGTAAGCTTAACTGTAGTTCCTTGTTACACCGATATGACGCTGGCAGCTTATCCCAAATTTGCCGTAAACTCAGCGTATCAACGCAAGTTTTTAAATATTCGAGAGGAAAAAATGCTAGATCCTTCTCTTCAAAATCACACAAACTTTTTAAATTACTCTGATATAAACAAATTACTCTGCCGACTTGCTCTATAATTTTTTCTTTAGATAGTTCCGTATCTGACATTTCACACTGAATGAATGCAAGTAGACTCACACAATTTATAGAACAATTTGCAAGGTCAAAATCATTTCAAGATCATCCCACACTATTACAATGCACAAATAACTACTTCAAGGTCACACACCCAAGATAACCTTCAACAAAGTCAAGGTCGTCTCGACCAAGGTCAAGGTCAAGGTCACACACACAACCTTGAACACAAGGCCAAGGCCAAAGCACACGTGCACTTTCAAGGTCAATGACAAGGACATGTGGGCGGGGCCAAAGAGGGGTGAAGCAAGGTCAAGGTCAAGGTCGAGGAGTGGGGGGATTGAGAGAATCGGGTTATGTTCACTACTGACGCGTAAAACAGCTTCTCAGCTAAAAGCAGCCTACTTTGGAGATAGGTTTTACAACTTCGCTCCGCTGTCTTACTGTCCTCAATGAGGATGTCTAAAGAGCCCAAAATATTCTTTTATAAAATATTTAACAACATAATCGCCAAATGAAAGGGGAAACTGATCTCGCACCAAGTTTCCTGTAACATTGTGGTAATAATGTGTTATAAGACAATTGAAAACAACGTAACGAATAATTAAACGTATTTGCCTAGGTGCACCCCCATACCCAAGTAATAAGTAATTAAGATTACTATAAAAGCAAATTTATTTAGTAACTACCGTGTACGAAATATAAATAATAAGCTATATAAAAGAACAAAAGGTTATTCTAAAGACGCGCAAAACAGCTTCTCAGCTAAAAGCAACCTACTTTGGAGATAGGTATTACAACTTCGCTCCGCTGTCTTACAGTCCTCAATGAGGATGTCTAAAGAGCCCAAAATATTCTTTTATAAAATATTTAACAACATAATCGCCAAATGAAAGGGGAAACCGATGTCGCACCAAGTTTCCTGTAACATTGTGGTAATAATGTGTTATAAGACAATTGAAAACAACGTAACGAATAATTAAACTTCTTTGTCTAGTTGCACCCCCCATAGCCAAGCAACATCTAATTAAGATTACTATAAAAACAGATTTATTATGGTAACAATGTGTTAAAAAACAATCGAAAACAACGTAACAAATAATTAAACTAGTTTATTTAGTTTAAAGCCCCCCCAGCCAAGTAACATATAATTAAGATTACTATAAAAACACCCTTATTTAATAAACAGGTTTATTTTTATCAAATACAGTAAATTAAAACATATATTACAATAATATATGGAATAAATAAATATTTTTAGTTAAAACTGATCGAAGCGTATTTTTTCATGTCTATAAGAGAAAAAATCATAATTATTAAAAAATAGTTGTCAGTGTACAAAATATAAATAATAAGCTCTAAAAAAGAACAATATGACATTCTAAAGATGTGCAAAACAGCTTTTCAGCTAAAAGCAGCCCACGTTGGAGATAGGCCTTACAACTTTGCTCCGCTCTTACTGTCCTCAATAAGGATGTCTAAAGGGGTCTAAATAATAATGGCTAAATGAAAAGGGAATCTAATGTCGGACCAAGCTTTAATGCTGTACGATGTAAAAAAGATGTTTAATAAAACTGTCTTTGTTTATTATAGTGGATGGTTTAAAATTTAAACAAGAAAAAGTTATATTAATTATACCTAAAACAAAATTTTTTCGCATAAAGGAGATCCTTTAATACCCATTAGATGTCAGTTTACTCTGAATTCGGATTCTTTAGCCGATCTATATAAGTATGCTCTTCATTACTCTACCACTTTAAGTTTGGCGAAATCTGCAACACTTTTAGGTCACGTGACACACATCATCTAACTATGGTAAAATAATTTCAAAGTCTATCAATATAATACCCCATTTAAAAAAGTTTGTGTAGAAAAAAATGCTTTTTACTCATTTACCTAAGAATAATGGAAAATACTACAATCTTTCAAACTAATACTCCCCAATTACAACACGGCTCATCATTTAGGAACATGTAAAAGTTTATTGTACCAAGTTTACTACTAATTTATGAAACAAACTCTAACATTTTCTCAAATATAAATTGCTATTATTTTTAGCTTTAATAAAAATAACTACTTTATAAAAATATCACTCAGTCAAGATCTACTGATCAGTAATTAGATTTAATTCTTTCAAGTAATACTGCCAGAACAATACATAACTACATATTTAGGGTCACGCCGAAGATGATTCACTGCACCCTCCAGATAATCAACCTATTAAATCATAACTTTTTCCCAACCTCTCAAACGTTACCACGCTTTTCATTAAAAAATAAATTAAAAGATCTCCATGCATTCTTCCTCTTCGATATAGTACCTCTTTATAGCTACCGCTTTCAACCCTTTACCCCTTAAAAGCTACCATCCTTCGTTAAGTGAACACCCTTCAGTACAATGCGCAATACAACATTTAGATTTCATGTCCTAGTAAAGAAAATATCAGTATATGCATTGGTTCTTTCATGTATTTTAATAGACAATATGTTTCCCGTGTTTTGTTCATATACGCATTACGAAATAGCCTCAGGCCATCGAATGCAAGAGGATAGATACCTTTTCCGATGGAGGGTTGAAAGTGGTGTGTGATCTAAAAGAAGAGCTTCAAACTCGACAAGGAGATGTGGGGGAGATTTTTTCATTTATTTTTTTGATAAAATGCACCGTTTTTAAGATATTACCAAAAATGGATTTTTCCTTTATAAAAAATTGAAATATCACCACAACGATACAATTTATCAAAAAAATAAACGAAAATATCTCCCTCACACGCCCTTGTCGTGTTTGGTGGTCTCTTTTTAGAAAATTCTAGTTTCACCCCTTTACCCCCAAGGGTGTCATCCACTTATTATATTAATTCAGTAAGTACCATACATAAGGTTAACTAATTTAGAACAATTTTTATGAACATAATAAAAATCTCACACTCTCTGACACTGCGAATTTTTCTTTTAAAAGAGAATCCCCTTTAACACTACAAATTCTTAATCAAAAAAAATTAACTTATAGATCTCTGATAAGCACTCCAGAAACTACACGCACTACAGCCCTCTTTGTTATATACGACAACAATGATGAAATGGGTGAGCCGAATAAAAACGAATACACCCGAATAGAAAATAGCAAATACGAAATAGCCTCAGAGCACCTAATTCAAGAGGGTATGATACCCTTTGCGGTGGAGGGTTGAAAGTGGTGCGATCTAAAAGAAGATTTCCAAACTCGGCAAGGGAGAGTGGGGGAGATTTTTTCAGTTATTTTTTTGATAAAATGCACCGTTTTTAAGATATTTCCAAAAATAGATTTTTCCTTTATAAAAAAATTTAAAAATTGAAATATCTCCGCAACGGCACATTTTATTGAAAAAATAAATGAAAAAATCTCCCCCACACCCCCTTGTCGAGTTTGGCAGTCTTTTTTTAGATCGCACCACTTTCAACCCTCTACCCCTCAAGGGTATCACCCCCTTATTTCAAGAGGGTATGATACCCTTTGCGGTGGAGGGTTGAAAGTGGTGCGATCTAAAAGAAGACATCCAAACTCGGCAAGGGGGAGTGGGGGAGATTTTTTTAGTTATTTTTTTGATAAAATGCACCGTTTTTAAGATATTACCAAAAATAGATTTTTCCTTTATAAAAAAATTTAAAATTGAAATATCTCCACAACGGCACATTTTATTGAAAAAATAAATGAAAAAATCTCCCCCACATCCCCTTGTCGAGTTTGGCAGTCTTTTTTTAGATCGTACCACTTTCAACCCTCTACCCCTCAAGGGTATCACCCCCTTATTATAAACGTTCAATAAATACCATACATAAAGTATACTAATTTACAACAATTTTTATGAAAATAATAAAAAAAATCTCCGACACCAAGAATTTTTCTTGAAATGAGAACCCCCTCCAACACCACTAATTTTTATTAAGGAAAAATAAACTTACCAAGCTATCCCCGATGATCACTCGAAGAAACTACGCGCACTACTGAAGAAAATTCTTCCGCAGCCCTCCTTTTATATACTCGGCAACGATGACGAAAAGTCGGGTGTATTCCTGTGGAAACGTGTTTACGTGTAAATTAGAAGTGAGATTATGTTGTTAAATATTTTATAAAAGAATATTTTGGGCTCTTTAGACATCCTCATTGAGGACTGTAAGACAGCGGAGCGAAGTTGTAATACCTATCTCCAAAGTAGGTTGCTTTTAGCTGAGAAGCTGTTTTGCGCGTCTTTAAAATAACCTTTTGTTCTTTTATATAGCTTATTATTTATATTTCGTACACGGTAGTTACTAAATAAATTTGCTTTTATAGTAATCTTAATTACTTATTACTTGGGTATGGGGGTGCACCTAGGCAAATACGTTTAATTATTCGTTACGTTGTTTTCAATTGTCTTATAACACATTATTACCACAATGTTACAGGAAACTTGGTGCGAGATCAGTTTCCCCTTTCATTTGGCGATTATGTTGTTAAATATTTTATAAAAGAATATTTTGGGCTCTTTAGACATCCTCATTGAGGACAGTAAGACAGCGGAGCGAAGTTGTAAAACCTATCTCCAAAGTAGGCTGCTTTTAGCTGAGAAGCTGTTTTACGCGTCTTTAGAATAACCTATTGTTCTTTTACATAGCTTATTAATTATATTTTGTACACACGATTGTTATTAAATAAATTTGCTTTTATAGTAATCGTAATTACTTATTACTTGGCTAAGAGGTGCAACTAGGTAAACAAGTTTAATTATTTGTTACATTGTTTTCAATTGGTTTTTAACATATTATTACCACAATATTATAGGAAACTTGGTATGACATCAGTTTCTTCTTACATTTAGCGATTATGTTGTTAAAGATTTTATAAAAGAATATTTTCGGCCCTTTAGATATCCTCATTGAGGACAGTGAGATAGCGGTGTGAACTTGTAAGACCTATCTACAAAGTAGGCAACTATTAACAAGTTTAATCCTCTACGTGTCGGAAGCTATATCGAACTTCCAAGAGAAATAGCAAGAAAGAAAGCTTGTATTAATGTGCGAAATTCCGATGAAATGTGTTTCGTCTGGGCAGTTGTTTCTGCATTATATCCGGCCTCTATACATACCAGCTCGACTTCCTCTTACCCAGAACCTACAAGCGTTCTCAATTTAAAGGGAATTCAATTTCCCATAACACTGAGACAAATTCCACGCTTTGAAACACAAAACAACTTATCAATAAATGTATACCGGATACAGAAGTATCAGAAAAAATTTCAAGTTTTACCTCATTTTCTAACACAGAAGAAGCAAGATAAGCACGTAAACTTGTTGCTTATTCAGGATAGCTATATTGATGATGATACTCTAGATGATTTAATTCCCATTAAATTTCATTATATCTGGATCAAAAATTTGTCACGATTATTAGCCCTACAGCTAAGTAAAAAGCATAATCAAAAATATTTTTGCGATAGGTGTCTGCATTATTATTATTCTAAAGAGAAATTAAATAAGCATGTTCTAGACTGCATAAAGATAAAAAATGTAGTAGTTCCTCAGGTTCCGAAAAATGGAATGAATATCATTGAATTTAAAAATTTTAATCAGAAAGAGAAGATACCATTCATTATATATGCGGATGCAGAGTGTTTACTCATTCCAATTGAGGTCGATCGCACAATGAATTGCAGATTTAGATGAGTTCCAGGAAAGGGATTCAGGCTTTGCATTGAGCCGTGTTCTTAATCTGACGATACATATTAACAAGTTTAATCCTCTACGTGTCGGAAGCTATATCGAACTTCCAAGAGAAATAGCAAGAAAGAAAGCTTGTATTAATGTGCGAAATTCCGATGAAATGTGTTTCGTCTGGGCAGTTGTTTCTGCATTATATCCGGCCTCTATACATACCAGCTCGACTTCCTCTTACCCAGAACCTACAAGCGTTCTCAATTTAAAGGGAATTCAATTTCCCATAACACTGAGACAAATTCCACGCTTTGAAACACAAAACAACTTATCAATAAATGTATACCGGATACAGAAGTATCAGAAAAAATTTCAAGTTTTACCTCATTTTCTAACACAGAAGAAGCAAGATAAGCACGTAAACTTGTTGCTTATTCAGGATAGCTATATTGATGATGATACTCTAGATGATTTAATTCCCATTAAATTTCATTATATCTGGATCAAAAATTTGTCACGATTATTAGCCCTACAGCTAAGTAAAAAGCATAATCAAAAATATTTTTGCGATAGGTGTCTGCATTATTATTATTCTAAAGAGAAATTAAATAAGCATGTTCTAGACTGCATAAAGATAAAAAATGTAGTAGTTCCTCAGGTTCCGAAAAATGGAATGAATATCATTGAATTTAAAAATTTTAATCAGAAAGAGAAGATACCATTCATTATATATGCGGATGCAGAGTGTTTACTCATTCCAATTGAGGTCGATCGCACAATGAATACTCAGAGAACACAACAGCATATTCCATATAGTGTTGGTTATTATGTAAAATGTTCCTATGATGATTCTCTTTCATTCTATAAAACATATACCGGCAAGGACTGCATGGAGTGGTTTGTAAAAGAACTTAAGGAATTTGCTGAAGATGTCGAAACAGTTTTTCAGTGTCCCCTGCCTATGGAATCTTTAACAGCAGAAGAATGGATCAGTTTCTGGGAGGCTTCTCAGTGTCATGTTTGTGAAGAACCTTTTCCTCTTTATGTTAAAAAAGTTCGCGATCATTGCCATCTGACTGGCAAATATCGAGGTCCCGCACATGAATGGTGCAACTTAAACTACCAAGATTCCAGAGTTGTTCCAGTAGTGTTCCATAATTTAAGTTGTTATGATGGCCATATGATAATAAAGGCTTTGAATGAGATAGAAGGAAAAATAGATATATTACCAGTAAACAAAGAAAAATACATTTCATTTACTAAACACATAGAAGATAGTACAATTCAGTTTAGATTCCTAGACTCTTTTCGTTTTCTACCCTCAAAATTAGATCAGCTAGTGACAAATCTCTCAGATTATCCAAATGTAAAGAAAGAAACCGAAGATCAATTGGGATTACTTACAAGAAAGGGTATATTTCCCTATGATTACATGAACAGTTGGGAAAAATTAAAAACATCAGAGCTTCCTTCAAAACATGAATTCTATAATAGTCTGGAAGATAAATATGTATCAGACAAAGAATACGCTCATGCGCAAAACATTTGGTATACTTTTAAGTGTCGATCCATGCAAGATTATTCCGATTTATATTTAAAAACGGATGTATTATTGTTAGCAGATGTTTTCGAGGAATTTAGAAAAACTTCACATAAAACATACGGCATTGATCCTGCGCACTCCTTCACCTTACCCGGATATGCGTGGCAATGCTTAATGTATAAAATGTATAGAGAAAATCAAACAAAAATTGAGTTGCTGACTGATTATGAAATGATAAGATTTATCGAGCGAGGAATACGTGGAGGACTCAGTCAATGTTCTAAAAGATATGCGGAAGCTAACAATAAATACATGCCATCGTATGATGAAACAAAAGAAGAGGTCTATCTCGCATATTTCGATGTAAATAATCAATACGGCTGGGCAATGTCTCAATATTTACCTTACGGTGAATTTAAATGGTTGGACGAAGATTTAAATGTTTTAGATATATCCGATAAAGCTGAACGAGGATATATTTTAGAAGTAGATCTCGAAATTCCTCTCGAGCTTCATGATAAATTCACAGATTTGCCTCCTTGCCCAGAACATCGCAGGACAGAAAAATCTAAGACCGTGAAATTGCTAGCGACTCTACACAACAAGAAAAATTACATAATACATTACCGAAATTTAAAGCAGGTTTTGGAGTTAGGAGTTAAAGTAAACAAAATACACAGAATTTTAGCCTTCAGACAATCTCCGTGGTTAAAATCGTATATAGATTTAAATACTAAACTCCGCCAGACTGCCAAGAATGATTTCGAGAAAAATCTCTTTAAGTTGATGAATAATGCCGTGTTTGGAAAAACAATGGAAAACTTGAGAAATCACTCAATCGTGAAATTAATTTCTAGCTGGAACGGACGATACAGTGCAGAAGCTTTAATTTCTAGACCTGAATTTAAATCATCAACTATAATAAATAAAAATTTAGCTTTTGTTGAACTTGCCAAATCTAATGTATTTTTTAACAAACCAATTTATGTTGGCATGTGTATTTTGGATTTAGCAAAGACGACAATCTACGATTTTCATTATAATTATATGAATCGATGTTTTTCCGATTGCAAAGTCCTCTACACAGATACAGATAGTTTAATTTATGAAATTAAAAATGATAATCTATATGATAAAATTAAATTAGATTGTCAAAAATATTTTGATACTTCTGATTATCCCTGCAATAATATATATAATATTCCAAAAGTTAACAAAAAGGTTCTTGGATTGATGAAGGATGAGAATAATGGCAGGATCATGACGCATTTTATCGGATTAAGATCAAAAATGTATTCTACTAAGGTGCTACATTCAGCAGAAGAAATTGAAGCAAAGAAGATTGAACTTAAAAAAGAAGAGAAAGAACGTTTGGAAATCGATGATATTTTGAAGAACCTCGGCATAACTAAAAAAATTAAAGGAGTAAAAAAATCGGTTATTGAAAATACTATAACGTTTGATGATTACGTAGATTGCTTGGAAACGTTTAATGAAAAACACATAACTCAAAAATTGATTCGTTCCAGAAAACATGAATTATATACCACAAAACAATCGAAAATAGGTCTCAGTCCTCATGATGATAAACGTCGCGTTATAAAAGGCATCTGCGATACCCTTCCCTGGGGACATTGTAATATAATGGAAGAATAAAGTTAACTTTACATATATACAACAAAAATTATAAAAATACTGAAATTAATTGATTATTTAAAAATCACCCTGTTCTTTATTGTATTTATAAATTCATGTATAATAAAAATAAATATTTCAACAAAACTATGTCCTATTGTATTTTTTAATTCATGTATAATAGAAAATAGATATTTCAACAAAACTATGCTCTGTTTCATTTTAAAAATGCCACGCCCTAAAATGGCACTAAAATTGCAATTTGAACCTTAAATTTTCCCCATGTTATTCTTATGGGAAAAATGCACTTTTTGTTGTAGAACGCCCCTAGGTATATCTACTAGACTGTATCTGAATTCAACCGTTTATCCATACGAAAGATGGAATTTAGATTTCACCAAAAAACTGTACGCAGCAGCCTATTACAATTACGAAAACTTCCAAAGCAGCTACTACGGGCGCGAAATAAACGAGCCGATGATAACGTTCGCGGAATATATGAAAAACCCCGTTTTTATTATCAATTGCAGTCATCAACCAGAGGCGATTAACTCATCGACAGTGGATGTGAAATTGGAGTTCCAAACGAGAAAGAATAAATTCCCCAAAGACACTAAAGTGTACGCATTAGTTACTCACGACTCATTTTTTAGTTATAATGTATTAAACGGTTCGGTGACCAATAAATCTATATTTTAATGTATCTATTATATGTAACACAAAATAATGTTAAAATAAGGTACTTGAATCAATAAATTTGTAATGAGTGAAGTAGTAGTTTTATATTTATTTGAAACCCAACAAAAAAAAAGCGGACGGAAAAGCCCACTCTTTAAGAACGAAGTACGGGAGTTTAGATAATGGTGGTTTATTAAGTGGAAAAAAGAGCTTAAATAACACAAGAAAAAATTTTTAAGGCAAAATATGAAAACAACGATTTAAAAAATTTGTAGGAAAGTAACGGTTAGGAATAGGGAAAAAAGTTATAAGAAAAAATTATAGAGAAAATCGAGTACTATAAGCAAGCATTTTTCTTGATAGTAAAAACGTAAAAAAAAAAATTTTCAAAAAAAAATTGAAAAATGGTGAATGCGCGCTAAAGTTGAAGTTTTGGAGCAAAATAATGTTAGGAAATTAGAAAGAGATTTTTTTTCTACATATGGTAGTATTTTTCAAAATTCGGAAAGATGAAATTTCAAGAAAAGGGTTATAGTAAGTTAGTAATTTGGATTTTTAAAGCGCTGTAGCTCGGGAACCGTTCAAGATAGAAAAAAAATAAAAGCACTTTAATTACCTAGAATTTTGAGGAGAATAAAATTTGAAAAATCTTAAAAATGAAAAAAATTTAGACGAAAAAATTGAAATTCTCGAGTTAGGAGGCTAGAGCGCCGAACGGGAGTATGTGGAAGTTGTAGGGGAGGTCATTAGGGTTTTTTTTTTGTGGTGCTTTCGCGCTAACGCGCTATGCACCACACACCTCCTCCACCCCCCCCCCCTCACCACCCAGCTCAGGGCGGGAAAGTTCATTTTTCATAGTTTCAGAGCGATTGCGCGACTCCTTCACCATTTTTTCGCAATTTTGAAATATCGATTTTTTTAATTGGCGGTGACAGAAGTTCGGAAATTTTTTTTTTTGGATTCTTGAGAAAATTTCCCACAATCTATGTATTTTTCCAATTTTTTATCGTCAACCGTTACGACGCCAGAGCCCATCCAAAATGAGACGAAAAAATTTTTTTTATATTAGCGAATCGGGAAAAATAGTGTGATATACTTCAACTCTTCCTTATTACGATTCCGTCAAAACATTTTCAAAATTTTCCTTACCTTGCCTGAAAATAATTAAAATATATGCATAATTTGCATTTTTTGTAAATATGTAGCAAAGTAATGGTTAGAAATATCAAAAAAAATTATTTGAAAAAAATGTAGAGAAAGTCTAGTACTATATGCTAGAAAAGTGGAGGGGGGTAGTTTGTATCCATAACAGAGATACGGTGAGTTATAAAATCATATTATTCTCAAACTTATATAATGCATATATGCACTCCACCTTACCCCCTCCAACTTTTTGAATGTATATAGAGGCCGGTATTAGAATTATTTCATCATTACACATTCGACCGTCAAGATGGAAGATACACCAAAGAAGATCATTGGCATTGTCAGGCTATTCGTGCCCGGCAAACTATGCAAGTGTGAGGAGTGCGGGGGTACCGCACCAGGAGCAGCACCTTCGGCACCACCTGCAACACCGACACCACCAGCGACGGCGACGGTGCCGCCAATGAGAAGACCTGCACCTAGGTCGGTGTTAATATCGTTGGGTATTACTCCACGGTAGGCACCCCACCCTCCCCCCAGGCCCTTTTAGGGCCACAAAAAAGGTCCTTTTCAGGACCACATTATATTTTGATCGTAGTTTAGTAATCGTCACTTATGGGGCGAGATATTCGTTTAACGACGATTTGTCTCGTAGCTTAAGTGCCAAGTTATATGCTTGAGAACCTATGAAAATGTTAACAGTCCAAACAAGGTTTCTATTATTTTTTTTTGTAATGTATTCTTCACAAAATATTAAGAATAAGTCTTATTGTCTAAACAAAAAAAAAAAACAAATCTAATTCCTTATTTAAAGTTTTTGGAAAAATCACCAATACACAACATTTAGAATCCGTTGGTGGGGTGGGGGTAGTTCTATATATATGAGACTGGGCCAGTTACACAGTCATATATTCATCAACCCTCATACGATGAACATGGAGGAAGAAAGACCCGCCAGCATAGGCTCATCCATCTTTAGTGATGACACCGTCGCCGACAACGTTGGAGACCTGCAAGTCTTCGACGACGAAGAGGTGGATTTTGAAATTGACGTCCTACGTTGGGACGACTTGGATGAGCCGATTCCGCTAGTGTATGACCACGATCCGGGTCTAGTGGAATTAAACGATGCGGGCGATTAGGTCTTACAAAGACTCGAAACTCCGTCGCCACAGCCAGAGCCGGACTCGACGGAAGATGCGGTGCTGGAAATTCCAGCATCACTAACACCCGACGACCCGCAGGGCCCCTGCGATTCGTCAAGCTGGTGGTCTACCAGCGAGGATGGGGCACCATAAGCCCCACACTCTCCCTGGCCCTTTTTAAGGGCACACAACAACGGTCCTTTTCAGGACCACAAAATACTTTGATCGTAGTTTTAGTACATATTAGTACTTTGTTACTAATATTGTATGTATAGAATATACAATATTAGATACAAAGTATTAAAAGTTTAGGTGCTGGTGGAACCCAGCTAAATCGTTCGTTCGTATTTGAGAGCACAAACAACTTTTGGTCTCAATACGTAATACGACATTTGTTTTCACCCCCCACCATTAATTTGTCTCTATATATACGACCACCAATACTTAATACAATCATTTTAGTTCAACATGTCTGCGAGTCAACTACAACCTATCCAATGCCCTGTGGTAGATTCTACCACAGAGAATTGTCTCGAGTGGGAGTCGGACGATCCCAGATGGGATGAACTTTGGCGGTTCATCATCGAATATGCAGAGGACAGCACCGCCACCACCGCCGTTGATGATGACGGGCCGTGCGACTCCACAACACAATAAAGAGTCGCATGTTTTACAACCAAACGGTCCTTGTCAGGACCACAAAATAATTTGATCGTAGTTTTAGTTGGTTATAATACTTTGTAATCAATATTTTATGTTTTTTTTTTTTCATAAAAACATACAATATTGAGATGCAAAGTATTAGAAGTTCTGGCGACAGAACCTTAACTTCTTAAACCGAACCATGTTTTAGCATACTTGTAAATATTATCAAAAAATATATACAACTATTGCTATTGCGTAGTTTTAGTGGATTATTCACTCTTTTTTATTACCTAATATTATGTGGGACAGGGCCTATATGAAATAACACACAAAAATAAATTTTCAAGTCATTTTTATTCTCTTTATAAAATATAAAAATCTGATCAAAGACTTTTTTTTTTATTAACTACAATATATATATATATATATATATATATATATATATATATATATATATATATACAAACTTAATACTATAAATTAAAAGCTAATACCTACAACTACCTAACACCTACTACATAATTTATTAAAGTCGTTCTAATTGTCTTTTATACAGCGCAGATTCCATCTTTTTTAACTCTAATTGTCTTTCAAGTTCTAAAATGTCACTGTCACACGCACTCACTTTTTTCACTAAGTGTTTTTTCATTCGATAAATGTCTGTTAGTTTGCTCTTCTGAGAGTTGGTGAAGTCTTCAACCCACTCCGGTTGCGATGGCTCGGAATATATTAAAGAAGAAGAAGCGGTTTCGTTTGGTGAAGACGACGATGACGACGACGACGACGACGAAGCAGCGGAAACTTCATCGCCTTCAAAACACCGCTTAAACCGCTTCTTCATAGGTTTCCGGCACCCCAATATCGGCGACAGTGGCGCTGGGGAAGACTTTACCTCCGACACTACTTCCTGCTCTACGCTGGCCGGTGTTGGTGGCGTTGGTGGTGTTGGTCCATCGGGCCTTCTATCACTTGCACTTCTACCGACAACGGCTCTTGTGGTGCTGTTTTCAGGAAGTCGGATAATGGAACAGGGGTGGAGGGATGCTTAAAGTTAAACTTCTTCTTCTTTCCTTGTCCCACACCTTTAATCGCCGAATAAAATGTTTTTTTATCGGCGATTTCCGACTTCCGCATAGTCAAAAGCTTTTTTAATTTAGAAGCTTTCGGAGAAGATTCCCTGTTAGGCCGCGATGCTTTTCGCACAACCACATCACTTATTACGTTGATCTTCGGCTCCTTCTCCTCCGTCCAACATTCGAGGAATTGCGCAGCCGACTGAACCAACTCTTCGTCGCGACCATCATTCAGGGCTCTGTCTTCGGCATCTTCTTGCTCCCTGCCATTCCAATTCTCGAATACCCCCGGAGTTAACACTTCCAAGCTACTAATGTTATCCAACATGCCTTGTTGCGAACCGCAGCTCACGTCAAGAGCATCCAAAAGAGACCTTACACTCGATGACATCTTCGATATTACAACTCACACTATAACTTTAACTTAGTACTGCACTGTTTAGTGTTCTGACGAACTGTGAAGAGCTCGAGCCAGCAAGTCTGCTTTTATGCCCATTTCCCCCACTACACCACTTTTATTCCTTTTGTTCGATGCCTTAAGTATAATATTTAAACTTGTCAGATGCAAGGCCAAGACCAAGGCCGACGTAACCGGCAATACCAGGGTCGTTTTCAAGGTTCTAATTTTCATGGATTTTTTTTTGTCCCTGTCAAGGTTATTTTAAAGAAACATATAAATATAGTACTAAACTTGTCAGATGCGATGCCAAGGCCAAGGTCGAAGTACCCGTCAATGTCAGGGTCGTTTTCGAGGTTGTAATTTTCAAGGATTTTTTTTTGGTCCTGTCAAGGTTATTTTAAAAAGTAATACATAAATAGAGTACAGCGATTGAAAAGTACAACATATTCAAACATCATGTTGCCAACTGATGAACAACCTAGTGAAGCAGCCAAAACATACAGTCATATACCAAAAGCTTTTTATTTAACTTGTCATCATTGTAAAAGACTAGGTATCTGCTGGCGAAATGATCTTACGTACGACTTAATCTACATTGACCTTTTCAGGGTTAAATTTGTACAATGCGGCTTTTGTGGACTAGTTTACTACCAGTTCAAGGACATTAATGAACGTGCCATCCAGAGAAGAAATTGGGTCATAGAAGAAGCTTACCTGTACAGAAGAAATTAACATGTATTTTATTTCTTAATTTTTAATTTTTTTGTTTGTTATATTTTTTATTTTTTAATAATAAAAAGTAAACTCAATCTTTTGTTATATTTTATTTTTTTTTTCAATAAAACAATAGTAAAATGAATCTGTATGTATTTATTAAACATCACCTAAAATACGTTTTGCAATCCATATTTTTCTGCAGAGTTCGTTTATTAATGAAATAGAACCATATATTAGGGTGAAATCTAATGGTTTCAAATCAGTCTCACATAACAATGTCAGAAGTAAACACTATTGATAAGTTCGGTCGCAAAAGAAAATTTAAGGATTTTAACTTTATGCGAGGTCCTTCAGGAATAGGTTTTAAACTTACACCTAATGGAGATTACGACATGGGAAGCAAAATATTGTGCTATTTAGCAGAACCTCTTGAAGGAGACGATGCGACCACACGAAATTATGTTGATAATAACCTTGCTCAGTGTGTGCAAGATACGCAGAAAGCTTTACATGACTCAACAATTGTTATTAAAGATATATTCAGAAACCAACTTGAAGGTTACGTACGCAAGAAATTAATTGAAACCGGTCAAGAACTTAGAGGATACATTGATGATACTCTTATTGCAATATATGAACTTAGGCAAGACGAACTACGTGATGAACTTAACTCTAGAATGTTGAAAATTGAAAAGACTATGGAGGATCTTGTCAGCAAACCTGTTTCACATTAAACATTTACTCGTAGACCTGTGCGTTTAATTTACTATTAGACAAATTTTTCAACAATAACTTTTACAGTTTGTTATTTGTCGACACTTCATTATATTTATAATTTTAAAATAAAGATTCAATAAAAAAGCAATCAAGTAATGAATACATGTTTTTTATTTAAAAAAAAAATACAATACTATCGTTACATATTAATGTTGTATGTTCAATAGAAATAATACAAACAATACAAATAATGAAATATGGATTTTCCAGATTACGTGCTGTCCTGACTTAGAAATGATTCCAACACTGTGACTAAATTTGCTAAGTTTTCTTCCGGGTCTGTTTCGTAAAAATCTATGTCTGCATGCCCCCAAAGTAGAGTTTTGGTTGAACTGGGAATTACATAACGTTTATCATCGTTATGTGACAATGCTACTTTATTTATTATGTTGGTATAAATGTTATGTAATTCACTTCTAAAGGTCTTCATCTTTCTTAATATCAAACCACCCCGTTCAACAATTCTTTGGTAGTCTTCCTGATGAAGGTCTTTCTCGATAACACATTTTTTGATACCTTTGGCTTTTTTTAATTCATTATTAATGGACTTTACATAATAAGCCTTCGCGCCGGTACCATAAAAACTTATTATCGGATCACCAGGAAACTCATCTTTCATTCTACCAACTACAGAATTACTTTTAATTATGTTGAAATTATTAATTTCGGGGTAATTTGATGTATCAAATTTTTCGGGGTTTTCTGATATAGTTTGATAAAAGTTTTCCGTATACACTTTTAATATAAGCGAGTCAGTATCGGTGTAAAGTAACGAAGCATCATCGCCAAACTTGGATTTAATAAAATTATAATAAAAATCGTATATTACAGTCTTTGATATATCTAATATGGAGAAACCGATATAAATTGGTTTATTGTACAATATTTTAACTTTATTCATATGTATAGCAACAAAGTTCTCGGTAAATATCGAGCTACTATTGAAATTGGGGCGGGATATTAGTGCTCTAGCTCCATTTCTGCCTACACTGTTATCCCAATGTGTTACTAATTTTATATCCTTTCGATTTTCCACATTTTCCATAGTTTTACCAAATATCGCGTTATTTTTTAATTTAAAAGTGTCCTTCGCAAATTTTGTGGTGGCCTTGTTACGTAAATTGGTATCAATATACGATTTTAGCCATTTTGATTGCTTAAACTGTAATACTCGATGGGTTTGCATTACCACTAAGCCGTTGGCGATGGCTTGTTTTAACGTTCTATAGTGTACAATGTATTTTTAAATATCTTGTAAATTAGGAATTAATTTCGGTAATTTAGCGTTTTCTGTTGGCGGTATGATATTTTCTACTAGAAATGGAAGATCAGAATGTGCATCATGCAACTCAGTCGGATAATGCACATCCACTTCCAAAACGTAGCCATGTAAACTATCATCACCAACAGCCATAATATTTAAATCCAGAATTTCGCGCTCGCTTAACCATCGAAAACCACCATATGGTAATGCTTGTGACATACTATGACCATATAGATTTGTAGCATCAAGGTATGTTATAAATGAAGACGGTTTTTTTGGGTCATAGTCTGGTAAATAAATATTATTAGCGATATGCTTCCTTTCTGTACACTGGCTTATGCCGCCGCGTATACCTTTCTTAAAAAAATGTATCATGTCTATATCAGTTAAGAGCTCTAACTTTACCTTAGTCATACGCAGCATACAATCAAATGATAAACTTGGAAGGGTATAGTAATGTGCTGGATCAAGTTTTTCGAATTTTATACAATTATTCCGAAATTGCTCAAAAACATCGCACAATAGCAACACATCTGATTTTAAATACACGTCCGAATAGTCCCCCAAAGTTTTACACCCAAACAAGCGCCATACTTCTTTTGCTCTTCTATAGCTTTCATCGCTAATATGTTCTTCCCGTAAATTATCATAAAATTGATCTTTACTTGGAAGACATGTATTTTCCATTTTTTCTATAGAGTCAATAAAGCTATAGGGAAAAACACCCTTTTGACGCATCAAATTAAATTGGTTGATATTTGAAAAATGTTTCCGCGTTTCAATAAAATCGTCATCGTTTAAACCGCTGCCTAAATTTTCCAAAGACGTTGACAGAAATTTAAAACTGTCAATAAATCGCAACTTTAAATATTTCCTCTTGACTTTTCCACATTTACTATCAAAATAATCGTGCACATAAATGCTTTTGGTAAATGATATGTACTTTTCCTTACTTTGAGCCAAAACACCAATTTTATCCCCATATTTACATAACTCTTTTATCAATAAATGGCTGTCGTAGCCGCTTAAGTTATGAAATATGATAGGGATAAAAGAGGGTAATTTATAATTTAAATTACAAACGGAATGTGCAGCACCAAATCTTTTTGCACCAGTTATGTGACAGTGGTCTCGTACTTTAATCTCACCCTCTTCAAAAGGGCCTTCACATATACCACATATTTTAGCATCATTAAACTCCCTTTTTTCTTCAGGCGTTAACGGTTTCATAGGCTTAATGTCTTTTAAATATGTGTTGTATAGAGCCCTTAAATCACACTCGATACGATCCACAAAGACTTGAGCTGCATTATTACCGCGAAATAGCTCAAATTTCGAAAGTGAGTCGTCAAAAGAGCATTTAATTAAATAAGCAAAAGAATATGGTTCATGTTTAAAACTTTTTACAGTGTAAGAATTTTGTGGGTTTGGTTGTACCGTTTCAACGGGTTTTAAAACAGATTCGAAATCTGCATAAACCACGAATGGAACGCGCATTTGCTTTTCTATACCCTCGAATTTTAAAATATTTTCCAGCACACTCTTTCCAAATTTATCGATTTTTAAATCCACTGAGGGTGTTTGCGTGAAAATGTGGTTACAATAGTAGCTTTGATGTAAAGTTAAAGCTGACGGTGTACTAAAATAAATGAGGCAACCATCACAGAAATATATTTTATGTTGTTGACAACTAATTTGACTTGAAACTAAACGTGATAAATCCCGAATCCAACAATAATGACTCTTTGAACAAGTCGTATCACAAAAATGTTCACCGCCATCTTTACTACTACAGCCTTTTGTAATTAACAATAAATTTACATGTCTATCCAACTTTTTTGACGCATACCTCAGTGGACCAATAACTTCATGTATTACTTCATTATTTTCATATTTAGATTCCAGACCGTATACGTTAATTGATATGTTGTTCATTTCCTCAAATTTTTTAATGTCACGTAATTTTACTGGAAAATCCATACCTGTTAAATTTAGCACTCTAGAAAAATGGGGGTAGGATGTCTTCTGTGAAGGCGCTGCCGTTGGGGGAAACAATGCTGATGTTACAGCCCACGCAAAGCAAAATTCGTCCTGGTTAATCACATTGACGACAGCTCCTTTCTTTTCAATAGAACACGGCAACTTGATGTATGATGAGCCACCCATAGGCATATACTTGTTGATACTAACTTCCAAGTATGAAATTCGCACAAGAGCCCATCCTATAACAAGAAAAATAATATATAAAAATCAGTTTAATATATCGGGTTTTGCTTTTTCCATACCTGAATCTTTCTCCTGGAACTCTGTCGCCTGCGTTTTTATTAATTCGGTGAAAGAATGGTAAACGGCATCCAAATCACTTTCTACACTAATTATTTGATTAGCAGTGTTGAAGGATTTTTCACTGAATATTTCTTGTGATGGAAGCATGTACTCGCCAACAGCTGTCATGTTAACTTTTAAAGCATGATGCACACGCAATAAATTATTAACAAGTTCCATCACCTTGGATTTAATGTCTGCAAAGAACATTACGTAATCGGAATGCTCCATATCACTGCTAACCCGATAGGTTGCAATTCTCCTTTTGAAGGCACATTCAACGAGTTGCACACCATGACATACTGGCAAACATGAATTATTTTTATGTTGTTGTGTTCGTTTATGCGCTGACATATGATTTATTGGAACATCTACATTACATGTAGCGCAATTAATTACCGGAATCGTCGATGTATACTCTTCAATTCGGAGACGTTTTCCTCCAGGCACTTCATTAAATCTCGCCGCACACGATTCTCTTTTATGACGTCTCATATTATAACTATTAGTAAACTTAGAACCGCAATTTTCACAAACATATGCCATGATTTGTCAAATATTAACACATTTACTACCTATACAATTCAGAGCCAACTGATGAATGAAACTGCCCCATACCTTATATAAAACCATTCAAGGTCACCCCAAACCACGTAACATATCTTCAAGGTCACACACCCAAAATGACCCCCCCCAACAAAGCCAAGGTCGTCTCGACCAAGGTCAAGGTCAAGGTCACACACAACCTTGAACACAAGGTCAAGGCCAAGGACACGTGCACTTTCAAGGTCAATGACAATGACATGTGGGCGGGGCCAAAGAGGGGTGGGGCAAGGTCAAGGTCAAGGTCGAGGAGTGGGGGGATGAAGAGGATCGGGTTATGTTCACTACTGTTTAGGTAAGTGCAAAACTACATCTCTAAAATCAACACTTGCTTGGTCTTCTACGTTTGGAAAAACAAAAACGTAAGACCCTGGCCTTTTCCTTAGGTATGACACATGATAGTCAGTCAAGTTGTATTTGAAAATTACTTTGGCCACATAATACACTACAGATTTTTTCTTTTCAAATTTGACAAGCAAGAAATCCTCAATATTTATATATTCAGGATTAGGGAGGCCTAATTTTTCTCCACTTTCTGCATCTGATGGCCAATCTAGATCTTTATCGCTATCATCACGCAATTTCAATGACTCATTCTGGCTGGAATCGGAGTCAGGTGACGATTATAAACAGACTCTTTTCTGTTTAGATTTTTTAGTTTCTGTTAGACCCAATAAGTTCTTCGCTGTTTTCAACATCTTTGCTTTTTCTCATCAGTTTAAGTTGTCGATTCTTGTCTTTTTGGTCTTGTAACATTTGTAATCTATCCTTTTTCTGGTGTATCAGTGTAAACTCTGGATTTCCCTTTTTCTCTTCCCTTTTTAGATGATTTTTGATTCATATTTCTTTTTAAATAGGGTCTTACTGCTATTAATGACAATATAGTGGTAGCGCATGATGCAACAACTTTTAGAGATGAAATAACAATTGGGGATTCAACAATGTCGGTCTATTCACCTAGAGGGTTGGCTTCATCAGCTCGCATTTCGTCTCTTCCTCTTTCTTCAATAACTTCATTTTGACTTGTATCCATGAAATCAACTTCTTGTCTCTCTTGATCTTGTCTAATTTCATCGTGTGCATTTTGAAATTGAGAATCTATATTTGGAGGTTGAGAGTCCTCTTCAAAACTTTCAATAGGCGGGAAATCATCATTTCTAAATGCAAGTCGGTTGAATGGCCAAATCCCGGGCTTTGAAAAGCCACTTGTGATGTTCTTTGGTGTAAAAGATTCCAGGAAAGCTGTCTTTATTAAATCTGCTATGTTGTAAATGGACAAAGTTTTTCTTACGTTTCGAATGTGCCAATCATTAAAAGTAATTTTGCTTTTAAAAGGGCCAAAAATGCTGACACCTAACAGTTGTAACTTGTGGGACGTATGAGGAGGCAGAGACAGATAGATAATCCCATTATCACAACAGTAGTTGACTGCTTTTATGGAAATATGTGACTCGTGATTGTCACAAATAATTCAAATGGGATTGTCCTTAGAGCATGAAGGTGCTGCTGAATATGCTTTAGAACTTGAATGTGCAATTCTGTCGTCATCCAGCCACTTCGGTTTGCTAAGCCTAGACTTCATTCTGGAGCACCATTTAAGAATAGGTCTTTGAAGTGAACACGTGGGAAGACATAAACAGGGGAAAGCGCAGCGCCAGTAGCAGTTACTATTCCACAAAACGTAACTAGTTCTCCTCTCTTTGCTGATACGACTTGTCCTACTTGCCTCTGTTTTCTTTCGGCCAAAACTTGTGTGTAGATAAAACAATGGTGACTCCGGTTTCATCTAGATTAATTATTCGGTTGGGTGTAAAATTATATTTTAAGAGAACACGTTCATAGTTATCCAAAAATTCTGTTACAGCGGTCTTATTAAATGAGAAACTCCTTGCAGTGCTAGTATTTTAGGGTTTTCTTAAAGCAAGTTCCTGGTTCCTCTTTTTAAATCCTAAAGCCAAATCTTTTCCAGCAAATTTGTTTTCCTTCCATGATTTTGGATATTTACATCCAGAATATTCTGAAAATTCATAGGCCAAAGTCAAGAGATTCTTCACTGTTAGCCCATAGTGCATTTTGCTACAGTTTAGTAAATATTCTGTAAGCATCTTCTCCTGTTGTGTTGAAAATACTTGGGCAACAGTGTACTTTAAGCTATATTCATTAGAAGGCGATGTGCATTATTTTCAACCGATTTTCGAAATTTTTCATTACGATGTTGCAAAGTTGCAGCTCTAATATTGTACTTGTCAGCTGCCTGTCGTATAGAAGATGTCTTCGATACAACTTCGGATATGGCAGCTTTAACGTCCTCTTCATTAATTTTCGGTCTTTCAGTCTTTGGCACATATTTTCGCACCATTTTCTGAAAATAATATTCGCTAGATTAATTAACATAAACAAACTTTCATATTGAGGTATGCACAGACTATAGTGGGGCATTGATACGTATCAACGTACCCTGAGACTTACCATATTAATGTGCCCCAACAGACATTTTTTTTTAAACGAAAAAATTACAAAAAGAGAAATAGTTTGTATGAAAAAGTACTTAAATACTCTATAACTGGATGTACTAACTCACTTTTGGTATGTTGAGATTACTGTATGATGACAAAGAAACTCGCTGAAATACGTTTACATATCACGTATTTTTTTAATCGGCCGCACTCGAAGCACACATGCTCTTGTCGAACGCCACCGGCTAACTGAATCTCAGGGCGGTCGCAACTATCATGCTTACACAAGCATAGACAAGTTTTAATGATGTTGCCGTTCAATTACTTCAAATCGATAAGGAGTTATTGGTCGTGAATCAATGTGCCCCTAGTATCAAAGTGCCCCACCTCCCCCTAATGAGGTAAAAAGGTAAAGGTATAGGTGGTAGGTTACATAGGTAAAAGTGACATGTATAGACATGATAAGTAACAAGACACATTGACTTAGTTAATAGAAACATATTTATCATACACCTGAATAATTAGGTGACAAGACAAACTGAATTAATTTATAAAAAATATTTATCGCACACCTGAATTATTTAATTAATTAAAAGTTTGACGCACCTGACTAAAATGAATTGAAGTATTACGTTATCCGTAAGATGACAAGACCCTTTAACTTGTAGTTTTTTTTTATCAGCTACAACCGACCCAATCACTACTGATATTCGAAGAAATAAATTAACGCTATAAGTTTAGTTGATCTGATGGACAGGCTGAAGAGGAGTTGATATAGAAAATACAAATGTATATTAAATTATTGAAAACATTTAACTAAATTTGTATTTCTTTGCCCACTAAATGCCAAGACTGCTACTAAAGTTGCTTATAACCGGATAGACATTCGTAGAACTGAGGTAGCATAGAAAAGACGAACCGTGATATACATAATAAATTGGTCGTCTGGATACAAGAAAACGATAGCACTGAATAGAGTAAAGGATTGCGTTCTTGCTAATAAAAAAAAATAATAGCTTTCATTCTATCAAACAAACACCGTATGAGGCAATGTTTGGGAGAAAATCCTACATTGGACCACAGTCATCCAATTTTCCATCATCAGTAATTAGTACTCTGATGACAGAAGAAGATTTAAAGATGTGATAAATTCTCCGAAAGTCGTCATATGTGATAATCCAATATCTCCTGAGATTAAAAAAGGTGTCGAAGAAAATGAATGCCAGAATTTTGATCACATGTGATGTTTGTCAAAAGAACGATGGTGAAATTGACAGTGCAAAATGGAACACGTCTATCCATCATACGTATACAGAAAAAATCCATCTTTAGGACTCCTATGTAGGAAATGCATAGGACAACGAAATTTTAATCTGAATGACGATAAAGGGTATTCAAGACCAAAAAATGTTGTATATTAGTGTAAAACAGTTTCCATATCCAAAATTGGAAACCCTATAATAAAGGTGATTCTAGAAATGTAATATATATTATATTTCTTTATATTTACATGTACATTACAAAACAATTTCCAAATAACACATAAATCCTACAAAATTAATACAAAAACAATATTACTAATATACATATACGGCTCCCCAGTAATTCTTTTCAATTGATACAAACTTGCATAAAAAATATCTACATTTAAAAAATGTTAATTATAAATTGTGGTTAAGGAATCAATGAAAGCTCTCGAACCATAATTTGTTCGGTGTACTGTTACAGTAAATAATTGCCTTTGTCGAGTATATCTGCTGGGTACTACTCTAAAATTAAGCTGGCCAAGAAGTTTGCCACAATTTATCAAACCATTAAAAAAAAACAAATAATGGTTTCTTCTACGCATCTCTAAACTTGGGAGACTTACTTATATTAGAAGTCTCATAAGATTGGTACAAAAAATTTCATTCTATCTGCACTCTACTCTCCATATCAATTCGATACGAACAGATTGTCAGGTATCGCTACGTGACGTCAATGGAGATCATCCTGCATTCAGGTCCCAAGATCCTTTTAAGTCCAAGTTTAACTTTAAAAACAAATGTAACACAAAATGTTGTAAATGCTAGGAAGCGGACGTTGATATAATTTCAAGGATTGTAGCTCATTGCCATGAAAAAATAAATAAATTGAGCACCGCCTGTATTTAGTTTTAAAGTAACAGTTTTGCATGTAAAATCTCAGTTTACTTTAGGTTTTTGTTACTACTAAAATAAGTGTTCTAATACTTTGAGAAATATAAATTATTAATATATATATATATATATATATATATATATATATATATATATATATATATATATATATATATATATATATATACTCTATGAGTTTTTCCCTCGTTGGCGCCAAAGAAGTAGCACGTGTGTGGGAAAAGTTCTTGTATTTCTATAAATTTCTGGAAAAAATTACAATTACAAATTTTCTAAGATCCGTCCTAAACTATTGTGTTGAAAAGCTGAAGAATTTCGGTAAATATTTTCCATTTTTTCCCTATTGTATTTCCAAACCTAGCTGTGCATTATTTCTCATCGGAACAGATACAGGAGGCCAAAATGGCCCCCATATCGCCTCTCAGAGGCCTGCTAAATTAAATTTAAATTGTTATTACAAGCAGCAAAGGCCGTTTTTAGTAATGGTTGAGAGTGATTCTAGTAATATTGGAGATTTTCATCGTATTGCTTTAGGGAAAAAACTAAAGAATGCAAGGGTTAATGATACATTAAGAATCATCAAGAAGGGCAGAAATAGGGTAGCGATCGCATTTGTGTTGTGACAGAAAACCAGGTCAAATATGAAGAGACATAGGACGTGATTATTACTTTCAAGGGGACTAGCTTGCCAAAATATGTATGGATTTATTTTGTCGAACACAAAATTAATCTTTATATCCCACTGCCCATGCAGTGTCTGAATTGTTTAAGATATGGCCACCCGGCAGAGGGAAAATAAGATGCCCTAGATGCGGGGAAAATCATGAAAGAAATATTTGAAAAACGCAGGATAGTGATGTGGTATGTTTATACTGCAAATCTAATCATGAAACAACAGATAAAAAAAACTGCAAGGAATTTCAGAGACAGAAAGATATTAAAAAATATATGGCTGAAAACAATGTATCGTACTTTGAAGCCAGAAAATTTGTTGATACTGCTGAGATGGCTAATGGCAATAACGAATATGCCAGTAGAAGTCCCTATAACAGTCAGAGCAACTACAACTATCATCATAGCAATTTTCCTTGGTTCATAGAGAAGACTTCGGATATAATATCTGTATTCCAAAGGAAACAGACAGTAGCTAGAAAGCATTTTCTTAGGGAAAGCCAAGAAGAGTCCTACTCTTCAAGAGTTCAGAGTAAAAGGAAGTGCTTAACTCCTCTGTTGACGGTCATGCATGGCTACGATAAAAAGGAGCATGAAAATTTTTTTTTCCACCACCATGTAAATCTCCTCAGAGCGATCATGGTTCAGGTAGAGATTTAGATGTGATCCCCGCATCAGATATTATTTTAAATATCATTAACAAAACAAAAATTTCTCAACATAACAAAAATATAGTAGTGTTCTAGGGGATTGCCCTATAAATAAAGCGAAAGATTACAATTATGAGACTTACTCAAGAGAGAAGGAAGAAAGAGAGCTGGCGGAGGCAATAAAGAGCATAAAGGATCAAACTGTACATCAAAATGGAGCAAACTTTGAAGATCCTACAATGGAACATTAGAAGTGTGAACGTAAATAGAGATAGTTTGGTATTACTAATCAATCAGGAAAATCCAGATTTAATTTTTCTCAATGAAACTTTTCTGACAATTGGAAAAAATTTAAATATAAAAAATTATTTCACTTTAAGGCAAGATAGAGCCGATGGAAGAGGGGGTATAGCCAACTTGGTTCGGAAAAATATCAAATTTAGTAAAGTAGAACCTAATTTCAGACATCCTAACAATCTCCAATTTTTAACCGTCAAAATTGGAAACTTAAATTTATGTAATGTGTAAATTCCCCCTGATACCTTTATTACAGTTGGGCAATTTGTTAGAGTTCTGGAGTTTCTTGGGAAGGAGTTTGTGCTTAGGGGAAACATAAATGCTCAAAATAGTCTATGGGGCTCGAGAATAGATAAAAATAAAGGGAAGAATTTGTTAGGTGCTATAAATATAACCAACTCAATAGTTTCGAATCATGGTAGGCCGACCAGGATTACTCTGCCGGGTGAGGAAAAAAGCTGCCCGGATGTCACAATTTCTTCGTAGAATATAGCTCATAAATGTAGATGTTTACGATGATTCGCCTAGCGATCATTCTCCTATCATATGTTTTATAAACGAGACTAATTATCAAAGCTATGATAGCTTCAACAAAGTTTCCTGAAATTTCAAAAGAGCTAATTGGGAGCTGTATGAGGAAATGGGCAGTATGATTGAACCCGAAAATTGGGAAGACTGGAAAATTAGTATTCTTGAGGCGGCTCAGGTGGCTATAGGCAGGGTGACTTCTGGACATAAAAGATCCTCAATCTTGGCAAAGCCAAACTGGTGGAACGATGATTGTGCTAAAGCCAACATAGATCGTAGGGAAGCACTTAAAGTTTACAGGAATAATGCTAGCGTGGAGAACTTCCTGGAGTATAAGAGGAAGCTGGCGGTGGCTAGGAGAATTTTGAGAAAAAAGAAGAAAAACAGCTTTATTGAATTCACGGAGGGTTTGAATAGAAATACCAATGTGGCCAAAGTTTGGAAAGCTGAAAGAAAGTTTTCCAATGTTAATAATTGTTCGGTTACTTCTGAAGGGTCATCTGAAGAATTGATGGAAAGTTTGCTACAGAAACTGGGCCCTATTGATGTTCCAACGAATCTACAACTAGACAAGCTAAGATTGGCTGACACTAAGAAATTCACCAGAGAAGAATTAATGGCTATCTTTAAAACTAAGAGAAAAGATTCTGTAGCTGGGCTCGATTCTATTTCCTATTCAATGATAAAATTCTCCTCTAATAATATGCTGGATAGACTTTTCAAGGATCTTCAATGACATTATTCAAGGGAAAAGTGACATACCTGAAGAGTGGAAGACTGTAGTGATTGTCCCAATTCTTAAAATAGGTAAAAATCCAAAGGATGTGCAGAGTTATCGGCCCATAGCACTGGCTAATTGTGCATATAGTTGTTGGAGTCCCTAATGAAACAACGAATTGATTATCAGATGAAAAGGGATGGTGTTTTCTCTGAAGAGCTTAATGGATTTAGAAAAGGCAGAGGGAAATATATTGATCCTGGTGACAGAAATATATAGTGCTTTTACCAAGAATGAAGTCATGATGTGTGTTTTTATAGACTTGAAGGTCACGTATGATAATGTCAATTTAACTAAAATGAAGGAGCTCTTGTTGCTGTATGGAGTAGATCATAATTACATACGCACTATTCTCCAATTGATTTGGGGTAGGAGAATCGTCATACGAGCTGCTAATTCGGAAAAATTGAAGGGTCGGCATCTTTGTCACAAAGGTATACAGCAAGAATCTCCACTAAGTCCCCTATTATTTAATGTTTATGCCTATAATTTTCGAAATATTCTGATAAACAGGGTTAGGACGTTGCAATATGCTGATGACCTAGTTATTTTTACATCCGGTAGAAATATTGAAGTCTTTAGATATAATCTACAACAGTCGTTGGATAGCATAGAGCTATGATTTTCAGTAGGAGAAGAATTTACCCAAGAAATCACCTTAGATACCTGGAAGAATATATCGAATATGTGGGAGAATATAAATATTTGGGGGCAACCTTAGATTCTCAACTAAATTGGTCCGCCCATATAAATAATATGTGTAGGAAAGCGGCTGAAGGAATAAATGTCATGAAGGCTCTTACAGTATGATGGAGAGCAGATCCTAAAATCTTATTGAACATCTACAAAGGTTTGGTTGGATAACATTTGGAATATGGCATACAGGCCATTTTTAAAACCTCGAAGAAAAATTGGGCTAAACTGGATAAATCTCAATTCCAAGCTTTGAGGATAGCTCTAGGATTTATGAAATCCACCCTAATGAATGTCATTTTATCTGAATCAGGAGAGTAACCTCTAAAAATAACAAAACATCAACTAAGTGCAAAAATTTCTCTAAAACACCTAGAATTGAACAACAGCCTAGTACATGAGTCACTTCTTAAATTTTAGCAGTTATATAATAGTGAGCCTTCATATTGGAAATATACCAAAGCGCCTGCGATGCTGGAAGGCTTCGATTTGGCCTTACAGTACGTGAATATAATTTCAAAATCGGATAAGCTTGCCTGTTATGAATATGAATTTGATAGTCAGATGCACAACATTCACTTTATAGACTCCAAAATCAAAAAGAAAGATACTTTTGCCCAACAGTTGTTTAATTATTTCATTCAGCCATTTGCTAGAGATTACGCCATAATTTATACGGATGCATCAGTAGATATAAATAAGGGAAGCGCGGGTATCGGTGTTTATGGCCCTCAATGGGAATTGGAAATATCAAATAAGTTGACCGATAAAACCAACATATGTGTGGCAGAAATCATAAGACAGCAGTGGAAATTTGTAAGGATTTAACCCATAAATTGATCATTGTATCGGACTCTAAGAGTGGCCTTCAAAAACTAGAAAGGACTGGCAGGTCATAGTGGGATTGATGGCAATAATAAAGCTGATGAATTGGCACTAAAGGGAAGAGAGAGAGCGGTTTTTTGGTAGCGAACAAAATTCATTCCACAAACCTCCTCAAGGAAATTAAAAACTCGCTGATGAATAAGTGGAATAGAATTTATGCTTTAATGGGAAGGAACAAAGGAATTCCATATTATAAGATTCAACAGAAACCCCAGAAAAAACCATGGTTTGGCAAGCATCCTTATATGAAAAGAAAACATGTCACCCTTTTATATAGAATGAGATCATTGCATTGTCTCACGACTTCTCACTTATTTAAGATTAAGCTTAAGGATAATCCATATTGCGAATGCGGAGAATTGGGCGATCTTATTCACTGCATTTTGGGATGAAATAATGACCCAAATACTCGATTGATTTATGCTACATTGGCAAAAAAGATTATCACCCCTTGCATATTTCGGAAATTTTAGAGAACCCTAATAGTGAATAGTTGAACTATGTAAATTGATAGTTAAGATAGATACAAGAATTTAATTTGTTGTACATATCTTACTTCTGATGTTCTCAACATCAGCTAGAATTTTGTAATTTTTGCTTGCATGGCTTAGCTTGAATGTACTTTTGATAGTTTCTTAGTTGTTAGTAATGTGGTATTAGTATAGTTTAACTATGTAAATATGCATGGTTTCCGTCCTTCCTCGGAGTTTTCCAAGAGTGTTTGCCCAAGAACTCCGCTGGGCAAGAAGAGTTTTTTCTCCTTTGTTTTACCTTATCCTTTCTTTCGTTGAAGAGAGAAGAAATAGTGTCAAGGAAGATGGGTAGAGACGCGTCTCGATGCATGTTATGTGCCGCCTGTCTTCAGGAATTGGAATATATTCACAATAATTGGCTGGATGCTGACAAGCAAGTCGCCATAGGAATTCTTTCAACCAGAACAGACCATATACTCTATGACCAAAGTTTAACTAAAAAATATAATATTTTTTTCTTAATCGAATTTTTAAATGATTACTTTAAGTTTAATTATTTATCAAAAAATTCAGTTTGATTTTGTCATTGATTAAAGTTCAGTTGATTTTATTACATAATAATTTTTGGATGATGAGTTCAAGTTTATTTGTTTACTGAGAAAACCCAGTTTTACGTTTGTGTTTGAAAATTGTTATCAAAATAAATTGGTAATTTAGCACAACAGACTTTTCCCTTAGTTTTTGACTGATTATGCATATTAAGTCATAGACGAGTGGTAAGGCTTTAAATAAACCTTTATTCGCAGTAACACGCCTAACAATAATTTATTTTGAATTGGATGAGGATTAACAATTAGATTTTACACTATGACTGAAAATAACAATGTTAGTTATAATTTTAAGACTAGCGTACATACGTATTTATCATTCTGACTGAAATTAAGCTAGTCAGTAACGAGCGCAGATGGAGTGTATGTATTTATATTCTTTGTTAGAATGAAATCTGTTCGTTCTCACAGTATATCAAGTTTCTATAGGCACAACTTGTCTGCTATCATGCTTATGTGCATGTAGACTTGTTTGTGATATTTGAAAAACCTATTAAGTTGTTTAAGTAAATTCAGCGTCTTTACTAAACACCTACATCAATTAGGATAAACAAATATATTATGTTTCATGAATGATTTACTGCACCTGTGGCAAGAGCAACATCTTACAATAAGTGTTATATTTTTGATATAACAACGTCTCCTCATATAAAAAAGTTACCTTCTAGATAAGCGGTTACCTGCTAGATTAAATTAGATTTTACAATTTTTTTTAACATAACTTTTATTTACATTTTTATTGTTTATATATCCAAATATTTTGTGTTCTTCGATTGTTTCGTCAATACGAATACTGGGTCTTTTCGGGGTAACATTTTTGAAAACTTCCCTCCTAATAAGTATAATTGATAAGGGTAATTGAGGTTTTGGTTCGGTGGTAGTAGATTGAACGACTCAATACCCATCCTGATCATTTTTTTACGTTTTTGACATTTATAGAATATATAGACAAATATTACTGCTATTATCAGAAAAATTGAGACATAATTAAACCGTGGGGAATATTGCTTAATTACGGGCTTATTAATTAGATTATCAAGATATCTGGAATATTGATCCAATTTGGGTTTAGCAATTTCTAGATTTTTAAAATTTATGTCACTAATTTTTAAAAGTTTTAAATGTAAATTTTCCTTAGCGTTATCTGAATAATTTTGAAAATAATTCTAAGGTATTTTCATAACTTTAGAATGCTATTCTCATTGTGGATTGAACTTTTGTAGTTCCAATAAAAGCAATACAATCTGATTATAATGTCACGATAGAATTTGTATCAATGCTTCTAGATATTGGATCAATATTTTTACATTTTATTGTAATTGGAGTTTGATCCGTGACAGCTAATAACTAAATATTATTACTTAGGAGTCGTATTTTATAATCTTGGGCGTAAACTAAAATTGTTTCACAATTTTTTGGAACATAAAATTGTGGAAATTTTAATAATTGAGCTTCACAAACAGCGTTAAAATCTACAGATTATTACTATAAGTTTTTACATCATTTTATTTTTAACTTAATTTCCTTACAGTTATCAATAGAAGGTGGATAATGGAATAAATTGATCTGAGTCATCACTTGTCGCGAAATATTTTTGAATTGTTAGCAAAATATTATGAAGCTGCGTTCGATTATCCTTTGTAGGAATAGCGTATAATCGATAGATTGTGTACATTTCTGGTTCTACTAAAGGTATGTTCAATACAACAATTAATTTATCAATTGTTTGGAATGCTAACAATTCGATATTATCTAGCTATATAGGTAGCTATCTCTAATTGATAAAATAAGTTATTCTTTTGATTTCGCGAAATCTTTTGTAAAACAGGTATTAAATCTTTTGGTGTAACAGACGTATAAATTATTTTAAGTTTCGCCAATGTAATTGCGTTTAAAATATCGTTTAATTCGTTTTCGATAAAAGAATAAGATTTCATTAAATCTTGATATACTCCCATTATTTGCATTTTGAACTTCATAAGTTGTAAATTGTCTTTTTTAAATTTATTTTCATGAAAAGTTGTAACCATTACTTGCTTTTTCGTTAAGTTTTCTAATCTAATTTTCGATTTTTATTTATGCAGTTATTATATTATTCGCCGTCTAATGCGTCTTAATTGCCGATTATTAATATACCAAATAATTCTGGCAGGGTTAATTAATCCGCGGTTTTTCCCAGGGCTTGTAGAAACATCTATCTAGTTCTACTTCTTCGAACTTATTTTCCAAATCTTTTGATACATGTCTGAATAAGCTTATATGCTTTTGTAACTTGTTATTAAAAAGTTTCATGTGATTTGTTTTTCTAGTTACCCCGTTTTCTCCGAAGTTTATTAATATTTTTATACACAAGTAGAGTACATTTGTCATTTGAGATTTTTAATTTAATTTCCCTTTGGAAATAGAGTCCTATATTATTTTCAATCGATTTTAAAGTATATAAATAGAGATATTTATATCTTTCATTTTCCAGAATTAATGATAAGCTTTTTCTTATATTGGTGCTTAGCAATATGATTAACTTGAAAATAAAGAATTATCAATCTGAGTCAGATTTATCACTTTCGGATTGGTTATTATAAGCAATTTTATCGTCTGGTATAATAATAATATGTAAAGTTTTAATCTATCGAAATTAACTTAGGTTAATAGTTTGGTTTCTAAGTTTTCAAATGTAACTGAGTTTAGATTTCTTTCTCTAATTTCGATTGGATCACTGAATTTATAAACAAATTTTCCTTGTATTTAGGATTCTTTCACGCAAACTTTATCTCCAATTTTTTAATCTGCGTTGTTGCGTTTTTCTGGAATATGTTTATCAAATTTTTCTTTGGCCTTTTACTTTGATTTTTCATATTATTTCTAACTAATTCGTAATAATTTTTAATTCTTTTTTGAAATCAATTTTTTTGATTATACAGGGTTTCTGGTGGTATCGCTGATGTATATCCAAATAATAATCGTAAGGGTTAAATCCTGTTGTTTTATTTAAAAAATTGTTATGGCAAATACAAGCATAAGGTAACAGTTGACAGGGGTGTGTTCCTGGATCTCCTGTTTTCATTAATCGTATCAATTCGAATAAAATGGCATGAAATCTTTTTAGACCGCCATTTGATTGAGGGTGGTTTGTGCTGGAGAAAGTTATTTTTATATTATAAAGATTGCATAGGCCTTTCATTAATTGATAACTAAATCCTCTATCAAAATTACAGTGAATTCTGTGTATCCCATAATGCTGAAAATATAGGAGTAGGGTGTTTTCTAAAGATTATGAAGTTTTATCCATTAAGGGGGATGCTTGAATAAATTTAGCTAGTTCGTCCCTTATAATAATAATACAATTTTTCCCTCGTATTTCTAGTATGTCAACGTTTATTCTTTCAAACGGTGTTTTTGGAGTTTTTGTAATTACTAAAAGATTATCTAACTTTTTCCTTAACATGTTTTTCTGACAGATTTCGCACTTATAATTTAATTTTCTACATCTTTTCTTAATCGTTTTAATTGTATTTTTCTTTAATTCTTCTTATTCTTTCGTTTACGTCGCTATGGAAGTTTCTTTTTCCTGAATGGTATTCTTCCAATATGATTGGAAGATTTGTAACAATGTTTTGGCAAATGACTAGTTTTAAGTTTTTATCCGCAAAAATAAAACAGCATTTCGATAATTGGTAAATTTACATTATTTTCAACGCAGTAAGTTTTTGAATGATCAATTAAGTTTCTAGAGTTAATTAAAATTTTAAATAAAGCTGGAATTATATCTTAATTTTGGAAGGGTTGTATAGCTAAATAATGCTTCCGTTTTTTCACTGTTTAGTTTAAAATATTAATTTTGTCATCGTCAAATCAAGGATGGTTTTCGTGAAAATCTTCAATCATTTTATAATGAAGGTAATCTATTTTGTTAAAAGATAACAATTATATTTTCATGGTCTTTATGAAACAATTGATCATTTGAATATCTGATTTTTGAATGATCGATTAGGCGACTTGTTTGGTAAAGATCTCCGATATTTTCCATTCATTTTCCATTGTGTGAGGTAACATTAACATAGTGTCGTCATCGTAATTTTCTAAATCAGAACAATCAGATTGTTGTTTTTCAATTATTTTTATGTTGAAGGTACATGTCCTTTAAATCTTGTTTATGTTAATTCTGCTAAAAACATCTGCATTTTTATTTATTCTTCTAGGTTTATACAAAATATGGTAATCACATTCTTCTAATTTTAGTCACCATCTTGCTTACCTTCAATCTAGGGTTTTAATTGAGACTAACCAGGACTGTGATTAGTTATTAGTTTGAATTTTCTTCCAAATAAGTATGGTTTAAAATGTGATTTGTCTCAGCTGAACATAGGGTTCTAGATGCATAAGCGATAGGATGATCTTTTCTTATTAGGCCTTGGGATAAAATTCCTCCAATTGCACATAATGATGCATCTGTAGTTAGAATAAAAGTTTCTTTAAAATTCGGATAAATTAAAATTGGTTCTATTGTAAGTTTTTCTTTTAATTTGTTACATGCTTCGTGGTATTGCTTATCAAAGTTGAAAGAAACATGTTTTTTAAAAGATTTTTTAACGGTTTTGAAGTTTTTGCATAATGCGGTATAAATTTTAAATAATATCCTAATAGTCTGAGGAGTGATTTTACTTCTTTAGAATTATTTGGGGCTGGAAGTTATTGAATTGCTTTAATTTTTTTCTGGATTCGGTTTTACTCCATCTTTAGTGATTAAATGTTCTAAATAAGCACCTCCTTTCCTGAGAAATTCGCATTTATCTAGTTGAATGTTTTAATTTGCGTTTCTTAGTCTGCAGTATACTTACTTTAATCTAGTCATATATTCATGAAGTTCTATTGTATATTATGGTATCGTCGATATATACTGCACATCTTTCATTTTGGATACTCGTGACAATGATGATGGTGCGTTCTGTAGTCTAAATGGCATTATGAGGCACTCATAAAGTCTATTGTCAACAAAAAAAGCATACTTGTACATCTTTAGAATTAACTTCTATTTAATGAAATCCTGTTGCGAGATTGTAAACGGACAGTGTCCAAATTTATTTAACAAGTCAGATATATTCGGTAATGGATACCTATCATCCAGGAAAAGCTCGTTAAGTCACCTGTAATCTATGCACACTCTCCATTTCTGCTTTCCAGAAGCATCCATTTTTTTTTATATAACCTATACTGGGCTTGACCATGGGGAAACTGAAGGGTGGGTGATTCCTTGGTATAACATGTTGTTGACCTAGGTTTTAACTCCTTCTTTATGTACTTGAGAATATCTGTAAGGAGTCGCATAAATTGGTCTCGTATCTCTAACTTGTATAGATTGCATTATTTGTGTAAAAAATATAAGTAGGTTTATCTCCTTCTAAATAGAAAATATTGGACAAAATTTTGAATACTTGAAGTGTTTCCCCTAATAAGTGGTAAAAATTTAAACTTACAGAATTTTACTATTTTTGAAATTGTATTTATAATTAATAGTGACCAAGTTCCCTTAGATCTTGTACTTACACCTTGGCTAACTGCACATTTAAAGCACTGTCTACACCATGATCTTACGTCTTAACAGTAAAATCTTTCTCGGGGTTTATTTAGAGTTATGTTAACTTCTGAAGAGCATCATCGTGAATTTCCTCTAAAATCATAGGAATTTTGTTCCTGGGCATTTACCTACTAAGTTTAGATCTCCTTGCCATTAGCACTTTCCCAGAATCTCTTTAGCAACAGGTCTTTAATTAATAGTGAGTCCCACTGAGTCAAAAGTGCCTTAAATGTAAGTCACTTATCGGAGATCTCTTCCCAACTAGGACACCTTTCATTGTTTTCTTTAAGTTTAAGAAATGACACCAGATCTTTGCCTTCAAGTTGATCTTTTCTCATCTGAGCTGTACTCCAAGCTGGATCAACATCAAAGGTAACTCTTCGAATAGATAATCCTTCCCTATTCTATTTTCCTACAGTGCTTGCAGTCTTGCTTACATGGTCTTCTTGACAAGGCATATGCGTTGGTATCAATACTGTTGTAGCTTCTCAAGGCATCTTGCTACTGTCCTACAGGCTGCTTCATATTTAAAAGCCATTTAAATGCTGCATGATCTATTCTTATTAAAAATTCCTGTACAGGGTGAGTCAACGATTGGATGAAGTAAGTTTGTGCCTTTTCGGTGAAATTTACAAAGAAACTATATATATTGTTTGATACAGTTTATTTTTACGCAGATTTTAAAAATATTTAGGACTCTACAGGGTGAGCCAAAAAACTAGGACAGCATAAAGTTGTATTTTTTAAATAGAACACCCTATATACGAATCGTATTTTCGATTTAGCTTATAATTCTAAATCTTTTTTATTAAGGGTTTACTATAACAAAACTTTATACTCTCTGAGATAATTAAGTTTAAAGAAAAAAAGTCACATTTTCAAACATCAATTCAATCCTAAATAACGTTTTCAATTTTGTGACAAATATATTCAAATTTGGAATTTAGCAAGGCCAAGGACAAGTTAACATAATTTTTACCTAATATTTGCAATAAAAGCTACAGGGTGTTGAACACATCGGCTCAAATTTGAACAAGTTTAAATGAATAAATATCTTTTTTTTTTAAATGGTACACCCTGTATATTTTCATGTTATTTAATAGAGTAATAAAAACCCTAAGAGTTTTGTTCAATATATCCTATACCTATTTATAATAGTTTTTGAGATATTTCAGTTTTTCTTATTTTCCATACTTTTTTACAGAAAAAGTCTTCATTATCATAGTAGCCATGTAAAATAATAAAAAGAAACTACAGAAACAAACAGAATGTGGTTAAATATGATGAAATACATTATTCGGTATATTACAACGGCAATAGTTTAATTAAACATAATGTGAAAAAATTAACACAACAATAACGACAAGGCAAATACATATTTACTTTTATACTAAATTGAAACAAAAAAATTACCTATTAAATACTGAGATTAATTATTTTTTTTTAATAAGTGTTCGAATAAACGACCCTCTTGTGCAATGCACAAATTTAGTCTTTTTTGCAGATTTTCTCGGACCCTGGACAAAATTAGTGGCGTTATTGTTCTACAGGTATCCCTAATCCTGTTTCGCATATCTTCCACTGTTGTTGGTGGATTAACATACACCTTATTTTTAATATAACCCCATAGGAAGAAATTTAATCGGGTGATGTCGCAAGACCTTGGTGGCCACTCAATGAAACCCCCACGTCCAATCCATTTTTGCGGATATCGTTGGTCCAAAAACGCACCAACTTCACGATGGTAATGCGGAAGCGCACCATCATGCTGGAACCTCATACTGTCGAGCTCATCCCTATCGAGACCTTGAAGCAGTTGGGGTAGTTCTTCTTGTAGAAAGTTCAGGTAACTATGGCCATTTAGTGGTTCATTAAAAAAGTGGGGTCCAATAATTCGATTATGATGAATACCACACCAAACATTTAATAACCAGTGGTTTTGATGTTGCACCTCTCTAATCCAAAATGGGTTTTCTGTGGCATAATAATGCATGTTGCGTCTATTTAGGGCACCGTTACTTCTAAAAGTAGCTTCATCACTAAACATTACCTTGCATAATAAATTTGGATTTAATTGAATCTCCGCATTTATTGTACGACAAAAGTTTACACGACTTTCAAAATCCTGTCCATGCAATTCTTGGTGTAATTCCATGTGATATGGATGATACCTATATTTCTTGGTAGTATGATTAGCGGTGGATTGTGATGTTTCACATAATGCTGCTAACTGACGGCTACCAATATAAGGATTTTCCTGAACATTTAACAATACTTGTAGTTCTTTTTCTTCATCAGTTACTGGTTTGTTGACCACTTTACGTTTTGGATAATCAACAGTACCAGAAGAATCAAATCTTTGCATTAAGTTTTGAAAAGTATGGGTATTAGGCTGGCGTCGATCAGGATACTTCATTTTGTAAATTCTTTGAGCAAGAAGGCAATTTTTTTGAGCCTCTTCTATTGTATAAATCATATCTATTAACTCATTCTTTGGAAAATTCATTTTACAATATAAAATGAATGCAAAAAAAAACAAACTACAGTACATAAAAACCAAAAGAAGCGATTGCGGTTATAAATTTGACACACAGAAAAATGTTCTTTTACATTGTTTTTGCCATGGCTACTATGATAATGAAGACTATTTCTGTAAAAAAGTATGGAAAATAAGAAAAACTGAAATATCTCAAAAACTATTATAAATAGGTATAGGATATATTGAACAAAACTTTTAGGGTTTTTATTACTCTATTAAATAACATGAAAATATACAGGGTGTACCATTTAAAAAAAAAGATATTTATTCATTTAAACTTGTTCAAATTTGAGCCGATGTGTTCAACACCCTGCAGCTTTTATTGCAAATATTAGGTAAAAATTATGTTAACTTGTCCTTGGCCTCGCTAAATTCCAAATTTGAATATATTTGTCACAAAATTGAAAACGTTATTTAGGATTGAATTGATGCTTGAAAATGTAACTTTTTTTCTTTAAACTTAATTATCTCAGAAACTATAAAGTTTTGTTATAGTAAACCCTTGATAAAAAAGATTTAAAATTATAAGCTAAATCGAAAATATGATTCGTATATAGGGTGTTCTATTTAAAAAAATACAACTTTATGCTGTCCTAGTTTTTTGGCTCACCCTGTAGAGTCCTAAATATTTTTAAAATCTGCGTAAAAATAAACTGAATCAAACAATAAATATAGTTTCTTTGTTAATTCCGCCGAAAAGGCACAAACCTACTTCATCCAATCGTTGACTCACCCTGTACATGCAAATATTTATAAAAATGTTGGACAGCTTTGATCATGGCAAGCAGTTCGTTCCTCGTGGCACAATAATTTTTTTGCGATTTTGAATGTACTCCGCTGTCTCTGATATAATACAGTTCCTTCCTTATGTTACTACAAAAAAAAATTTTCAAAATCTTGTGGTTAGTCTAAAATTGGACTTGAACATAAGGAAGTCTTTATTTTTCGGAAAGCCTGATCACAATCATAATTCCATTAACAAGGGATCTTTTCTTCAGTAAGCTTATGCAAGGGTGAAGCGATATTCGCAAAATCTTGTAGGATTTTCTATAGTACTTGCATAGCCCGAGAAAGTTTCTTAATTCATATTTGTCACGTGATCAGGGCTAATATTTTATTATTTGATTTTTTCTTTCATCAGTGTCGATTTCCTCGAATGATACTAGATGTCCAAGAAATTCAACTTTTTGTTGGAAGTGTTTACTGACTTCGAAGGTTGGCGCCTTTAATTCTTGCGAAAACTTCCTGTAGATTCTGTAAATGTTTATCGAATGTTTTTCTCATAACCATGACATCATCAAGGTAGACTAGATAAGTTTTCCCTGTAGAACAGACCAGCGCCAGTGGAAAAAACAGTCTTTTCCGTATCTTTATCTTGGATCCCTACTTGCCAATATCCAATGTTTAGATCCAGTGTCTAGGAAGTAGATAGCTCTTTTTCTTAATAACGTCATTAAGCTTCCTGTAGTCAACACAAAATATACTAGTTACATCCTTTTTGGCTACCAGTACTACTGGAAATGACCAAGGATTAGACGATTTTTCTATAACTTCGTCATTTAGCATTTTGTCAAGAAGTAACTCCACTTCCTGACGTTTGACTATGGGAAGTCTTCTAGGGACTCTCATATTGGTTACGCATTACCAGTATTTATTTCATACTGGATTATGTTCATCCTACCGGTATTATCAAATTTTGCTTCAAAAACATCAATATGCTTCCTTATAAACTTTTTAGCTTTTTCGAGTTCTTTCTGCGAAAGATGTTTCCAGTTTATCTGGAGCTCCTCAATTACCCCGTTACATGATGATTTTAATGTAGCTTTGCCGGGTTATTCACTTTTTGCCATCCATTTTACTGGCTCATATAATGCAACTTCGTCTCCTTTATTAACTTTGACATAATTAGAAAGAAGTCTACTCTTATAGGTATGGTGTCATATGAATTGAGTAATGCGTTCGCTACCAGGTATTTACAGGGTTTATTGAGATATTGAATCTATTCGACAAGGCTTCCAGTAATCTTGTTCAGTCTTCCGTAAATGATTTTCTCTGTGCTTCTCTTTATTTAGTTGTTTGTTCGGCAATGACTCTGATTGATTCGATATTATGGTTCTTCGGTAGAATAAATTCTTCGGTGCCAAATTTTAATATGTAAAGCGAACGAAAGGAAATCTATGTTGACGAATCAGGTCCATTCCAAGAATGAACTCATCTTGTATATCGGCAACTAACATCAAACGGTTTAATTTTACTCTTCCAAGTTGACGCTCTAATTCTTTCTCTCCAGTTACAGTTCTCAACATTACTTTTCTGAACAATGATGAGATTCTAAATTTATCAAAAAGGCTTGATTTTATCAGAGATACTTCTGCACCAATGTCAACAGTTATGACAGTAGGCGTACCATCGACTTTTCCTTCAATAATGACTCTCGGCGGGCCAAGTTAGGCTACGAATAGAAAGAATTCTGGGGGTCTTCTCAATATTGGTCAACACCCGCCTCTTAATGTTGACTAATTGGTTCTCTTATGTGCGGTTTTTGGACGGTGAACGAGACCTTAATCTCACCCGATAGTCCCTTCTCATGTGTCCAGTTCATCCACATCTGAAACACTTTAGTTCCTTCTATAACATGAAATATTATTTATTGTGTTTAGTTTTATCTAGTTTTTCCTATAACGTGAAATATCAATTATTGTGTTTAGTTTCTTAAGGATTTCAGAAAACATTGTCTGCAGCTTGAATCGGTGAATCATTGGATTCCTCTAAACTATTGGCTATTATTTTTGTCCTTGACACAATATAAGCTGCTTCTATTTCCAAAGCCCTGTCCAACGCTTCACTAAAATAACTAAACTTGCTTATACGCAGCATACACTGTAGCTCCTGGGTAAGTCGGAAAACAGGACGTCGAACATCTGTTTCATATTCTTTCAAACTTTCTCCATTTATCTGATGTCTTGACTTGAGTTGCAACTGATATAACTGGCGCCGAGAATTTCACAGTCTTTTCGTTGAATTTTAGGAATGGTTTGCAGTAACTCCAGCGCTAGTCCTCTAGTGCAAATACTAGTATGGTAGAGATCTTTTCGTAATTCCAATTATTTGCACTAGCTGCAGCTTCAAATGGGTGTTTGTACATTATCCAAAATGTTTGTCCGAAGTAAGTAGGGGGTTTGAAGTTCTGTCCGGTCGTTAATACTTTATCAGAAGGATCATGCGTCATTTTAGAATCCATGATATCTACTTTTGATTCAATATTATTTACTTCTTGGCGTACTTTTTATTCTATCCCGTCTACGATTTCTTTTACTTCTGTCGCACTTCTTCTATGTCTTGTTACACAAATGATTCAATACTATTTATTTCTTGGCGTACTTCTCCTAGGTGTTATCACACTTCGTCTATCTCTTTCTTAAACTTTCACATTTGCCCCAGTACAATTTGATTGAATTTTTGCTGTCCTTGTACAATGACCTCTTGTATCCATTTGCAAAGTTGATTTATATCTTCGATACGACGTTCTGCCCTTTGGCAACTTTCATCTTCTTCTTGTTTTTCTTTCAGAAAATTTTGTTCTTCTTTTTGGCGACATTCTCCTTCTTTTTGACGACGTTCTCGTTCTTCTTATTTTTCTTTCAGACGACATTGTTTTTCTTTTAGGCGACGGCCTACTCCATGTTTTTCTTTCAGACGGCATTATTCTTTTTTTAGGTGACGGTTTTTTTGTTCCTCTCTCAGATGAAGTTGTTCTTTTTGGCGGGGTTTGTTTTCTTTTTGGCCACGTTCTTTTTCTTTTTCTTTGTCTTTAAGGCGACGTTGCTCTATAAGTTCCATAAAATCAACCAATATTTTATTTACTTCTTCCATTTCGGCTCTTTGCTCTCTAGTATCTACCATATAATCTTCTAGAATGTTCTTCAAAACGCTGTTCTAGACTTCTTTCTTGCTGTTAAATTCGATGGTGAAGTCAGTTTCTCGCTGTCTATTCTAGTTTCCAGATGTAATGTTAGTAGGGGCTTTATAAGAGTTCAGGGGCCGCCCCAGAGGCAGCCCCAGGGTGGCCGCATATGTAGTCTATGCTATTTTTTTAATTAATTAACAAAAATCGACCTAAAGGGTTATTTCTATTGTTTTTAATTAATTACTCTATTAATTAAATAATTATAATAAATCCTATTAAAAAATAAGGATTTCCGTCTGGGTGGAACTGAGGTGGATCTTTTGGGTGACGTCATACAAGCTATCGATCGCCAGGTGCATCACCACCTGCCGTCTTTTACCGAGGCGAAGGGTTCTATTGTATTTCCGGAGCTTATTGTACCTGCTTTTGACGACCCGGCAGATGTTTGCCTTTGAATTATATTAAAAGTATTGTTAGAATTTTAAAAGAAATAAAGTATTTGTAATGACTTTGGGTTCTATATATTCCTTTATTGAATTCTTTTTGTTCTATTTTTATTTAAATTATTATTTCGAATATTGTGGATATTAAGTTTAGAATTTAACAAAACAGGTAATGTTAAAACTGCTTTATTCACATTAGCCATACCTTACATTTAAAATAGTCTTTTGTATTCGAATTTCCGGATGAACCAAGACCTGCCGTCCTTTACCGAGGCGAGGGGTTCCATTATATTTTCGGACCTTATTGTACCTGCTTTTGACCGCCCGACAGATGCCTACCTTTTGAATTAGGTCACAAGTATTGTTAGAATGTTAAAAGAGATAAAGTATTTGTAATGACTTTGGGTTCTATATGTTCCTTTATTGAATCCTTTTTGTTCTGATTTAATTTTATCTTATTTAATGTATTATTTCAAATATTGTGGGTTCAAAAGATTAAGTTTAGAATTTAACAACTACAGTTAAAGTTAAAATAGCTTTATTCATATTACCCAGACCCTCCATTTAAAATAGTCTTTTGTATTCGAATTTCCGGATGGACTCACTCTTGTCTTGGCTACCGCCGCTCGGCGAGTTTTTAGAAATTTAAAAGGGATAAAGCGTACCTCTTATGGCCGATTTTATATTTGGGTTCTATTGTCGTTTTAAGTGATAATGAACGTTTTACCAAAATATGTCTTTACGGAGTTTTTAATAGAGTTTTGCAATATATATATATATATATATATATATATATATATATATATATATATATATATATATAATAAAATAGAATAAAATATTGGCGAAGCGGACGTGAAAATTTGTCAATCTACATGATTCTCGTGTTAAAAAGTGCGGAGCACTCCAAAATATGGAAAAACTCCTGGTCCGACAGATGGCGACAGCGCTGTTTCGTCCTAATATGGGACTCGTCAGGCCACCGCAGTCGGTACAAACCATCATCTCGCCTTTGCATCGTATAAAGCTGAATTTATAATCAAAACACAGCAAATAAGACGACAAAGGCGACATCTCGATGGTCCACTTGATAATACAAGAACCACACAGATTAACAAAGTTTGTAAAAGAACCGTCATATGGTGGCGCGATGGTGAATTAAAACAGAAATATGTAAAATCGAGTACACGAAACGCGCTGCCCAAACACGAGAATCATGTAGAATGACAAATTTTCACGTCCGCTTCGCCAATATTTTATTCTATTTTATTTTAAATTACACGGACAAAAACTTATTTACTTATTCATTTACTTGTTTGGCTTTGAAACACGCTAAACGATGCTCTCATGGTGGGATCGTTTGGTGCGGCACGTGGCTTTGGCTGCTAAAATAAGCGGTAGGCTTGCTTGCCAGTACCGAAAAATGCGACCCCTATCCTTTGGGCAGCGCGTTTCGTGTATTCGATTTTACATATTTCTGTTTTAATCCACCGTCGCGCCACCATATGACGGTTCTTTTACAAACTTTGTTAATCTGTGTGGTTCTTGTATTATCAAGTGGACCATCGAGATGTCGCCTTTATCGTCTTGTTAGATGTGTTTTGATTATAAATTCAGCTTTATACGATGCAAAGGCGAGATGATGGTTTGTACCGACTGCGGTGGCCCGACGAGTCCCTTATTAGGATGAAACAGCGCTGTCGCCATCTGTCGGACCCGGAGTTTTTCCATATTTTGGAGTGTTCCGCACTTTTTAACACGAGAATCATGTAGATTGACAAATATTCACGTCCGCTTCGCCAATATTTTATTCTATTTTATTTTAAATTACATGGACAAAAACTTATCTACTTATTTATATATATATATATATATATATATATATATATATATATATATATATATATATATATATATATATATATATATATACCTATTATTTTACATCCGTTTTAAATGATCGTTTGAAATCATTTCTACGAATTCCGAATCCCGAACGTATCTTTACCTGGACTCGACCGTGCCTGTATATTATCGCTCCTCGTTAGGTAACAATGCGTTGTTAGAATTTGAAAAGAGGTAAAGTATATGAATAGGATTAATGGCTCACATTAATAGGATTAATGATACATTTTTGCTGTATCAATTTTTTTACCTGATTTCAAGTAATATTTCGAGTATTGTGGATTCAAAGAGATTAAGTTTAGAGTTGAACAACTACACTTAATGTTAAAATAGCTTTACTCACATAACTTAGACCTTGCATTTATTTGATCTGTATTAGTTAAGTAATCATAAGAAAGGAAGAAAATGGAAATCTGACAACATGGTTTTTGGGTGGACTTTTTAGACCACGTCATACATATTTGCTATCGATCACCAGAGGTACTTTTTTATCAGGTGTAAAGAATGGCTAGAATTTTAATAGACATAAAGCACTAATGGGATGTGGTTACATTATCAGAAATAATAGGTGAACGCATATAAATTATATCATTGATATCTAAATTACTACTTTTGTTGAGATTTTGGCTCTAGGTGTTGATATCACCGATCTATATACCCTCTCTAATGACGCCTTTTCGTTGTTTCTATTTCTTCTAATTTAAATTAATATTTCAAGTATTGAGGGAAGAGTGAACAAAACAGATTAAGTTTACAGTTTAATGGATTCTATAAAATATTTGTATATATATATATATATCTATTTGAATGGTATTAATGTTGGGTGTTTTCCAATGCTTTGCATCTCATTTTATGTGATTTTTCGAACAATCCGGGTTTTGTAAGTCAAAATAGAGTAATTTTTAGAACCATTTCGAATGATCTTTTGTAATCATCTCTACCAAATCGGGTCCTTGGGTTAAGCCTCATCACTTTTACCCACTCGCTTTCTTAGATATTAGCAGAAAAAAAAATCGTTTCTATTTTTGTACAGTGTAGAGGAATATACTTAAAATGTGAGTATACTTTTATCCAAATATTTTAACTTATAAAAAACCTCTGTATCGGGATATGTATGCCTATATGTATGTATGTATTCATATGAATATATGTGTGTACGTTTGTATGAATGCAAGTATGCAGATGGATATGTATATGTATGAATATATGTGTAGACATGCATGTATACTTATGTATGTGTATGTATGTGTGAGTATATGGGTGTATACATGCGTTTATGTAGGTATGTGTATGAATGCATGTGTGAGTATATGCGCGTACACATGTATATATATATATATATATATATATATATATATATATATATATATATATATATATATATATATATATATATATATATATTTTCTAATATATATATATATATATATATATATATATATATATATATATATATATATATATATATATATATATGTATATGAATATGTATATGAGCGGATATATGTACGTATAATGCATATATGTATATGAATGGGCATATGAGCGTAAATGTATGGATATATGTGTATGTATATATGCATATGAGTGGGAATATGAACGTATATACACGGATGTGAGTATATGTGTGCATGTGTATTAACGAACTTCAATTTTTTAAATGCTATAGCTCATTTCTATTATGATTTTTTGCATTTCGCTTCAGAGAATCATTCTTAGAATGCTTCTTGTGTACCACAGCACTATTTAATTTTATATTGAATTGTATATACTTTCGTAATTAGGGTGTGATGGAAGATGAACCAAATCTTCTCATCCATAATGAAGTATATATGCAAATAAAACTACATCTTGTTTATTATTATATCTATTTGTGTTTATTAATAGATATTACTGTTCACTGAATGTTTTTCTAATACCATTCCTCTTTTTAATGCATAAAACCAAGTTGAACATGTTTACAGTGTATCTGATTCTAGTTATAAACTCAACTCAGATCGAGTATTCTCCCTGATTTTCAGTTATAACAGTTCCAACTACGAATCTGGGGAGGATGATACATCCTTCAAAGCCGAGGTTGAAGTCATAAATATAGTGGCAAAATATCGCAACTGGTGTGCTAATTAAACTATTGAGACCTACTTATATTGGAAGATGACGATGTTATCCTTATGAACGATATCAATGCCAGTAACATTTACTGATTGAGACCCGATGACTCGGTATTTTTAAGGAATGCGAGGTTCCATTAGAATTTTTTAAATAAATTCATTTCGGTGGAAATAAGCTTCGAGATAATATCGGTATATATTTTTGTTCGAATTAGTCTTTTCATGTCGGTTAAAGTCTCTTCTATGTGCATTAGTAAGTACTAAAATATCCTTAGAGTTTTCTAAATAACTGCCGGAATAATGATCAAAACATGCCTTTGTTAGCAGATCCAATAAACCATCAGTTTAAGTACAACACACATTTCCAACTCCAAGAATGATATTCTTCAATTTAATTTGACATATCACCTAGAATTATAGTTTCTAAGCCCGATAATATTTTTTTTGATTGATCCAAAAGCTACAATTTGATTTTACAGCTAACTATCTTAACACTTTACAAGTCTGTTTTACTGATCACATGTTATTTGTGGTCCTATATATTCATAGAAACATGATAGTAACGTAACTTATATATTAACTAAAATTTGTAACATTTAACAATTACATAGGCTTTATGCGATATTATAATGAATATTAATACCATAACCCCCACTCACTCAAATGATTGGGAGATATTTATCAATCGAGAGTATTGAAGGGATTTTAATGTTATATGAGTATATTTGTCTCTTGAGTGTAGCTAAAAAGACTAGTTTTGTTCTAGTACTACACCTGTTGATAAAGGTCAATAAGGTTTTTCCTGTATTAAATGAAATAAAGTTGAAAAACATATTTTGATGTATGCATTTAACAAGAATCACTAACAAAAGTTTTTAAAATTTAGACAAATGAGATTCTAATCTTCCTGTATACTAATAAATATCTTAATATGGTTAGAATAAAAATAAGATAAAAAGTATTGCAAAGAATTTTAGAAAGACAAGGATTGGAGAGGTGGTGACGAAAACGAGAACATTGAAGCCTATGGTTTAATAGAGGGAAATTAGGTAGATTTTAATTAAGTTTGTTATACGATTTCAATTGTATGAATGTTACATCCTACTATGAATTTACATGAAGACATTTAAATGAAAATATGTGTGAGAATTTACATAAATTCTATACTTCTAACTACTCTAAGAACAACCATCACGGTATACTTGTAAACAAATCTAGCGAAAATTTTTCCTCAGATGTTAGCTTTTCAGTTACACTTATACGATATACATATCAAAGTTAAAAAAAATAAGGTAGCTTTATCACACGCGAGAGATAAACTCTATTTTATACCTATAATCGAACATACACCTGAAGGTACCATAATTTGACTTTGTTAGAAGGATTTTATGACAATTAAAACATGTAACTAACCTGTTCGCATAAAACAAACAATACAACCTTCAAGTTGCAGTACAAGAACTTCCCTAACCCCATGGGCTATATAAATCATTCAGTCAGTTAAAGACTATCCTTATAAAATATGTTTTATTTATTCATAGGGTTGCAGCATTAACCTAAGTTACATTTTAATTTATTCTAATGATTTTACAATCTTTTACATACTTATTATACCCTGGTGTCTTATATATAAACTTACATATATTTACATACTTTTACACTTTATATCTATTATTTTATTATATTAGTCTTATTTATATGCATCGCTGAACCACATAGCTACTTCTTTATTATTACAGTAGTAACAAGAAATTTTTTCTAGGTGTAGGACCATTTATAACATCGCCTTCTTGATTATTGTAATGCTCAGTACAGAACAAATATTTTTTATTTCAGAGTCTTGTTGTAGTGCTTTTGGGAGATTATGATAAATCAAAACTATTTCATCACTACAGGCGACAATTATTTCTTTAGATAATCCAACAAGTTCTTCTCTAGTCATATTTTTTAAACGTTTTTTCAAAGCAAAGGCTTTCACTGAATTTAAAATCCCCTCCATATTTTCAGCATATATAACTACCATTTTTTCATTTTCAAATTTTAGATATATATACAACCGCAAACCATTAAATTAAATTTCTATTACTTTTTTTTTAAAGATTTCCAAATTTTACAAGTCTTCATAAATTTCAGAAGAAAAAAACTAACGGGTAGCATTGATTATTGAGGGTAATTTAATTAGGATATCTTCCACGGTGAGTGGGACTTCATTAATTCAGTATTTTTTCTAGCCATTGCTTGTTCATAACTCGAATGTACATTATCCATATAACCTGAGAATCTCCATTTTGTTGGAAATGGTTCAGAGTTTGATGTTGAAACTTTATTTTCAACAGTCATTTTTATACAAGTTGCATATTTTATATAATTAAATAAGGTAGGTTCAGCACTCGAACTACTTGGATATTGGGATATGGGGTTCACTCAACTGCTTTAATATATCAGAAATCTTTGAATAGCTACATGTTTGTTATCGCAGACTAATTACAGAATTATAGTGTAATAGCAAAGATCTCTTCTTCAAATATATAAAGATTACAATAGGGGTTAAATATAGCATGAGTTAAGTAATCTTCATAACATTCAAACTATATATGGATACTATCACTAATTAAACATTTTAGGCCAAGTTTCATTTTGTTTGTTTAAATGTCCTGAAGATCTAGGCTTTTACCAATTTCAAATACAACCGTAGATATTAGATTTGTACTGTGAGAAGGCTTAGAGTACACATATAATATAAAAAATGTCTTCAGTATCCTCGATTGATAAGTGTCTTCCGTCTTTTGAATGGGTATTATGGTGTTGATATTAAAAACATTATTATAATATTATATAAAAGCTTTACAATAGCTAGATTTTACAAATTTTACATAATATAAGTTACATCACTATATTTCTATGAATTTATAAGCTCACTAATAGCACGTGGTTAGTGGATTAAATAAGTATGTATAATGATAATAGTTCTGGTAATAGAGCTCAACTTAATAGTCAGCACAATGGATATGTTTTATGGCTTTTAAAATTCTAACAACGCATTGTTACCTGTAGGGCGATAATATATGGTTAGTGACGAGTCTAGACAAACATGCGATCGGAAATAACTTTTTTACAGACATTTATGGACTTAAGGATTACGAAAGACTATTTTAAAATGTTATATGTAACCATAGGTGTGGATCTATGCTGTTATAAGACTCGGAGTTTTCTTCAGGTAGAGAATTACTACCACCAAAAGAATCGAGATTTATAGCATCAAAAATTCATATATACATTTTATGTAACTTCAAAATCTATTCAGCGTTCCAATATATAGATATATATTCATTCATATCCTCTTCCGATAAAAGAACATGTGTTTTTCAAACTTACAGAGATGTGTCTGCCATGTATTCGCACACAATGAGGGATAGGTAGTTTCATTTGCAATAAAAGACTAATAATATATCTTGTAAAGAAAAATCTAAAGGTCTGCGATATTTGAATAAATATAATTTATAATCCTATGAAGCAAAGAGAAATAGGACACTTGTTACAGCAATTCTTTTACAAGACTAAACATTCAATTTTTTAGTCTACGCATTATGGAAAAATCATATATATAATGCAAAAATCTTAGGTAGTTCATTGTTAGTTTTTCTGATGTTTATGAAGATACTTAAATTTTGTATAACTGTAGCTCTTGTTAGGTGCTCAAATTTATAGATATACCAGTTCAAATCTTCTTTCAAAAAGAATGCAAAAAGACATATGTTTTCCAATTTCACAGAGATGTGTCTACCACGTAGTCGCCCACAATAAGGGGTGATTTGCTTCATTTGTATTAAAAAACCAATGATATTTCTTGTAGGGAAAAACCTAACAGTCTAGGATATGTGAAAGGATACGAGATATAAGCCTCGAAAGTAAAAAGAAATAGGGTTCAGCTTGTTACAGCAAGTCTTTTACAAGACTAGGCATTTAAAATTTTAGTTTACGCATGACAAAAAATCAAGTATAAAGTCAAGTTCTTAGGTTGTTCACTGTTAGTTTTTTTCTTCTGAAATTTATGAAGACTTGTAAAATTTGGAAATCTTTAAAAAAAAATAATAGAAATTTAATTTAATGGTTTGCGGTTGTATATATCTAAAATTTGAAAGTGAAAAAATGGTAGTTATATATGCTGAAAATATGGAGGGAATTTTAAATTCAGTGAAAGCCTTCGCTTTGAAAAAATGTTTAAAAGATATGACTAGAGAAGAACTTGTTGGATTATCTAAAGAAATAATTGTCGCCTGTAGTGATGAAATAGTTTTGATTTATCATAATCTCCCACAAGCACTACAACAAGACTCTGAAATAAAAAATATTTGTTCTGTACTGAGCATTATAATAATCAAGAAGGCGATGTTGTAAATGGTCCTACACCTAGAAAAAATTTCTTGTTACTACTGTAATAATAAAGAAGTAGCTATGTGGTTCAGCGATGCATATAAATAAGACTAATATAATAAAATAATAGATATAAAGTGTAAAAGTATGTAAAAGATTGTAAAATCATTAGAATAAATTAAAATGTAACTTAGGTTAATGCTGCAACCCTATGAATAAATAAAACATATTTTATAAAGATAGTCTTTAACTGATTGAATGAGTTATATAGCCCATTGGGTTAGGGAAGTTCTTGTACTGCAACTTGAAGGTTGTATTGTTTGTTTTATACGAACAGGTTAGTTACATGTTTTAATTGTCATAAAATCCTTCTAACAAAGTCAAATTATGGTACCTTCAGGTGTATGTTCGATTACAGGTATAAAATAGAGTTTATCTCTCGCGTGTGATAAAGCTACCTTATTTTTTTAACTTTGATATGTATATCGTATAAGTGTAACTGAAAAGCTGACACCCGAGGATAAATTTTTGCTAGATTTGTTTACAAGTATACCATGATAGTTGTTCTTAGAGTAATTAGAAGTATAGAATTTATGTAAATTCTCACACATATCCTTATAGAAATTTCTAGTTTGAGCATGTGAAATTAATATGTCTGATAGATTTCACGAATATTAGGCAACAGAATGCACAGCGCAGAGATTGATTCACATATGTAGACTTGATATATGTGTATACAAGTTATTCGTAATAGTTTTGAGTATACTTAGAATTGGGAAACCTATTTAGAAAAGTTTGCTGTATATATTAAATTTTTGTGGTGTATTTTTATGTCTTCCAGCAGAATAGGATTCATTGGAATTATATTTTCATTTAAATGTCTTCATGTAACTTCATAGTAAGAATGTAACATTCATACAATTGAAATCGTATAACAAACTTAATTAAAATCTACATAATTTCCCTCTATTAAACCATAGGCTTCAATGTCCTCGTTTTCGTCACCACCTCTCCAATCCTTGTATTTCTAAAATTCTTTGCAATACTTTTTATCTTATTTTTATTCTAACCATATTAAGATATTTATTAGTATACAGGAAGATTAGAACCTCATTTGTCTAAATTTTAAAAACTTTTGTTAGTGATTCTTGTTAAACGCACACATCAAAATATGTTTTTCAACTTTATTTCATTTAGTACAGGAAAAACCTTATTGACCTATACCAACAGGTGTAGTACTAGAATAAAACTAGTCTTTTTAGCTACACTCAAGAGACAAATATACTCACATAACATAAAAATCCCTTCAATACTCTCGATTGATAAATATCTCCCAATCATTTGAGTGAGTGGGGGTTATGGTATTAATATTCATTATAATATCGCATAAAGCCTATGTAATAGTTAAATGTTACAAATTTTAGTTAATATATACGTTACTATCATGTTTCTATGAATATATAGGACCACAAATAACATATCATCAGTAAAACAGACTTGTAGAGTGTTAAGATAGTTAGCTGTAAATGTCAAATTAAATTGAAGAATAACATTCTTGGAGTTGGAAATGTGTGTTGTACTTAAACTGATGGTTTATTGGATCTGCTAACAAAGGCATGTTTTGATCATTATTCCGGCAGTTATTTAGAAAACTCTAAGGATATTTTAGTACCTACTAATGCACATAGAAGAGACTTTAACCGAAATAAAAGGACTAATTCGAACAAAAATATATACCGGTATTATCTCAAAGCTTATTTCCACCGAAATGAATTTATTTAAAAAATTCTAATAGAACCTCGCATTCCTTAAAAATACCGAGTCATCGGATCTCAATCAGTAAATGTTACTGGCATTGATATCGTTCATAAGGATAACATCGTCATCTTCCATTATAAGTAGGTCTCAATGGTTTAATTAGCACACCAGTTGCGATATTTTGCCACTATATTTATGACTTTAACCTCGGCTTTGAAGGATGTATCATCCTCCCCAGAATCGTAGTTGGAACTGTTATAACTGAAAATCAGGGAGAATACTCGATCTGAGTTGAGTTTATAACTAGAATCAGATACACTGTAAACATGTTAGTGGTGAACATAACCCGATCCTCTTCATCCCCCCACTCCTCGACCTTGACCTTGGCCTTGCCCCACCCCTCTTTGGCCCCACCCACATGTCCTTGTCATTGACCTTGAAAGTGCACGTGCGCTTTGGCCTTGACCTTGTGTTCAAGGTTGTGTGTGTGATCTTGACCTTGACCTTGGTCGAGACGACCTTGACCTGGTTGGAGGTCATCTTGGGTGTGTGACCTTGAAGATATGTTACGTGGTTTGGGGTGACCTTGAATGGTTTTATATAAGGTATGGAGCAGTTTCATTCATCAGTTGGCTCTGACTTGTATAGGTAGTACATGTGTTAATATTTGACAAATCATGGCATATGTTTATGAAAATTGCGGTTCTAAGTTTACTAATAGTTATAATATGAGACGTCATAAAAGAGAATCGTGTGCGGCGAGATTTAATGAAGTGCCTGGAAGAAAACGGCTCCGAATTGAAGAGTATACATCGACGATTCCGGTAATTAATTGCGCTACATGTAATGTAGATGTTCCAATAAATCATACGTCAGCGCATAAACGAACACAACAACATAAAAATAATTCATGTTTGCCGGTATGTCATGGTGTGCAACTCGTTGAATGTGCCTTCAAAAGGAGAATTGCAACCTATCGGGTTAGCAGTGATATGGAGCACTCCGATTACGTAATGTTCTTTGCAGACATTAAATCCAAGGTGGTGGAACTTGTTAATAATTTATTGCGTGTGCATCATGCTTTAAAAGTTAACATGACAGCTGTTGGCGAGTACATGCTTCCATCACAAGAAATATTCAGTGAAAAATCCTTCAACACTGCTAATCAAATAATTAGTGTAGAAAGTGATTTGGATGCCGTTTACCATTTTTCGCCGAATTAATAAAAACGCAGGCGACAGAGTTCCAGGAGAAAGATTCAGGTATGGAAAAATCAAAACCCGATATATTAAACTGATTTTTATATATTATTTTTCTTGTTATAGGATGGGCTCTTGTGCGAATTTTATACTTGGAAGTTAGTATCAACAAGTATATGCCTATGGGTGGCTCATCATACATCAAGTTGCCGTGTTCTATTGGAAAGAAAGGAGCTGTCATCAATGTGATTAACCAGGACGAATTTTGCTTTGCGTGGGCTGTAACATCAGCATTGTTTCCTCCAACGGCAGCGCCTTCACAGAAGACATCCTACCCCCATTTTTCTAGAGTGCTAAATTTAACAGGTATAGATTTTCCAGTAAAATTACGTGACATTAAAAAATTTGAGGAAATGAACAACATATCAATTAACGTATACGGTCTGGAATCTAAATATGAAAATAATGAAGTAATACATGAAGTTATTGGTCCACTGAGGTATGCATCAAAAAAGTTGGATAGACATGTAAATTTATTGTTAATTACAAAAGACTGTAGTAGTAATGATGGCGGTGAACATTTTTGTGATACGAATTGTTCAAAGAGTCATTATTGTTGGATTCGGGATTTATCACGTTTAGTTTCAAGTCAAATTAGTTGTCAACAACATAAAATATATTTCTGTGATGGTTGCCTCATTTATTTTAGTACACCGTCAGTTTTAACTTTATATCAAAGCTACGATTGTAACCACATTTTCACGCAAACACCCTCAGTGGATTTAAAAATCGATAAATTTGGAAAGAGTGTGCTGGAAAATATTTTAAAATTCGAGGGTATAGAAAAGCAAATGCGCGTTCCATTCGTGGTTTATACAGATTTCGAATCTGTTTTAAAACCCGTTGAAACGGTACATCCAAACCCACAAAATTCTTACACTGTAAAAAGTTTTAAACATGAACCATATTCTTTTGCTTATTTAATTAAATGCTCTTTTGACGACTCACTTTCGAAATTTGAGCTATTTCGCGGTAATAATGCAGCTCAAGTCTTTGTGGATCGTATCGAGTGTGATTTAAGGGCTCTATACAACACATATTTAAAAGACATTAAGCCTATGAAACCGTTAACGCCTGAAGAAAAAAGGGAGTTTAATGATGCTAAAATATGTGGTATATGTGAAGGCCCTTTTGAAGAGGGTGAGATTAAAGTACGAGACCACTATCACATAACTGGTGCAAAAAGATTTGGTGCTGCACATTCCGTTTGTAATTTAAATTATAAATTACCCTCTTTTATCCCTATCATATTTCATAACTTAAGCGGCTACGACAGCCATTTATTTATAAAAGAGTTATGTAAATATGGGGATAAAATTGGTGTTTTGGCTCAAAGTAAGGAAAAGTACACATCATTTACCAAAAGCATTTATGTGCACGATTATTTTGATAGTAAATGTGGAAAAGTCAAGAGGAAATATTTAAAGTTGCGATTTATTGACAGTTTTAAATTTCTGTCAACGTCTTTGGAAAATTTAGGCAGCGGTTTAAACGACGACGATTTTATTGAAACGCGGAAACATTTTTCAAATATCAACCAATTTAATTTGATGCGTCAAAAGGGTGTTTTTCCCTATAGCTTTATTGACTCTATAGAAAAAATGGAAAATACATGTCTTCCAAGTAAAGATCAATTTTATGATAATTTACGGGAAGAACATATTAGCGATGAAAGCTATAGAAGAGCAAAAGAAGTATGGCGCTTGTTTGGGTGTAAAACTTTGGGGGACTATTCGGACGTGTATTTAAAATCAGATGTGTTGCTATTGTGTGATGTTTTTGAGCAATTTCGGAATAATTGTTTAAAATTCGATAAACTTGATCCAGCACATTACTATATCCTTCCAAGTTTATCATCTGATTGTATGCTACGTATGACTAAGGTAGAGTTAGAGCTCTTAACTGATATAGACATGATACATTTTTTTAAGAAAGGTATACGCGGCGGCATAAGCCAGTGTACAGAAAGGAATCACATCGCTAACAATATTTTTTTACCAGACTATGACCCAACAAAACCTTCTTCATTTATAACATACCTTGATACTACAAATCTATATGGTCATAGTATGTCACAAGCATTACCATATGGTGGTTTTCGATGGTTAAGCGAGCGCGAAATTCTGGATTTAAATATTATGGCTGTTGGTGATGATAGTTTACATGGCTACGTTTTGGAAGTGGATGTGCATTATCTGACTGAGTTGCATGATGCACATTCTGATCTTCCATTTCTAGTAGAAAATATCATACCGCCAACAGAAAACGCTAAATTACCTAAATTAATTCCTAATTTACAAGATAAAAAAAAATAGATTGTACACTATAGAACTTTAAAACAAGCCATCGCCAACGGCTTAGTGGTAATGCAAACCCATCGAGTATTACAGTTTAAGCAATCAAAATGGCTAAAATCGTATATTGATACCAATTTACGTAACAAGGCCACCACAAAATTTGCGAAGGACACTTTTAAATTAAAAAATAACGCGATATTTGGTAAAACTATGGAAAATGTGGAAAATCGAAAGGATATAAAATTAGTAACACATTGGGATAACAGTGTAGGCAGAAATGGAGCTAGAGCACTAATATCCCGCCCCAATATCAATAGTAGCTCGATATTTACCGAGAACTTTGTTGCTATACATATGAATAAAGTTAAAATATTGTTCAATAAACCAATTTATATCGGTTTTTCCATATTAGATATATCAAAGACTGTAATATACGATTTTTATTATAATTTTATTAAATCCAAGTTTGGCGATGATGCTTCGTTACTTTACACCGATACTGACTCGCTTATATTAAAAGTGTATACGGAAAACTTTTATCAAACTATATCAGAAAACCCCGAAAAATTTGATACATCAAATTACCCCGAAATTAATAATTTCAACATAATTAAAAGTAATTCTGTAGTTGATAGAATGAAATATGAGTTTCCTGGTGATCCGATAATAAGTTTTTATGGTACCGGCGCGAAGGCTTATTATGTAAAGTCCATTAATAATGAATTAAAAAAAGCCAAAGGTATCAAAAAATGTGTTATCGAGAAAGACCTTCATCAGGAAGACTACCAAAGAATTGTTGAACGGGGTGGTTTGATATTAAGAAAGATGAAGACATTTAGAAGTGAATTACATAACATTTATACCAACATAATAAATAAAGTAGCATTGTCACATAGCGATGATAAACGTTATGTAATTCCCAGTTCAACCAAAACTCTATCTTGGGGGCATGCAGACATAGATTTTTACAAAACAGACCCGGAAGAAAACTTAGCAAATTTAGTCACCGTGTTGTAATCATTTCTAAGTCAGGACAGCACGTAATCTGGAAAATCCATATTTCATTATTTGTATTGTTTGTATTATTTCTATTGAACATACAACATTAATATGTAACGATAGTATTGTATTTTTTTTTTAAATAAAAAACATGTATTCATTACTTGATTGCTTTTTTATTGAACCTTTATTTTAAAATTATAAATATAATGAAGTGTCGACAAATAACAAACTGTAAAAGTTATTGTTGAAAAATTTGTCTAATAGTAAATTAAACGCACAGGTCTACGAGTAAATGTTTAATGTGAAACAGGTTTGCTGACAAGATCCTCCATAGTCTTTTCAATTTTCAACATTCTAGAGTTAAGTTCATCACGCAGTTCGTCTTGCCTAAGTTCATATATTGCAATAACAGTATCGTCAATGTATCCTCTAAGTTCTTGACCGGTTTCAATTAATTTCTTGCGTACGTAACCTTCAAGTTGGTTTCTGAATATATCTTTAATAACAATTGTTGAGTCATGTAAAGCTCTCTGCGTATCTTGCACATACTGAGCAAGGTTATTATCAACATAATTTCGTGTGGTCGCATCGTCTCCTTCAAGAGGTTCTGCTAAATAGCACAATCTTTTGCTTCCCATGTCGTAATCTCCATTAGGTGTAAGTTTAAAACCTATTCCTGAAGGACCTCGCATAAAATTAAAATCCTTAAATTTTCTTTTGCGACCGAACTTATCAATAGTGTTTACTTCTGACATGTTATGTGAGACTGATTTGAAACCATTAGATTTCACCCTAATATATGGTTCTATTTCATTAATAAACGGACTCTGCAGAAAAATATGGATTGCAAAACGTATTTTAGGTGATGTTTAATAAATACACATACAGATTCATTTTACAATATAACAAAAGATTGAGTTTACTTTTTATTACTAAAAAATAAAAAATATAACAAACAAAAAAATTAAAAATTAAGAAATAAAATACATGTTAATTTCTTCTGTACAGGTAAGCTTCTTCTATGACCCAATTTTTTCTCTGGATGGCACGTTCATTAATGTCCTTGAACTGGTAGTAAACTAGTCCACAAAAGCCGCATTGTACAAATTTAACCCTGAAAAGGTCAATGTAGTTGAAGTCGTACGTAAGATCATTTCGCCAGCAGATACCTAGTCTTTTACAATGATGACAAGTTAAATAAAAAGCTTTTGGTATATGACTGTATGTTTTGGCTGCTTCACTAGGTTGTTCATCAGTTGGCAACATGATGTTTGAATATGTTGTACTGTTCAATCGCTGTACTCTATTTATGTATTACTTTTTAAAATAACCTTGACAGGACCAAAAAAAAAAAAAATCCTTGAAAATTACAACCTCGAAAACGACCCTGACATTGACGGGTACTTTGACCTTGGCCTTGGCCTCGCATCTGACAAGTTTAGTAATATATTTATATGTTTCTTTAAAATAACCTTGACAGGGACAAAAAAAAATCCATGAAAATTACAACCTTGAAAACGACCCTGGTATTGCCGGTTACGTCGGCCTTGGTCTTGGCCTTGCATCTGACAAGTTTAAATATTATACTTAATGCATCGAACAAAAGGAATAAAGGTGGTGTAGTGGGGGAAATGGGCATAAAAGCAGACTTGCTGGCTCGAGCTCTTCACAGTTCGTCAGAACACCAAACAGTGCAGTACTAAGATAAAGTTATAGTGTGAGTTGTAATATCGAAGACGTCATCGAGTGTAAGGTCTCTTTTGGATGCTCTTGACGTGAGCTGCAGTTCGCAACAAGGCATGTTGGATAACATTAGTGGCTTGGAAGTGTTAAGTCCGGGGGTATTCGAAAATTGGAATGGCAGGGAGCAAGAAGATGCCGAAGACAGAGCCCTGAATGATGGTCGCGACGAAGAGTTGGTTCAGTCGGCTGCGCAATTCCTCGAATGTTGGACGGGGGAGAAGGAGCCGAAGATCAACGTAATAAGTGATGTGGTTGTGCGAAAAGCATCGCGGCCTAACAGGGAATCTTCTCCGAAAGCTTCTAAATTAAAGAAGCTTTTGACTATGCGGAAGTCGGAAATCGCCGATAAAAAAACATTTATTTTATTCGGCGATTAAAGGTGTTGGGCAAGGAAAGAAGAAGAAGTTTAACTTTAAGCATCCCTCCACCCCTGTTCCATTACCCGACTTCCTGAAAACAGCACCACAAGAGCCGTTGTCGGTAGAAGTGAAAGTGATAGAAGGCCCCGATGGACCAACACCACCAACGCCACCAACACCGGCCAGCGTAGAGCAGGAAGTAGTGTCGGAGGTAAAGTCTTCCCCAGCGCCACTGTCGCCGATATTGGGGTGCCGGAAACCTATGAAGAAGCGGTATAAGCGGTGTTTTGAAGGCGATGAAGTTTCCGCTGCTTCGTCGTCGTCGTCGTCATCGTCGTCTTCACCAAACGAAACCGCTTCTTTTTCTTTAATATGTTCCGAGACATCGCAACCGGAGTGGGTTGAAGACTTTACCAACTCTCAGAAGAGCAAACTATCAGACATTTATCGAATGAAAAAACACTTAGTGAAAAAAGTGAGTGCGTGTGACATTTTAGAACTTGAAAGACAATTAGAGTTAAAAAAGATGGAATCTGTGCGGTATAAAAGACAATTAGAACGACTTTAATGAATTATGTAGTAGGTGTTAGGTAGTTGTAGGTATTAGCTTTTAATTTATAGTATTAAGTTTGTAAATATATATATATATATATATATATATATATATATATATATATATATATATATATATATATATATATATATATTGTAGTTAATAAAAAAAAAAGTCTTTGATCAGATTTTTTATTTTATAAAGAGAATAAAAATGACTTGAAAATTTATTTTTGTGAGTTATTTCATATAGGCCCTGTCCCACATAATATTAGGTAAAAAAAAAAGAGTGAATAATCCACTAAAACTACGCAATAGCAATAGTTGTATATATTTTTTGATAATATTTACAAGTATGCTAAAACATGGTTCGGTTTAAGAAGTTAAGGTTCTGTCGCCAGAACTTCTAATACTTTGCATCTCAATATTGTATGTTTTTATGAAAAAAAACATAAAATATTGGTTACAAAGTATTATAACCAACTAAAACTACGATCAAATTATTTTGTGGTCCTGAAAAGGACCGTTTGGTTGTAAAACATGCGACTCTTTATTGTGTTGTGGAGTCGCACGGCCCGTCATCATCAACGGCGATGGTGGCGGTGCTGTCCTCAGCATATTCGATGATGAACCGCCAAAGTTCATCCCATCTGGGATCGTCCGACTCCCACTCGAGACAATTCTCTGTGGTAGAATCTACCACAGGGCATTGGATAGGTTGCTGTTCACTCGCAGACATGTTGAACTAAAATGATTGTATTAAGTATTGGTGGTCGTATATATAGAGACAAATTAATGGTGGGGGGTGAAAACAAATGTCGTATTACGTATTGAGACCAAAAGTTGTTTGTGCTCTCAAATACGAACGAACGAACGATTTAGCTGGGTTCCACCAGCACCTAAACTTTTAATACTTTGAATCTAATATTGTATATTCTATACATACAATATTAGTAACAAAGTACTAATATGTACTAAAACTACGATCAAAGTATTTTGTGGTCCTGAAAAGGACCGTTGTTGTGTGCCCTTAAAAAGGGCCAGGGAGAGTGTGGGGCTTATGGTGCCCCATCCTCGCTGGTCGACCACCAGCTTGACGAATCGCAAGGGCCCTGCGGATCATCGGGTGTTGGTGATGCTGGAATTTCCAGCACCGCATCTTCCGTCGAGTCCGGCTCTGGCTGCGGCGACGGAGTTTCGAGCCCTTGTAAGACCCAATCGCCCGCATCGTTTAATTCCACTAGACCCGGATCGTGGTCATACACTAGCGGAATCGGCTCATCCAAGTCGTCCCAACGTAGGACGTCAATTTCAAAATCCACCTCTTCGTCGTCGAAGACTTGCAGGTCTCCAACGTTGTCGGCGACGGTGTCATCACTAAAGATGGATGAGCCTCTGCTGGAGGGTCTTTCTTCCTCCATGTTCATCGTATGAGAGTTGATGAATATATGACTGTGTAACTGGCCCAGTCTCATATATATAGAACTACCCCCACCCCACCAACGGATTCTAAATGTTGTGTATTGGTGAGAGCTTATAGAATTATTGATTTTTTTAAAAACTTTAAATAAGGAATTAGATTTGTTTTTTTTTTTTGTTTAGACAATAAGACTTATTCTTAATATTTTGTGAAGAATACATTACAAAAAAAAATAATAGAAACCTTGTTTGGACTGTTAACATTTTCATAGGTTCTCAAGCATATAACTTGGCACTTAAGTTACGAGACAATCGACGTTAAACGATTATCTCGCCCCATAATGAACTTTCCCGCCCTGGGTTGGGTAGTGAGGGGGGGGGGGTAGAGGAGGTGTGTAGTGCGTAGCGCGAAAGCACCACACGAAAAAAAAAGAACCCTAATGACCTCCCCTACAACTTCCACATACTCTCGTTCGGCGCTCTAGCCTCCTAACTCGAGAATTTCAATTTTTTCGTCTAAATTTTTTTCATTTTTAAGATTTTTCAAATTTTTTTTTCACCATTGTATTCTCCTCAAAATTCTAGGTAATTAAAGTGCTTTTATTTTTTTTTTCTATCTTGAACGGTTCCCGAGCTACAGCGCTTTAAAAATCCAAATTACTAACTTACTATAACCCTTTTCTTGAAATTTCGTCTTTCCGAATTTTGAAAAGAACTACCATATGTAGAAAAAAATTCTCTTTCTAATTTCCTAACATTATTTTGCTCCAAAACTTCAACTTTGACGCGCATTCACCATTTTCAATTTTTTTTTGAAAAAATTTTTTTTTACGTTTTTACTATCGAGAAAAATGCTTGCTTATAGTACTCGATTTCCTCTATAATTTTTTCTTATAACTTTTTTCCCTATTCCTAACCGTTACTTTCCTACAAATTTTCTAAATCGTTGTTTTCATATTTTGCCTTAAAAATTTTTTCTTGTGTTATTTAAGCTCTTTTTTCCACTTAATAAACCACCATTATCTAAACTCCCGTACTTCTTTCTTAAAGAGCGGGCTTTTCCGTCCGCTTTTTTTTTGTTGGGTTTCAAATAAATATAAAACTACTACTTCACTCATTACAAATTTATTGATTCAAGTACTTTATTTTAACATTATTTTGCGTTACATATAATAGACACATTAAAATATAGATTTATTGGTCACCGAACCGTTTAATACATTATAACTAAAAAATGAGTCGTGAATAACTAATGCGTACACTTTAGTGTCTTTGGGGAATTTATTCTTTCTCGTTTGGAAATCCAATTTCACATCCACTGTCGATGAGTTAATCGCCTCTGGTTGATGACTGCAATTTATAATAAAAACGGGGTTTTTCATATATTCCGCGAACGTTATTATCGGATCGTTTATTTCGCGCCCGTAGTAGCTGCTTTGGAAGTTTTCATAATTGTAATAGGCTGCTGCGTACAGTTTTTTTGGCGAAATCTAAATTCCATCTTTCGTATGGATAAACGGTTGAATTCAGATACAGTCTAATGTCGCATACGTCGGCGTGGGTAAACTGGGTTGCGTTTTTTTCCTTCTTGTCGCAATTATTGCTGTCTTGAAACCCGACGATTATATAGCGCGGTCTTTCCAGACTTGTACTCGTTCTCAAGGCCCACACGTCGGAAGATGTTTGCCTTAAAGCTGGTAATTCGTACAGATCCCATTTACGATATGCCATTTGAATACTGGCATTGTTTCCACCTTTATTAATGCGAGACAGTATTTTCAATTTTTGCTTTTCGTCTGGAATGATGTGACGAATTTTCCATTCGATTTTGTCGATACTAATTTCTGCCTCTACTTCGCCGACGTAACAATTGGTAAAAGTGCGAGCTATAATCATAATAAGCTCTTGTTTTACGTTGAAAACACCTTTTGCGTAATCTTCGGCGAATCCCATAAGATATTTTAAGGGTAATTTCCCGGAGAATGCGTTACTTGCCGTGTCTACGATATTTTGGTTTGCTTCGTCGAGACCCCATCCGCACGTCATGAGAGATCTTTGTTGCAAACTTCCGAATGAAACCATGGTTTTTAATGTCGTCGTAACTCCAGGTTTACGAACCACGGCGACCTGCTCACCTCCCATCTCGTAGCGAATTTCATCGAACAAAAATGCGAGGGCATTATTTGATAAAAAAACATCTTTTCGTTGCGTCTATGGGTTTAAATTTTCCTTCGATATATATATATGTAACTTTCGGCGATATCCAGTATAATATCTTGAAAATTAATGGGGATACGGACTTCATCCGAATTGTTGAATGATGGAGATCCGTATGGTTTATACGTATGCTCTTCTAGACTAATAATGGAATTGCCCAAGATGGGTTCGGAGAAAACCTCTATTTTATCGCTGGTGGTGGAAATCATTTTCGCACTTTAAGACCGATTGATTTTAAAAATTTATAGTCTTCGGCAGATAACTGTTGAGATGTTTGTGATCTAACGTCTGGACGACGACTAACCTTGACGTTAACTCTTCTTTTACTTTTATTATGTTTCGGCGGTTCCCCCATCTAAGTCGACAGCACACACAATTGACGATTGAAGCAAAAACCCATTTCTATGAAAGTTTCTTCAGTTCCAATTTCACGATTATTTTCTCGCCTTGAAAATTGATTAGATCACCGCTATCGTCCAAGATGCGAAGAGTAATGTTGTCGATAAACTGACGTCCTGCCGGCATTAACGGCATATAAATATTATTTTGTGGTTCTTTACTGATTTTGTAACCGGGTTCCACGTCGATATCGAATTCGAACAAGGTATGATCTTCCACCGAATTCATATATGCTCCGGAAATTATATTACAATCTACGCGTATGATGCGTACTTTCATTATTTCCACCATCTCGGTTGATTCGTGCTTTTTGTCTCTTTTTAACACTGTATGATTAAATCCTAACATTTTACCGATACTCGCCTCTCCCCGGAAATCTATAGTATATTGGGATTTCAGTTCACATTTCAGCGTATTATTATTAGCGACCAAGTAAAAGATTCCATCGTTTTTTTCTTCAGTTGAAATCCTGAAAGCTTCCGACATAGCTTTACCTATCTCATCTATTTCATAGGCCCCAGGTGGAATCTCCAATTGTATCGGCTCGGTGGTGTAACCCTCCTTCAGGTAGGCAAACTTAGTGTTGCTTTCGTCCACATTAAAAATTGAATTGTATGTGTAAAATCCCAGCAATGCCAGACCATATTTGTTTTCTCTATTTAATTCGACTGGTGGATAAAAATCGGCGCTTAAGACGCTCGAGTGTCCTGTTAGTGTGAACGTATAAGACATGACTAACCATTAAAACATCACACATCTCGGTTTTATTCTTAGCGGCAACATTTAAAAAGATTCATCTTCACACCTTTTCTCACTGCATTTGATAGTGATGTTTTTATGCTATTATCTGCTTTTATGCGCACATCGCTGATTTTGCAATAACAACAAAATATTTTTCTAGCCGTAAGATCCTCATCAGCCGTAACCTCGTTTAAATTGCTGCTGCTGAAATAATGTTTGCAACCGCACTGATATTTTAATATATCGATATCGCTTTTGAGGTGCTCGGGCAACTTTTCCCAAACGAATGGAATTTCATTTGGGGCTAATGCAATCATTACTTCCTTGGGCATGTTTTCTAACTGTTTCACGGTCATTTTCCTTAATCCACCGGCTAGATGAAATGCTTTCAGTGATTGCAACATTTTAGTATAGTTATTGCGATCCATTTGCGGTGTTAATGGTGACGATGATGATGACATCTTTTACGCTGATGATTCGACAAGAAACTTTAAGCACAAATGTCCACACCAGACTGTTCCAAAATCCTGCTGACGATCGTATGTATAGTAAATAATTTTTGATGGTTCCGATCCCGTTTGTAGATATCGTACCAATTCGATCGGTGGGGGTAAATCGCCGAAGCTGTCATAATATGTTACTTTAGAATTATTTTTTCTATAAGCTACCCAATGAGTCCCTGCACCACGCGTACTATCCAAATTCACTATTGCTGCTTCGTAACGTCGAGGACCTTGTCTAGGTAATGAATCCCTCATATAAACGCCTCGAAAGTGTCCTATTCTTTTCTTTTTGGCATATTTTTCTATATCGATGTTAGATAGTGGTCTTCGAGGTAGGGATTCAATTAGTTTTTTGATCTACGATTTAAAAATAATCCCATACCTTTACGATATGGCTTTAGAAACAAACCATTTCCTTTCGATTTTAAATACAGGCCGGCACCGGTTTTATCTTCGCTGCTTTTTTTTACAGCTTTTATAGCGCGCACAATTCCCGCTGCCCCACCGGCTAATGAACCCAAAGCTGATAACCCGGCAAAAATTGGTATTAATGGTAATATTCCACCAGTTTTAGGAATCGGTATTATTCTCGGTGTACGAACCTTCCTTTTGCCACCTGCCGCTTTTACCGATCTACGTGCTGCCGACAGAGCTATTTTAGATGCATTCATGACATTTTTTTCCAACACATTTTTACTTCCGGCTTTTAATAATTCCTTTCGAACTGCTTGTCGAATAGCTGTTCCGAAACTGACTTTCCGAACATGTCGATTTTTATTAACACCTTTCCTTTTTGTATGACGTGTGCCTTTACTAGATGTTTTTTTTGTTGATAATGATGATGGTACACCCATACTAAAACGTTGTTTTCCTTTCATAATGTTTGTAACTAACCAAGCTGCTGTTTTTTCACCTAAACTGGAATCTTTCGATTTTACTCTATTCCAAGCACTTTGTTCGAGCTCGTAATCCGCTCGATGTCTCGCACTTATGTTGTCTTTATTATGTAAATAGGCTAAATCGTGTTTTTTGCATGCGGCATCCAAAGGATTAATGCCTGGATCACCTCTTGTTACACGTTTTATTACTTTTGTTCCGGGTCCGCAATATTGATAACCAGGAATGTGTACCTCGAATGGTAATTTATTTATTAACGAATTCACAATACCGTATCCAGTTTTGTTGGAAACGTGAGACCGTCCACTTCGTTTGACGCTCGGCATCTGAATGACATTTTTTGTGAAAAATTGCCTATAAAATATCAAATTTTCCTAAGATGCGCGTTATCGATCTTAAACAAAAACTTCCTATTGACAATCTCGATGAAAAAGTCGGACTTGGATTTGAAAAGAAGATAATGAAGCGACACGGTCCTCTACTTCCTTCCTCTATTCGCGGCCTGTTAATTGGTCCATCCAGTTGTGGAAAAACTAATGACATGATTTCGCTGCTTACACACCCCCTTGGGCTACGTTTCGAAAATGTCTATATTTACTCGAAATCTCTGTATCAACCGAAATATGAGTATTTAAGGAAAATTTTGGCACCCATCAAAGGTTTAGGCTACTATGCCTTTAGTGATTCCAGTAATATTGTGGAACCGTCCGATGCAAAACCAAACTCTATATTTATCTTTGATGATGTTATATGTGAAAAACAAGATGTTATAAGATCGTATTTTAGCATGGGACGTCATAAAAATATCGACTCCTTTTACCTAGCGCAAACATATTCGCGAGTGCCTAAATAGCTTGTGCGAGACAATGCCAATTTTATTATTATGTTTAAACAAGATGAGTTGAATATGAAACACATATTTTCCGACCATGTTTCACCGGATCTAACTTTTACTCAATTTCAAGAAATGTGCTCAAAATGTTGGGATAATAAGTATGGATTTTTAGTAATTGATAAAGACAGTGATGTGAAATCGGGAAGATACCGCAAAGGATTTGATAGCTATATATTACTGTAATAATAAGAGAAAACACTCATTTGATTGTTGAAACGTCCTTTGTTAACATCATGAATAACGCGATCGACTTAAAACGTAAACTAGTGGAAGCTACCAATCCCGTCAGAAAAAAATTTAAACAAATTAAAGCGGCTAAAGAATTTAATGTTGTGGAATTGGAAAAGTTTTACGAACCCATTTCTAAGCCGTTGACAACTATATCTGATGTGGTTAAGCAACGTCAGCAGCAGCAGCAGCAGCAACAACAACAACAACAACAACAACAACAACAACAACAACAACAACAACAACAACAACAACAACAACAACAACAACAGCAACAACATTATCCAGCTACAAAGTCACATAGTCTCAGTACATCAGTGCAGTCGACTCAAATATCAGGTTTTCCCCAACCTATACATTCCTTTCAAACCTCCACACCTATTCAGCAGCAGCAGCAGCAGCATCGCATTTCAAAAGAAGATATTAGCCAATCGGTGTTTGATACACCCTCGACATCAACTAATACATCTCTCGCATCCGCTGACACCACAACTTCCGATACTTTAAACGCACACCTCAAAGGATTACGTTCGAAACCATCTCTATACGATACTGTATATGGTGTACGTTTTGGTTCAAAAACAGATTATAACAAAAATTTTATTGGTAATTTAGAGGTGCGTTTTCGAAATGGAAATATTGTCTTATACAGAAAAGGGAAAAATATTGCAGAATATGGTGGATCACCGGCACTTTATGATTTGTTATTTCTTAAAACACCCCCAAGTGTAGGCAAGGAACAACAATTAAGTGATAATGTACTTTCAACGTACAAGGAAATTTTGGAATCAACGAGTGCTGTCTACAACAATTTTAAAAAAAGTGATGGTTTACGGGAGACCAGATGGAACAAATATTTACGAATTATTAAACTTCTGATAATGGGCACAAAATTAGGTGGTCCTATTACAAGAAAAAATCTCTCTGAAAAATTACAGTTAATCACAAAAAAGAAATTATTTTCGAAAAAATTTCAATATGTCTATTGGAACAAAGCTAAAGAGTTGGTGGATCGTTTACGTTTGTTGTGGAGTTCCAAAATGGCCGGTCACACTGGACACGAAAATGAAATTATGTCAATCATAGAGGAATTACGAGAAGAAGATATAATATATTAAGCTCAATATTTAATGATATTATTCAGTTCTTCCTTCGATCTGAAACCTTTAATATTACTAATAATATGGAGCCCAGTCTAGAAAAAATCAAGATTGTTAATGAACTACATAGAACGGCTAGAAAAAATTTTGTAAGACGGCGCACGATAATAAAAGGATACAGAGATTTGTGGCAAATTGATTTGGCTGAAATGCAACAGTATGCTGATGAAAACGATGGTTATCGTTATATTTTGGTCTGTCTAAATTGTTACTCTAAATTTGTCTATACCAAAGCCATAAAAAACAAGACTGGTATAGAAGTTACTAATGCGATGAAAAGCATCATTGAAGAGGCATCATATACACCAACAAATTTGCAAAGTGATCAAGGAAAGGAGTTCTATAATACAAACTTTCAAGCCCTGATGAAAAAATATAATATAAATCATTATTCCACTTACAGCACAAAGAAAGCTGCAATTGTTGAGCGAGTCATAAGGACTTTAAAAAATAATTTATATAAACAACTCTCGACAAGAGGATCTTACAAATGGATACATATATTATCGGCAGTAACAAAAACCTATAACCATTCGAAACATCGCACCATTGGAATGAAGCCTGCAGACGTGCAAGAAAAAACACAAATTAAAGCATACGATCATTTAAAAATTGTACCTAAAAAATTTAAGCTTTCCATGGGTGACATTGTGCGTATTAGCAAGTACAAAAGCTTATTCGAGAAAGGATATACGCCCTCTTGGTCAGCCGAATTGTTTAAAGTTGTAAAAGTTAACGTTACAAATCCACGTACTTACTTGTTGGAATCGTTAGAAGAGGGTGTTTTTACGAATCAGAACTACAAAAAACAAGCAGTCCTGGCGTTTATCTAATAGAAAAGGTCCTTAGACAACGCAAAAAAAATCACACCGATCAATTATTTGTCAAATGGCTAGGATTTCCCAACTACTTCAACTCTTGGATATATAAAGCTAATATTGTTTAAATAACATATTGTATGACTATATTTTTAATTTAAAATGTAAAATAAATAAACAATATATTGTAAAATAAAGTTTTTTATTTCAATCTTCATCATTAAAAACAATGACAATAAAACATCACACACATAAATAACATTTCAATATTCTTGAAGGGAAGGTCCAATTCACCGACGACTACGACGTTATCTTCAAGGCTATGCCACTCGGAGTGCGTTCTCCTATTCTTTAAATTCCTTTCCCTTTTTTTAGATTTTTTTTTGAAGTCGAGCCGTACGACAGTGCGCTTAATGAGTCATTTAAAGGCTGATGATAGAGTATTTTGTGAATAACTTCAATTTTTGTTTTAAGCTCACTATTATTTTGGTATATCATGGGGAGGACATCCTTGTTAAATATGTCACATATTACAACTGCAAAATTGTAAAACTTTCTATTAACAAAGTGTTTTGTCACAGCATCGTCATCATCTTTAGGTTCGCCTAAGTTGGTTATGATTTTTCCACCCATATCATACTGCCCATTCGCTGTAAGTTTAAAACCAATCCCTTGTGGCCCAGATAATATATGATATTTTTCATTACATTTCTGACGACCAAATTTATCAATTGTGTTGTTTCCTCGACTCATTTTCAATCTTTACTAAACTATTTTATTTTTATTTGCCCTACTTATATTAAATATTTCAGCTGAGAAAAAGAAACACTGACTATGATCTACTGGGTTGGTATGTTTATAAAAGAAATAAAACAAAATTGTGATTGCAACAGATATTTATTTACAGTTATTTAATTGCACAAATACAAAAATTATAAAAAATTAATTTTCCATGTCTTCATTTTCGTCGCTCAAAATTCTATCCCATCCGACACTCTTTCGATCGTCAACGTCTTGGGCTGTTGCTGTTGCAGAAACCAACTCATATTTTGCAGCAAGCTCACCTGGTAAATGTGGAATATTGACGAGGTATTCTTTTAATTCTTCTTCAACCATTTCAGCACAAAATGTATCCATGTCTATGGAACCATATAAAAATTTGCCGCACAAGTGTGCCCCAGCCATAAAATTGATTGCATCCCTGATCTCGTTCTTATATTGATCTTTGGTTGCATCAATATGCGACCAATCATTTACGTTATCTAACATATCGTGAGCCATATTTCTTAATTCTCTCCCCAACCAAAATATGTATCTATGTACACATTCGTTGGCGGTCGTCGTCGTCGCATCAGCAGACATCTTTAACAGAAATAATGAACACGCGTAAGTATTCTGACATGTGCAACTATATTTTAAATTTAATTACATCCTATTTTTTCAAACAATTTACATACAATTTACTCCAATGAGCCAAAACGTAATAATGTTCGAGTATTGTTTCCAAAAACTCTAGTGCCCTGCCCCAAATAAGTTAGAGTGTATTTACCTTTAGTTTTACTCATAATATCTACAATATCGTCAGATAGTGTTTCGGCCACACGTTTTGGCAAAAAAGTCTCAAATGTGCTATTATCACCGTCATCGTGTAAAGCCACTAAAAGAGTTTTACCAAATCGTGTAGTCATTGAAACCATCTTTACAATTTTATACACTTTGCCTACAATCATTTCGGTAACCTTTTTTCTCTCTAAAACCTCGAAATCTTTGCTGAACATTTCATTAATTTCATCTAGAGTTTCTTTTGCAATACTCATTATTGAAAAAATGGTATATAAATCCAAAAATTACCGTGAATATAAAAGCACTTTCAAAACACTACACGAACACAATATTTGATGTTTATGCCATTGATATCTGCGACTGTTTGAAGTCACTTCTTTTCCCACGAAACTTTATAGCGAGGTTTCAAGGTCGAATTGTAACAATGGTGGGGGTAGCTTAACGATAGAAATAGTGGGAGGAGTATTCAAGGTCAAATGACGTCACACATTTAAATTGGTATAAGGATAACTTCAAGGACAAAATATAATGAAACAAATAACTACATTTTATGTACTTTATTGATTGATTTTTTTCTGCCATTCTTCTATACGTGTAACATTATCACCTAAACCTAATTTTCTTAATTTGTTCAATAATAATTGTTCGTTTTTATTTCTTAGAAAATTCTTACAAACTATACTCGCTAAAATACACACTTCGGCATGGTCCATATACTTAAAAAATACACTAAAATCCTGAGCCTCCGAATCTTGCATTTCAAATGCGTAAAATTCCGAACAGGCTGCAGAAATTAGAAATTCTTCGTACATTTCTCGCACTAAACTTTCCATTTTAACTACTACTACGTTAAACTTAAGTCCTACACTCTAATTTCATCTAACACAAACGGATCTGCAATGAACCTAATCAGTTTTTCCAAACGGTCACTAAACCCCAACTTTTTTATTTCACGAACAAAGTCTTGTAAATTTATTGTTTTGCTGCAATATTTACGACATGCATTCGCAGCCTTTTCATATTCATAAGCCAAATCACAATAGCGCGACGCCCATTCTGCTCGACTTTTCATTGCATCATTGAAATAATTACTAGCTGTTTCAGTGAACTCATCACCCAATTTTTTTACTGTCTCTTGCAAAGCATTATTCATATTATTCACTCATTTTTACATTCACGACACTTTTTTATTGCTGGTGGTGGCCCATCTATATAATGACGATATATTTGTTCATAGTGAATGTAACAGGGTAAGCTTAACTGTAGTTCCTTATCACACCGATATGGCGCTGGCAGCTTATCCCAAATTTGCCGTAAACTCAGCGTATCAACGCAAGTTTTTAAACATTCGAGAGAAAAAAATGCTAGATCCTTCTCTTCAAAATCACACAAACTTTTTAAATTACTCTGATATAAACAAATTACTCTGCCGACTTGCTCTATAATTTTTTCTTTAGATAGTTCCGTATCTGACATTTCACACTGAATGAATGCAAATAGACTCACACAATTTTATAGAACAATTTGCAAGGTCAAAATCATTTCAAGATCATCCCACACTATTACAATGCACAAATAACTACTTCAAGGTCACACACCCAAGATGGCCCCCAACAAAGTCAAGGTCGTCTCGACCAAGGTCAAGGTCAAGGTCACACACACCCTTGAACACAAGGTCAAGGTCAAAGCACACGTGCACTTTCAAGGTCGATGACATGTGGGCGGGGCCAAAGAGAGGTGGTGCAAGGTCAAGGTCAAGGTCGAGGAGTGGGGGGATGAAGAGGATCGGGTTATGTTCACTACTCATGTTCAACTTGGTTTTATGCATTAAAAAGAGGAATGGTATTAAAAGAGCATTCAGTGAACAGTAATATCTATTAATAAACATAAACAGACATAATAATAAACAAGATGTAGTTTTATTTGCATACATACTTCATTATGGATGAGAAGATTTGGTTCATCTTTCATCACACCCTAATTATGAAAGTATATACAATTCAATATAAAATTAAATAGTGCTGTGGTACACAAGAAGCATTCTAAGAATGATTCTCTGAAGCGAAATGCAAAAAATCATAATAGAAATGTAGCATTTAAAAAACTGAAGTTCGTTAATACACATGCACACATATACTCACATCCGTGTATATACGTTCATATTCCCACTCATATACATATATACATACACATATATCCATACATTTACGCTCATATGCCCATTCATATACATATATACATTATACGTACATATATCCGCTCATATACATATATATATATATATATATATATATATATATATATATATATATATATATATACACATGTGTACACGCATATACTCACACTTGCATTTATACACATACCTACATAAACGCATGTATACACCCATATACTCACACATACATACACATACATAAGTATACATGCATGTCTACACATATATTCATACATATACATATCCATCTGCATACTTGCATTCATACAAACGTACACACATATATTCATATGAATACATACATACATATAGGCATACATATCCCGATACAGAGGTTTTTTATAAGTTAAAATATTTGGATAAAAGTATACTCACATTTTAAGTATATTCCTCTACACTGTACAAAAATAGAAACGATTTTTTTTTCTGCTAATATCTAAGAAAGCGAGTGGGTAAAAGTGATGAAACTTAACCCAATTTTTTTTTCGTATTTATGCGCGAAGCCTCGCCGCTTTAGAAGTAATTGATGTGTTTCTAGAAAAAGATACATCCAAGAACCCGATTTGGTAGAGATGATTACAAAAGATCATTCGAAATGGTTCTAAAAATTACTCTATTTTGACTTACAAAACCCGTATTGTTCGAAAAGTCACATAAAATGAGATACAAAGCATTGGAAAACACCCAACATTAATACCATTCAAATAGATGTATATATACAAATATTTTATAGAATCCATTAAACTGTAAACTTAATCTGTTTTGTTCACTCTTCCCTCAATACTTGAAATATTCATTTACATTAGAAGAAATAGAAACAACGAAAAGGCGTCATTAGAGAGGGTATATAGATCGGTGATATCAACACCTAGAGCAGAAATCTCAACAAAAGTAGTGATTTAGATATCAATGATATAATCTATATGCGTTCACCTATTATTTCTGATAATGTAACCACATCCCATTAGCGCTTTATGTCTATTAAAATTCTAGCCATTCTTTACACCTGATGAAAAACGTATCTCTGGTGATCGATAGCAAATATGTATGACGTGGTCTAAAAAGTCCACCCAAAAACCATGTTGTCAGATTCCCGTTTTCTTCCTTTCTTATGGTTACTTAACTAATACAGATCAAATAAATGCAAGGTCTAAGTTATGTGAGTAAAGCTATTTTAACATTAAGTGTAGTTGTTCAACTCTAAACTTAATCTCTTTGAATCCACAATACTCGAAATATTACTTGAAATCAGGTAAAAAAATTGATATAGCAAAAATGTATCATTAATCCTATTAATGTAAGCCATTAATCCTATTCACATACTTTACCTCTTTTCAAATTCTAACAACGCATTGTTACCTAACGAGGAGCGATAATATACAGGCACGGTCGAGTCCAGGTAAAGATACGTTCGGGATTCGGAATTCGTAGAAATGATTTCAAACGATCGTTTAAAACGGATGTAAAATAATAGGTATATATATATATATATATATATATATATATATATATATATATATATATATATATATATATATATATATATATATATATATATATATTGCAAAACTCTATTAAAAACTCCGTAAAGATATATTTTGGTAAAACGTTCATTATCACTTAAAACGACAATAGAACCCAAATATAAAATCGGCCATAAGAGGTACGCTTTATCCCTTTTAAATTTCTAAAAACCCGCCGAGCGGCGGTAGCCAAGACAAGAGTGAGTCCATCCGGAAATTCGAATACAAAAGACTATTTTAAATGGAGGGTCTGGGTAATATGAATAAAGCTATTTTTACTTTAACTGTAGTTGTTAAATTCTAAACTTAATCTTTTGAACCCACAATATTTGAAATAATACATTAAATAAGATAAAATTAAATCAGAACAAAAAGGATTCAATAAAGGAACATATAGAACCCAAAGTCATTACAAATACTTTATCTCTTTTAAAATTCTAACAATACTTGTGACCTAATTCAAAAGGTAGGCATCTGTCGGGCGGTCAAAAGCAGGTACAATAAGGTCCTAAAATATAATAGAACCCCTCGCCTCGGTAAAGGACGGCAGGTCTTGGTTCATCCGAAAATTCGAATACAAAAGACTATTTTAAATGCAAGGTACGGCTAATGTGAATAAAGCAGTTTTAACATTACCTGTTTTGTTAAATTCTAAACTTAATATCCACAATATTCGAAATAATACTTTAAATAAAAATAGAACAAAAAGAATTCAATAAAGGAATATATAGAACCCAAAATCATTACAAATACTTTATTTCTTTTAAAATTCTAACAATACTTTTAATATAATTGAAAGGCAAACATCTGCCGGGTCGTCAAAAGCAGGTACAATAAGCTCCAGAAATACAATAGAACCCTTCGCCTCGGTAAAAGACGGCAGGTGGTGATGCACCTGGCGATCGATAGCTTGTATGACGTCACCCAAAAGATCCACCTCAGTTCCACCCAGACGGAGATCCTTATTTTTTAATAGGATTTATTATAATTATTTAATTAATATAGAGTAATTAATTAAAAACAATAGAAATAACCCTTTAACCCATTGTTTTAAGGGAAAAAACGGGGTTAGGTTAGGTCGATTTTCGTTAATTAATTAAAAAAATAGCATAGGCCACGTATGCGGCCACCCTGGGGCGGCCCCTGAACTCTCATAAAGCCCCTACTAATGTTCTAGAACTTTGTCGAAAATTCGGTTGTAAACCACTTTCTTAATGAAAAATTCGGTGGTAAAATCAGTTTTTCGCTATCACTTTTAGTTTCCAATTAGAATATTCTAGAACTTTGTCGAAAATTCGATAGTGAAGTCAATTTTCATTATCTACCCGAGTTTCCAAATAAAATTTTCTGAACCTTTGTGGAAAATTATGTTCTAAGCTTCTTTGTTGATGACAAATTCGATGATAAAGTTAGGTTTTCTCTCTCTTCTAGTTTTCAAATATAATATTCTAGAACTTAGCCGAAAATTCGGTTCTGGCCTATTTTCTTAATGACAGATCCGATGGCGAAGTCCGTTCTTCGATATCTTTTTGAGTTTTTAAATAGAACGTTCCAGAACTTTATCGAAAATTAATCTTATTTTCTTACTTGAAAGCCATTTTTCTCTATCTCTGCTGGTTACCGGTTATAATCCTCACTTCTGACACCAATTATTACAAATTTCTCTCCTTATATTATTATTGGGTCCAAATAAAACACATCATTTTCCACAACTAAATAACAACTATATAATCACGACTTTTAACACTTTAATATTCAAATACAAACTAATCTAAACTACGCTTACCCTATGTCTATTTATATATCTATAAAATCGATTGGAACATATGAATTGGAATTCTACTAAAAACATAACAAATTATAATGACTCATCGATATAACATTTCATTTGTTACATTATAATAACTATAATTTTATAAGGACGTATAAAAATAATATTCCTAAAGTCCCAAAAAAATTTTCCTGCGCTACAATGTTTTCCGGCACACTCTTTCCAAATGTTTCAATTTTTAAATCCAATGAGGGTGTTTGCGGGAGAATGTGGTAATAGTCGTGATTTTGATGTAAAGTCAAAGCTGAACTATACCAAAATTAATGAGACAGTCATCACAAAAACGTGATAAATCTATAATCCAACAGTATTGACTTTTTGAAGAGGCCGTATCACAAAAATATTCACCACCATCTTTATTACTACAATATTTTCTAATTAACAATAATTTCATAAATCTTTTCAATTTTCTTGACGCATAACTCAGTGGACCAATAATTGCGTATTCAGTTCGTTATCTTCATATATTGATTCTAAGCCATATACGTTAACTCATGTTCATTTCCTGGCATGCGTGTCGGTACAATGGTCCCGCTTAAAGAGAGTTTTCCAAGTAGAAGGAACCTTAAGTGCATCGTCTCTCTTATTTAGAGTGACGTTCTTTTCAATTTTGATGGATTCACGAATCAATCTTGTCTTATAGTGTTCAATATCAGCGACTTGCTGGCAAGTGTCAAAATCAATTTTGTGTCCTGTTTAGTGGTGGTATTGAAAAAGTGCCGATGTTGTCTGTTTGTTTCTTATACTGAATTTATGTTCTTCTAGTCTCGCTGATATTCTTCTATTGGTCTGGCCTATGTATGTTTTATTGCATGTGCCACATGCGATTTTATATATGCCCTGGTTGTCTAGATTGATTTTATCTTTTGGATTTCTTAAAGAAGAGCCTATTATTTTGTAGGCTGTAGATATGTTACGTTTCCGGAGCAATCTACCGATTCTGTCTGTTGTGCCGTTTATGTAAGGAAGTGTAGTGCTTTGTTGTCTATCCTCGGCAGGTGGTCTTGTTTCATACGTTGGTTTTTGTTGCAATTTTATAGCCTTATTTATGGTTGGTGTCTTGTAGTTGTTTTCTTTGAGGGCCCTTTTTATGTGTGACAGTTCCTTTTCTTTTCTTTGGCCATTTGTTAGGCGAAAGGATCTTGATATTAGGATATTGGATACGCTCTATATTTGTGAGAGGTAATGGTGAGAATCAGCATTCAAGTATCTGTCTGTGTGTGTTGGTTTTCGATATACTGTGTGTCGCAAATCTCCATCCATTATTTTGGTTATGAGGACATCTAGAAATGGAAGCTGATTATTTTCTTCAAGTTCCACAATCCGCAGATTGCTCCGGAAACATAACAAATCTACAGCCTACAAGCCACATAAAACAATAGGCACCTCTTTAAGAAATCCAAAAGACAAAATTAAATTAGAAAATCAAGGCATATATAACATCGCATGTGGCATAAAACATAGACGAGAAGGACATAAACTCAGTATAAGAAACAAACAGACAACATTGGCACTTTTTCAACACCTGCACGAAACACGACACAAAACTGATTTTGACACATGCCAGTATGTCGCTAATATCGAACACTACAAGGCAATATTGATTCGTGAATCCATCGAAGTTGAAAAGAACGGCACTTTGAATAAGAGAAACGATGCATTTAATCTTTCTTCTACTTGGAAAACTTTTTAAGCGGGACCATTGTACCGACATGCATACCACGCTTAAACTGACATCAACGGCGGCGCTCGAGAAGCAGACGGAGCCAACGCCAACCAACCGTTACTATCTGCGATCGCGTATAAAGCAGGCTGCACCTTGAATTTATTTAAGTGATTTACAACCAGCAGCAGTTCTATATATATATATATATATATATATATATATATATATATATATATATATATATATATATATATATATATATAGAACGTTTGTGGGGCTGCAGTTAAAAAGATGGTTGGCCAAAAAAGACAACTCTTTTTGTTAGTCTAGCTTTCGAGAAAATTTATTGTCTTCATCAGAACTTCTAAAAAAGAAAAAATATACTTCCTTAAATCTGTTTAATGTAAAATCAAAATCAAAAGAAACTAAAGTGAAAAATAAATATTCTAAAAAGCAAAAAATTTTAATTTATTTCAAAACTTAACTGCAACACGCGGACGTTGTCAAATCGCTATTTCAGAATGAATGAAAGTGATAAATGACAGTCGGCGCTAAAAGCCCGTTTTAAGCGGTAAAATATACACTACCCAAATGCTAGTAATCACTGCGTGGGCGGAGGTAACGGTTCCAACAAATATTATGTTATTGTATCGAGTGGACATAAAAGATAGAGATTGCGAATTAAGGTTGTCGTAACTGTTGAGATGTAATCAAAACAAGCCCGCTCCGCACCCGATTAGACAAATGTGATAATAACAATAAAAACCGTCACTAAACGGTATCTGATTGAAACGATTGAAAATATGAGGGACCGACCGCCATTACTCTCTAGTTATAGTAAGTAATTGTTTATTATGCTGAGGATTTCTATGTCTCCTCTTTTGTTCATAGAAAGTGGCTCATTATTTATGTGAACCATTTCCAGGAAAACTCTTTTGAGAAACTTGTTCTCTTTTGCTAAAATTTTCGATCTCTCAAAGTTCATTATATGACCCTTAGTTAAAATGTACTCGGCGAGAGCACAAGAACGCACTCCTCTGTTACCATTACTCTTATGGGAACTAATTCTACCTGAATGGTTTCTGGAGATTTGACCTATATGCACTTGGTCACAATTCACACATGGAGTCTTATAAACAATGTTCCAGTTTTTCTTCAGTGAAACCGGTGTTTTAGTTTTCGAGTAAAGTAGTGCGATTGCTTTAATTTGTTTAGTCGCAATTTTATTAGAAGTTCCATTTTAGAAAACTTGTTTGAGTTTAGGAGTTAAATTTTCAATAAAGGGCAGCAACATGTAGGTTAGCTGTTGAGCCGCATTGTTGTCTTCAACTGGCAGTGTTAGTATGTATTAATGAAGGTTGGCTTGCCCTTTCAAAAATGTTCTCTTGTATATCATATTGTATGCTATATAAGAGTTTTTGGCTAATTGACAGCGGATATGAGTTTTGCAAAAGCAAATTGTTTTCACAAATTGGAGATGTACCATTTCTGAAATAAGGATGAATGAGTTTAATTGCCTTCCTTTCATTCCCAATATGAGGTTAATTTTCATTTTTGATGATTCATAAGAATGGAAATTTATAAATCTGTTTGAGAAAATGGGCTTCCTGTACCAGCTGGTTTTTAAAAGGTTGGTTTCTGTGCATGTTCCAACATGTCCAGGAATGGTATGCTGTGTGATGAATCTTCCGTTTCGACTGGAAACTGGAAATGAAAGTTGTATGACTTAAACATCTCTAGAGTTTCATCTATTCTGTGGGCCAGAAGGACAAGAAGCAGGTCATCCACGTACCTATTTACAAAAGGGATATAAAAAGGAAGTCTCCAATAAGATCATCTAAAACATAATTAACTAGTATTGGTAATATTTCACTTCCCATAGGAATTCCAAAGATCTGCTTATAATAGGTGTTACCGAAAACAAAGATAAAAGTGAGAACTCTTTCGAACGTGCCCCAATCCATTGTACTAAAATTGGATATATCATTCCAATGATCTTTAAGGCTTGCTAGGACTATTAATAAATTCACTCAAAGAAAAAAGAATCTTTGACATAGTAATTGTTATCTGTATTGTAAGTTAAAGTTAATGTGTTGGTGATATAAGTGGCTAAGGGGCCTCCTCTTCTTCAATAAAGCGACCGTCCTTCAGTCAGGGGCGGATCCAGCCTCTCTCTTTGGGGGGGGGGGGGCGGTGATATTATAAAAGTACAGTATGGCAAGAAAAACAAGCAGCATACTCATTCCTAATATAAGCTCTTGGGGGGGGGGGGATCGCAAGTATACTGTATTCAAGAACTAGAGATAGTAATAAAACTATTACCGAAACCTCCAACGTACCTGCTCCAGTGCCGCTGGTAACTGAGAACTGCCGTAAATCTAATTATATTTCATTATGCTTAAATACATTTTATAAATTTACTGCAACATAAAAATTCTGATAGTTTAATTTAATTTCTGTCAGTGAGCAAATTACACCTTACAGTTTGTTCTTAGTGATTAGATTTGTTTGTGCTTGTTTTTATATATTATTTGGGATTAGTGAGATACCCAAAAAGATATCAATATCTAGATAATAATGTTAAAAGCTCTGTTCAGATGTGTTCCAACATGACAGAAGTTGGAAAATTTACTATATACCGAATACTGAAGGAGAAACAAACGACGGGAATTGTTAGTACTCCCAAGCCACATTCTATCACAGGCAGACGAAAAACCTCGTTGGAAGAAGAGATGAAAACTGCAATTAAAGGGCTTATATATACATTTTATTATGAGAAGCAGATCCCAACCATCTACAAAATTCTAACTAAAATCAATAAAGATCGCAATTTACCTGAAATTAAAAGAACTGATCTCTGGAAATTGCTCACAGAAGTTAATTTTTTCTGGGAAAAACCAGACAGAAAATCTGTTCCTATAGATCGTCCGGAAACTGTCCGTTGGAGAAGTAAATATCTCTCTTAAGTAATAGGTAGAGTTGCTAGAAATAACACAATTAACAAAATTAGTAATTTAACTAAACTTTTGAAAGATTTTTTTGAATAAAGTTACTGCGTAAATTGGGAAAAATCCATATAACAAAAGAATAAAACAAAATGTGAGAACTCGATCTCATGATCGATGAGATAGAGGAACCAATTATAATTAATTTATGCGAAGATAGTTTTACTGACTTTGATTAGGAATTAGATACGTAATGTTTACTAGTGTAAAAACAATTTATTATTTAAATTTTTGCTTTTGTTGTATTTTATTGTTTAATGTTGTTTATGTTTTTTTTTATTTTTTTTTATATATTTTTATTTTAGTGTGTCGCACTCTTTAATTTTATATATATTTAATTCTAATTAGCCGTAAGTTTTTTATTATTTTATTATTGTATTTGTCTCTTTTTCTTAAGCGTGTAGAATTAACATGTTTATCTTATTTTTTTGGGGGGCTATCGTATTTCCATATAATAAAGTAAATTAAATTAAGATATCAGTACAATAGAAATAAAAATAAGTAGGTCTAATTTTAATTAATAATAATAGATCTAATTTTAATTACAACATAAAAAAAGTAATTACATTTGAATCCCTTTTTAGTGTTAAAATAAACTGAAACATCAAATACCCTAAAAATGTTTTTAATTAATAATAAAATGACCGATAGCCCCAAAAATATTTTAATATTATATGGACGAATTTATTTTTTTATATATGTTTACCTTTTTGTATTTTTGATAATGGATATTTCGTAAGTATTTAAATTATAACTTCGAATTTTTTTTAGAGCAAAGCAACAACTTACAAGGTCTGTGTAAGACCGATACTGACCTACGGCACAGAAACAAGAAATGAAACAACAAAGACAAAACAAATTATGAGAACCACAGAAATGAAAACGCTGAGAATGATCACGGGAACAAGTTTAAGAGATAGAATAAGAAACGCAAAAATACGCGAGGACAGCGGAGTGGGGGATGTTGCGAAGTGGGTTCGAAACCGTCGTAGGCAGTGGAGAGATCACGTGGAACGAATAGGCGATGACAGACTAGCAAAAACTGTGATGAGAAAGAAACCAAACACCAAACGGCCGCCTGGACGGCCCCCCAAAAGATGGAGAGACAGCTGGATTTCGACCTCAAACGAGGATCGATGAGGCATTGTGTAGATAACAGAACTTGGTTCTACCTAGAAGAAGAAGAAGAAGAAGAAGAAGAAGAAGAATTTTTTGAGAGAATAAGGCTACTTTTTAGTCCATTATTATAGATCATTATTTTTGATTATAAAATTTCTAACCCCGTTCCTATGAAAAATATGTGTCTAACAGATTTTGATAAAGACACGGAACTAAAGAACACAGGTAGTTTGCGAAGAGAAAAAGGGTAAAAAATGATTTAATACTCTCTCTAGTTCTTAAATAAACTGTAGTATAAGAGGAAAAATCGGGTCCATTTTCCTAAACTCAAAGCTCTTGGGGGGGGGGAGTGATCGCCCCCCCCCCCTTGGATCCGCGCCTCCCTTCAGTTCTTCGACAAACTTATTAGCTTTTTTTTGTAATATGTTTGTGAGATTGTTGTTTATTTTTTTATAGTATTTAGTATCATTAAGCAAGATTTGTAAATTGTTAATGTAGTCTTCCTTTTGCATCACCCTAGTCACATTACCCTTATCACTATGTACTAAATATAAGTTTGGGATTTATTTTGGGATTTATTATAAAAAGGGTTTGCTTTTATTATAACTATCAATCAAATATGGTCGATGGTCTCGATATTGATGTAAAAAATTAGGCAAGACATTCGAGCACTGTGATCTGAGGGTGTTCCTTTCACTATCATTAAATTTTGATGTCGTCTAATGTTGGACAAATAATAAATTTTGGACCAAGTGACAGAAGCTGTTTGACTTCACATCGAATTTCAACACTTATCAAATTTTTTATCCATACAGGGTGAGTCAACGATTGGATGAAGTAAGTTTGTGCCTTTTCGGTGAAATTTACAAAGAAACTATATTTATTGTTTGATACAGTTTATTTTTACGCAGATTTTAAAAATATTTAGGATTCTACAGGGTGAGCCAAAAAACTAGGACAGCATAAAGTTTTATTTTTTTAAACAGAACACCCTATATACGAATCGTATTTTCGATTTAGCTTATAATTTTAAATCTTTTTTATTGAGGGTTTACTATAACAAAACTTTATAGTTTCTGAGATAATTAAGTTTAAAGAAAAAAAGTCACATTTTCAAACATCAATTCAATCCTAAATAACGTTTTCAATTTTGTGACAAATATATTCAAATTTGGAATTTAGCAAGGCCAAGGACAAGTTAACATAATTTTTACCTAATATTTGCAATAAAAGCTACAGGGTGTTGAACACATCGGCTCAAATTTGAACAAGTTTAAATGAATAAATATCTTTTTTTTTAAATGGTACACCCTGCATATTTTCATGTTATTTAATAGAGTAATAAAAACCCTAAAAGTTTTGTTCAATATATCCTATACCTATTTATAATAGTTTTTGAGATATTTCAGTTTTTCTTATTTTCCATACTTTTTTACAGAAATACTCTTCATTATCATAGTAGCCATGTAAAATAATAAAAAAAAAAACTACAGAAACAAACAGAATGTGGTTAAATATGATGAAATACATTATTTGTTATATTACAATGGCAATAGTTTAATTAAACATAATGTGAAAAAATTAACACAACAATAACGACAAGGCAAATACATATTTACTTTTATACTAAATTGAAACAAAAAAATTACCTATTAAATACTGAGATTAATTATTTCTTTTTAATAAGTGTTCGAATAAACGACCCTCTTGTGCAATGCACAAATTTAGTCTTTTTTGCAGATTTTCTCGGACCCTGGACAAAATTAGTGGCGTTATTGTTCTACAGGTATCCCTAATCCTGTTTCGCATATCTTCCACTGTTGTTGGTGGATTAACATACACCTTATTTTTAATATAACCCCATAAGAAGAAATCTAATGGGGTGATGTCGCAAGACCTTGGTGGCCACTCAATGAAACCCTCACGTCCAATCCATTTTTGCGGATATCGTTGGTCCAAAAACGCACGAACTTCACGATGGTCATGCGGAGGCGCACCATCGTGCTGGAACCACATACTGTCGAGCTCATCCCTATCGAGACCTTGAAGCAGTTGGGGTAGTTCTTCTTGTAGAAAGTTCAGGTAACTATGGCCATTTAGTGGTTCATTAAAAAAGTGGGGCCTAATAATTCGATTATGATGAATACCACACCAAACATTTAATGACCAGTGGTTTTGATGTTGCACCTCTCTAATCCAAAATGGGTTTTCTGTGGCATAATGATGCATGTTGCGTCTATTTACGGCACCGTTACTTCTAAAAGTAGCTTCATCACTAAACATTACCTTGCATAATAAATTTGGATTTAATTGAATCTCCGCATTTATTGTACGACAAAAGTTTACACGACTTTCAAAATCCTGTCCATGCAATTCTTGGTGTAATTCCATGTGATATGGATGATACCTATATTTCTTGGTAGTACGATTAGCGGTGGATTGTGATGTTTCACATAATGCTGTTAACTGACGGCTACCAATATAAGGATTTTCCTAAACATTTAACAATACTTGTAGTTCTTTTTCTTCATTAGTTACTGGTTTGTTGACCACTTTACGTTTTGGATAATCAACAGTACCAGAAGAATCAAATCTTTGCATTAAGTTTTGAAAAGTATGGGTATTAGAAGGCAATTTTTTTTGAGCCTCTCCTATTGTATAAATCATATCTATTAACTCATTCTTTGGAAAATTCATTTTACAATATAAGATGAATGCAAAAAAAACCAAACTATACTACATAAAAATCAAAAGAAGCGATTGCGGTTATAAATTTGACACACAGAAAAATGTTCTTTTACATTGTTTTTGCCATGGCTACTATGATAATGAAGATTATTTCTGTAGAAAAGTATGGAAAATAAGAAAAACTGAAATATCTCAAAAACTATTATAAATAGGTATAGGATATATTGAACAAAACTTTTAGGGTTTTTATTACTCTATTAAATAACATGAAAATATACAGAGTGTACCATTTAAAAAAAAAGATATTTATTCATTTAAACTTGTTCAAATTTGAGCCGATGTGTTCAACACCCTGTAGCTTTTATTGCAAATATTAGGTAAAAATTATGTTAACTTGTCCTTGGCCTTGCTAAATTCCAAATTTGAACATATTTGTCACAAAATTGAAAACGTTATTTAGGATTGAATTGATGCTTGAAAATGTAACTTTTTTTCTTTAAACTTAATTATCTCAGAAACTATAAAGTTTTGTTATAGTAAACCCTTAATAAAAAAGATTTAAAATTATAAGCTAAATCGAAAATACGATTCGTATATAGGGTGTTCTGTTTAAAAAAATACAACTTTATGCTGTCCTAGTTTTTTGGCTCACCCTGTAGAGTCCTAAATATTTTTAAAATCTGCGTAAAAATAAACTGTATCAAACAATAAATGTAGTTTCTTTGTAAATTTCACCGAAAAGGCACAAACTTATTTCATCCAATCATTGACTCACCCTGTACTGGCAAATCCCTGAGCTACTGGGATTTGAAGTTATTAATTTTATGCAGCGGTCTTAATTTAATACTATTCAAAAATTTTTTATAGGTGCTAGTTTGCCTTCTGTCAAACTCATCTAGTATGTGAAATGGAAATATTGAGGTAAGTTTAGAGATTACAGTTTGACGATTTTTTAAAAGTTGATGAATTTCATAGAAAGTGGACTTTAAACTTTTCTCCAAGTTGTGATTGAAATTTTGAATCCCACGTCTTGTTGGTCCTTGAGGTACGTGTAACATTGCTGTGGTGTTGTGTGTGCCATTGGTTATGTGTAGTGGTTTAATGTCGTATTGTTTGCATTTAATTAGAAAAATTTTTCCGGATTTCAAAAACGCCAGCTTGGTGTTAATTTGGTTCATGTTTTAAGTAAACTCACCGTAGCAGGTCCATAATATTGTTCGATGGTATTAAAAACCTCCATTTCTGTAAACTTAAAGAGAAGGTAGTCTCGTGACTGGGCTAGTTAAGAAAAAGTCAAATAAACCGAAAGGTTTAAGGCACTTTTGTGGGGCTTCAGTCAAAAGGATCGTTGGCCAGAAAATAAAGTTTTTTTTGTTAGTCTAGCTTCCAGAAATTTTATTCTCTTCATCCGGACTTCTACAAAAGAGAAAATACCCTTCCTTAAATCTATTTATCGTAAAATAGAATTAAAGAGAGACAAAATGACAAAAGATACACTCTTCACGCGGTTAGACAATTGTGATAATAACAATAAAAATAGTGACTAAATGATATCTGACTGAAAAAAATTGAACTGCAATTCTTTTGCAAAACTCATATCCGTTTTCAATTATCAATAAACTCTTATATAACAAACAATATGACATACCAAAGAACATTTTTGAAAGGGCAAGCCAACCTTCATTAATACATACACAAAGAACTCAACTATCATTGCCAGTTAAAGACAACAATGTGCTTCAACAACTAACCTACATTTCGCTGCCCTTTATTGAAAATTGAACTTCTAGATTCAAACAAGTTTTCTGAAATAGAACTTCTATTAAAATGGCTACTGAACGAATTAAAACAATCGCATTACTTCACTCGAAAACTAAGTGTATATAGGTCAAATCTCCAGAAACAGAGGAGTACGTTCTTGTGCTCTCGCCGAGCACGTTTTAAATAGGTAATATATGATAAACTTTGAGAGACCGAAAATTTTAGCAAAAGAGAACAACTTTCGCTTTCATTCATTCTGAAATGGCGGCTCGACAACGTCCACGTGCTAGCAGTTAAGTTCTCAAATAAATTCAAAATTTTTACTTTTTAGAATATTTATTTTTATTATAACATATAATCCTAGTGTGATATGTAAATCCTAGTGTAAAGTGCAAAATGATATTTCTGTTGAACAAAACCTGGCCTTTTATACATATTCACTTTGTAGGTTTCTCTTTATTTTTATTTTACGATAAATAGATTTAAGGAAGGCTATTTCCTTCTTTGTAAAAGTCCCAATAAAGAGAATAAAATTTCTTGAAAGTTACACTAACAAAAAAGAGTTTTCTTCTTTTGACTGCAGCCCCACAAAAGTGCCATAAACCTTTCGGTTTAGTTAGCTTTTTCTTAACAAGTCCAGTCATGACACTACCATATATATATATATATATATATATATATATATATATATATATATATATATATATATATATGTATGTATATATATATATATATATATATATATATATATATATATATATATATGTTTATGAGGCTTTCACGGATTCCTCCGTGTGAGATGCAATAGCAGTGGATATATCCACATTATGCCGTTGTAGTGCTGAAATCACATTCAGCAAACGTACAACTATATGCAACTCCGTGAATAGATGAAGTAAAATACGAACAGTAATTGCAAACTTCGCTCCATCACATCCTTTCCGTGCTAGAGGTTGCACAATTTGAATAAATTGCTACAGAACACAATTCATCTCATGACACCACCATCGAGATGATGGCCTACCTGTACCACCATACCGAGAAGAAAGTCAAAACTTACCCTCCCCGCCATAGTGATATGACAGAGGTACATGTTTCGTCTCTACTAGACTCATCAGGGTACCGACATGCACCTGTTTGTGCAAAGGACAGATCGGAAGGAAGTATGCAACACCGAGTGCGGCTTCGCCGACCTCCCGCCGGATGGCGTATATGTTTATGAGGCTTTCACGGATTCCTCCGTGTGAGATGCAATAGCAGTGGATATATCCACATTATGCCGTTGTAGTATCACTATGGCGGGGAGAGTAAGTTTTGACTTTCTTCCCGGTATGGTGGTACAGGTAGGCCATCATCTCGATGGTGGTGTCATGAGATGAATTGTGTTCTGTAGCAATGATTCTATTTTAAACATATGTTATAATAATATTAAATATTCTACAAAGTTTCAGACAGATGTTCGTTTCTTGCGACCCAAAAGACCTCCAAAAATGTCACCAATTGTACCCAAAATGTTTCCTACAGTATCACCAAGATCACTTGATAGCTTTTAAGCCTCACTAATAATTTCTTCTGTAACACTAGTTACTTGAGTTGATGTATCGCCAAAAACGTAATATTTGTTTTGCTGGAACATAAGATATTTAATTTTTACAAATATTCAACCAGCTATAAATTGGAATGTTTTTTTTTTGTTTATCAGCATTAGCAACATTTTGTCGGTGAGATAGAACAGAAAAAAATTTTAAAAGAATATTTGGAATTTATATCCACAAGTTTGATGTTTACAAACTATCACTTTGATTCTGGAGGTGGGTTTTTACGCTGGCTTTATGTTTTTCTACTTTAAAATTTTTAAAAAATTTATTAAGTTGTTTGTTTTATAGATTAAATTATGTCCGCACTATGTAATATCAAAAAAAAGTATTTGGCCTTCTTTGCAATCTGCTTTAATTTTTTTAATAGCTGACTGTAAACTTTCAATTGACCAAGAACTATTAAATAATAATTACTTCCAGATAATGACTAACATTATCAAAAAAGCACATTAATATTACTTGATAGTTGTTAAAACATAAACTTACCTAATTTGAAATTGCCCACCATCAACAATACTAGAAGGAAAATGCAGCTAAACACTCTGTAATCAGACATAGTGAAGTAAACGAAAATTTTTTGATAAATGTTAATATAGTTTTCAATATAGTACATGAAAAATCTTTATTTAATACTTCGGTTTTTTGACATAAATATTTATTTGTACAAAATGAATCAAAAGAACTTTTGTTATGTTATATTATTGTTATTAATATTGCGGAACTAATATTGAATAAAGTTACAACCTAGTAAAAAAATTAGCGATGTTTAATTTTTATTACAATGCGGTAAAAATACTATTTTATTGTCATTGGATTCTTAATTTCATTTTGTGCTAATAATTATTCAAACCATTTATTTCCCTCTATGGTGTTTAACGCCATTAGGATGGAATTTCGAAAAATACATGTTTTTAATAATAACCTTCTTAACAATATCCCTCTCTTTTTTAAAGATAAATCTACACTTTGATGAAACAAATTACCTCGTTTCCATCCCTACACTGGCGCGGATCCAAGGGGAGAGCGGTGGGGGCGATCGCCCCCCCAAGAGCTTTGAGTTCAGGAAAATAGACCCGATTTTACCTCTTATACTATAGTTTATTCAAGAACTAGAGAGAGTAATAAATCATTTTAACCTTTTTTTTTTCTTCGCAAACTACCAGTGTTCCGTTAGTCCGGTATCTGGCAAAATCTGTTAGACACATATATTTTTCATAGGAATGGGTTAGAAATTTTATAATAAAAAATACCGGTCTATAATAATGGAGTATTTGGGTTGGATAACAATAGATATTTGGAGGTGTGAATTGTTAAAAAAGGATTTTAATCCTTGTCATAGGCGTCGGAAGGAGGTTTCTTTTATCACTAAGTATTTATGGCATAGAATATTATTTCGGTAATCAACTTAAAATAAAAGTTTTTAAAATATTGTTTTATTTCTTATGGTTTCTTAATAATCCACATACATATAGATAATTTTGACATGTTTAACACAAATCACAACTGTATTTTTATTATTTTTAATTTTGGCATAGAAGCCGTTTTAGGCACATTCAGAATAAAACGTAGCCTTTTTCCCTCAAAAAATTCTAAGTTATAATTTATTATTAATTACTTACAAAATACCCATTGTCAAAAATACAAGAAGTTAAACATATATAAAAAAATAAATTCTTCCATATAATATTAAAATTTTTTGGGACTATCGGTCATTTTATTATTAATCAAAAACATTTTTAGGGCATTTGACGTTTCAGTTTATTTATTTCGTAAACCATCTGCAGAATAACAATTTAACAATCAGAACAATCAAAGTCAGTGAAGCTATCTTCGCTCAAATTAATTATAATTGATTCCTCTATCTCACCGATCATGAGATCGAGTTTCCACATTTCCTTTTATTCTTTTATTATTTGGATTTTTCCCAATTTTCTGCAATAACTTTATTCAAAAAATCTTTCAAAGGTTCAGTTAAATTACTAATTCTGTAAGTTGTGTTATTTCTAGCAACTCTACCTTTCACTTAAGAGAGATATTTCCTTCTCCAAAGGACATTTCCGAACGATCTTTTGTCGACGGTTGGGATCTGCTTCTCATAATAAAATGTATGTATAACTCCTTTTATTGCAGTTTACATCTCTTCTTTCAACGAGGTTTTTCGTCTGCATATGATTGAATGTGGCTTGGGAGTAATAACAATTCCAGTGTTTTTTTTTCTCCTTCAGTATTCGGTACATAGTAGAATTTCCAACTCCTGTCATGTTGGAACACATCTCAACCGAGCTTTTAACATTATTATCGGGATATTGATGTCTTAATGCATCATAAACATTCATTGTAATAAGTTTTTCGTTGAGGAAAAAATCCCTGGTTTAATGATTTTGGAATACATATTGAGATGGAAGCCATATCTTTTGGCTATCTCACTAATCTCAAATAATATATAACCATTAAGGACACACTGTAAGGTGTACTTTGCTCACTGACAGAAATTAAATTAAACTATCAGAAATTTTATTGTTGCAGTAAATTTATAAAAGCTTATAATATTTAAATATAATTAAATTTAATTAGATTTACGGCAGTCCTCAGTTACCTGCTGCACTGGAGCAGGTACGTTGGAGGTTTCGGTACCAGTTTTATTACTCTCTCTAGTTCTTGAATAGAGTATAGGAATGTGTATGCTTGCGATCGTCCCTCTCCTTCCCAAGTTTAGGAAAATAGAACCGATTCTGCCTTTTAAATTAGGAATATGTATGCTGCTGGCACTCCCTCCCCGTTGACAACTCGTTTTTTTTGCGATTGCCCCCCCTCCCCTTCCCAAGAGCTTTCAGTTCAGGAAAATGGACCCGATTATACTAGGAATGTGTATGCTGCTCGCATCCTTCCCCTATTGGCAACTTTTTTTTTTTCTTGTGATCGCCCCCCCCCCCTCTTCAAGAACTTCAAATTCAGAAAAATAAACCCGACCCTGCTTCTTACACTAGAAATGGAAATGTTGCTGGTGTCTCTCCCCCCCCCCCCCCCGTCGACAACTTGCTTTCGCTTGCCATATTGTACTTTTCTGATATCACCGCCCCCCCCCCCCAAAGAGAGAGGCTGGATCCGCCCCTGACCCTACATAGGTCGAATTAAATGGAGGAGACAAGTTTTTTTACTCTAGCTGAAAAGCTGAGGTGCCAAATCTTACTTTTTTTCACTTTTATGAAAGGTTCCATTAAAAAGAAACATGAAGATCCAGATAGAGATGATTATCACATACAATGAGGTTTCGCGTACAGCACATAATTGAAAAATTGCGAAAACAATTTTGATTTTTATAACTTATAAGCTTGTATAAAATTATGTTCGCCTCCCTTTCTATAACACTTTAACATTTCTATATTTCGTTCCTCAAGATTCAACAAATTCTCTAAATTCTAATCAATCAAGGACAAACCGTCTTATGGTTTTGATGGTTTGATTTTGCTTACTTAATTCAGTAAGGTGGCCAAGAAAAACATATTCTCGTACGTTTTCTATAATTTGATGGTTTATTTTTTACAGTTCAATATAATTTGGTTTGCCATAGTTCACCCGCAATCCTATGATTTTGATACTAGGGCTGCATTAACATTCGTTTTACTTCTTCTTCGTATCCGCTTATGACTATGTCGTCTATATATTGCAGACGATTGAGATATATGCCATTGATGTATATTATTTTATTTTCCCAGTATAGTGTTTTAAATACGTTTTTCAATGCATATGTAAAAAGTTTAGGAGGGATGGTGTCCTCTTTTCTAAAGCCTCTTTAAAATGGTATTTTTTTCGTAGACTTAACTTGCATAGTGGCCTTCTTATAAATATCCTTTAACAAAATGATGTAACGAGAATCTATTCTTGCGTCATCTAGTCCTTCAAATATTGACCAGAACTCCATCAAGTTGAAGAATTTTTGAAAGTCCATAAACTTAGATGTAAGGCAAAGTTTTAATCTTCGCATTTCTCGACCAAAGTTCGTACGATTTAAAGATGGTCAATAGTGCTATAATCTTACCTCTCCGAGAGATTGACAAAAGTTCATTTTACTGTTAGTTAGTTATAAGAATTTTTGTTAACACCTTATAACAGATATGATATATAATATATATATATATATATATATATAATATATATATATATATATATATGTATTTATATATTTAGTTGGTTATTTTCTTTATATAACAGATATGATATATATATATATATATATATATATATATATATATATATATATATATATATGTATTTATATATTTAGTTGGTTATTTTCTTGGGAATATGGTTCATTTTATATTGAAACTACATATATAAAGTAGTCATACTTATTGTATATATATATTTTTATTTTTCAGGACGTTTCGATTCTTTCGAATCTTTTTCAATTGACGGTTTCGGCGAATGCTACAAAAATGTACATTTTTAATATTATTATATATGGAATAGGAGGTTAAAAACTTACCATTAAGAACAGAGATTTTATATATATATATATATATATATATATATATATATATATATATATATATATATATATATATATGTATTTATATATTTAGTTGGTTATTTTCGTTATATAACAGATATGATATATATATATATATATATATATATATATATATATATATATATATATATGTATTTATATATTTAGTTGGTTATTTTCTTGGGAATATGGTTCATTTTATATTGAAACTACATATATAAAGTAGTCATACTTATTGTATATATATATATATTTTTATTTTTCAGGACGTTTCGATTCTTTCGAATCTTTTTCAACTGACGGTTTCGGCGAATGCTACAAAAATGTACATTTTTAATATTATTATATATGGAATAGGAGGTTAAAAACTTACCATTAAGAACAGAGATTTTTGTTTTAAACAAAAATTAATTACATCATAAACCAATTATAACCACTCACTCTTTTGTGTATTCACTTTTCAAAAGTATTTTTAACAGTCCAGTTAGAAGAATGGACACTACATTTTTAACCCTATAACTGCCTTGACTTGACTGAATGTGGAACCCAGATGGTGTATGTTTTAGGTACTTTAAGTGGCGTAAAAAGTTTGGGTCTTTTAATTGAAGTGATATTTTCCTGAAAAAATATCGTGATTCAATTTAGGAGAATTGAAGGCGGAGAATTATTCTTATTTATTGTTTTATTTATTATTAGAAATTCCCTTATATTGGTTTATTTTAATATGTTGAAATAAATTTGATTTAGATTATTGATGTCTGTTTTATCGTTTACGGCGTTCGGATTTTTTTTTATTGCAATCATTTCGTAAAATTCTCGTTTTCCTTTGTTAGTTTCAGTTTTCAAGATTTTTGTATTTTCATAATCAAAGGTGTGCTTGTGTTTCATTTCGTGTTTTTTTAGAGCTGTAATATCTTTTTTGTCATATTTATGTCCATTTAGACGATTTTACAGATACTGACTAGTTTGGCCGATATAATTCGATGGACAATCCTTGCAGGGTATTTGGTAGACAACATTTGATTTTCTGTTTTTTGGAATGTCACTTTTTAATTTGCTGAAATTGCTTTTGAGTAAATTATTGCCCTTATGACTAGTGGTTATATTATGTTTTTTAAAAAAAGTTTGAAAGTTTTCGGAAAGTTTTGGTATGTATGGCAAGGAAAGATATTGTTTTTTAGTTTTATTGTGTTCTAAATTTTCTGTTTTAGTGTTTCCATGTTTGAATTTTTCTAGCCTTTCTTTAAATATTTTATTAATTAGTTTATTTGGGTAAGAGTTTGTCATAAGGACCTCTTTTGCTTTTTTTGATGCAGTTGTTTCTGAATTCTGGACTACTAAGGATGATGGCTCTATCGGCTATTCCAATTATGACTGATTTTTTTTGGGCCATGTGGTGTTGGAAATTGTAGTTGAGGTAGCGACCAGACCATGTAGATTTTGTGTACCACTTAGTTAGTATTGTATTATTTTTGTGATGCAATGTCATATCTAGGAAATCTATGTGGTTATTATTTTTAAATTCTATGGTAAATTGTAATTTTTCATGATAGCTATTAAATTTGTTTAAAATATATGAATCTTGATTTTTTGGTATAGCTGTTATGCAGTCATCTACATATCTGTAAAAGAATGGTAGTTTGAATTTTAAGCTGTTGATAACTTCCGTTTCTAGGTCTTCTAACACTAGTTGAGCAATAATACTTGATATGGATGCACCCATCGCGCAACCCTCAATTTGCTTAAAGAATACATTTTTGTATTTGAAGTATGTAGAAGTTAGGCAGATTTCTACAGCTTCAAGAAAATCATCTAATGGTATATCAGTGTATTTCTTTATTTCTGACCATTTTTTTCTGATTACCTTTAAGGACACATGTTAAATAAATCTGGTTAACACATTTTTAAACAAAGAAAAACGTAAATTTGAAAAAAAATTCATAAATATCCAAAAAAATAACATCACTAATTAAAAAACAAAAACCAATTGTGAAACATGCACTAATTGACACAAATAACTGGATTGAAAATTTGACTAATATCGAACTTCCTAGTTATGTTCGTGAAACTCTCTCCCTAGGGCCAAATTTTGCCACACCAATTACCGACCCAAAACACGTGCCTATCCCAGAAATTATTACAAATATTGAAATGGCTATCAACAATAAAAATACAGAAGTCAAAAATGAAATCAGGGCAGTGTGTTGTAACATATTAACTAATTTCAAGGCTAAAAATAACAATCCCCATAATTCCAATAAAAATAACACTGACAACAGCATTACCAAAAAAAAGTCAACAAAACCAAAAAATTTCTAAGAGACAATCCAGATTTAATTGTTTTACAACCCGACAAATCAAACAAAACAGTTATTATGAAAACTCGGATTACAATGCAAAAATCATGCAATTACTCAATGACACCAACACATATAAAGAAGTTAAAGCTGATCCTACCAGCTCATATCAAAAAAAAATAATGACCTAATAAAAAAATGGGAAAACAAACAGTTTATTTCACCAAATGTAGCAAAAGACCTAACTACAAATAACGCTTCACCACCACGCATATATGGGCTACCTAAATTACATAAACCCGGAATTCCACTTCGACCAATTGTATCTTGTATACAATCGCCTTTTAATGCACTCTCGAAATATCTCAAAAATATCTTAGCAAATGTCACTGGCCAAAATAATTTTTACATTAAAGACTCATGGAGCTTTAAAGAAAAAATACAAAACGTTAAAGTCTCAGAAAACTACGTATTGATCTCATTAGACGTTGTATCTCTCTACACAAATATACCCATAAATGTGTCCTTAAACATGATCAGAAAAAAATGGTCAGAAATAAAGAAATACACTGATATACCAATAGATGATTTTCTTGAAGCTGTAGAAATCTGCCTAACTTCTACATACTTCAAATACAAAAATGTATTCTTTAATCAAACTGAGGGTTGCGCGATGGGTGCATCCATATCAAGTGTTATTGCTCAACTAGTGTTAGAAGACCTAGAAACGGAAGTTATCAACAGCTTAAAATTCAAACTACCATTCTTTTACAGATATGTAGATGACTGCATAACAGCTATACCAAAAAATCAAGATTCAAATATTTTAAACAAATTTAACAGCTATCATGAAAAATTACCATTTACCATAGAATTTGAAAATAATAACCACATAAATTTCCTAGATATGACATTGCATCACAAAAATAATACAATACTAACTGAGTGGTACACAAAATCTACATGGTCTGGTCGCTTCCTCAACTACAATTCCCAACACCACATGGCCCAAAAAAAATCAGTAATAATTGGAATAGCCGATAGAGCCATCATCCTTAGTAGTCCCGAATTCAGAAACAACTGCATCAAAAAAGCAAAAGAGGTCCTTATGACAAACTCTCACCCAAATAAACTAATTAATAAAATATTTAAAGAAAGGCTAGAAAAATTCAAACATGGAAACACTAAAACAGAAAATTTAGAACATAATAAAACTAAAAAACAATATCTTTCCTTGCCATACATACCAAAACTTTCCGAAAACTTTCAAACTTTTTTTAAAAAACATAATATAACCACTAGTCATAAGCGCCATAATTTACTCAAAAGCAATTTCAGCAAATTAAAAAGTGACATTCCAAAAAACAGAAAATCAAATGTTGTCTACCAAATACCCTGCAAGGATTGTCCATCGAATTATATCGGCCAAACTAGTCAGTATCTGCAAAATCGTCTAAATGGACATAAATATGACAAAAAAAATATTACAGCCCTAAAAAAACACGAAATGAGACACACGCACACCTTTGATTATGAAAATACAAAAATCTTGAAAACTGAAACTAACAAAGGAAAACGAGAATTTTACGAAATGATTGCAATAAAAAAAATCCGAACGCCGTAAACGATAAAGCAGACATCAATAATCTAAATCAAATTTATTTCAACATATTAAAATAAACCAATATAAGGGAATTTCTAATAATAAATAAAACAATAAATAAGAATAATTCTCCGCCTTCAATTCTCCTAAATTGAATCACGATATTTTTTCAGAAAAAGATCACTTCAATTAAAAGACCCAAACTTTTTACGCCACTTAAAGTACCTAAAACATACACCATCTGGGTTCCACATTCAGTCAAGTCAAGGCAGTTATAGGGTTAAAAATGTAGTGTCCATTCTTCTAACTGGACTGTTAAAAATACTTTTGAAAAGTGAATACACAAAAGAGTGAGTGGTTATAATTGGTTTATGATGTAATTAATTTTTGTTTAAAACAAAAATCTCTGTTCTTAATGGTAAGTTTTTAACCTCCTATTCCATATATAATAATATTAAAAATGTACATTTTTGTAGCATTCGCCGAAACCGTCAGTTGAAAAAGATTCGAAAGAATCGAAACGTCCTGAAAAATAAAAATATATATACAATAAGTATGACTACTTTATATATGTAGTTTCAATATAAAATGAACCATATTCCCAAGAAAATAACCAACTAAAAATATATTTAATGGTTCAAGAAAAATTAATTCCTATACTATATATATATATATATATATATATATATATATATATATATATATATATATATAGTTTTCTACCTTTCTTGAACAACAATATCACTTGTGCGTTTTTCGAGCTTACTGGTACCTTATCTTCATCGATTCAAAGACTCATTAGATAGCTTCAACTAACTGACCTTTCCCCATTTTTATCATTATTGTTGTGATGTGGTCTTCTCCAGAATATCGTATCATCGTATTATATTATGAAGGTATGCGTTGTAACTAAAACATTTTGTTTTATATTAATATTTTTCACCCTAGAGTAAATCCTATCAAATTGTATAGATCTGCATCAAACCTTGGTATTGTGGTAAAACGCGGCGGTGCACGTTGCGGAGCTATGTTTCAGAGATATTATGAAAAACCTCAACATTGTTATTATATTGACATTTTTCATATTATTCCTGAGTTATGCGTTCGATCACCAGATTAAGGTTTTAATTGTCGGAAACACGTTTAAGCTGATTAAATTAGAAAAATTAAATATTAGGCAGACAAGGAGTCTACGGAAAACAGACAAAATTGATTGGTGGCCTACGAGACAAAAAAGTTTAGGAAACTCTGGTGCAAGCGAAAAATTTTCTGAACGTAAATAAATATATATTTTGCGGTTTTAATTCATATTCTTCATTTTTTGAATATAGTACAAAAAATATGCATTTTCATATATTAGAAAGGGATCTTGTATAAAAAAATAATATTTGTTTTTAATTCTGGAGGTTTGGCGCTTACTAAAATTTGTACCTGACGATGAATACTAAATATTGAAACTGGAATGAGAGAATTAGTAATTTCTGTCATTTTAAGAAAGGTTAAAAGATATTTTAGAAGTGAACTTTTAGTTTTTAGCTGTCTTGAAAAATTAAATCACAAGAAAAAAAATATTTTTAATTTTTTCCAAAATGGAGGGCTGGAAAGACAATGGATTGATTTAGATAATGAACACGTTAGAATTCCCAGATTACAAACATCTAAATAAATTGTTACTCGACGACAAAAAATAATTTTCAGTCAGTTCTAGGTATAATGCTCTAACTTGCTCATCTCTTTATTTTACATAGTAAAGTTTTGAAAGAACGCGTGTCTTATCACTTATCACAGCGAAGCTTTACAGTAAAAACTAGGCCTTTTTAATGTTATTCTTTAGCTAGCATTTAACTTTCATATATATAATATATATATATATATATATATATATATATATATATATATATATATATATATATATATCATTTTTCTTTATTTTGTCGTTTCTTGACGACAAAATAAAGAAAAATTATATAATCTATGGTTCAAGAATCAAGAAAATAAATAAATATATATATATATATATATATATATATATATATATATATATATATATATATATATATATATATATATATATATATATATATATATGGAGACAGAACAAACACAAAAGGTTTAAAATAATAAATTATACTGAACTTGTATACCGGAAGATTATCTTTTTTCAATAGTGTTTTTACTTTTCTGTATTAATAGATAAGGATAATATTTAAAGGTGACCAAAGGGTAGCTGTTTGCCAAAACATGTGGATAGTTTCTATTTAAATAAATTATTATATATTTTACTTAACTGTTTCGTGTCAGTTTTTGAGTTTACAGCGTTTTTACGTTTTTGAATTTCTATCATCTCATAGAATTATCGTTTTTATTATGATTTTCAGTTTTTAAATTTTGGTTCTTTTCAAAGTTAAATGTATGCGTATTTTCCGCCACATGGTTTGTTAAGTCTGTTTTATTTTTTTTTATCAAATTTATGTTCATTGACTCTATTTTATATATATTGGCTTATTTGCTCTATATACACCAAACTACAGTTGTTGCATGAAATTTCATATACGACATTACTGTTTTTGTCATTTGGAATTTTTGTTTTTAATTTGGAAAAATTGTCTTTCAGTAAGTTATGAGTTTTGTTACATATAGTAATATTTTCCTTTTTAAATATATTTTGTATGTTATGTGAAAGTTTAGGGACGTATAGAAGCGTCAGATATTTTTGGGTATTATTTTTGTTTCTTTTTATAAAATTACTACCTTTATTATAAAATCTGTTTATTCACTTTTTAAATATTGACGCAATTAGGTTGTTTAAGTAATTGTTTTTTAGAAGTGCTTCTTTTGCTTTTTAATGGCATTTGATCTAAATTCAGGATCGATTAATTCAATTGCACTATCGGCAAAACTAAATATCACAGTTTTTTTTTGGATAATGGATGTATCGAGTCATAATGTAGATATCTTTAAAACCAAATTTCCTTTGTGTACCATTCTATTCTAATTCTGTTTTTAATTTTGTGTGGAGTAAGGTCTAAAAAATTAATTTTATTCCGTTGTTCTATTTCAGTGGTGAATTGTAGTCTGTTATTGTAGCTATTAAATAGATTAAGTACGTTTTTGTATTCGGTTTTAGACACTGCAGTTATGCAGTCGTCGACATATCTATAAAAGAATGGAATGAAAAAGCTCAATTGATTTATAACTGTTTCTTCGAGGTGTTCCATCACTATTTGTGCGATAACACTTGAGATGGCAGCACCCATTGCGCATCCCTCAATTTGTCTATAAAAAGTTTTGTCATATACAAAATATGTTGAGCTTAAGATTAAAGTAATGGCTTCCAAAAACTCATCCAACGGTATATAAGTGAATTTTCTAATTTCATACCAGTTTTTTGAAATAATTTGTTTTGCCAACTCTACAGGAATATTTGTATAAAGAGACACTACATCAATTGAAATTAGTATATAGTCGTTAGATAAATTTATATTCTTTATTTTGTTTTTAAAATCCCACGAATCTTTTATATAGTATTGGTTTTTATTGATTATGTTTTGTAATATGTTTTTTAGGAATTTCGATAGGTTTTCAAAAGGTTTTTGTGGAGTTTGGATAAGCCATAGATTCCGGGTGCAAAAGAGTTTTTTAAATTCTTTTTGGAAAGATGAAAGTTTTATTTTCCCATCGAGAGATTATTTCATTATTTTTTCTTTGGTATATGTTAATGGGATCGTTTTTCATTTCTTTGTAAGTGGTATTATCTGCAAGTAAGTTTTTCATTTTGTTATCATATTCCGTGAAGTACATTATAACAGTTCTGATGGATTTATGTCATTTTAATTCGGAGTGCTCTTTTAAAAGATTTTTTGTTTTGTTTATGTTATTTTGGATACTATTTTGTTTTTTGTTAATATGTTTTCCTGTAGTTGGTTACGCTGTTGCAACATTTTGCTCGAATGTCTTCCTTCGAGACGGAATCAAATGTTACAAGTGCTAGGTCAATGTTACAAATTATGTCAGCGATTGGTAGCTGATTTGTCGTTTCTATCGGAATAGCAAAACGTGGCGCTAAACTCAAAACTTCAAGAGCATAATCTGGCAATTCCACATCAGTTAAATTTTCCACCCATTCCAACCGTGGTTGATATTTTAGTTTTTTTCCCTATCCATTAATCAATTAATTTTTTTATAATATTGTCTTTAATTTTCAAGAAAATTGTTTGTTTATTATCCCTATTTATTAATTTGTTAAATAAAGTTTTGGAGAGTGCATTATTCAAATGTTACGTGATTTGTGCTATCAACCCCCTTAACAAAACTATATTTTTGATACTCTCTGTAATTAGTAAGTTTAGAGTTTCAGAAATAAATTTTTTACAAACATTATTTTGGAATTTAAATTCCAAGTTTTTATTCCGAAAAATGATGTCTTTCAAATTCAACTTCAGGAAGATTGGGGTTAGATTTTCATCCTTGCATCTAAACAACCAAAATTTTAAAAACCGAAAATCATAATAAAAAACGATAATTCTATGAGATAATAGAAATCCAAAAAAATAAAAACGCTGTAAACTCAAAAACTGACACGAGACAATTAAGTAAAATATATAATAATTTATTTAAATTGAAACTATCCACATGTTTTGGCAAACCGCCACCCTTTGGTCACCTTTAAGTATATTATCTTTATCTATTAATACAGAAAAGTAAAAACGCTATTAAAAAAAGTTAACCTTCCGGCATACAAGTTCAGTATAATTTATTATTTTAAAGCTTTTGTGTTTGTTCTGTCTCCGTGAATATATATTCCAAACTAAGAAAACTTTGTTGTATTTTAAAATTGTGTAATTAATAATATAAATAAAAAAAGCTCTGAAAACCCCAAGAAAACCTTCTAAATAAAATATATGAACCTAGAGTCCAACAAATTGACCACACAAAAAAAAAAATATATATATATATATTTATATATATATATATATATATATATATATATATATATATATATATATATGTTTATGCGGCTTTCACGGATTCCTCCGTGTGAATTGCAATAGCAGTGGATACATCCACATTATGCCGTTGTAGTGCTGAAATCACATCAGCAAACGTACAACTATATGCAACTCAGTGAATAAGTGAAGTAAAATGCAAACAGGAAATGCAAACTTCGTTCCATCATATCCTTTCCGTGTTAGAGGTTGCACAGTTTGTATAGATTGCTACAGAAACACAATCCATCCAGTTCCACCACCATCGAGATGATGGCCTACCTGTACCACCATACCGAGAAGAAAGTCAAAACTTACCCTCCCCGCCACACGCAACTCACACGGAGGAATCCGTGAAAGCCGCATAAACATGTATACGCCATCCGGCGGGAGGTCGGCGAAACCGCGTTCAGTATTTGCATGCTTCCTTCTGATCTGTCCTTTGCACAACCAGGTGCATGTCGGTACACTGATGAGTCTAGTAGAGACGAAACATGTGCCTCTGCCGTATCACTGTGGCGGGAAGGGTAAGTTTTGACTTTCTTCTCGGTATGGTGGTACAGGTAGGCCATCATCTCGATGGTGGTGGAACTGGATGGATTGTGTTTCTGTAGCAATCTATACAAACTGTGCAACCTCCAACACGGAAAGGATATGATGGAACGAAGTTTGCATTTACTGTTTGCATTTTACTTCACATATTATATATATATATATATATATATATATGTATATATATATAGATATATTTATATATATATATATATATATATATATATATATATATATATATATATATATATATATATATATATATAAGCATAGATTTTTCTCGTTATTTCTCGGTATTAATTAATTAGTAACTTCGTTTTTAATATTTTTCTTTTCTTCGGTAGGCCAAACTTTATCAAGTGATTTTCGCTTTTTTGTTGGTCTTAACTTTTTTTAGATTATGTTATTTAAATCCTGTTGCAGGCACATCAAGTCTACAGTTATTTAGCATTTATACTCGGTATTACCCGATTCAACATTTGTGAAAATCGTGAGGAAAAAACTTGCGGTGATCGATTAAGTATCTGAAATAGATAAATTATCTACAAAAATTAAAATCCTAACTGATCCTTTTTTTCACTTCTGAGTGTTTAAAAAAGTCAGATAACACCTGCTAAACTGCTAAACCATTTTTAGCGTTTCCCAGGACCAACGACGGGTACGAGTGGCTTTCTAGCCCCATATTAAAAGAAAAAAAAATTTCCAATTTTAAATTATTAATATTTAACGGTACACAAAAACTTCAAACTTACAATAAACAATTAACTTCAAATAGCATATAGGTTCTGATGTAAGTAACTAAATATTCTTTATTTCAAATAAAAATAACTGTGTTTTGTCCTAATTCAGTTCAAGTATGCCTTGATGAGCCTTCAACAACAGCATTTTTTAATCTTATTTCCCCTGAATTGATTTTATGTTGCTCCCAGTATTTATCAAATATATGATGAATGGACTCCCCAGGCTGTTACAACCATAGACTGAATCATTCGTTGTTGATTAATTTTACCCATTCTTGAACGTGGTTTAACAAAATATGTACTTTCAAGGTCTCCGAAACATTTGGTATAGCATAAAAGCATTTTTTAACTTTTCTAAATGTAAGTGTATATCAGCTGAAACTTTGTTTGTAGAAAAACAGCCATCAACAACTTTGTTCATTGCTTGAAAAGCGCAGATATTGGGCTAAATTTTTAAGTGATCACACGTTATATCGGAATCACTCAGTTTATCAGCTTCTATAAGAAGTTGTCGGCAAACATTGCCCTCAAAAACTTAACACTGGTAACTTTTGGCCAAAATTTTTAATTTTTTTGGGCCTTATTGAAGTTTTTTCTTTTCCAACTAATTTAAACTAAACCCTTCTGAAAAGGATGGTTCACAAATCCTTGTGACAAAGGCATATCAGGGACTATACACTTTTGCAGAATGTAAATATCATCATTTTTTGGATGAGAGAAGGATTAATTGTATACAAAGTTACCATGATGTCGTTTTTGAGGGCATTGCTTGCCGATAACTTTTTAAAAAGCTGATAACCTGAACGATTCCGAAATAACGTATGATCAATTAAAAATTAAACCCTATATCAGCCCCGTTAAAGAGATGAACACAGTTGTTGATGGCTGTTTTTCTATAAATAAAGTTTCAACCTATTTACACTTACATTTGTTTCGGAGACTTTGAAAGTACATATTTTGTTAAACCACGTTCAAGAATAGGTAAAATTAATCAACAACCAAGGATTGGGTCTATGGTTGGAATGGCCCGGTGAGTCCGTTCATCATATATTTGATAAATATTGGGAGAAACATAAAATTAGTTCAATGGAAAGTGATACTTATATTTTAAGAATAAAAAATGCTATTGTTGAATGCTCATCAAGGCATGTTTGAACTGAATTAGGGCAAACCACTGTTATTTTTATTTGAATTAAAGAATATTTAGTTACTTACATCAGAACTTACACGTTATTTTGGGTTAATTGCTTATTATAAGTCTGAAGTTTTTGTTTACCGTTAAATAATAATAATTTAAAATTGATTTTTTTTTCTTTTAATATGGGACCAGAAAGCCACTACGCCCCCCTCGTTGGTCCTGGGTAACGCTTATAAATGTTATAAATCTAATTATTACTATAATAAGTTTAGCGTCTGTTATCTGACTTTTTTAAAAACTAATAACTGAAAAAAAGTATCAGCTATGATTTTAATTTTTGTAGATAATTTATCTATTTGGGATACCTAATCGATCCCCGCAAGTTTTTTGCGTCACCATTTTCACAAATGTTATGCTAGCTTCAGGCCGGCCGTGTGTAAATATCGACTAACAAAATATTGAAATGTTTACTTTCACCATTTTGTCAAAAATCATTAAGTTCGCTTGACATCCAAAATAGCCTCTTATACTCGCAATTGCCAGACTAAGTTTTTAGGCCTAGTTGAAATGGTTTACAGGTTTCTATGATCTGTCAGTTGGCTACGTGTAGATTATTTTCAAAATTAAATATCTTGAAAATTATATCAAATGTACCAATACTTGGAAAAAATCATTATAAAATATTTAAAACAATCTGTAGTTATCGTAAGAATAATTTACCTAAGTTTTATGTTTATCTTATCAAGCATAGAACATCTAAAAACATTATTCATGTGAACCTTAGTTATTTGAAGTCCTTATTTTGTCCTTACATAACTCTGGAATATTTCTTGGAATTTTTTGTAGGAAATGATTATTCAGGGGATACAAAACGACTTTTACTTTCAATCTATTTGCAAAAAAACATATTGTATTCTGTAGTTTAAGGTTCTCACTGAGAACTGGCCAAATTTCAGCTCTTATATTATTAAAACTATCTATATTTTTTAAATGTTCGTTCCCAGCTTTTAAATGCAATAAGTATAAAATACGTAGCATTCGAAATAACTGTATTATTTAATTGCTTATAGGCAAAAAAAAAGATGTATCCCCTTTGTTATAATTTTTGCAAGAAAAATGTTACAGAACTTGGTGATCCTTTTTAGACACTACTGATGCAAGTCTTTAGGAACAAAGTGATCCCTCGTACATCTCTATACGATTCCCCAAATAGTTTTCCCAAGGCGTAAAAAATGAAAACTTAGCCGGATAAAAAACTGCAATTGTGTAAAAACGATTGAACTCCCAGAGTCTCTCTTTCACCTATTTTTTTGTGTTACTAATTTCTTATTTTTTGGAAAATTATTAACAGTAACACAAAACTACATTGTTTAAAGTTTTTTGAAAATGTCTTGGTAACAGTGGACAAGTAAAAAGGTATTTTGAAGGCTATTTTACTGCCTACAGTTTTGCAGGTTTCTAAGTACAAATAATAGTTTTAGAATAAGATGAAGAAAACCGATTTAATTGTTAATAAAAAAATATTTACCACACAAAATTCGGGACGCTAAAAAAAACACTCGTTTTGTATCGTCTTGAAGAAATATTATCAAAAATTTACATTTGTACTTATATATATATATATATATATATATATATATATATATATATATATATATATATATATATATAATCACGGAGGACTTTTTATTATTTATTATTAAGTGTCACTCTCGTCTTTTTTACTATGTACTTAACAAAGATGGAATTATTGTTAACGTATGAAAAATTGTTGGTCAATAGTCAGGCGAAATGTTGAAGACAATTCGCTTTTAAAAATAGGCCTTTTATTTAAAAAGTTTTTTGTATAAGCCGGCGTAAGTAAAATTATAAAAGAAATTTTTTTTTATTTAACCCTGTATATCCAAAAACTTAAAAGAGCTTAACGTTGTTAATAAATAATTAATTCTAAAGATACGTGGCGTCCCACTTATCTTTTACAAAATGTTTATAAAATTTACAAATGGTTTTTGGCAATAAGCTTTAGCTTATTAACTAATGTTTAATAATAAAAAAAAAACATAAAAATAAAAGTTAAACTCTGTTATATAAAGCTATAAAGACTTTTACAAGTTTTGTTCTGAACAGAAAAAGGAATTTTCCTAACAGTTTTTGTTTTAAATTATAAATATAGATTTCTGCTTTTAATAAAAATTTGAATCAATTAAAAACGAAGGTTGAAGTTTAAACAAATGAATGGCTATGTTTTTTGATTTTTTAAAGTTTTGACTTTGTAATTATTTGGCTAATTCTAATATAAAATTATTTTGTGCATTCTTGACAAAATGGTGAAGGTTACATTAATATTGAATGGATTGGAAAATATTCTTTTTAAATCCTCGTATGTAAAAGGTTAATTGGTTATTACTTTTTGTTTTAATTTAAAATTTGGTTTTAATATTGTAAAATGTGATTATATTTTTAAGAAAGGTCGTAAGTTCAGAAAATCTTGTAAGTTATTTAATTAATTTAAATTAAAATAATATTCTTATGATTTATTATTTTAAAAAAAATTCAATGAATCTTTATTTATTATTATGTTGGAAAAGATAAAAAATAAAACAGTTCATGTTTTGAAAAAGCAATGAAACTTTTTTACTATAAAAATAGTTAATGGATAATGATTAATAATTAAGGATTTATTAGATATCATTTACAATATTTAATACGAGCTATTTTTTTTTTAAGTCAGAATAAAATTCGGTTAGATCTCAATAATAAGGTTTAAGAAAAATTCTGACGGCGGTTTTTCCCTAAGTATCGAACTATCATCGAATGCCTAGGTTAGCCATACCACGAAGTTAAGCTATAAGAAGGAATTATCAGGACTTTCGGGAACATGCGACTGCGGAAGTCGAGCTAATTTTTGCCGCGCCCTTACCTCCGGTCTCTGCAGAGATCCGGTTTCGTATGCCTGATAATTTCACGCAAGTTTGACTTACCTAACCCCGGCGAAAATAACGGATTTGTTTAAATATTGCTTCTGAACGGGAATTGCTCTCGCAAGGCTTGCCAATTGAAGATCCCCGTGTCATATAAACATCGGCAGCGATCTCGCGACACGTGGATCAATCAGCCAAAGGCAATGTAATTGATCATGCGAAAAACAGAAGATACCCGAACCAAGCTCACGGTAACTGCTTCAGCTCCCTCGTTGTTGAGCTCGGCAAATAAAAGAAGAATTATAAAAAACGTGAGGTATATATATATATATATATATATATATATATATATATATATATATATATATAGCATTCTGGTCTAACTAATTTTTTGCACGCCTTTTTTCGTCGTTTTAACCAATCAGAAAGGGGTAGTTTTCACCCTCTTTCTGTTGATTTTAAAACGGAAAATTAATTAATAAAAACTGTAAAAAATTATAAGAATGAAATATGTATGATTAGAGCGCTCTAAGTTGCTCCTGTTACAGGTGTTTCCTCGTTGAAAGCTAGTTCCTTTTTGGCCCTAGCAGGGTCTCGAGTTGAATATTGACACCTGTAACCAATCAGATGCCAGAGTCTCAATCGGGCGCTCTACATATTTTTTTTTGCTTTTCTTGAACCATTCAATATATGTATCAATATATTTTGTTTTGTATTCTTGGGGTTAGATTCATACGTGGATGCTAAAAAAACAACGTGTTTTGATGCTTCGCCTTTTGTTTAAGGTATTTTTAAAAATTTTCTTTTAAGAAAATAATATATATATATATATATATATATATATATATATATATATATATATATATATATATATATACTAAAAAGTATAAAATAATTTCATCTGCCCCATATAGATTCATAATCTCATACAATTTCCTAACCGCATACTCATTGTCGTGAAAATTTGTGATTATGAATTTTTAATAGCTATGAAAACACTGGTAAGATTTAAAACGAAAAATGTGGGCTATATGCAATAGAGTTATGTTTCAGAAACCACGGATTTAAGATGGCACCAAAGAAAGAAGTCTATGGGAGTTAAATCCGGGATCTCGGAGGCTACTCGATTGCTAACCTTCTGTTAATTCATTTATCCGGGAATCTCTCGTTTAAGCAGTCAGACGGGAAGAAACTAATGAGGTGGACCACCGCTCTGCGCGAAATGCATCATATCTTTTTGTCAAACTCAATTACTTACAGCATCAATTTGCATCTGTAGCTCATGACTTATAGTTCCTTCAAGCATATTAAGCTATAAGGAGTATAGAGAGTGGCTGTCGTTGCAAAAACTCACACAACAGTTATTATCTATTTTACCCCACGTTTTTCGTTTTAAATTTTACAAGAATTTTATGGGTATTAAAAATTTACAATTACAAATTTTTAGGACATTATGTATGGGGTCATGAAAAAATATTTGATACTTCTTAATGTTTAAAGTTTTAGGTCTCTAGCTCATCGAGAAGTTAGTTTAAAATCGATTTATATGTATATATATATATATATATATATATATATATATATATATATATATATATATGTTTATGCGGCTTTCACGGATACCTCCGTGTGAGATGCAATAGCAGTGGATATATCCACATTATGCCGTTGTAGTGCTGAAATCACATTCAGCAAACGTACAACTATATGCAGCTCCGTCTATGAATGAAGTAGAATGCGAACAGTAAATGCAAACTTCGTTCCAACCATATCCTTTCCGTGTTAGAGGTTGCACAGTTTGAACAAATTGTTAAGAAACACAATTTATCCTATTCCACCACCATCGAGATGATGGCCTACCTGTACCACCATACCGAGAAGAAAGTCAAAACTTACCCTCCCCGCCACAGTGATACGGCAGAGATACATGTTTCGTCTCTACTAGACTCATCAGGGTACCGACATGCACCTGGCTGTGCAAAGGACAGATCAGAAGGAAGCATGCAAATACTGAACGCGGCTTCGCCGACCTCCCGCCGGATGGCGTATATATGTTTATGCGGCTTTCACGGATACCTCCGTGTGAGATGCAATAGCAGTGGATATATCCACATTATGCCGTTGTAGTGCTGAAATCACATTCAGCAAACGTACAACTATATGCAGCTCCGTCTATGAATGAAGTAGAATGCGAACAGTAAATGCAAACTTCGTTCCAACCATATCCTTTCCGTGTTAGAGGTTGCACAGTTTGAACAAATTGTTAAGAAACACAATTTATCCTATTCCACCACCATCGAGATGATGGCCTACCTGTACCACCATACCGAGAAGAAAGTCAAAACTTACCCTCCCCGCCACAGTGATACGGCAGAGATACATGTTTCGTCTCTACTAGACTCATCAGGGTACCGACATGCACCTGGCTGTGCAAAGGACAGATCAGAAGGAAGCATGCAAATACTGAACGCGGCTTCGCCGACCTCCCGCCGGATGGCGTATATATCTTTATGTGGCTTTCACGGATACCTCCGTGTGAGATGCAATAGCAGTGGATATATCCACATTATGCCGTTGTAGTGCTGAAATCACATTCAGCAAACGTACAACTATATGCAGCTCCGTCTATGAATGAAGTAGAATGCGAACAGTAAATGCAAACTTCGTTCCAACCATATCCTTTCCGTGTTAGAGGTTGCACAGTTTGAACAAATTGTTAAGAAACACAATTTATCCTATTCCACCACCATCGAGATGATGGCCTACCTGTACCACCATACCGAGAAGATAGTCAAAACTTACCCTCCCCGCCACAGTGATACGGCAGAGATACATGTTTCGTCTCTACTAGACTCATCAGGGTACCGACATGCACCTAGCTGTGCAAAGGACAGATCAAAAGGAAGCATGCAAATACTGCACAGCCAGGTGCATGTCGGTACCCTGATGAGTCTAGTAGAGACGAAACATGTATCTCTGCCGTATCACTGTGGCGGGGAGGGTAAGTTTTGACTTTCTTCTCGGTATGGTGGTACAGGTAGGCCATCATCTCGATGGTGGTGAAATAGGATAAATTGTGTTTCTTAACAATTTGTTCAAACTGTGCAACCTCTAACACGGAAAGGATATGGTTGGAACGAAGTTTGCATTTACTGTTCGCATTCTACTTCATTCATAGACGGAGCTGCATATAGTTATACGTTTGCTGAATGTGATTTCAGCACTACAACGGCATAATGTGGATATATCCACTGCTATTGCATCTCACACGGAGGTATCCGTGAAAGCCACATAAACATATATACGCCATCCGGCGGGAGGTCGGCGAAGCCGCGTTCAGTATTTGCATGCTTCCTTCTGATCTGTCCTTTGCACAGCCAGGTGCATGTCGGTACCCTGATGAGTCTAGTAGAGACGAAACATGTATCTCTGCCGTATCACTGTGGCGGGGAGGGTAAGTTTTGACTTTCTTCTCGGTATGGTGGTACAGGTAGGCCATCATCTCGATGGTGGTGGAATAGGATAAATTGTGTTTCTTAACAATTTGTTCAAACTGTGCAACCTCTAACACGGAAAGGATATGGTTGGAACGAAGTTTGCATTTACTGTTCGCATTCTACTTCATTCATAGACGGAGCTGCATATAGTTGTACGTTTGCTGAATGTGATTTCAGCACTACAACGGCATAATGTGGATATATCCACTGCTATTGCATCTCACACGGAGGTATCCGTGAAAGCCACATAAACATATATACGCCATCCGGCGGGAGGTCGGCGAAGCCGCGTTCAGTATTTGCATGCTTCCTTCTGATCTGTCCTTTGCACAGCCAGGTGCATGTCGGTACCCTGATGAGTCTAGTAGAGACGAAACATGTATCTCTGCCGTATCACTGTAGCGGGGAGGGTAAGTTTTGACTTTCTTCTCGGTATGGTGGTACAGGTAGGCCATCATCTCGATGGTGGTGGAATAGGATAAATTGTGTTTCTTAACAATTTGTTCAAACTGTGCAACCTCTAACACGGAAAGGATATGGTTGGAACGAAGTTTGCATTTACTGTTCGCATTCTACTTCATTCATAGACGGAGCTGCATATAGTTGTACGTTTGCTGAATGTGATTTCAGCACTACAACGGCATAATGTGGATATATCCACTGCTATTGCATCTCACACGGAGGTATCCGTGAAAGCCGCATAAACATATATACGCCATCCGGCGGGAGGTCGGCGAAGCCGCGTTCAGTATTTGCATGCTTCCTTCTGATCTGTCCTTTGCACAGCCAGGTGCATGTCGGTACCCTGATGAGTCTAGTAGAGACGAAACATGTATCTCTGCCGTATCACTGTGGCGGGGAGGGTAAGTTTTGACTTTCTTCTCGGTATGGTGGTACAGGTAGGCCATCATCTCGATGGTGGTGGAATAGGATAAATTGTGTTTCTTAACAATTTGTTCAAACTGTGCAACCTCTAACACGGAAAGGATATAGTTGGAACGAAGTTTGCATTTACTGTTCGCATTCTACTTCATATATATATATATATATATATATATATATATATATATATATATATATATATATATATATATATATATATATGTTATATCGTAGGTTTTCACGGATGGTAGAATGAATAGTTTGGTTATTCCGGGTTTCAATCCGTTCGTTCAAAAAATCGTTTTTACGACGTTTCGCCAAAATCTCATTTGGCATTTTCAAGTGCGGTTCGTCTCGTTACTCGCTGAGAACTGATGGTGGCCTCTGATGACTGCCGAGTTTTGTTTAGCTGGCTCGCTTCCTGATTGGATGAGCGATTTCGCAGGCTCCTCCCCTCTGCCGAGTGCGATATATTTTGTTCTTGTATGCTGGTCTCTCGTGTCCTAGTTGATTTTTGTTGTTTTCTTTCTTGATTCTTTATTAATGTTTTCCATGTAGTTGGAACATTTATAGCATCGTCTCGTTTATTTAGTTGTCCCGCTTTTTCGATTTCTAGGGCCTCTCTTATGACGCGTACCTTGTAATTCTGTACTGGTGCTATTTCTTTTGTTTTTTCGAAGTCGATGGTGTGTCCGGTTGTTTGGTGATGTTGAAATAGGGCCGAAGTTGTCTGTTTGTTTTTGAGGCTATTTTTATGTTCTTGGATTCTTGCTGATATGCGCCTGTTTGTTTGTCCTATATAAGTTTGATGGCAATCTGCACATGGAATGCTGTAAACGCCATGATTTTCAAGGTTGGTCTTGTCTTTGGGATTTCCCAGGATGTTGGCTATTGTTTTTTGTGGTTTAAATATGGGCTGTATGTTGTGTTTTCTCAAGGTTCTTCCGATTCTGTCTGTTATTCCTTTTATGTATGGTATTATGGCTTTGTTCCTTGTTTGATCTTGGTCTTTGGTCTTTGTTGTAGTCTTCTCTTGTCTTTTTATGGCTTTCTTTATATCTGATTGTGAGAAACCATTCCGTTCTAGAGCTGTTGAAATGTGTCTTATTTCGTCTTGTTTTGTGTCAAGTTCTGTTAGGCGGAGTGATCTTGATACTAGTGTGTTGACTACTGCCTGCTTTTGAGAGGGATGATGGTGTGACGCTGCATTGATATATCGGTCAGTATGCGTGGGTTTCCGATATACGCCAAAGCCCAGGGTGTTGTTTAGTTTCCTAGTTAATAGCAGGTCCAAAAAAGGAAGTTTCTTTTCTTGTTCGATTTCCAGCGTGAATTGGATTCTGTGGTGGATATTGTTCAGGTATATAAGGAAATCGTCCAGGTGTTCTTTTCCATGTGGCCATATTATAAAAATATCATCAACATAGCGTTTCCAAAATTTCGGTTTTAAAGGTGCCTTTTGCAGTGCTTCTTGTTCGAAGTATATCATGAAAAGATTGGCTATGACTGGTGAAAGCGAGGATCCCATAGGTGCGCCATCTGTTTGTTTATATATTTGGTTATTGAACATGAAGTATGTGTTCTTTAGGCAGTGTTCTGCAAGTTCAATTGTGTAGGCTGGAAAGTCTTCGTTCATGGCGATTTTGTCCAAGGTCTCATCCAGTGGTATGCTTGGATATAGCGATTTTATGTCGAGGCTTGCTAAGATGTCATTTTCTTCGAGGTGAATGTTTTTGATCATTTTAGTCAGTTGTTCGGAGTTTTTCACGAAGGAATCAGCCAGTTCGACTCTTGGTTGCATGATACTTGCTAGATATTTTTCCAGTTTTTGTGTAGGAGATCCCACGGCGCTCACTATTGGTCTGAGTGGTGCATTTGTCTTGTGTATTTTTGGTAAGCCATACAGTTTTGGACATCTGCTTGATTTTTCTCGTGGTATTATAGATTTTTCAGTTTCTGGGTCTAGTTTTGAGGCTTTAATCTTGGCTTTCGTAGTTTTTTCCAGGTATGTCGTTGGATCTCTGTTGGTTTGTTTGTAAGAGGCGTCTTTGAGAATTTCTGACATTTTTTGCATGTAGTCGTTGGTGTTCATTACAACCGTGACATTTCCCTTATCTGCTGGTAATATTGTTATTTCTTTATTCTTTTTTAAGGATGAGAGGGCTTGATGTTCAGCTCGCGTTAAGTTTGAGTTGGGAGGCCGGCTTGATTTCAAAATTTGCGTTATGTCTTGTCTGGCTTGTTCGGCATTTTCTTCAGGGATGTTCTCTAGGGAAGCTTCTATATTTGAAATTATCTCTTCTAAGGGGACTGTTTTTGGCGTTACGGCAAAATTAAAGCCTTTAGACAGAACTAATTTCTCGCATTCTGTTAATTCGTAGTTGGAGATGTTATGGACAACTTTGTTGCAGTCCAGTGTTTGCTGTGTGTGGACATTATTACGTTGTTTTAGTGCCTCAAATTTCTTCTGTTGTTTTTTTGCCTTAAGGTGGGTGTCTGATTCCGTTCTCCAACAGGATACTTTTTCGATGTCATTCCACAGAAGATGATGGATTTTCTGGGTTAAAGCTAAGTGGAGATTATAAAGTTCTATTTCAGTCCTTGATAGAATTCTTCGTTTTTCTCGGATTTGTTCTCGAAGGAGAGCTTTTCCCGCGGTCTTAAGGATTGAAATAGTTCTTCTTGTCTTTAGATGGTACGAGAGTTTGGTGCAAGTTGGTTCCAAGAGAGGCCCTAGAAATCGAAAAAGCGGGACAACTAAATAAACGAGACGATGCTATAAATGTTCCAACTACATGGAAAACATTAATAAAGAATCAAGAAAGAAAACAACAAAAATCAACTAGGACACGAGAGACCAGCATACAAGAACAAAATATATCGCACTCGGCAGAGGGGAGGAGCCTGCGAAATCGCTCATCCAATCAGGAAGCGAGCCAGCTAAACAAAACTCGGCAGTCATCAGAGGCCACCATCAGTTCTCAGCGAGTAACGAGACGAACCGCACTTGAAAATGCCAAATGAGATTTTGGCGAAACGTCGTAAAAACGATTTTTTGAACGAACGGATTGAAACCCGGAATAACCAAACTATTCATTCTACCATCCGTGAAAACCTACGATATAACATTTTACACCTTTACGGGGAGGAGACCTTTTTAAATGTTAAACGTTTCGAGAAACTGAGATCCAAGAAATCAGCCCTCCTCTGCGATATAACTTTCTTAATAAGATGCCGCAACAACAATCTGGAACCAACTTGCACCAAACTCTCGTACCATCTAAAGACAAGAAGAACTATTTCAATCCTTAAGACCGCGGGAAAAGCTCTCCTTCGAGAACAAATCCGAGAAAAACGAAGAATTCTATCAAGGACTGAAATAGAACTTTATAATCTCCACTTAGCTTTAACCCAGAAAATCCATCATCTTCTGTGGAATGACATCGAAAAAGTATCCTGTTGGAGAACGGAATCAGACACCCACCTTAAGGCAAAAAAACAACAGAAGAAATTTGAGGCACTAAAACAACGTAATAATGTCCACACACAGCAAACACTGGACTGCAACAAAGTTGTCCATAACATCTCCAACTACGAATTAACAGAATGCGAGAAATTAGTTCTGTCTAAAGGCTTTAATTTTGCCGTAACGCCAAAAACAGTCCCCTTAGAAGAGATAATTTCAAATATAGAAGCTTCCCTAGAGAACATCCCTGAAGAAAATGCCGAACAAGCCAGACAAGACATAACGCAAATTTTGAAATCAAGCCGGCCTCCCAACTCAAACTTAACGCGAGCTGAACATCAAGCCCTCTCATCCTTAAAAAAGAATAAAGAAATAACAATATTACCAGCAGATAAGGGAAATGTCACGGTTGTAATGAACACCAACGACTACATGCAAAAAATGTCAGAAATTCTCAAAGACGCCTCTTACAAACAAACCAACAGAGATCCAACGACATACCTGGAAAAAACTACGAACGCCAAGATTAAAGCCTCAAAACTAGACCCAGAAACTGAAAAATCTATAATACCACGAGAAAAATCAAGCAGATGTCCAAAACTGTATGGCTTACCAAAAATACACAAGACAAATGCACCACTCAGACCAATAGTGAGCGCCGTGGGATCTCCTACACAAAAACTGGAAAAATATCTAGCAAGTATCATGCAACCAAGAGTCGAACTGGCTGATTCCTTAGTGAAAAACTCCGAACAACTGACTAAAATGATCAAAAACATTCACCTCGAAGAAAATGACATCTTAGCAAGCCTCGACATAAAATCGCTATATCCAAGCATACCACTGGATGAGACCTTGGACAAAATCGCCATGAACGAAGACTTTCCAGCCTACACAATTGAACTTGCAGAACACTGCCTAAAGAACACATACTTCATGTTCAATAACCAAATATATAAACAAACAGATGGCGCACCTATGGGATCCTCGCTTTCACCAGTCATAGCCAATCTTTTCATGATATACTTCGAACAAGAAGCACTGCAAAAGGCACCTTTAAAACCGAAATTTTGGAAACGCTATGTTGATGATATTTTTATAATATGGCCACATGGAAAAGAACACCTGGACGATTTCCTTATATACCTGAACAATATCCACCACAGAATCCAATTCACGCTGGAAATCGAACAAGAAAAGAAACTTCCTTTTTTGGACCTGCTATTAACTAGGAAACTAAACAACACCCTGGGCTTTGGCGTATATCGGAAACCCACGCATACTGACCGATATATCAATGCAGCGTCACACCATCATCCCTCTCAAAAGCAGGCAGTAGTCAACACACTAGTATCAAGATCACTCCGCCTAACAGAACTTGACACAAAACAAGACGAAATAAGACACATTTCAACAGCTCTAGAACGGAATGGTTTCTCACAATCAGATATAAAGAAAGCCATAAAAAGACAAGAGAAGACTACAACAAAGACCAAAGACCAAGATCAAACAAGGAACAAAGCCATAATACCATACATAAAAGGAATAACAGACAGAATCGGAAGAACCTTGAGAAAACACAACATACAGCCCATATTTAAACCACAAAAAACAATAGCCAACATCCTGGGAAATCCCAAAGACAAGACCAACCTTGAAAATCATGGCGTTTACAGCATTCCATGTGCAGATTGCCATCAAACTTATATAGGACAAACAAACAGGCGCATATCAGCAAGAATCCAAGAACATAAAAATAGCCTCAAAAACAAACAGACAACTTCGGCCCTATTTCAACATCACCAAACAACCGGACACACCATCGACTTCGAAAAAACAAAAGAAATAGCACCAGTACAGAATTACAAGGTACGCGTCATAAGAGAGGCCCTAGAAATCGAAAAAGCGGGACAACTAAATAAACGAGACGATGCTATAAATGTTCCAACTACATGGAAAACATTAATAAAGAATCAAGAAAGAAAACAACAAAAATCAACTAGGACACGAGAGACCAGCATACAAGAACAAAATATATCGCACTCGGCAGAGGGGAAGAGCCTGCGAAATCGCTCATCCAATCAGGAAGCGAGCCAGCTAAACAAAACTCGGCAGTCATCAGAGGCCACCATCAGTTCTCAGCGAGTAACGAGACGAACCGCACTTGAAAATGCCAAATGAGATTTTGGCGAAACGTCGTAAAAACGATTTTTTGAACGAACGGATTGAAACCCGGAATAACCAAACTATTCATATATATATATATATATATATATATATATATATATATATATATATATATATATATATATATATATATATATATATATACATAAATATATATATAAATATATATATATATATATATATATATATATATATATATATATATATTTGATTATATTTTGAATATATATATTATTTTCTTAAAAGAAAATTTTTGAAAATACCTTAAACAAAAGGCGAATCATCAAAAGACGTTGTTTTTTTAACATCCACGTATGAATCTAACCCCAAGAATACAAAAAAAATATATTGATACATATATTGAATGGTTTAAGAAAAGCAAAAAAAAAATATGTAGAGCGCCTGATTGAGACTCTGGCCTCTGATTGGTTACAGGTGTCGTTTAAATATCCAATTCGAGACCCTTGCTAGGGCCAAAAAGGCACTAGCTTTCAACGAGGAAACACCTGTAACAGGAGCAACTTAGAGCGCTCTAATCATACATATTTCATTCTTATGATTTTTTACAGTTTTTATTAATTAATTTTCCGTTTTAAAATCGGTTAAAATGGTTAAAACGACGAAAAAAGCGTGCAAAAAATTAGTTAGACCAGAATGCTATATATATACCTCACGTTTTTTATAATTCTTCTTCTATTTGCCGAGCTCAACAACGAGGGACCTGAAGCAGTTACCGTGAGCTTGGTTAGGGTATCTTCTGTTTTTCGCATAATCAATTACATTGCCTTTGGCTGATTGATCCACGTGTCACTAGATCGCTGCCAATGTCTATATGACACGGGGATCTTCAATTGGCAAGCCTTGCGAGAGCAATTCCCGTTCAGAAGCAATATTTAAACAAATCCGTTATTTTCGCCGGGGTTAGGTAAGTCAAACTTGCGTGAAATTATCAGGCATACGAAACCGGATATCTGCAGAGACCGGAGGTAAGGCGCGGTAAAAATTAGCTCGACTTCCGCAGTCGCATGTTCCCGAAAGTCCTGATAATTTCTTCTTATAGCTTAACTTCGTGATATGGCTAACCTAGGCATTCGATGATAGTTCGGTACTTAGGGAAAAACCGCCGTCAGAATTTTTCTTAAAACTTATTATTGAGATCTAACCGAATTTTATTCTGACTTTTAAAAAAAATAGCTCGTATTAAATATTGTAAATGATATATAATAAATCCTTAATTATTAATCATTATCCATTAACTATTTTTATAGTAAAAAAGGTTCATTGCTTTTTCAAAACATGAACTGTTTTATTTTCTATCTTTTCCAACATAATAATAAATAAAGATTCATTGAATTTTTTAAAATAATAAATCATAAGAATATTATTTTATTTTAATTTAATTAAATAACTTACAAGATTTTCTGAACTTAAGACCTTTCTTGAAAATATAATCACATTTTACAATATTAAAATCAAATTTTAAATTAAAACAAAAAGTAATAACCAATTAACCTTTAACATACGAGGATTTAAAAAGAATATTTTCCAATCAATTCAATATTAATTTAGCCTTCACCATTTTGTCAAGAACACATGTAAAATTTTATATTAGAATTAGCCAAATAACCACAAGGTCAAAACTTTAAAAAATCAAAAACCATAGCCATTCATTTGTTTAAACCTCAACCTTCATTATTAATTGATTCAAATTTTTATTAAAAGCAGAAATTTATATTTATAATTTAAAACAAAAACTGTTAGGAAAATTCCTTTTTCTGTTCAGAACAAAACTTGTAAAAATCTTTATAGCTTTATATAACAGAGTTTAACTTTTATTTTTATGTTTTTTTTATTATTAAACATTAGTTAATAAGCTAAAGCTTATTTTCAAAAACCATTTGTAAATTTTATAAACATTTTGTAAAAGATAAGTGGGACGACACGTATCTTTAGAATTAACTATTTATTAACAACTGCGTTAAGCTCTTTTAAGTTTTTGGATATACGGGGTTAAATAAAAAAAATTCTTTTATAATTTTACTTACGCCGGCTTATACAAAAAACTTTTTAAATAAAAGGCCTATTTTTAAAAGCAAATTGTCTTCAACATTTCGCCTGACTATTGACCAACAATTTTTCATACGTTAACAATAATTCCATCTTTGTTAAGTACATAATAAAAAAGACGAGAGTGACACTTAATAATAAATACTAAAAAGTCCCCCGTGATTAAATACATTTTGCCTGAAACTTCTCACAGAATATTCTGTAATATTGAAGATGAAACAAAATTAAAAATACTTCTTTCTATAAAATGTCCAATCTTTTGAAATTTCAGTCCGTGTCCAATGAGGCGAGGGGCTATCCAAGTCACTCGGGTGGTTACGGAGGGTCCTCTGCGGCCGGGAGACCGGACGCCATTAACAAGGACACACCAGACAAAACTTACAGGACAGGACTTGACAAAATTGCTAATTTAAACAATAATTAAAATTCTGAATCTTCGGTATCCTTTGGATCCGTTAAAAAATTAATAAACTTTTTTAATTCACCTACAGCAGGATCTAGGAATCTTAGTAGCGACATTAGTAGATCCTTCTTCGCAACCAACCCTAATGTCGCTGGGGGCGAGAGCAGAGGTTCGTCTCGCGGACTTGAAACTCGTGCTCATAAATCCTCTGTCGCGTTTTCAAATATTTTTCCAAATTTAACCGCGGAAAATCAGGTAGAATTTCCGTTTGATCTTAAACCATGTTTACAATTCTAACATAAATCCAATTAAGCCGCGAAAAGTGAACGAATATATATGTATATAAAGGAGAAAGGTTTAAGGCACTTTTGTGGGGCTGCAGTCAAAAGGATGGTTGGCCAGAAAAGAAAATTCTTTTTTGTTAGTCTAGCTTTCGATAAATTTTATTCCCTTCCTCAGAACTTTTACAAAAGAGAAAATAACGTTCGTTAATTCTATTCCTATGAATAGAAATAAAGATAAAGACCTACCAAAGTGAGTATGTATGAAATGCCAGGTTTTGTTCAACAGATACAGTCATTATCACTTAACAATAAGATCACATAACATGAAAAGATTGTTTTAAAAGGCAAAAAATTATTTGACTAGTTCAGAAAATAATTTTTAAAACACATGGACGTCGTTGAAACGCCATTTTAATTTAAGAATAACTTCGATTTTTGACAGTTGACGTTGAATGAATGAATGAATGAATGAATGGAAAAGGGGTGGGGATACTAGATCATCGATGCCTAGGCCTTCATTGGGCCCTTTACATCCCACTATATCTGCAGGTTATTCGAAGCCGATCGCCTTTGCAAATCCAAGCAGCCTCGTTACATATATATATATATATATATATATATATATATATATATATATATATATATATATATATATATATATATATATATATATATATGTAGAAAGTAGCTTACAATACAGACCATAATTTTTTTGTCAAAGATTCCTTTTCTTTCAGTGAATTCATTAACAATAACTATGTCATTGTGAGTTTTGATGTTGTCTCTGTTTTTACCAATTTACCACTCGAACTGGTCCTAACAAGTCTTAAGGACTACTGGAACAATATATCTAATTTTTGTACAATCGATTGGGACACTTTCGAAAAGGTTCTCACTGTTATTTTTGATTCTAATTATTTTGTGTTTGAAAACTCATACTACAAGCAGATCTTTGGAACCCCTATGGAGAGTGAATTATCACCAATATTAGTCAATTATGTATTAGATGATCTTATAGAAGACTGCTTAAAATACATCTCTTTTTATATCCCTTTTGTAAAGAGGTACATTGATGATCTCCTTTTGGCCCTTTCTGCACATAAAATAGATGAAATCTTGGAGATGTTTAACTCATACAATTTCCATCTCTAATTTACGGTCGAAAAAGAAGATTCATCACACAGCATACCATTCCTTGACATGTTGGTAAGACGCACAGAAACCAACCTTCTAAAAATCAGTTGGTACAGAAAGCCCATGTGCTCGAATAGATTCATAAACTTTCAATCTTACCATCCTTCAAAAATGAAAACCAACCTCATACTAGGTATGAAAAGGAGGGTAATTAAACTTACCCATCCAGACTTTAGAAATGAGCGTTTACAACTGCTTAAAATAACTTTTTTACAGAATTCATATCCACTTTCGATGATCAATAAATTTTTATACAGCACACAATATGACTTACCAGAGAACATTTTTGAAAGGGTAAACCAACCCTCTTTGAAACATATACAACTAACTCAATTATCACAACCAGTTGCAGACAACAACGAGGTTGAGCAATCTATCTACATGTCACTTCCCTACATAACAAAACAAATTAAAACAATCGCGTTACTTTATTCTAGAAATAAAACACCTATCTCAGTGAAAGAAAACTGGAACATTATTTCTAAGATCCCATGCCTAAATTGTGACCAAGTTTATATAGGCCAAACCTCTAGAAATCTCTCAGGTAGAATAAGTTCTCATAAAAGCGATTGTAAAAGAGGAGTGGTTTCTTGTGCTCTTGTTGAGCATGTACTAAATAGGGGTCATATAATGAACTTTGAGAGACCGAAAATCCTAGCAAAATCAAATAATTTCCATAAAGGAGTCTTCCTAGAAATGGTTCACAGAAACAAAGAACCACTTTCCATGAACAAAAGAGGAGACATAGAAAAACTCAGCGTAATTTATAATTACTTATTACAACTAGAAATCAATGGAAATCGGTTCCCCACTGTTCAATTTTCTCAGTCAGATACCTTCTAACCACTGTTCAGAATGTTATTATCACACTTGTCCAACTGGGTGTGTAGGTTACCATTCTTGATATCTAGATAGCATTTCGCTTTGATTGTTATTACAGTTTCTAGTCATAAATTTAATTTTTCATTACTGTTTCGCTTAATAACATAGTACTTTTCAAGAACGGTTACTTCCGTTCCCAGATCGATTATCTGTTCTTGGACGTTGTAACCTGTACCTATCAAAGCGGGCTTTTAACATCAACTGGCACTCAACGGACTGAGACAGAGATATTTCGGAGATACAGTTTTGTTAGTGAAAGCAGTTAGGCAAGTTCAACTAACGAAGTTGCTTGGATTCGCAAAGGCGATCGGCCTCGAATAACCTACAGATAGAGTGGGATGTAAAGGGCCCAATGGAGGGCTAGGCATCGATGATCTAGTATCACCACCCCTTTTTCATTCATTCATTCATTCAACATCAACTGTCAAAAATCGAAGTCATTCTTAAATTAAAATGGCGTTTCAACGACGTCCACGTATTTTAAAAATTATTTTCTGAACTAATTAAATAAGTTTTTGTCTTTTAAAATAATCTTTTCATGTTATGTGATCTTATTATTAAGTGACAATGACTGTATCTGTTGAACAAAACCTGGCATTTCATTCATACTCACACTCACGTCTTTATCTTTATTTTTATTCATAGGAATAGAATTAAGGAACGTTATTTTCTCTTTTGTAGAAGCCCTGAAGAATTTTCTTTTCTGGCCAACCTTCCTTTTGACTGCAGCCACACAAAAGTGACTTAAACCTCTCTCCTTTATATATATATATATATATATATATATATATATATATATATATATATATATATATATATATTACGATATGGGGATTTTAAGTAGACATTTGTTCTCTGTGCATTTTACTCTCGGTTCGTTACAGCTCCACTGATGAGACCATTAGGTGGTCGAAACTAGTATGGAGAGAGAACCAGAGTGGAATTCGCAGAGAATACACTGTCTGCCCCCCCCCCTTTCTTAACGGTCGTAAGGAGAATAAAATAACTTTTTCAAATATATAGACCGTGAATTTGTTTATTTTTAATAAATTTCCTACCGCTCCGGGGTATATTCAGATGTTCGTTTGTACTGTTTAAGATAGCAGTCCGGCATCAAGTTCTGCAGGTAATATCCTGCCGATATATTACGATATGGGGATTTTAAGTAGACATTTGTTCTCTGTGCATTTTACTCTCGGTTCGTTACAGCTCCACTGATGAGACCATTAGGTGGTCGAAACTAGTATGGAGAGAGAACCAGAGTGGAATTCGCAGAGAATACACTGTCTGTCCCCTTTCTTAACGGTCGTAAGGAGAATAAAATAACTTTTTCAAATATATATATATATATATATATATATATATATATATATATATATATATATATATATATATGAGAACTAACGACCAGTGACCTTGAAAATGACCTTGACCTGGCCCTTGAACTTCAAGGTTACTTGAAGGTCAACATTGGAATTTTAAATAGTACCCCCAGTTTCGACTCCGAGAATGGAAAAGGCGGGAAATATTACCATCATATATGATTTTGACTTCAAGGTGTAGGTCAAACATCAGGGTCATTTCAAGGTCAAAATAAAAGGATCGCAGTATTTCGTGAAATGTTTCGTAAAAAAATTGTTGGGTGGCCTTAACCTTCAAGGTCATTTAAAGTCAATTTCAAAATTTGAAAAGGAAACCCCCAATTAGACCTCCGAAAATGGAAAGACCGGTCAATTTCACAATAATTTCATCATCAGATATGAACTTGACCTTAAGGTTAAGGTCCAACGTCAAGGTCATTTTAAGGTTAAACCAAGACCTTCAACTTCATTATTTTATAAAATATTTCTTATTTGATCTCGATCTTCAGTGGTATTTGAAAAAATTCATTCTTTCAGAATTGTTAGCAAAAACTGTACTTAGTACGACTATGTGCATGATTAATTAATTTTAGCACTACTTAGGAACGATGACGTGGACGTAATAGTTTTTGTTCCCTTCGAGGTGCTTGTTTAAGGTAAGTCCCCTCGCCGCTCACCATCGGGTGCTTGTTTTCGGTGAGTCCTCTCGCCTCTCACCATCGAAGTGCTTGTTTTGGTCCACTCCCTCGCGTCTCACCGTCGGGGTGCTTGTTTTCTATGAGTTCCCTCGTCCCCTATCATTTTGTATGATCATGTTAAAGGTTCATAAAAACTTATTTCAATAAGTGTTAAATTGGTTACCTTCAACTTCAATACACTTATTGAACACAACTGCGGAGCATTTCAGATATTATTTTGGCACAAGCATCTCTGATTCGCTGCTTCATGTTTTCACGAGTTGTTGACATATAAGGTTTGGCGATCTTGCGGGCCACTTTACTGGATCTCCTCTACCAATCCACGGTCCGTTGAATTCGCGATCCAACATTTGACGAGCTATTTGTTGCCTTACATTTCAGCATACGTCTTCAAGCAAATATGAGAGTAGATTTTCTAAAATATCACGGTATTTTGCGCTGTTCAAATTACCTTTTCAAATTTTGAAATTGAGCTTCAAATGAACTTGAGGGTTGAGGTCAATTTTTATTTTCAAGTGATAGTGACCACTAAGCCCCCATGCCACCCAACAACTTTTGTACCAAACATTTCACAAAATAACTTGAACTGACCTTAATATTTGACCTTCACCTTGAGTAAAATTTCCCGCCTTTTTCATTCCCGGGGACGAAATTGGAGGGTTATATTTAAAATTCTGAAGTTGAGCTTCAAATCACCTTGAAAAACACAGTCAAAATCATGTTCAAGGTCACTACTAGTCGCCCCTCTGCCACCATATAATTTTTGTATAAAACATTTTCCGTTGTCTCAAGTTAAATTCCACACCCTGTATATACATCTATCTATCTATTTATCTATCTATCTATCTATCTATAAATATATATATATATATATATATATATATATATATATATATATATATATATATATATATATATATATATATATATATATATGTTTATGCGGCTTTCACGGATTCCTCCGTGTGAGATGCAATAGCAGTGGATATATCCACATTATGCCGTTGTAGTGCTAAAATCACATTCAACATACGTACAACTATATGCAGCTCCGGGTATGAATGAAGTAAAATGCGAACAGTAAATGCAAACTCCTCTCCATCATATCCTTTCTGTGTTAGAAGTTGCACAGTTAGAATAAATTGTTATAAAACTCAATTTACCCTATTCCACCATCATCGAGATGATGGCCCACCTGTACCACCATACCGTATCACTGTGGCGGGTAGGGTAAGTTTTGACTTTCTTCTCGGTATGGTGGTACAGGTGGGCCATCATCTCGATGATGGTGGAATAGGGTAAATTGAGTTTTATAACAATTTATTCTAACTGTGCAACTTCTAACACAGAAAGGATATGATGGAGAGGAGTTTGCATTTACTGTTCGCATTTTACTTCATTCATACCCGGAGCTGCATATAGTTGTACGTATGTTGAATGTGATTTTAGCACTACAACGGCATAATGTGGATATATCCACTGCTATTGCATCTCACACGGAGGAATCCGGGAAAGTCGCATAAACATATATACGCCATCCGGCGGGAGGTCGGCGAAGCCGCGTTCAGTATTTGCATGCTTCCTTCCGAACTGTCCTTTGCACAGCCAGGTGCATGTCGGTACCCTGATGAGTCTAGTAGAGACGAAACATGTACCTCTGCCGTATCACTGTGGCGGGTAGGGTAAGTTTTGACTTTCTTCTCGGTATGGTGGTACAGGTGGGCCATCATCTCGATGATGGTGGAATAGGGTAAATTGAGTTTTATAACAATTTATTCTAACAGTGCAACTTCTAACACAGAAAGGATATGATGGAGAGGAGTTTGCATTTACTACCGAGAAATGTCGGTAGGATATTAAAACCTGCCGACTTTTCGATGTCAGATTGACTGCCGAACGACATGTATCCATTCACCGCAGTAGTGCGAAATTTAAAAATTAATAAATATATTTCTTACTGAAATTATAATTTTTAAATTCGCACTCGAAAACCCCCCAGTACCAACTTTGGACATAATACGGAAATATAAAGTTTTTGGATTGTCATATTGCATCTGCAATACTGATTTATTTAAAACAGTTTTAAATTCGTTATTTACATTCTCAGAAACCACCAGTACCAATTTTAAACAAAATCTAAAGATTTAAAATTCTTAGCCCACCATATTGGATTCGCCATATTAATTTTTCAAAAAGTAATTTTGAATTCTTAATTTACATCCTCAATAATCCCCTTTACTAATTTTGAACAAAGTCGAGCGATGTAACTTTTTTAATACGCCATATTAGATCCGCCATATTGAACTTTTTAAAAGTAATTTGAGATTATTTATGTATTTATGTATGACCACGGAAAATCCTCCATACCAGTTTTGCAAAAAATCGGAAAAAATTAATTTTTAGTATATATTAAGTCATTTTTAAAACATTTTTTAATCTCATTAACATATATATATATATATATATATATATATATATATATATATATATATATATATATATAAATATATATATATATATATATATATATATATATATATATATATATATATATAACGATATAGCCGCAACCAAATATCGGAATTTTAACTGAACACCCTTTTATTACTGGAAAATCTACAAAAGAGAATTGCATGGAGCGGAAAAGCATATATTGGGTTTATACTTCAGATAAAAACCATAATTGGTTTCAAACCTCGTAAAAACTGAGGATTTTTTTTTTGTTTAATAGTAATTTTTGAGAAAACTGTTGGAGATAAAAGTCAACATCTTAATATCAGCTTGAAGATAAAGGAATTGACTTATGAAAATAGATACAGGGTATTCAATATAATAAAATGTCATGAAACGCAATTAAAAATATGAATATTTATATAACAATCTTAAACAACTTGTATAAGAAAAACTAAACTTAAGACTACTGTGAGATAAAATGATTCATGTTAAGATTTTCAACAAATTGTTAAAAAATAGTAAATAAATAGGGGTATGGGTATTAACATTTAAGTCAAACACTTATTTCGGTCAAAAATGTGTAAACATTTAAGAAGTTGGCAATTTCGCATTTTAAGGCCAAAAAAAATTACAGTTGAAGGAAGTGGTCAATGAGACTCCAATTTTGCTAAAAATATGGATCATTTAAGAAAAAAATTATGTACATGTTTTTTTTTAATACACTCTTTAAGGAATAAACTATTTTTAAAATGTACTCCTCGTAACCTTATTAACATTTCGCCTGTAAAATTTTTCATCGACTTAACAATATAGCCGCAATCGAATACAGGAGTACCAAATAAACACCCTGTATAATATATGATGTTAAAAAATACACATACACATATTTAAAATGTATTTTATTCAAGCCAGAATAATTGATATTGTTAATTTGTGAATAAGGATAAACAATCTCTTTCTTCTACATAACTGTAATACAACTATGTTATTGTTTTTTTACAAAATTTTCTAAAAAAGCACGCTCTAGGCTGCAAATAATCATAACGACTATATTTAAAGGCTTTTTTTTTAAGCTGGAAAAAAACTGCTACGTAAAATTTTGGCTATCCTAGTTCAAAAATTGGAAAGTAAATGTTCTACCTAGCTTGAAAAGCAGTAAGTCTTGTTCATCCTTACTCATGATTTTCGTAATTTTATAATATAGTTACAACACTCAAAAATTCGCAATAATTATAATACTTTGGTGATCAGTTTCCGAAAATGTAGAGGATTTTTCATGAACAAATTATTTTCTCTTTTATTTGTCTCCAGTTCCAAAATTAACAATTCTTTGATTATTTTTTTAATTACTATTATTAATTACAAATTGGATGGAAAAGTGCAATTAGAGTTGCCTCAACAGAATGAAACCAGCGAAAAACAAAAAATTTGAGATAAAGCTTTTTATTCAGTTGACAAGCAAAAATAATTTTTTTCGTGAGACATAATTTTAAAGGCACTTTTTAAAATTTTTACAAGATACGAATTTTTTTGCAGGTAATGTAGTTTTTTAAAACATATCTAAATGCTTTTTTCTTAGTTGGAGGAATTATTCTTCGCCTGCGGCCAATCAATCGCAAGTAAACAGATTATTTTGCCCCTCTTAAATAATTTAATAATACAACAGAAGCTATTGCTTAATTTTCGCCAACGTATCAAAAAAAAAAATTATTGAAATTCATTACGTTAAAAAATTCATTAAAAATATCGCTCATCATTAGATTCAACCCTTCAATATATTTTCGCTGAGAGTGAGTGGAATTGCTCCTATTGTTGTATTGAAGTTCACTATTCTTATTTAAGAAGATAAATTTGGTTGCAAAACTACGACCATAGGTTAACTGAAGTTAAGATATTCCCTTGTAGTTTTTTTTTCAGCGTTATTTTGCATAATATTTGGTTCTCATTGTGATCTGAATATGATTAGTGAGCCTAAATAACGCCAATTAAATATTACGACCAATTTGTCATTAGTGAGTCAGATAAAAGGTTTTTACTAATAAAATTTCTGCAGATAGCAAAATTAGGAATATAGAACAACTTAAATAAAAAAGAAAAACTTGTAATTAAGCCTTTAAAAATAAGTCATCCGAGAATAATTTTCTCAAAAATTATTTTTTTTTACAAAAATTGTTTACGAATTCTACACGTAAAACAAAAGAGTTTAAAATTATTGTAAATTTTCGAGTGGTATAATTATAAAAGATATTTAACAGGCAGGGGTAGTTTCGATAGGAGTATCATCATTTTTACACTTGGAATCCAGGTCCTTTTCAACATTTATTATATTATCAATATCAACATATTGACTAAGCTGATTCTGAGTTTCGGGATCTGCTTGTCTTATTGAAGTAACATTCAAAAGATCCAAAATAGTCTGAACTTGGGTGGCATTAAGGGATTCTTTATTATTTATAGCCTCTACTATTGACTTGAGAATTTCTTCTATTGATGGATCCATGGATTCTCTGCGAAAAAGGTTTCATTTATTTAGATTTACTTTTGATTTGGAAACTCAGTTATATTATATATATATATATATATATATATATATATATATATATATATATATATATATATATATATATATATATACATTTATTTATTATTTTCTTGCACTGTAAAAGGGAAATGTGCCGAAAACACATTTCATAAACCGTTTCTTAAATTCAGTTAATGTAATGCATTAAATTTAATAATTTTTACATTAATCTAAATTAATGTATTTCACTAAATTTAATGTAATCATACATTAAATATACAGTCAGTGTTCGTTGAATTTAAGATATATTATCACATATTTAATGCACCAACATTAATATGAGGTCAAAAAATTCTGCTACCAGGAAAAGGCGGAAATTTTTCCCATAGGTAGTGTACGGTCATCTGTACACCGGTTTCGAACTCATTAGTTTCGGTCAGTACCCGCAGACATGTCCAACTCATCATAAGAAAATTGAGTACTTTAAGCAACTTATATCATACTAAATAAAAAGTTCAATCCAAGTTGCGCCATCTCCCGAAATCTCATGCAATGTACTATGAATATAAACAATGTGAACCTAATCCAAGAAAATAAAAAAAAATAAAAATAAATATCAACGGTTAAAGAAAATCAATGTACATATATCTTACGTCATACTCCATTACTTAAGAATAATAGACTTAAGCATACTCCTATATTTCAGAAAATTCTTAATTTCGAACAGGAAGAGTTCATTTTTTTTTTCTTTTATAACGCAAAAGTTATCTTTTATCTGTCTGTTTTGGCCTTGTTCTCTCTGTAAAAACTTACAAATTATATTTAAAAAATGTTACTAATATATATTTCAATGACTGGAAATGTACATATCTTTATGTAAGATCAATGGTATATCTTGACGCTTTCAAAATATTTTATTGGTTAATGATTGTGATATTGTGTGCATTTACGAAACTTGGTTAAATAACAATATTACTAATGACGTCCTAAATATTACGGCATATAATTTTAGTCGCCATGATAGAATAACTAGCTCATGGGGGAGAACACCCGTGGGGGTTGCTACATCCCCTATCGGGCGCCTCTCCAGGTGGCGGATAGGGGAACGCCTCCCAGATATGGGTGGTACCGAGGAAATGTAATACTCTGGGCGGACCAAAACTAGCACATGAAAATGGGAAGCAGCATTTTCATTACTGTGTTAAGGTGGAGAAGAATACTTCGGAACAATTTAACACGGATACTTTTAGGCGACAATCAGTATATTAGATTGCGACGGCTAAAACACTGCGATGGGGAAGGCAACGGGAAACCACCCCATTATACTCCCTAGTATAGTCATCATGGCATTGATAAATGGAATGAAGAATGTTACTGATCATGGGCTGCGGAACCCAAGATCCGGCAGGGGAAGCAAATCGAAATTAGACCACAGGGCTTCCCAAGTCGTTAGCCTGCGAAATCCCTGTGAACAAAACACCACCAGATATAAGACGAAAATGAAAATGAAGAACCCGTATAGGATAGCTACATGGAATGTAACAACATTGTATGAGGCTAGTAAGCTTAGAAATCTACTCTTGGAAATGGACAAACTAGATATCACTATAATGGGGGTAAGTGAAACAAGATGGCAAAACACAGGAAAATACATATCAGACGGATATGTCGTTTATTCTTCTGGAAACCAAGACCCTATGCACCGAAATGGAGTATCAATAATTATGAAACAACATATTAGTAAGTATGTCATTAACTTCGTGTCACTGTCAGACAGGGTAATACTAATACAGTTAAATGCCAAACCTGTAAATATAAACATTGTTCCTACTGCTGACAAAGATGAACAGGAAATCGAAGAATTTTACCACCAAATAGAAGAAGTGCTAAAAACAACAAAGAAACACGAAACAACTATACTCATGGGAGATTTTAACGCTAAAGTTGGACGGAAGGCAACGCATAACATCACCGGAAACTTTGGCTTGGGAGAGAGAAACCAAAGAGGTGAACGTCTAATCGAATTCTGCCAAGAAGCTCACTTTGTCATTGCAAATACCTGGTTTCAACTTCCAGAAAGACGTCTGTACACGTGGAAATCCCCTCAAGACGGACAACATGACAGAATAGTACGGAACCAGATAGATTACATTCTAATAAACCACCGATTTCGTAACAATGTTATAAAAGTAAAAACTTACCCCAGCGCTGGTATAAACTCAAACCATAATTTACTCTGCTCCAAAATACAAATTAAATTAAAGAAATTAACAAAGCCATCTAAACAAAACAGGATGTGCCTCGACCCCCTCAGAAATACTCAAACACGTGAACACATATCACAGCAAATAAATAACGAAATACACAAAATATCGAAAATACCAAATGAAAACAGAACCATTAACGAATGTTGGTACGATATACAAAACTCGATTTTAAAAGAAGTGGAAGAGTCTCTGAAAACACCTAAAAGAATGGCAAAAAATGAGTGGATGACTAAGGAAATTATTGACCATATGGAGGTACGACGGAAATATAAAAATAGAGATACTGACAAATACAGTGAAGTCAATAAACTCATAAAAAGAAAAATTAAGCAAGCCAAAGAACTCTGGCTCGAAAATTCCTGTAAAGAAATAGAGAACCTCCAAAAAAAAAACACGACAATTTCAATCTCCACAGGAAACTTAAATATATCTCCGGAATCAGAAAACCAAAAAATGCTCATTTACTCAAGGATGCCGACGGCAGAAGCTGTAATCACGAACAACAATGCAGAGAATGGGAGAGATACATCAGTGACCTTTTTGACGATGCTACTCGAGAAAACGCTGCACATACACATACTATATGCAGCAGCGAGATAGACAGGGGACCCAGTATATTGAAATCAGAAGTCAGGAAACCAATAGAGCAAGCCAAAAATAATAAGGCACCTGGACCAGATCAAATCTCTACTGAGTTGCTTAAATTTCTAGATGAGGAAAATATTTCTTACTTAACCACTTTCTTTAATAAAATCTACAACGGAGGAATAATACCAGATGATTGGTTAGAATCGCTGTTTATAACATTACCAAAGAAAAGTAGACCCACCAAATGCAGCGACTTTAGGCTGATTAGTTTAATGAGCCACACACTTAAGATACTTCTACGAATTATACAGAACCGAATATTCCTTTTATGCGAAAATAGAGTGAGTGATAAGCAATTTGGATTTAGAAATGGTCTAGGAACAAGAGAGGCACTATTTTGTATGCGCGTTCTCCTACAAAAGAGCTGTGAATTCCGAAAGAATATCTACGTCTGTTTCATCGACTTTGAAAAGGCATTCGACCGAGTACAACATGATAAACTTTTTGAGTGCCTACAAGCAGCAGGTCTGGACCACTACGATATAAGACTGCTAAATCATCTGTATTATAATCAAGTAGCCTCTATACAAACTGAAAACTCTCTCTGAAGAAATCTTTAGGGAGGCTTTGGATGATAGACAAGAAGGAGTAAGACTAGGCGGAGAAGTAATCAACAATATTAGATTTGCTGATGATACGGCCATTCTTGCAGAAAGCATCGAGGATCTCCAAACATTAGTAAACCTAGTCAATGAAGCGAGCTGCCGAAGAGGCCTTAAAATCAACATCTCAAAAACAAAGTAGATGACAGTTGGAAAGATTACTGTAGATGAATGTCAACTTTGGCTCGATGGGAAGAGGATAGAGCATGTAAACCATTTCAAATACCTTGACAGTTGGTTGAATGTAAATGGGGACTCAGATGAAGAGATAATAGCTAGGATAGAAATATCGCGGAAGGCCTTTATGACATGGAAACCAGTTCTATGCAACAGGAACCTATCAATGCATATTCGTAAAAGGGTCCTGAAATGCTATGTATGGTCTATTCTATTATATGCTTGCGAAACATGGACACTAAAAACCACAACGCTAAAGAAACTGGAAGCATTCGAATTGTGGTGCTACCGTCGAATCCTAAAGATATCATGGGTTTCGCACACTTCCAACGAGGATGTTCTCAGAATGATGGATACAGATCGACTGCTCTTGAACATTATAAAGAGGCGGAAAACAGAATACTTCGGTCACATAATTAGAGGACCTAAATATCAGCTACTTCGCCTTATAATACAAGGAACAGTGGAAGGAAAAAGATGGATAGGCCGAAAGAAGCTTTCATGGCTGCGTAACATCAGGCAGTGGTGTGATTGCACGGTAGAAGAACTATTTCGCGCAGCAGCCGAGAGAAAGATTTCAGGAAATTGTAAACATGATGACCACCAACGTCTGAATACAGACATGGCACCTAAAGAAGGAGAAGAAGGGGGAGAACAGGTATTTATCTAAAGGAAAATCCTAATTACATAATTCTGCCAAATAATAATTTCATAGAATAATTATCAATAGAACTAAGGCTGGCGGAGTCAAAGGTTGATATTTGCGTCGCTTGTAAAGCATCAGATTACAATTACAAAGAATTTATTAATTTTTTTTACTCAGACTTATCCCAGATAATATCATCAGTAAATATTCTTTTTGCTTTGGTGATTTTAATATTAACTGAGACAGAGTTTGTCATCGATATATTGCGATACTCTCGGTTTGAGACAATTTGTACATGAACCAACATGAATTACTGAAAATTCTTCTTTAATAAATTGTGTTTTAGTTACTCCGTGCGATATAATCCTGGACATAAGAGCATAGCCTGCTGACTTTACTGATCATGAACTCGTTTTCTGTATAGTAAAGCCCCAAAACATAAAAAAATTCTAGAGTTTTCGTAACTTTAAACATATCGATAATTTTTTAACGTAATTTACTAGTCTTTGGAGTAACATTTTTGCTTTGGAAACAATGAACAATGAGGTCGAATTTTTAAGTCAGAATATTATTTCTCTTATAAATGCATGCCCCTTTTATAACCTACCGAATTACTAAGCCTTATGCTCCATGGTTTACATTAGATTTACGCGCATTGTAGAAGGACAGAAATAGAGCTCTCAGTGGGTATAAAAGCACTAAAACGCAGAACAACTGGAATGATTAAAAATGATTGCGAAACCTTTTTACAGCTTCTGTGAAGTGAGAAAAGGAACATTTTTTCAACATAGCCTAAAAGAAAAACAAAAATTTTTTATAGGTGCTTGAGCAAAGTTGTTAGGAAAACAAATTTGTAATTAACGGCAACCTCGCCTCTTTAGGATTAGAAAAAATAAAATTTGAAAAAATAAATCTGAAAACAGTCAGAACCGATAAGGCTTGTAACCGACATGCGAATTTAAATGTTGTCTAGTTTACAGTGAACGATAAAGTATAAACACTTTCTTTCTTTTTTTTTGGGAACTAATTTTAGCGAACGGGTTGCTACCAGATGATGTTGCCAGGTATCAAATATTACCAGTTTAGCTAATTTGATCTATGACAAATAGTTCATTTTATTGCTGTTTTGCAGAGATTGAGACTTAAAAAACAATTTATAAGGCCATGCAAAGGGCAGTGCTATTTCTATACCACCCGGACTATCCGGATTATGGTAGTGCAGAGAACCATAACACGCAAGAAGCCCTCTATGAAGCTCCACCCTTATGAAATCTGAGTATATCTGGGAGAAGTGAATGTTTCCTGAAGGTAGAGCAAAAGCCGTTGGGCTAAGTAGATGGGATAATAATAATAATAGGTAGCAACTGCATCAGCATGAGAGTCAAGCAACACTAAGCCCTTCATCCATCAAGCAGAACGACCACGACAGCACATGAAATGGACGGTGTCTATGGATGAAACAACAATGCGCATTTTCTATAAAATTACTCATCTACTACATGCTGAATTCTGCAAGAATTATCCGCATATACAAATGTCGCAACAAAGAATAGCAGACCAATACAGGGTTATTCTCCGAAATAACCTAATCCCTGAAACGCGATTTCACATCATAAAAATCGATATCGAGCGGGAGATCAGAGGCACACAGATCGCTGAACTTAAGCCTCAGTCAAAACCTGAGGTCAAAGTACAATTAAACAATGGCATTCGAGAAGACATCACTGAAGTCCGACAGCAACAACAATAACTAACAGCTACTATATCAGCACGAGAGCCAAACAATACCAAGAATTCAACCTGCAGAAGATGCTGCGAGGGAAACTCATCCTGCGCTCACTCAAGCGCATGAAATAGACTGAGTCTATGAAGAAATCAATAAAGAGAGATGACAGGCTACAGACAACAATTACACGTCGAATTCTGTGGGGAGTACCCATACATGCAACTGCCTCAACAAAGAATAGCAGACCAATACAGGATTATTCTCCGAAATAAACTAATCCCAGAAACGCGACATAACATCATAGAAATGGAAATCAAGCGAAAGATCAGAGGCATTGAGGGTAACAACAAACAAATCGCTGAATCTGAACCACAGCCAGAATTCGAGGTCGAAGAATAACCAAACAACATCTGGGAGAGCATGGCCGAAATGCGACAGCAACAGAAACAGCTACAGCAACTACAACAACACGAGAGTCAAAAAACACCAAAAATTAATCCGTCGAAAATACTGGGCGGGAAACTCAACTAGCTTTCACCCAGATGGGACGACCAAGACAGTGCATGAAATGAACTTGGGCTGTGAATAAATCAATAATGACCATTTTTTACAGAGTAACTCATCTGGAACGAGAGATGATCGGTTATAAACAACAAATACATGCAGCATTCTGCAGGAAATAGTCACACATGCAAGTGTCACAACCAGAAATTAGCAGATCATTACAGATCTATTCTCCGAAATGACCTAACCTCAGAAACTCGAATTAACATTATGAAAATAGAAATAAAGCAAGAGATTAGAGGCACTAACGATAACGATAAACAAATCACTGAACCTCAGCCAGAGCCTGAACTCGAGTTCGAAGAACAACCAAATTACGATATTCGAGGGAACAACGCTGAACTCTACCAGAAACTATCTACTGAAATAAGTAAGGTGTGCTGCACTATGATGGAATCAATCCAATAGGCAGGCTAGCGCTGCCAAGAGTAAACTCCCGCAATAAAAGAAAATACTTAATAAAAAGATCGAAAATACTGGGAAAGGCAGAAGGCAGATGAGGATATATTAGAGGTGTTAGAACAGGAAAACTACAGAAACGAGTACAAGGGGTATTGAAGCCGAACCAGTATCACTCGCATCATGGCCCAACAAGCAGCACTGTCCAACAATGCCACGACACTCCAAAACAGAAACTTTCCACGCCTACAGGTCGGTTAAAGAACATTTTATCGAAAATTAAACTCTCTACAAAACTTGGCAGTTAACAGATACCCCAATAAAGAACAAGTAGACTCAGTACCACATAACTGGCTGGTAACTATACTGAGAATATATAGAGTCAACATACCTACAGCGTTCTTTTTAGAACACCTCATATCAACTTGGTGAACTAGGATCCAAATGTGCTTCCAGCAACAACATCAATATGAAAGGAAATATTTCAAGGAGATTCATTAGGCCTGTTATGGTTCTGCCTTACTATGAACCCACTATCACGCCGTTTAAATTCCACCAAATGCGGATTGAGTATTAAGAACAATCGTGAAGAGGTGGTAAGACTAAATCATCTTCTATAAATGGATAATTTAAATTAATGGCTACTACCAGAAACCAGCTGAATATAGGGATGCTGCTCGGCCTTGACAAGTGCCTCATTTTAAACACAACTAGAAGAAAGATAAGACCAGGAGCATTTGAAATTCAGAACGATCAAATCATTGCTGTAATGGAGTCAGAATAGATCTATGACTATTTGGGCATGAAACAGGCACAAATAATTAATCAACGAATTATGAATACTGGATTAACCAACGAGTTTATAAGACGGGTAAGGCAGGTACTGCAAACCAACCTAAGCAGTAAAAATTTATTGAGGGCACTCAACATCTATACGTGCTCTGCTCTCAGTTACTCATCTGGAAAGTCAGAGCATTCCCGACTAAGGCACAGAAACGTCATCCTCGTAGTGACATTGAACGGACAATGATGCCAAAGAATTTAGGAGATTCAAAAAGAAATACACAACTTCGGTTGTTGGAAAAATGGCTAGATAAGTTTTCAAATTTGAGATTGGTGTAAAACAAGGCAATGAGCGATTTTACTTATCAGGGTCATATGCAAATTTGAAAGGACGATACGGCAAATGATTTAAGCTTTTATATTCCTAATCACGCAGTGGTTAAATTAGAAAGTCCTAGTGCTCCCCTTCATAGTGTTAGGCACAAGGGCAACACCTTAAATACCATTTTGTATAATGATCCTAAATTACAAGCAGATATTTTTACACTTCACTTTCCGTTATTTAAAATGGCGATGACGGCAGATATTCGGCAAATGTATCAGCAAATAAATGTTTTAATAGATCACTGGCTTTTCCAAAGATTATTATGCAGTTTTGATCCAAAGGATAAACTTGAAACTTACGAACTTACTGTCGTTGCATTCGGTGTAAAATTATATCCCTACTTAGCATTGCGGATTATTCAACAGTTAGTAAAAGATGAAGAAGATAAATATCCCTTAGCTGCTATCTTTATAAGCAGGGATGTGTGTATAGATGACTTAATGTCTGGTATACTATGTGAAGATCAAACACATCAATTTTATCAAGAATCAATCCAACTTTTCGCAGCGGGAGCCTTCGAATTTACAAAACTCACGAAAATTATTAATGAAAATTTCCGTTAAAAGATATAACCTTTAAATTAGATACACAAATTTTAGACATGTTATGGAATCCAGAATTCGATATTTTTATTTTTTGAACTTGATATTCCCAACGAGAAGTAGACATGTCGCATGGATTGGATATTGGATATTGGACTAATATCTCTTTTAATTTTCTTTTAAATTACTTATAAAATAATTAAAACTTGACTGGGATGCAGCACCTCCACAACATGTACGGAGCATCTGTGAAAATGTTCGGCTAGATTGCAAGAAAATGTATAAATTAGAGTTTCCACATCATTTAGGTGTGGCAGAGAACACTCCAGTTACAAGTTTGGCTTCTGCAGATGCTAGTCCGGATGGCTAATGAACGGTAGTTTATTCAAAGGTGAAGCAGTTATTAGAATAGTTTGTGCAAAATCCAAGATTTCTCCGTTTAAGTTAGTAATCCAATTTGGTTAGGCATATCCTACATACATACGCAAATACGGCAATTATTGCAAAAAAAGATTTATATACAGTACTGAATTGGATTCACCCTTTATAAAAAATATATTTGTTGCAAACTAGGTGAATCAAATTAAAGAAAGTATTCCGAAAGCACAATGACGACATATTGAAGTAATCGATAATAATGCAGATTGTTTGTCTAGGAAACTCAAAGACAGTTAATCATCCGTTATAAGTACTGGGCCCTGAAATTTATAAGACATACGGTTATTTGTTCGTTTGTATGAGTATTAATGCTATTTATTTAGAGTTAGTAAGCTCTCTATCTACAGCACATTTTTTGCACGCATTTTAAAGGTTTTTTTTTTATCTCGGCCTGGTCCATGTCAATTGATGTATTCGGATCACGGTAGCAGTTTTGTAGTAGCAAAAAAGGTGTTATGTAAGATCAATAACTTAGTGAATTCGGTGGAATATAAAGATGTAATTTTATCGGAATTGGAGATGGATAGTATTGAGTGGCAACTTAATACTCTTTAGGAACCCCAGCAAGGGGGGATGTAGAAGAGTAATGTCAAAGTACTAAAAAATCACCTTTATCTAGTCATCGGGGAGCAATTATTAACTTATCAGGAAATGTCAACGTTGTTTACGCAAATTGAAACGTTACTAAATTCGGGTCCACTATATCGTGTATCTTCTGATGCTGTAGCTCTCGAGGCTTTAACGCCGGGTTATTTTTTAACTCTTATGCCACTTAAAGGGTTATCTACTGAGAATTTGTCAAGTATTCATATTAACCGATTAGATAGGTTCCAGTTAATCGACAGGACGGTCTAAGATTTCTGGAGACGTTGGCGCTTGGAGTATTTGACAAGTCTGCAGATTAGAGAAAAGTGGATGAGAAATTCCCTATCGGTAAAAGATGAAAGAGTGGTGAATTTTAAAAGTGATAATTCTCCTCCACTCCATTGACCATTGGAACAGATGGGGTTGTTCACAATATTACCGTTAAGACTAGTAAAGGTACCTTTTTCCATCCAGTAGTCCTTAACTGTCTCAATAAAATTGCTATTCCACTGTGATGTTAATAATTTTTTTCTTTTTCTTTTTGAAATTGTAATAGTTTTTGTCATTTATTCTTTTTTTTTTGGTTTATTATGGCCAGCCAAACCTATTTTGCGATCAATGCGGTTTAATCTAGTATTTTTTTGGTATAGTACAGTTTTTCAAATTTATATAGCTTTGGCTGACTCTACAAAATACTACTAATAGAGACTTATTGACTCAGGCAACGACTTAAAAGAAATTCGTGTTGGACATGCATTATGTTAAGGTCCGTAGCAGTTAATGGTGTTATTAGTTTATTTCTGAAATTTCGTTTCACGCCTATCTTTAAGTTAATTTATAAAATGTGCCTACCAAATTTCAACACATAGGTGTGTTTTTTGTCATATAGTATATTGAAACACCGGATCTAAAATTTTAAATATTTGTTTGTATTTCATAAATTAGTAAACTAAATCTAACCTTAACTAAAAGAAGCATAGTACCAAGACAGAATTAAATAAAATTCTTAAGTTTACATATAGATCGATATGAAAGACTAAATTTATAAGTGCTGGAAAATCAGGACTAAAAAATAACGAAACAGATAATTAGTTCACATTAAAATCTCATAGAAGTACGGGACCAAACCCGTTGAAATCGCACGCTCCCATATCAAGAAGCCTCATATGATCCGCACCCCTTATAAAAAGAAACAACATTTATCTTTAATTTACCAGCTGTCTTGCTCGGTGCATTTACCAAAAGCCATGCTCCTAAAACAGGGTGACAATTACAAGCAACTTGAGAAACTTATATTTTGGAAATGAAATGACTTAATAAAATATATTTTATAACACTCGATCGTACAAACAATTAAGACCAAATTAAACTTTTAAGAGATTTACATCTTATAAATTACTATATGTAATTGACCCGCTACAATTTTCCTTACATATATTTAATAAGAGCTATTATACCAAGTTATGTTTGCCATCCCTACTTTTCATACAGGGAAGGTGCCCTCAATTTTCTGTAAATCTCGCCTCAGGTCTGTTCTGGGGTTAATGGAAAACATGTGCCTGTTCATTACAAAACATTAAAAACTGATGAAGTTATAAGGCTGTGACATACGGACGGACAGATGGACAGACGGATAGACGGACTGACGGACATGACGAAAATCTAAGGCTTCCTAAGAAACTCCAATGATTAGATGTCCTATATTTGTTTTAAACCTCAACCGTCACCGTTTTTATTGATTATGCATACGTTTGTGGTTTCTGCATCAAGTTAATATCTGCTAAAAACATATCGTATCTTTATAACCAATTCTTTGAGGATTTTGATCAGGAACAACACTAGTTGAATCGTCCGCATATAAAAAACTCGGCTGTCTCTTATGAAGTTTGGCAAGTCGTTAATAAATAAAACAAATATAAAACGACCAAAACCACTACTTTATTGGGTTTGCAAGTTAATATGATAGTTTGAGTCGAATCCACAGCACTACTCTCTCTTCAGAAACCCTTTCCAAATCCATACTGACACTAAGAAATAATATTATTCTTATATAAAAAAAATTATTTGCTCATAAATTATTCATCTATTATTTTATGAAACAAAGCTTCAAAGGGGCACTGACTGTAGTTTTCGACGTTATTATGCTCCTCTTTCTTAAATATGGGCACAAACATAGTCTTCTTAAAAGGTTGAATTTGATATACCTGTTTCTTATACACTATTGTGATCTCGATGATTTTATCTCCATCTAAACTAATCTAAGCTACTCCAGTTAAGAATATGTGTGAGATCATACGTTTTTGTTATGCCTGCGATGTTTCTTCTTTAATATCGTGTCCTGATTACAGCTTAAGAGAGGGTTATAAATGACAATGTTTACAGAATTAGGCAAAAAATATGTGCATAAAAATTAAATGTAAAATTCTTCGACACAACTGGAAAGTGTGATCATAATTATTATATTTCTAACAGCATGTGTAATGATTCATGAATTTTTGTATATTCGAAAAGGATCCAATCTTTAATTAATAACTCTCTCATTAAATCAATGAATTAGAAGGTTAGTTGACATATCGCACCGGGGGTTCAGTAGTTTGGGGTCTATTGGTTACCACTTCATTATTTTACGATGCGTAGATCAAGTTTCGAACAACGCAGAAAAGAATCATTTACCTAAGCTGTTTAAAAATATGTACTGACATTTTTCTGTAAGGTACTGTTGGACATTTTCTGCACATTCAATTATGAGGATTTAAAAAAAAGTTTAAAATGAATGAAAGATAAACGCGGTTAATTTTTTTTAAACTTGAATGTCTCTACGCGGATCCCGAACAACTTTCTTCACTAACCGCCACTATTATTTTGGTTAAGCTTAATCTATTTCTGTTAATACATGTGGCCATAAATTTCTGGTTGTCTCTATAGAGCATAAAGACTTCAAAAATTTAGAGTCCCTGAGCCTGGAGTGAGCCACCATCCACAAAAAAGGAAATATGCAGTAATATCGATCACGGATATATACATTCGGCTAAAATTTTAAAATAATTGAGATTACTAACTAGTTCCAAGTTTATAACAGAATACACTATAAATTATTTACTTACTTATTAACTCCTAATATGTCCTCCAATGCACCAAGCACATCTTCTACCAGGCCCAAAACTGAGTCGAGAATACCCCCTACAACATATGATTTTATTTAATATATATAGTAATATTTTGGGAAATAGTGACCAGTTTCAGGGTATATTTTAGTACAGTTGGTACTAAGGTGTAAATATAAATATTAAGACAAAGTTACAAAAACATTACCATACCAATAAAGCGTTTAGAGTAGTATATCCGGTCAATAAAAAGCCACGTAACAACGTTAAGAAGCATGGTGTCAAATGGAACTTCATCTAAGTTAAATATAAATAATTGAACCGACTTCCAAGAATGCGCCAAAAAGCAAAAAATAACTATATAAATTTTTGTATAAAATTGAAATTCTTGAAGTCGGCTCCAAATTAATACCTCACAAAATTTGATTTTGTATTTGCTTTTTGACCGTACGTCGGTTAAATTTTTCTTATAAAAATCTTATTTTGCGATTTTTAGTTTTGAATTGAGTGGAGTTTCTAAAGTCACAAAAGAGTTCCCATTTTATTCATAGTTGTAGATCACACCAAAATGAACAACAAAAAAATTTTTGAATTCTGAGAATTCAACAATTACCAGTTTTAAATGAAATTGTACCAAACAAATATTTAGATTCGTAACCTACGGACATGTAAATTTTTTAGAATGACACGGTTTATCCAGCATACTGAATTTGAAAAAAATTAATTTAAGATCCGTAATATACGCCCCAATGTTATTCCAGATAAAATCGAAATATTATAAAGTTTTTAGTCTCCCGTATTGTATTCACCATACTAAATTGTCAAAAATTAACTTGAGATTTGTAACTTACGAATCCGAAAACCTCCTAATACCAATTTTGAAAAAATTCGAATAATATAAAATTTTCAACCCACCATAATCCGCCACATGTAATTGAAAACAATTTATTTTAAACTCTTAATCTAATCTTAATCCACGCCTGTGAAAAGCCCCAGTACCCATTTTGGATAATCCGGAAATATAAAATATTTAGACCGCCAAATTGCATCTGCCATATTGAATTTTTTTCAAACAATTTTAAGTTCGTTATTTGCACTCTCAGAAACCCAACAGCAACAAATTTTGAACAAAATCCAGAGATTTAGTCCGCTATATTGGATCCGTCATATTAATTTAAAGAAAAATCAAATTTGTAATTTATATCTTCAAAAACCCACCAATACAATACATATTGAATTTTTTAATATTAATTTCAAATTCGTACTTTAAATCCTCAAAAACACACCTATATCATTTTGGGTCAAACCAAGATATGTAAAATCTTTAATCCGTCGTACAGAATCCGCCATGTTGATTTTTTTTTTAATAATTTTAGATTGGTCATGTACGTCAACGAATCTATTAGACAAGTCATAATTTCCAGAGTATTATGTGTATCAAAAAGAGAATTGGTACAGGCAAATGTTATGTGAAGAGGAGAGTTTTCGCATATTTTCCACTTTCCGGTTTCACCGGAAATGGCCCCGGTTTTGAATTTTTAAATGGAACACCCTGTATATTTTAACATTTTTGGATTTCTGAGACAATTCTAGATCAGAATCTGACATTTTAAAAACTTTTTACGTCTACTTCATTTTTTTAAAGCCACTTTTAAAATTGCATCTAGGTGGCCATGATCGGACGCAAACTAATCTAAGGGCCTTAGGTGATGTCAAAAAAATACAATCGCAAAGTTTTAGTTACTAGTATGAAAGACAGGAATAAGACAAGTTGACAAAATTACGTTTTCATTTCTAACTAATAATTTTCAAATGGCGACCCCTTTTTGACAACTACTTTTCGAAAAAAGCATTCTTTGACGAATCTAACGGTACCAATTTATTTGCGATTGGATTAGACATAAGAACAGAAATTAAATATTATTAAGCAAAATACTGGATAATTTATTTACTTATGACAAGTGCGCCATGGACAGCCATGATGCATAATAATTTGCAACTGCTTTTATCAAGTCTTCTTTGGAAAACAAAGCACTCACTTAAGTAGATAATGACAGTGACATACGCTCTAAGAACAGACGTAAAAGTTTCTTAATTTTCGTTAAGTTTAGTTTAAATTTTCGTTAAAATAATGTATACTCAAAGGGAAAAAAACTTTTACGTCTGTTCTTAGAGCGTAAGTCACTGTCATTATCTACTTAAGTGAGCGCAACAAGCGAAAACATATATACACCATCCGGCGGGAAATCGGAGGAGCCGCGTTCAGTGCTGCATGCTTCCTTCCGATCTGTCCTTTGCACAAACAGGTGCATGTCGGTACCCTGATGAGCCTAGTGAGAGACGAAACATGTACCTCTGCTGTATCACTGTAGCGGGGAGGGTAAGTTTTAACTTTCTTCTCGATATGCTGGTACAGGTAAGCCATCATCTCGATGGTGGTGGAATAGGATGGATTGTGTTTTGTAGCACTTCATCCAAACTGGTCAAACTTTAACACGGAAAGGATATGATGCGAAGCTTGCATTCACTATTCGCATTTTACTTCGTATATATATATATATATATATATATATATATATATATATATATATATATATACATATATATATATATATATATATATATATATATATATATATATATATACATACTATTGACAAAATAAATAAATGTAACGGAATCGTTGTCTTTATTAAAAGTAAAAATTTTGAAGATCTCAGTTTGAAAACAAATATGTTTTGTTCTGCACTTCCAACAATTAAAAAATGTAATTAGATTTATGATATAGTTTCTGGTTATTGATAACGAGACTCGAGTTATCCGATTGGAAAGTTTTATGATGAATTAAAAGATGTTCTGCTTTCCCTTAATTCTAAAACCAAATATTTATAGGTGATATTAACATTAGTTTACAAACTAAAATATCAATAAATTACTTAACGAAACTTAATGAAATACCATTAAATCATTACCATTAAATCAAAGAATGCTGCCAGAATAATCGAAGGTAGCGCTTCTCTTATTGATAATTTTTTTTTAATCTGAGAAATGTGCAACTTTCTTCACATGTATTATAAAATCCAACATAACTTTCTCCGATTATATTTGGTTTAAAAAATTGTAGTATAGAGGGATTATCAGGTAAGACAAAAATGTAACATTAAATATGATAATCTTCAACAAATTATAAATGAAATGGACTGGAAGATTGTTTGCACTAGTTTCAAAGTCGCCTGTAATAAATTCATATCCCTAGGTCAAGAAAGTATGTCATCTTGCACTGTAATATCGTTCTATAAAGAAAGAACAAAACATGTCGCAATAAAACCAAAAAATTCTCAAGGAATTTTAAATAGTATCCGATATAGAAATGTATTTGCTAAGAAAGTAAAGGAATATACTAATAGTGTTCGGCTATTTTTTGAAATAAGTTTAAAAAAGAACGAAATCCAAATACTATAAAACCTTAATAGACAAAGAATTTGACGGATTTTGTATTTCAGTGTATATTTGAAATTATTACAATCGGCCAAGCGCTTTCGGTCTATCTATCGGACCATCCTCAGGGCTCAGACCCTAGAAACAAGAGAATATGGTCAGCAAATAAGCTTACTCAGTACTCACCAACCACACTCACTTGTTGAGTACTGAGTAAACTTATTTGCTGACCATATTCTCTTGTTTCTAGGGTCTGAGCCCTGAGGATGGTCCGATAGATAGACCGAAAGCGCTTGGCCGATTGTAATAATTTCAAATATACACTGAAATACAAAATCCGTCAATTTCTTGATTTCTTCGGTGTACAACCTGTTAATAACTTATTCATTTTCACGTTATGGTGAACCAGGTAGACAAATACCGAAATCTCTGCCTGAAGAGAGGATTGTCCGACGTCGACATATGGTTTTTACACAGGTGTTTGGATGAAAGGGTTGTCCCAATTTTCCCAAGATGCAAAACCTCAAAGAATATTCCAATACAACTTAGATCAAACCTAGAAAGGAAAATGATAAAGAATGAAATCTGCAAACATTATTCCAAGAAAAATAGAATTAATATCCAAATGAAAATTTGTTATGACCACATGTCCGAGGTGATGCCACACTCTATTCTTTCTAATTTGTTAAATTCTATATACGATTTCGTGTTTCATCAAAAAGACCTTAAATTTAAGAAACTTCATAAAAAAAACTTGAAAACCTCAAGGGGCAGAGAGAACCAAATTCAGATCGACACTTTTTCTCGGATTACAAATTTCATGACAGGGTTGCTAATTTGTTTGATTGTCAGTTCTCTGAGGATGAGCTGAACCTGTTGGGCTTGGGTTCCTCTTTGAAGAGCTCGTCAAGCAGAACACGACTGGAAAACTATTCTACCGAAATTGATGCGTTGATAGATTTCTTGACAGACAACATTGATTCTAGAACATCCCTTAAACTACAAGTCTATCAAATCTTGAGTAAATAAGCAAGTAAATGCATTGAACACAAAACTTTTACTAGTATTGTTGAAAACATTAAGACTAAGATTCGGTCTAATAGACTGATACTGTCGAAAGCCGATAAAGGTAATTGTTTGGTTATTATGAATGAAGATGATTACCTGTTGAAAGTCGAGAGCTTTTTAGATGAAAACAATTTTAAAGAAATTCCGAACAATCCACTTTCTAGTTTTGTTATAAAAACAAAAACCTACTTCAACTTATGCTCAGATTTTATAAAAAAATATAATGGAAATAAATATCTTCTAATTTCTAACCCGTGTTTACCCCGTTTATATGGATTACCAAAAATTCATAAGCAAGGAGTACCAATTCGACCTGTTGTAAGTTTTACCAATACTCCCGTTTCGAGACTGTCTTCTTTTTTGAACGCAATCCTGATTAAACTTATCAAAGATAAGCCTAAGTTTTGCCTCAAGAACTCCACAGATTTGGTCAAAAGACTGAACTCTGTAACCATGCCAGACGACTCTTTGCTTGTTTCCTTCGATGTATGCAATCTGTTTACGTCGATTCCGAGGATGGAAACTCTTCCGATTATATCAAATCTGTTGACAGCGAACAACATCTCTAGTGATGACCAACTTAGTATAATGACCCTTCTTAAGTTCTGTTTATCTCAAGACTTTTTTGCTTTCAATAACAAATATTACGAACAACCCTCGGGGTTGGCAATGGGGAATCCTCTATCTCCTCTTTTAGCGGACATCTTCCTGGACAACTTGGAAAATGCACTAATTCCGAAATTGATTTCTGAGAGCAAGATAATTAACTGGCTTCGTTATGTGGATGACTGTTTTACAATTATTCTGGGCAATGAACAGCGGGCTATTGATGTCCTAAATAGTCTTAATTCTCTCCATCCTGCTCTAAAATTTACCTTAGAAATAGAAACCGAAAACAAACTTAATTTCTTAGATTTAGCTATCAAAAAAAAAACAATAATTCTCTCAGTTTCAAAATCTTTCGAAAACCCACCCAAACAGACCACATAATTCTTTCTAATTCTAACCACCCCTTACAACATAAAATGGCCTCAATAAACTGCTATGTTAATAGATTGCTCAACATTCCCATGTCAGCGGAGGATTACAACAACGAGGTCAATATTCTGAAGAAAATTGCCGTAAACAATGGGTATGAACATACAGTCATCGACAAATATATAGATAAAATTAAAAGCAAGAAAGAATCCCAAGAGGCTTACAGCTCGACTCCTTACAATGAAAGTCAGCAAGGAAAATTTTTCTCACTCTCGTACTTAGGTCACTTCTCTAATAAAATAGCACGGACTCTAACAAACCACACTCAAAATGTGAAGATTTCATTTAAGAGTGTAAATCAACTCAGTTCCCATCTGGTCAATAACAAACAATTGATATCAACTCTCTTGCCCAGACTGCCCTTCAACGTATATAGGGAAAACTATTAGACCATTAGCAGTCCGAATTAGAGAACATATTAACAAACCTGAGGCCTCTGTGTTTGGTCACTATATTAGTTTTACCAAACACAGTTTCTCTCCTACTCATAATAGTAAAATCTTATACCACTCCAGAGGTAATAACTCTAAAACCTTGGATTACAGAGAGGATCTTGAAATATGCAGGGAGATAGAGAGAAACCCCGATCATTGCCTCAATGTAAGAATGAACAACGTAAATGACCGCAACCCCATTTTCAAACTTTTTCCTCAAATCATTAAACAATTTAAATGTCTGGGAGCTGTGATTGCGTGGGGTGCAATCTTATAATAATTTTGATCATCTTTTTCAGTTTCAGACACTTCATTCTAAATATATTAATAGTTAACACATTTCAACAAATTTTAACTACGCCTATGTTCGTGTAATTTGTCGCTTTTTTAAAAAAATGGAAATTATTTCACGCCACTGAACCCAAGTGTTCGAAATAGATCACAGAATGGCCGATAACAGTAACGCTATAGATTAATAAACTTTTAATGCCCTTTCCTTCTGCTCTTTTTTTTCCCTTTTTTGCTCATTGTCAATGAATTATTGATTTTAAATACAATTGACAAGAAATTCAAAAATGAAAACTCATACAGAAAATCTCTACTCAGGCTTTCACATACTTGTATGTAGTTTTAATTTTTAGAAAGTTTTATTGCTATATTATGCTATGACTGTGTGTGGCATAACCTCACCTTTTTGGGTTGTTATTAAAAAGGTGTATTGTTTTAATAATGTCAATGTGCACAGTGTGTTCAATGTTCTAGTTTTAATTTTAATTTTAAAAGATTCTAAAATTTTTTAATTGTATACATCTTGTTCTGTGTGGAGGCTACGCTCGCGACTTTTCTCAAACTGGCAGGGTTGAGGTGTGCCCTTTGACAAGTGAGTGTGGTTGGTGAGTACTGAGTAAACTTATTTGCTGACCATATTCTCTTGTTTCTAGGGTTTGAGCCCTGAGGATGATCCGATAGATAGACCAAAAGCGCTTGGTTCAAATATACACTGAAATACAAAATCCGTCAATTTCTTGATTTCTTCAGTGTACAACCTGTTAATGACTTACTTAATAGACAAAGTCAAAGAGACTCATTGAAATATATTGGAAGTAACAGATAATAATATTAAAAAACATACTACAATCTTCTCGTTAAAAATGTGTATTGAAAATTTTTAAAAAGATGATATCAACCCAGATAGCACAAGATTTCCATTGGATATCCAGAATAGGTACATATAATGTCCTGTATGTCCATGGACCGTTTATGGATGTCCATTAGATGTGATGACCTGTAATCTATATGGACGTCCATATCTGGATGTCCAGTGTAAGTCCATCAGACGTCCATTAATTAAATTTCGGGTTGTCGGTAAAATCGGATACTGTAATATCGGCCTGTAGAATTGTCATTTCTTAACTCGCCGGCCCGACATGATCACAAAATATCCCTTCAGATATTTTGTGCCCATTATTGTGTTGACGTCGAGCTAAAAAAGACCTTTGGGGTTTTAGTTGAGCTAAAATCAAGTGTGCTTTTTATTTGAAGAAGATGCCACCGTTAAAGGTAAGTATAGTTATTTTCAATTTAATTTTTTTAATAATACCAAAAATTACCGAACGAAACTACAGACATGCCCGAGGAAAAGCTGATAATTTACTATCAAACTCGCACAAATTTGAAAGTGAACAAAATATTCAGTATCAAAACACGTATGTTAAAATATAGCTTTTGTAGCTATACTTTTTCATACAATCACTTATTTAAATGGAAATTACTACAAATAAGTGCAAATATTTTGTTAGGCCAATGAATTTTGTATCTTGTTGGTTAAAATGGAGCACAGATAGAGTTGTAAATTTGTGTAATAATAAAATTGTAAATTTTAGAGAAAATTCTCTCTGACAAAGTCATTATTGAGTAATCAGTCTAATAAGATTGCTGGCATTAATAAATGTTATCAAAATTTATAATGGAATAAAAGCTATAGCAAATTTGAATAATTATATTAATTTTTTATGACTATTTTGGATTAAACGCTAGTAAAAGTTTACATTGATGTGTATTTTTGTGCAGTATAATTGTTAAAAAATATATAATAAAGTTTTGACAGTTCGACTCTAGGTTTAGACTTATAATTTAATTTATTTTAATTATTTTTTAGATGAATTTTCCACAGATTGGTCCAAATAAAATTCCTATGTGAAAGCCAATTTGTACCAAATTAGAGAGGATATTCAGGTAATCTTAAATAGGGAAAAAATAAGTATCTACAAAGAATTTTCTGCAGGAGTTCAGCTATCCTTTTACTTAAGAAAATAATCAGCTGCCTCAAGTCACATAAGATCTTCAGGACAATTTAAACTTTAAAGATGCAGCAAGTTTATTACACTTCTCCTGAAATAAAAGCTGAACCTTGAGTCTGTGATAAAAAAAACTTAATTTAAAGGATTATTTTATATATATTTTTTTACTTTGATTCTTAAAGTCAAAAATATTCTAGGGTTAGCATATGTGGAATTAACGTTTAATTATCTCAATAAAGTAATATAATTTTAGGTTTTACAATTAGCGAAAATTGGAGGAAATTATACCTATTAACTTATTAAAAGATATTTTATTGTAACAATGACAGATAGCCTTTCCAAGAATTATACATATGATGGAACAGTAAACTGCCCTTTAAAGAACTTATGTTCACTATTTGTAGGTAAGTTACCACTTAAATATAAAAATTTGATGAAAAAAATCTCTCTGTTTTATTTGTCATACTCGTAAATAATAAGAACAAATTGGGTGTCAGATTTCACACGTTGAACTCTGGATCCTCATGTTCTGATAGTACCCAGACAAAAAGTGTGTTAAAAATTTTTTTCTGGTCTATTGGTTTAAGCACTCTAAGCAATAACGATGCATTTGGTTTATATATATATATATATATATATATATATATATATATATATATATATATATATATATAGAGAGAGAGAGAGAGAGAGAGAGAAAGAGAGAGAGATTTAAATTCCTACAAAACCATAAAATACTGCATCATTTAACGTTAAACCTTATTAATTTTCATCTGCGGTAGAAGAATGGGGGGCCGATAAAAAACAGCCGAAGACGAGATTAGACAATGGCTGAAGAGAATAAACGACAGAAATAAATCTAGAAAAAAATAATCATTGTAACAATAAAAAGTTTTTATTTAAATAATTGGTATATTTTGTATTACCCAATTGAAATTGTACCTATTACTATGGAACCAGATAACTTATTCATAGCGATCCTTCTACAGCTTGAACAACTTAAATCAATTGAAGCTATATTTTGTAGCACTTGCAATTCGACTAATTATAAAATTTTATATTCTTATGTAGTATTGTATTAAAGGGGTGTATGGGGTTGTGTTGGAGGGGTAGCACCTTTTGTCGCCAACGGTCGCATCTGACGATATAATCGGCAGATGGTTGGAGATAACTGGTCCCCACAAGACACCCAGTTCTCATCTATGGCTCCCCGCGCCACACCCTGGAAACTGCATCGACCTGCAGGCCAAACTAGATGAGGATCGCTAGATATAGCTAAACTTGGTGGAGGGCAGCAGCGACCACCAATACCGACGTGAGGCGTAAGTGGAATGCCCATGGACCGGCTCACGAATGGACTTCCACAGGCAAGACTGAGACAGTTAAAAGGCTGTGGTACTGCGATGCGGAAGGCAAGAGGGAAACCACCGCATTAATTTCCCCAGGACATCCGTCCGTACAAATTCTTATCATGTTGGAAGAACTCAATGAAATGGCCTCCAGTCCCGGGCAGGCCTTAAATGGCCAGGAGGTGCGAAGAATCCCCCGGTTCCGACTGGATAAGAAGATTAAAATAGCAACTTGGAACGTACGCACTTTTCATGCAGCTGGAAAACTTGACAATTTGATTCAAGAAATGGAGAGAATGGAGATCGGCATTCTCGGGGTCAGCGAGATTCGATGGAGCGGTGATGGGGTAGTCCAATCAAATGGTAAAGTTCTTTACTACTCCGGCAGTAATATAACGGACCGAAACCATCGCCATGGTGTTGGTATCTTGATAGAAGAAAATTTACGAAAATCGGTAAAAAACTTTGTACCACTCTCTGAAAGAGTCGCTCTTCTTCAACTTTGCGGCAAACCGACTAATATCAACATAGTCCAAATATACGCTCCCACGGCGGATAAACCCGACGAAGAAGTCGAAGAATTTTATAGGCAACTCGATCACGCCCTAAAACTTACAAAACCACATGAAATAAACGTGGTGCTGGGAGATTTTAACGCGAAGGTGGGAGCAGGCAGGGTGGACCCTATAGTAGGAGATTACGGTCTAGGACAAAGGAACGACAGGGGACAGAGACTGATCCAATACTGCGAGGAAAACAATCTGGTAATAACAAATACATGGTACAAATTACCGCCCAGACGATTATATACCTGGAAATCACTGCAAGACGGTGGGCAACACATCGTTCGCAATCAGATTGATTTTATTACAATCAACCGCAGATTTAGAAATTCGATCACCAGGGTCACAACATTGCCAGGCGCTGACATAGAGTCAGATCATAATCCGCTTTGCGCAAGCATTAATCTGAGACTTGCTAGGGCCAAGAGAAAGAACAGCAGAAAGACACTAGACCTCAAACTACTCCGAAATAGCGAGACGAGATCACAATATAAACATCACTTAAACTTAGAGCTCTCTAGTGTCACTGCGACAGAAGACATCGAGGAACACTGGTCTAACATCAAAAAAGCCTTCAATGACACAAATAGTACATTTTTAATTAGAGAAAGACCAACAAATAAAAATCAATGGATGACAAGGGAAATTCTTGAACTAATGGAAAAACGTAGAATCTGTAAAAACCAGGGAGACGTCAATAACTACCGAAACTATCAGAGAAAAGTTCGAAACGAAGTAAGGGTGGCTAAGGAAAAATGGTTAACAGAACAGTGCATGGAAGCTGAAAATCTACACAACCTGGGTGACAGCTTCCATCTCCACAAAAAGGTAAAAGAAATAAATGGACTCTATAGGAAAAAACCGATAAGCTATATTAAAAACGATCTTGATGAAATCATATTAGAACCCGAGAGAATATTAGAAACTTGGAAAACCTATGCAACCAGTCTCTTTAGCGACGACAGGCCCCAGGATCCACCAAATATAGATAACAACTCACTGTCTGGACCGAGTATATTGGAAAGTGAGATTGTTCACGCTATGAAACTATCGAAAAACAATAAAGCCCCTGGGCCAGATAATATGTACTCCGAGACTTTCAATTTGATAAGTGAAGATAACTTAAAAATACTGGTAAGGCTTTTCAACCAGATCTACGATACTGGAATATTTCCTGAGGACTGACTCCGCTCTACATTTATCACACTGCCAAAATCAGCTAATGCACGAGCATGTAAAGACCACCGTCTTATTAGCCTAATGAGCCACTTTTTAAAGCTCTTTCTGAGAATCTTGCACACTAGACTATACAGAAGATGCGAAGAGGCTAGTGGACTTAGTCAATTTGGTTTTAAAAATGGATTTGGAACCAGGGAGGCCGTTTTCAGCCTTTGTATGTTGGTGCAAAACTGCCTTGATCAACAGAAAAACGTTTTCATATGCTTCATAGACTATGAAAAAGCTTTTGATAATGTGAAACATGAGCTTTTAATAACATGCCTTCAAGATCTGGGCCTAGATGATAAGGACATTAGACTTATTGCCAATCTATACTGGAATCAGACAGGGGAAATGCGAATTAACAATTTAACAACAGAAGAATTCGAGATAAGGAAGGGTGTTAGACAGGGTTGTATTTTGTCACCAATGTTGTTTAATATGTATGTGGAAAGAGCATTCGTTGAGGCGGTCTCGAATAGCTCTATAGGAATTAAAGTTAACGGCATTCCCATCAATAACATACGCTATGCAGATGATACTGCAATCATAGCAGATAATGCAAATGATATGCAAACGCTATTGGATGCTGTTAACGAGGCAAGCAAGCGAATCGGGCTAAAAATTAATATCAGCAAGACAAAATTTATGGTTGTGGCTAAAGATAACATACCTAACATCAACCTGAACATCGAGGGACAGACCATTGATCAAGTAACCAAATTTAAATACTTAGGTTGCCTCGTAAACGATAAGTGGGACCCGGAGCTCGAAATTAGGAGTAAAATAGAACAAGCCAGAACCACCTTTCTGAAACTTAAAAGGTTCTTGACCAACAAAGACCTGAGATTTGAACTAAGATATAGGATGGTCAAATGTTATGTTTGGTCCGTTCTTCTGTACGGTGTAGAAACATGGACTCTCAAATCAACAACCATAAATAAAATTGAAGCGTTCGAAATGTGGACGCTAAGGCGAATGCTTAGAATTCCCTGGACCGCCCACATAAGAAATGAGGAGGTGCTTCAAATCGCCAACCTAGAAGATCGCGAACTGTTTGAAAACATTAAAACGAGAAAAGTCTCCTACCTTGGCCACATTTTGCGTGGAGAACGCTATTATTTCCAGCGTCTTGTGCTGGAAGGGAAGATCGAAGGAGGAAAGAGAGGATTGGGTAGAAAAAAACTGTCCTGGCTCCGGAACATCCGCCAGTGGACGGGAATGCACGATTTCCAGACACTCCAGAGTGCTGCTATTGATAGAATTATATGATGGGAAGAAGTCGGAGGACGCCTACGCAGGAATCTGCACGGCACTTTGAGAAGAAGAATTGTATTAAAAACTTGACAATTGTAATTAATAAGTGTAATTTGTGGATCCAGTTCCTGTTACCTGGTTCGCTAATGTAATTTATATCTGTTTAATTTTTGGGACTAATAGGGCCATCTATGGTTACTTGTTATCGACGTTTTGATGACGTGAGTGGTCTGTGTCTTCAGAAGTGCAGATTAATTAGGTACTGTAAGCTCTCGGACCCTAAGCAAATTCTGAAAATATCTACCTTTCACGTTAGCAGAACGTCAAGAAGAGGGAACAATAGATTATGACCTATTAATCCAAAAAGCACAATACCATCGGATAATATGTCCACAATCGGGTCAAGAATGTACAATATATGGACATCCAAAATTAGTCCTATTAATATCCAAAAATGATCCATACTTGGACAATATATGTAATCCAAAAAGACATCCATGAGTGGGACAATCGTATAGTGCAGTGGATATCCATAGGATGTTGGTGAACAAATTCTGGACATCCGATGGATACCCAGTATGTCCAGCTTTGGATAAACGATGGATATCCAGTGGACTGAAGTGTGCTATTTGGGAATATTTAGACTTTTAATCAATTTTGTAGGGACCGGAGAAAACTTGATAAAACAAATAATACAATATTTAGAACGTAATCTAATACTAAATTAGGTCAACTAATCGATTTTTCTTCAACCTATCAACATAGCAGAAATAGATAGTCTCATCAGTAGTTTCAAAAAGAACGCGCCGGTGGTTTTGACAAAATCTCAATTAAAGTAGTAAAAACTATAAAAAAAAGTCAGTTTTAATACGTTTATATCACATTTTTAATAAATGAGTCAAAAAAAAGTAATTTTCCAAAATATATATCACTAGATAAATCTAATATTAATAACTATAGACCGATATCTCTTTCGTTATATATTGCAAAATTGTTAGAAAAATTTATTTTCTAAAGATTACAATATTTTTTACAAAATAATAATGTAATTAGTAAAGCACAGTTTGGTTTTGTTGAGGGTATGAATACAGGCGATGCTGTTACTAATTTTTTGGAAACTATGTATAAAAATGTAATTGAAAAGAAAAAAGTTATAGTCTTCCTAGATTTAAAAAAAAAGCACTTGATACTGTAAGCTCCTTGAGAAATTGTTTCATTATGGTATTAAAGGACATTGTTATGGTTTACTAAAAGACTATTTATCACATAAAGAACAATTCACTAAAAATAATAATCGATATAGTTCATTACAGACTTTTACTTAGTGTGTATCACAAGGCACTGGTCTTGGATCCTTATTATTTAGCTTGTATCTAAGTGATATGTTCAAATTTAAGGTCAATGGAAATATTACAACATACGCTGATGACACTAATGTTACATTCGTTGGCGATTCTTGGAACGAAGTAGTATATAATGCAAATATGAGCTGTTTGATTGCGCTATAATCTTGTCACTCTGAATATCTCAAAAACTATTGCACTTGCATTTTTAAATTCAAATTCTCACCCAGTTAGTCTCGCTATTCAAAGTGAAACCATAAAATACATGAAATCACTTAAATATCTCGGAATCATTGTTAATAAAATGCCCTCTTGCAATGAATGTTACTACGAGATCCTAAATAAAAATACAATTAAAAAAGTATATTAGGCATTTATATAAAGTATAATACAATACTGTGGTCTGGGGAGTTTCTTACAAGACAGCAATCGATCTTCCAGAAAAAACTCAAGAAACTATCATCATTATTATATTGAAAAAATCAAAAAGAAGTTCAGTTAAGAAAATGTTTGCTGTTTCGAAAGTTCGCTGAGTGTATGAATTATTTACTAAAAACCTAATTTTATATATGCATAAAAATATGATAAAACTGACGAATATTACTTACTTATAACCAGGGGCGGATCCAGCCTCTCTCTTTGGGGGGGGGGGGCGGTGATATCACAAAAGTACATTATGGCAAGTTGTCGACGGGGGTCGGGGGGAGGGGGGGGAGAGTGCAAGCAGCATACTCATTCCTGATATAAAAGGCAGAATGAGTTCTATTTTCCTGAACTCAAAGCTCTTGGAAGGGGGGGGGGGCGATCGCAAGCATACATATTCCTATACTCTATTCAAGAACTAGAGAGAGTAATAAAACTGTTACCGAAACCTCCAACGTACCTACTCCAGTGCCGCAGGTAATTGAGAACTGCCGTAAATCTAAATATATTTCATTATATTTAAATATATTTTATAAATTTACTGCAACATAAAATTTCTGATAGTTTAATTTAATTTCTGTCAGTGAGAAAAGTACACCTTACAGTGTGTCCTTAGTGATTTATCTTGTTTGCGCTTGTTTTTATATATTATTTGAGATTAGTGAGATACCCAAAAGATATGGCTTTCACCTCTATATTTATTCCAAAATCGTTAAACCAGGGCATTTTTTCCTCAACGAAAAACTTATTACGATGAATGTTTATGATGCCTTAAGATATCAATATATATATAATATTGTTAAAAGCTCTGTTAAGATGTGTTTCAACACGAGAGAAGTTGGAAAATCTACTATATACCGAATACTGAAGGAGAAAAAACGACTGGACTTTTTAGTACTCCCAAGCCACATTCCATAACAGACAGACGAAAAACCTCGTTGGAAGAAGAGATGAAAACTGCAATTAAAGGGGTTGTATATACATTTTATTATGAGAAGCAGATCCCAACCGTCTACAAAATTCTAACTAAAACCAATGAAGATCGCGATTTACCTGAAATTAAAAGAACTGATCTCTGGAAATTGCTCAGAAAACTTAATTTTTGCTGGGAAAAACCAGACAGAAAATCTGTTCCTATAGATCGTCCGGAAACTGTCCGTTGGAGAAGTAAATATCTCTTTCAAGTAAAAGGTAGAAAAACACAATTAACAAAATTAGTAATTTAACTAAACTTTTGAAAGATTTTTTTGAATAAAGTTACTGCGGAAAATTGGGAAAAATCCATATAATAAGAGAATAAAACAAAATGTGAGAACTCGATCTCATGATCTGTGAGATAGGGAAACCAATTATAATTAATTTGAGCGAAGATATTTTCACCGACTTTGATTAGGAATTAGATACGTAATGTTAACTAGTGTAAACACAATTTATTATTTAAATTTTTGTTTTTGTTGTATTTTATTGTTTAATGTTGTTTATATGTTTTTTTTAATTTTTTTTTATATTTTTATTTTAGTGTGTCACACTCTTTAATTTTATATATATGTAATCCTAATTAGCCGTAAGTTTTTTATTATTTTATTATTGTATTTGTGTCTTTTTCTTAAGCGTGTAGAATTAACATGTTTATTTTATTTTTTTTGGGGCTATCGGATTTCCATATAATAAATTAAATTAAATTAAGATATCAATACAATAGAAATAAAAATAAGCCGGTCTAATTTTAATTACAACATATAAAAAGTAATTACATTTGAATCCCTTTTAATGTTTAACTGTAATTCTGCAGATGGTTTAAAAAATAAATAAACTGAAACGTCAAATACCCTAAAAATGTTTTTAATTAATAATAAAATGACCGATAGCCCCAAAAATATTTTAATATTATATGGACGAATTTCTTTTTTTATATATGTTTAACTTTTTGTATTTTTAACAATGGATATTTTGTAAGTATTTAAATTATAACTTCGAATTTTTTGAGGGAATAAGGCTACGTTTTAGTCCATTATTATAGACCGGTATTTTTGATTATAAAATTTCTAACCCATTCCTATGAAAAATATATGTGTCTAACAGTAGTATAAGATGAAAAATCGGGTCCATTTTCCTAAACTCAAAACTCTTGGGGGGGGGGGATCGCCCCCACCGCCCCCCCCACCTTGGATCCGCGCCTGCTTATGACAACATAACAACTAGGGTTGCGAGTAATTCAAATAGTGGCATAGAATACTCAGATTTAATTTTAAACTTATGAGATACATTTTTGCATACATAAGCAGTAAAACTTATAGGTTTGACCGAGTTATTAACCAAGACATACGCGTATGTATTAAAATATTAGAGGCTGAAGTTACTAACTGGATTCTTCAAAACACAAAGTTAATAAAAAAGGTAATATATATATATATATATATATATATATATATATATATATATATATATATATATATATATATCGACTTGGAATGAAAGTCAAGCAGCGGTCGAGGAAGCATCACTTGAAAATGCCAGCTGAGATGTTGGCGAAACGCCGTGAAGATTTTTCTATTGACGAACGGATTGAAAACCAGAAAACACCAGTGCATTTTTGATTTACAATAAGGGGGATTTTGAGGTGAAGCGTGCATCTGTTGAAATCAGTAATTTAAGTAATTTATTGTATGTTGTTGTTATGTTGGCTTCATTTTGTGTATAGTTATTTATTTTCAAGCAGGAGTAACAAAATGTCATTTTTATGGAATTTAGTATTTGTAGTAATTATGTAAGTTTACTTATAAATAACTCAGGTTATTGTTTACAATTACACTCGAATAAACGTGTGTTAAGTTACAAGTAATTTGGTATAGCTACTCTCTAGCGAAAGCTTTGTAATTAACTGTGTTAAGTTTGTTTATCACATGTTAAATATATATTTGATATTTTGTGTTAATAAAGGGTAATTCTATTATTTTCTTTATTATACTCATCGAAATGTCGTCTAATAAATAATAATCGAATTCGAGAGTGTATTTTAAAATTTAAACCTTCCCAATTAGTAAAGGTACCCAAAATGGAAATGAAACCAAATAATAACGAGAAGATGGCATTCACAGTATCCACATTGTCATATTTTTAGAAAATCGGAATATTGTATATTCAAAACGAAGCTTTTATAAGGATGTGTTATAAAATATTTAGGAAATGTGGGAAATTTGATTTTCACTCTATTTCCCCTTCTTGTACATACATATATCCCAAAAATCTTTTTAAAACCTATTTTGTGATACGAAATTTTTATTTAAAAACAGATGAAAATATAACAAGCATCTCATAACAGTCTATATAAAAATATTTCGTCCTGCTTACCTGATACAGAATTAGGATTACATGTTATAACTAATAGCAAAGTACTGCAGAGAAGCCAGTGGAAAGACATACTGATGGAGCTATTAATGTTCAGTAACTACTGATTTATATAGAAAACGTTTTCTTTTATACCTTTAATTCGTGAACAGGAAAATTTATTATAATGGATGACTCAATATAAAAAAGCATGACGATACTACTATCAGTATTTAGCGAGTATACCATTTTTATGTGCTAATTAAAAAATGATTTAGTGAAGAAGCCATTTTCAAATCACCGGGCAATTCATTTTTATAATCTAATTCAGTGGAGTAACTAGACGGTAGCAAACAGGGTAGTGATTAAAGAGCGCTAAGTTTATGTAAACTTCTAGGAAAACTTTTTAATTTTCATACCAACACTGTTGATTTCCTACAGTCGGCCTATCTTTAAGCGACTCCAATAAAGTGATCGGATGCTTTATTTTTTTTTAAATGCATATATTGTAGAAAAACTGTTCTCTGAATAATGAAATGCAATAATTTTAAAGATTTTTCTTTCATTGCGTTGAGTACATGTTTTCAGTAGTCCAGAAATAATTTTTGTTGTAGCCCAATTCAAAATGAATATGACCAACTAAAAATTTTGTTAAGAATAATTTCTACCAAATGCGAAAACGAACCGCCCCTTCAAATTTCATGACCTTTTTGCTTCGCTAATCTTTATATTACATTGGAAGAAATTGTAAAATTGGAAAGAATACCGCTACAGATTATTTTGTCTTTACAAGATGCTACAAAAAGCGATTTCGGCCAAAACCAAATTTCTATAATACTCTTGCTTGATATTGAAAGAACGTTTGACTATACCTTCTTCAATTCTAGGACAATGTCTGACAGAAGATATAGCATAGAAGACACTTTAGGCAGGTAAATATAAATCATGTCCCACGGCAGAAGGGCACGATCAAATCTTTTAAAGTAGCCTTGGAGGTATCGATAGCTAAAGGATGCTCACATGGATGGGTTCTATTCCTTATCCTTTGAGGTCTAGTGGTCAAGGTTATGTCCTCCAGTGATATGCTGAGGATCTGGGTATACTCATTATGGAGCAAAACATTCCAATATTGTGGAGAAGGGACTAATGAATACCTTACGAAAAACTACACGGAAATATATCACTTAAAAAGCAAAAGTTTGGCGAGGTAGGAGTTCCAACCCTCTTTAATATACAACTGCAGATGATCCAGGAGGTTAAGTAACTAGGTTTAATCTTGAATACAAAGATCACCTAGATTCACAATTGCAGCAAATTATTACTAAAGGTAAAATGGTTATCATGACAGTAAAAAGGGCGCTGAGCAAGACATGAGGATTAAAACTACATGTTGCACTCGTAGGAGGATTACTCTAAATCTCTAGAAACTTCAAAAACTGACCTCACTCTGAATCAGGGGAGCCACGAGAATACTCTGACAGCAGCCATGGAAACCCTACTAAATCTCCTCTCTCCTCCTAACGCAAAAATAGGGCATACAACGTCTGATGAACTCAACCTGCCCTTGGACGTAATAGCGTCAAAAGCTTGACAATGAACTCATTATTGGAGGTGAGCAGTGATATCATGCCTAAAGCCTATGACTTGAAGAGTATTATATTGATTATTTACAATACCACTTATTTCGTTTACAAAGTGGTCCAAAACTGAACATGGCACAGGAACAGGAATACACGACGTCACTTTCAGATTCAATATATGTATGTGGGGCTTTGAAACGCACACTGTATTTCAGGCAGAAATACATGCGATAATAACAATAAAATAACAAAAGATTAGCAAAATACACAAGAATAAGTCATATATCGGCCAATCACCTACCTTTCCATCCTGTATAAAGTAATCACGTCCTGCTTGATACAGCGCATCCATGCACACTGCGAACAAAACAACATTATTGCAATTTAGCAGAAACGATATGCCAGAGGTGCAATGAGTTGCAAGGAACACGTTATTCACAGGCCTATATCAACCGAAGGAACCTTTTCGCGGCTACATGGGCTACCAAAAAGCCTTCGACTCAGTGCCCTATGACCAGCTGATAGCTACACTAAAAACACATAGAGCACATATTGTGTCGTTTTTAAAATATATCATGCTAACTTGAAGGACTAGGAAATAAATGTAAATACCTTCCAGCAACAACATCGAGACAGACACAATCTCAAAACAAAAGGGAATGTTTCAAGAAAATTTATTAAACCCATTATGGTTTTGCCTTGCCACTTGCCACCCACTATCAAGCCATTTAAATTCTACCAGATGCAGAAGAGGTGATAAAACTAAATAATTTTCTGTATATGGTTGGTTTTAAATTGATGACTACCATCAGAAATTAGCTAACGCAAAATTGTGAAGAAGTTCTCCTAGGATAAAGGAATGCTATTTGGCCTTGATAAATGCCGCATTTTAAACACGACAAGAGAAATATACAATCGCATTTGAGATGCAGAACTGTTAAACCATTGCAGCAATGGAGGCAGAACAGATCTATAAATACTTGAGCATGAAAGAGTTGCAAAAAATTGACAAACGAATTGCAAAGACAGAATTAACCAAGGAATTCATAGAACTGGTGAGACAGGTATCACGGACCAACCTAAACAAAAAAAAATCTATTTAAGGCACTCAACACCTATAAGTGATCTGTGCTCAGTTACTCTTTTGAAATAATGAAAGAGAGCAAGACGGACATAGAAGGTCTGTAGAAGAAAGTTAAAAAATTCCTAATGGAGGCACAGAAAATTCAGTCTCGAAGTGCTACCGAAAGGACAATACTACCAAGATACCATGGAGGAAGAGGATTGCTGGATATTTGTAAGCAACTGGACCAAAAACTAACAAACTCGCACTCATATTTTCGTAGGCTAGCAGAGTTTTCTGTGCTACACAGGTCAACATGCGAGGTAGACGACTCATTACCGCAGCGGTTGAGGGATCATGAACTGATATCTTATCACTAACCAGATCACGAAAGCTTCAAACCTAGAAGCCCTTCATGGATAACCCCCAATAGGGTCAACCAGAAAAATGTCGAAAAGTTAGCATAGAAATACTGGTTGATGGCAGGGCAAATGTTGCCTGAAACCGAAGGCTTCTTGTTAGCTATTCAAAATTAGGTCATCCTAACGAGAAACTATCTGAAATACATAAGCCTTGATCCATGCTGATATGAATGTCAAATATCAGAAACAATCCAGCACATAATAGAAAGATACCAACCATTTGCCGCATTAGACTACAAGGAGAGGCGGGATTTTGCCGCCAAGGTGATCCATCAAGAGTTGATTGAGAAAGTCAAACAAAGCAATAATATGAATACAGCTCAGAACCTATTCTGGAGAATGACGAGTTCAAACTGTACTGGGATCTCGCTGTGCTTACAGATCATATAGTTACACATGACATACCAGACCTCATTTTAGTGGATAAAACATCCAAACGACAAACACTAATAGAAGTCGCCAGCCCTAACAACAACAATCTAAGGGACAAGCATATTGAAAAAATCGCCAAATACAAAGACCTGGAGGTACAAATACGCAGATAATGGGAATGAATAGCGTTCGGACGTTCCCCATAATTCTATCGATAGCCGATATAGTATCAAAGAATCTTCTGCTTAATCTCAAGAGCTTGGACCTTAAGGAACACCTGTATAAGGCTATGCAAAAGGCAGTGCTACTTAAGATCGCTCTAACTATTACGGGAAATGTAGAGGGCCTAGGACATAGGACTCGACAACATAGAAAGGACCCCCACAGAGCTCTATCCTTATGATATCTGAATATATCTGAGATCCAGATTAATACAGAGTTATTCTCGAGCGAGAGATCAGAGGTACTGACGATAACAATGAACAAGTCGCTGAATCTGAGCCACATCCATAACCCGAAAGGGAAGAAAGACTAAACAACCACATTCGGGAGGATATGGCTAAACTATACTTGAAACAATCCACTGAAATGAAAAAGGCAGTGCTGAAATCTGATGATATCAACCCATTATGCAGGCCACCACTGTCAAGAGTAAACTGATCTAAAAAAACTCGATATTTTATTACATATCATCTACAACAGAGCTTTGCTAGTTTATGTGTCAGAGGCTGACACACTAAAACATTTACATGTGCTGTTCTACTGTGCCGCAACTGCATCAGGTAGAACTATGAAGGTTCGGATCACCATGAGGTAGCGAAAAGATTACCCAAGCCCCCTACCTAAGATCCTATAGTGAAAAAAATACATAATAAAAAGGTCGAAAATCTTCATATTAGAGATGTTAGAACAAGAAAAGTGTAGAGAAAAGTACAAGAAATATTGAATCGGGTCCAACATCAGTCGCAACATGACCCTATAACCCTCACTGTCCAACAATGCATCGACACACTAAAATAAAAAATTTCCATAGCTGTAAGACGATTAAAGACATAAAGTCAGTAACAACCGAAAACGAGACGCGATTAGAAAGGACTTTTTGACAAAAGTGAATCTCTTTTTAAAACATGGCAGATAACAGATACCAGAATAAAGAATAAGTAGAAGAGTTCTGAAGAAGTCAACATGTTACAACCACCCGCTGCAACATCAACTCTAGCTGGTTCAATGGAGAACATTAAATCTGACAGGATTACAGTCAGATGTAATTTCATTCCTTCACCACATAGCATCGTCAAGGGATTTCATAATTATCAGCATCATGCCCAGAACTACTGATTTGAAAATTTCTGAGTATACACCAATGTTCTAATAAATGATATTTTGCTTGATCCACAGAAAATGTCGTTGTTTCTTACAGTAAGAGTCTAGAATCTCTTGCCAAAAGATCAATATAATACACAAGATCTAGCCAAATATTGGCCAATTATTAACCTTCCCATACTGTACAAAATGATTACAGCCTGTTTGACACAACGTATCCATGTACACTGCGTGCAAAACAACATCATTGCAATTCAGCAAAAATGATGTGCCAGAGGCGTGTTAGGTTACGAGAAGCAACTTATTATCGATTCTGTAATCTGTAATCAATATATACTAACCGACGCCTATGTGGACCAAAAAGACCTCGACTCAGTGTCACATCACTGCTTGGCAATAATACTTAGAAGATATAGAGTTGATGTACATATTGTATCGTTTTTAGAACACTTCCAATAACAACATCCGGACAGCACAATCCCAACATGAAAGGGACTATGTCAATGAGATTCATTACGTTCATTACGGTTCTGCCTTACCATGACCCACTATCACGCCGTTTAGATTCAGATCAGATACGGCTTCACCATTCAGAAGAATCGTGAAGAGGTGGTAAGACAAAATCATTTGCTGTGAATGGATGACTGATGGCTGCTATCAGAAATCAGCTGGAACAAATACTCAAAATTGTGGATGAGTTCTCCGTGGGTATAGGAATGCTGTTGAATTACAAGAAAGACATAACTAGAAGCATTTGAACAGACCTATAAATGCTTGAGCACGAAACAGGTACAAAGGATAGACAAACGAACTATGAAGACTGAATTGACTAACTAACGTAAATTAAATGCTACCCAATTTTTCTGCAAATATTCAATAGGATTAGAACATAATTAAAGCTCTGTTCGATCAAAAGAATATATATTTTATCAATTCTGAAGAAACTTAAAAACATGAACTTTCAGCAACTAAGCATATAGTCTATCGATTTTATATTGGTACATGTTGTGATAGTTATTTTTAGCTTTTTTGGAAAACAAATAATACAACGTAGTAGTGATTTGATAGTTTAAAAAATAGTCAAAAGGGCTAACCAAAAAGTCCTTTACTGATTTTAGATCGTGAAAAGGGCAATATTTCTATAAAAAGTCTGTGGTTTGCAATTTTAGTTTGGAAACATGTCGGCAGGGGTAATACCTTATCACAAGGTATCGGCATTTGCGGTTTCAGTGTAAAGATTTTTCAATATCGACTAGAGTGATTGGAACCGATCAACGGCTTATTTTCTAAAAATCTAAGAGACTGTTACATAATAAGAATTTTAGTTATTCCGGCATGGACAGCATATAACGTAAAGTTTTTATTTTTTACATTGTAACCATTATTTTAGTAAAGTGTTATCAATAATTGCTTGTTAAATTGAACAATTTAGAGACTTTTCAGACTATTAAATTTTTTTTCTAGAAAAAATCTAAAAGCAGAAAATGTACAATATTTTATGTTAGTACAGCAAAAATACAAAAAATAATGATAGTGCACTTAACGGAATATTTATATGAATTTTTATCATTCACATTTATTTATAGCTTTGCACGGCTTCTAGATGGTCTGTCATTACTTAAAAATAAAAATTTATAAACAGAAAATGTTTTTTAGTTAAATTAAAACTAACACACAAAAATTGTTTATAAATTCCGATGTGACTTTCAAAAAGTATGTCAACCTGTTTCGCTGGAGTTTAGTTAAAAATGGTAATTAGGTATATATATTTATATATATATATATATATATATATATATATATATATATATATATTTGGTATATTTTCTTGGATGATTTTTCCTTATATTCTTAAAAAAATGTTTTTTTTTCGGATTCTTGAGAGTTAATCCTTTTGTTGATTACCTACACGTTTTTTTTTTGTTTTTTTTTAATATTTTTTTATTTTATTTCATATACATTATTTTGACATTTCGGTTCATAAACCTTCATAAGAAATGTTCCAGAACATTAATATAAATATGCTTTTTTTATTAAGTTTAACAATTTTTTATATCTACGCTTACCTAGCAAAATATTTTTTTTTGAAGATAGCACCTGTCACAAAAATCCACTTTAAATATTAAAATTTGTTTTTTTGGTGTATATGTTTCGACCTGCCATTATGCAGTTCGTTTTCACACTAAAAATATATGTTCATTGACCTTTTTTTGTCTTTTGTTTACTCTGAGGTAGATCTCGGAAATTCAATGCCAGATGATTTTAATTTCAGGGGTGGATTCACGGATATGCTGCAAATAGAAGAGAGTTTAAGGATGATTGTATATCTTAGTTGATTTGATTTTATTATTTTTTTATAGATATTTTTAATTATGGTATAGTCTAGGTTGTTTGGTTAGAAATTATATTGTTATTTGAGGATGCCATGCTATATCTTGCAGAGTTGTTTTGTGTCTCTTTTGAATTAGTGTTATTTTTATTTTTTTGTATTTCTATCATTTCTAGAAAATGTAGTTTTTTTATGTGTTTAAAATTTCAGAATTGTGAACTCAGCACGATATATCATGGCATCCTTAAATAACAATATAATTTCTAACCAAACAACATAAACTATATCATAATTAAAAAATATCTATTCCATTTGCACCATGCCCGTGAATCCACCCCCGAAACTGGCATCTGGCATCGAATTTCCGATATCTACAGTACACAAAAGACAAAAAAAGGTCAATGTATTTGTAACAAATATTTTAGTGTGAAAACGAACTGCATAATGGCAGGTCGAAGCATACACCAAAAAAACGAATTATAGTATTTCAAGTGAATTTTTTGTGACAGGTGCAACCTTCAAAAAAATATATTTTGCAAGTTAAGAGTACATATAAAAAATTTTCAAATTTAATAAAAAAAAGTATATTCCTATTAACTCCAGAACATTTCTAATGAAAGTTTATTAACCGAAACGTCAAAATAATGTATATGAAGTAAAATAAAAAAAAAATAGTCAAAAATACAAAAACACATGTGTATGTAATTTATCAACAAAAGGACTTAACTCCAAAGTATTAAAAAAAAACATTTTTTTAAGTATAATACATTATATATATATATATATATATATATATATATATATATATATATATATATATATATATATATATATATAGTACAGAATAAAGATAGCAACTTAGAAATGGCGTCGCTGTTCATCTTTAAAAGATATTAGACTGATAGAAACTTTTTGAGTCATCACAGCTTGGGAGAAATTATGTGTTTATCCTTCGCCGTGGTTGTGAAGTCTTCTAGATTTTGTGCAGTGTGATAGAAATTTAACGATTTTGTTCTAAATATTTTCTGAATAAAGTTGTATAATGTAAAGGATAAGTTCACCAATACCCCTCGTTATCATTTTACCAAATTTGAAAATAATCGATTCTGTGGAAATGAGAGAAAAATCAGTTGTCAAATTTCAACTTGACAAACAAACACAGATGTCAAAAATCGAACATTTTGAAAATAAAGATTCATATAAACTTAATCCCGCATATTTGGTTATATGAAAAAAGAAATATGATGAGGAGGATATTAATTCACCACGAGTTGTTTGAGAAAAAAGAAACTAAAAAACTTATTAAATAATAGAAAATGCTTTTTCTGATAAATTAAAACCAATGGACTATGGATATCGGTTCTTAACAAATTCTGATGTGATAGTTAAAACTTTAGTTTAAAGTATGCTTTAAAGAATAATATGCTTGTTATATAATACATATACAACTTTTATGAGGACAAAGTAAAATGGCAGTTTTGAAATGGCGTGGTTGCTCAACTGTTATAAAGTTTTAAACAGAAAGAAACTTTATGACACATCACACCTTGCAATAAATTACGTGTTCAGTAACCTCTACTCAAATTATTCTTTGGCATGGTTGTTTTGTCTTCTAGATAGACATGCGCATAAAATATTTTTGGAAATGAACAGGATTTAAATTGAAATTTTTAAGCATTTATACTTTTCTTTGTGTCCATTAATTATTCAATAATGTGTATTTTTTACAGAGAAACTCATCTAGAACAACTACATGCCGAATTCTGCAGAGAGTACCCGCATATACAATTGTCGCAACAGAGAATAGCAGACCGATATAGGATTATTCTCTGAAATAAGTTAATCCTAGATAAAAATGGATATCGAACGAGAGGTAAGAGGCACTGACAATAGGAATGAACAAATTGCTGAACTTTAGCCAAAACCAGAACCAGAGGTCGAAGAACAATCAGAGAATGGCATTTGAGAGAACACTGCTAAACTGTACCAGAAACTACACACTGAAATGAGTAAGACAATGCTGGAGTACGATGGAACCAACCCATTAGGTACGCCACTACTGCGAAGAGTAAACTTGTCTAAAAGATTCGGTGTTGCATTGGACACCATGAATAACAGAGTTTTGTCAGTATATGTTTCAAAGGCTCACACACTAGAAAATTTACATATGCTAATCTACTGCGCCGAACATGCAGTAGCTAGAACTATGGAAACCACCAAAAGACAGAGAAAAGACTACACATGCCCACAACCTAGGATCCCGCAAAAATGTGTCATTCAAGTACACAGTTTGTTTGTGTCTAATAATTTTCGAAGAAATATTAGAGAACACAATTTGTAAATATCATCACATCTCAACCAGCCAATTTACCTGATGTTATTTGATACAGAATAAAAAGTTTCTTAAATTAAAAATAAACCTACATGTATTTTGTATATACTGTATTACCTTTTTTGTAGTTACATTTAAAAAGGAATAGTAAATATGATTGATTGATTTAGTGGTTAAAGGTACGTCGGTATCTTAGACCATTTAGCGCCTGAAATACAATGTAACTGTAGATATAAATCGGTATAATAAGAGTTTCACATAACTTTTTCCTCATTTTGAAGTTGAAAATATATCTACTTGAATATAGAACCTTCATTTTAACATAACTTTTTTGTAAAAAATTTTGGAGATTTATTTGAAACTTTAAAATAACATCCAAATATAATCCCAGGTTTTTGGTACATTATCTCAAATACATATTTTGAGACGATCTGTGAGCATGCTCTGTTTTTCGGAACAAAATAAGAGAATTTCACTCTTGTTAGAATTAGTTTTCAAGTTGTGTTCTTAAGCATGTTGTAGTATGGATTTGAAATTGTGATTCAACCAAAGTGCAGCCCTTTCTGGATCAAAATATATGTATAGATCACAAACAACTGAGGACCAAGAATAGATTCCTGAGGTATTCCAGACATTACAGATTCAGGTTGTGAGACCACATCCCCAATTTTTACAGTCTGAGATCTATCAGACCAATAGAATCTAAAAAATGGAATTGAAATCTTATCAAACCCATAGATTGACAGTTTAACACCAATGTTTCATGGTCAGTTGCATCAAACGCTTTTAAATAATCAAGCAGACAAAAATGCCAGTTCCTATAATACTATCGGTTATATTCAGAAGGGCTGAAGTTGTACTACGACCCTATGTAAAACCAGACTCGTGAAAAGGGATCAAACTATTATTCCTGAGCTAATCCGAAGCTTGTAAATGAACCACTCTTTCTAATACCTTAGACAAGACTGGACGCAGATTTACTGGTCGCAGGTCACTCCTATTTATAGGGTATTTGATTTTTGGGACCGAAGTAACTACCGATATTTTTCGATACTGTGAAAAATATTTCCTTTTCAGATAGCAATTTATTATATGGGTGATATGATTAATAATCGTGGGTAAACTTAACCTAATCATGAAATGTGCTGCATTAGACTTTAGTATTATTAATAAACTTACTTACATTATCTGTGCTTACTAACCTAAAAAAAAATAATGTTTCTACTATTCTATACAATAATTTATTATAACAATTCTCGTTTTCTCAGAAATACTGCAAAAATATTGATTAAGTGAGTGTGCACCAATAGAAGGTGAGAGAATATTACTACCTACACAAGGTCCTCGACGTTATGAAGCAGCAATAGTAAATTTGGATAGTACGTGTGGTGCAGGGACTCATTGGGTAGCTTATAGAAAAAAACAATTCTAAAGTAACATATTATGACACCTTCGGCGATTTACCCCCACCGGTCGAATTGGTACAATATCTACAAATGGGATCGGAACCATCAAAAATTATTTACTATACATACAGGATTTTGGAACACTCTGGTGTAGACATTTGTACTTAAAGTTTCTTGTCGAATCATCAGCGTGAAAAATGTCATCATTGCCACCATTAACACCGCAAATGGATCGCAATAACCATTCTAAAATGTTGCAGTCACTGAAAGTATTTCATCTAGCCGGTGGATTTAGGAAAATGACCGTGAAACGGCTAGAAAACATGCCCAAGGAAGTAATGATAGCATTAGCCCCAATGAAATTCCATTCGTTTGGATAAGTTGCCCGAGCACCTCAAAAGCGATATCGATATATTAAAATATCAGTGCGGTTGCAAACATTATTTCAGCAGCAATTTAAACAAGGTTACGGCTGATGAGGGTCTTACGGCTAGAAAAATATTTTGTTGTTATTGCAAAATCAGCGATGTGCGCATAAAAGCAGAAAATAGCTTCATCACTATCTAATGCAGTGATAAAAGATGTGAAGATGAATCTTTTTAAATGTTGCCGCTAAGAATAAAACCGAGATTTGTGATGTTTTAATGGTTAGTCATGTCTAATACGTTCACACTAACAGGACACTCGAGCATCTTAAGCGCCGATTTTTATCCACCAATCGAATTACATAAAGAAAACAAATATGGTCTTGCAATGCTGGGATTTTACACATACAATTCAATATTTAATGTGGACGAAAGCAACAATAAGTTTGCCTACATGAAGGAGGGTTACACCACCGAGCCGATACAATTGCAGATTCCACCTGGGGCCTATGAAATAGATGAGATAGGTAAAGCTATGTCGGAGGCTTTGAGGAATTCAACTGAAGAAAAGAACGATGGAATGTTTTACTTGGTTGCTAATAATAATACGCTGAAATGTGAACTGAAATCCCAATATACTATAGAATTCCGGAGAGAGGCGAGTATCGGTAAAATGTTAAGATTTAATCATACAATGTTAAAAAGAGACAAAAAGCACGAATCAACCGAGATGGTGGAAATAATGAAAGTACGCATCATACGCGTACATTGTAATATAATTTTCGGAGCATATATGAATTCTGTGGAAGGCTATACCTTGTTCGAATTCGATATCGACGTGGAGCCCGGTTACAAAATCAGTAAAGAACCAAAAAATAATATTTATATGGCATTAATGCCGGCAGGACGTCAATTTATCGACAACATTACTCTTCGCATCTCAACAGTTATCTGCCGAAGACTATAAATTTTTAAAATCAATCGGTCTTAAAGTGCAAAAATGATTTCCACCACCAGCGATAAAATAGAGGTTTTCTCCGAACCCATCTTGGACAATTCCATTATTAGTCTAGAAGAGCATACGTATAAACCATACGGATCTCCATCATTCAACAATTCGGATGAAGTCCGTATCCCCATTAATTTTCAAGATATTATACTGGATATCGCAGGAAGTTACATATATATCAAAGGAAGATTTAAACCCATAGACGCAACGAAAAGATGTTTTTTGTCAAATAATGCCCTCGCATTTTTGTTCGATGAAATTCGCTACGAGATGGGACGTGAGCAGGTCGCCGTGGTGCGTAAACCTGAAGTTACCACGACATTAAAAACCATGGTTTCATTCGAAAGTTTGCAACAAAGATCTCTCATGACATGCGGATGGGGTCTCGACGAAGCAAACCAAGATATCGTAGACACGGCAAGTAACGTATTCTCCGGGAAATTACCCTTAAAATATCTTGTGGGATTCGCCGGAGATTATGCAAAAGGTGTTTTCAATGTAAAACAAGAGCTTAATATGATTATAGCTCGCACTTTTACCAACTGCTACGTCGGCGAAGTAGAGGCAGAAATTAGTATCGACAAAATAGAATGGAAAATTCGTCACATCATTCCAGACGACAAGCAAAAATTGAAAATATTGTCTCGCATTAATAAAGGTGGAAACAATGCCAGTGGCCAATGGCATATCGTAAATGGGATCTGTACAAATTGTCAGCTTTAAGACAATCATCTTCCGACGTGTGGGCCTTGAGACCGAGTACAAGTCTGGAAAAACCGCGCTATATAATCGTCGGACTTCAAAACAGCAATAATTGTGACAAAAAAGAAAAAAATGCAACCCAGTTTACCCACGCCGACGTATTCGACATTAGACTGTATCTGAATTCAACCTTTATCCCTACGAAAGATGAAATTTAATTTCGCCAAGAAATTGTACGCAGCAGCCTATTACAATTACGAAAACTTCCAAAACAGCTACTACGGGCGCGAAATAAATGATCCGATGATAAAGCTCGCCGAATATATGAAAAACCCCGTTTTTATTATCAATTGCAGTCATCAACCAGAGGCTATTAACTCATCGACAGTGGATGTGAAATTGGAGTTCCAAACTAAAAAGAATAAATTCCCCAAAGCCACTAAAGTGTACGCATTAGTTACTCACGATTCATTTTTTAGTTATAATATATTAAACGGTTCAGTAACCAATAAATCTATATTTTAATGTATCTATTATATGTAACACAAAATAATGTTAAAATATGGTACTTGAATCAATAAATTTGTAATGAGTGGAGTAGTAGTTTTATATTTATTTGAAACCCGACAAAAAAAAAGCGGACGGAAAAGCCCGCTCCTTAAGAAAGGAGTACGGGAGTTTAGATAATGGGGGTTTATTTAGTGGAAAAAAGAACTTAGATAACGCAAGAAAAATTTTTTAAGGAAAAATATGAACACAGCGATTTAAAAAATTTGTAGGAAAGTAATGGTAATATTTTTCAAAATTCGGAAAGATGAAATTTGAAGAAAAGGGTTATGGTAAGTTAGTAATCTGGATTTTTTAAAGCGCTGTCGCTCGGGAACCGTTCAAGATAGAAAAAAAAATAATAAAAGCATTCTAATAACCCAAAATTTTGAAGAGAATGCAATGGTGTAAAAACGCGCCAAAGTTGAAGGTTTAGAGAAAAACGGTATTGGGAAATTAAAGAGAGAATTTTTTTTTACATTTTTGAAAATTCGAAAAAATGAAATTTGAAAAAAAGGGTTATAAAAAGTGAGTAATTTGAATTCTTTAAAGCGTTATAGCTCGGGAACCTTTCAAGATAAAGAAAAAATAAAAGCACTTTAATGACCCAGAATTTTAAGGAAAATACAATGGTGAAAAAAAATTCTTGAAAAATTTGAAAACAAAGAAAATAGAGACCAAAAAATTTCAAAAATCAATACAAAGGAAGTTTGACCGCCGGACTGGGTTATCGGGAAGTTGTAGGGGGCAGTTTTTTTTTATAAGTCCCATCACCTCCCCCACCCACCCCCGGAGGAGGGCAGAAAAATCGATTTTTGATGGTTTCAGAGCGATTGCGCGGCCCTTCACCATTTTTTCGCAATTTTTGAAATAGCGATTTTTTAATTTGCGGTGACAGAAGTTCGGAAATTTTTTTTTTTTGGATTCTAGAAAAAATTTCCCACAATATATGTATTTTTCCAATTTTTTATCATTAACGGTTACGACGCCAGAGCTCACCCAATTTTTTTATATTAAAGAATCGCGAAAAATAGTGTGACATACTTCAACTCTTCCTTATTACGATTCTATCAAAACATTTTCAAAATTTTCCTTACCTTGCCTAAAAATTATTAAAATATATGCATATTTTGCATTTTTTGTAAATATGTAGCAAAGTAATGGTTAGGAATATCAAAAAAAGTTATTTGGAAAAAATGTAGAGGAAGTTTAGTACTGTATGTTAGAAAAGTGGAGGGGGGTAGTTTGTGTCTATAACAGAGATACGGCAAGTTATAAAATCATATTATTCTCAAACATATATGCACACCACCTTACCCCCTCCAACTTTCTTGAATGTATATAGGATCGGTATTCGAATTATTTCATCATTACACATTCGACCGTTAACATGGAAGGTGCACCAAAAAAGATTATTGGCATTGTCAGGCCATTCGTACCGGGAACATTATGCAAGTGTGACCAATGTAAACCGGTACCGTCGGCAACACCGCCTACTCCAGCAACGCCAGCACAGCCAGTACGGCTTTGGGAGCCCGAACTCGTGGTGCAGCCAAGGAGAAGACCAAGGGCTGCACCTAGGTCGGTGTTAATATCGTTGGGTATTACTCCACGGTAGACACCCGATCCTCCCCCAGGACCTTTTAGGGCCACAAAAAAGGTCCTTTTCAGGACCACATTATATTTTGATCGTAGTTTAGTAATCGTCACTTATGGTGAGAGATATTCGTGCAACGACGATTTGTCTCCTAGCTTAAGTGCCAAGTTATATGCTTGAGAAACTATGAAAATGTTAACAGTCCAAACAAGGTTTCTATTAATTTTTTTTTATAATGTATTCTTCACAAAATGTTAAGAATTAGTCTTATTGTCTAAACCAAAAAAAAAACAAATCTAATTCCTTGTTTAAAGTTTTTGAAACAATCAATAATTCTATAAGCTCTCACCAATACACTACATTTAGAATCCGTTGGTGGGGTGGGGGTAGTTCTACATATATATATATATATATATATATATATATATATATATATATATATATATATATATATATATATATATATATATATATATATATATACATGAGACTGGGCCAGTTACACAGTCATATACACTTCAATTCTCATACGAATAACATGGAGGAAGAAAGACCCGCAAGCAGAGGCTCATCTATCTTTAGCGAGGACACCGTCGCCGGCAACGTTGGAGACCTGGAGGACTTCGACGACGATGAGGTGGACTTCGAGATTGACGTCCTACGTTGGGACGACTTGGATGAGCCGATTCGCCACTTTATGACCACGATCCTGGTTTTCGAATTGAACGATGTAGGCGATTGGGTCCTACAAAGACTCGACACTCCGTCGCCGCAGCCAGAGCCGGATTCGACGGAAGATGCGGTGCTGGAAATTCCAGCATCACCGACACCGGACGATCCGCAGGGCCCCTGCGATTCGTCAAGCTGGTGGTCGACCAGCGAGGATGGGGCACCAAAAACCCCACACTTTCCCTGGCCCTTTTTAGGGGCACACAACAACGGTCCCTTTCAGAACCACGAAATACTTTGATCGTAGTTTTAGCTCATATTAGTACTTTGTTACTAATATTGTATGTATAGAATATACAATATTGGATACAAAGTATTAAAAGTTTAGGTGCTGGTGGAACCTAACACAACCATTCGTTCGTCTTCGAAACCACAAACAACTTTGGTCTCAATAGGTAATACGACATTTGTTTTCACCCCCCACCACTAATTTTTCACTATATATACGACCACCAATACTTATTACAATCATGTCAGTTCAACATGTCTGACAGTGAACAACAGCCCATCCAATGCCCTGTGGTAGATTCTACCACGGATGATTGTCGCGAATGGGAGTTGGACGATCCCAGATGGGAAGAACTCTGGTAGTTTATAGTCCAATACACGGAGGACAGCACCACCACCACCGTTGATGATGACGGGCCGTGCGACTCTACAACACAATAAAGAGTCACATGTTTTTGCAACAAAACGGTCCTTTTCAGGACCACAAAATACTTTGATCGTAGTTTTAGTTGGTTATAATACTTTGTAACCAATATTTTATGTTTTGTTTTTTTCATAAAAACATACAATATTGAGATGCGAAGTATTAGAAGTTCTGGCGACAGAACCTTAATTTCTTAAACCGAACCATGTTTAGCATACTTGTAAATATTATCAAAAAATATTTACAACTATTGCTATTGCGTAGTTTTAGTGGATTACTGACACTTTTTTAATACCTAATATTATGTGGGAAAGGTCCTATATGAAATAACACACCAAAAATATATTTTCAATTCATTTTTATTCTCTTTGTAAAATATAAAAATCTGATCAAAGACTTTTTTTTATTAAACTACAGTATATATATATATATATATATATATATATATATATATATATATATATATATATATATATATATATATATTTACAAACTTAATACTATAAATTAAAAGCTAACACCTACAACTACTTAACATCTACTACAAAATATATTAAAGTCAGCCAATTGTCTTTTATATCGCGCACATTCCATCTTTTTTAGTTCTAATTGTCTTTCTAGTTCTAAAATTTCACTCTAACACGGACTTACTTTTTTCGCTATGTTTTTTTTTCATCCGAAACATGTCCGAAAGTTTGCTCTTCTGCGAGTTGGTAAAGTCTTCAACCCACTCCGGTTGAGATGTCTCAGAACATATTAAAGAAGAAGCGGTTTCGTTTGGTGATGAGACAAAGACGAAGGAGCGGAAACTTCATCACCTCCAAAACACTGCTTAAACCGCTTCTTCATAGGTTTGCGGCATCCCAATATCGGTGACAGTGGCGCTGGGGAAGACTTTACCTCCGACACTACTTCTAGTTCTAAACTGGCCGGTGTTGGTGGCATTGGTCCATCTGGGCCTTCGATTACTTCCACTTCTACGGACAACGGCTCTTGCGGTGATGTTTCTAGGAAGTCAGGTAATGGAACAGGGGTGGAGGGGCGCTTAAAGTTAAACTTCTTCTTCTTTCTTGACCTACACCTTTAATCGCCGAATAAAAGGTTTTTTATCGGCGATTCCCGACTTCCGCATAGTCAGAAGCTTCTTCAACTTGGTCGCGAAGCTTTTCGAACCACCACATCACTAATAACGTTGATCTTCGGCTCCTTCTCCTCTGTCAATGTTTTGAGAAAGTCCGCCGCAGACCTCACCTATTCCTCATCACGACCATCGTTGAGCGCCTTGTCTGCTTCAGCGTCGTCTTTCTCTCGGTGCCAATCCTCGAGTACCCCCGGAGTTAAGACTTCAAGTCCACTAATGTTTCCAACATTTCTTGTTGGGAACCGCAGCTCACGTCAAGAGCATCCAAAAGAGACCTTACACTCGATGACATCTTCGATACTACAACTCACACTATAACTTAAACTTGTCAGATGCAAGGCCAAGACCAAGGCCGACGTAACCGGCAATTCCAGGGTCGTTTTCAAAGTTGTAATTTTCATGGATTTTTTTGTCCCTGTCAAGGTTATTTTAAAGAGTAATATAAAAATACAGTACTAAGCTTGTCAGATACAAGGCCAAGATCAAGGTCAAAGTACCCGTCAATGCCAGGGTCGTTTTCGAGGTTGTAATTTTCAAGAATTTTTTTTGTCCTGTCAAGGTTATTTTAAAAAGTAACACATAAATAGAGTACAGCGATTGAAAAGTACAACATATTCAAACATCATGTTGCCAACTGATGAACAACCTGGTGAATCAGCCAAAACATACAGGCATATCCCAACAGCTTTTTGTTTAAGTTTTCATCATTGTAAAAGACAAAGTATCTGCTGGCGGCATGATTTGACACACGATTTCAACTACATTGACCTTCTTAGGGTCAAATTTGTACAATGCGGTTTTTGTGGACTTGTTCACTACCAGGGCAAGGACATTAATGAACGCGCCGTCCTGAGAAGAAATTGGGCCATAGAAAAAACTTACCCGTACAGAAGAAATTAACTTGTGTATTTTATTTATTTATTTGTTATTTTTTTTTTGTTTTTATATTTTTATTTTTAATAATAAAAAGTAAAGTTAATTTTTTTGTTAAATCTTCATTTTTTTACCAATAAAACAGTAGTAAAATGAATCTGTATGTGTATTTATTAAACATCACCTAAAATACGTTTTGCAATCCATATTTTTCTGCAGAGTCCGTTTATTAATGAAATAGAACCATATATTAGGGTGAAATGTAATGGTTTCAAATCAGTCTCACATAACAATGTCAGAAGTAAACACTATTGATAAGTTCGGTCGCAAAATAAAATTTAAGGATTTTAACTTTATGCGAGGTCCTTCAGGAATAGGTTTTAAACTTACACCTAATGGAGATTACGACATGGGAAGCAAAAGATTGTGCTATTTAGCAGAACCTCTTGAAGGAGACGATGTGGCCACACGAAATTACGTTGATAATAACCTTGCTCAGTGTGTGCAAGATACGCAGAAAGCTTTACACGACGCAACAATTGTTATTAAAGATATATTAAGAAACCAACTTGAAGGTTACGTACGCAAGAAATTAATTGAAACCGGTCAACAACTTAGAGGATACATTGATGATACTGTTATTGCAATATATGAACTTAGGCAAGACGAACTGCGTGATGAACTTAATTCTAGAATGTTGAAAATTGAAAAGACTATGGAGGATCTTGTCAACAAAACTGCTTCACATTAAACATTTACCCGTAGACCTGTGCGTTTAATTTACTGTTAAACACATTTTTCAACAATAACTTTTACCGTTTGTTATTTGTCGACACTTCATTATATTTATAATTTTAAAATAAAGGTTCAATAAAAAGGAATCAAATAATGAATACATGTTTTCTTATAAAAAAAAATACAATACTACCGATACATATTAATGTTGTATGTTCAATAGAAATAATAAAAACAATACAAATAATAAAATATGGATTTTCCAGATTACGTGCTGTCCTGACTTAGAAATGATTCCAACACGGTGACTAAATTTGCTAAGTTTTCTTCCGGGCCTGTTTTGTAAAAATCTATGTCTGCATGTCCCCAAGTTAGAGTTTTGGTTGAATTGGAAATTACATAACGTTTATCATCGCTATGTGATAATGATACTTTATTTATTATGTTGGTATAAATGTTATGTAATTCACTTCTAAATGTCTTCATCTTTCTTAATATCAAACCATCCCGTTCAACAATTCTTTGGTAGTCTTCCTGATGAAGGTCTTTCTCGATAACACATTTTTTGATACCTTTAGCTTTTTTTAATTCATTATTAATTGACTTTACATAATAACCCTTCGCGCCGGTACCATAAAAATTTATTATCGGGTCGCCAGGAAACTCATTTTTCATTCTACCAACTACAGAATTACTTTTAATTATGTTGAAATTATTTATTTCGGGGTAATTTGATGTATCAAATTTTTCGGGGTTTTCTGATATAGTTTGATAAAAGTTTTCCGTATACACTTTTAATATAAGCAAGTCAGTATCGGTGTAAAGTAAGGAAGCATCATCGCCAAATTTGGATTTAATAAAATTATAATAAAAATCGAATATTACGGTCTTTGATATATCTAATATGGAAAATCTGATATAAATTGGTTTATTGTACAATATTTTAACTTTATTCATATGTATAGCAACAAAGTTCTCGGTAAATATCAAGCTACTATTGAAATTGGGGCGGGATATTAGTGCTCTAGCTCCATTTCTGCCTACACTGTTATCCCAATGCGTTACTAATTTTATATCCTTTCGAGTTTCCACATTTTCCATAGTTTTACCAAAAATCGCGTTATTGTTTAATTTAAAAGTGTCCTTCGCAAATTTTGTGGTGGCCTTGTTACGTAAATTGGTATTAAAATCAATATACGGTTTTAGCCCTTTTAATTGCTTAAACTGTAATACTCGATGAGTTTGCATTACCACTAAGCCGTTGGCGATGGCTTGTTTTAAAGTTCTATAGTGTACAATGTATTTTCTTTTATATTATACATTAGGAATTAATTTCGGTAACGTGGCGTTTTCTATTGGCAGTATGATATTTTCTACTAGAAATAGAAAATCAGAATGTGCATCATGCAACTCAGTCGGATAATGTACATCCACTTCCAAAATGCAGCCATGTAAACTATCATCACCAACAGCCATAATATTTAAATCGAGAATTTCGCACTCGCTTAACCATCGAAAACCACCACATGGTAATGCCTGTGACATATTATGACCATTTAGATTTGTAACATCAAGGTATGTTATAAATGAAGAAGGTTTTGTTGGGTCATAATCTGGTAAAAAAATATTATTAGCGATGTGCTTCCTTTCTGTACAATGGCGTATGCCGCCGCGTATACCTTTCTTAAAAAAATGTATCATGTCTATATCAGTTAAGAGCTCTAGCTCTACCTTAGTCATACACAGCATACAATCAAACGATAAACTTGGGAGAGTATAGTAGTGTGCTGGATCCAATTTATCGAATTTTAAACAATTATTCCGAAATTGCTCAAAAACATCACACAATAGCAACACATCTGATTTTAAATACACGTCCGAATAGTCCCCCAAACATTTACACCCAAACAAGCGCCATACTTCTTTTGCTCGTCTATAGCTTTCATCGCTAATATGTTCTTCCCGTAAATTATCATAAAATTGATCTTTACTTGGAAGACATGTATTTTTCATTTTTTCTATAGAGTCAATAAAGCTATAGCGAAAAACACCCTTTTGACGCATCAAATTAAATTGGTCGATATTTGAAAAATGTTTCCGCGTTTAAATAAAAGTCGTCATCGTTTAAACCGCTGCTTAAATATTCCAAAGACGTTGACAGAAATTTAAAACTGTGAATGAATCGCAACTTTAGATATTTCCTCTTGACTTTTCCACATTTACTATCAAAATAATCGTGCACATAAATGCTTTTGGTAAATGATATGTACTTTTCCCTACTTTGAGCCAAAACACCAATTTTATCCCCATATTTACATAACTCTTTTATAAATAAATGGCTGTCGTAGCCGCTTAAGTTATGAAATATGATAGGGATAAAAGAGGGTAATTTATAATTTAAATTATAAACGGAATGTGCAGCACCAAATATTTTTGCACCAGTTATGTGACAGTGGTCTCGTACTTTAATCTCACCCTCTTCAAAAGGGCCTTCACATATACCACATATTTTAGCATCATTAAACTCCCTATTTTTCTTCATGCGTTAACGGTTTCATAGGCTTAATGTCTTTTAAATATGTGTTATATGGAGCCCTTAAATCACACTCGATACGATCCACAAAGACTTGAGCTGCATTATTCCCCCGAAATAGCTCAAATTTCGAAAGTGAGTCGTCAGAAGAGCATTTAATTAAATAAGCAAAAGAATATGGTTCATGTTTAAAACTTTTTACAGTGTAAGAATTTTGTGGGTTTGGTTGTACCGTTTCAACGGGTTTTAAAACAGATTCGAAACCTGCATAAACCACGAATGGAACGCGCATTTGCTTTTCTATACCCTCGAATTTTAAAATATTTTCCGGCACACTCTTTCCAAATTTATCGATTTTTAAATCCACTGAGGGTGTTTGCGTGAAAATGTGGTTACAATAGTAGCTTTGACGTAAAGTTAAAGTTGACGGTGTACTAAAATAAATAAGACAACCATCACAAAAATATATTTTATGTTGTTGACAACTAATTTGACTTGAAACTAAACGTGATAAATCCCGAATCCAACAATAATGACTCTTTGAACAAGTCGTATCACAAAAATGTTCACCGCCATCTTTACTACTACAGTCTTTTGTAATTAACAATAAATGTACATGTTTATCCCACTTTTTTGACGCATACCTCAGTGGACCAATAACTTCATGTATTACTTCATTATTTTCATATTTAGATTCGAGACCGTATACGTTAATTGATATGTTATTCATTTCCGCAAATTTTTTAATGTCACGTAATTTTACTGGAAAATCCATACCTGTTAAATTTAGCACTCTAGAAAAATGGGGGTAGGATGTCTTCTGTAAAGGCTCTGCTGTTGGAGGAAACAATGCTGATGTTACAGCCCACGCAAAGCAAAATTCGTCCTGGTTAATCACATTGACGACAGCTCCTTTCTTTTCAATAGAACACGGCAACTTGATGTATGATAAGCTACCCATAGGCGTATACTTGTTGATACTAACTTCCAAGTATAAAATTCGCACAAGAGCCCATCCTATAATAAGAAAAATAATATATAAAAATCAGTTTAATATATCGGATTTTGATTTTTCCATACCTGAATCTTTCTCCTGGAACTCTGTCGCCTGCGTTTTTATTAATTCGGTGAAAGAATGGTAAACGGCATCAAATCACTTTCTACACTAATTATTTGATTAGCAGTGTTGAAGGATTTCTCACTGAATATTTCTTGTGATGAAAGCATGTACTCGCCAACAGCTGTCATGTTAACTTTTAAAGCATGATGCACACATAATAAATTATTAACAAGTTCCACCACCTTGGATTTAATGTCTGCACAGAACATTACGTAATCGGAATGCTCCATATCACTGCCAACCCGGTTGCAATTCTCCTTTTGAAGGCACATTCAACGGGTTGCACACCATGACATACCGGCAAACATCAATTATTTTTATGTTGTTGTGTTCGTTTATGTGCTGACATATGATTTATTGGACCATCTACATTACATGTAGCGCAATTAATTACCGGAATAACCGATGTATACTCTTCAATTCGGAGCCGTTTTCCTCCAGGCACTTCATTAAATCTCGCCGCACACGATTCTCTTTTATAACGTCTCCTATTATAACTATTGGTAAACTTAGAACCGTAATTTTCACAAACATATACCATGATTTGTCAAATATTAACACATGTACTACCTATGCAAGTCAGAGACAACTGATGAATGAAACTGCCCCATACCTTATATAAAACCATTCAAGGTCACCCCAAACCACGTAACATAACTTCAAGGTCGCACGTCCAAGATGACCTCCAACAAAGTCAAGGTCGCCTTGACCAAGGTCTAGGTCAAAGTCACACGCACAACCTTGGACACACGGTCGAGGCCATGGACAAAGCACACGTGCAATTTCAAGGTCAATGACAAGGACGTGTGGGCGGGGACAAAGATGGAGTGGTGCAGGATCAAGGTCAAGGTCGAGGGGTGGGAAGATGATGAGGATCGGGTTATGTTCACTACTTGTATTGAGGTGAAAATGGCCCAGGAAGAACTAAATAAAATAAAAATGAAATTAAGCTTAATACTGTAAGATTTATTTGGTTCTGTCAAACAGATACTATAGCAGGGGTTAGATTTAAATTTACCCATTATTGAAGACAATCTTTGTCTGATGGTTTTGTCAACTCATGTGACAGAATTAAATATTTGCCGTTAATTATGATATGATTAATAAAATTACAAAAGTTACCACTACACAGACCTGTAATTAAAATTGGTAACCTAAATGTTTCACTTAACAGGCTGTCTAGGGAATCGATATCCTGATGACCTGTTTGAAAATCTTATGGGTATATAGGTAAGTATTTATTTTGAAATTATGAAACATACAGTCTTTTTGTTGTTTTCTATACTGTTGACATTTAATACTTTTTATTAATTCAGTTTAATTATATTTTAGGTTTCTACAATCTTTGTGGTATGAAATCCATTCAGTGGAGAAGAACCTATAATAAAAATGCCATAGATTTTCGTAAAAAATAATTAAATTTGGATATCAGGCAAACTGATATTTGGTTCTCCAATTCATGAATTTTGAGAGTGGATCCAGATGGATTAGTTAAAGATGATGCAATTGTCAAGGTGAAAAGTTCATATTTATTTAAATAAACTGCATCCCAGAAAACTTTAAAAACAATGAGAATTATCTTGTACAATGATACTGGGAAATAGCTGCCAATATAAATCATAATTATTATAAGCAGATACAGGAAAACCTTCATATTTTAAAAAAATTGAAGTGTTACCTCTGTATCTGAACATTAAGAAAAGTAACGGTACAGATAAGAATAAGATCTATCATGGAAAGAAAGTTTAGTAATATTAGAGAATTTTTATATTCAACCAAAACTTTTAGGAAATTAAGTAATTTACCAAAAAATTTTAAATAAATGCATGTATTTATGTAAATTTAAGTTACTGTTTAATTGTAAATATATTATTTTATCTATGGTTTATACATATTTACTCGTATTTTATTCATTATAATTTAATTTAGTCACTTTAGTATGCAGTTATTTATATTGATCTGTAATTTGATAGATTTAAGTAATAAATACATATTGTTTTAAAAAAAGATATTATGGTTAACATTTTAAGTTTTATAAAAATGCCATTGAACCGTTTTTATTTTGGATGTATAAAAATTTGTTTTTTTTTTATTATAAAAAATCAATTAGCTTTTACCTGCAAAAATTAAACAAAAAGTCTTAATTTTAATAAATAAAACAAAAGATATGAAAATATTTTCATTTTATTAATAATTAAATAAAATTATATCATTTACTAAATATAAAAAACAGCAAAAAAATATTTATAATTTGGAAACATTTATTTATTCGATAATAATATTCCTCACCTTCTTTTATTAGAAGATACTGGAAATTTATTACAACACATAATTGAAATTTGAAAATTCTACGAATAGCTCCTTCAGCATGTATTTTGACCCTTGCTATGGTTTGTATTTCATACAGTTTAAATTCTGTAGAAAATAAAGGGATATTTAAGGACCCCTGCAGAAAGTAGTTCCTTGATCAGGAATCATTTATCAGTTAGTTTCAGATCACTAAAAACTATTTGTTTCAGAATGTTCTATTACTTTTTTTTATCTGACATTGATTCTGGATATGCCTTGCTCACAAAACTAATAACATCATTTCGAGGTACCCATTCGAAATATTTCTGCATTTATAGAAACTGTAAGTCTTCCTTGGACTTTCTAGATTTGTTGGACTCAATGAGTAAATTTCTATGCAATATTCTACCATTTCTAATTGTATAAAATGCTGTTTGAAAACAAGGTTGGTATTTTTGTCTTCATTAATTAATTGAAAAGACATTAATCGAGTGTTATATTGTAGTATTTTGACAACTAAAGCAGATGACCCAAATCCTCATGAGGTAAATTTTATTTTATTTGTTATTAAAATCTGATTAATATTTAATAGCAGTTTAACTTGTTATGCTGCATAATACCATTGTATAAGTATAAATACTTTATATTAAAAGTGTCCATAATTTTGCACACTGTTAAAAACATGGCACTTGGTATTCCAGTGTATATAAGCATAGGTGAATTAATATTTTTTTTGTGCTCATAACTGAATCACATGGACAGATTGTTTCTACAAGATTTCTTCTCATTTCTGCTTTAAAAAGTAATTTACAGTTTTTAAAGATGCCCCAGAACTTCTTGCATTTCTGGATATTGATGGCATATCTTCTACATTGGAACTTGCTCTTTTACATCTTGAAGGGCTTAAAGTTTTAAAATCAATTGCTGTACAAGGCCTAACTGTTATTAATTTTTTCTATTGTGGGAAGACTTGGTCAGCTGTTTCTTTCAAAGCTATTTTGCTAAAAAAAAAGTTTATATAAATATGGAATTCTCGTAAAAAAAGTAATACTATTTCTTAAAATCTCATTTCTAAATATTTTCTGTTATAATATTTGTAGATTTTAGCCAAAAAAAAAAATAACGAACCTCTTAAAAAAATTTTATTTTGATATAGATACATACCATTTCTCTGGAGAAGGAGATTTGAATTTCCTTTGAATGTTAAATTTAAATATGATTGATCCACTTTTTTGATCCGTATTTACATAATGGCAGTTGCAGTGTAGTCAATGTTTTGAGGGTTCTCTGTCTTCTGTATTCTACAAATGTGAATTTATAAATAAAATTGTAATAAACTATATTGCCAGGCTTCTTCTTTAACATATTTTCTCACATAGTTGCTATTATAAGTAGATACCTTATTAAATAAATCCATTTTTTTGTTTTTGTAGGATCTGCAACAACCGCTAAAAGTTTCATATTTTTGGTCACTGTAAAGCTTACACCCAGGTACAAAACCATTTTAGTGAATTTATAAAGATAAAAATATAATAATTAAATTGAAACAAACATTGGTTTCTGCATGCTATTTTTTGTACAAATGTACCATATTTACTTATTATTATGATTTTCTGGCTTTGTGTTTCTATATCTGATCTTGAACACACCACGCAAAATTTATTCTTTATTCCTAGAAACAATGTTTTTTTTGTATGTCAATCTTTAACCCAACTTTTAGGTTTTACGAGTACAAAATTTACAACATTATTAGGTTGAAATTAACTAAGCTGTCAAGGTTAAGTGGTTAGTCTGGGCCAGAACATGATTTTATTCCCGTTTGTGCTAAATAAAATGCAGGATGCCATATGTTTCAAAAAAAATAGACTCATGGATTGCTGATAATAATAATATCTATCGAATTCGAAATCCAATAAAAACTCTTAAAATTCTAAACAATATTCACTAAATATTTCCTTATTCTTTATTCTGCAACCTTTAGATTTACTATTTTTTACGCTAAGAAATTTATTTCTTCTATTCTGCATAGGAGTGACATCTAGTATAAAACATCGGAATTAGTTGTGAATGATAGATAAATGGGCAAAAATGGCCGACTTAATGCCCCCTTAAACTTACTTTCGTCACTCCAAAACACCCTGCCCTAGTATTGAGGAGGGCGAGCAAATTCCTAAGTATTAAATTCAAGTCATTTATAAAAGATAATCATAGTAAGCAGTAGTAAAATGTCAAGAAATGATATAATGCAGTGTTGCCGTGTTGATCAATTAATCTAAACTACAGGTACAAGTTTTTTATGGTTTCGTTTATATTCATTTAAGTTTAGAAAGAGAATATCGCTATGCATCAGACGATAATTTTATATTTATATGTATGAGTTTTTATGGACGTGGAACTGTATATTATCTATGTTTTTAGATTCAACAGGTGACATACTTGAGTTGCTGAAATACAAAATATCATTTTAATACTCATATTTGCATCGACTTGTAAAAAGAAAGAGTTCTTAAATATGTTTACGGGCTCGCATATAACGAATCTAAAATTATTTTTAATAAATTCAATATGGCAGACTAAATATTTTACATCTCTTAATTTTGTCAGAAATTGGCACTTGGTGATTTTGAGAGTATAAAGTACAAATTTAAAATCATTTTTGAAAAATTCATTATGGCAGACTAAAAATTTAACATCCCGCGATTTTGTCCAAAATTGATACTGGATGGTTTTTGAGTGTGCAGATTAAGACTTTCAATAATTTTCTTTTAATTCAATATGAAAAACTAAAAATTTTATATTTTTCTAATTTTGTCCAAAATTAATAATGGGTGTTTTTGGGAGCGTAGGTTATAGCTTTAAAATTATATTTTTCGGATTCTTCCAAAAATTGGGAAGCGATGAATTGTGGGGGTTGTTATCACCCTCTAGAAATATAATTCAGGGCGGAAAAAGTACTTGTCGCACATTCTTTAATGTACCACAACATATCATAGAAAAAGGAGAATGACTTTTCAAACTTTTTTACGGAAAGCTGCAAGGCGTAGTTTAACCCTTTGAAATGGGAGATTTCCACTACATGCCACTCATACTTAATGTTCCTAATGGTTTGTATTATTGCTCGTAATGAATTTCTTAGAAAAAAATATACTTTTGTCTTTTCAAAAAATGTTAAAAAGCGGTAGTTAACCCCGTAATAAATAATTGTGGAAAAAGCAGATATCCGTTACCTTAATGTTTGAAATTCATGTACAACTAAAAGTTATTGATTGAATTAAGTAAATTTCAACATTTACGAATGAGAACAGCGAAAAAAAATAACGTTTTTACCCCTATATAGAAATATAAAGCAGGCCCTCACTAAGAAAATTATGTGTATCAATCCCTTTTCGTAAATTTAATAATATGCATGATTTTTTTTTTGAAAAAATCAGCCTTTTAAATTATATATATATTATATAAAGATACAATTCATAACGTAAAAAAACGAGAGCAGTTGTTTCCTGCGAATATTGCTCTCGGTTCGATACAGCTCCGCTGACGAGACCATAAGGTGGTCGAAATGGGTATGGAGAGAGAATCAAAGCGGTATTTGCAGGAAACAAACTGTTTGTATTTATCCTTTCCTTTTCTCTGCCTGAAAGCATAACACATATAAACAACTGTTTAAATACGGCAAATAAATTTTTTTATTTCTTACTGAAATTTTGATTTAAAAAATGCTTATATATGTTATATTTCTGTTTTTAGGCAACAAAGTGATCTCAATAAACACCTAGTAATAGCCCAGACCTATGACCCATCAACATCTATTCAGCAAGACAGACGGGAATGAAAATTATAAGAACAAAGATTATTTAAAGAATAAGGAAAAGCAAGACGAACAAATTGTTTCCTATATTATTATTTATTTTTACATGGGAACATATTCTGACAATAATTCATTATTTTATTTTAACATATTAATAAAGCATTTAGAAATTAATTAATATATACTTTGTAGCTACTAATAAGACTAAATTTATAAAGAAAAAAATTATTAAAACTTGACAAAGAATATATAATTTCATAATCACAATGCCACGAAGTATGTAGTTTTAATTTCAAACAAAATTTTATGAATATGAATTGCTGTCTAATACAAAAAAGAATACTAACTGAATCTTATCATTTCTTTTATAATAAAATATGTTTACAAGTAAGTAAACATTTTGTTTAGAACCGGTTCCATTAAATAGTCAAAAAAATAAAATGCTTTCTCCGTAAAATATATTATTCTACAACCCAAAAGAGTACACACATATTTTGCCACTTTGCGAAAAAATCATTTTTAACCGACTTCTAAAAGAAGGTGGTTCTCAATTCGTCGACTATGTATTTTTTTATGTATTGTTGTGAATACATGCTTATTTTAAGACAAAATATTAAATTTCAGATTTAATATTGCCCCAAAAAACTCCCTAAATAAAATAATCTAAACAATACGGCATAGAGTGCTAAACCTACAATTCTTCGATTGCGGAAAAACCGCGGACAAACGGCGCGGTGGCAACACTTTGACGAGGTGCTTCCCCGAATTAAGAAAGCGGCGTCACCACTGCTATAAAAGCAAAAAAGCGGAGGCGTAATTAAGGAAATTCATTGATCAGACAATCGGTGGATTACAACCCAGAAGATTTGAGAAAGCATAAAAGACCTAAAATGCAACTCTAGGCAACCCAACAGGAGATGGACAGACCGAAATATCAGGTAGAAGAATGATGAGAAGAAGAAAGAAGAGGAGTGAAGTAAACAAGAACGAGAAGTCGGAAGCAAGAAGAAACGGTAAGCAGAGCCAGGAGGAAGACCTCAAGGGCGGCACTACACTAAAGGGTCGAACGGAGCCCGGATAATAACAATATTTGTCTTTCAGGTTACGAAAGAAGATACAACAAACAAGAAGATCAACCTTACATAGAATGCAGTATGTAAGGAAGTGCGAAGCAATGGGTGCACCGACACCTGGAGCGGAAACACTAAAGCGTGATAACCGGAAGTTTAAAAAGGCCATGGCCCGGAAACCAAAGGACACTCACAGCGCGCTTCTGTAGACTGTAGCTTCATTACAGTAAGCAGAAGTAGATCGTGGCGACCTTCAGTCCAGGGGGGGGGGTTTAGCCGGTAGGAATCCGGCACTACCAACACACTTCCTGTAGGTTACTATGCAAGATTTCCCCTCCTGTAAAAAAAACGTAATTAAGGACATCACAGGTTGCTCTTTCGGAGTCAACTTGTCCTTCTTCCGATTGAGCTTAGCTCTCGGGGGGCCACATTGACTGTTCTGTTTTTTAGGCATCTCGTGGTTTTTAAAGTAGGTTGTCTTTGACAATATAATATTCTACAGAAAATAAAGACCGTGCACGTATCTCAATTCCTGAAATTGACCCCGTCGATAAAAATATGAGGTCAGCGGCGCGTACGAATTGCTGAACCGACGCGTACTGACTTTTTATTAATAGAACGTCTTCTTCGTGATCTTCAGCGCAATATCTGTTGCCTTTCAGAGCACTAGTTAGTTTTTCTGGATCTGATTTCAACAACAACATGGACTTTATCCTACTAGAATTAATTAAAGCATATCTGATTTCCACCTATCTTACTTTTCAAGGAACTTTCTACGAGCCGACTTCGGGAACGGCCATGGGATCTCCGCTATCACCTGTGGTAGCTAACATCTTCATGGAAGCTATCGAAGAAAACGTCTTGTCTTCTGCTCCTCTAAAACCTAAATTTCGGTGCAGATATGTAGATGATACGTTCGTAGTTTGGCCGCATGGCGCAGATAGCCTCCATAATTTCCTTGATCATCTAAATCAACAACACCCTAGCATAAAATTCACTATGGAAACTGAATCAAATGATGCCCTTCCCTTTCTTGATGTACTAGTTCAAAGGAAAGAGAATGGGAAATTAGGACATTTAGTGTACAGAAAACCAACACATGCAAATCGAGATCTCAATGCAACATCACACCATCATCCTTCTCAAAAACAATCCGTTATAAACTCTTTGGTACATTGAGCACTTTCAATATGTGACGAACAATCACTGAAATCAGAAACAGAAAAACGACTAATGCTCTGACAGGCAACGGGTATTGGGCTGAAGATATAAGACGTTCTATTAATAAATATAAAAACCCAACTCCTTAACAAAATGTTATAAATGAACCTCCAATGGACAGTGTGGTCTTACCTTATATACACGAAACCATCGACAAGATTAATAGATTGCTCCGAAAATCAAACATTCGGACAATTTTCAATACATGTAAGAAAGTTAGACAATGTTTGAAGTCTCCAAAGGACGCAATTCCATTTCAAACAGAAGGCGTTTACAAGATATATTGCTCTTGTGGTAAAGTGTATGTAGGTGAAACAGGACGGTCTAGATCCATTAGGCTTAAGGAACATGAAAGATGTATAAAAAAGAAACAAATTGTACAATCCGCAATAGTTGAACACCAGCATTGCTCAGGTTACACTTTTAATGTAAAAGAAACTAAAGTTGCATCAGTACCTGGTTTCTTTAAACGTAAAATTAGAGAATCAATCAAAATTTGTAAATATCCAAATAATATTAATAGAGATGCCGGTTACAGTCTACATCACACGTGGAACACCATTTTAACGCTGGATCACGGTTCGCTGAGCAACAGTCGGGTATAAATACCGGGCTGTTACTCCTCGATTGTCATTCAGTGTTCTAATCTCGTGAAGTAAAGATCCCTGAAGATGTCTCATGCAATCATTGGCGAAACGTCGGAAAATAATTCCAATTTGACACGGTGTAAACCCAAGAACCATGATTTTCAAAATTTATGTCATTTGGAATTTTTAAATGAATGCTTATACAGATATTTTCATCAAAATAACAGAATTTAGAAAGGTACTCAAAGAGGTAGTTTTTACTACGTTTTTGGCTTGCATTCGAGTAGATTGGTGAGACAAAAAATTCAAATTAGAATATCTCGGTGAAAAAAAAAAGATTTTTAAACATTTCAAAATTAATTTTAAAGAGAAACGATCATACTTTCAGGTGCTTTTATTAGTTTTGTGAAAAAAAAAAAGAAACCTTGTGATTTTACATAAGCTCAAATATATCGAAAAAGTGTATTTTCTGCACTTTTGGGTTAGATATCTCAAAAATCTGACGTTAAGGAGCAAATCTGAAGCCAGGAAAAGTATACTATCGTTTCTGCCACGAAAAATCAGTCAAATTTTGTTAGTGTGTGTAATTTATTATCAATAATATACAAATAGTTCTTTTACATGTCAAACAAAATAATAAAATTTTATGTGTAAAGCAATAAGTTCCGAACTATACTAACTCAATTGTTATCATAATTATTATCATTAAAACTAATAAAAAAAATTGCATAATACTGATTTTTTAAAAAAGAAAATTTTGGTAAAAATGCTGCCCCAAAAAAATCAAAGAGAAGTCGACAGCAGACAAGAGACAACACTATAGACTAAAATTGGATTCGAAATACTCCTCAAATGAAAAAAACGCATTTAGCACAAGATAGCTCTTGATTTGTTTTTTGTACTGATTGAAGTTAGGAGATTTAATTCTAGTTGGCACGCAACTGTAGAACTCTATTTCTAAATATCTTGAACCATTTCTGGATCTCTCAAGCCAGCCAAAGTCTGGTACCAGATTGTTGTTGTTTCTGGTTGGATAGTTGTGAAAATTTCCATGTGACTTGTATACATTGACGGTTTTTCCATAGGTTTGCAGGTTTATGCAACCCAAAAAAAAAATGTAAATTAAAATAAAACATACTAATGTGAAGAATAATTTGCATATATTACAGTATTATGCCTGGAAACGTTATCGCTTTGCTGATGTTCAATTTTAATGCAATCCAAACTAATACATTGGAGTGTATATGGAATTGCCTATCTAAGACGTGGAGATTAATTTCGTCTCTTAATGAATGTTGCAAGTCGACTTGCATACCTGTGTTTCAGCTGTATTTTCGCAGTCAATTTATTTCAACCAGGTTCGAAGAGTTTCTGACGATGAAGTAATGACATCATATTAAAATGGTTTGCATGTATTTTTAAACAATTATAGATATGCTTTCAAATGAGTGAACATACGCACTTCGTCATTATCGTATTCGGGCGATCGGAAATAGTAACGTCATTTCAAATATGTTTCAAAACAGATCTAAACATATATTTAACCGGACTACTCCGCGAGAAAACACCTTTAGTTTGCCCGTCAACTTCTAGGTCATAGGTGTTTGTTGTACGGTACACCATTGTATTTTTTAATGATTTGCGTTTTGGTAAAAACAAAAATGAATTCCGTTCACAGTTTAATTGCAGAGCTATTCTGTGGTCGCTCATTAAGTAATAAGGCTGAAATAAAAAGGCATGGACGGCCGACTCCAAATTTAAAAATACAACAATCTGTGTCTAGTAAAAAAGGACTTTTATTATGACGTTTTATCCGGACCTTTATAATAGACATACGTGGCTTTGTGGTTATGAAATTAAAAAGGCTCTATTGTTAACGGAATAAATATTACCGGAATAAATGTTAACGGGATAAATATCGACGGAATAAACCTAGTTCGGTCGGTATAGCAGAGAGCGACAGATAGAGAGGGGAGAGCAATATGGTCGGCAAGAAGAACAAGATAATGGGAAAAAATAAAGAGCTGAATTTAATAAGAACGCCCTCGTTTAACAAATCAGAAAAAAGTAAAGAGTTAGTGTTTTCTTTAATCATCTCCCAATTGAAAAAAGAGTCTCGTGCTAATAACAAAATACGACCAGTCGGCAAAGAACAAGGACGCAACTACAACCATTACAAACCAAATATTAAAAACGAAGATATGGCGCTACAATGTGAGGCCCAGCAGTGTCTGTGTAGAAAATATATGGAGTTCAACATGGTATCAAAAAGAAGATAAGTACAGTTACAATCTTTAAAGAATCATTTGCGAAATATAATATTTGTGTGTGATTTTGTCAAGTCTGACAATTGTACTTAATTTAGTACAATTTTGTATATTGAAAGGTATCGGGCTTGGGACCGCCCTCTTATTTTGGCCTTCACGGTTTCGTCATGTTTTAGCACATCCGCAGGATTGCCATGGCTTTTAATATACCGTTCGACGTCAAAATAACCTGTCTCGTCTAAGGTTCTGTATTGGAATTCCGTCGGTGTAGAAGGCTGAGAGCTATCCGAACTCGGTGCTGAATACTGGTCGTACGGATCATCTGCTTGAATTTTGTGTCCTGTGAACGCAGCGTATTGAATTTCTTTATCCAGAGGTCGTAACCCAGGGATACACAAGGAAGGTTGGCTGTGAAGGGTTGAAGAAAGCAAGGTTGGAATTGTTGGCGAAACGTCATGATGATTCGCGATTTCGGTTTCGAAGTCGATTTGGGCGTGTCTACGGGGACGAACGTCATGTGTGCCAGGGTCGTCGAAAGATAAAAATTTGGTTCAAAATGATTCATCAAATCGTTTGTGTTTTGTTCTGAAGAGAAAAAGGGGGCACCAGCAGGTGGTGCCGGAGAGGACCCACCATAACCTTCCGCCCCGGCTGAAGGCTAAGCCGCCTCACCTTTCTTGCTGTTAAAATTGGGCACTTTGTTTTGAGCCATGCTCTTAAATTTTGAAAAGTTTGAAAATCTGTTTTTGATTGCCCAAAAATAAAAAGAGATAGCTCTACCTGTCTTTGTGCAAAAATGAAACAGGGATTGCTAATTACTTTTGGAAAAAATTAGCTTTGTGTGTTGCAACTGTGAAAAGTTTGAGTAATTTTTTGTCAGTCAAGTTTTCCGTAAAAGTCGATCAAAAATCGTCAATTTGTCAGTAAATTTGTATCGGAAAAGATACGCAAATTTAGCAAAATGTATGCGAAAAGTAACCGAAGTTTTCTCGTCTTTTTCGCTTCACGGATTTTGTTTTTGTGAGAAGGTATTCGGAAAATGTTTTTGGGGGGATTATCTTTGTTTTATCCCACGTATTTGAAGAGCCAAAAAGTTTTGTTTTCTTGGTTTAATTTGGAAGAAAAACGGGCGTGATCCGTCCTAGAAAAAGGATTTTTTTATAGGACTGTAATCGGTTTTTCTTTGTTTTTTCAGGGCTTAGGCCAAGCCCCTAGTTTAATACTTGGGAGTATGGGAAACTCCAAAATTTATAGAAGTGAATACGCGGAGTTTATGTCGGTGATCCGCTACTACAACGCCAGTTCGCGTATGTAGTCTCGAATAGCACACGACTTTCGAACTGTAGTGTCTGAGGGCCTGGTAGTTCTGAAACTTACCTCAGATGTTCGTATGCAGATACTACCTGTCCTGATTCACTATAGTTTATACCTAGGGAATCCTCAGACACCGCATTTAAACCGGAAAGTTGCTTTCGCTTTAAGGTTTCTTGAATTTTTGGTTTTTCGCTACCGGGGTGCAAGTGGTAGTTACTAAACGCCCAAAAATTCCGTATATGGGTTATTTAAGTTTATTGACTCTTCTACGAGGATCTGGAAGTTCTATATTGACTTCAACAAGATCGTCGCGGTTGCGGGGATGGTCTGGGCTTGAAAATTTAGTATAATCTGCGAGGAAATCGTCCAAATCCTTCGGAATTTTCGTATTTCTTGACAGAAATTTCGAAACAAAGGCATGTTGCCGTGAGAACAGCAAACTTTTGAGACGAAATTTCACGCTTCTCTCTTCTTTCTTCAAAACAGATGTTTTCTTTCTTCAAAGCTGCTGGTCTTCTTGCTTCACAACTGTTGATTTTCCAAGTTTTCTTCTTAAAGGCCAAGTCGATACTGAATCTGACTTGTTTTGTCAAGCTTTTTATAGTTTTACCCATGTTAGTTGCTTTCATAGGCCACGCCTCCCAATGCTTTTCTTATGGGAAAATTTCTTTTTCGAATTTCAGAGATTTTACTCGCTCTTTTGACGAGATTTTTTCTGAAATCGTTAGATAAACGTTTTCTGCATCATCCCACAGCATTGGAAATATAAAACTGCTTGTTATATTTACAATAAAGGTAACCGTACCATTGGTGAATTGGGTTGTTTAGTATAATTATCGAACTAAAGCAGTACAATTGAGTCCACAATGGTCTTCACAACCCTGAGTAAAAAACGGCCATTTGGACATTTTTCAGACTGATTCCATATTTCAACCAAAATTACTATGTGATATCTATATTTATATTTATATAGTATTTAGAAGCTTAGATATTAGTTATTTATATGTTAATTCTATGCCATTTTCTGATAATATAAATTAATTGAACATTTAGGATCTTAAAAAAAATGGATCGCTTTCTTGTACAGGACGAAACTCCTAAAAGACAATTCACTAATTTCAATATCTCAGACACTGATAAGACCTCGGATGAGTTAACTTACCCAGACCTTGACCTATTACGCAACAATGCTTACTCTTCTGAAAGACGTAACAGTACTAACCCTTTTCTTAATAGTAATTTGAAAGAAGAATTTATACCCTATTTAATACCTAAAACACATATGAGGGCTTCAAATATAAGTATTCCAAATAATTATGATTTTCCCAAACAAGAACCGTTAAATGAAACAAAATTACAAAATGCTTCTAATACACTAGAAAATACCTTACTTAATATTACGTCTGCTTTCACACAAACTTTAAAAAATTTGAACGATCATTATAACCAATCCAATAAGAAACCTAATACAGTTTTCTACGGTCAGGAATATGATGATCTGGTAACATTTATAAAAAATTTAGAAAAGTATTTTCTCGATGCAAATATAGAGGATTTTGAAAGAGTGAGCGTAGGAGCTTCGTTACTAAGGGGAGAGGCTAAAGAATGGTTTGAGCCTTTTTTACCATTAAATATATCTTGGATATGTTTTAAAGAACAATTTCTAAATCATTTTAACCAAATTTCCATTTTAGCTTCAGCTACATCATCCTTATATGGGGAAATTCAAAGTCAAAGTGAATCAGTAAATTTTTTTATTGCTAAGAAAATTGCCCTTTTCTCTCGAATTGATCCTAATAAATAGAATTTCTACGTCCAAAAATCAAATCAAGACTTAGATGTTATGGTTCTCCGATGTCATCGGATGAATTAATGACACTAGCTGCATCGATGGAAAAAGATTTAATAGCTGAAGCCAATATAAATAAAGAAAAATGGACCCCTAATTTAAACCAACCTGTTTCAAATAAATTCCAGAAAAACAATAATGCTAACAGTCCACCGTCTCCTTGTAAGTACTGTCAAAAATGGCATTACCACAAAGATTGTCCAAAAAATCCTTTTTATTTGGGAAATGGAGAAAAGGCCGGCCCAATACCAAAACGAACCATATTCACAGTCCAGACAAAACCACTAGATAACTTATGTGAATTTTGTCCCTCTAAGGTTTTAGAAACAAATTGTAACGAAATTCCTAAAGTAAAACTTCCACGAATTAATAACCAAATTAAAAATCGAATTATTCCAGCTTTGTTAGATTCTGGTTCAAGTATAAATATAATTCAATCTAATATTATTCCTTATTGTAATAACAGTATTGAAATAAATGATCAAAAAATTATCTTAGCTTGTGTGGAAGCCCAGTTTCGTCATCGGGTATTTTGGGTGAACCTTTTCTAAGAACAAATAACGTTATACTAGATTTTAATAGAAATTGTGCTTATATAGGAACTCAAGTACGGAAAACGATTTATTGGAATATTCCCCAAAATAACTGTTCACCTAATAAAGAATTTTTGAATTTTTAAAGTCCTGATGTTAAAAATAATACAAAGCTCTTCAATCTTATAATCAACTATGCTGATATATTTAATTATGGATTACATCACCCTACTACAAGTACTACTAAACATAAAATCGTTTTGAAAGATCCAAATACAGCAATAGATCAAAGACCTTATTCAATGAGTCCCGATATTAAAGAAATCATGTATCAACAGGTAGATGAGATGCTATCTGCAGGTGTAATTGAACCTTCATCTTACAGTTCTCCTATAGTTATTGTTACAAAAGAAGGTAGAAAACCTAGATTTTGTGTGGACTACAGGTTAATTAATAAAATAACAGTCGACGAGCCTTCAGTATTACCAAAAATTTCAGATACTCTCAAAGATTTAGGTACTTCCAATATTTTTTCTGTACTTGATCTAAAAGCAGGTTATTGGCAGGTGCCGCTTGAATCATCTTCTAAACAATATACTGCGTTTTCTACTCCAGATGGTGCTTTATACCAGTTTAGAGTCATGCCATTTGGGTTGAAAAATACACCTGGAGCGTTTCAGCGTTTTATGACAAACGAAATACTCTGTGGTTTCATTAATGTCTTTTGTAAGGTCTATTTACACGATATTATCGTTTATTCTCCAGATTTAGAAAGTCATCTTAAACACCTTAGATTAATATTTGAACGCTTAAGAATCCATAATCTTAAGGTATCTCCTGAAAAATGTCAATTTGCTACTACCGAATTAGGTTATTTAGGTCATCATATATCAGGTAATGCTATAACTCCTCAAGAAGAGCACATTATAGCTATTCAAAATTTTCAGGCATCTCAAACAAAAAAGCAGTTGCAAAGTTTTATAGGAACTTGTAATTGGCTCCGAGAATATGTTCCTCACATGTCGGATTTGATTGCACCATTGACTCTCTTATTACACAAAAATGCCAAATTTCGTTGGTTAAATAGTCACCAAAAGGCTGTTCAACTAATTAAGGAAAAAATTTCACAACCGCTTATATTACATAGGCCTGATTTTTCAAAGGAATTTTATTTACAAACTGACGCATCCTCAGTGGGAATGGGATGTTTACTTTTTCAAATAAATGAAAATAGCAAAGAAAAAGAAATAATTTCTTATTCTAGCGCTCATTTTACTAAAGTTGAAGCCAAATATCATTGCAACGAACAAGAATGTTTTGCAGTTATTTGGGCTATTAAAAAATACCGACATTTCCTCGAAAATAAAAAATTTACTCTTATTACTGATTCAAAGTCACTACTTTGGCTTAAAAAATATAAAGATTCGAAATCGAAACTTACCCGCTGGTCACTCTTGTTACAAGAATATAACTTTGATATAGTTCATTGGGAAGGTCGGAATAATGAATTTGCGGACTTTCTTAGCAGAAATCCTGCTAAAGAAATTTTTGATCTTGACAAAATAAATTCTGAACGTCCACTTCCACCTTTAAATAACACCGCAACTGATAATGATACAGTAAATCACATAAATGCTTATGACTTATATGAAAAAATTATAAAGGCTCAGGGACGTTCATTTCCAATAAGAAAAAAAGTTTCAAAATGGATAAATATTAATTCCATAGGCGCAAAAAATGTATCAGAGAGAAGATTTTATCGTACTCATTTTGTAAAAGACGATCTTTTATTTAAAAGGGGACGACAAACTGAACAACTTATTGTTCCACGACCTTGTATAAAACATGTAATATATTTTCATCATGATAATCCTGAAGTGGCTCATCCTGGCATAGATGAAACTATTCGAAAAATTTTGCAAAAATATTATTTTAGAAATATCAGAAAAAATGTAGGAGAATATGTTAATGATTGCATAATATGTATGTCTCTTAAGAAAAGACAAATTCAAAAAGATGCACCTTTAAAAACTCATACACCAAAATACCTTTTGAAACTTTGTCTGTAGATATTCTCGGACCTTATAATGAAAGTCAAAAAGGAAAAAGGTATATACTGTGTGTTGAGGATGTTTTCACTAAATGGGTGGAAGCAGAGGCCTACATAAACGTTAATTCTAAAACCGTTACAAATTTTTTACAGAAATAAATTTTTTCTAGATATGGTTACCCAAAAAATATAATATCAGATAATGGGCCACAATTCAATTGTAAAACATATCGTCATTTTTGCGAAAAATATAAAATACATAAATTTTTCACACCAATATACATTTAATAAAGTAACCCTGTAGAACGTAGGAATCATAAGTTAAAGAAAATACTGAGGACTTTATTGGTAAACAAGCCTGATAATAAGTGGGATAATTACCTTAATGAAGCCCTGAAAATATTAAGAACAAGAAAAAATGCTGCTACAAGTATGATGCCTGCTGGAGCACTTCTAGGCTATGAATTAGCTGAATCAGGTGAGTGGATAACTCCAATGTATCGAAGTAACCGTTGAAACCAAATTGAAGTGCCTATAGAATAAAGAATTAGTCAAATTGAAATCAATCAATCTAATTATCAACGTAAATATACGAACGACCAGAAAACCCCTGAAGTAACTTTTAATCCTGGGGATAAGGTAATGCTTAGGGAATTGAAGCAGCTCAAGGAATCGTTTGGCCCTGTTTGGTCTGGTCCCTTTGAGATAATGAGTAAGGAAAGCGAGTTAGTTTATATAGTTTTAAGAGATAGTAGGCCTGTTAAAATGCACGTAAATGACCTTAGACCTGCTCCTCATGGTAACGATGTTCCTCATGATGATTCGGAATCAGACTCCGTAAGTAGTTTACATATGGATTGCTATGAGAACCAATTACCTGAACAAAATACTGAAGTATTTTGTCCTTCCGAAGAATGTCAATCTTCTATTACTATTGTACCTAAACCTCCTTCACCATTCGTCAAGAATGCTCATGTTGGCAATACTTCTGATGAAGTTATTAGCCCTAAAATGTTTTCTAAAAATAAAGAACTTGCTACGCACTCTTGTCTCAATACCTTTCATCCACAATCTCAGGTAATACAAGACACCCAATTTGAATCTGGTATTTTAATACCTGAACAACATGTTTCTCTCAGACTAAGACGAAAACTTAAACCAAAAGTATGTACATTTTTTAACTGTGACTGCAACAATACCCAGAAAAAACCCAAAAAAGACAAAACAAGACTGATATATCATTATAAATTCGAGTATAATAAATAAATAGGCTATACTTGCTTTATGTTTGTAGTAAATGTATGGTTAATGTTATCATCGTGAATATATAAAGCTTTAATGGTATTTTATCTTTTTGTAGATCTCTATATGACTTGTTTATCTTTTTAATTAATCATTACTGTTTCTTTACATATAATAACGTTTTATATGTTTCTCTTATGTATTTTAATTTTAAGTTTTCTTAAAGTTAAGTAACTTGGTACAGGTAAATTATTGTTAAGATTCTTTATTTAATTTTGTTATTCATTTGTAACATGTTCTGTTGTTATTTAAATAAATGGCAGAGTTAAAACTTCTTAAATTCAGCTCTCTAAAACCGGGGGGTGTTAACGGAATAAATATTAACGGAATAAATATTAACGGATGAAATGTTAACGGGATAAATCTCAACGGAATAAACCTAGTTCGGTCGGTATAGCAGAGAGCGATATAGAGAGAGGGAAGAGCAGTATGGTCGGCCAGAAGAACAAGATACTGGGAAAAAATAAAGAGTTGAAGTTAATAAGAACGCCCTCGTTTAACAAATTAGAAAAAAGTAAAGATCCTATTTTTTCCCTTGTTTATTATTTGAAGGAGAAACTTCTTGGTCGATAAGACCTCCTGTCTTATCGACTTACATCATTCAGGGGACCGCATTAAAAAGCATACGTTGTCTGCAAAACTTTGCAATTTCACTTTTTGGGATTGTTAACGTAGCTGTTCAATTAAGCCCTTATCGAAGAGATATTGAACAGCACAATGGAAAAATGGGACATAATCGATTCATTTTAAACATTACAATTAATTGTGTGCGTTTCTGCAGAGCTTTCGAACTCGCATTACAAGGACATGATGAGTCTACATCTTTCTATAATCCCGGGGTTTTTCGAGGTTTAATTTATTTTAGTGCTGAGTTAGACGGTGCTCTGAAACAACATTTGGAAAAAGCATCGGTATTTAAAGGTACGTCAAAAACCATTCAAAATGAAATTTTACAAGCAATATTTATTGTATATCAAGATGAAATTTCGGGACTTCTTGTACTTTATGACTATCTTTCACAAAACATCGAGCTAAATAAGACATATAGTGAAGTTCTAAAACTTAAAAATTTTAATTGTTATTCCGATGACATCGGCTGAAGCAGAACAGTGCATTTCTACCCTCAAATGATAAAAACGTTTTTACGGAATACTATGAGCCAAGAAAGACTTTCTGCATTGGCAATGTTTTCTAGAGAAAAGGATCTTATCGAAAGCATACCTGATTTCAATCATAAGTTTGCTAATGTCAAAGATCGGCGTATGAATTTTCTTTATAAATAATTCACACAGTAAGTTATTTTGACTGCTATATTTTTAAAATATACTACCTTCTTTATGTTTGGGTAGTTAAAATCCACTGCTCTGTTTCATACTAACTCAATTTTTTAAGACTTTTGTTTTTTCGGTAATAATTCAGATCAGGATAAATCTAGAGATGGGTGTGATTTTGGTTCTGTTTGTTTTGATTTGTTTTTGATAATTTTCTTGATATTTCCGATAAAAAAGTGCAACTTTATGAATTTTTTTTATAATAGCGATGCTTTTATTAGTGTGTACTTTTTTTACCGGAAAAGTCAAGAAAATTATCAAAAATAAATCAAAACAACAAAACCAAAATGGCACCACCTCTAGATTACTCTAATCCGAATTATACTATTTTTTCATCCACCGGTGCCTATGGTAGGTTTTAAACATATCTATGTTCTAATGTACCATTGGAACCCCTACTTTTTTAATACACCAACCGCTACTGCCTGTATAGATCGAGATTGTGTTGAACGTTCAGCAAACACTTCATAATGTACAGAAAAGGTAAAAAGTAGGACACCCTGTATATTATTTACATGTTGATGAAATACAATTTAGGCTTTTCAAAAATATATAATGTGTTTATTTTATTTTGAAAAACAAGATCAAAATTCGATATTTTCAATAATTTACTTTATTTGTAGCAGTTTGCCAGGCCCAATTTATAAGAAACAGAAGGCAGATGCCCAAAACTTCACAATGTTACCAGATTGTTATTATTTATGAAATATTTTTGTTACGTAGGTATTTTTATCTTAATTTTTATTTATTTTGTATTTACAATGGCCGTTTATGATAATTATGAATAAAATTTTTATAAAAAAAATTGAACCGACCTCTAAAAGTGCACTAAAATGTGAAAAATAACTACAAATTTTTAGATGAAATTGAAATTTTTAAAGTCGGCGCCAAACTAATACCTGACAAAATATGAGTCGCATAATTTGTATATATTAGTAATTATTTATTTCATTTAGAAAAACATTGGCGCCGACTTCAAAAATTTCAATTTAATATGAAAATTTATAGTTATTTTTCACTTTTTACCGCACTTTTAGAAGTCCGTTCAATTTTTTTTATAAAAATTTTATTTTTCGATTTTTAGTTGTGAATTCATTATGATATCTCTAAAATAATTTGAACTAAGTATTAACCGAGATTAGTGTACCTAGCAATAAATCCAAGGTGGCAAAAACGTACCCATTCCATCCAAAGTTCTCCGAGTTCTCCAAATACCAGTGAAATTGTGTCAAACAAATATTTAGTCTGTCATAGTATCTTAAATTTCAAATTAATTTTAGATTGGTAATATAGGCCCCAAAACCTTCCAATATCGATATTTACAGAACTTGAGAGGTAAATTTCTTAGTTCGATATATTTTGTACTGCATATTGAGTTTGTATACGCCATAAGAACCCCGTAATATCAATTATTGACAAAATCCGAAAATGTAAAATTTTCAGTTCCTCATATTGTATCTTATCAACCTAATAGTTGTAAAAAATTAACTTCATATTTTTAATACACGACCCCGAAAAACCCCTAATACCAAATCTGAAAAAATGCAAATAAGGTAAAATTTTCAACCCACCATATTGCATCCGCCATATTGAATTGTAAAAAAATAATTTTAGCGTCTTAATCTAATCTAAATCTAAACCCTTCAAAGCCCCCTAGTACCAATTTACTTTTAAATTCATAATTTACACCCTCAAGAACCCGACATATCAGTTTTGGAGAAAATCGCAAAATGTAAAATTTTTAGGACGCTATATTGAATCCGCCACATTGAGATTTTAAAAAAGATTTAAAATTCGTAATTAACACTTACAAAAATCCCCCAATATTGATTTTCGACAAAAACGAGAGATGTAGAATCTTTAATTCGCCATTCTGAATTTTTTAAAAATAATTTTAGATTCGTTATGTGCGACCCCAAAAACTCCTCTATGCCAATTTTGGAGAAAATCGGACAAAATTAAATTTTTTTGTTCGCCGTATTGGATCCTCCATATTGAATTTTTTAAAAATAATATCAGATTCGTTGTGTAGGACCCCGAAAATTCCCCGATGCCAATTTTGGAGAAAATCGGACTAAATTTTTTATTTTTTTTTTGATCGCCATATTATCAGCGCCATCTTGGATTTTACTGCACCAATTTCATCAAAAAAAATATGGGACCACCGCAGCAACTTCCTGAATATAACGTAAAAAATTTTATTTAAATCGGTGCCGCCGTTCCGGAGTAATCGGTGTACAAACATAAAAAAAAAGAAAAAATACATACTAGACGAATTGAGAACCTCCTTCTTTTAGAAGTGGGATAAAAATACGATATGTTAGTATGTTTTATACAAAGCAATAAAGGCCCCAAGAAGCTTCTGAATTTTATTTCAATAGATAATCTATTTAAAGCGTTATCATTAGGATAACTTTTCATATCTGGTGACCCTTTCCAGATATATTTCCTTGTTTAAAAAGAAATCTAGTTGAACGCGGATCTTTTATTCTGCCGCGACCTAAAACATACTTCAAAGAAGACAGGGAAAGAAAAGAAACAAATGTGTTATTTTACGCAGTAGCAACAACTTCATCATCCTGTAAAAAAATAGAGGAAGAAGTTGGTGTAACAAAATCTGACGCTGTAAGAATTTTGAAAAACTATATTACCATCCATATAAAATTTTAAAAAATATACACCCCGGAAATGATAAACACCGAGTATGTTTTGTCAATGCTATTTAGAACAATCCGCACCAACGCATCTTTTGGCAGATTTGTCATCTGATCTGATGAATGTTATTTTTCAAGTGCGGGAATTTTTAATCATCACAACACGAGGCATTGGTCTGCAGAAAATCATAGTTTAATTTTCGAAAGGGTACAACAAGGGCGCTTCAGGGTTGGTATATCGAGTTTTATTTTGGCCCGACGCATAGCCTACAGGATGTATGAAGGGGGGTCTCACAGCACGTCTTCTTCTTCTTCTTTCTCAGTCCACTGACGTCCACTCCTGGATATAAGCTTCTCCGATGGTCCTCCACTGGGATTTGTCTCTCACCTTCTGGAGCCAGTCTTTTCCAGCAAACTGTCTTATATCATCTACCCATCTGCGTTGTGGCCTGCCACGATTTCGGGTCGTTTCTCGCGGTCGCCATTGCAGTAATTTACTCGTCCACCTATCGGGCTGTTTTCTAGCTATGTGCCCCGCCCATTACCACTTTAGTCGTGATATGCCTTCAATGACGTCAACTAATTTGGTTCTTGATCTTATTACTTGATTTCGTATTTTATCCCGTAACGAGATTCCTAACATTTGTCTCTCCATGGAGCGTTGAGTGACTCGGAGCCTCTTTGCGTTTTGTTTGGTTAGTGTTATCGTTTCCATGCTATAAGTAACAACAGGCAAGATACACGTGTTATACACTTCCCGTTTAAGGTTGATTGGTGTGTTTCTATCTCTTAATACGTACTGCAACTTTCCAAAGGCAGCCCATGCCAGCCCTGTTCTCCTTGTTATTTCCGCCGTTTGATTTTCTTTGCCCAGTTTCATGACGTGGCCTAAATAGATGTACTCTTGGACATTCTCACAGCACGTAGGTACCTAGAAATCCTTGAGAAAATTATTCCACAATTGCTTCAAAATGTTCCATTGGACCATTTCAATTCCACTTACATTCAACAAGGCAGTGCTCCGAGCGACAACTCTGGCCTGTTAAGGCCATTTCTGGACGATACTTTTCCTCAAAGATGGATAGGTATCAATGGGCCAGTGAGATGGCCCCCATGATCTCCCGATCTTTCCGTTTTGGATTTTTTTATGGGGTTTTATACATCAAGTGTATCAGACACAACATGAATCTATAAGGCAATTGGTTTGGCCTTCCAAACTCTTCATAATAAACCTATGATTATTTTAAATGCAAACGATCCTAATTTTGAAAACCATCTTTAAAAAAACAGTGTTTTTTGTTTTTGTTACTTTAGTTTTATGAAATAATGTTATTGTTTCTTCGCAATCAAATTTCAATATTTTGGTTTTATAATAACAGTGCTGTTTAAAGTACAAAATGTAATAATAATCAAGTGTTTGCAATTGAAAATATAGAAAAACATTCAAATTAACTTTTAGAATGTCTAATCTTTGGTATAATTATTATTGTCAAAATTTTGCCTTTGTTTCTTATTAATTGGCCATGGCCTACTATCACAAATAAAGTAAATTATTGAAAATATCGAATTCTGACCTTGCTTTTCAAAACAAAATAAACACATTATATATTTTTGAATGGCCTAAATTATAGTTAATCAATATCTAAAATAATTTACAGGGTGTCCTACTTAAAAAATCTAAAGTTTGGTTAATATCTGAAAAACTAAACTTTTTGGAAATAAAACTGACTGTGCCACTGAACTTTACGTAAAAAACTCTATAAAATCAGTTTTTACCTTTTTGATAAATTAACGCATAACGAAAATACGAGACGTGTCTAAAAAACGAAGATTTTAAAAATCACCCTGCAGATTAAAAACTGGAAATCTTTCGTTTCGTTAAAAAGTAGGACACTGAAGCGAAAACCGCAACAGTATATCTTTGATAATAACTTCAGTACCCACTAAATGTCGAAAAAAGGACACCAGTACACTTTTTTGATTACTATAATGATATATTTCACGGAGAAAGCGTTTTTTGCTTATAAAATCAATCTAAGGGAACAATCTGGATGGTGTAAAAACCAAGAAAAACAGAAAAAACCGGAAAATTCAACGTTTTTTCAAAAATTCATATCTCCGTCATTTTTCAAGTTGTAGCGCTGGCTCTTCGCGAAATACTAGCAATTTATATATACTTTATGCGTGCAGAAACAAGGCGCTGTTGGTTCGTAAGTTATTGCACAATTGCCATTTGTCAGTGCACCTGGATACGTCATGAATTTATCATTCTACAAGCCTATATTTTCATTTTGCATCAAAAAGTCTATGAAACACGTGAAAAATACCAGCAAATATAACGACTAGGCACGTGAAAACGAAAAATTTTGTATATAGACGTGTGCTTTTTAACCGACTTCTAATAGAAGGAGGTTCTCAATTCGTCGACTACGTATGTTTTTTTTTAATGTATGTACAGGGTGAGTCAACGATTGGATGAAGTAGGTTTGTGCCTTTTCGGTGAAATTAACAAAGAAACTATATTTATTGTTTGATACATTTTATTTTTACGCAGATTTTAAAAATATTTAGGACTCTACAGGGTGAGCCAAAAAACTAGGACAGTATAAAGTTGTATTTTTTTAAATGGAACACCCTATATACGAATCGTATTTTCGATTTAGCTTATAATTTTAAATCTTTTTTATTAAGGGTTTACTATAACAAAACTTTATAGTTTCTGAGATAATTAAGTTTAAAGAAAAAAAGTCACATTTTCAAGCATCAATTCAATCCTAAATAACGTTTTCAATTTTGTGACAAATATATTCAAATTTGGAATTTAGCAAGGCCAAGGACAAGTTAATATAATTTTTACCTAATATTTGCAATAAAAGCTACAGGGTGTTGAACACATCGGCTCAAATTTGAACAAGTTTAAATGAATAAATATCTTTTTTTTTTAATGGTACACCCTGTATATTTTCATGTTATTTAATAGAGTAATAAAAACCCTAAAAGTTTTGTTCAATATATCCTATACCTATTTATAATAGTTTTTGAGATATTTCAGTTTTTCTTATTTTCCATACTTTTTTACAGAAATAGTCTTCATTATCATAGTAGCCATGGCAAAAACAATGTAAAAGAACATTTTTCTGTGTGTCAAATTTATAGCCGCAATCGCTTCTTTTGGTTTTTATGTAGTGTAGTTTGGTTTTTTTTGCATTCATCTTATATTGTAAAATGAATTTTCCAAAGAATGAGTTAATAGATATGATTTAAACAATGAAGTATCCTGATCGATGCCAGCCTAATACCCATACTTTTCAAAACTTAATGCAAAGATTTGATTCTTCTGGTACTGTTGATTATCCAAAACGTAAAGTGGTCAACAAACCAGTAACTAATGAAGAAAAAGAACTACAAGTATTGTTAAATGTTCAGGAAAATCCTTATATTGGTAGCCGTCAGTTAGCAGCATTATGTGAAACATCACAATCCACCGCTAATCGTACTACCAAGAAATATAGGCATCATCCATATCACATGGAATTACACCAAGAATTGCATGGACAGGATTTTGAAAGTCGTGTAAACTTTTGTCGTACAATAAATGCGGAGATTCAATTAAATCCAAATTTATTATGCAAGGTAATGTTTAGTGATGAAGCTACTTTTAGAAGTAACGGTGCCGTAAATAGACGCAACATGCATTATTATGCCACAGAAAACCCATTTTGGATTAGAGAGGTGCAACATCAAAACCACTTGGTGTGGTATTCATCATAATCGAATTATTGGACTCCACTTTTTTAATGAACCAGTAAATGGCCATAGTTACCTGAACTTTCTACAAGAAGAACTACCCCAACTGCTTCAAGGTCTCGATAGGGATGAGCTCGACAGTATGTGGTTCCAGCACGATGGTGCGCCTCCGTATTACCATCGTAAAGTTCGTGCGTTTTTGGACCAACGATATCCGCAAAAATGGATTGGACGTGGGGGTTTCATTGAGTGGCCACCAAGGTCTTGCGACATCACCCCATTAGATTTCTTCCTATGGGGTTATATTAAAAATAAGGTGTATGTTAATCCACCAACAACAGTGGAAGATATGCGAAACAGGATTAGGGATACCTGTAGAACAATAACGCCACTAATTTTCTCCAGGGTCCGAGAAAATCTGCAAAAAAGACTAAATTTGTGCATTGCACAAGAGGGTCGTTTATTCGAAAACTTATTAAAAAGAAATAATTAATCTCAGTATTTAATAGGTAATTTTTTTGTTTCAATTTAGTATAAAAGTAAATATGTATTTGCCTTGTCGTTATTGTTGTGTTAATTTTTTCACATTATGTTTAATTAAACTATTACCGTTGTAATATAACCAATAATGTATTTCATCATATTTAACCACATTATGTTTGTTTCTGTAGTTTCTTTTTATTATTTTACATGGCTACTATGATAATGAAGACTATTTCTGTAAAAAAGTATGGAAAATAAGAAAAACTGAAATATCTCAAAAACTATTATAAATAGGTATAGGATATATCGAACAAAACTTTTAGGGTTTTTATTACTCTATTAAATAACATGAAAATATACAGGGTGTACCATTTAAAAAAAAAAGATATTTATTCATTTAAACTTGTTCAAATTTGAGCCTATGTATTCAACACCCTGTAGCTTTTATTGCAAATATTAGGTAAAAATTATGTTAATTTGTCCTTGGCCTTGCTAAATTCCAAATTTGAATATATTTGTCACAAAATTGAAAACGTTATTTAGGATTGAATTGATGCTTGAAAATGTGACTTTTTTTCTTTAAACTTAATTATCTCAGAAACTATAAAGTTTTGTTATAGGAAACCCTTAATAAAAAAGATTTAAAATTATAAGCTAAATCGAAAATACGATTCGTATATAGGGTGTTCTATTTAAAAAAATACAACTTTATACTGTCCTAGTTTTTTGGCTCACCCTGTAGAGTCCTAAATATTTTTAAAATCTGCGTAAAAATAAACTGTATCACACAATAAATATAGTTTCTTTGTTAATTTCATCGAAAAGGCACAAACCTACTTCATCCAATCGTTGACTCACCCTGTACACCGATTACTCCGGAACGGCACCACCGATTTGAATGAAATTTTTTATGTTATGTTCAGGAAGTTGCTGCGGTGGTCCCATATTTTTTTGGATGAATTTGGTGCAGTAAAATCCAAGATGGCGCTGACAATATGGCGGCCAAAAAAATTAATGTTTTCCAATTTTCTCTAAAATTGGTATGGGGGAATTTTCAGGGTTGTACACAACGAATCTGAAATTATTTTTAAAAAATTCAATATGGCGGATCCAATATGGCGGATAAAAAAATTTAATTTTGTCTGATTTTCTCCTAAATTGGTGAGGGGGAGTTTTAGGGGTGGCATATAACGAATCCAAAATATTTTTATAAAATTAAATATGGCGGACAAAATGATCAACTTTGTCTGATTTTCTCCAAAATTGGTATAGGGGAGTTTTCTGAACCGCACATAACGAATCTGAAATTATTTTTAAAACATTCAATATGGCGGATCCAATATGACGGACGAAAAAATCAATTTTGTCCGATTTTCTCCAAAATTGATACGGGAGAGTTTTCGGGGTCGGACATAACGAATCTGAAATTATTTTAAAAAAATTCAATGTGGTGTATCCAATATGGCGGATAAAAAATTAACTTTGTCCGATTTTTTTCAAAATTCATAGGGGGGAGTTTTTGGGATCGCACATTACGAATCTGAAATTATTTTAAAAAATTAAATACGGCGGATCCGAGATGGCGGATTAAAGTTTCTACATCTCTCGATTTTGTCTAAAATCAGTATTGGGGGATTTTTGTTAGTGTTAATTACGAATTTAAAATATTTTTTGAAAAACTCAATCTGATATAGGAGGTTCTTGAGGGTGTAAATTATGTATTTAAAAGTATTTTTTCAGGATTCTATATGGCGAATCCAATATAATGGACTAAAAATTTTACATTTTTCGATTTTGTTGAAAGGTGGGATTGAATTGTTTTTGAGGAAGTAAATAGCGAATATAAAATTATTTTAAGACAATCTAATATGTTAGATGCAATATGACGGTCTAGAAATTTTAAATTTCCGGATTTTATACACAATTGGTACTAGGAGGCTTTGAAGAGTTTTTATTTAGATTAGATTAAGACGTTAAAATTATTTTTTTGAAAGTCAATATGACGGATCCAATATGATGGGTTGAAAATTTGACCTCATTCGCATTTTTTCAGATTTGGTATTGGGGGGTTTTCGGGGTCGTGTATTACGAATATAAAGTTAATTTTTACAACTATTAGGTTGATAAGATACAATATTAGGGACCTAAATTTTACGTTTTCCGATTTTGTCTAAAACTGATATTGCGGGGTTCTTGGGGCGTATACAAGCTCAATATGCAGTATAGAATATGCCGAGCTAAGAAATTTACGTCTTAGGTTCTTTAGATATCGATATTGGACAGTTTTAGGGCCTATATTACCAATCTAAAATTAATTTGAAATTTAAGATACTATGACGGACTAAATATTGACACAATTTTATTGGTTTTTGGTGAACTCTAAGAATAAAAAAATTTTTAGTGGTTCATTTTAGGGTGATTTACAACTTTGGATAAAATGGGTACTTTTTTGCCACCTTGGAGTCATTGCGAGGTACACTAATCTCGATTATTACTTAGTTCAAATAATAATTTATGGATATCGTAATGAATTCAAAACTAAAAATCGAGAAATAAAATTTTTATAAAAAAAATTGAACCGACTTCTAAAAGTGGGTTAAAAAGTGAAAAATAACTGTGAAATTGAAATTTTTGAAGTCGGCGCAAAGCTAATATCTGACAAAATGTGATTCGCATAAACAGATTAAAAAAAACTTTATTTGTAGTTGCTTTCTTACCATAATTTGTATATATTAGTAGTGAACATAACCCGATTCGCTCGATCCCCCCACTCCTCGACCTTGACCTTGACCTTGCTTCACCCCTCTTTGGCCCCGCCCACATGTCCTTGTCATTGACCTTGAAAATGCACGTGTGCTTTGGCCTTGGCCTTGTGTTCAAGGTTGTGTGTGTGACCTTGACCTTGACCTTGGTCGAGACGACCTTGACTTTGTTGAAGGTCACCTTGGGTGTGTGACCTTGAAGTAGTTATTTGTGCATTGTAATAGTGTGGGATGATCTTGAAATGATTTTGACCTTGCAAATTGTTCTATAAATTGTGTGAGTCTATTTGCATTCATTCAGTGTGAAATGTCAGATACGGAAGTATCTAAAGAAAAAATTATAGAGCAAGTCGGCAGAGTAATTTGTTTATATCAGAGTAATTTCAAAAAAGTTTGTGTGATTTTGAAGAGAAGGATCTAGCATTTTTTCCTCTCGAATATTTAAAAACTTGCGTTGATACGCTGAGTTTACGGCAAATTTGGGATAAGCTGCCAGCGTCATATCGGTGTGACAAGGAACTACAGTTAAGCTTACCCTGTTACATTCACTATGAACAAATATATCGTCATTATATAGATGGGCCACCACCAGCAATAAAAAAGTGTCGTGAATGTAAAAATGAGTGAATAATATGAATAGTGCTTTGCAAGAAACAATAAAAAAATTGGGCGATGAGTTCACTGAAACGGCTAGTAATTATTTCAATGATGCAATGAAAAGTCGAGCAGAATGGGCGTCGCGCTATTGTGATTTGGCTTATGAATATGAAAAGGTTGCGAATGCATGTCGTAAATATTGCAGCAAAACAATAAATTTACAAGACTTTGTTCGTGAGATAAAAAAGTTGGGGTTTAGTGACTGTTTGGAAAAACTGATTAGGTTCATTGCAGATCCGGTTGTGTTAGATGAAATTAGAGTGTAGGACTTAAGTTTAACGTAGTAGTAGTTAATATGGAAAGTTTAGTGCGAGAAATGTACGAGGAATTTCTAATTTCTGCAGCCTGTTCGGAATTTTACGCATATGAAATGCAAGATTCGGAGGCTCAGGACTTTAGTGTATTTTTTAAGTATATGGACCATGCCGAAGTGTGTCTTTTAGCTAGTATAGTTTGTAAGAATTTTCTTAGAGATAAAAACAAACAATTATTATTGAACAAATTAAGGAAATTAGGTTTAGGTGATAATGTTAAACGCATAGAAGAATGGCAGAAAAAAATCAATGAATAAAGTACATAAAATGTAGTTATTTGTTTCATTATATTTTGTCCTTGAAGTTATCCTTATACCAATTTAAATGTGTGACGTCATTTGACCTTGAATACTCCTCCCACTATTTCTATCGTTAAGCTACCCCCACCATTGTTACAATTCGACCTTGAAACCCCGCTATAAAGGTTCGTGGGAAAAGAAGTGACTTCAAACAGTCGCAGATATCAGTGGCATAAACATCAAATATTGTGTTCGTGTAGTGTTCTGAAAGTGCTTTTATATTCACGGTAATTTTTGGATTTATATACCATTTTTTTCAATAATGAGTATTGCAAAAGAAACTCTAGATGAAATTAATGAAATGTTTAGCAAAGATTTCGAGGTTTTAGAGAGAAAAAAGGTTACCGAAATGATTGTAGGCAAAGTGTATAAAATTGTAAAGATGGTTTCAATGACTACACGATTTGGTAAAACTCTTTTAGTGGCTTTACACGATGACGGTGATAATAGCACTGGATAATTTATTTTGAAGAGTATTAAAAAATACCCTGTAAAAATCTGCTTATCCTAACTTAAATGACTTACCGGAAAACTTCGATATCTGCTTTTCTTTACTTCTACCAGGTATTTTGAGGGTACTCACAATCAGGAAAGAGATTAAGGAAACAGGAAAAGGGAAATACCTTTCGTCCGGAATCCCACCGTATACACCTTTCCAAAACAAACTCGTCCGCAAAAGCCCGAAAATTCTGAACTTTTAAATTTGCATACCGTTATGCGATTTGTCTGTTCTGACCGTTTTCAGAGACTCTCTTTATTTTCGATCTTATTTTCTTAATCCTAAAAACGGCGAGGTTGCCGATAATTACGAATATTTTTCCTTAGCAAACTTGCTCAAACATACCCCCCGCCCTGAAAAATTGTTTTTCAGCCAAGATTGAAAAAATAAAAAAAAATAAAAAAAAACTATACTATACCATCAAAAATTAAATTAAACCGCATTAAACCCAAAACAGGGTTATATTCAACCAAAACATAATAATGATAATAAAATTGTTACTACAATTTCAAAAAAATTAAAAAAAAAAAATTCTGTTAACACCACAGTGGATTCGCAAGTCTATTGGGATGGTAAAGGACATATCTTTACCACCGGACGGACAAAAATACCTTTACTAGTTTTGACCGTAACAGTGCGAACCACTCCATCCTTTCCAGGATGTACGTTTATAATCCTAGCCAACGGCCAATGGAGTGGGGGAGAATTATCACTTTTCAAAACCACCACTGTTCCAACTTTTACCGAAGGAGAATTTTCCGTCCACTTTTCTCTAATCTGCAAACTGGTCAAGTACTCCAAACGCCAGCGTTTCCAGAAATCCTGGACCATCCTGTCAATTAACTGGAACCTGTCTAATCGGTTAATTCGAACATCCGACAAATCTTCAGTCGGTAGCCCTCTAAGTGGCACAAGAGTCAAAAAATGAGCTGGCGTTAAAGCATCGGGAGCCAGAGCATCCGAAGATAATCGACAGAGTGGACGTGAATTGAGTAACGCTTCAATTTGCGTAAACAATGTTGCCATTTCCTCATAAGTCAATAATTGGTCCCCGATGACTCGATAAAGATGATTTTTTACTGCCTTAACATTACTCTCCCACAACCCTCCTTGATGGGGTCCGTAAGGCGTATTAAATCTCCACTCAATACCATCCCTTGCCAGTTCCGATAAAATCATATCTTTATATTCCACCGAATTCACTAAGTTATTGATTTCTCGTAATACCTTTTTTGCTCCTACGAAATTAGTACCGTGATCCGAATACATTACTTGACACGGACCGCGTCGAGATAAAAACCTTTTAAATGCTTGCAAAAAGTGTGCTGTAGATAGAGAACTTACTAATTCTAAATGAACAGCCTTGACACTCATACAAACAAATAGACAACCGTATGCCTTATAAACTTGTGATCCCCTCCTTTTACCTAGAGTAAGGCTTATTGGCCCAAAATAATCTACTCCCGTGTGTAAAAATGGCTTAGTTTGGGATACCCTCTGAGTAGGTAAGTCTGCCATCCGTGGCGTCAGGTTTAGAGGTTTCATTCGAAAACATTTATTACATTTATGAACTCTACTTCGGATCAAATTTCTACCCCCCAAAATCCAATACTTTTGCCGTAGAATAGCCTCCAATAAATATGGCCCGGTATGTAAGTTAATTAAATGATTGAAATCTACTAGTAATGACACTAGAGGGTCTTTAGCAGGCAAAATCATGGGATGTTTTTGAAAGAAAGAAAGAGAAGAATTTGTGAGCCGACCGCCCACTCTTAACACTCCGTTGTGTAAGAAGGGTTTTAGTTTCCAAAGTTTAGCAGAGCACCTTTTACCTGCCATTAACAACCTTATATCACTGTCAAAATACTTTGCTTGAACTAATTTTATTAAGGTTGTCTCAGCCCGGTGCAAATCTGTGACCGAGATAAAACCTTTTACGGGAAGTAGCTTCAAAAATCTAAGAACCCAGACTGTAATGCGTAAAATTTTTAACCAAGAAGAACATTTTTCAGCTAACTCCAAAAGAGGATGATTTTTCTCCTCGTCAGTCATAATGAAAACATCCTTGAAAACATCCGAGACTTGCATACTTGAAAAGCCTATTTGTTTAACAGGCCAATCCATCTCCGAAAATTGTATCCACTCAGGGCCCGATACCCATAATGGATGATTAATTAACTGCCGTGGAGTAAGTCCTCTAGACAAACAATCTGCAGGATTCCCGATTCCCTCAATATGTCGCCATTGTGCGTCCGGAATATTTTCTTTAATTTGACTCACTCGATTTGCTACAAATACATCTTTTACAAACGGTGAATTTAACCAATTCAGTACCGTCGATGAATCTGAAAAGGCAAATATTTTTGCGATAACTATCCTATTTGCGTATGTATGTATGATATGCCTAACCAAATTGGATAAAAGAAGAGCCGCGCACAATTCTAATCGTGGAATAGTTACTAACTTAAACGGAGAAACCTTGGATTTTGCACAAACCAATCTAATTATGGCTGCACCTTCTTCATTTAAGACCTTTGAATAAACTACCGCTCCGTAACCGTCCTGACTAGCATCTGCAAAAGCCAAAATTGTAACTGGTGTGTCCTCTGTAACACCTAAATGACGTGGAAATTCTAATTTATAAATTTCGTTCCACTCTAACCGAACATTTTTCCAGATATTCCGTACATTTTCTGGAGGCTCTGCATCCCAGTCAATTTTTAATTTCCATAATTGTCTTACAAGTAATTTCAAAAAGAAAATGAAAGGAGATATTAAACCAATAGGATCATAACACCGTGCGACCGATGATAGAAGAGTTCGTTTTGTACATTTCTCGTTGGGAACATCAAGTTTAAAACTAAGAATATCCAATTCTGGGTTCCAACGCATGCCTAAAATTTTAGTATCCGATTTAAAGGTCACATCTTTTGAAAGTCGCTTATTAACTGGAATCTTATATAATAATTTTCGAGAGTTCGTTGAGAATTTCGTTAATTCAAACGCTCCCGCTGTGAAAAGTTGGACTGATTCTTGATAAAGTTGATGGGCTTGATCTTCCGATGGTATACTAGACACTAAGTCATCCATATACAAATCCCTGCTTATAAGGCTGGCAGCCAAGGGATATTTTTCCTTTTCATCCTCTACTAACTGTTGAATAACCCGCAACGCTAAGTAGGGAGATGATTTTACCCCGAATGCAACCACCGTAAGTTCATAGGTTTCAAGTTGATCCTTTGAATCAAAACGCCATAATAGTCGTTGAAAAGGCCAGTGTTCCTTTACTATATTTATTTGCCGATACATTTGCCGAATATCTGCCGTCATTGCAATTTTAAATAACCGAAAGTTTAAAAGAAGTGTAAAAATATCCGCTTGTAATTTAGGACCATTATACAAAATGTCATTCAATGACACGTCAGAGTCCGAGGGCGCACTTGCGTCTAACACTACTCGAAGGGGAGTACTAGAGCTTTCCAACTTAACTACTGCGTGATGAGGAATGTAATAGCTTAAATCATCTGCCGAACCATTCCTTAGAATTTGCATATGACCCTGATCAATAAAATCGCTCATAGCCTTGTTATACTCGAATCTCAGATTTGGAAACTTATCTAACCATTTTTCCAATGATAACAACCGAAATTGAGCATTTCTTTTAGAATCTCCTAAATTCTTTGGATTATGTTTAAAAGGTAGCGCCACGCAAAATTTTCCTGTGACTTTGTCACGGCTATATGTTTTAAGAAATATGTCCTCGCATTTCAACTCTTCCGGATTAAATATCGATCGCTGTGGAACCTGCTCCAGCTCCCAAAATTTATTCAAAAGCTCTTCAACACATGAGTCATCTTGTTGAGTTAAAAAAGTTAATTGCGCGGTTTGAACAACGTTAGGCACTTGTCCCATTATTACGTAACCAAAAGCAGTTTCCATCGCAACAGGTGAACAATCATCACGAGTTATCCGAGATTTTCCAAAAATATAAGGAAATAATTCTGCGCCTATAATGCCGTCTATTTCCCCTGGTTCTGAATATCGAATATCCGCTAACTCAATATTTTTCCATTCAGGAAGAAATTTTGAATCGACAGGTAATTTAGGCAACTTATCCGTAATCTTTTCCACTAAAAAAGCACTAATATTGTATATATTTTCTTTGTTATACCGAGAACCGATCACTAACTCCGTCTTACCTTTCACCTTTTGTGAACTTTCACCCAGACCTTGAACTGAAGAATAAGTTTTCGAAATATTTAGTCCCAATTTCTTGCAACATTTCACTGTTAATAGATTTACTTGACTACCGGTGTCTAAAATAAACCTTGCCGTTGCATTTAAAACTGGACTATTTAGAACATAAACCACCGCTGTAGATAATAAAACCGTACTACTACAATTTAAATTGCAATTTTTCGAAATCGTAGAGCAAAGTGACTGCTGACTATCCGTTGGTGATTCTAAGGATACCGCTTCCTCCTCCTCACATATTTTTTCTTTAACCGGTTTCCCCATGTGGAGCAAAATGTGGTGTTTCTTAGAACATTCTAAACATGTCCTACCTGTAGGACAGGACCGAACTCCATGCTTGGGAGATAAACAATTATAACACCAATTATTATTTTTAACCGTTTCATATCTTTTTGATGGTGTAAGTGCTTTAAACTGTTCACAACGTCCCAAATAATGCCCACCTTTTTTACAAAATACGCAAAGTGTGGGTTTTATTTTACCGTCACCTCTAACCTGACCCGAAAAGAATTTTGTATTACGAGGAGACGAGGCTAGAGAACTAGTGGATTTATTTAAATTTAACAATTTTGATTGCTCCTTTACAAAAGTAACAAGATCAGTATATGTAGGAATACTCGAACTGCGTTTAAAACTATCGAAAGTTTTAACCGTCTCAATATCTAACTTATTTCGAGCCAGATAAAATAAAATAAAATCAGATAAATCCGATAAATTTAAATTTTTAAGTGCACTAACCGCTACATCAAACCTCTCCAAAAACAAATTTAAATTTTTTGCCGATTCCACATTTAGACTTTTAAAATTCATAATTTGATCCAAATAATTATTGGCTAAGTATCGTTTATCCTGATATCTATCCAAAAGTGACTGCCAAATTATGTCATAATTATCGCCCGTTGGTGCTATTCCCGAGCACATACTTAAGGCTGACCCGCGTAAACGCCCTATCAAATAATGAACCTTTTCCGTTTTATTTAAAGTAGGATTATCATGAATTAAACTTTTATAAATGGCATAAAATGTTTCCCATTGCCGGATTTCACCTGAAAATTCTGGCAACTCAATTTTTGGTAAAGAAGGCAACACTCGATTTGGATCTACTGGCGTACTATCTGAAGGATTAGCCCGAGTAGCCTTTATTTTAGCCGCTGCTACTTGAATATGACAACACATTTCATTAATAGTAGAGAGAATCTGATAATCTGGAATAAAATCGTCTTTAATATCAAAACCAATGTCATTAATTTCATCAATGACAATAATTAAAGAATCTCTTGTTGACTCTAATGATGAATACAATAGTTCAAATTTCTCTCTTTGCGACTGCTGGGAAATATTTTTTGTCAAATCATACAAATTTTGTATAATCAAAAATAAAGACTCCTTCTTGGAATTTAGTCTTTTAAATTTGCGTTCCGCTGTGGTACTCATTTTAATTTATTATAATTATCAAAAGTTTAAAACTTAATTAGTGAAATCCTTTCAATCCTAGCCAAAACAGTAATTAATTTTATCCAAAATGAAAAAACAAATAATGTTGAAAATGAACGGCCCCAAATAATTCAACACTCTGTATTTAAAGGCAACCTGATTTCAAATTATTACCGTAATAAATTGAAAAACCACAAATTTTATCATAAATTCCTCTAAAATGAAATAATAAATTTCTAAATTAATAATAGACCCGATACTATTATTTTTATTTTTAAATAATTATCCGCGAAACAATAATCAAATTAATTGTTAGTTGTCACCGATCAAATTAGCCAAACTGCGTATTATCTTTGACAACTGGCAACACCGTTCAACAGCAACCCGTTTGCTGAAATCAGTACCCCAAAAAAACCCAAGTTTTTATTCTTTATCGTTCACCGTAAACAATAAAAAATTCTAAAATATCATAAAAATTTAACCGATATTCGACTCGAACAGGACCAAAACATGGATAATTTATTTTGAAGAGTATTAAAAAATACCCTGTAAAAATCTGCTTATCCTAACTTAAATGACTTACCGGAAAACTTCGATATCTGCTGGTTAATTTTCTTTACTTCTACCAGGTATTTTGAGGGTACTCACAATCAGGAAAGAGATTAAGGAAACAGGAAAAGGGAAATACCTTTCGTCCGGAATCCCACCGTATACACCTTTCCAAAACAAACTCGTCCGCAAAAGCCCGAAAATTCTGAACTTTTAAATTTGCATACCGTTATGCGATTTGTCTGTTCTGACCGTTTTCAGAGACTCTCTTTATTTTCGATCTTATTTTCTTAATCCTAAAAACGGCGAGGTTGCCGATAATTACGAATATTTTTCCTTAGCAAACTTGCTCAAACAAGCACATTTGAGACTTTTTTACCAAAACGTGTGGCCGAAACACTATCTGACGATATTGTAGATATTATGAGTAAAACTAAAGATAAATACACTCTAACTTATTTGGGGCAGGGCACTAGAGTTTTTGGAAACAATACTCGAACATTATTACGTTTTGGCTCATTGGAGTAAATTGTATGTAAATTGTTTGAAAAAAGGATGTAATTAAATTTAAAATATAGTTGCACATGTCAGAATACTTACGCGTGTTCATTATTTCTGTTAAAGATGTCTGCTGATGCGACGACGACGACGACCGCCAACGAATGTGTAGATAGATACATATTTTGGTTGGGGAGAGAATTAAGAAATAGGGCTCACGATATGTTAGATAGCGTAAATGATTGGTCGCATATTGATGTAACCAAAGATCAATATAAGAACGAGATCAGGGATACAATCAATTTTATGGCTGGGGCACACTTGTGCGACAAATTTTTATATGGTTCCATAGACATGGATACATTTTGTGCTGAAATGGTTGAAGAAGAATTAAAAGAATACCTCGTCAATATTCCACATTTACCAGGTGAGCTTGCTGCAAAATATGAATTGGTTTCTGCAACAGCAACAGCCCAAGACGTTGACGATCGAAATAGTGTCGGATGGGATAGAATTTTGAGCAACGAAAACGAAGACATGGAAAATTAATTTTTTATAATTTTTGTATTTGTGCAATTAAATAACTGTAAATAAATATCTGTTACAATCACAGTTTTATTTTATTTCTTTTATAAACATACCAACCCAGTAGATCATAGGCAGTGTTTCTTTTTCTCAGCTGAAATATTTAATATAAGTAGGGCAAATAAAAATAAAATAGTTTAGTAAAGATTGAAAATGAGTCGAGGAAACAACACAATTGATAAATTTGGTCGTCAGAAATATAATGAAAAATATCATATATTATCTGGGCCACAAGGGATTGGTTTTAAACTTACAGCGGATGGGCAGTATGATATGGGTGGAAAAATCATAACCAACTTAGGCGAACCTAAAGATGATGACGATGCTGTGACAAAACACTTTGTTAATAGAAAGTTTTACAATTTTGCAGTTGTAATATGTGACATATTTAACAAGGATGTCCTCCCCATGATATACAAAAATAATAGTGAGCTTAAAACAAAAATTGAAGTTATGCAGAAAATACTCTATCATCAGCCTTTAAATGACTCATTAAGCGCACTGTCGTACGACTCGACTTCAAAAAAAATCTAAAAAAAGCAGGTTAAAGAATAGGAGAACGCACTCCGAGTGGCATAGCCTTGAAGATAACGTCGTAGTCGTCGGTGAATTGGACCTTCCCTCCAAGAATATTGAAATGTTATTTATGTGTATGATGTTTTATTGTCATTGTTTTTAATAATGAAGATTGAAATAAAAAACTTTATTTTACAATATATTGTTTATTTATTTTACATTTTAAATAAAAAATATAGTCATACAATATGTTATTTAAACAATATTAGCTTTATCTATCCAAGAGTTGAAGTGGTTGGGAAATCCCAGCCATTTGACAAATAATTGTTCGATGTGATTTTTCTTGCGTTGTCTAAGGACCTTTTCTACTAGATAAACGTCAGGACTGCTTGTTTTTTGTAGTTCTGATTCGTAAAAACACCCTCTTATAGGCTGACCTTCTAACGATTCCAACAAGTAAGTAGGTGGATTTGTAACGTTAACTTTTACAACTTTAAACAATTCGGTTGACCAAGAGGGCGTATATCCTTTCTCGAATAAGCTTTTGTACTTGCTAATACGCACAATGTCACCCATGGAAAACTTAAATTTTTTAGGTACAATTTTTAAATAATCATATGCTTTAATATGTGTTTTTTCTTGCACGTCTGCAGGTTTCATTCCAATGGTGCGATGTTTCGAATGGTTATAGGTTTTTGTTACTGCCGATAATATATGTATCCATTTGTAAGATCCTCTTGTCGAGAATTGTTTATATAAATTATTTTTTAAAGTCCTTATGACTCGCTCAACAATTGCAGCTTTCTTTGTGCTGTAAGTGGAATAATGATTTATATTATATTTTTTCATCAGGGCTTGAAAGTTTGTATTATAGAACTCCTTTCCTTGATCACTTTGCAGATTTGTTGGTGTATATGATGCCTCTTCAATGATGCTTTTCATCGCATTAGTAACTTCTATACCAGTCTTGTTTTTTATGGCTTTGGTATAGACAAATTTCGAGTAACAATTTATACAGACCAAAATATAACGATAACCATCGTTTTCATCAGCATACTGTTGCATTTCAGCCAAATCAATTTGCCACAAATCTCTGTATCCTTTTATTATCGTGCGCCGTCTTACAAAATTTTTTCTAGCCGTTCTATGTAGTTCATTAACAATCTTGATTTTTTCTAAACTGGGCTCCATATTATTAGTAATACTAAAGGTTTCAGATCGAAGGAAGAACTGAATAATATCATTAAATATTGAGCTTAATATATTATATCTTCTTCTCGTAATTCCTCTATGATTGACATAATTTCATTTTCGTGTCCAGTGTGACCGGCCATTTTGGAACTCCACAACAAACGTAAACGATCCACCAACTCTTTAGCTTTGTTCCAGTAGACATATTGAAATTTTTTCGAAGATAATTTCTTTTTTGTGGGTAACTGTAGTTTTTCCGAGAGATTTTTTCTTTTAATAGTACCACCTAATTTTGTGCCCATTATCAGAGGTTTAATAATTCGTAAATATTTGTTCCATCTGGTCTCCCGTAAACCATCACTTTTTTTAAAATTGTTGTAGACAGCACTCGTTGTTTCCAAAATTTCCTTGTACGTTGAAAGTACATTATCACTTAATTGTTGTTGTTCCTTGCCTACACTTGGGGGTGTTTTAAGAAATAACAAATCATAAAGTGCCGGTGATCCACCATATTCTGCAATATTTTTCCCTTTTTTGTATAAGACAATATTTCCATTTCGAAAACGCACCTCTAAATTACCAATAAAATTTTTGTTATGATCTGTTTTTGAACCAAAACGTACACCATATACAGTATCGTATAGAGATGGTTTCGAACGTAATCCTTTCAGGTGTGCGTTTAAAGTATCGGAAGTTGTGGTGTCAGCGGATGCGAGAGATGTATTAGTTGATGTCGAGGGTGTATCAAACACCGATTGGCTAATATCTTCTTTTGAAATGTGATGCTGCTGCTGCTGCTGCTGCTGAATAGGTGTGGAGGTTTGAAAGGAATGTGTAGGTTGGGGAAAACCTGATATTTGAGTCGACTGCACTGATGTACTGAGACTATGTGGCTTTGTAGCTGGATAATGTTGTTGCTGTTGTTGTTGTTGTTGATGTCGTTGTTGCTGCTGCTGCTGACGTTGCTTAACCACATCAGATATAGTTGTCAACGGCTTAGAAATGGGTTCGTAAAACTTTTCCAATTCCACAACATTAAACTCTTTAGCCGCTTTAATTTGTTTAAATTTTTTTCTGACGGCATTGGTAGCTTCCACTAGTTTACGTTTTAAGTCGATCGCGTTATTCATGATGTTAACAAAGGACGTTTCAACAATCAAATGAGCGTTTTCTCTTATTATTACAGTAATATATAGCTATCAAATCCTTTACGGTATCTTCCCGATTTCACATCACTGTCTTTATCAATTACTAAAAATCCATACTTATTATCCCAACATTTTGAGCACATTTCTTTAAATTGAGTTAAAGTTAGATCCGGTGAAACGTGGTCGGAAAATATGTGTTTCATATTCAACTCATCTTGTTTAAACATAATAATAAAATTGGCGTTGTCTCGCACAAGCTGTTAGGCACTCGCGAATATGTTTGCGCTAGGTAAAAGGAGTCGATATTTTTATGACGTCCCATGCTAAAGTACGATCTTATAACATCTTGTTTTTCACATATAACATCATCAAAGATAAATATAGAGTTTGGTTTTGCATCGGACGGTCCACAATATTACTGGAATCACTAAAGGCATAGTAGCCTAAACCTTTGATGGGCGCTAAAATTTTCCTTAAATACTCAGAGATTTCGAGTAAATATAGACATTTTCGAAACGTAGCCCAAGGGGGTGTGTAAGCAGCGAAATCATGACATTAGTTTTTCCACAATTGGATGGACCAATTAACAGGCCGCGAATAGAGGAAGGAAGTAGAGGACCGTGTCTCTTCATTATCTTCTTTTCAAATCCAAGTCCGACTTTTTCATCGAGATTGTCAATAGGAAGTTTTTGTTTAAGATCGATAACGCGCATCTTAGGAAAATTTGATATTTTATAGGCAATTTTTCACAAAAACTGTCATTCAGATGCCGAGCGTCAAACGAAGTGGACGGTCTCACGTTTCCAACAAAACTGGATACGGTATTGTGAATTCGTTAATAAATAAATTACCATTCGAGGTACACATTCCTGGTTATCAATATTGCGGACCCGGAACAAAAGTAATAAAACGTGTAACAAGAGGTGATCCAGGCATTAATCCTTTGGATGCCGCATGCAAAAAACACGATTTAGCCTATTTACATAATAAAGACAACATAAGTGCGAGACATCGAGCGGATTACGAGCTCGAACAAAGTGCTTGGAATAGAGTAAAATCGAAAGATTCCAGTTTAGGTGAAAAAACAGCAGCTTGGTTAGTTACAAACATTATGAAAGGAAAACAACGTTTTGGTATGGGTGTACCATCATCATTATCAACAAAAAAAACATCTAGTAAAGGCACGCGTCATACAAAAAGGAAAGGTGTTAATAAAAATCGACATGTTCGGAAAGCCAGTTTCGGAACAGCTATTCGACAAGCAGTTCGAAGGGAATTATTAAAAGCCGGAAGTAAAAATGTGTTGGAAAAAAATGTCATGAATGCATCTAAAATAGCTCTGTCGGCAGCACGTAGATCGGTAAAAGCGGCAGGTGGCAAAAGGAAGGTTCGTACACCGAGAATAATACCGATTCCTAAAACTGGTGGAATATTACCATTAATACCAATTTTTGCCGGGTTATCAGCTTTGGGTTCATTAGCCGGTGGGGCAGCGGGAATTGTGCGCGCCATAAAAGCAGTAAAAAAAAGCAGCGAAGATAAAACCGGTGCCGGCCTGTATTTAAAATCGAAAGGAAATGGTTTGTTTCTAAAGCCATATCGTAAAGGTATGGGATTATTTTTAAATCGTAGATCAAAAAACTAATTGAATCCCTACCTCGAAGACCACTATCTAACATCGATATAGAAAAATATGCCAAAAAGAAAAGAATAGGACACTTTCGAGGCGTTTATATGAGGGATTTATTACCTAGACAAGGTCCTCGACGTTACGAAGCAGCAATAGTGAATTTGGATAGTACGCGTGGTGCAGGGACTCATTGGGTAGCTTATAGAAAAAATAATTCTAAAGTAACATATTATGACAGCTTCGGCGATTTACCCCCACCGATCGAATTGGTACGATATCTACAAACGGGATCGGAACCATCAAAAATTATTTACTATACATACGATCGTCAGCAGGATTTTGGAACAGTCTGGTGTGGACATTTGTGCTTAAAGTTTCTTGTCGAATCATCAGCGTAAAAGATGTCATCATCATCATCGTCACCATTAACACCGCAAATGGATCGCAATAACTATACTAAAATGTTGCAATCACTGAAAGCATTTCATCTAGCCGGTGGATTAAGGAAAATGACCGTGAAACAGTTAGAAAACATGCCCAAGGAAGTAATGATTGCATTAGCCCCAAATGAAATTCCATTCGTTTGGGAAAAGTTGCCGGAGCACCTTAAAAGCGATATCGATATATTAAAATATCAGTGCGGTTGCAAACATTATTTCAGCAGCAGCAATTTAAACGAGGTTATGACTGATGAGGATCTTACGGCTAGAAAAATATTTTGTTGTTATTGCAAAATCAGCGATGTGCGCATAAAAGCAGAAAATAGCATAAAAACATCACTATCTAATGCAGTGAGAAAAGGTGTGAAGATGAATCTTTTTAAATGTTGCCGCTAAGAATAAAACCGAGATGTGTGATGTTTTAATGGTTAGTCATGTCTTATACGTTCACACTAACAGGACACTCGAGCGTCTTAAGCGCCGATTTTTATCCACCAGTCGAATTAAATAGAGAAAACAAATATGGTCTGGCATTGCTGGGATTTTACACATACAATTCAATTTTTAATGTGGACGAAAGCAACAATAAGTTTGCCTACATGAAGGAGGGTTACACCACCGAGCCGATACAATTGCAGATTCCACCTGGGGCCTATGAAATAGATGAGATAGGTAAAGCTATGTCGGAGGCTTTGAGGATTTCAACTGAAGAAAAGAACGATGGAATCTTTTACTTGGTCGCTAATAATAATACGCTGAAATGTGAACTGAAATCCCAATATACTATAGATTTCCGGGGAGAGGCGAGTATCGGTAAAATGTTAGGATTTAATCATACAGTGTTAAAAAGAGACAAAAAGCACGAATCAACCGAGATGGTGGAAATAATGAAAGTACGCATCATACGCGTAGATTGTAATATAATTTCCGGAGCATATATGAATTCGGTGGAAGGTCATACCTTGTTCAAATTCGATATCGACGTGGAGCCCGGTTACAAAATCAGTAAAGAACCACAAAATAATATTTATATGCCGTTAATGCCGGCAGGACGTCAGTTTATCGACAACATTACTCTTCGCATCTTGGACGATAGCGGTGATCTAATCAATTTTCAAGGCGAGAAAATAATCGTGAAATTGGAACTGAAGAAACTTTCATAGAAATGGGTTTTTGCTTCAATCGTCAATTGTGTGTGCTGTCGACTAAGATGGGGGAACCGCCGAAACATAATAAAAGTAAAAGAAGAGTTAACGTCAAGGTTAGTCGTCGTCCAGACGTTAGATCACAAACATCTCAACAGTTATCTGCCGAAGACTATAAATTTTTTAAATCAATCGGTCTTAAAGTGCGAAAATGATTTCCACCACCAGCGATAAAATAGAGGTTTTCTCCGAGCCCATCTTGGACAATTCCATTATTAGTCTAGAAGAGCATACGTATAAACCATACGGATCTCCATCATTCAACAATTCGGATGAAGTCCGTACCCCCATTAATTTTCAAGATATTATACTGGATATCGCCGAAAGTTACATATATATCGAAGGAAAATTTAAACCCATAGACGCAACGAAAAGATGTTTTTTATCAAATAATGCCCTCGCATTTTTGTTCGATGAAATTCGCTACGAGATGGGAGGTGAGCAGGTCGCCGTGGTTCGTAAACCTGGAGTTACGACGACATTAAAAACCATGGTTTCATTCGGAAGTTTGCAACAAAGATCTCTCATGACGTGCGGATGGGGTCTCGTCGAAGCAAACCAAGATATCGTAGACACGGCAAGTAACGTATTCTCCGGGAAATTACCCTTAAAATATCTTATGGGATTCGCCGAAGATTACGCAAAAGGTGTTTTCAACGTAAAACAAGAGCTTATTATGATTATAGCTCGCACTTTTACAAATTGTTACGTCGGCGAAGTAGAGGCAGAAATTAGTATCGACAAAATCGAATGGAAAATTCGTCACATCATTCCAGACGACAAGCAAAAATTGAAAATACTGTCTCGCATTAATAAAGGAGGAAACAATGCCAGTATTCAAATGGCATATCGTAAATGGGATCTGTACGAATTACCAGCTTTAAGGCAAACATCTTCCGACGTGTGGGCCTTGAGAACGAGTACAAGTCTGGAAAGACCGCGCTATATAATCGTCGGGTTTCAAGACAGCAATAATTGCGACAAGAAAGAAAAAAACGCAACCCAGTTTACCCACGCCGACGTATGCGACATTAGACTGTATCTGAATTCAACCGTTTATCCATACGAAAGATGGAATTTAGATTTCGCCAAGAAACTGTACGCAGCAGCCTATTACAATTACGAAAACTTCCAAAGCAGCTACTACGGGCGCGAAATAAACGATCCGATGATAACGTTCGCGGAATATATGAAAAACCCCGTTTTTATTATCAATTGCAGTCATCAACCAGAGGCGATTAACTCATCGACAGTGGATGTAAAATTGGAGTTCCAAACGAGAAAGAATAAATTCCCCAAAGACACTAAAGTGTACGCATTAGTTATTCACGACTCATTTTTTAGTTATAATGTATTAAACGGTTCGGTGACCAATAAATCTATATTTTAATGTATCTATTATATGTAACACAAAATAATGTTCTTGAATCAATAAATCTGTAATGAGTGAAGTAGTAGTTTTATATTTATTTGAAACCCAACCAAAAAAAAAAAAAGCTGGCGGAAAAGCCCGCTCTTTAAGAAAAGAGTACGGGAATTTAGAAAATGGTGGTTTATTAAGTGGAAAAAAGAGCTTAAATAACACAAGAAAAAATTTTTAAGGCAAAATATGAAAACAACGATTTAGAAAATTTGTAGGAAAGTAACGGTTAGGAATAGGGAAAAAAGTTATAAGAAAAAATTATAGAGGAAATCGAGTACTATAAGCAAGCATTTTTCTCGATAGTAAAAACGTAAAAAAAATTTTTTCAAAAAAAATTGAAAAATGGTGAATGCGCGCCAAAGTTGAAGTTTTGGAGCAAAATGATATTAGGAAATTAGAAAGAGAATTTTTTTCTACATATGGTAGTACTTTTCAAAATTCGGAAAGATGAAATTTTAAGAAAAGGGTTATAATAAGTTAGTAATTTGGATTTTTTAAAGCGCTGTAGCTCCGGAACCGTTCAAGATAGAAAAAAAATAAAAGCACTTTGATAGCCCAAAATTTTGAGGAGAATGCGATGGTGTAAAAAAAATTATAATTTTTTTTTTTTTTGAAAATGCTGAATACGCGCTAAAGTTGAAGATTTAGAGAAAAACGGTATTGGGAAATTAAAGAGAGAATTTTTTTCTACATATTGTAGTATTTTTGAAAATTCGAAAAAATGAAATTTGAAAAAAAGGGTTATAGAAAGTTAGTAATTTGAATTCTTTAAAGCGCTCTAGCTCGGGAACCGTTCAAGATAGAGAAAAAATAAAAGCACTTTAATTACCTAGAATTTTGAGTAGAATACAATGGTGAAAAAAAATTTGGAAAATCTTAAAAATAACAAAAAATTTAGATGAAAAAATTGAAATTCTTGAGTTAGGAGGCTGGGGCCGCCGAACGGGAGTATGTGGAAGTTGTAGGGGGGGGTTTTTTTTTTTTTTTTTTTTTTTTTTCTTCAAGTCCATTTTTTGTAAATATGTAGCAAAGTAATGGTTAGAAATATCAAAAAAATTTATTTGAAAAAAATGTAGAGAAAGTCTAGTACTATATGCTAGAAAAGTGGAGGGGGGTAGTTTGTGTCCATAACAGAGATACGGTGAGTTATAAAATCATATTATTCTCAAACTTATATAATGCATATATGCACTCCACCTTACCCCCTCCAACTTTTTGAATGTATATAGAGGCCGGTATTAGAATTATTTCATCATTACACATTCGATCGGCAAGATGGAAGATATACCAAAAAGGATCATTAGCATTGTCAGGCCATTCGTGCCCGGCAAAATATGCAAGTGTGAGGAGTGCGGGGGTACCGCACCAGGAGCGGCACCTTCGGCACCGCCTGCAACGCCGACACCACCAGCGACGACGACGGTGCCGCCAATGAGAAGACCAAGGGCTGCACCTAGGTCGGTGTTAATATCGTTGGGTATTACTCCACGGTAGGCACCCCACCCTCCCCCCAGGCCCTTTTAGGGCCACAAAAACGGTCCTTTTCAGGACCACATTATATTTTGATCGTAGTTTAGTAATCGTCACTTATGGGGCGAGATATTCGTTTAACGACGATTTGTCTCGTCGCTTAAGTGCCAAGTTATATGCTTGAGAGCCTATGAAAATGTTAACAGTTCAAACAAGGTTTCTATTATTTTTTTTTGTAATGTATTCTTCACAAAATATTAAGAATAAGTCTTATTGTCTAAACAAATCTAATTCCTTATTTAAAGTTTTTGAAAAAATCAATAATTCTATAAGCTCTCACCAATACATAACATTTAGAATCCGTTGGTGGGGTGGGGGTAGTTCTATATATATGAGACTGGGCCAGTTACACAGTCATATATTCATCAACCCTCATACGATGAACATGGAGGAAGAAAGACCCGCCAGCCGAGGCTCATCCATCTTTAGTGATGACACCGTAGCCGACAACGTTGGAGACCTGCAAGTCTTCGACGACGACGACGAGGTGGATTTTGAAATTGACGTCCTACGTTGGGACGACTTGGATGAGCCGATTCCGCTAGTATATGACCATGATCCGGGTCTAGTGGAATTAGACGATGCGGGCGATTGGGTCTTACAAAGACTCGAAACTCCGTCGCCGCAGCCAGAGCCGGACTCGACGGAAGATGCGGTGCTGGAAATTCCAGCATCACCAACACCCGACGACCCACAAGGCCCCTGCGATTCGTCAAGCTGGTGGTCGACCAGCGAGGATGGGGCACCATAAGCCCCACACTCTCCCTGGCCCTTTTTAAGGGCACACAACAACGGTCCTTTTCAGGACCACAAAATACTTTGATCGTAGTTTTAGTACATATTAGTACTTTGTTACTAATATTGTATGTATAGAATATACAATATTAGATACAAAGTATTAAAACTTTAAGTGCTGGTGGAACCCAGCTAAATCGTTCGTTCGTATTTGAGACCACAAACAACTTTTGGTCTCAATACGTAATACGACATTTGTTTTCACGCCCCACCATTAATTTGTCTCTATATATACGACCACCAATACTTATTACAATCATTTTAGTTCAACATGTCTGCGACTCAACAACAACAACAACAACAACCCATCCAATGCCCTGTGGTAGATTCTACCACAGAGAATTGTTTGGAGTGGGAGCCGAACGATCCTAGATGGGATGAACTTTGGCGGTTCATCATAGAATATACAGAGGATAGCACCACCACCCCCGCTGATGATGACGGGCCGTGCGACTCCACAACTCAATAAAAGAGTCGCATGTTTTACAACCAAACGGTCCTTTTCAGGACCACAAAATAATTTGATCGTAGTTTTAGTTGGTTATAATACTTTGTAACCAATATTTTATGTTTTTTTCATAAAAACATACAATATTGAGATACAAAGTATTAGAAGTTCTGGCGACAGAACCTTAACTTCATAAACCGAACCACGTTTTAGCATACTTGTAAATATTATCAGAAAATATTTACAACTATTGCTATTGCGTAGTTTTAGTGGATTATTCACTCTTTTTTTTTTATTACCTAATATTATGTGGGACAGGGCCTATATGAAATAACACACAAAAATAAATTTTCAAGTCGTTTTTATTCTCATTATAAAATATAAAAAATTTGATCAAACACTTTTTTATTAACTACAATATATATATATATATATATATATATATATTACAAACTTAATACTATAAATTAAAAGCTAATATCTACAACTACCTAACACCTACTACATAATTTATTAAAGTCCTCTAATTGTCTTTTTAACCGCGCAGATTTCACCTTTTTTATCTCTAATTGTTTTTCAAGTTCTATAATGTCACTGTCACACTCGTCCACTTCTTTCACTAAGCGTTTTTTCATTTCGTAAATGTCTGTCAATTTGGTCTTCTGAGAGTTGGTGAAGTCTTCGACCCACTCCGGTTGTGATGGCTCGGAATATATTAACGAAGAAGACGCGGTTTTATTTGGTGAAGACGATGACGATGACGACGACGACGACGACGAAGCAGCGGAAACTTCATCGCCTTCAAAACAACGCTTAAACCGCTTCTTCATGGGTTTCCGGCACCCCAATATCGGCGACAGTGGCGCTGGCGCTGGGGAAGACTTCACCTCCGACACTATTTCATTCTCTACGCTGGCCGGTGTTGGTGGCGTTGGTGGTGTTGGTCCATCGGGGCCTTCTATGACTTCCACTTCTACTGACAATGGCTCTTTTGGTGCTGTTTTTAGGAAGTCGGGTAATGGAACAGGGGTGGAGGGACGCTTAAAGTTAAACTTTTTCTTCTTCCCTTGTCCCACACCTTTAATCGCCGAATAAAATGTTTTTTTATCGGCGATTTCCGACTTCCGCATAGTCAAGAGCTTTTTCAGTTTCGAAGCTTTCGGAGAAGATTCCCTAGGCCGCGATGCTTTTCGCACAACCACATCACTAATCACATTTATCTTTGGCTCCTTCTCCTCCGTCCAGCATTCCAGGAATTGCGCTGCCGACTGAACTAACTCTTCATCGCGACCATCGTTGAGGGCTCGGTCTTCGGCATCTTCATGCTCCACGCCATTCCAGTTCTCGAACACCCCCGGACTTAACACTTCCAAACCACTCATGTTATCCAGCATGCCTTGCTGTGAACCGCAGCTCACGTCAAGAGCATCTAAAAGAGACCGTACACTAGACATTTTCGATATTCAAACTCACACAATTAACTTTTTCTTAGCACTGTACTGTTTGCTGTTCTGACAAACTGTGAAGAGCTCGAGCCAGCAAGTCTGCTTTTATGCCCATTTCCCCCACTACACCGCCTTTATTCCTTTTGTTCGATGCATTAAGTATAATATTTAAACTTGTCAGATGCAAGGCCAAGGCCAAGGCCGACGTAACCGGCAATACCAGGGTCGTTTTCAGGGCTGTAATTTTCATGGATTTTTTTTTTGTCCCTGTCAAGGTTATTTTAAAGAAGCATATAAATATATTACTAAACTTGTTAGATGTGAGGCCAAGGCCAAGGTCAAAGTACCCGTCAATGTCAGGGTCGTTTTCGAGGTTGTAATTTTCAAGGATTTTTTTTGGTCCTGTCAAGGTTATTTTAAAAAGTAATACATAATTAGAGTACCGCGATTGAAAAGTACAACATATTCAAACATCATGTTGCCAACCAATGAACAACCTAGTGAAGCAGCCAAAACATACAGTCATATACCAAAAGCTTTTTATTTAACTTGTCATCATTGTAAAAGACTAGGTATCTGCTGGCGAAATGATCTTACGTACGACTTAATCTACATTGACCTTTTCAGGGTTAAATTTGTACAATGCGGCTTTTGTGGACTAGTTTACTACCAGTTCAAGGACATTAATGAACGTGCCATCCAGAGAAGAAATTGGGTCATAGAAGAAGCTTACCTGTACAGAAGAAATTAACATGTATTTTATTTCTTAATTTTTAATTTTTTTGTTTGTTATTTTTTTTATTTTTTTTAATAATAAAAAGTAAACTCAATCTTTTGTTATATTTTAATTTTTTTTTCAATAAAATAATAGTAAAATGAATCTGTATGTGTATTTATTAAACATCACCTAAAATACGTTTTGCAATCCATATTTTTCTGCAGAGTCCGTTTATTAATGAAATAGAACCATATATTAGGGTGAAATCTAATGGTTTCAAATCAGTCTCACATAACAATGTCAGAAGTAAACACTATTGATAAGTTCGGTCGCAAAAGAAAATTTAAGGATTTTAACTTTATGCGAGGTCCTTCAGGAATAGGTTTTAAACTTACACCTAATGGAGATTACGACATGGGAAGCAAAAGATTGTGCTATTTAGCAAAACCTCTTGAAGGAGACGATGCGACCACACGAAATTATGTTGATAATAACCTTGCTCAGTGTGTGCAAGATACGCAGAAAGCTTTACATGACTCAACAATTGTTATTAAAGATATATTCAGAAACCAACTTGAAGGTTACGTGCGCAAGAAATTAATTGAAACCGGTCAAGAACTTAGAGGATACATTGATGATACTGTTATTGCAATATATGAACTTAGGCAAGACGAACTGCGTGATGAACTTAACTCTAGAATGTTGAAAATTGAAAAGACTATGGAGGATCTTGTCAGCAAACCTGTTTCACATTAAACATTTACTCGTAGACCTGTGCGTTTAATTTACTATTAGACAAATTTTTCAACAATAACTTTTACAGTTTGTTATTTGTCGACACTTCATTATATTTATAATTTTAAAATAAAGGTTCAATAAAAAAGCAATCAAGTAATGAATACATGTTTTTTATTTAAAAAAAAAAAATTACAATACTATCGTTACATATTAATGTTGTATGTTTAATAGAAATAATAAAAACAATACAAATAATGAAATATGGATTTTCCAGATTACGTGCTGTCCTGACTTAGAAATGATTCCAACACGGTGACTAAATTTGCTAAGTTTTCTTCCGGGTCTGTTTTGTAAAAATCTATGTCTGCATGCCCCCAAGGTAGAGTTTTGGTTGAACTGGGAATTACATAACGTTTATCATCGCTATGTGACAATGCTACTTTATTTATTATGTTGGTATAAATGTTATGTAATTCACTTCTAAATGTCTTCATCTTTCTTAATATCAAACCACCCCGTTCAACAATTCTTTGGTAGTCTTCCTGATGAAGGTCTTTCTCGATAACACATTTTTTGATACCTTTGGCTTTTTTTAATTCATTATTAATGGACTTTACATAATTAGCCTTCGCGCCGGTACCATAAAAACTTATTATCGGATCACCAGGAAACTCATCTTTCATTCTACCAACTACAGAATTACTTTTAATTATGTTGAAATTATTAATTTCGGGGTAATTTGATGTATCGAATTTTTCGGGGTTTTCTGATATAGTTTGATAAAAGTTTTCCGTATACACTTTTAATATAAGCGAGTCAGTATCGGTGTAAAGTAACGAAGCATCATCGCCAAACTTGGATTTAATAAAATTATAATAAAAATCGTATATTACAGTCTTTGATATATCTAATATGGAAAAACCGATATAAATTGGTTTATTGTACAATATTTTAACTATATTCATATGTATAGCAACAAAGTTCTCGGTAAATATCGAGCTACTATTGAAATCGGGGCGGGATATTAGTGCTCTAGCTCCATTTCTGCCTACACTGTTCTCCCAATGTGTTACTAATTTTATATCCTTTCGATTTTCCACATTTTCCATAGTTTTACCAAATATCGCGTTATTTTTTAATTTAAAAGTGTCCTTCGCAAATTTTGTGGTGGCCTTATTACGTAAATTGGTATTAAAATCAATATACGATTTTAGCCATTTTGATTGCTTAAACTGTAATACTCGATGGGTTTGCATTACCACTAAGCCGTTGGCGATGGCTTGTTTTAAAGTTCTATAGTGTACAATGTATTTTCTTTTATCTTGTAAATTAGGAATTAATTTCGGTAATTTAGCGTTTTCTGTTGGCGGTATGATATTTTCTACTAGAAATGGAAGATCAGAATGTGCATCATGCAACTCAGTCGGATAATGCACATCCACTTCCAAAACGTAGCCATGTAAACTATCATCACCAACAGCCATAATATTTAAATCCAGAATTTCGCGCTCGCTTAACCATCGAAAATCACCATATGGTAATGCTTGTGACATACTATGACCATATAGATTTGTAGCATCAAGGTATGTTATAAATGAAGAAGGTTTTGTTGGGTCATAGTCTGGTAAAAAAATATTATTAGCGATGTGCTTCCTTTCTGTACACTGGCTTATGCCGCCGCGTATACCTTTCTTAAAAAAATGTATCATGTCTATATCAGTTAAGAGCTCTAACTCTACCTTAGTCATACGTAGCATACAATCAAATGATAAACTTGGAAGGGTATAGTAATGTGCTGGATCAAGTTTATCGAATTTTAAACAATTATTCCGAAATTGCTCAAAAACATCACACAATAGCAACACATCTGATTTTAAATACACGTCCGAATAGTCCCCCAAAGTTTTACACCCAAACAAGCGCCATACTTCTTTTGCTCTTCTATAGCTTTCATCGCTAATATGTTCTTCCCGTAAATTATCATAAAATTCATCTTTACTTGGAAGACATGTATTTTCCATTTTTTCTATAGAGTCAATAAAGCTATAGGGAAAAACACCCTTTTGACGCATCAAATTAAATTGGTTGATATTTGAAAAATGTTTCCGCGTTTCAATAAAATCGTCGTCGTTTAAACCGCTGCCTAAATTTTCCAAAGACGTTGACAGAAATTTAAAACTATCAATAAATCGCAACTTTAAATATTTCCTCTTGACTTTTCCACATTTACTATCAAAATAATCGTGCACATAAATGCTTTTGGTAAATGATATGTACTTTTCCTTACTTTGAGCCAAAACACCAATTTTATCCCCATATTTACATAACTCTTTTATAAATAAATGGCTGTCGTAGCCGCTTAAGTTATGAAATATGATAGGGATAAAAGAGGGTAATTTATAATTTAAATTACAAACGGAATGTGCAGCACCAAATCTTTTTGCACCAGTTATGTGACAGTGGTCTCGTACTTTAATCTCACCCTCTTCAAAAGGGCCTTCACATATACCACATATTTTAGCATCATTAAACTCCCTTTTTTCTTCAGGCGTTAACGGTTTCATAGGCTTAATGTCTTTTAAATATGTGTTGTATAGAGCCCTTAAATCACACTCGATACGATCCACAAAGACTTGAGCTGCATTATTCCCCCGAAATAGCTCAAATTTCGAAAGTGAGTCGTCAAAAGAGCATTTAATTAAATAAGCAAAAGAATATGGTTCATGTTTAAAACTTTTTACAGTGTAAGAATTTTGTGGGTTTGGTTGTACCGTTTCAACGGGTTTTAAAACAGATTCGAAATCTGCATAAACCACGAATGGAACGCGCATTTGCTTTTCTATACCCTCGAATTTTAAAATATTTTCCGGCACACTCTTTCCAAATTTATCGATTTTTAAATCCACTGAGGGTGTTTGCGTGAAAATGTGGTTACAATCGTAGCTTTGATGTAAAGTTAAAGCTGACGGTGTACTAAAATAAATGAGGCAACCATCACAGAAATATATTTTATGTTGTTGACAACTAATTTGACTTGAAACTAAACGTGATAAATCCCGAATCCAACAATAATGACTCTTTGAACAAGTCGTATCACAAAAATGTTCACCGCCATCTTTACTACTACAGTCTTTTGTAATTAACAATAAATTTACATGCCTATCCAACTTTTTTGACGCATACCTCAGTGGACTAATAACTTCATGTATTACTTCATTATTTTCATATTTAGATTCCAGACCGTATACGTTAATTGATATGTTGTTCATTTCCTCAAATTTTTTAATGTCACGTAATTTTACTGGAAAATCCATACCTGTTACATTTAGCACTCTAGAAAAATGGGGGTAGGATGTCTTCTGTGAAGGCTCTGCTGTTGGAGGAAACAATGCTGACGTTACAGCCCACGCAAAGCAAAATTCGTCCTGGTTAATCACATTGACGACAGCTCCTTTCTTTTCAATAGAACACGGCAACTTGATGTATGATGAGCCGCCCATAGGCATATACTTGTTGATACCAACTTCCAAGTATAAAATTCGCACAAGAGCCCATCCTATAACAAGAAAAATAATATATAAAAATCAATTTAATATATCGGGTTTTGATTTTTCCATACCTGAATCTTTCTCCTGGAACTCTGTCGCCTGCGTTTTTATTAATTCGGTGAAAGAATGGTAAACGGCATCCAAATCACTTTCTACACTAATTATTTGATTAGCAGTGTTGAAGGATTTTTCACTGAATATTTCTTGTGATGGAAGCATGTACTCGCCAACAGCTGTCATGTTAACTTTTAAAGCATGATGCACACGCAATAAATTATTAACAAGTTCCACCACCTTGGATTTAATGTCTGCAAAGAACATTACGTAATCGGAATGCTCCATATCACTGCTAACCCGATAGGTTGCAATTCTCCTTTTGAAGGCACATTCAACGAGTTGCACACCATGACATACCGGCAAACATGAATTATATTTATGTTGTTGTGTTCGTTTATGCACCGACATATGATTTATTGGAACATCTACATTACATGTAGCGCAATTAATTAGCGGAATCGTCGATGTATACTCTTCAATTCGGAGCCGTTTTCCTCCAGGCACTTCATTAAATCTCGCCGCACACGATTCTCTTTGATGACGTCTCATATTATAAATATTAGTAAACTTAGAACCGAAATTTTCACAAACATATGCCATGATTTGTCAAATATTAACACATGTACTACCTATACAAGTCAGAGCCAACTGATGAATGAAACTGCCCCATACCTTATATAAAACCATTCAAGGTCACCCCCAACCACGTAACATATCTTCAAGGTCACACACCCAAGGTGAACTTCAACAAAGTCAAGGTCGTCTCGACCAAGGTCAAGGTCAAGGTCACACACACAACCTTGGACACAAGGCCAAGGCCAAAGCACACGTGCATTTTCAAGGTCAATGTCAAGGACATGTGGGCGGGGCCAAAGAGGGGTGAAGCAAGGTCAAGGTCAAGGTCGAGGAGTGGGGGGATCGAGTGAATCGGGTTATGTTCACTACTTATATTAGAAGTTATTGACTTCATTTAGAAATAATTTGGCGCCGACTTCAAAAATTTCAATTTCTTATAAAAATTTATAGTTATTTTTCACTTTTTAGTGCACTTTTAGAAGTCGGTTCAATTTTTTTTTATAAAAATTTTATTTTTCGATTTTTAGTTTTTAATTCATAATGATATCCATAAATCATTTGAATTAAGTACTAATCGAGATTAGTGTACCTCGCAATAACTCCAAGGTGACAAAAAAGTACCCATTTTATCCAAAGTTGTAAATTACCCTAAAATGAACCACTAAAAATTCTTTGATTCTTAAAGTTCTCCAAATACGAGTGAAATTGTGTAAAACAAATATTTAGTCTGTCAAAGGAAATCCATTATTTTAAATTTCAAATTAACTTTAGATTGGTAATATAAGCCCCAAAACCTTTTAATATCGATATTTAAAGAACTTGAATGAACGTAAATTTCTTAACCCGATATATTTTATACTGCATATTGAGTTTGTATAAGCTCCAAGAACTCCACAATATCAATTTTAGACAAAATCAGAAAATTTAAAATTTTCAGATTTTGATATATTGTATCTTATCAACCTAATAGTTGTAAAAAATTAACTTCATATTCGTAATACACTACCCTAGAAACATATTGATTTCATAAAAATAATTTTAACGTCTTAATCTAATCTAAATCTAAACCATTCAGAGCCCTCTAGTACCAATTTTGGATGAAATGCGGAAATTTAAAATTTCTAGACCGTCATACTGCATCTAACATATTTGCTATTTACATCCTCAAAACTGATTCAGTTCCACCTTTGAACAAAATCGAAAAATCTAAAATCTTTTGTCCGCTATATTGGATTTACCATATTGAATCCTGAAAAAATACTCTTAAATTCATAATTTGCATTGTCAAAAACCCCCTACACAGTTTTGGAGAAAATAGAAAAATGTAGAATTTTTAGGACGCCATATTGAATCAACCAGATTGAGTTTTTCAAAAAATATTTTAAATTTGTAATTAACACTAACAAACATACCCCAATACTGACTTTAGACAAAATCGAGAGATGTAGAATCTTTAATCCGCCATGTTGGATCCGCCATATTTAATTTTTTTTTCAATAATTTCAGATTCGTAATGTGCGATCCCAAAAACTCCCCTATATCAATTTTGATAAAAATCGGACAAAATTTAGTTTTTTATCCGCCATATTCGATACGTCATATTGAATTTTTTTTAAAATAACTTCAGATTCGTTACGTGCGACCCCAAAAACTCCCTCATACCAATTTTGAAGAAAGTTGATTGATTTTTTTGACCGCCATATTGAATTTTTTTTTAATTTAGATTCGTTATGCGCGACCTCGAACCTCCCCCCCCCCCCCCGTACCAATTTTGGAGAAAATAGGACAAAATGGATTTTTTGTCCGCCATATTGAATTTTTTTTAAAATATTTTGAATTCGTTATGTGCGACCCCGAAAACTCCCCTACACTAATTTTGGAGAAAACTGGACTAAATTAATTTTTTTTGTCCGCCATATTGGATCCGCCATTGAATTTTTTAAAAATAATTTCAGATTCGTTGTGTATGACCTCGAAAATTTCCCCATACCAATTTTAGAGAAAAGCGGACAAAATTAATTTTTTTGGCCGCCATATTGTCAGCGCTATCTTGGATTTTATTGCACCAATTTCTTCCAGAAAAATATAGGACCACCGCTGCAGTCTCCTGAACATAACGTAAAAAAATTCATTCAAATCGGTGCCGCTGTTCCGGGGCATCGGTACATACATAAAAAAAAATACATAGTCGACGAATTGAGAACCTTCTTTTAGAAGTCGGTTAAAAATATATTTTAATAGTGTTATCAAGACAACCTTTAATAACGTAGGCCGGCACATTATCAGTCGCTACTGATCTATGAACTTTCAATTTTTGAGCGCCCTCTTTAATTTCCGATTTCTAGAAAGCAAAATTTACCGTAGTTATTAGAAATTTTTTTCTAAAGTGGTATATGGAACTAAAGTATTCCCCAAAGGCATTTACTACACTCTGAACACCCTTAGTTTCGTACTGATTTAAAAACATGTTTTCGGGAATATCGGAAATATTTCGTGATTATTTATAAAATCTCAGAAGGTTTAAGGGTTTAATTTTATTTTATCCTGCATCCTCATATATCACTGCTAATTGTTTTTAGTGTGATGACATAGTCGACATCCTGATTTTGTCACGATAAAATGATTAATCTATTTAGGTACTATTGAAAGTGTTGTCTTTAAGGGATGAAAGAAATACCAAAAATTAATAGAATATTCTATGTTTATAACTTCCTTTTCTAAAAGTGCCATATAAATACTCACCAGTCTTTTAATAATGCGAAAATAAAAATAAGAAAAAACAAATATAAAAAATATAACCATCGCACAAAAAATTTGCACACACAAGCATGCAAATATCTCCAGAGATTCTAAAGCAAAGCGTTTCAGTTCATACAGCAGTGGTATGATTTCAAACCAAAGAAGACGCCGGATGGTAAACGAAATAGTCCGGACAAATTAGATGTTAAGGTTGCAAAATTGACATATAATTTTAGGTTCTAGATAAATCACTCCAAAATAATGCTAGGAATGATTATTCACCCCAACGCCGATCTAAAAAAAGTGAACTCGACGCAAAACGTTCAAATTTTGATTTATTTTTCGCCATTTTTTCTATTCTATCTTCGTAAATATCAATCGAAGCTCTTGGGAGAGGGGGCGATCATTCCTTCTTAGTTCCCTAGCCTAGTGCCTAGAGAATTTAAAAAAAAAGTTTTTTTTACTTATAAACAAATTGAATATTTTGATTAGTTTTCATCCAAATTTTATAAACAAATATATAGGATGAATGTGTCCGGAAAGATCTTTCTTTTGTAAAAAATATCGTTCCGATTCGGTAGGGACCATTTTTTTAACCGTTGGTTTTTCCAAGTACGTTATTAATATAAAGTTTATATTTTCTATAATCTTTAGTCGGCTTCACTGCAGGGTTGGGTTGATTTTAATCAATTTTAGATAGTCTATTTATGTTATAAAATGAAATAATCTCTTAAATCTCAAGGATCCTAGAACATTTCGGACAACCATTAAGAAAGCTCAATATTACATATCTAACATTTAAATATTTTAACATAGCTCCTCTTTACTAAGGTATCTGAAAAATGAAAAGCGACCTGTCACCTGTCGCTACGTGTCATATGTCATCTGGCTGCCGGTCAAATCAAATCAATTTATCGATCTTTTTGTTAGCTGCACTTTAATTTTTTTTGGATAGCATCACAATTTCTTAATTCCAGCGAGGATCGAACCAGGTACCTTCCGATTGGAAAACATTTTCATTTTCATTTTAAAAGATTCTTTATTGTTTCAAAATAATATTACATTTCACACCTAAGTAATAGAAGAAGACGTGTAATGTTTTAGTTGTGTTTAGATTGCATGGGTCTCAACTTGGCCTTTATCCGAATTTCGAGAAATCTATTGCCGAAGCTTGAAGAACATCATGACACGTTTCTTATGGAAATTTTATATCGTTAGTAGCGATCTTACCAATTTGCTTTCTAGGGAAAACTTTACAAAAAACCCTATTGATCTTAGTAGGACAAAATTAGTGACTTATTTTGGTTTGGCTTTTTATTGAGCAACATCCTGCTTTAGTAATCATGTGGTGTGGTCCCCTCAGTGCTGCACCCTGTTCAGGTAAGTCCTACTTCACCAGAGAGGGCGCAGCACCGAAGGGTACGGTGAGGCTAATCCATTGGATAAGAATGAAGGCGGCCTACACGACAGTTCTTGTATTTCCTACTGAGAGAGCTCGCCAGCTCCCCCCGCTCATCTCAGGGGCTGTAAAGGGGCTCCCGGAGCTGAGTGGGGGGCGCTACAGCTCGCTCATTTTGTTTGGCATTAACATTGGGGGATAAGGGACTTTGCCACAAATACTTTTATACTATAAATCCTCAAAAAAGATGGGCAATTTAGCATATATTGGTCCCCGTTTCACTAAATTATTGGGGTCGTACCTTAATTGTGTTAAGTTTGAAGTTAGATCTGATGCTGTTATTTTATATTTGAAGAATTTTTCACTTACGTCATTGACATATTCCGCGTTGGATATTTGCCATATTATGAAGGCTGTCAATTCTTACGTATCTATCGGACGATGTTACGTGTCGCAGGAATTTATTTTGCATTCTCTGCAGGCGCTGAAGCTGTGTGAACGACATGGAGTACCAGACTGGTGCTCCATACGCCATTATTGACCTCATCATTTGCTTGTATATCAGTAGTTTGTTTAATGGTGAAAGGATTGATCTGCTGTTCAGCAGCCCATACAGCGCCTGCATAGCCGCGAATGTTTTGTTAATGATCTGGTTTACATGGGCCGTGAAAGATAATCGTGTGTCAAGGGTTATTTCAGGTACTTTTGTGCCGTATATTATAATGGGTGTAATTATTTTAATATTGGTGTATTTTGTGGTTATCACCATTGATTCTCTTTTCGAGGGATTTATATTTAATTTCCAGTCTTGGAAATATTTTGTGAGTTTGTTCAGGTGATACGAAATTCGCTGCTTAGCAGTTTCGGCGTGAAAAGAGTGGAAGTACAACAGTATATCGTCCGCATACATGACAAGTCTAGATGTGGGGTTGATCGGAATGTCAGACGTATATAAATTATATAAGTAAGGCGATAGCACTGTGCCTTGGGGAACTCCTGTTTTCAGAGCTCCCGGGTCAAACAATTCGCTTTCAATTTTAACATTAAAGCTTCTTTTTAAGTGAATTAATGAATTAATGAATAAAAGTACATTACCAGATAAGGTGGAAAGTTGTGCACTTTTAGTAATTTAAATAGTAATCCCTCGTGCCATACCGTGTCCAACGCACGGGTCATGTCAAGGGAGAGTAAAAAAGTGCTCTGGTTTTTGTTAGCATGGTCAAAGGAGTCCTGCACCACCCTTGCCAAAAGTAGCGTAGTGCTGTGGGCTCCCCTGAACCCAAATTGTTGTTTTGGGATACGGTTCACTAGATTTAGTTCGTGCAACCTTGACATGACCCAGCGTTCGGCTATTTTAGCAAGTGAGCTTAAGAGCAAGATTGGCCGGTACGAGTTGGGATCAGTAGGGTTTTTCCATGACTTCAGAATTGGGATTATGATAGTCTTCTTTCACTCCACTGGAAAATGCTGTAGTAGTATGGTGGCATTAATAATGTACATTAGTTGTGTGATTGCCTTATTTGGTAAATTTTTGATCAGAATGTTAGCAATATTGTCGGGCCCGGGAGCTTTATTATTGGAAAGTTTTTTGATTATTACCTTTATATTTGATGGCGTGGCATATAATTTTGATAACATTGATGGTGGAATCGGATACTTACTATCCTTTATATAGTTTATAAGTCGTGTTATCTCTTTTTGTTCATTGCTAGTATTGTCCCTGGTGACAAAAATCCCTACAAGGTGGTTCTTCAGGATATTAGCTTTCTGTTTGTTAATATTTAGCACTCCATTTGTGAGGAAGGATATTTTTCTAGATTTCCTTCTGAGGCGCCTAATAAGACGCCACAGGGAGTTATCTTGTGTAGATAGTCCCCGTAGCGCTTCACCCCAAGCATCATTTTTGTATTTTTTAATTTTTTCACGGATGGTGGTCTGCATTGCCGTGTATCTATTGTAGTCTTCCCTTTGCCGTCTTGCTTGCCAACGTTTCCTTATTTTATTCCTAAAATTGATTAGCTGTACTATGTCGTCTGGGAGTCGTTCTATCTTAGGCTGTATTTTAATTAGTTTCGCGGTATTGTTTCTAGCTTGTTGGATTTCTCTAGTAAATATATTTACATTTTCTTCCAGTTCTTCTACACTCTTTATATTGTTATTTATTTTAACTTTTCTGTTTAGTATATTTCTATAAGTGTCCCAGTTTACGTTCCTGTATATTCAAATTGTCGGACCTTTTTCCACTTCAATGTTTGTGCGCCAGTTTAGTATTATGGGGGTGTAATCTGACGAAAGCTCGCTTAGTACTCTTAGTTCCGATAAATTGTCAACATTTCTGTTTAACCCGATATCTATTCAAGAGGGTGACATACCATTGGTTGGGTAGTGGGTAAAGAAATGTGGGAATATTAGTTAGACTTCATTGTCTATAAGATAATCGTATAATCTGTTTCCATTTCTGTTGGGGGCCAATGTTTTCACTCCAACGGGCAGTAATCGGTCGAGATCAGCATCAGAAAATCTTATGTTAGGAGAGGCGTAATAACTGCGAATAATTACACCATTTAGAAGCTTAACTTTCTATAGGTCCTGCAACACTCCCTATTGTGGTGTGCGGGGTGTTTTGTTGGATTGGAAGACAATCTCTATAGGCACAGGGCTATCGAAACTATGTCGCAAAGTTTAGCCGTTAAGAGGGGCGTTTAATAAAAACTGATGTATAGGCCCTCACTTCTTTCCATTCTTTGCAAAAACGGTTAACTCTAAAGATAATTTGAAAACACTTTTCGAAAGATGAAACTTTAGGCTAGACGGTTTGCTATTTTTCATGCCGAAATATTTTAGAATAATCATGTTATTAATAAATAAAAATAGCAACAATTTGTAACTTTCCATTACAGAATGTGATAAAAAGGGGGTACCGTTTAAGGTTACATATCCCTAAACATATTTACGAAATTTCACGTTGCAAAATACATTATTACAAGTAATAATTACATCTAATTGAAATATTTATCAGCTGTAAACATTTTTCCACCATATTAGACTGGGCATATAAACCTAAAATGTTCAGCCTCTAATTTGTAGAGGGCGCAAGTTTTCGTTGTTCGAACTTATAACGGTGACTTGTACAGTGAACCAAATAAAAGTTTTATTATGTTGTTTCACAAGTTATGGTTACATTTAGGTTTATATATATATATATATATATATATATATATATATATATATATATATATATATATATATATATATATATATATATATATATATATATATATATATATATATATACGTTACTATTGCAATATTAACGATAATATTAAATATCGTGCGGCAGTGGCGTAACTGAGTATGTACGTCGACCTCCCCCCGCAGATTTTCAATGTGTCCTATTATTTTTATTAAGGGACTTCAGGGCGCCACCCCGCACTGCGGGGTCGTTAGTTACGCCACTGTCGTGTGACCATATTCTAACATATTATCTTGTGGTATCTGTCAGCCATTTCTTCTCACAGATGGAATCTATAAACTGACTGATAATTGACTTAGAGCAATGAGTGCGATATTCGAAAGATGAAGGATGCAAGTTATGCAGAATCAGAAGTTGTCCAAAATTGCGTTTCCCAAATCGTATTTGGAAAAAATACTGTTATTATACTCAAGAATTATTTTAAAAAATTAACATGCCAAACTTTTAGGAGGGACGTTCAAAGTTAAATGTTCCTTATTCCCAGTACGAGTTTTTCATTTTCTTACCATCGTCAACTTTGAGGATGGTCACTATATTACTTTTACATGAAAATTATATTATTTTCAAATAAACCTTGAAAAAATTAGTTTAATCATAAACATAATATATGGGTAACATTAATATGCCTAGTCAGAAAACAAATCATTTTCACCTGTGCTGTTAGGATATAACCCAGCTTTGGGCTTGAAATTACTTGTTTGCTGGGTAGCCAGTTTAGAAATAACAGTCGTTGTGTTTCAATAATTTTTATTAATTAATATAAAGTTGTGTCAAAAAATACAGTAATTATATTTTTGAAATGAAATGTTAAAACTACGTGAATTACATAGTTCTTATATTTTACCAATGTGAAGAAAAACACCACATTACCCTATGTATTATCAAATATTATTATAGCTAACGCAAAAGATACCTCATGCTTACGACAGACCGTGTTTTAATTTTTCCGCAGCAAAACCGACCGAAAAAGGAATAAATTGAAATTAGCGGTCAGTTACGTAATTGGCATCGCCCCTTCAAATAGTGAAGTGTCGCCGCCACTGGAACCACGCGTATTGGTATAAATAAAGACTTAATTAAAAGTGCTGAAGTGAATTTTTTCCAAGTGTTATCTCTTTACACAGTTAAACTGATAAGTACCTGAAATAAAGCTGATTAGGATTTATATCGAAATTTATCAGTTATTATTTTTTATTATAAGCATTTAACCAAATGATACCATGATATAAAAGGTATTAGTTGCATTTATTTCAGAACTTATCTTGTTATACAATGAAGAATCAAATGGAAGACTTGAATAAAATTAAGTTCTTATCTTTATAAAAACTATAAATACCCGTAAAATCTTTAGACAGTATAATTTAGACCGTATAATGTAAGACTTCTTCATTGTTAGTTGATTATACTTGTTTCAAAAATTCAATAAAGTTGTTTAAGGACGCCAGTATAATTTTCTTAGGCAAAGTTTGTTGAACAAAAAATACAGGAGCTTCTACGAACCCGTAGTCTGCTGGAAGCTCAACGTAACTGGTCCACGAAGTTTCACGACGGATAGCAATGTTATCATATAGTTATAGCATTGTATAAGGTATATAGAAGGATATTCTTGTTAAATTTTCGAGTCACTTTTAAAGATTTCATTCCAGGTGTGACCCTCTGTCGAAGAAATCCAATATTAAAATTGCAGATTTTCATATAAATTATAGAAGTGGTTTGGTGCCAGACTACAAACTTAATATACTTATAGAATTTGATGCTAGGTGGTAGGTTAGGGCAAATTATATATAGAATTGCTATATTTCGTTTTAGAGGTATGTTCAATATTTTTCTGGGGTTCAAAATTTATTACAGGGCAGAACTATCGCGCAAACTTTTTGCCCTGAAGAATGACGATCTGTCAAAAACTTTTTGTGTTTAAATTCAACGCTACTGTTAAATTTGAAATTATTTTATGTAGCAAATTAGCAACAATATAATAAATATAATTTACTATAATTTTCAATATAAAAACAAAGATACGAAGAATATGATCCATAGGTCTGTGTCGGATTTATGATTTAACGTTTTTTAGGGAAGCTTTACCACAAATTTAATAATATTTCATATTTTAGTATTACTGACATTTTTATTTTTCTAACAATAAAAATGTAGTCACTTAAGCACCTTGTCAGCTGAGAATTTTTTTTTTATGAATTCAGAAAGCTTATTTCATACTACTTTGTTTTATCTTATTGACTAATTTATATAACTATTTTCTGAAACGAAATAGCTGCATCAATAATTCATCAAACTATGAAAAAAATAGTATGGAAGAATGTTTATCCTATTATTAACATTTATTATTGCTTTTACACTTTACGTTTTGTTTATATTATTAATAGATTTGTTATTTCAAGCTAAATCATCGATACTATATATAATTTTAAGTATGCTGTAATGTTCAAATTATTTTGAAACAAGTAGAAGATAAGTTCTTAGAGATATTCTAAAAGCATTTTAGGTTATTTAATGGCTAAAACCAATGACAACGTTTTAAAGCCATATTTGTGGAACATCCATTAACGCTTTGAATATAAGAGCACCTAGTACCCGTGATATTTCTTATTGGTTAAGTACACTTACCCTTATGATACGTATACAAGTGTAAATAACAATACAGAATATTTCGGATATTTAAAAAAACATGCTCCAATACGTGATTTCAGGAGAATTAATTATATTTTTGCTCTACCCGGTAAAAAAAATTGTTCCTCTATATTAGTAATACAAAATATTAACAAATAAAAGTTATTACATTTAAAACAAGAGGATCATTTCTGGCAATACTATACTACTTATTAGCTTTATTAGGAAATTATGAACACTGGCCATAAATATTAAAGGTTCTATGTTCAAAGATCCTATTCACAATTTTTTAAAATCACAGCCTTTTTTGTTGTGGCAACAAAGGTCGGATATTTATGTTGATTTCAGTGGGGGTTCTATTTTTTAAGTTTGGGAATACCTACTGTAATAAAAAAAGTCATGTCGCAAATTACTTTTAAAGACGGGTGATAATTATGGGTAGTTACTATTGTTTTTGTGCCGATTGCTGATAGTATTGTTTGTGAGATTTATATAGTTTATACACTTTTTCATTAAAATGATCCGTTCTGGTAATAAATTTTCTTATTTGGGATGTCAGGGTAAAGAATCCTGATGTGAGTTTCCGCCATTTTCGATCAATAAAGGGAGTTTTAAAGGAAATAATTGGCCGTTGTCTAATAAACTGTGGTAAGTTTATTCTTTACTTTTTTTTTTAAAGAACATTCTGTATTTTCCATAATATTTATGGTTTAGGATATCAATCCAAACGTAAACTTATTTGTTACTTAACTCGGGAGACATAGAACGTCCCCATATTAATATAATAATAAAAAATCGACTATGGCGTTACGAGTAACAATGCATCTATAATTGATATAGACAGGCTTGGTACATATATATATATATATATATATATATATATATATATATATATATATATATATATATATACATATATATATATATATATATATATATATATATATATATATATGTTACAGTTAAAACCCGTTTTTAGATAAAACGCGTTTTCCCTAGTTAGGACTAGTTTTTACTAAATGACTTTGTTAAAACTAGAAATACCTAGTCAAAATTAGAATTAACCACTGATATATTTGATTTTCAGATAAAACTAGTTGTCACTCTGAGCTTTAGTTAAAACTAGCACTAGAGAAACTAATTTGGGATTGAAAACAAGATATACTTTTAAAAATATTTATTAAAAAGATCTAGGACACAGAGTCATGTTCCTAGTAAAAATAATAATCTTACAATAAAGGAACATTTTAGCGAACATCGACAAAAAGTAGTTGCCAAGGTGACAATATTAATTAAAAGTAAATAAAATAGTCAAACAAGTTAACAGAACACAACCATAAAATTTAAAAAAGGAACATTGTTAAGAAACATTTGCTAACATACAATAAAAAATAATCAAACAACCTTAAAATTAAAAAAGGATGAGGATCTATTTGTTATTGCAAGACAAACTATCGTGGCATTTTGAGTTACAAAGATAACCATTTTTCTTGCAGAGACACCTTTTTGACATACATCCTTTCTTGGATACGCAACGCATAAATCCTTGGCCTGTTCCTATGGCTGCTTCCTTAGCAACAGTTCTCAAAGGTAAATTTGTATTTGGAACATCTTCTTCATGAAAAAATTTTTCTTTGCACTTGTCGAATTCTGACCTGAAAAGCACATTTAAATAGTTAGCTTTTACCTAATAGCGATATAGTTATAGGATAAAACAATTAAGCAATACATAGGTACATACCTGCAATATAATTTGTCGAGCATTCCACATTTCGTTCCAATCTTGTGAAAACCCTGATCATCCTTTTGAAGAACCACTCCGACTATATTACGTAGATCTGCTTTTGCTCTGTCGACATCAGGGATTTGTATAATTACATTATCACCGATTTCTACTGGAACGTGTATTGCATCTGAAGCCAATGTCATTCTCTTGGCCTGTTTTTTTAAGTTTTGATGTGCTGTTTCTCTGGATTGCTTTGTATGGTGACTGTTTAATACCGGAATGAAGTGCCCGATTTTTCATAAACTGTACAAACCGAATACCATTTGACCAATTTGTAGTATCATTATCTTGCATCCATGAAGCCAACATTTTCTCTGTCTTGGTTAGCCCTTTCAACAGATCCTTGGCTTTGACTGTGTCTTAACTTTCCATGGACCAGTTTACACTCGGGCCAAAATGAAACGAGCTCACTTATGACAGAATTTACAAATTCTCTGCCGTTATCGGAGTGTAAGATGCAAGGAGCACCAAATGTCAAAAATATATCAGTCAACTCCATGGCTCTCTTAGTTTTCAGTGCACGCAACAAAACAAATTTTGTCAAATTGGCCTTATACACCATTATAAACCTAAACCCCCGATCTTCTCGAGTTTGCATGTCGACAAGAACAACTTGGCAACGACTGTTCATTTCAGAATGTAGTATGGGTTTTGAACTAAGTCCTTTTTTATTCATACTCTTTTTACGCTGACAAGTTTCACACATAGAGAGAAAAATATTTATTATTTCTAAAGTTATGTTCGCATATTTTCGTGAAGTTTCATTTTTAAGTCTATCCCGACCACCATGACCAACGGCCACATGAGCTGCTTCAATTATATCAAAAATTTCATCTACATACAAGTAGTATTTCATGGGCTCCTGTCTAGTCACTAATTTTCGTATTCCACAAATATTAATTACCTTAAATCGCTTCAGTCTCCTGTACTGTTCCTGAGATTTCTGAACAGCTAATTGTGCTTCTTCAATTTCGTCCACTAAATTGTCATAGGTTTCTTTTGTCATAATATAAAAGTGGTCCTCTTGTTTTCGTGATCGCAAATCGCTAATAACCGGTTTAAAAACTCCTCTTTCCATTGCATTCCATCATTTAAGTTTGCCATGACAATTGCGCTCGAATCAATCTATTCGTGCTTATCAGAATAAAAACAAAGCGGGAATGAACGGGGCGAACGCACAGCGCGCAGACGGCGCTCGTAAAGGAATTCCCCCGCACTTGTCGAATCAGATGACGTCTCGCGACCAATCAGAATAAGGTACGATGAACTTTAACTGACTCGCTTCGGAAAAACGCGTTTTGTGTAGTAAGAACTAGTTTTACCTGATATTCAATTTTGAGCATTAGTTAATTTTAGTTTTTACAAAGGCATTTAGTAAAAACTAGTTCTAACTAGGGAAAACGCGTTCTATCTAAAAACTGGTTTTAACTGTAATGTGTATATATATATATATATATATATATATATATATATATATATATATATATATATATATATATATATATATATATATATATAATATAGGAATTAATTTTTTCTTGAACCATTAAATATATTTTTAGTTGGTTATTTTCTTGGGAATATGGTTCATTTTTATATTGAAACTACATATATACAGTAGTCATACTTATTGTAGATATTTATTTCTCAGGACGTTTCGATTCTTTCGAATCTTTTTCAACTGATGCGGATGCTACAAAAATGTACATTTTTAATATTATTATATATGGACAAAGAGGTTAAAAACTTACCAGAACAGAGATTTTTGTTTTAAACAATAGTTAATTACATCACAAACCAATTGTAGTCACTCACTCTTTTGTATATTCACTTTTTAAAAGTATTTTTAAAGGGCCAGTTAGAAGAATGGGCACTACATTTTTAACCCTATAACTGTCTTGACTTGACTGAATGTGGAACCCAGATGGTGTATGTTTTTTAGGCACTTTAAGTGGCGTAAAAAGTTTGGGTCTTTTAATGAAGTGATATTTTTCTGAAAAATATCGTGATTTAATTTAGAAGAATTGGAAGCGGATAATTATTCTTATTTATTGTTTTATTTATTTTATAATTCCCTTATATTAGTTTATTTTAATATGTTGAAATAAATTTGATTTAAATTATTGATGTCTGTTTTATCGTTTATGGCATTCGGATTTTTTTTTATTGCAATCATTTCGTAAAATTCTCGTTTCCCTTTGTTAGTTTCAGTTTTTAAGATTTTTGTATTTTCATAATCAAAGGTGTGCTTGTGTTTCATTTCGTGTTTTTTTAGGGCTGTAATATTTTTTTTGTCATATTTATGTCCATTTAGACGATTTTGCAGATACTGACTAGTTTGGCCGATGTAATTCGATGGACAATCCTTGCAGGGTATTTGGTAGACAATATTTGATTTTCTGTTTTTTGGAATGTCACTTTTTAATTTGCTGAAATTGCTTTTAAGTAAATTATGGCCCTTATGACTAGTGGTTATATTATGTTTTTTAAAAAAAGTTTGAAAGTTTTCGGAAAGTTTTGGTATGTATGGCAAGGAAAGATATTGTTTTTTGGTTTTATTGTGTTCTAAATTTTCTGTTTTAGTGTTTCCATGTTTGTATTTTTCTAGCCTTTCTTTAAAAATTTTATTAATTTGTTTGGGTAAGAGTTTGTCATAAGGACCTCTTTTGCTTTTTTGATGCAGTTGTTTCTATAATCGGGACTACTAAGGATGATGGCTCTATCGGCTATTCCAATTATTACTGATTTTTTTTGGGCCATGTGGTGTTGGGAATTGTAGTTGAGATAGCGACCAGACCATGTGGATTTTGTGTACCATTCAGTTAGTATTGTATTATTTTTATGATGCAACGTCATATCTAGGAAATTTATGTGATTGTTATTTTCAAATTCTATGGTAAATTGCAATTTTTCATGGTAGCTATTAAATTTGTTTAAGATATATGAATTTTGATTTTTTGGTATAGCCGTTATGCAGTCATCTACATATCTGTAAAAGAATGGTAGTTTGAATTTTAAGCTGTTGATAACTTCAGTTTCTAGGTCTTCTAACACTAATTGAGCAATAACGCTTGATATGGATGCACCCATCGCGCAACCCTCAATTTGCTTAAAGAATACATTTTTGTATTTGAAATATGTAGAAGTTAGGCAGATTTCTATAGCTTCAAGAAAATCATCTAATGGTATATCAGTGTATTTCTTTATTTCTGGCCATTTTTTTCTGATTATGTTTAAGGACACATTTATGGGTATATTTGTGTAAAGAGATACAACGTCTAATGAGATCAACACGTGGTTTTCTGGGATTTTAATGTTTTGTATTTTTTCCTTAAAGCTCCATGAGTCTTTAATGTAAAAATTATTTTGACCAGTGACATTTGCTAAGATATTTTTGAGATATTTTGAGAGTGCACTAAAGGGCGATTGTATACAAGATATAATTGGTCGAAGTGGAGTTCCGGGTTTATGTAATTTAGGTAGCCCATATATGCGTGGTGGTGAAGCGTTGTTTGTAATTAAGTCTTTTGCTACAGTTGGTGAAATAAACTGTTTGTTTTCCCATTTTTTTATTAGATCATTATTTTTTTTTGGTATGAGTTGGTAGGATCAGCTTTAACTTCTTTATATGTGCTGGTGTCATTGAGTAATTGCATGATTTTTGCATCGTAATCCGAATTTTTCATAATAACTGTTTTGTTTGATTTATCGGGTTGTAAAACAATTAAATCTGGATTGTCTCTTAGAAATTTTTTGGTTTTGTTGATATTTTTTTTGATAATGCTGTTGTCAGTGTTATTTTTATTGGAATTATGGGAATTGTTATTTTTAGCCTTAAAATTTGTTAATATGTTACAACACACTGCCCTGATTTCATTTTTGACTTCTGTATTTTTATTGTTGATAGCCATTTCAATATTTGTGATAATTTCTGGGATAGGCACGTGTTTTGGGTCGGTAATTGGTGTGGCAAAATTTGGCCCTAGGGAGAGAATTTCACGAACATAACTAGGAAGTTCGATATCAGTCAAATTTTCAATCCAGTTATTTGTGTCAATTAGTGCATGTTTCTCAATTGGTTTTTGTTTTTTGATTAGTGATGTTATTTTTTTTATATTATTTTTTTGGATATTTTTGAATCTTTTTTCAAATTTACGTTTTTCTTTGTTTAAAAATGTGTTAAATAAATCTGGTGTAAGAATTTCTTTTATTTTATTGGAAGAGGTAATTATTTCCTTGTCTAGGTTTTTAATTTGGCAAATAGTATCGCCAATCAATATACTTAAAGTGTTTTTGTAAAACTTTTTTAGCAAAAAATCAAATCTCTGTTCTTGGTTTACAGAGTGAAAAGTTAAGTTACTATAATTCTTATTTAGGAAATTAGGTAATACGTTTTCACTTTTACATCTAAGTAGAAAGATTTTTCTGTTTTTTTGGTTGCTACTATTAAAAGATATCATTTTGTTCAAAATGATGAGGACTTCCCTTTAAAATCAAAAAAGTGCAAAAAAAAAATTAATTTTGCAATAAATAACTGACATGCAAAAAATAGCCGATTTTAAGTTTTTTTTTGGCTTTTTTGCAATATCAAAAAAGCTCAAATTGTAGGTTTTCAAAATCTCTACAACTTTTATTTGAGACTTTTTTCCAAAATGTGTTTCTTGGCTTCTAGGCTATATTCTTTTGAGTAATTATCAATTGATCAAAGTGAAAAAAGTGTAACTGATAACTTCATGTTCTTTTGAATATGCATTTACTTGTCATTGAGACGAAGTGATCATGATTACTTCAAGCGATAGAACTGAAACTGATAATAACTCAAAAGAATAGCCCTCTAGATACAAAAACCTGTTTTAGCCAACTTTGACCCACCTCCTCTTGGCTCCAACCTATTTTCTGCTGTTACATTTTATGTCGAGTTTATTCTTACATTGCCCTCAACACCCCTGGATAGGTCTCATCCATCTCAGAATTTACGTCAAAAACAGCACTAATTTTTGCCTATGGTTGGGACTATTATACTATAAGGACAGTCGTATAATTTTCTAACACTGTTAGAGACAAAGCAATAGCTCAGATTGCAAGAATACCAAGAGAAGTTGGAAGCTTTTCCCAAGGTAATGCACCTTCATCTGTAGACCGGTTTTGAACTTATTGGTTCACGTCAGTACAGAGCAGGCAAGCGTACCTTAACAAAGAAATCCTTTAAGCAACTTATATGAAATCTAATACAAACAGCGCCATCTCCCAGCACTCCCATGTAATCTGAGTATTTAATCTGGAAGAGATCTATATAAATATACCAAATGTGGATATAATATACTTTGCAGTTGGGTGTATAAATACAGTTATATAAGAGAAACTATTTTAGTTAACCAACTAAAAAACTTTATACTATAAGGACAGTCGTACTCTTTTTTAACACTGTTAAGAGACAAAGCCCTATCTCAGATTACTAGAATACCAACTTCTCTTGGTATTCTTGCAATCTGACACAGTGTTAGAAAAGAGTACGGCTGTCCTTATAGAATAAGTTTTTTTTTCAGTTGGTTGAGAACTAAAATAGTTTCTCTTATATAATTGTATTTATACACCCAACTTCAATATATATATATATATATATATATATATATATATATATATATATATATATATATATATATATATATATATATATATTTATGCGATTTTTCACAGATTCCTCTGTGTGAGTTGCAATAGCAGTGGATACATCCACATTATGCCGTTGTAGTGCTGAAATCATATTCAGCAAACGTACAACTATATGCAACTCCGCGTATAAGTGAAGTAAAATGCGAACAATAAATGCAAACTTCGTTCCATCATATCCTTTCCGTGTTAGAGGTTGCACAGTTTGAATAGATTGCTACAGAACACAATCCATCCATTTCCACCACCATCGAGATGATGGCCTACCTGTACTACCATATCGATGTGTTCTGTAGCAATCTATTCAAACTGTGCAACCTCTAACACGGAAAGGATATGATGGAACGAAGTTTGCATTTATTGTTCGCATTTTACTTCACTTACACGCGGAGTTGCATATAGTTGTACGTTTGCTGAATGTGATTTCAGCACTACAACGGCACAATGTGGATGTATCTACTGCTATTGCAACTCACACAGAGGAATCTGTGAAAAATCGCATAAACATATATACGCCATCCGGCGGGAGGTCGGCGAAACCGCATTCAGTATTTGCATGCTTCCTTTCGATCTGTCCTTTGCACAGCCAGGTGCATGTCGGTACCCTGATGAGTCTAGTAGAGACGAAACATGTGCCTCTGCCGTATCACTGTAGCGGGGAGGGTAAGTTTTAACTTTCTTCTCGATATGGTAGTACAGGTAGGCCATCATCTCGATGGTGGTGGAAATGGATGGATTGTGTTCTGTAGCAATCTATTCAAACTGTGCAACCTCTAACACGGAAAGGATATGATGGAACGAAGTTTGCATTTATTGTTCGCATTTTACTTCACTTATACGCGGAGTTGCATATAGTTGTACGTTTGCTGAATGTGATTTCAGCACTACAACGGCATAATGTGGATGTATCCACTGCTATTACAACTCACACAGAGGAATCTGTGAAAAATCGCATAAACATATATACGCCATCCGGCGGGAGGTCGGCGAAACCGCATGCAGTATTTGCATGCTTCCTTTCGATCTGTCCTTTGCACAGCCAGGTGCATGTCGGTACCCTGATGAGTCTAGTAGAGACGAAACATGTGCCTCTGCCGTATCACTATAGCGCGGAGGGTAAGTTTTAACTTTCTTCTCGATATGGTAGTACCGGTAGGCCATCATCTCGATGGTGGTGGAAATGGATGGATTGTGTTCTGTGGCAATCTATTCAAACTGTGCAACCTCTAATACGGAAAGGATATGATGGAACGAAGTTTGCATTTATTGTTCGCATTTTACTTCATATATATATATATATATATATATATATATATATATATATATATATATATATATATATATATATATATATATATATATATACGTCAGCTGCCTTACAGTCCTGAGAGGGATGCCCGAAAACCTTCGATTACACATCACACCCGTGAGAATATCCGACATAACATATATATATATATATATATATATATATATATATATATATATATATATATATATACATATACTGTTAAAATATAGTAAACAAAAACCAACCTTCAGGCTGCAAGTAATACAGAATTATTTACTTTGTTTTCAGGTTTACAGAAGGTTTACAGGTACTACAATATATTATTCAGTATGGACAATCTTGATGATATTAGATGTTATAGAGTCACTGTAAACCTAACAGATGAAGTTAGTCCAGGTTTTATAATAGATGATAAGGTAGTTAAATATTCCACTTTAAGAGTTTTTATACGTTATTTTTTCCCATACACCATTATAGGAATACAAAAAAAAAACAGCTTCATAGGCTAAGTGGTGCACAAAAATGCACTTTATATGCCGCCTAATAATTTCATTCTGAAAATATCTATTAATTTACTTAATTGGAGATTTTATTAAGGAGGACTTAAAAATTAGGATACCAAATTCTCAAATATTTATTTTAAGACGCCAAAATACAACACATAATACATAAATCTACCTATTTAGAATCAACTGTGTTAATGCACTAATAATGAATATAAGTTTAATAAAAGTTAAAATTGAATTAAATTTTAACAACCTTGTTACTGCTTTAAGTGTATTTTAAATTTAAAAAAAGTTAATCATTTTCTATATTAGTTATTTCTATAAAAAAGCAATCTGATTTTGCTCGATTTTAAAGTAAAGAATTTGCATTAAACTCGCGTCTGTAACGAAGGCCATTTGGCGACTGAGCTTACAGTTTAACGTGGCTTCCGAATCACGGTCACGCGGATTTCCCAGGTGGTCACCCGTCCAAGTACTAACTGCGCCCTGCTCCAGTTCACTTCAGTGACCAGACGGGAAAAGGTTTGGCCACTGAAGTAAACCCACGCCTGCTTAATTTTGAAATCATTATTACATGTTTCCTATCATACTTTTACTCGCATATTATAAGCAATAATTATCTAAAAATGTAACTTCCTTACGATAAATCGTTATCTGGCTTCAAAACGAAGTTATAAAATCCTAATCAAGCGTATTTTGGATAACCCGGTATTATTCTATTTTGCGTGAATTTAATATAATGTATAATTTGAATTAGGGACTAGAAAGCGCCATCAAACGATTGAATAGGGCAAAGAGTCGGGACTTGATTTAATATATGGTGACCTACTGAAAATGCTAGAGGAAGACCACTTGGACATAATACTGTAACTGTTTAACAAAATATATGAAATAGGAAACATGCCAGAGGATTGGCTTCAATGAGCGTTTATATCTATTTAAAAAAAATGCGAAGAATATCGTACCATTAACCTAAGGAGTCACTTTTTGAAAATATTCCTTTATATAATACACAATCGAATATATTCTCAAATGGAAAGTACGATAAGCTAAACGTAATTTGGTTTCAGGGTCACACAAAGCTCTGTTCCATTGTAAAAATTCTTAATTCATTGTAGATTATCTTGAAGAAGAACTAAATTAACGCTTGAAAGCGAATATATATATATATATATATATATATATATATATATATATATATATATATATATATATATATATATATATGTTATTTTTTTCAAACTGACTGGTCTTCAAACATGTATAGCTCGTGGAGTGAATCAACCTGGTACGACATAAACATGCGAATATGAAACCATCTGCCGCTCATGAAACATAACTGTAGCTACAGGCTCGATAACAATGATATTTCATGAAATCGAGATCTCACATATTGTTCTCGTTGCCCGTTCAAAGTGATCCGCCCGCGAACTGTTGAAAATTGATTTTAGGTGACGATATCTAGTGTAATTATTGGAAGAAAAAAAAAGTAAGTTGCTCATGATAGTATTTATTTTTAATGTGAAAAACTTGTTGCTGACGTGTTTTGATTTTTGTTGAGGATAAGTTATGAAGACAATTTTTATACGTAGCGAATAGCAAAACATTTATTTTTTTTTTAGAAAAAACGAAATTTTTTTCACCTCATAATATTCTTAATGGACCCATTATCATTACAGGAACTCTGAGAAGTTTGAAAAAATTTTAATTACCTCATAATACTGCTTCATAAATTAATTTTGTTAAATGGGTGTAACTCCGTAGAAGGGGTTAAAACTTTTCATACAAGTTACTTTTCTCTGTTTAAATTTTTAGGTCTCTCTCGTCAAATATGAACAAAAATCGATTTTCCATTCAATTTTAAAATTTTTACCTAATCTGTAAAATAAATTTTTTTACACATATTGTTCTTGGACAATGAAATCATTGGTTTTCTTCTAAGAAAGCTGAAATTTCAGGGGAAATGTCAGTGGTGTTTTGATTGGTATTGGCCTCTATGTGTAAATGTATTGGTGTTATGAAAGAAGATATTTCTGGTGAGACATTGAAATTTTGTGGAATAGATCTGCGTTGTGTGGGGTGTGGAAAGCTGTGTTCCTGTTGAGTGATGGTAGTGTTGTGTAAAAACTTATTTAAGAACCACAGAGGATAGCTATTTTCTTTTAGTATTTTATATAATCTGTTTATATATTTATGAATGAGAGTAGGATGATAAATTGATATAATTCTTTTTAATTAATTACTAGATTTATTTTAGTTTTTGTATTATGGTAGGAGTGAAAATTCATGTAACGTGCCGAATACGTCGGCTTAGTATACCAGTCCACCATTATTTCGTTATTAGTAGTCCTTATTAATTTAGTGTCAAGGAAAGGTACACTATTATTAGTTTCACAGTCTACTGTGAATTGAATGTATGGACTATATACATTGAAGATTTGTAAGGTCTCTTCAATATTGTTTTGTGGTACTGCTGTAATAATGTCGTCCACAAATTTCTTTATGAAAGGTGGTTAGTAGCCCAATTCTGGCATACATGAATTAAGTAGGTCATCCATTACATATTGAGAAATGATCGGTGATATATCAGCTCCCATAGAAGTGCCAAGAATCTGTTTGTAGAATTTATTTTATGACCTACTTAATTAATGTATCCCAGAATTGGGCTACCAACCACCTTTCATAAAGAAATTTGTGGACTACATTATTACAGCAGTACCACAAAACAATATTGAAGAGACCTTACGAATCTTCAATGCATATAGTCCACACATTGAATTCACAGTAGAATGTGAAACTAATAATAGTGTATCTTTTCTTGACACTAACAATGAAATAATGGTGGACTGGTATACTAAGCCGACGTATTCGGGACGTTACATGAATTTTCTCTCCTACCATAATACAAAAATTAAAATAAATCTGGTAATTAATTAAAAAAAAAAGAATTATATCAATTTGTCGCCCTACTCTCATTCATAAAAATATAAACAGATCATATAAAATTCTAAAAGAAAATAGCTATCCTCAGTGGTTCTTAAATAAGTTTTTACACAACACTACCATCGCTCAACAAGAATAGAGCTCTCCACACCCCCACACAACGCAGATCTATTCCTCAAAATTTCAATGTCTCACCAGAAATATCTGCCTTCATAACACCAATACATTCACACAAAGAGAGCAATACCAATCAAAATACCACTAATATTTCCCCTGAAATTTCAGCTTTCTTAGAAGAAAACCAACCCACATATTATTTCTCATTACCTTACATCAACCAAGTCACACAAAAATTGAATAAAATTCTTTCTGTGCATAATAATATAAAAATATGTGGTAAACACATATTAACGGTTGGCCAAACCTTCTCCAGACTGAAAGACATGGATAGCAACCCCAACAAATCAGGGGTAGTATACCGTTTAAAATGTATAGACTGTGACAAACATTATATCGGTCAAACATCAACTGTTTTGAAAGATAGAATCACCAGACACAGGAGTGATTGTAGATTGCAAAAGAGGACATGCATCTTATCGGAACATGTAATCGATGAGGATCACAGGTTTGATTTTGTCAGTGTTGAAGTGATCAACAAAGAAAAAAATAATAAAAGACATTTTATGGAGACAGTAGAAATTTATTTAGATGATAACTGTAATCAACAAAAGAAAAGATATTGAAAATCTCAGTGTAAACTACTCTCATCTCTTGTCCACCTTAAATAATAAAAATACAAGACAGCAGGTTTCCCAGCCTCTTGACTTCACAGTTTCTCCATTGTTTTCTACAAATTACGTAAGTGCATTTTGTCACTTCTCTATAACAACCACATTGCTAGTAGATATTTTGCAATTTTGAATATTGAGAAGGCGAGAGGTTGGGAGACTGTTTTCTAACCTTCTTTGTTCTATATAAATAATTTTCATTAATCATTTCCTTATTACTTTCTCACAATTATCACAATTTTTAAACGCAACAAGACACATAAGAACTTAATTATTCATTAAAAAAACATAAACCTTATCAATATAAAAACAAAGAAAAATTAATATTATTACATACCTAACTTATAAATTAAAATTAACATTTCTTGTAAAACATAATGATTTCACATTCAAAATTACCCCTAAAATAAAAATTTTTTCTGACATATCCCATCTACCAAAAAAAGTGTTTCAAGGATTTTCTTATCAGATAAACCTACATTCAGTACAACTAAAATGACCCACAGGATAAAATTATATATTAGTGTTTTTAAAAAATAATTTTAATAATAAAATTATGCAAAAATCAACAGTGTCCGCATGGATTTTCCGTTTTATTTTATAAAAGCCATTGATGGACTCATTTTGCACTTAAGTCTTTGAATTTAGAATCATTTTTTTATTAAACATCTTACATTGTAAATTTTAAAATAATAATTAACAGAACTGTTCTGTATTTATTTATTTATATATATATATATATATATATATATATATATATATATATATATATATATATATATATATATTTATTTATGCGGCTTTCGCGGATTCCTCCGTGTGAGATGCAATAGCAGTGGATATATCCACATTATGCCGTTGTAGTGCTGAAATCACATTCAGCAAACGTACAACTATATGCAGCTCTGTGTATGAATGAAGTAAAATGCGAACAGTATATGCAAACTTCGCTCCAACCATATCCTTTCCGTGTTAGAGATTGCACAGTTTGAACAAATTGCAAAGGAAAAACAATTTATCCTATTCCACCATCATAGAGACGGTGGCCTACCTGTACCACCATTCCGAGAAGAAAGTCAAAACTTACCCTCCCCGCCACAGTGATACGGCAGAGGAACATGTTTCGTCTCTACTAGACTCATCAGGGTACCGACAAGCACCTGGCTGTGCAAAGGACAGATCAGAAGGAAGCATGCAAATACTGATTCGGATTCCTCCGTGTGAGATGCAATAGCAGTGGATATAAGTAAAATATTTATATAATTTTACTTCATTTATACACAATGCTGCATATAGTTGTACGTTTGCTGAATGTGATTTCAGCACTACAGCAGCATAATGTGGATATATCCACTGCTATTGCATCTCACACATCCACAAAATATTTATATAATTTTACTTCATTCATACACAGAGCTGCATATAGTTGTACGTTTGCTGAATGTGATTTCAGCACTACAGCGGCATAATGTGGATATATCCACTGCTATTGCATTTCACACGCAGGAATCCGTGAAAGCCGCATAAACAAATATACGCCACCCGGCGGGAGGTCGGCGAAGCCGCGTTCAGTATTTGCATGCTTCCTTCTGATCTGTCCTTTGCACAGCCAGGTGCATGCCGGTACCCTGATGAGTCTAGTAGAGACGAAACATGTTCCTTTGCCGTATCACTGTGGCAGGGAGGGTAAGTTTTGACTTTCTTCTCGGTAAAGGTAGCCCACCGTCTCGATGGTGGTGGAATGGGATGGATTGTGTTTTATCGCAATTTATTCAAACTGTGCAACCTCTAACACGGAAAGGATATGATTGGAATGAAGTTTGCATTGACTAATCGCAATTTACTTCATTTATACACGGACTTGCATATAGTTGTACGTTTGCTGAATGTGATTTCAGCACTACAGCGGTATAATGTGGATATATCCACTGCTATTGCATCTCACACGGAGGAATCCGTGAAAGCCGCATAAACATATATATATATATATATATATATATATATATATATATATATATATATATATATATATATATATATATATATATATATATATATTTAATTTCCCCTTCGAAAATAAAAAACTTTTGTTCCTAGACTTTTTTGATGTAGGCCTTCCCATTAGAGTTATTTGCGTGCGTCGTTTAAAATGAGTCACTGTATTATATATATATATATATATATATATATATATATATATATATATATATATATATATATATATATATATATATATATATATATATATATATATATATATATATATATATATATATATATATATATATATATATATATATATATATATATATATATATATATATATATATATATATATATATATATATATATATATATATATTTAATTTCCCCTTCGAAAATAAAAAACTTTTGTTCCTAGACTTTTTTGATGTAGGCCTTCCCATTAGAGTTATTTGCGTGCGTCGTTTAAAATGAGTCACTGTATTTATATATATATATATATATATATATATATATATATATATATATATATATAAATACAGTGACTCATTTTAAACGACGCACGCAAATAACTCTAATGGGAAGGCCTACATCAAAAAAGTCTAGGAACAAAAGTTTTTTATTTTCGAAGGGGAAATTAAATATTAACCTTCATTTTAACCTTGAACTTGACCTTCAAGGTCATTTGAAGGTCACGTTAATTTTTCCAAATGGGAATCTCTATTTTTCAGAAATGGAAAATGGATAATATTTCCTTTCTAACCATATAAATAACACAAAGGATCAAATGAAATATACAAGTTATTTGAATGTAACTAATTTTAAAAGACGCGCGCAAATATTTCTAATGGAAAGGCCGAAGTCAAAAAAAAGTATAGGAACAAATGTTTTTCATTTTCAAAGTTAAAATCAAATAATGACCTTTAAGGTCAAGTTGATTTTTTGACTTCTGTAAGTGATTTGCCTCTTTATGTTATTTATAGGGTTGAATACGAAATTTTCCCCACTTTCCATTTCTGCAATGAAAAATGAGAAATCCAATTTGAAAAAATTAACTTGATCTTAAAATGACCTTGAAGGTCACGGATCAAGCCTTGCCGAAAATATTTAAAAAATCAATTTTTGCCGGTTTAGTATAGTATTCTTATAGAAAATTACTTTTTTATACTTGTGTTTTTTTTAGGTTCAAACCTTGCCTAACTTATTGTTGCACTTGTCATATTAAACCCTCCACTGTCAATTCAAACGGGTTTTGGCTGCGATGGGGTAGAAGCAACAAATAGCCTCAAGTTGTTCCAAAGTGAAGAAAGCCTCAAACCTGTAAATTTTATGGGACATATAAAAATTCTGGATTCATTTAAAAAAAAATTCATATCGAAACCAACAAATATCATGTCTATTAAGTACGATTTTGACATGAATTATGAAGTAGTAATTGCTACCAAGCGAATGGAGAGGGATTACCTCGACTAGAGGATTCAATGGTATGGTTTCCTGATGGATCCAAGGTGGGAAGAGTCGGAGTGGGAATATCAAGCACAAGTTTTGGACTTGCCAAATCCCTAAGAAATACCCTCACTATATTCCAAGCAGAAATGCACGCAATCCAAATCTGCGCTAACGAGTATCTCAATAGAAACACTAAGTAGACCCAAAATATACATATTGTCTGAAGCCAAGGAGGGCTAAAAAATCTCAGGTCAAACATCTACGAATCTAAGTTGGCTTGGAGCTGCCGGCAAGCCCTAAGGCAATTGACAAGGAACAGGGTAACCCTGATGTGGGTGCCAGTGCACAAGGGAATCGAGAGAAACGATGAAGCGGATAGCTTTGCAAAAGAAGGGGCAAAAACTCCTTTTCTTGGCATGGAACCTTTCTGTGGACTTTGGTAGTCCACATAACAGAGAAGCTCCGGAGCTGGAATAAAAATCAGATAAAATTAAGATGGAATAAGACGCCTAGTCTCGGACAAGCGAAAAAATTCATAAATCCAACGTCAACGAACGCAAAAATACTTCTCGATTTCCCAAAAAGGAATATTCGAGTAATAACAAATATCTTCACAAGACACTACCCTCTAAGATACTATCCCAAAGAAGAATGGGCCAGATAATGGGACTGTCAACCCCACCAAAACCACCTTAGTCCTTTACAAGGAAAAGAAACCTTAACCTGAAACAGAAATCCGATTAAATTGTATACAGATGGATCCAAAACAATGGAGGGAACTGGAATAGGACTGTATTGACCCAGAACCAGGCACCATGAAAACTTGTGCCAGTCACTAAGCATCTTCCAGGCGGAAATACACGCCATCAGGAAATGCATTTAATTCAGCCAAAAGAAAAACTATCGCGAAGGAGATTATTATCATGTCGCATAGTCAAGCATCATTGCGCTAAGTTCTCAAGTAATCAGTTCCGAGATGGTCTGGGGTGCCTAGAGGACCTAAACAAATTAAGTAAGACTAATAAGGTCACCCATCTGTGGGTACCGGGAGACACATCGAGGTAGAGGGAAATGAAACAATAAACAAACTCGCAAAAAAAGGAGCTGAGACAACATTTCTGGGGCCCGAACCTTTCTGTGGAATTAGCAGCAGTGTAATGCTGGAAGAACTGAAAAAAGAGGAAGAGAACGGAAGATCCAATTACTGGACGGATCTGCAAGGAATGAGACAAGCAAAGATACTTCTTGGGAACTATGACCAGAAGAGAATCCTGACGAGGAATTGCCACCTGCAAGTAGGAGGACGAAACTTCTCTCCATATCTTTTCAAAGTGCAGCGCTTTAGATAACCCTTGAATGCGGTTTTTGGGAACTCACCAAATAGAAAGGGAACTATCTACTTTGAAGCCGTCCCACATCCGGTCCTGAGGGAAATAGGATTGGAGTACCTGCTTTAGTCAGTAAGGTATCCCAACGATTTGGCAGCAGAAGGGGAACACAATAGATCTATTAGATCGCGGTCCATTGATCCCCATGTCTACATACCATCACAAAAAAATAAACAAGAATGAGAGTGATATTTGCCGTTTCTGCGATAGGGTAACTGAATGCTATGAGAATGCATGGTACTGTTCTGCAAGTTTCTTAAATTTCTGGAAGGCATCCCCATGACGCCTGAAGAAGCAAAAAAAATCTACCCCCAGAAGAATAATAGACTTTATGAAAAATCTAAATATCCCGGGCTTATATTAGATCAGGGCAACGAACAAAAGATCTTATAGGTCAAAGTGCTGTAGAGAGGTAAAAAAATCCTTAATGACCCACTCGCAATCAACATAAAATAGCTTGCACAATGGATAAAAAAAAAATGACAGATAGCATTGATGTCCACTAAGAGACACTTTATCTGATGTTTTTTCTTCAGCTTTTTAAAATCTTACAAACAACTTTACATCATGATTAACTAAACAAATATTTTTGGTTAATTTTTGTAAGTCTAAAGTATGCTTAATAAATTAATAAATATTATGGATACTTACATGGTTTTTATGCAAATTAATACAGTTCGGTCCAGACTTTCCAAGTAAACCAGGTCAACATCATAGCCGTCAAACTAGTAATAAAATTATCAACTACAGTAACCCCAACATACAAACTAACTGGCGTCTTGGGAAGTTCCTAAAAGTTGAGAATTTTTTACAATATTTAAAAGTCTTGATTAAGTGGTACAATATCTTCAGTAAAATCCAAAAATACACTTACTGCTTTCTGTATTGCTCTATGTAATACGCAATTCGGGTCTTCAAGGTAACAGTGGAATAATTCATCTATCTAAAATAAAAATTTATAAATTATTAGGCATTATGTCTTACCCTGCCCAGTGATAAAAAATATTAAACAATTCCCACAATTTTAAATGGCATATGAAGGCTACACAAATTAATGGGACCCGAATTTCAAATAACCATTCCTTTACAAAATTTCCCTAAGGAACTAAATTTGTTTATTTTCCTGATATTTCTTGGCAATTTTGGGGCAATTGTGTAAGTGTAATATCCTGTTTTCACAATTTTTGTTATCAAAAGCGGCTGTTTATACTTGTCACTTTTTAATATAATACCTTACGAATATTAGTTTTAATTAATTATTCTGAGTTTATTAAATGTTCCCCTTTAATCATGATTAAGGCTGAGGTTCTTGCCTTGCATATCTGAAATAAATACTGCACAAACGTTTGATAGGAAGAAGTAGGACACTTCCGTGAGCACCCCGATCCCCTTGATCGTAATAATAAATAACTTTGACGTAATCTATACTGGTGTGGTGAGGAGGCTTTAAACTGTATCTATACAGAAAATTATAAATGTGTATCTATTGTGGAATTTTTGTATTCGTGAAAAATGAACTTGAATACAAGACTGTTGATTTTAAAAAATAGTGTAGGTAGTTGGATTCTGCATTTTGCGCCGCAAAAATCAGTTCTGGTAAGATTTTAGTCATAACTTAATATAGGTCTTACAGTTGTTGCGTTAACACATTTCTAGGGATGCTGGATGAGCTTCTTACTACAACAGATATAATAGCATAATCATCCTCAGAGATTTTAATACAAATTTTTTAAGACCCTCTACTAACTTATCCAATCTGGTCTTGGTCAATGAGAGCTTTCGTATGACCGCTAGTATATCCACCTGTACTAGGATACCTGACAGATCTGCAAGCTGTATAAATAAGTGTCAATGATCTTATGCATTTCCGACCACTACGGTCAATTTATCCAGTTAAATTTTAATGTAAATTAAAATTATTCACTTAAAAGTAGGAACATAAATAATAGTTCCGTTATAAATATAAATATAGCCCTGGAGAGCCTAAATTTGTCAGTGTTTTTCGATTCAAATGATGTGGAGTTTATGTCTGTTTTCTTAACCACTAGCTGTCAACATAATAAATAATAAAGCAATTGTAAAATTGCATACAGAAATTGTATTCATAACTCAAACAATAAGTCTAAAAGTGTTTTTAAAATCATCAATTTAAAAAGAAATGTAAATAAGTCCATCAATTCCATCATTCCATTTAACTTATGCTAATTTTGACAATAATTCAATAACTTCTCATTAATGAGGATACAATAAATGAAATGATTAGCTTTATCTCCCTAGCTTTGAAGCCTTTTGTTGTTTACCTATTCATCAGAACGAGGTTCTGAACGCTATAAACTATACAAAAAGTTCATCTTCCTATGAGATATATGATATGAGTAGTACCATTTTTTAAAAGAAACGTAAGTAATTTTTTCGAAAAAGATAATTTAGGTAACGATCTACGATATGGGCGAGGGTGGGAGGGGGAGAGGGAGTTTAATATTGTACTTAAATCTTTTCTAGAATGTTCCTCTTTATATTCAGTTACTGAATATTCTTATGTAAGTTTACAAATTAATGTTTGTTAAATTATTTTTCTTGTATTATAATTTCTTTTTCTATATGTTTTTTGTACCTATGTATAGCAAACCTAGTGCAAACTATGCTTGTACTCTTCTTTAAGATTGCTACAATTCGTAGTTAAAAAAACGTAGTCAATAAATTACGTCTAAATCTATGTCTAATACAATGGATTTTTGTATGTAAACATTTAAAAAATAACCTTGGCAATCTAAGATAATAAATAGCTGTGAACAAAAAAATATACCTAACTCTTTTCATGGCTTTAAACACAATAAAACCGATATCTGTCGAAAACTAGAGAGTGTTCTCCTTGTCCGGAGGCATTATTACAAAAATCAGAAACAGATTGTCGGACAATGCTGTTAATGCTCTGATTTTCTTAAAATACTATCTTATAAAATCAGCAAGGAAGTCTAATTACTAGTTCATTATATTATTTACATGGATGAGACTGTTTAATGAATTTAGGTTTTACGCCAAATATAAACTTCATCTATCAAGAATTAAATTAAATATGAATTAAAAACAAAATAATAAATTCACTTTGTAATTATAAAACCACTGAAATTTAGATTTTAAATAATTTATTACCTGTATTTTATCATATAGACTTTCTTCATTAAGTTTCTTGATACGTTTTGTATATTTGAGTATTATTTCTAAATTTATTTCAATATTTCTCTCACAATAACGATCGGAGAACATATGTAATAATGGTTAATTTAAGAAACTTATTTATTTGAAAAAGTAACTTGACAACTTTCATATATTTTTTACGACGAATTCTCTCGTAGAATTAGCATTATCGACTGAACTAGGGCCTGTTGTGTGTTTGGTGATTAAAGTGATAAAATTTTTATTTATATTTAGAAAGGTGTTGATAAATAGTGTGACTTCCTACTTCTTAGTAGACACACCCATTATATGCTATCTTTTTCTAATTGCATTATTTAAATTAGTATAACATGCTAGTCAGTACGTCAACTGGATACAATAACCGGCAATAAAGGGAAAATAATTTCTAGTTACCTAAATTATTATGTTATTTTCAATATGTAAATAATATCTAACAATGTTTACTGATAAAAATAACGTTTTAAATAATTTTTTTGCTGAAATTAACTATAAACTTCGCATTTGTAATAATGTCTAGTACTTAAAAATACTCAACGGAAAGCAAAAAGACTAAAAACAAAATTAAATAAAAATACTTATGTTTCTCAAACAAGAAAAAAGCCCCTCCCCCACCAACCATAAACGGTCAAACTGGTTGTTGTTTAAATTTACTGGTATTATCGAAGTTTACTTACCTAAACAACAAACGTAGTAACTTTGAAACAGGTGGAGATGATTGAGTTTTATAACAAGAAGAAAGATTAATTAGGTATATTACTTAGATGCTCCCACCCTAAAAACCTTAAGCGAGAAAAGAAACACTACCTATTGAATGGAACAAGTGTATTGCTACGATTTCAAGATTTTTCAATTATTATTTAAGTTAAATATTTCTTGTTTCAATTTTAATGCTAACATAATCAGTTCAACCATTTTCAAGAACAAGGTGCCAAATATTTCCGTAATAAGGGTCCAAGAAGCAATATGACCCACTAAACAGCACTGCTGAATAATGCATCGACACACTAAAACAAAAACTTTTCGTGACTGCAGAACGGTTAAAGAAACCAGCAATGACCGAAAACGAGACAATACCCTTTTTGAGCGATCGGAAAGGACTTTTATCGGAAGTTAAACTTTTTAAGAAAAATAGCAGATAATAGATACCCGAATAAAGAATAAGAAGAGTTTTGAAGAAGTCGACTAGCTACAAACACCCACTGCAACATCAACGCTGGCTGGATCAATGAACAGCATCAAATCTGCCAGGATTACAGTCAAATACAATTCGCGCCCTTCACCACCAAGGAAATCACTATCATCGTTAAGGGACTTCATAACTGGAAAGCCCCGGACCTTAATCATGTCCAGAACAATCGTCTTAAAAAGTTTTGGTGTATGCACCAACGACTGACTGTTCTGATAAATGTTTTCCTTGATCCACAGAAAATATTATTGTTTCTTACAAAAGGAGCTACGTATCTATTACCAAAAGATCAGCATAATATACAAGATCTAGCCAAATATCGGCCAATCACCTGCCATTCTAGGCTATACAAGGTGATCACATCCTGCTTGATACAACGTAACCTTGCACAGTGCGAGCCAAACATCACTGCAATTTAGCTAAAAGGATGTGCCAGAAGGGTAATGAGTTTGCAAGTTGCAACTTATGATCTATTCGGTCATCTACAATCAGGCCTATACCAACCGGAAGAACTTTTTCGTCGCCTACGGGGACTACTAATAAGCCTTCGACTCAGCACCACATGACTGGCTGGCAGTTATATTCAAAATATATAGAGTCTACGTATATATTGTGTCCTTTCTAGAACACCTTATGGGAACTTGGAGAACTAGGATCCAAATGAAAACACCTTCCAGCAAGAACATCGAGACAGACACAATCCCAACACAAAGGGGAATATTTCAAGGACCGACCAGATACGGTTTCAGTATTAAGAACAATCGTGAAGAGGTGGTAAGACTAAATTATCTTCTGTATATGGATGATCTTAAATTGATAGCTGCCACCAGAAATCAGCTGAAATAAATGCTTTAAATTGTAGAGGAGTTCTCCGGGGATAAACGAATGCTGTTCGGCCTTGATAAATAAAAAAAGATTAAACACAAGTAGAGAAAAATACAACCGGGGGCATTTGAGATGCTAAACCGTCAAACCATTGCAGCAATGGAGGTACAACAGACTTTGTCATGAAACAGATACAAAGAATTGATCAACGAACTATGAAGACCGAATTAACCAACGAATTCATAAAACGGGTAACCAACGAATTCATAAAACCGGTAAAGCAAGTACTGCGAACGAACCTAAACAGAAAAAAATCTATTTAAGGCACTCATCACCCATGCGTGCTCGATATACAGTTTTTTAGGATTGTCAAATAGAGCAGGACGGATATAAAAAATATGCAGAGGAAAGTGAGAACACTACGGACAATGACATTACGGAGGAAGAGCATTAGTAGATATAAGTAAACAATTGGATCGGCAACTAACAAATCCACACTCATTTCTTCACAGGCTGGCAGAGACTTTTGACTACGTCGGGAAATATATGAGGCAAACGATTCAACACCTCTGGGGTTGAGGGACCATGAATTGACTTCTCATCATGAATTAGACCAAGAGAAGCTTCGAGCCTGGCTACAGAAGTTCCTTCACGAACGACACCCAAATGAGGTCAAAAAGGAAAATATCGACAAACTAGCGTCGAACTACTGGTTAATCTCGGAGCAAACATTTTCTGAAACCGAAGACTTTCTACTAGCTATTCAAGATCAGGCCATCCGAACAAGAAACTATCTGAAACACATAATCAGAGATCCCCCGATCCAGAATGACTAATGCCGATACGAATGCCGAATATCAGAGACAATCCAGCACATACCAGTAGTATGCCAAGCATTTGCTGCACCGGAATACAAGGAGAGACATGATTCAACCGGTAAGATCATCCATCAAGAGTTGGCAGAAAAATTCAAAATGATGAAGCAAGAGAAAGTGCCATACTATAAATAGAGCTTGGAGCCTATACTGAAGAACGAGTTCAAGCTGTATTGGGATCAAACCGTAATTACGGATCATACAGTTTCACATAACAGACCAGACCTCATTTTATTGATTAAAACATCCAAGGAAACAACACTAATAGAAGTCTTCATCTCTAACAACAACAATCTAAGGGACAAACATAATGGGATGATCTCCAAATGCAGAGACCTGGAGGTACAAATAGATACGCACCCAGTGGGAAATGAATAGCGTCCGGGCGATCCCCATAATCCTATCTACATCCGGCGTAGTATCGAAGAGTCTTCTCCTTAATATCAAGAGATTAGGACTTAGCGAACACCTGTATATGGCCATAAAAAAGGCAGTGCTACTTAGGGCCGCTCGAACTGTACAGAAGTTTATGAGAAATGCAGAGGATCATAACATAACCTAAGGTCCGACAACATAGAAAGGATCCCCCAAAAAGTTCCATCTTTTTGATATCCAAGTATATCTGGAATGTTTTCCTGAAGGAACGTGAGAGTCGTTTGCCTAATAAGGGGCGTACAAAGGACTGAATACATCGATTTCCGTGAATCTTTAGGCCCAAGGTTTATCAATAAGGTATTTGTTTCTGTCAACACGCCCTAATAAAAAAAAAGTAGGGTCTGAGATGGGGGGCGAGCAATTTATGTTAATTAATGCGACGTATGCTATTAATTTCTGAATTTTCAACAGCTCGAAGACGAACAACAGGCCAGAGATGACGACGATGTCGATTTTGAGTTCAAACATTAAGAAGAACCACTGAACAATGAGCATATTCCTCTATCCTATAAGAGGAAAATAGTGAAATTCGTCGAGCAACCCCTAACCTTATTCTTTTATTAGAGAAAAACGACTACCAGTCGGATATACATTTGGCCCCAAGTAACCGAGCCTCAAAGTTTCATGGGAATCGGTGTACTTAGTCTCTTAGACTCACCTTCTAAGCCAATGGGAAAAAGGTCTTGAACAAATGGACTATAAAGACTAGAAAAATGTCGACATATTAGTGTTGAACTACTGGTTGACGTCACGCCAGATGTTTCCTGAAACCGAAAGCCAAATGCAGAGACCTAAAGGTAAAAATACCTAGACAGTGAAGAATAAGAATGTATATCGTCCGGACTATCCTCACAATTCTGTCAACAACCGACGTATTACCGAAAGGTCTTGTGCTTAATATCAAGGGATTGGACCTTAGCGAACACCTGTATTAGGTTATGCAAGAAGCTGTGCTACTTGGGACCGCTCGAACTGCCAGGAAGTTTATGGAAAATGCACAGGTCCATAACGTCACCTAAGACTCGACAATATGGAAAAGGCTCTCACAGAACTTCATCCTTATGACATCTAAGTATTTCTGAAATGAGTGAATCTTTTCTGGGGTACGAAAGCCGTTTGGCTACGCTTATGAAATAATAAAGGTCTTCTATTAATAAACAAAAAAATTGATACAATAAAAATTACATTCTGAAGGGGAGATTCAATTCATCGAGTCTCAAGTACTTAACCCCAATTTAGCAAAACAAAATACATTAAACCTCTAATTAACAAAATAAAAGTAACAGAACGGCAACGAACGATCCCAAATGAATCTACACTTATTTAAGAAACTAAAAGGAAATATATATAATTACGAGGAGCAATAAAAGTAAAGAAACAACCAAATGGTGACTGTTCAGAAATCATTTTCTTTTGAAGTTTTTGTTTAAGTTTTTAAGATAAAGTTCTAGCTTTACACACTTCAACCCACCGAAGATGTGGCGTCAACGTAACCTTAAAACGAATATTTAAATTATGAACCCTTGCGAAAGCGTACCTTATTGTATAAATATGGTGGTGTCTTTGTTTTAAGAATTGTAAAGAAAAAACAGCAGAATGCAATACACTTCTGTTTGTCATATTAAGCCAGATATTACCTTTTAAAGCATGTCTAATCTGCTCATATTCCCAACACCATAAATTAGTCTTTAGCAAAAATTCTGAAGTTTTATGAATTTCTCTAAAGTCAGTATACTTTAAAAATGGCCCATAAACGGTATCACAGTAGTTAACTTCGCTTCACACAAGTCTCTTAAAAAAACCTTTTAAATTCATATATTCTTTTTGCAAAAGTTTATTAACGTACTTGTGTAAACCTCAGATTCTGATCCAAAACAAGCCTTAAACTTCAAGCATCTATTTGAGAGTTCTGCATCATCTTAACGTAATCACTCAAATTATATTTTTAGGATATTAAAAATCAGGATTATATAATCCCAAAACTTTTTGGTTGGAGAAATTCTGTAAATACTTTTCATTTTGTTAATTTTCAACTTGCAAATTGTGATCGAACTAAAATATTGACAATTACAACAAACCATATGTGGTCTAAACCAAATCACCAATTATATTTTTTATCAAGGTTGTGTGAATTAATGGAGTATTTATGAACATATATAAAATAATAGTTTAACAACCAATACATGAATTTGGACACTAAAAAATAAACAAATTAACTTACCAGCGACAAATCCACTGACAAATCACCAGTATAGTTCTGATCTAAAACTTCTTGATAAACGGTTTTAGCAACCATTTTTGCCACTTCCTCGGCATACTTTTGCACGCTGTCATCAAGTATTTTACTTCCATTGTAATATTCATATGAAATATGCGAAGCATTGTCATATAAGGAGTTGTAGAAGTGATTTCCATATAATGACTCGTGATTAGTTAAAACCAAACCTTGAATAGTCGTGTTTCTGCTTATGAAAGTATGGAGGGAAGAGGGAGGCAAGCTGTTACGGACCGCTGATAAATGTACAGTTGGGTCACTGGTGATTTGCAACCTTCTGATAAATTGAGATACCTGAAAATAAATATGTAAATATTTTAAAAACTTAAAGAGCACCGAGCATTTTTTGTATGTCATCTTTATTAGTTGTCGCTTCTCATTTTTTTCATTATGTTAAAGGTTGCGATCAACGACTGCCCGACAGCATACTATTGGGAAGGAGCGTGTGGACAGGACTTTAAAATTAATCACAAAAAACAAAATGCTTCTGACAGAGCGTAACTAAAATAACGAGGAAGTTATTTTCATAAGACTTTATTCTGGAATATGATTGATTCTGGTGTGGTGTAATAATACTGTTAGAACTAATTTTAAGAGACATGCAAAACAGGTATCTGTTTTTCTCCTAATTTGAAATGCAAATAAATCCAAAGTATAAGATTCTATCACTAGACAAAGCTCAAATCTACTGCAGCAGTTTTAGCTACAAGACTGAAATGTTTTGGCTAGAATTGGGACCCTTTAGGGGTCATTGAAACTTCGACTAGCGCGAAGCCGAGCGTTCCTACTGGTTATTTTAGTTTCACTATGCTTCCTCCATAAAATTAAAGCAAAAATTTGTTTTCCCATCACGAACTTAGTCAAACATAAAAAATGGCAAGTTTAACTGGTAGGCGTCAAAATGGCACCGTGCAATTATTATTGGAATAAAAGTTACGTGGTTTTTCATAGACGTCGAAAGTATATAATATTATAACGGATTAATGCAGAATGATCATGCAAGTTTGTTGAATGGGTTAGGCGGCGCCGTCCGTAAGAGATCTTCAAGATATCTAAGGAGGTGCATTCGCTACCACGTGGTTGAAATGAAGTGTAATATCCAATATTTGACAAATTAAATTGAAAAACTTGGGAAAAACAATATAATTTAAAAAGAAATAGTTGTCAAGGCATTTATCACTGAAATAAAAAATATTGTAAAAAAATAAATACAGAACTTCATTCGACTCATTTAAATTAGCTGATTTTTGACTTGTTCTGTACAAATTGAGATTTACGAACCTCTTTAAGACATGTCGTTAAAGAGGAAATTTTAATTTTTGCATTAGTAAGCATTCTTCATGTAATAGTATAAATTTAGTTCATTCAAGTAGCTATAAAGAAGATTATACACATCATAAAAGATACTACATTCATTTATGTGTGTGTGTGTGTATGTATGTATGTATGTATGTATGTATGCATGTATGCATGTATGCACGTGTACACGTGTGCACGTATGCACTTATGCACGTATGCATGTATGTATGTATGTATGTATGTATGTATGTATGTATGTATGTATGTATATATATATATATATATATATATATATATATATATATATATATATATATATATATATATATATATATATATATATATATATATATATATATATATATATATATACTGTTGTGGAACTAACATCTTACCACCGCTTTCCGGCAAAACTGGACTTAAATGGAGGTCCAAGTTTGTGGAAAGTACAAGAAGGATGTCTGGGAAAGATACCAGTGGATCTCACTGATGAGTCCACCACCGGTATCGGGACGAAACATCCGTACATTTTAGGTGGCCGCAAATATTAGATTGTGATTATATGTCTATAACACCAGAGACATGATTGCAACAATATCACATAATTAATTAATTTGAATTATTTCAAAATATCAGTGGGTTAAAGTTTTCATATTGATTGTATTCTAATCTTAAATTTTATGTTTTTTTTTTGTAATCAATATCTCAGTAAACCCCACGGTAAGCTAAATATTTTATTGCAGAAAAAAATCTGTATGTTTCAAAATGCCAATTTTTATTTTTTTCAATCTCATCTAATGGTAATATAATACCTAACTTTTTAAAATTGAATTCTGAAAAATTTACACGGTAAGGATATCGAAATTCTGCGATGGTACAGATTACGACCTAAACTATTATTAGAAAATTGATTTTCATCATGATCTAATATTTTTTATTTAACATGGACAGCGATTGAACCTCCTTGACAAAGCTGTCAGGACCCATTTGAGATCTTGAAACTAGGAAATGTAATTTAACAGAAAATACATAAAGTTCAAGAATAATCTGCATGAGCGCACACTTTAGATTTTTGAATACATTCAATAGGAGAAGATTGATCCATTTTAAGACTTTGTAAACTTATTTATTCTGAAAGAGTAAGGTTAGACTGTTTCGGATATAAACACAAAGTTACCAAATCACACTACTTATGACCAGCTGATTTAAATGAGTCAAATGAAGTTCCGTATTTATTTTCTTTATAATTTCTATTTCAATTACAAATGCTTTGCAAAAAAAGTATTTTAATTTAATTGTCAAATATTAGGTACTACACTTCATTTGATTCATGCAGTACCGAATGGACCTCCTTAAAAAAATAACTGAAGTTATAATTAAATTTTATCAAGCCGCTCTTACGACCAAAAGTAAATTCGCCGATTGATCTTGAAAATTATTAATTTTTTCCACATGAGATTTTACACTTAACGTGTGTAGAATTTGGATTATATTCAAAAACAGTATAATATCTAAAGTTTAGAATTTAAAGAAGGGAGCTGACGTTTATTGTTGGTATATCCCGAGGTGTCAAAAATATTAAACTATTTTCCGCAGTTAAATTGGATTTGATTATGTACACTATCAAAGAATATTTTTAAGCTTTATAAATAATATTAATACGCCACTTAAAACAGTCTAAAAAACGGTCTTTCAAGCGGAAATTTATTCTATTTTGCAATGCGGCCATCCCTGTAAGAAGGACATAAACAATATTGCCTCTGGGGTCCAATATAGCAGCTTCAAGAAGGGTGTCTGAATGCAGATAGATACTTGATAATCTACAAAGAATGGCTCTATAATTAGATTCGTGTGGATCTCGGGTCAATACAATGCAATACAATACAATGATTTATTGTGTTGATATAAATGCAAATCTGCTTACACTTGTCAAAATTTTAAAGTAAAAATTTAAATCTAAACTAGACTATAGTTTATATAGGAGGAAGTGATGATAATTCATAATATACAATACATTACACACTGAATAAAACTAACACATTTAAAATACATGTTTGTAAATTACTTTGTCACAATCTAAAATTTTACATAGTTCACAAATTGTCAGCTATGCTGTCCCTAGAAAATTCTGGTTTCTGATAGTAAGCCTTAGAAATCAATAGAGTTTTGATTCTGGGCTTCAATTTTCCAAATTCCAGGTTTCTTTTATGTACTGGTAACTTATTATACAATTTCGGTCCGTAAAAATGAACTCCGTTCATTGATTTATTTAATTTTAAATACCCAATATCAATGTCTTGTCGGTTACGAGTCAGATGTATGTGAGCAGAGAACTTTTGTATATTTGTTTTCAAGTAAATTAGACATTCGTAAATAAACAGGGAACTCAAAGTAAGGATTCGATAGGTAATAAACAGAGGTTTGCGATGACTTCTGCAGTGTACCCCCGAGATTGTTCTGACCAATGCTTTCTGTATCCTGAAAATTAGGAGTTGATTTCCACAATGACCCCAAACTAGAATCCCATATTGTAGATGGGTATGGAAAAAAGCATAGTATGCCAGACGTACCATATCAAATGTGACCGTTGTTTAATTGTTTTAATATGAGTAGACTTGTAGATAATTTTGTGATGCTCTCAAGGTGGGCTGACCAAGTAAATTTAAAGTCTATATAAAACTTCAAAAGTTTAACCGGTGCTGTAATGTCGGCATCAGACTTTAAGGTTATTTTCAAATGTTGGGTCTTTTCCTCATTAAGTTTTAATTTATTGGACGAAAACCACTTTTCAGCTAATAAATGTGTATTTTGAGTCAAAATATTAAATGTAGCTATATCATCCGATGTGGTTATCAAGGATGAATCGTCGGCGAAAAGGCAGGCGTCACTCTCCAAGAGATTACAAGAAAAGTCGTTGGCGTATATTATAAAAAGAATAGGTCCCAATATGGCTCCCTGTGGAATTCCATACTGGACCCGCTCCGGAGAGAACTGTTGATTGTTAAACTAGTCGAATTGGGTCCTCTCTGAGAGGTAGGATTCAATTAAAGACAGAACCTTGCTTGTGTCTGACGAAGGTAATCGTAAACAAAACAATCAACAGCTCTGTTTAAGTCACACAAGGTGAGTGAAGCAAGCTTGCCCTCCTCCAAGGCGACAGATAACATTTTCATCATTTGGACTATGGCCAGTGTTGTAGAGCGATAAGGATGGAATGTATATCGTGATTTCACAAAAAAATTACGTAGCCCAAAAAAAATCATCAATCGATTTTTCATGACCGATTATATTATTTTCAAAGCAATAGGAATTCGTGATGTGTAAAGCAGTTCAAGAATAGACCTTAGAGCAAATTTATTAGGATATTACTAAGGCCAAATATATTTCGGAAAGAAGAATCTTCAATTGTCGACTACGTCAACAATTTCTTCGGGAGTGATGAACTCGAAAAAATAGAGATAAATTCCGCCGACAACTTCAACTTTTTGAACGTATTCTAGAGGTGACACATCAGATGGGGGACAACCTAGTATTATAGTGAAAGCAATACTTGCAAAGTAGTTGCTAAAATTTTCAGGTGTAAGATCTACTTGATTTTACTTGGTTTAGCGTTTTGTTTTATAATTCGCCATGCAGCTCTGTTTTTATTGTTATATCTAAAAAGATACTGACTTTTCACATTTTGAATTTCAGTTCTATAAGTTTTTCCAGTGCTCAATAAATAAGATTATTTCTTATTTTAAAAATTTTCTTAAGACGTGTAGTCTATTTATAATTATTTAAGTTTCTCCTTAAACCAATCTATTTTAGGAGTTACTTCATTTACAAATTTAGGGGGTTTTCTCTGGAAACGCGATGGTGTAGTAAAATTGAATGTGATTTATAACTGACGGCGCGTCCGAGTCAAAATTGAAAACCATTTAAGGCCGCCTAACATTTTTAAAAATACTCTTTTACTTTTTTGTGTAACATTCCTTGTTAGTTTGAACAATGGAGGGGGAGTGTTATAATCTAGATTAAATTTAAAGGACTGAACATAGTGGTCCGAAATATTAAGAGTTACCGCTCTAGCCGAGTATTTCTCAGGGTCTATGTTGCATATTATGTTATCAATACAAGACTTCTGCATGTAAGTTACCCTAGCAAGTTCGTTTATTGTTGCATGGAAGCCATATGATGTAAGCAAATTTGTCAGCGACAGTGTGTTATTACATTTTTACTGAAGTCCACATTGAAGTCACCACACCTCTTTTTATCCCATTCCGTTAGTAACTCCAGTAATGTGTAAAAACATTTTTCTGAATGTTTCAAAATGGCAGAATGGGCTTCTATAGATGCACAACTAGAATGATATTTCATCATATCATATAATATAGTTCGTTCTTCAACCGATACAGACCTGTTTTTAATCGCTCCGGTAAAAAGTGTTTAATAGGTAAGTCAAAAAAATATATTTACAGTTGGATCCGGTAGAGTGTAGAAAACGAACTTTAAATCGACATTATTCAATCGGATCGCTTTCAAATCAAGAAATAATTAAAATTGTGAATAGTTAGTATCTTTTTAGATATAACAATAAAAACAGAGCTGCATGGCGAATTATAAAATAAAACGCTAAAGCAAGTAAAATCAATCAGATTCCTGTGATCTTACACCTGAAAATTTCAGCAACTACTTTGCAAGTATTGCTTTCACTATGACATTAGGTTGTCCCCCATCTGAGGTATCACCTCTAGAATACGTTCAGAAAGTTGAAGCTGTCGGCGGAATTTATCTCTATTTTTTCGAGTTCATCACTCCCGAACAAATTGTACATACGAGGTGAAAAATGATTACAAAAGAGTCCTTAAAGAAATTGAACAGAACCTAAACAAAGATAAAAATCCTCAGACATTCAAAAATGTATAAAGGTTACAGGGAGGTGGTATCCTATACAGAACAACAAACTCAATTGAAGGAAACCCTGAAATTTAGCCATAATTTTGAGATCAAAGAAATCCAGAACACCGACCCAACGATAATATTTCCGGGAATCGAAAAAGGATATAAAACGGAAGAATTCGTGGCAACTCTAATTAATGAAAATCCTGGAATGCAGCAGAAATTTGGTGAAAAAATTAAAATTAATACAAAAAAAGATTGTCGAAATAAACAGAAGGAAAACTGGATCCTACAGAAAAATCCCATGATATTTAAATGATTGATAAAAAATGAAAAACTTACCTTTGACCTAACAAAGAGTGTATGTACAAGAATATTTTAATATTCCTATCTGTTATAAATGCTGTTTATTTGGACATGTCTCAAAATAGTGTAGAGGAGAAGTCTTCTGTCATAAATGCGGTGACAAACATGAGGGAAAAGAGTGCCCAGAAAACACCAATGGACTGTCCAAACGGCAAACGGTTGAAGTTAAAAGATCGGATACACTCAGCAAGAGACCCAAAGTGTCCAACATTTCGAGACAAAATTGAAAAATACTATAAATTATGGACAAGCTACTCAAGATTTTTTTTAGGATAAATAAAAAAGGAGCCCTAAAAAGTAATTTTTGTATAATTCACCAAAATGTTCAGTCAATTGGAAATAGTGTGGAACTTTTAGAACTTTTGGATAATAATTCAGAGTGCTTTTGTTTGTGTATTACCGAACATTGGCAAACATAAGAATAACTCAAAAACTATGGAATAACAATATATACCCTAGCAAACAGTTTTTGTAGAAATTTGGAAAACAATCATGGTGGAAGTGCAATATATGTGAGGACGGACGTGCAGCACAAAACAAGATTAGACATAAATAATACAAGTGAGGAATACTGCTTTTAGTGTTGCGCCTGTGACGTAAAAATAAACAAAAAAAAGTTGTCATTCTAGTATCCCTGTACCGCCCACCGACTGGTGATTACAAGACTTTTCTTTAAAAAATTGAACAATTGCTACTTCTTTGTAACCCTAGAAATATTACTGTTATTGCCGGTGATTTTAATATAGATTTTTTGTCAAAAACGAAAGCTATCAATGATTTTTTTAATGTTATACTAGAATAACAGAAAAAAGCAAAAAATGTATTGATAATATACTAACTTTAACGGTAACATGAATACTGAAGTAATGCACACTGTTATTTCTGATCAAACTGCGCCAAAAATTGTCGATAGCATTAACTTACGACACATCAGCTTTCATTCAAAGGAGAACATTTAAAAATAAAATTCAATTCAAAAAGGCCCTTGAAGAGGAGAGTTGGAAAAAAATTTATACACTAGAGAAACAGTCAGTTAATAATCAGTGGAACTTATTTATAAGAATATTTTTAAACAGATTTTATGAAAATTTTCTAGTTCAAAAGGTACCAAATAAAAATGTCAACAAACCAAAATATATTGCGCGGAATGACTTAGAGGTAACAAGGTGTAAAAAGGAATTAGCGTCATAGGCGTCGAAAGGAGGTTTATTTTATCACTAAGTATTTATGACATAGAATATTATTTCGGTAATAAACTTAAAATAAAAAGTTTTTATAATATTATTTTAATTCTTATGGTTTCTTAATAATTCACATACATTAGAAAATATAGATAATTTTGACATATTTAACACAAATCACAACTGAATTTTTATAATTTTTAATTTTGGCATAGAAGCCGTTTTACGCACATTCAGATTAAAGCATAGTCTTTTTCTCTCAAAAAAACTCTAAGTTATAATTAAATTACTTACAAAATACCCATTGTCAAAAATACAAGAAGTTAAACATATATAAAAAAAATAAATTCGTCCATATAATATTAAAATTTTTTTGGGGCTATTGGTCATTTTATTATTAATTAAAAAATTTTTTAGGACATTTGACGTTTCATTTTAGTTATTTCTTAAACCATCTGCAGAATTACAATTGAACAGTGTTTGTTTGAAGGTCATAGACAACGATGTTTCTTGCGAAATAGTAGAAATATCTGTTGGACTTCCATTGTCTTTATTTTTTTTTTGTTGAATATCACGTTTCGGCTAGTAGTTATCTCTAGTCGTTTTCAAGTGAAACTAAATAAATCCCTTAGCTACATGACTATTTATACTAAAAGTAAATACAATGGCAAAAACCCATTTTTTTTATGCTGCATTTAGTTTTAGTTTACAATTATTAAGAAGTGGTTTCCACACTTCTCTTATATCTAAAGATGGTTTACTAAAACAAATCGGGTTCTGATGTATAACCGCGGCTTCTTTGAATTTCCGTTTTCTCTAATGTTGTTCTCGGTGTAGTATTTTAGCTTCGGACTATTTTATGTGGTGTCCATGAGTCCAGGCATGGTTGGCGGCACCAGATTTTTCTGTTTCTCCTCGAGATGTGCATTTTTGGTGTTCTTTGATCCTTACGTCAAGAGATCTCTTTGTTTCGCCAACGTAGGAATTTCCACATTCACATGGTATTTGATATACACAGTTCTTCATGTCCCTTTGAGTTGTTGGTTTGACCCTAGTGAGCCGACTTCTCAGAGAGTTATTTGAATTGAAAACAACGTTGATTTTATATCGTTTTCATCTCCTTTTAACTTTTTCTGAAATGCCTTTAACATAGGGGATGTTCAAAAACTGGTTTTCGTCCTTCATTCGTTGTCGATATTGTCCTATTTCTGCGTTGTTCTAGAAATTTATCCGCTAGATATACTGGGTATCCGTTGGCTGTCAGATCATTTTTAATGTAATCTATCTCTTTCATCAAGTTCTCGTTGGAGTTGCAGAGAGTTAAGGCTCTATCTACGAGATTTCTTATAATTCCTTGTTTGGTGTTGTTGGAGTGATTAGATGAATAATTAAGGTATTGTCCTGTGTGCGTGGCTTTTCTGTAAACCGAAGTTCGAATTTGTCTGCCACTTCTTTCGACCAAGACATCTAAGAATGGTAATTTATTTTCTACTTCTTTCTCAATGGTGAGTTTAATAGTTGGGCTGATATTGTTGAGATGAAAAAGGAAGTTTCGAAGTTCTTCGTCGTTTCCACTCCAAATAATAAAAGTATCGTCTACGTATCTAAGCCATAACTTTAGTTTCTTAGTTGTGGATTCAACTGAATATATGTGAAATAGAAGGACAACCGGAAGACCATTTTATTAGCTTTGAAGTGGAAAGCCTATACACCAACGTTCCAGTTAAGGAGTCACTAAAAATCATAAGAAAGAAACTTGAAGAAGACCAGACTTTAGCAGAAAGAACATCTTTACCACCGCACGCCACTATGGACTTGTTGGAAAGTTGTTTGACTAATTCCTATTTTCAAGAAAAGGAAAAATTCTACATCCAGTATGATGGACTACGATGGGATCTTCACTACCACCGGTGGTCGCAAATATTTTCATGGAATGGTTCGAGACGTTTGCAATTGAATTCAAGAAACCAAAGTTGTGGCTCAGATACGTAGATGATATCTTTATTTTCTGGAATGGAAACGACGAAGAACTTCGAAACTTTCTTTTTCATCTCAACAATATCAGCCCAACTATTAAACTCACCATGGAGAAAGAAGTAGAAAATAAATTACCATTCTTAGATGTCTTGGTTGAAAGAAATGGCAGACAAATTCGAACTTCGGTTTACAGAAAAGCCACGCACACAGGACAATACCTTAATTAATCATCTAATCACTCCAACAACACCAAACAAGGAATTATAAGAAATCTCGTAGATACAGCCTTAACTCTCTACAACTCCAACGAGAACGTGATGAAAGAGATAGATTACATTAAAAATGATCTGACAGCCAACAGATACCCAGTATATCTAGTGGATAAATTGCTAGAACGACGCAAAAATAGGACAATATCGACAACGAATGAAAAACGAAAACCAGTTTTTGAACATCCCGTATTTTAAAGGCATTTCAGAAAAAGTTAGAAGGATAGGAAAACGATATAAAATCAACGTTGTTTTCAATTCAAATAACTCTCTGAGAAGTCGGCTCACTAGGGTCAAACCAACAACTCAAAGGGACATGAAGAACTGTGTATATCAAATACCATGTGAATGTGGCAATTCCTAGGTTGGCGAAACAAAGAGACCTCTTGACGTAAGGATCAAAGAACACCAAAAATGCACATCTCGAGGAGAAACAGAAAAATCTGGTGCCGCCAATCATGCCTGGACTCATGGACACCACATAAAATGGTCTGAAGCTAAAATACTACCCCGAGAACAACATTGGAGAAAACGGAAATTCAAAGAACTCGCGGTTATACATCAGAACCCGAGTTGTTTTAGTAAACCCTCTTTAGATAAAGGAGAAGTGTGGAAACCACTTCTTAATAATTGTAAACTAAAACTAAATGCAGCATAAAAAAAGGGATTTTGCCATAGCAGGCATGATTGCACCCATCTCAATCACACTCCACTGCATTTACTTTTAGTATAAATAGTCATGTAGCTAAAGGATTTATTTAGTTTCACTTGAAAACGGCTAGAAATAACTACTAGCCGAAACGTCGTGATATTCAACAAAAAAAATAAAGACAATGGAAGTCCAACAGATATCTACTATTTCGCTACAATTATAATTGGTTTCTCTATCTCACCGATCATGAGATCGAGTTTCCACATTTCCTTTTGTTCTTTTATTATGTAGATTTTTCCCAATTTTCTGCAGTAACCTTATTCAAAAACGTCTTGCAAAAGTTCAGTTAAATTACTAATTTTGTAAGTTGTGTTATTTCTAGCAACTCTACCTTTTACTTGAGAGAGATATTTCCTTCTCCAACGGACATTTTCCGGACGATCCATAAGAACAGATTTCCTATCTGGTTTTTCCAGCAAAAATTAAGTTCTCTGAGCAATTTACAGAGCTCAGGTCTTTTAATTTCAGGTAAATCGCGATCTTCATTGATTTTGGTTAGAATTTTGTCGACGGTTGGGATCTGCTTCTCATAATAAAATGTATGTAAAACCCCTTTTATTGCAGTTTACATCTCTTCTCTCAACGAGGTTTTTCGTCTGCCTGTGATCGAATGTGGCTTGAGAGTACTAACAATTCCAGTCGTTTTTTTCTCCTTCAGTATTCGGTACATAGTAGATTTTCCAACTCCTGTCATGTTGGAACACATCTCAACCGAGTTTTTAACATTATTGTCGGGATATTGATGTCTTAAGGCATCATAAACATTCATTGTAATAAGTTTTTCATTGAGGAAAAAATGCCCTGGTTTAATGATTTTGGAATACATATAAAGGTGGAAGGCATATTTTTTAGGTATCTCACTAATCTCAAATAATATATAAACATTAAGGACACACTGTAAAGTGTACTTTGCTCACTGACAGAAATTAAACTATCAGAAATTTTATTGTTGCAGTAAATTTATAAAAGCTTCTCAGTTACCTGCTGCACTGGAGTAGGTACGTTGGAGGTTTCGGTAACAGTTTTATTACTCTCTCTAATTCTTGAATAGAGTATAGGAATATGGGTGTTTGTGATCGCCCCTCCCGTTCCCAAGATATTTGAGTTCAGGAAAATAGAACCGATTCTGCCTTTTATATTAGGAATATGTATGCTGCTGGCACTCCCTCCCCGTTGACAACTCGTTTTTCTTGCGATCGCCCCTCCCCATCCCAAGAACTTGGAGTTCAGGAAAATAAACCTGATTCTGCCTCTTATACTAGGAATGTGTATGCTGCTCGCATCCTCTCCCCCCCTGTCGACAACTTTTTTTTTCTTGTGATCGCCCCCCCCCTGCCCAAGAGCTTTAAATTCAGAAAAATAGACCCGACCCTGCTTTTTACACTAGAAATGGGAATATTGCTGGTGTCCCCCCCCCCCGCGTCGACAATTTGCTTTCGTTTGCCATACTGTACTTTTCTGATATCACCGCCCCCGCCCCCCAAAGAAAAAGACTAGATCCGCCCCTGCCTTAGATTAGTGACTGAATGCAGTTTTTTTTTTATAAAATAATTCACAATAGAATTGACGATATGAATCTTCTCTCTCAGGTAAATTTTAATATCACTACATATAGGACAAGAAGTACATTGATTTTTTATTTAAAAAACCATCGTACCAATTATTGTAAATTAGCTAATGATGTTCAAACGGAAGTAGATATTTTTAGAATAAGTTATAAACAACTAAAACGTAAGTTAATGGAAATAATGTAATTCCTTTTTCTTTTTTATATCTGTAGAGTTTATATTGAATAAATAAATAAATAAATAAATAAATATATATATATACATCTATTTTTGGATCGCTTTTTAAAATTATTGTAAAGTATATAGAGCGATTCTAAAAAAAAAATTCCACACCAACTTGTCAACATTTAAATGGAAGGCCCTATATATTTTGCCAACGCGGGCCAAATAAGGGTAAGTTACTGTTATGTTTCATATATCTAGCAGGAAGGTACCTGAAGTGTCCGGTTCCGATTTTAATAAAACTTCAATATGTTGTTTAGGGTATAAAAATAAGAGACACATGTTTTTTTTATCTGCGGTGATTCATTATAACGGGGTAAAAACAGCCCCTAAAAACCATTTTTACAGGCACTAAGTAAGATATGTTTACAAAACAAAATGGAAATTACTTGTTATTCGAAATGATGTCAAACTATGGTATTTTCACCCCAAGGATATCATCCCTTATTTTTTATAAGGGTAAACCATCTCTTCGCGCACGTAATTTAATTCTAAAAATTATGAAATGTAATGAAATTGTTTGAAAATATTTTTTTCACGAATACGATAAGTAACCTAAGTCGACGTGTTTCAGGGTAGTAAAAGAGAGTGAGCCACGCCCAAATACTTTTTTTTAAATCTGAAGTTCTGATTGAGATTTGAGAAAATAAAATGAAAATTACTTCTTATTTGAAATGATGTTAACTATGGTATTTTCATCCAAAGGATATCATCCCTTATTTTTTATTAGGGTAAATCATATATTTGCGCATGTAATTTACTTCTAAAAATTATGAATTTTAGTGGAATGGTTTGAAAATATTTTTTTCACGAATACCATAAGTAACTTAAGTTAACGTGTTTTGGCGTTTATATATATATATATATATATATATATATATATATATATATATATATATATATATATATATATATATGTTAGGTCGTGGTTGAGTGGTAAGGGTTTTTAAAAAACACTTTATTTTGCAGTCACACGACTAACAATAATTTTATTTTATTTGGACTTCACACTTGAGATTTAACAATAACTTTCAGAGATTAAACTTTAAATTAAGATTTAAAATGGTTATACGCTCAACTAACTTCACTAGCTGACTTCGCTGGCTGACTAATGAGCGCAGGGCGAGTGCAGGTATTTATAGTATTATGTACTTTTCCCATAATGCACTAGTTTCTTTGTTTGTTTTCGAGGAATAGAAACAATAAGGCATTATTCATAGTCTAGACTTGTTGATGAAATAAGATATTATTCTTTATTGTTTTGTTAATTCAGCATCTAGACTTGTTTATGATATCTGATACTTATTATTGTATTTTTAGTAAATTCAGCGTCTGGGCTTGTTTATGATATTTGAAACTATTATTGCCTTTTTAGCAAAATCAGCATCTTTATTAAACACCTGCATCCGTTTGGATAAATAACATATTAGATTACAGTGTTTATTAACTGCACCTGCAAGGTCAGCAGTTAAGTGATAAACAATAACTTAGAATATTTTAATAATATTGGGTAAATTTTGGATATAACAACTCCCCCTCTTATTAAAAAGTTAGCTGCATTTTTTGCTGTAACTTTTTTAATTAGAGTTTACAATTTTAAACATAATTTTTATTAACATTTTTATTATCAGTAAATTCAAACATTTCTGTTTCTTCAATAGGTTCACTAATACGTAAACTCGGTCTTCTATGAGGTAGAATTTTTGAAAATTTCCCTCCTAATAAGGGTAATTGAGGCTTTGGAGGTGGCGGTGGAAGATTAGAGGATTCAATTCCTATCCTAATCATTTTCCTACGTTTTTTACATTTAAAGAATATGTAGACAAATATAATTGCTACTATTAGAGTTATAGAAACATAAGTGAACCAAGGAGTGTACTTTTTAATTAAAGGTTCATTAATTAAGTCATCAAGGTCTTTGGAATATTGATCCAATTTGTGTTTTGCAATTTCTAGGTTTTCTAGATTTAAATCACTCATTTTTAGAGGTTTTAAATTTAAATTGTCCATAGTATTGTCTAGATAATTTTGACAACAGTTATAAGGTACTTTCATAACATTTGAATAGCTATAGTGCCATTCTGACATTGTAGCTTGAACTTTAGTAGTTCCGATAAATGCAATGCATTCCAGTTGTAATGTCATAATTGTATTAGTATCGATAATTTTTGATACTGGATCAATATTTTTACATTTAATAGTAATCGGAGTTTGATCCGTTACAACTAATAACCATATATTATTACTTAAAAGTTGTATTTTATAATCTTGTGCGTACACTGAAATAGTTTGACAATTTTTAGGAATATTTAGTTGAGGAGTTTTTAATTGTGCTTCCCATATTGCGTTAGAATCTATAGGATATGAATACAAATTTTTACAAAGTTTTATGTTTAACATAACTTCTTTACAATTATTAATATTTGTTAATAGAATAAATTGATCTGAATCATCACTTTTCGCGATATATTTTTGAATAGTTGGCAAAATATAATGAAGTTTAGTTCGATTATCCTTTATAGAAATTGGATATAATTGATATATTGTATACATTTCTGGTTCTACCAGTGGTATATCTAGTACAAAAATTAATTTATCAATTGTTTGAAAAGCTGATAATTCGATAATATCTAAATACGTAGCTATTTTAGCTTCTCTGATTGATAGAGGTAAATTATTCTTTTGAAGATTTTGAGATATTGTTTGTAAAGCAGCTATAAGGTCTTTTGGTGTAATAATCGATGTATGAATTATTTTGAGTTTTGCAAATGTAATTGCATTTAATATATCATTTACTTCATTTTCAATAAAAGAGTATGATTCCATGAGGTGTTGACAAACTCCCATTATTTGTATCTTCAATTCCAAAAGTTCTAAGTTGTCGTTTATTTTATGAATTTTATCATCTATTATTTTTATTTCTTCATTAAAAGTTTGTTCATCTATTTTAAACTTCTGAAGAGTTTCATTAAAGTTTTGGATTACTGATGTTGTAACCATGATTTGTTTTTTCATCAGGTTTTCTAATTCATGTTCGTCTTTTTCAATTTTATTAATGCAGTTATTATAATATTCGCCGTCTGAAGCGTCTAAATTACCAGTTATGAACTTCCAAATACTTCCTGCAGCGTTAATTAAACCGCGTTTCTTTCGAGGGTTAATGGAAACATCTAGCTCTACTTCTTCAAATTTGATTTCTAAATCTTTCGATATTTGTTTAAGTAGGCTTATATGTGTTAGCAAGTCAAAATTAAAAATTTTCATTTTATCGGTTTTTCTTGTTATAGTTGATAAGAGACTGTTTAAAATATTATTGTTATTATTATAAGTTTCTCGAAGTTTATAGATGTCTTTGTATACTAGTAAAGTCCATTTATCATTGGATACTTTAAGTTTCATTTCCCTTTGGAAATAGAGTCCAATATTATTCTCTATTGGTTTAAGAGTATATAAATATTTCTGGTTTTCTTGAATTAAGGGTGTAGTTTCTCTTAAGTTCGTGCATAGCAAAAGTGTTAACCTAAAAATAAAAATAGTCAATCACTATCAGATTGATCGCATTCTAATTGAGCTTTATAAGCGTTTTTATCATCTGGGATAATAATAATATCGTCTATATAGGGTTTAAGTCTGTCAAAATTGACTTTGGTTAACTGTTTGGTCTCAAGATTTTCTAGAGTCGCTGAGTTCAAATGAATCTCTTTGATTTCAAATGGACCGTTGAATTTCTGTGCAAGTTTTCCTTTAATTTGTGATTCTTTCACGTAAACTTTATCTCCAATTTTGTAGTTTGCGTTATCTCGTTTTTCTGGAATATGCTCGTCAAATCGTTCTTTAGCTTTTTGTTTTGATTTCTGAGTATTAACTCTAGCTGATTCGTAATAGTGTTTGATTCTTGCATTTAAGTCTCGAATGTATTTTGAAATTAATTCTTTTTCATTATACAAGGTTTCTGGTGGTCTAGCTGATGTGTGTCCAAATATTAATTCATAGGGGGTAAATCCTGTTGTTTTATTTAATGAATTATTATAACATATACAGGCATATGGTAATAACTGACAGGGGTGTTCTCTAGGATCTTCGGTTTTCATAACTCTTATCATTTCGAGTAAAGTAGCATGAAATCTTTCAAGTGAGCCGTTTGATTGAGGGTGATTTACACTGGAAAAAGTAATTTTAATATTGTAAAGATTACATAGGTCTTTCATTAATTGGTTGTTAAATTCTCTTCCGAAATCACAATGGATTCTTAATGGTGTTCCATAGTGTTGGAAATATAAAAGTAGTGTATTTACTACTGATTTTGAACTTTTATCCATTAAGGGGTATGCTTGGATAAATTTAGTCAATTCGTCCCTTATGGTTAGAATATAATTTTTATTTGGGATTTCTAGTATATCAATATTTATTCTTTCAAACGGTGTTTTTGGAGTTTCGGTGATTACTAAAGGGTTATCTAAGTTTTTTCTCAGAATTTTATTCTTTTGACAAATTTCACATCTTTTAATATAGTTTTCGACATCTTTACTTAATCCTGTCCAATTATGTTTTTCTTTAATTCTTCGAATTGTTTCATTTACTCCTCTATGGAAGTTTCTTTTTCCTGAATGATATTCTTGTATTATGATTGGAATTTCGTCTTTTTGAGGATTAGTTACAATATTTTGACATATTACTAATTTTAGATCTTTTTCAGCAAAAATAAAACATATCATTTCTATTATTGGTAAATGTATGTTATTTTCCACATAGTAGGTTTTTGCATCATCAAGTATGTGTCTTGAATTAATTAATATTTTAAATAAAGTTGGAAGTGCATCTTCTTTTTGGAAGGGTAGTGTAGCTAGGTAATATTTTCGTTTTTTTACTGTTTTTGAGTTCAAAATATTAATTTTGTCATCATCAAATGGTGAGTGTTCTTCGTGAAAGTCTTCAATTATTTTGTAATGAAGATCTTGCAATCTGTCTTCTTGAAATATGACAATTATATTTTTATGGTCTTTATCTAGTAATTGATCATTTGTGTATCGGATTTTTGAATAATCAATCAAGCTAGTTGTCTGATAAAGGTCGGTAAATCTTTTCCATTCACTTTCCATTGTCTGGGGTGACATTAATATATTTTCGTCTTCATGATTTTCTGAATCTGTTTCATCAGATTTTTGGTCACTATTTAGTTTTTGATTAAAGGTACAAGCTCTTTGAATATTATTTATTTTAATTCTGCTAAGAGCATCTGCATTCTTGTTGATTTTTCCTGGTTTGTAGATTATTTCGTAGTCATATTCTTCTAATTTAAGTCTCCATCTTGCTAATCTGGAGCCTGGATCTTTAATTGAAAATAACCATGTTAAAGGTCTATGATCTGTGATTAGTTTGAATTTTCTACCAAATAAGTATGGTCTAAAGTGTTTAACTGTCCATACAATTGCTAAGAGTTCTCTTTCTATTACGCTATATTTTGTTTCTGCTGGACATAGCGTTCGAGATGCATAAGCTATTGGAAGGTCTTTTCCTATTGGTCCTTGAGATAAAATTCCTCCTATTGCATATAATGATGCATCTGTGGTTAAAATAAATGGTTCTTCAAAGTTTGGATATATTAAAATTGGTTCGGTAGTGAGTTTTTCCTTTAGTTTATTGAAAGCTTCATGACATTGTTTGTCAAAATTAAAAGTAACATCTTTTTTTAATAGTTCCGTTAGAGGTTTTGATATTTTTGCATAGTCTGGGATAAATCTTCTATAATATCCTGATAATCCTAGGAATGATTTCACTCCTTTTGTATTTTTTGGAACTGGAAATTCTTGGATTGCTTTAATTTTGTTGGGATTCGGTTTTACTCCGTCCTTTGTAATTAAATGTCCTAAATATGCAACTTCTTTTCTAAGAAATTCACATTTGTCTGGTTGGATTTTTAAATTAGCTTTCCTTAGTCTGGAGAATACATCTTTTAATCTACTCATATGTTCATGAATAGTCCTGCTATATATTATGATATCGTCCATATATACTGCACATCTTTCATTTTGTATACCCATAAGAATGTTTGTTATCCATCACTCTTTGGAATGTTGATGGTGCATTTTTTAATCCAAATGGCATTCTGAGATATTCGTAATGTCCATTTTCTACAGAAAAAGCAGTTTTTGATACGTCTTTTGGATTGATTTCAATTTGATTGAATCCTGTTGAAAGATTTAATGTTGTAAAATATTGACTGTGTCCTAGTTGATCAAGTATGTCAGATATATTTGGTAATGGTAGTTTTTCATCGAGGCAAAGGTCATTGAGCTTCCTAAAGTCAATACACATTTTCCATTTTTGTTTTCCAAAAGCATCTACTTTGCTTGGTACGATCCATACTGGACTTGACCATGGAGAGACTGAAGGTTGAATAATTCCTTGGTCTAACATTTTATTAATTTGAGTTTTAACTTCTTCTTTATGTACTATAGGACTTTGTATAAATTGGTCTTGTATCTCTAGTCGGAATAGAGTGTTTTATTTCACTTGTGAATGTAAGTTTGTCTCCTTCTAAGTAGAAAATATCAGAAAAATCTAGACAAATTTGAACAATCATGTTTAATTCTTCATTGTTTAAGTGTTCCGTTCGTAATTGGTCAACTATCTCTTCTTCTCTACTATATGTTGAAGTATTAGCCTTATTAAAATTTTGTATCGAAGTGTTTGTCTTAATAAGTGGTTCAAATTTTAAATTATCAAATTTTACTATTTTTGGAATCGAGTTTATATTTATTACGGACGTTAGAAATTCACCATTTTCATTTATCTTAACTATAGCGTTAGGAATATGTACTTTATCAATTGATTGTGATAATAGTATTGCTTCAGTATTTTTTAATTGATTAGTTTTAAATTTATAAATTTTTTCAATTCTCGGTGGTATATTAATTATATTTTGTATATCAAAGCATTCACGTTCAGAATCATCAAGTTTATTTATCTCATTACTATTAGATTCGACTTTAAATAATGGAACCGTCTTAAAATACGTAATTAATTTTTTATTAAAGATATCAACAATGCAGCGATAGTGTTGCATGAAATCGACATCTAAAATACCATCAAATTCTATATCAAGATTACAAATATAAACTTTATGCGGATCAACATATTTAAAAGGTATTAATACAGACTCTGTTATCAAAATATTTTCATTTGTTATTCCTTTTATTGCTAAGTTTTCAGAGAACCTTTGTTTAAAATTTTCGCAAGCTGTCGGTTTAAAAATAGTTATTCCTGCACCTGTGTCAATTAAATATTTAAAGGTTTTTGTCGTATCGTAAATATAAAAAAGATTTTGGGAACTTACAGTGTTTAAATTAAATTTTTGAAATATGATTCTTTGTTGACTTGTTGTTGGTTGATATGCATTGTTTGTATTTGGTCTGATAGTTCTAAAATTTCCGAGGCATTTACTTGAAAATTTTCGTTACACTGAGAAAAATATTCATCAGTATTTTGTAAAAAATTTTGATTATAATTTTCATAATTATTTGTAGGGTAATATGAACAATTTGGTTCATTTTCATTGTAATTCATTGGATAATTATTTTCAAAATATGGCTGATTATTATAATCAAGGTTGTCATAGTCAGGGTTGTCATAATCAGGGTTTGAATTTTCAAAATTTTCATTTTGATTGTTGGGGTAATTATACTCATTTTGGTTTAAGTGATGAGTTTTTGATTTTTGAAAATACGTATTTGGTCTTTGATTACTTTGTGATTGTACTTGAATTCTTTGATTCGATTGATTTTGATTTGAAGGCTGTGCCCTATTTATATTTTGATTTTGATTTGGTTGAAAATTTTGTGGTCTTGGTTGGTATATTTGAAATCTAGGCTGAAAATTTTGATTTGTTGAAGGGTAATTTTGTCTTTGCATTTGCATTTGTCTTGTTTTACATTCAATAATGGTGTGCCCATTCTTTTTACAAAAGTTACAAAATTTTTGAATTGGTTTTGGAGTTAATGGTTGCGCCTTATTTGTACGTTGGAATTTTTGATTTTCAAAATATGAAAGTTGTATTTCTCGTTTTATTCGGTTGACTGCGTCAAGCATCGTTAAAGGGTTACCTGCCCTAATTTTGGTTCTAGGCCTGTTAATAATGTGTTTAGACACATGTTGTCAATTAAAATTGTTTGAGCATTCTTTTGATCTTGATTTAATGTTTGTTTTGTTATAGCAGAATACATTTTAGCATTGTGCGTTTGTAATCTAGCAGCAAAGGTTAACGGACTCTCATTTGTTAATTGATGCATACGTTGTAAGTCTTGAATTAGTGAGGTTAAATCACGAGGATCTCCAAAATGAACTGTTAATAATTGAGATATTTCGTTCCATGTATCAATATTTCTAGAATTAATCAATTGTGCCGCTTTTCCTTTCAATTCATTTTTAATTTTAATTGTTAGTAAACCTTGTTGGTCATTTGTACACATTTGATGAGCTTTATTACAAGCATTTAAAAAGGTATTCAGAGAAATTTGATCACCATCGTATTCTGGTACGAGAGAGAAAATTTCTGACAATTTATATTGTTCAGCATTAACGTTATTATTTGGATTTTGATTTACCATTGCTGCTGTAAGGAAATCAAATTTTTTAAGATGTTGTTTTGAGTTCGTTTGAGATGTTGTGAGTCAGTTTGAGTTGTTGTGAGTCAGCAAACGAGTGAGTGAGTGAGCTTTATTTATTTATTTATTTGCCAAGTATTTGAAATTTGAATTAATTTGATTTGAATTAAGTTGATTTTAATTGTTTCGAGTTGATTCAGTGCAATTTATGAATGAATTACTTAAGACTAATAATTATTTACAATGAATGACTTACGCTAAGTTGAAGAACATCTTTGTGAAGTTCTTGAAGTTTTTTGAAGTTGATTGAAGCGTTGAAGGGTTGGGGGGTTGAACAACTGCTACGACGTGCCAGGGGTTTCACTGGGTGTTCCTAATCCACACGGGTTGTGGTAGCTGCGACGTGCCAGGGGTTTCACTTGGTGTTCCTAATCCACACGGCGTTGTGGCTAGCTCTTCGTGCCAGGGGTTTTACTTGGTATTCCTAATCCACACGGAGATTTGTTGCTTCCACTTCAGCTTCCACGCACAGTTGTTGATGAGGGGTTGAATCGTCGACACTAAGAGTTAGATCTTGCCCGCAGGCCACTTGTTCTACAAAGTGCCACGATTGGTTGCTTCTTTGTTTTGTTGTGGGCTCTTTTTGTCCCTGTTATGCGAGTTCTTTGACTCTTGAAGTGGGCTCGTTTTGTCCCTTGATTGTAAGTTCTTTTGACTCTTGATATGGGCTCGTTGTCCCTGATGAATATGAATTAATGGTTTGCTTCTTGGAGCACTTGTTTTGATGAATGACTTCTTGGAGCACTTGAATCTTGAATTTTCTTTTTTTTCTTTTGGAGCACTGGATTTTTTTGTTTTGCGAAGAATTAAAATTCACCGTGATTTTTCTTCACGTCAAAACATGCTACCGACTGCGCCAATTGTTAGGTCGTGGTCGAGTGGTAAGGGTTTTTAAAAAACACTTTATTTTACAGTCACACGACTAACAATAATTTTATTTTATTTGGACTTTACACTTGAGATTTAACAATAACTTTCAGAGATTAAACTTTAAATTAAGATTTAAAATGGTTATACGCTCAACTAACTTCACTAGCTGACTTCGCTGGCTGACTAATGAGCGCAGGGCGAGTGCAGGTATTTATAGTATTATGTACTTTTCCCATAAAGCACTAGTTTCTTTGTTTGTTTTCGAGGAATAGAAACAATAAGGCATTATTCATAGTCTAGACTTGTTGATGAAATAAGATATTATTCTTTATTGTTTTGTTAATTCAGCATCTAGACTTGTTTATGATATCTGATACTTATTATTGTATTTTTAGTAAATTCAGCGTCTGGGCTTGTTTATGATATTTGAAACTATTATTGCCTTTTTAGCAAAATCAGCATCTTTATTAAACACCTGCATCCGTTTGGATAAATAACATATTAGATTACAGTGTTTATTAACTGCACCTGCAAGGTCAGCAGTTAAGTGATAAACAATAACTTAGAATATTTTAATAATATTGGGTAAATTTTGGATATAACATATATATATATATATATATATATATATATATATATATATATATATGTTATAAAGGAAAATGCCCCTTTCATTATTAAAATATACTAAGTCCGTTATCTAACCGGATGCAGGTGTTTATCTCTAGATATTATATTACAAGCAATTCATAATAAGCTACGTTGACATAATTAAATTAAGACGCAGTTCTCATATTTCTAGCTGATTTAGCATCACGCGTCTATAGAAATCCATGGAACAAAAGAACAACCTTGTCAGCATAGGCAGAACCTATAAATACCTGCAACCACTAAATAAGGTTAATTCGAGCTAACTATTCTTAAAGTAACGTACTATTTTTATAATTCGATCTAAGATTCTGTTCACTTAAATTTTATACTTAAACTTAAATAATTAACTTCTAAAATAAAATTATTTTGTTATATCAGTGTTTAATAAATAAAGTCCTTTTTTAAAAACCAATTTTCCTCGGTCACGATATAACAAAATTGGCGCAGTCGTTCGGATGTTTCAACGTGATCAAAAAACACGGTGAATTCCAATTCTTTGTGAAACAAGAGCCAAGCACTCATCCAAACTTCAAGGGACAAAGAAGCCCACATCATCCAATCTTCAAGGGACAAAGAAGCCCACATCATTAGAATAAGCAACACTTCACGGGACAAAGAAGCCCACATCATTAGAATAAGCAACACTTCAAGGGACAAAGAAGCCCACATCATTAGAATAAGCAACACTTCAAGGGACAAAGAAGCCCACATCATTAGAATAAGCAACACTTCAAGGGACAAAGAAGCCCACAACATTACATTAAGAAAATACAAGGGACAAAGCAGCCCAAGGGACAAAGAAGCCCACAACATTAGATTAAGAAAATACAAGGGACAAAGCAGCCCACAACAAATCAAGAACCCACTCATCGTGAAGAGCTCCGTGGAAGCTGGCACAGAAGCAGCCTACACACCTCACGTGGAAGGAACACCTAGTGACATCCCTGGCGTGAGAGCGAACACGAGAGGATTGGTTCTCCTTCAAAGCTTCAAGCAACGCAACCCAGTCGACGTGAAGAGCTCCGTGGAAGCTGGCGCGAAACAGCCTACACACCTCACGTGGAAGGAACACCTAGTGACATCCCTGGCGTGAGAGCGAACACGACGAATTGGTCAACTTCAAGCTTCAAGCATCGTACTCAACAAATCTTCAAGCATCGTACTCAACAAATCTTCAAGCATCGTACTCAACAAATCTTCAAGCATCGCACTCAACAATCTTCAAGCATCGCACTCTACAACCCTTACGTGGAAGGAACACCTAGTGACATCCCTGGCGTAAGAAGAGCACCGATGAACTTCAACTTAGAGTAAGTCAAATTCATTAATTCATAATTCATTGTAAAATTGACAGAATCTTACGCACAAATAATTAATAATTCTCAAATCAAATAATTAAATTAAAATTAGTTCGAATTCAGTTCGATTATCTTATTAAATAAAACGCCTTTTAATTTGCTTAAACGAACTTAAAAATAAATAACAACTTAATCATCAAAAATGGCTAACAATCAAAATAACGATAACGAAATAGCAGTCGAAGCATATAAATTATCAGAGATATTCAGTTTAATACCTGAATACGAGGGAGATCAAATAGGTCTAAACACATTTACCACATCCTGCGACCAAGCATATCAATTATGCACAGACGAACAAATACCCTTACTAGTAATAAAAATTAAAAATCAATTACGCGGAAGAGCGGCACAACTAATAAATTCCAGAGACATAACAACATGGGCAGACATAAAAGCCTTATTAGCAGTTCATTTTGGAGATCCAAGAGATCTTACTTCCTTAATTCAAGATCTTCAACGCATGAGTCAAATGACAAATGAAAACCCCATAACATTCGCGGGTAGACTACAAACTCATCACGCGAAAATGTACGCGGCAGTTTCAAAACAAAATTTAGCTCAAAATCAAAAACACGCACAGATGATCCTAATTGATGGAATGTGCTTAAACACTCTTTTAACAGGCTTAGAACCTAAGTTAGGGCAAATACTACGTGCAGGCAACCCTTCAACCATAGTTGATGCAATCAACAGGTTGAAACGCGAATTACAGTTATCATACTTCGAAAATCAAAAATATCAAAGAGCAAAGGCGCAGCCACCGCAAAGACAAATTCAAAATCAGAAAACGTGCTCAAATTGTAAAAGAAACGGTCATACATCAAATGAATGCCGTTTACGACAAACACAAAATCAAAGACCAGCATACGTACAAAATGTACCGAACATTCAAAATACACAATTAAGGTATAATCCTAATTTTCAAAGTCAACAAAGTAATCGACTACAGGCGCAGCCACAAAACAGCCGATTTCAGGCACAGTTACAAAATAGCCGATTCCAAGCGCAGCCACAGGGAATTCAAAGGCAAAATACTTACCAAAATAATCAAAGATTTCAACCACAACAAAGATCAGTCATAGTTCCTAATCCAAACTACCAAAGATCGAATCAACAAAATACACATCATGTTAATTTTGAACAAGATAATCAAAATTATTATAATTTTGAACCTGAGTATAATAATTCAAATTTTGATTACTTCGATAATGCCAATGAGACATTTAATCCTGATTACGAAACTTTTACACCTGATTACGAGATAAATCCCGACGTTAATCCCGACTTAATGTATAACTCTAATGAAAGTTACTGTCCGAATACTGAATTTTACTCTCAAAACGCGGAAACAAATTTTGAAAATAATTACGCACAAAATGATATAGCTGAAAATTTATATTCTCAAAATAATGAAAATTTTCGAGTACAAGCCTCGGAAATAACAGAACTTACAGACCAAATACAAACATTACATGTCCAACAAATCAACCAACAAACTTCCAACAAAGACGAACAGAATTTCGTTTAAACATAGTCAGTTCCCAAAATTTATTTTACATATATGATACTTCTAAAACTTATAAATTATTGATTGATTCTGGAGCAGGCATAACAATTTTTAAACCCAAAACGTGTGAAAAATTTAAAGATAGATTTCCTGAAAATTTTACAATTAAAGGCATAACCAATGAAGACATACCAATTTATGAATCTGTACTTGTACCTTTTAATGTTAAAGACCCACTAAAATGCTACATATGCAACCTTCCGATAAGTTTTGACGCAATCCTTGGCATAGATTTCCTAGAAAAATACGAATGTGTTATTGACTTGAAAAACAAAGTCTTAATCACAAACTTTAAAACAATACAATTATATCAAGTTCCATCTTTGTCAGGTAATTCTCTAGAAAATGTACAAAATGAAATTAAAAATCAAAATTTTGAAAATAATCAGATTACGATAGAACCTCGTGTAGAGCAAATTTTTAAATTTAAAACAAATAAACTTCGCAACACAGAGGCAATACTTTTAGCGCAAACGGTTGAAAAAGTTAGAATTCCAAATGCGATTGTAAAAATTAATGAAAAAGGTGAATTTTTAATTTCTGTCTTAAATGTAAATGCTATTGAAAAAACAGTAAATTTTAATAATCTACAATTTGAACCATTTATTAAAAACGTTAGTTCTGTATATAATTATAATGAAGAAATAATTTCACAAAATGACAGGGAAGATGAAATTTTAAATCAACTACGCATTGATCATCTAAACGATGAAGAAAAAGAGCAAATTACTCAAGTCTGTCTCGATTTTTCCGATATATTTTATTTGGATGGCGATAAGTTAACATTTACAAGTGAAATAAAACATCAAATTCCAACAGGAGACGCAAGACCTGTATATACAAAATCATATAGATATCCATACATATACAAAGACGAAGTGAAATATCAAATAAACAAAATGCTCAATCAAGGAATAATACAACCATCTGTATCTCCATGGTCAAGTCCTGTATGGGTAGTACCAAAAAAAATGGACGCCTCAGGAAAACAAAAATTTAGAATTGTTGTCGACCTACGTCGCGTTAACGATATCCAAATAGCAGACAAGTATCCACTTCCAAATATCAGTACTGTACTAGATCAACTAGGAAACTGTACTTACTTCACAACACTCGACTTAGCATCAGGTTTTCATCAGATTGAAATAGATCCTAAAGATGTACCTAAGACAGCCTTTTCAGTCGAAAATGGACATTATGAGTTTCTCAGAATGCCTTTTGGAAGCAAAAATGCACCAAGCACCTTTCAACGAGTAATGGACAGCGTATTAACAGGTTTACAAAATGAAAAATGCGCAGTTTATATGGATGACATAATTGTTTATTCAAAAAATCTTTATGAACACATACAAAGACTAAAAGAAGTCTTCACAAGATTAAGAAATGCTAATTTAAAGATACAACCCGACAAGTGTGAATTCCTACGGAAAGAAGTCGCTTACCTAGGACACCTTATAACTAAGGATGGAGTAAAACCAAATCCAGACAAAGTAAAAGCTATACAACAAATTAAAATTCCCAAGAACATAAAAGACATTAAATCATTTCTTGGACTTGTAGGATATTATAGACGATTCATCCCTGAATTTGCAAAAATTTCTAAACCATTAACAGCTCTATTAAAGAAAGATACGCCTTTTATATTCGATAAACAATGCACAAAAGCATTTGAAAATTTAAAAGAATATTTAATATCACAACCAATACTACAATTTCCCAATTTTGAAGAACCATTTGTTCTCACTACTGACGCATCACTTTATGCAATTGGCGCAGTATTATCACAAGGACCTATTGGAAAAGACTTACCAATAGCATACGCCTCAAGAACATTATGTCCGGCAGAAACCCGATACAGTGTAATAGAAAGGGAATTATTAGCTATAATTTGGGCAGTTAGACACTTTAGACCTTATCTATACGGAAGAAAATTTAAACTTATCACGGACCACAGACCTTTAACTTGGTTATTCTCAGTAAAAGACCCTGGATCAAAACTATTAAGATGGCGATTGAAACTAGAAGAATACGACTACGAAGTACAATATAAACCCGGTAGAATTAATAAAAATGCAGACGCCTTAAGTCGCATCAAAGTAAATCATCTTGAAAAAATTTGTGCTTTCAATAAAGACAAAAATAAGCCCTCAACTTCCAAAGAAAGTTCAGAATCAGAAATCGATGAAAATGAAATTGTTCTCATGTCACCACAAACAATGGAAAACGAATGGAAACGTTTCGCAGAACTTTATCAAACTACATCTCTAATAGACTATTCAAAAGTAAGATACTCAAATGAACAACTTTTAGACAAGGAACATAAAAATATAATAATTATTTTTCAAGAAAACAAATTAAAGGATTTACATTACAAAATTATTGACGATTTATTTGAGAATCACCCAACCTTTGACGACGAAAAGATAAATATATTAAATTCCAAGTCAGTAAAGAAAAGAACATACTACGTCATCACTTTACCATTTCTGAATGAAGATGCAATACCAATTCTTTTTAAAGTGCTTACGAATTCATTAAATATGTTAGACGAAAGCAAAACGTACTATGTAGAAAACAATGTCGAATTACCATTAGTTGAACAACTATCGTTTATATTTTCAGATAAAGACTTAAAAATAGTCGTATGTCAAGATATAATTACACAACCCTCTCAGGAAGAAATACCAATTATCTTAGAAAAATATCATACAGGTAAATCTAATTTTCACCGAGGTGTAAATGAAACGGTCAGAAGAATAAAAGAAAGATTCGATGAACACGTCTCAGCTCACCCTGACTATAAAAAAGGTGATATGGTTTATGTGCGCGAATCACAGATTAAAAACAAGTTAATAAATAAATTCAAAGGACCATATGAAATCAAAGAAATCAGGTTAAATTCAGCAGTTTTAGAAAACCCTGAAACAAAACAGACTACCAAAGTAAACTATGATCATTTAAAATTGTGTGACAGTCCGTCAGCCATAAAAACCGACAAGCGTAATATACAAGAAATATTTATAAAACCAGACGACAATAATGCTAGAAATCAACAATAAATTTTGTTGCAGAATCTTATTCATCGTGGCCTTAATCTTCAATCTACATAATGGAACTTCAGCGAAGCAAGAACAAAATCAAAAATATTTATATACATTGACCCCAGTCGAAAATAATGTAGGAGTCTATTTTAGTCGTGAATGCAGACTCAAAATCAGTAACGAAAGATGGACGTTACTAGTTTATAAAGATTTACATGGCTTAAGAAATACTTATGAAAATTCATTAAAAATATTACATTCCATAATGTCAACAGTTAATCAACAATCAGACATAATGCGATCATTTAGTGTTGACATAAAAACACACGTAACTCTACTAGATCAAATTGCAAAAAATATAAATGAAAAATTCGAAGAAATAGAATTCAGTTTAAAACCAAATATTCGAGAAAGAAGCAAAAGAGGTTTAATTAATGCAGCTGGTAGCATCTGGAAATTTATCACAGGCAATCTAGACGCTACAGATGGAGAATACTTCAATAATTGTATAAATAAAATAGAAAAAGACGAACATGAAGTGGAAAACTTAATAAAAAAGCAGATTTTGGTAACAACTACAATTATCAAAAATTTCAATGAAACTCTTCAAAAATTTAGAATCGATGAGGAAACATTTAATAAAGATATACAAATAATTGAAAACAGAATTTATGGTATTATGGATACTTTAGAAACGATGGATGCAAAATTGCAAATTATGAACGTATTTGAACATTTGACAGAGTCATTCACTTTTATCGAAATCCAATTAAACGATGTATTAAACTCTATAACATTTGCTAGGCTAAATATAATTCATTCTTCTATAATAACGCCTAAAGACTTAATCTCAGCCTTACAAACAATTTCTCAAAATTTACGCAAAAATAACTTACCCCTTTCACCGAATGAAGGTCAAATATCCACGTATTTGGATATAATAGAACTATCAGCATTCCAAACTGATAAAAAGTTAATATTTGTATTATACATTCCCCTGGTAGAGCCAGAAATATATACGGTTTATCGGCTTTATCCAATTCCAATAAAAGATAATCAAACTCAATTACACTATGTTTTACCAACAATACAAAAATATATTGCAAAAGGCGAAGATTCTGATCAGTTCATACCTTTAGCAGATGTTGCAAAATGTAAAGAAATAATGTTAAATATAAAACTCTGTAAAAATTTATATTCATACCCAATCGATTCAGAATCAATGTGTGAAGCTCAATTACTTAAAACTAATAATATGAATGCATTACCTAAAAATTGTCAAGTAATTCCGTTCTTTGCACAAGAATATAAAGTTCAATTACTTAAAGAAAATATATGGCTTCTTATAATTTCGGATCAAGTTCCAATTACAATTAAATGCTCTGACTTTGATCCAATTTCCAAAATAATTAATACTAATGCCATAATGACATTACAACCAACTTGTGTGGCTTATGTTGGAAATACAAAAATACAAGCAACTATAGCCAAAGTCTCTGAGTGGCACTATAACTATACAAATATATTTAAAATACCTTTTAATTGTTGTCAAAATTATTCCAAAGATATTAAAAAATCTCTGAATTTGAAACCATTGAAAATAACAGAGCTAAATCTCGAAAATTTAGAGATAGCCAAACATAAGTTAGATCAGTACTCAAAAGAACTGGATAACTTGCTAAACGAGCCAACGATTCAAAAATATACACCCTGGTTAACCTATTTTTCAATAATTTTAATAATCTGTTTAGTTATTGTATACATTTTCTGCAAATGTAAAAGACGCAAAAGAATGCTTAGAATAGGGATAATGTCAAACCCTTCACCACCACCACCCCCTATGGGACCTAGACAATCTATTATAGGAAAAAGATTTTCTAATATTCTACCTCGCAGACGATCTAGTATTAGAGATGTTAGAATTAATGAGCCAGTAGAAGAAAACTTTGAAATGGAAGATATAAATCTAAATAAATCCACTGCATAATTATATAAGTTAAATGTTAATATAATTATTTTAATGTAAACAATCAAATTTATAATTTTATATTATACCATGTAAGTCAAAAGTTATTGCATGGCAACAACTTTTTGATATGGCGGGGTGTATTGTTATAAAGGAAAATGCCCCTTTCATTATTAAAATATACTAAGTCCGTTATCTAACCGGATGCAGGTGTTTATCTCTAGATATTATATTACAAGCAATTCATAATAAGCTACGTTGACATAATTAAATTAAGACGCAGTTCTCATATTTCTAGCTGATTTAGCATCACGCGTCTATAGAAATCCATGGAACAAAAGAACAACCTTGTCAGCATAGGCAGAACCTATAAATACCTGCAACCACTAAATAAGGTTAATTCGAGCTAACTATTCTTAAAGTAACGTACTATTTTTATAATTCGATCTAAGATTCTGTTCACTTAAATTTTATACTTAAACTTAAATAATTAACTTCTAAAATAAAATTATTTTGTTATATCAGTGTTTAATAAATAAAGTCCTTTTTTAAAAACCAATTTTCCTCGGTCACGATATAACATATATATATATATATATATATATATATATATATAGAGCATTTTTACAGAAAATAATTTCATACACGCTTTGACTTACTAATGCTTGTGGTGTAAACAGTACCAATAAAATATTTACCATATAGAGTGCAAAAAATAAATATAACTAAAGGAAATATTTTGATACTTACTACACTGATTCACTGTTGGGGAATTTAGAATTTCTCGCAATAGCAAGGATATCCGTAGTTGCATCTGTTCCTAAAATATACTCTTCCTGTGCCGTAGGTGTGCCAAAGACGAATTCTGTTAACGCTTCTTTTGAATACAACCATAATATCATTTTCTATCTTAATACCATTTTTATCATCGAAGAACTCATCTATTTTATTGGAATCTATAATAAAGAATAATGATAAAGATTATTAAACAGATACTTAATAAAATTTTGACTGTGTCTGTTGTAAGATAAATGAAATCATTTGCAACAAAAAAGTCCTGTAAATATTTATTTATTTCAAACAAAGCCTTTTTTACAATAAATTGGAACAAAAAATATATGATTTCTTGGCATAAAAAAAATGAATAATAAACGAGGCCTGAAGTAAGAAAAATACAACCACAGGCTTAAAGGTTACAACGCCATGCCCTATACTTCAAAGTAACCAGACTACAGCTAAAATAATTCCACTGTTGTTTAAATATACCACACATTCTAGTTTCTGGGTTAAGGAAGCATCACACTTTGTTAACTTCAAAAAATCAATTTTTTTAAATACATTTTTCAAAAGCATGAACATTCAAGAATTTTCTTTAAAAATTTCATTATAGTGCAAGGACTCCCTATATTTTTGAAAGCATAATTGAATGGGTCTCCGAACGCCCAACTGTGCCTGCGCGTGCTCCGCCTCTTGCATGCTTGCGCAGCCTTGATCGTTTCTGAACATCCGCAGCTCCGAAGCTTTCACAAAGTCCAAAATCCAGCGAAAAGATGCCGAATCACAAGAATATAAGCTTTACGAGGGGATAGATGGCATCGCTGATTTTTCATAAAAAATAAAACTTTAAACGCGTCTTTCTCGAAACATTTTTCCATGCAACCTTAAGGAATTTTGAAAAACCATTAGATCGATCTCCAAATTTTAACCACGTATTCTAGATATATATATGGCAATGTCCCGTAGTAAAACTAAGGTAATTTTTCCCGGCAGGAAATATACAAAAAAGATCTGCATTTTGCAACTTTTTCTTTAAACATTCGTGATTTGGTTTAATTTTAATGAAAATTGATATGGCCTGTTCTTACTTACGGGTGTCCACCTCGGGTTTTTGACTTGTAACGTATCACCTCATTTCAGGGGTTTTTGACGTCATGAGTGAAACAAGCCAGCTTGTTCACATTTACTTTTCACTAGGGTTTTAATTTCTAGTAATTTTTTGTTTTATACTTTTGATATTTTTAACATTACAGCGAAAGGATGATTAGAGCAGGAAACAGGTCCAGAGAACAGTGGTCTATAATAAACAGCTTAAGAGGAAAAGATAGTACCCTAGAGGCTAATATTGAATTGGAGCCTAATGCCGTCAATGAGTTTTATTGTTCAATATCACAGAAAATCACCGCAAATATATCCTGCCAAAATGACCCCATGGACTACCTTATGGACGTGTGGTTTCCACAAGACTTCACATTGACATTGACTAATTCTGACGAATTGCGGGATATATTAAAATAAATAAAAAATAAGCATTCTACTGGTTGTGATGAAATTTCTCTTAGGGTGTTGGAAAATCTTCCAAAGAGAACACTGGATGTTCTTGCTGGTACAATAAATGTCTCCTTCCAACAGGCTAATTTTCCTTCATGTCTCAAAATGGCCCTTGTGATTCCTTTGCATAAAGGTGGTGATTTGGATGACCCATCCAACTATCGCCCTGCTTGTCACGTTGTCCAAGGTTGTCGAAAAGCTAGTAAAGGTCGGACTACTCCATTTCTTAACGACGAACAACTTGATATCAGCATGCCAATTTGGTTTCCAGGCATCTAAAAATACTAATGATGCCATATTCTCAGCTTCTGCATTAAAGTGTAGTTCACAGGTGGTTTTCATCCTACCTTTAGGGAAGGTCACAGGTTGTGAGGGTTGGCGACAACTTCTCTACCTTGTCTGGTGTGAACCATGGGGGTACCTCAGGGATCGGTGCTTGGCCCGATTTTGTTCTTGTTGTATGTTAATGATTTAACAAATCTGAACATACGAAGGAGTTTTACGCTCTTCGCGGATGATACCATCCTTTTGTGCCACTCTAGAGACAGTGAAATGCTTAAAGATACTGTAAATATTGATTTGCATAGAGTTCGGGAATGGTGCGACTCGAACTCGCGTTCTTTTAATGTAAATAAAACTAACATATTAACATTCGGTTTTGCATTCGGTAATCTTTTCTTAGACAACCAATTAATAGAAAATAAGGGAAGTACAAAATTTCTTGGAATATTTATCGATTCTAGGCTTAAATAAGAATATCACATATTGGAGCGAAATAAAAATCTGGCTTCGGACTGTTTTGCGGTTAGGGTGGTGTCTGCTGAGCTTGGTGGTGCATCTGCGAGGATAACTTATCATGTATTGTTTGAGTCTCAACTGAGATATGGTGTGGCGTTTTGGGGTTTTTGTAGCCAGCAACTCTTGAATTCTGTACTTGTAATTCAAAAAAGGGCGCTCAGATACTTGTGTGGAACCAGATATAGGGACCATTGTAAGCCATTGTTTGTACAGCAAAAAATTTTAACTGTTCTGAGTTTGTTTATTCTGGAGGTTTCATGTCTAGTTTATCGCAGGTATGGTGGAGAGGGTAACCTAGAGTCGTATCAATGTATTCCGTACAATACAAGACAGGGCCTGAAATTTAATTTACGGCTCCCAATCACTAGATTAACGCTGACTAAGAATTCTATCATTTATGAAGGAAAAAAATATATAACCACCTTCTTTTTTTACACTATCGATTAAAGCCTTATTCATTGTTCCGGAGGAATCTGAAGTGTACTTTGGTGGGGAGGCCGTTTTATAGTTTAGAGGAGTATTATACCGACAGTTTTTAGTGTTCAGGGTTTTGCTTTGTTTTATTGGCCTTTTATTGGATTTTTTTGTGTTATTTTTTAATAAGTTTGTTGTTTGGATACCAATATTTGTCTTTTTATGATAATGCTTTGAATTGTACATACTTTCTATTAGATGCTTAGCCACATCTGATCGGATTTTAAAACCATAATTAAGTATTGTCATTGTTTGTTAGATTAGTTTAGTTTTAATTGGCTTTGTCAATAAAATTGTATAGATCTTGGACAATAAAGCATATTTAATAATAATAATAATAATGTCGACGCGACAACGAAGTATTTGTTTCTGTCTGTATTTTTTTTAATTATTTTATTGGTTTTAATAAACGAATAAATAATGTTAATGTTGCTTTAAAAAAATAGATGCATCTAGAACAATTAATATATGTATCAATTATTTATGGACTAACAGCTCTTTTACCTCAAAAAAGGTCAACTTTGTTAAAATGTAGGATTTTGGAGATTAAATAAAAGTACACGCTTACAATCGAGTGTCAGAAACATGACTACAATATTAAAGCGGCATTGCCAACAGAACAAATATAATTTACACTATTTTCAGTTGGTTGCTCATAGAGGGCGTTAATACATTAATAAAAGGAATATTTCGAACTCCTCATAACACCCCCACTAGTTTGAAATATTAACAATTATTCACAACTTAGAAACTATACCTAAGTTTTCCATAAACTTATAATGTTTATTAGAACCTAACTCTAGTCAAAATATCTGCAGGCATATCGTTTGTCTGCAAATACTCTATGCTAATTAATTTGTTTTCAACAGTTTCTCTTATAAAATGGTGACGGACATCAAGGTGCTTTGTTCTCTTATGATACATAGGGTTACAAGTTAATTTTAAAGCACTTTGACTGTCACTGTATAACAACTTTGACTGTCACTGTATAACAAAACATAGTCAAGAGAACCTGTTAATTCACCTAGTAAATTTCTTAAATAAATAGCTTCTTTGGAATCTTCTGACAAGAGCATATATTCGGCTTCTGTGCTGGAAAATGCTACTGTTTTTTGCTTCGTACTTTCCCATGAAATAATATTTCTAGAGAGTTTAAAACAAAAACCTGTATAAGACCTTCTGTCAAGTGAATCATTGCCCCAATCTGCATCTACAAAGCCTATTAACTGAATTGGAACATTTCTCAAATTTCATATAAAAATCTTTGGTTTTTTTGTAAATATCTCAGTAATCTTTTTACCCTCTGCCAATGACTTTCATCATAACAATTGTTGAACTGACTAAGATAACTAACGCTATAAGAAATGTCAGGTCTTGTCATGACAGATAAATACATTAAACTACCAATCAATTGCTGATAAGGCGCTGAAAAATTTGAATTTTCACCTTTAGCAAGATTCAAATTTTTCTCCATGAGTGTATCAACAGTTTTACATTGAATCATATTAAATTTTGACAATAACATTTCAATGTATCGCTTCTGATCTAAAGTTATAATATTGTTAACTTTATCAATACAAATATTCATACCTAAAATTTGTTTAGCCTACCCTAAATCTATTAACTTAAAATTTGCAGCTAATTCTTGCTTTAGATTATTTGTTTCACTAGCATCGTTAGAGAAAATAAAGAAATCATCCACGTACAAAGCTATAATTGTTGTTAAATCATTATTATGATTTATAAAAATACATGATTCATATTTAGATTTCTTATAACTCAAATTAGTTAAAACATTTTCAACTCTTTTATACCAAACTCGTGAAGATTGTTTTAAACCATATATCGCACGGTTTAATTTTAAGACTTTATTGTCTTGACCTGCTATCGTTAAACTTTCAGGTTGTTTCATATAAACCGTTTCTTCTAATTTACCATGTAAAAAAGCGGTTATTACATCAAAGTGATAAGATATCTAAACTTAAATTTACGGCTAAAGAAATTAACAATCTCAGGGTAGAGTGTCTTACAACTGGTGAAAAGGTTTCTGTATAGTCTATAGCTTCTTTTTGTGTAAAGCCCATTGCTACTAACCTAGCACGATAACTTTTTCGATTATCACTATCACACTTTATTTTATATACCCACTTACAATTTACCACTGTACGTGCTTTTGGCAAGTCCACAAGATCCCATGTTTCATTCTCTTCTAGACTTTTCATTTCAACTTGCATCGCTTCTTTCCATTTGTTGCCATCAGATCTACTCAAAGCCTCTGCTACTGTTGTTGGAACCTCCTCGGACACTTCCTCTACAGTTGTCATGGAAGTTACATAGTCCTCAAATGTTTTTTCTTTTTTCTGTCTCTCAGACCTTGGTATGACTTCTCTGTTTATAAGACTTTCTTCGCGAAAATTATCTAAAACAAAGTCTGGATCTTTTGTATCCTCTGTCATTGAATCTGTCTGTGACATATCAGTAAATATGTTACTTTGTGTCTCTGTAACTTCCCTTTCTGTCAAACTATTGTCACTGTCCCCCACTGGAACTGATAACTCTCCTTCATGAATGATAGCATCTCTACTTGTTGTGACGTCATTACTTTTAGGATTGTAAACTCTATAACCCTTGATATTATCTGAATATCCTACTAAAATATGCATTTTGGATTTTTTATCAAATTTAAGTCTCTTTTATTTAGGTAAGTGCATCATGACAGTGCTCCCAAACACACCTGATAAATCTGTTTTTTTACCATTCCATATCTCAAACGGTGTTTTGTTCGATAAACCACTAGCTATACATCTGTTTCTTAAATAATTTGATGTATTCACAGCTTCTGCCCAAAATTTCTTTTCTAGACCAGCATCAAAGAGCAGACATCTTGCTTTTGCAACTATCGTACGATTTAGTCTTTCAACTAAACCATTTTGCTGTGGAGTATAAGCATTTGTCATTTGATGAATTATTCCCTGTTGCTTAAAGTAATTTTCAAATTCATTACTGCAAAATTCATCTCCCTGGTCAGTTCTGAAAATCTTAATGTTACTACTTTTCTGATTTTCCACCATTGAATTAAATTCTTTAAATTTTTCAAAGGCTTCACTTTTTGCTTTTAAAAAATAAACAAATGACATTCTACTACAATCATCAACAAACAGTAAAAAATATTTTGATTCACCTATGGACGTTGTTTCCATGGGTCCACAAATATCTGCATGGATAACTTCCAATATTTGAGTATTATGTATACCTGTATTTGAGAAAGGTAACTTTGATTGTTTACCTTCGCAACAAACACAGTTACTTTTTTCAAAAACAACATTTCCTTGAAACATCATGCCATCTACACAATCTTTCATTCGGTTTAAATCTTGGCTATTTAAATGTCCCAATCTCCTATGCCATGTTTCATCTGAAAGACTTAACATACAATTTTCCTTTTTTAAGTTCAGTTTATAAACTCCATCAATCAAATCTGCTGTAGCTAACAAATTGTTTTCTTGGTTATAAACAGAACAACCAGTTTTGTTAAAAGAAACTCGATTACCTTTTGATATTAGTTGACTGATGTTTAGAAGATTTGTGGTCAAACTTGGAGCACATAAAATACTTTCCACAGTGATGTCATTGAACTGCCCATTACTATCTGCATAGAAGAAATATACCAAGAATTCCTATCCTGTGCTATAGTTTTGACGCTCCTAAACGGTACGCAAACTGGTACGCCGTCTCATTCATTAAAAGCAATTTACAATATTGTCAATGATTAGATATCAGTATTTTAATGTAATATACATGCTTTTGTTAAAAACAAGTATAAAAGATTTAAATTTTCGGATTTATGTTGAAAACGTGGCAAATCTGCATATCTCTTCCTACCGAGTAAGAGGGGTAAGCTCCACCTTTTTTTTTTTAAATGTAAGGTTGCCGCAGCCTAGTGAAGTTTTACTGAAAGATTAGACCATTACAACATTCCCTTTGTAAACTTAAACAAATATAATAAACCAAGGGATAAAAAAACTTGTACCCGTAGTATAGATCAACTATCCAATACGGCAACACTGCATATACATCATTCTTTGCCGTTTTACTACTTATAGTAAAAACTACCTCTGATCAATGACCGAGTTTAAATACTTGGCGCTTCCAATCGTCCCATAAGAATGAGCATTCTTAGTATAATTCGTCAATGCTATCTGTAACAATTTCAACGTCTCCTGAACGCTCCACGGAAAGTTTTTCATGATTAGCCACTACAATTTCATGAATTCTTGATTTTGTAGAGTTTTAATCCAACCTTCATTTGGGGTCATATGTCTACTTGCGCCAGAGTCTAAATAAAAGTCACTTTTATTATAGTTCCCACTTAAAAATACGGCACTAAACGCATTTTTTTGATTAGGGTTTTTCAAACTAAGACATTTTGACATATAATGACCAGATTGTTTACATTTGTAGCACATAACTTCAATTTTATCCTTTTGTTTGCTAAAATCTGCTTATTTTTGATTATTTTGCTTTGCTGCGCCATCTTTGAACGATCTTCTGAAAGTTCCTTTTGTGCTTGCACTTAATGCCCCTGCACCACTACTAGAGCCCTATGTTGACATATCGAGCAACTTGCTTTTTATTGAATCCTCGGTTAATGAGATCCCTGCATGTTCAATAGCCATTAGCATCGGACGAAACTTTTCCGGTAATTCCACCAATAACAAAGAACCAATCCATTCGTCGTTTATGCTGAAACTAGTTTTTCTTAACTTCTGAGCTGTTTCCGCTACTTGACTTACATAGATTTCCATGGAATCACAATTATCTAACCTTAATGAAATAAGCATTCTTAGTAATCCAATTTTTCTGGTAATGCCAGTGTCTTCATAAAGCTCCTTAATTCTATCCCAAACTTCTTTGCACGTGCTAGCGTCTTTTATATATACATACAACGAAGGGTCGATCGTTAAAATTAATTTAGCTTTTGCGACTACGACACTATCCGTCTCGGAACCATCAATGCATTTCGATAAACCTTCTAGGACAAAAACGTTTTCTATGGCGAATGACCACTTATCGTAGTTTTCTCGCCCGACAAGCTTGGGTAAACTACTTAGGTCATTCACGGCCATTTTCACTCGAAACTGAATAAAACTGCAGTAATTTTAATTAATCAACAACCAAACAAAGAAAACTCGCGGAATATCGCGTTCTCTGGGATTAAATAAAAAGACACGCTTACTCTCGAGTATCAGAAACATGACTACAATATTAAAGCAGCATTGCCAACAGTACAAATATAATTTACACTATGTTCAGTTGGTTGCTCATAGAGGGCGTTAATACATTAATAAAAGGAATATTTCTAACTCCTCATAACAAACTTAGTATCCAGATACACTCCCAAGTCCTTTACCACCTAAGCCTCCCTAAACACAGCACTATCCATCAAATATAGATGAGCAAGAGAGGTCTTAACACGACCGAATCTAATACAATATTATGTGGCTGAAGACAGCAACGAAATCAAACTCAGATTTGCCAACGAGTTTCAATTTTATAGAGTCACTTATGTAAAATGACGATAAAATATTTTACTAAATAAAACACCCTTTAGGATTTTCTGCCACATTGAAATTAGCTTAAATGGAAAGGCTTAAATGTCTTCCAAATAAAAATAATATAGATTCGCGCAATTTACGCTTAGAAGGGATGGTACACCCCTATATTGAAAATAATATTTTACTAAATAAAACACCCTTTAAGATTTTCTGCCACATTAAAATTGGATTAAATGAAAAGAGTTTAATGTCTCGCAACTAAAAATTATATAGATTCGCGCAATTTTCGCTTAGAAAGGGTAGTACACCCCTATATTGAAAATAATATTTTACTAAATAAAACACCCTTTGGGATTTTCTGCCACATTGAAATTGGCCAAATGGGGAAGGGTTAAATATCTTTCAACTAAAAATAATATAGATTCGCGTAATTTCCACTTAGAAAGGGTGGTACACCCCTATATTGAAAATAATATTTTACTAAATAAAATACCCTTTGGGATTTTCTGCCAAAATAAAAGTGGATTAAATGAAAAGTTTAATGTCTTTTAACTAAAAATAATATAGATTCGCGCAATTTCCGCTTAGGAAGGGTGGTACACCCCTATATTGAAAATAATATTTTACTAAATAAAACACCCTTCAGGATTTGCTGCCACATCAAAATTGGCATAAATGGAAAGAGTTAAATGTCCTTTAACTAAAAATAATATAAATTCGCGCAATTTCCGCTTAGGAAGGGTGGTACACCCCTATGTTGAAAATAATATTTTACTAAAAAAAGACCCTTCAGGATTTTCTGCCACATCAAAATTGGCTTAAATGGAAAGAGTTAAATGTCTTTTAACTAAAAATAATATAGATTCGCGCAATTTCCGCTTAGGAAGGGTGGTACACCCCTATATTAAAAATAATATTTTACTAAATAAAACACCCTTCAGGATTTTCTGCCACATCAAACTTGATTTAAATGGAAAGAGTTAAATGTCCTTTAACTAAAAATAATATAGATTCGCGCAATTTCCGCTTAGGAAGGGTGGTACACCCCTATATTGAAAATAATACTTTACTAAATAAAACGCCCTTCAGGATTTTCTGCCACATAAAAATTGGCTTAAATGAAAATAGTTAAATATCCTTTAACTAAAAATAATATAGATTTGCGCAATTTCCGCTTAGGAAGAGTGGTACACCCCTATATACAAAAATAATATTTTACTAAATAAAACACCTTTCAGGATTTTCTGCCAAATTAAAATTGACTTAAATGGAAAGAGTTAAATGTCCTTTAACTAAAAATAATATAGATTCACGCAATAGTTATTTTTAGTTAAAGGACATTTAACTCTTTCCATTTAAGCCAATTTTGATGTGGCAGCAAATCCTGAAGGGTGTTTTATTTAGTAAAATATTATTTTCAATATAGGGGTGTACCACCCTTCCTAAGCGGAAATTGCGCGAATCTATATTATTTTTAGTTAAAAGACATTTAACTCTTTCCGTTTAAGCCAATTTTGATGTGGCAGAAAATCCTGAAGGGTGTTTTATTTAGTAAAATATTATTTTCAACATAGGGGTGTACCATTCTTCCTAAGCGGAAATTACGCGAATCTATATTATTTTTAGTTAAAAGACATTTAACTCTTTCCATTTAAGCCAATTTTGATGTGGCAGAAAATCCTGAAGGGTGTTTTATTTAGTAAAATATTATTTTCAATATAGGGGTGTACCATACTTCCTAAGCCGAAATTGCGCGAATCTATATTATTTTTAGTTAAAGGACATTTAACTTTTTCCATTTAAGTCAATTTTAATTTGACAGAAAATCCTAAAGGGTGTTTTATTTAGTAAAATATTATTTTCAACATAGGGGTGTACCACCCTTCCTAAGAGGAAATTGCGAGAATCTATATTATTTTTAGTTAAAGGACATTTAACTCTTTCCATTTAAGTCAAGTTTGATGTGGCAGAAAATCCTGAAGGGTGTTTTATTTAGTAAAATATTATTTTCAATATAGGGGTGTACCACCCTTCTTAAGCGGAAATTGCGCGAATCTATATTATTTTTAGTTAAAAGACATTTAACTCTTTCCATTTATGCCAAATTTGATGTGGCAGAAAATCCTGAAGGGTGTTTTATTTAGTAAAATATTATTTTCAACATAGGGGTGTACCACCCTTCCTAAGCGGAAATTACGCGAATCTATATTATTTTTAGTGTTTTTGGGATGGGTGTCCACGAGGTGATGCCAAATAGCATCGCCGAGCGGATGACGGCTTTATATATGGTCAACGTGTTCCTGAGTAACAGCTTACTGCTTCTTCCTAGTAGGGGATACAGGGATGCCAGGAGTCCTTGCGCTTTAGCCTTTGCCTCCAACACGTGATCCTTCCATCATACCAGTTTTTTATTATAGGAGTCCTAGATATTTGACTTTGTTAGCCCAAGGAATAGGTTCGTTATGGAGATGGGTTGGTCAACGGGCCGTTTTCTGGATTTCGTGAAGATGATGGCTTGCGTCTTGTCCGCGTTGGCCTTCAGTTTCCATTTTTCCATCCATTTCTCGAGCTTTCCCAGGTGCTCCTGGAGCCTTGACGTGACTACTCTGAGGTTCCTATGCGACGTTGTAATAGGTGTGTCGTCAGCGTATAGACTCAAACTGGTATGGGTTTTCCTGAGGATGTCCGAAGTGTAAACATTGAACAAGAGTGGAGACAAAGTTGATCCCTTGGGAACGCCTGCAGCCATTGCCCTGGGTGTGGAAAGGGTGTTGTCGATTCTCACCGAGAAGAATCTCCCTGACAGGAAAGATAGTACCAGCTTTGTGATGTGTTGTGGGAAACCCAGCCTGATCATTTTGATTGCTAGGCCGTCATGCCAGACTTTGTCAAAGGATTTAGACGTGTCTAGCATGACTGCGCCTAGATGGGCTTTTCTGTTGAAAGCTGATACTATCTGGTCCACTAATCTGGTGGTCTGGTGTGTGGTTGACAGGCCCCTGACGAAACCAAATTGTTCCTCCGGCATCACTCCGAGTTCTTCTGTTCTGGCTCTGATTTTACGGAGTATGAGAAGCTGAGCCACTTTGCCCATGGATGGGAGTAGGCTAATTGGGCGGTAGTTGTTGGGATCTGTGGATGTCTTTCCCTTCTTGTGTATCATGATCACTACCGCCTTTTTCCAATCCTCGGGGAAGTAGCTGAGTCTGAAAATGGCGTTAATGATGTTGGTTAACTCGGTATTCTATATATTAATATCATTTTGCAAAGACAGTATGGCATAATGGGATGTTACACATGTGAATAATTTCGAATCATCGACAATTTTCGTAATATTAGAAATTAAGTGAATAAACTGCATGTGTTTTTGAATGTCCAGGTTTATTATGTCTCCATGAAAAATGGTTAGTGGATAATATGGTTGCTGTATATTGCCTCAATAAATATAACGGAAATCTTTGGTAATACTGTAATATTTGTTAATGCCTTCATTGTAATGGGTATTCAATCTATAGAGCATTGCAAATCTAGCTGTGTAGAGGTTCCTTTAAACGATAATTCAATTATAATGATTGGTATATATAGGTCTCCTGATGTAGAATTAAAAATATTTCATGAAAGCCTTGAGTGATTGCCTTAACTAAATTCCTTTCTTTTAGTAAGAAAATTATCCGGTGTGGAGATCTTAATATTGACTTTTTGGATAGAACTAATAATGATTTCACAAGTTTTTTATCGACAAGTGGAATTCAGTCATATGAAGGAGAGTAAGCATCAATAATGAATCGCAAGTTGACATTGTTTGTTCTGACATTGAAGAAAAGAATATTAATTGTTTTATCAATTGTAATACAATATTTCTGATCATTACGCTATGATATTTTCAATTAAGAGTCGGCAGGTTAGAACTTCTAGGACAGTCATTTTTAAACGGAGATACTATGAAAATGTGCAACATGTTTACGAAGCTAAAGAGGTTGATAGTAAATACAAGATTTATTTATAAAATTTATTTTTACTCTAGCAGATGAAAACATTTCACTGAGGACTAAGACAATACAGAAATATTTGGAAATTATTTTAATGGACTATTTAAAATAAGTGTCGATCCAATGTTTGACGTAGATCACCAAAATAACATTAATTTATGGGCAGGTAATCTTTTAAAAAATAATCCGAATATCCACCGCTCCACTTGCAGAAGAACATGAATACATGTATTTCTAAGCTTTAATAAAAGGCTGTAATATTTCACTAGGTTATGACAACATACCAAAAAAGCTCTTGCTAACTACTATTTAACAAAATAATTGGAAGTTATCGTAAAAATGGACTAAGTCTTTAATTGAGCAGAGTATACCACGTTACCAATTTGAATTTAAAGAAGCAGTATTCACCATACACCCATTAGCAATTTTAAAATCCGATGTGCAAACATCCTTAAAGAAAACTAGTGTTCGGCTGTTTTTCATGGACATACGAAAAGCATTTGATAGTACTTGATACAATGAATTACTATACAAACTTCATGTGATTAGCTGTTCCGATTTTCTAATACCATTACTAGAAGAATATCTTTCAAATTGTAAATTAAAAATTCAACTAATAATTCCTTTTCCGAGTGCTTTGCTCCCCAGCAAGGTTCCCCCTTATCCCCCTTCCTATATAATATGTTCTGCCTCAATATTTATTTGTTTATATATATATATATATATATATATATATATATATATATATATATATATATATATATATACATTCATACATACATGGTCACGCAGATCCTAACTTTACTAACTAACTAAAATTACACATCTTACAATTCGCCCATGACACGGCTTATATATCCCACGACACAAATATTGGAAAAACAATATCCAACTCTCTGCAATGCCGCTATTCATTGGATACAGAAATGGCACATTATGCCCAATCATCAAAAATTTAAACCACTCATTTTTCATCACAAAATTTCTGATGCCTCCCCCACAGTCACAATTTTCAATCAGATCATCTATCCCAGTAATTCATGCAAATACTTGGGCATTGTTATGGACTAAAAATTAAATTTTAAACTATCCACCCAACATGTCAAGAAGAAGGTACTTTCTAGGGTCAAACACTTTCGATCACTGATCTATAGGAAACAAGGAATGCGTCGACTTGTAGGCCAATATCCGAATATGGTCATGTACTCCTCCTATGCAACGCGCGTAAATCAGCCGTCCATAACATTGAAATTAGTAAAAGAAGCAGTCGTAGAGCCATAAACAGAATAAGTCACCTAACAACCTATATCACCAAACTCATATCGTACGTGTTCTCGATGAACTTCGACTAATTAAAAAATTTGCCAATAAAATCCAAAATGTGAACACAGTTTACCTACTCTACACACAAATATCCTACTCAAACCCTATACGAACCCCTTTAGCAATTGTTTTATTGTTGTTTTTTTTTTTAATGTGTCGTATACCCTTGAACTTTTATAATGGTATAAGTATTTTGAACTGTTTCTGTCACGAGATGTTTTTAATATTAGTTTTGGTATGATATTCAATTGAGTTATTTGTATCAAATATTTAGAACTGAAAAAGGCAGTAAAACCTTCGTCGTTACCCTTTTGGACTACTGTGCCTAATAAAGCTTATTATACTATATACTTAGCCAAACGGTTTTTGCACTCCTTTCAGGGAACATTCGCTCAATAGCATAAAGATGGAGCTTTGTGGAGGACAATTTGCATGTTGTCAGGTCCTAGATAATGTTATAGTCCTCTGCATTTCCCGTAAACTTCCGGACGGTTCGACCGGTTCCAAGTAGCACTGCTTTTTACATGGCCTTATACAGGTGTTGACTAAGGCCCAATCCCTGGATATTAACCAGAAGACTCTTCGGTGCGACGGCAGTTGTTCAAAAACACCACTGAAAAACTCAACTAGATATCCATTACACATGGCTCCAAAACAACGGAGGAAACTCTAATAGGAATGTATGGACCCGGTACTAGGCATTACGAAAGCTTGAGTAAGTCACCAAACATTTTCCAGGCAGAAATACATGCCATTAGGAAATGTATTCATTTCAACAAAGCGTCGCGGCCAAGAGATTATCATCATGTCGGATAGTCGAGCAGCCATCAGAGCGCCGAGCTCTTAAATAATCAACTCCAAGATGGTCTGGGAATGCTTAGAAGAATTAAATGAATTGAATTAGAATAACAATGTTACCCTCATGTGAGTACCGGGATACACCGATGTAGAGGGGAATGAAATAGTAGACAGCATCGCGAGAAACGGGACTGAGACAACATTTCTAAAGAGTTTCAAGGAATACATAAACTTCAGTAAAAATCTACGGAGTTCTGACAACGATCCTAACGGGGCATTGCTACCTAAAGGGACATCTCAAGAACTTCGGATTAGCAAAAGGAGAAGAGTGCAGATTCTGCAAGGAGGAGGACGAAACCTCTATTCATATCCCTTCAGAGTGCAACGCGCTAAAAAACCCTAGAATGCGGTTCTTGGGAGCATACCAAATAGAAGATGGAGAGGTATCCACTTTGAAACCGTCCAACATCCTAAGGTTCCTGAGGGAAATAGGACTAGAGAGCAGGTAAGTTATCTCTTACGAGTTGGCAACAGTAGGGGGCACAATGGATCTATTAGGTCAGAGTGTACAAACCCTAATTCTACGCACATACATACGTAGCCAAACGGCTTTCGCACTCCCTTCAGGGAACATTCGGTCATCCCAGATATACTCAAATATCATAAGGATGGAGCTCTGTGGAGGGACTTTTGCATGTTGTCGGGCCCTAGATGATTTTATGGTCCTCTGCACTTCCCATAAACTTTCGAACAGTTCGAGCGGTCCTAAGTAGCACAGCTTTTTGCATGGCCTTATATGGTGTTGGCTAAGCCCAACGCTTGGATGTTAATCAGAACACTCTTCGGTACGATGCCGGTGGTTCATAGAATTATGTCTGTGTAATACCTCTCGGTCTCTGTATTTGGCGATCTTCTCATTATGCGTATCCCTTAGATCGTTGTTAGGGATGGCGACTTCTGTTAGTATTGCTCACTAAAATGTTTTATCTATCAAAATGAGGTCTGGTGTGGTATATGCGACTATATGATCCGTAAGTACATTTCGAACTCGTTCTCCAATATAGGCTCCGGGCGATATTCATAGTACTTTCTCTACCTGTTTGAATTTTTCTGCCTAAAACAGCATGAAATACAAAGAAAAGGAAACGGTGACCGAACGAACACGCTATAAAATATTTCGGTACATTAATAATAATAATAATAATAAATCTACTACAGGTAGGAAAAGTGCCTTACTACAAATACAATCCGGGCCTTATTTTTTATAACAACGCGGTCCAGCGTTCCAGCTATATTGGGACCGAACGGTTCACTTGTTTTTTCCATTTTGAAAGCCAAATTGGTTGCACTTTAAGTTTCAAAGGCAATGACAACATTCTTTTCTTAATCAATTTCTCAATGATTTTTGACAGGGCAGTTAAAAGTGATATTGGTCTGAAATTTAAGAGAACAATGTTCTTACCTCCTTTCTGAAGGAGAATCATTATACGATGGCAGCCGACCATTTGCAAAGGATCTATTTATGGCATCCGCCACTGCACTTAAGACATATTTAAGTCACAAAATATTCTTATGAACAATTCATCCCAACGTGAGCGGTATTTTTTTCTAATAGTTAAAAAAATTGTTTTTAATTCACAAATGTCAGTAGGGTAAAAAAGAATGTCTGGGATATAAACACTTTGGATAAAAAACGTGTCTGATAAACCCTGACCAATTGAACAATAATAGTCATTACACTCAATAGATGTTAAACTTGAATTTCTTTGGTGAAAGTTAACAGTTGTTTACCGAAATTCATTGATTACTGACCCCACCTGTTTAATAGCAATCCTCATTCCCAACAGTCTCTGAATATAACATAATCTCTTTACCGACCTCACCACCCTTCTATAATAGCTCGATATTTATTAAAATACGAGACAAAAAAGAAGTTATTCCCACAGACGTTTTCATACCACTCATTATCTGCGGCTTCCCAGTCTTTCTCCTTAATTTAACTAAAGGGAACGTACGGTTAAAAGTTTCACATAGTTTATTATGAAGTTTTTCTAGTGGGTTTTCACTACATGAAAAATTCCAACTCCTCACAATAGCGACGAAAAGACAAAGTTCTCTTTGCGATAAAATTTTCACACTTTAGGAACCCTCTTAGGGATTTGTAAATTAATCTGAAATTGAGCTAATACGGCATCATTATAGAGAGTCCAGCATTCCAAACACAGCAGTAAACACCCACCATATCTGAACAAACATAGTCGAGCGTAGTCAAAGAATACTTATCAATTCCTATTGACAATTTATACATTATATATCATCATATTTAAACAGTTTCCGATATCGATAGGACGTGTTTATATTCGCTCTGTATTTGTATACATTTTTTTGTGGTATAAACGTGGAATTTAATATTGAAACTTGAACAATGGAATTAAATAGTGGTGGTGACAAGAGTGGTGAAAGTGAAAAACAGGAAAGAAGACAAATTTCCCGAGTTCGGAGTTTTTCTTTGGATCTATTTAAAAATATTAGTGCTGATAATAAAAATATCGATATTGATGACAAAACTAAATCAAAACAAATAAAAACATACTCGGATAAAAACAAGAAAAAAGTGTTATTGATAACAAGGTAGTAAATAATGGAATACCTGGGCATTCAAACAGTGTTGAGAAAAGTGGTGGTGAGTTTACCGCCGATGACGCCTAAAATATCACCCAATTCAATTTTTAAACCGCAACAAAGAATTATGCGTACTCCACCTGGAACTGCTGTACAACTAAGGACGCAAGGGGAGAATCTTGGTAAGGATGCGAACACTGGAGTATCTGATGAGGAAAACATAAATTCGCAAAAAAGGCTCCGATCTAGTTCTAGTCCAGCAACCTTGGAAAGTAACAAAATTAAAAAATATAATGAAAGACATCATCCAGTTAGTGATAATATAGAAAAAACACGAGGCTTAATTTTCAATCAACAGAAGACATACTTAATGACGTTCTTGATGGTCTTCAAAACATACACCGAGCCGCTGAAGGTATATCTCAAGAAGAAGTAAACAATATCCACTCTACACTTTTTAACAACGTTAGCTTTTAGAAGCGGCCAAGTAGAAAAAAACAACATGGAGCTAAACAACACTATACAAAAACTAACAAATTGTAAATCGCCCCAAAAGTTACAAAACCTCGAAACGCCTCAAAATACCCCACCCCTTGGTAAATCATTCAGTAGTGGAGTGAAATATATCCCAGCTGGTAACATTTGGTTAATGTAAACAAGGACATCGAAATTAAAAACATCCTAAATATGAAGCCAATGAGAACGGTAACGGGTATTCTTAAAGGATATACGCCTGATGAATTTGTTAAGGAATTTGTTGCCGAAAATAAGGATAGTGCGATGCTTTTGGTCAAGACGTTGAAAAACAGTTTAAATTTATTGCTAAGAATGGATGCCGAAATACAGCAAAGGAAAATTGGATTTTTCAGGTACCTCCCGAAATATTTAGGTGGACTATAGGAAATGATAATCTCACCTTTGACTTATGTCCAGCTTTCATACAAGAATATACAAATGTGTCTTTATGCTTCAAATGTTGCTTGTTTGGACATGTATCTAAATACTGCACAGCTACGCAGTGTTGTCATAAATATGGAGGTGCACATACAGCAGCAGAATGTCCGGTAACCGATAATGATTGCCCCAATTGTAAGCGTGCAAAATTGCTAGATAGAAATCATTCAGCTCGGAATCGTAACTCTCCAGTTTATATACAAAGAATAAAGAGAGTGCAACAACAGATCAATTATACTTAACAAAAAATTTTTAAATGACGTAAGTAAAAACTCTGCGCAGTTTACTTTAAATACGTTAAATGACGAGCAGGAAGAATATTACGAAACAGAACTTAATGCTATTGTGGATGATGAAATCTTTTCAAATATAAACAATATAAGTGCCTGTTCAAGTCAGTCAGTTACTAGTAATGCATTTTGTATAAACTATCAAAACGTACGAGGGTTAAATACTAAAACAAACAATTTTTACAAGACAGTATGTTTTACACAGCATGCGTATGATGCAGTCGCATTAAAGGAAACATGGCTATCAGCTGCAGTATTTGATGTCGAGATATTTCCAAGCAATTTTTTAGTGTATCAAAAACGAAGCAGACCGGATCATGCTCGTGGTGGTGGTGTCTTATTAGCAGTAAAAAATGTATATAAAAGTACTGTAATTGATGTCAACTCTAATGATCTAAATATAGACTTTATAATAGTTAAGATATATACTAACAAAATTAGTTTCATGTACCTATTAGTAGTTTATATTAGTAATAGTTGCACAATACTGACTAGAGAAAATATTTTTGCATACTTGGAATGTCTCGATTTTCTGTATGAGACTAATTATAATATAATAGGAGATTTCAATATAACACACCTAAGTGAATATTACCTCGACAACAATTATAGGGATGCCCAGGTGGACCATTTTTTGAATCTTTTGAGTTTTTTTGATAGTCTGCAGTGTAAAATAAAATAAGCTTTGTTGACGAGGATCCACATCATCCGTCTCTTGTCGTTGAAGTACAATTGAAAGCATACAAACAGAAAACTTTATCAGTTAATAAAATTAATAATTACAATTTTAGAAAGGCCAACTTTAATTTAATGTATAGACTGTTTCAAAATACATGCTGGAATGAGTTAAAATCTTTTAATGATATTAATACTGCACTAGAATGTTTTTACAACAAAATAGCTCAAATATTCAATATTTATGTTCCAAAGAGTAAAAGAAAAAAGAATATCCTATTTGGTTCACAAAAGATATCAAATAATATTAAGAAAAAGAGAAATTAAGAATAAGAAGCAAAAAAACTGGAATAATTGAAGTGAAAAGAGAGCTTATCAAACTTAGAGCAAAATTAAAACGCGATAATAAAATATCTTACATTTCATACCTTAGAAAAGTTCAACAAGACATTAGTAGGGGCTCCAAAGCATTCTGGCAGTACATGAAAAACAAAAAAGGTAATGTTGCCATACCAAATAAAATGTATTTAGATCAAGTAGAATATACCAGTGGTCAGTCTATCTCAAATGCATTTGCAAAATATTTTAGTTCTGTATATGATAATGTAAATATATTAAATACTTGTTTTCCTGAAAATCATCTATGTCCGAGGTAATATCCCTTACTTCTGTAGGCAGTAGTGATGTGTATGAGGCTGTCAGGAGTCTTAAAGTTAATAGGTCTGTAGGGCCAGATAATATTCCTTCATACATTGTAAAAAGTATGATTGATTTTTTAGTAAATTCTCTCACATTGTTATATAATCTTTCATTTCCACGAATATGGAAGGAAGTTAAAATATGTCCCATTTTTAAAAAAGGTGACAAAACAGACATACAAAATTACAGACCTGTAGCCATATTATCGACTTTTGCAAACATTTTCGAATCGATCATTTGTAAATACTTTTATAATCCTGTTTTTTAAAAGATTTCAGTATTTCAGCACGGGTTTATAAAAAATTAGTCAACTGTCAGTAATTTATGTAACATAACTCAATATATAGCAGAACATTTGGAAAATAAAGCACAAGTCGATGTAATATATATAGATTTTGCAAAAGCTTTTGATAAGGTCTCGCATGCATTACTGTTGGAAAAATTATATAATGAATTTAGTCTTCACCTTGAATTAATTAAATTATTTCAATCATACTTGCATCGTAGAAAGCAGACCGTAGTAATAAGGGGTTATACTTCAAAATCCTTTATAGCTACCTCTGGGATACCATAAGATCCGCTCCTATTTATTATTTTTACTGATAGTTTACCAAGAATAATTAATAATTATAATGTTCTTCTATTTGCTGATGACCTAAAACTATTTTCCGTGGTAAGGACGTAAACGATTGTATACAACTTCAGGAAGATTTAATGAGAATTGTTCAATGGTCTTATGTAAACAAACTCAGATTTAATGTTTAAAAAAGAGCATCTTACACTTTAATTATGCAATGGAAAATTCAATTTTAGAACGGGCTGGAGAAATGCTGGATCTTGGAGTCATATTTGATTCTCAATTTTCTTTTAAATCACATTTTTATAATATAACAAAAAAAGCATCTAGTATGTATGGATGTATAGCCAGAAACTGTAGAGATTTCAGTGATGTAAACTGTATAAGACAACTGTATATATCTTATGTTAGGAGCATTTTAGAGTATGCTAATTTAATATGGAGTCCATACTATAATACTCATAAATACGCTTTTGAAAGAGTTCAAAATAAATGTTTAAGGTATCTTTATTACTGAGAAACAGGTGTATATGACTTACTGTAAGCAAAGATGAGCTTAGATGTAAATATAATTTGTTAAGTTTGGAAAAGCATAGGAATATAGCCTCTGTAATTTTTTTGTATAAAATAATTCACAATAGAATTGACAATACGATTCTTCTCGCTCATGTAAATTTTAATATCCCTACATATAGGACAAGAAAAACATTGACTTTTTATTTAAAAAACCATCGTACCAATTACTGTATTAACGCTCCAGTCAATATGATTTGTAAATTAGCTGATGATGTTCAAACTGAAGTAGATATTTTTAGAGTAAGTTATAAACAACTAAAACGTAAGCTAATGGAAATAATGTAATTCGTTTTTCTTGCTTACACTATCTTTTGTGTGTGTGTGTGTGTATGTGTATGTGTATGTGTCTGTTTGTGTGTATGTATGTGTGAACGTGTAACTCAATAATTAGGTATCTAATGTATCTGTAGAGTTTGTGTTGAATAAATAAATATCATAATTAAGTTCATTAGCGGAGTCGATATTAAAGTATCCGGCTCAGTAAGGCCTCTCAGCTATTAAGAAAACATATTTGGCTTGATAACGTTGAACGATAAATATAAATTATATAGATTAAATTTAGAGAAAAATACAACAGAGAAACTGAATTCCTTTTCAATTACTAAAACACTTAAATTATCAATTTCTGCAAATAAGTTCTCCTTAATAAATTCATCCCTAACTAGAATCATAATATCTCCATGAATATATTGAATTCTACAGAATTTTGATAAAATATTGTATTCTGGTACTTTTATTAGTTCATCACTTTTAAGTCAATGTTCTGTAATGCAAACAAAATCCGGAGTCTTTAATTTTTCTAGGAATAAGTAGAGTTCATCGACCTTATGGCATATTAATTGAATATTTAATAACATAAGACTAAGACACTTTTCAGAGCTTGAAGATCTATCCACCAGTGCAGGAAAAACTTTAGGCTTATCAATTACTATTATCACTAATAGGAATTAACCTACATCTGTCTTCACCGGGCTCTGTCACAAAAAATTCTCATCCAAAATAATTTTACCGTTCAATACATAGTTCACACAAGAAACTTGAATCAAATTACAAATTTTGCCTTGGTGACATATTATGTTGGAGAATAATTTAATTAGTAATCTCTTTTTTTCTTAAGAGTCCATATTCATTGCTAATGTCTATACTACTGATCCCATACTATATTCATGCAAATTGCTTGAACACTGTTTACTAAAATGATATAATTAAGATCGCGCTGATAAGACAAAGACAAAGTTAATATAATATTTGTGTGCATGCCATACTTTAACTTGTTGTCTATATCAGTAATCAAAATATTATTTTAATTTACAAAATCATTGAATCCAGCACTAATTACTACAGAGTGATATAATGTAAAGTCCCTAGTTAAATTTTCGATATCTTCAACAACATTCTTAAATGTGCTTTAGACTTCATACTCGCAAAAAGATTTCTTGATAATATCTATCATGAAACCTAACCTGTTGTTCCAGAAAATATAATATTTTTTTTCTCCAACTGACTCTTTTGGTCAGTCATAGCTGTTAAATTATATATTAATTTTACAACTTCTCCCCATTTCTGATTTATGTGTTCCACAAATTGCCTCTCTGATTCAAACACGTCATCCCTGAAGTCTAGTGTTTCGTTTTTCCCTTAAAAATTTAGTCTCCCTCCTCTGTATATTCATTTGAAACGTAACCATCTCCTCTTGAAGATTCCTAATAACGACATCCTTTTCTTCTTCCAAATGTTCAAACTCTCCATTTTCGATCTTAGTTTGATACTTGTAAGTTACGATTTTGTTGCTGAATTTTTCCTAATTGTCCAAGTGCTGCTTTGTTAGCACAACTTATGGTATATTGATCTAATACTCTTTTGAAGACAAAATTTTATATCAGAGTTTCTTCCAATCTCTTTCTAAACAGCTAGAACAAAAGACATTAAAATATACTGTACAATAATAGCCTACAAAGGTCATATGTGTGCAACACTTAAATCTGTTTGTTCCCCATTTTTCCAGTGTATGAACTTAAAACTTAATATAATCCGCCCAAATACTTAAAATACCAATCCAAAAACAGAATACACCCGTTTGAAAAAAGTATATTAAATAATTTGTCATTCATTGACCCACATCATTAACAGTCTTTTCCTTAGTGTAAATTTCCTACTCTGCTGAAGGACGCAGATTGTTCCCATTCATAAGAAGGGTGATACAACAGATACTAATAATTATAGACCTGTTTTATTGTTATCGATAATCTCTAAAAATGCTGTTTATATTAGATTCCCATAATCGTTTTCTAAAAGACTGAGAAGCCTTATATTTCGAAAAAAAAAACTGCCCATAAGAGGTACAAGCAATCAGGGAATGTGGATAATTACTAGCTCTTCTATTCACTGAGAAGGCAGTGTAGACATGTAACTAGTGAATGTTGTCAGGATTATAGAAACACTGTTGAAAATTCTATTAATAGTGATTTAAGGTTTTTCTGGAGGTTTGTACGTTCTAAATTTAATATAGGCTCTTTTCATGAAACATGCATCTGGATAACCACAAAGCTAATAATGGTGCTAACATTGCTAATCTTTGTGCAAAATCTTTTTCATCAGTTTTCACTCCTTGGAATCTGCAAACCCCTTTCCTGACAACTGTACTGTTATTTCTAAAATATATATCAGTGGCACTACTATTCAGAAAGCCTTGCTTGACTTTGATATAACTAAACGAACTAATCCAAGTGAAGTAGCAAGTAAAGTACTTAAATTTTGCTCCCATTCCTTATATCTACCTCTGTTTTATATTTTTTCCCAGTTGCTAAACTCTAACATTTTTCTCAGGACTTGGAAATTATCATTTGTTTGTCCTATCCACAAATCAGGCAGCAGGAATAATATTAGAATCTATCGACCAATTAGCATTCTATCAGCAATGCTGATACTCTTTGAGTATTGCATTGAAGTTATCTTAACTGATGCAGTTAAAAACATGATAGTTAGTTATCAACATGGATTTATTTCTGGTTGTCTATATTAACTATATTAATAAATCATTCGATGAGGGTTCAGAAACTTATGCCATCAACCAATCATAAACACACATAAATCCATGTGTATTAATTCACCAGAGTTCATCCCTTGCACCAGAATGTAGTTAACATTTATTAGTGAACATAATGTACTAACAGAGTCAACTTTTTTTAAAACCAATTGTTTTTCATGATTTATGTTTTTTAAGTATACACAAGTATGGTTGGTCAATAAACAATTAATTTCCCCACTAATTGATACCCAATATAAATTCATAAACTGCCATTCTAAATATAGCACAAAAAAGAATTAATGGTGCACAGTTCCAACAGAAGACATAGTAAAATGAACCTAGAAATGTATATAAAAGTCCCAATTAGTGAACGTTTTAAATATTAAATTACAAAATCACAGAATATAGAAGTCAAAAATCATAAAACAAATTCCGAACTCCATATTATATATGCATTAATTATGATAATAAATGAATTTTCAAAAGCCAGTCTCTTAAAAATACAGTAAAAGAAAACACTTTTAACGTGAACCTACAGAAATGAAGGAATTAATATTAGAACAAAGTGTCATACATAATTCAATAAATTTATCTAATTATGGAATTAAAGGAATAGAGACAGCAAAATGAACAAGTCAAGATCAGATATCCTTATAATCATCCACCATCTATCACACAAAGGCTTACAGATAACTACAGGGATCTTCTGACCAAAATCCAGAATGAAAAAAGAATGTAATTAAAATTTTAACCACGGATTAAAGTTATAAATTATTCTGGAAAAACTAGACTTTTTTGGAAAACATATTTTTTTAATATGTACATGTCACTGTTTGATATTAGCATTTTATTTTATTGACGCCGTTAAAAATTTGTGAAAAGTCTAGTTAACAATGAATAAATAAATCAATAAATATAATAGAAATGATTGTCTATTAATATTGTAAAATTAGATATTCCGAATACTTAAAATAGGTCAGTATTACTAATAAATACGTTGATTCACTTAATTAGGTTAACATATGTTTTTTTTACATTTTTATAAAATAGATCAGGTTTTTTCTGTTCTTATTGTGTAATGGGTACATATAAAGAAATTTAGTATTATTCTGCTGGAAACCCAATTAATAAATTATTTTTATTCTTGAAACATAAAACCTACCTGTGTCGTTTTCTAAATAATTGTCAGATTATGTTTTCATCGGAGCTGGAAAATCTTCTCCATCTTCCCAAAAATTCATTACAAGAAGTCCATCATCTGAATTTTCATTATCCTCAGCAGGTAGTGTGGTCATTGTGGCTCTATACAATAAAACAATAAAACTAATTACTAGAAACAGCAAGTCATTAAGCTATGTAAATAAAGAATAGCCAAAGTTTTATTATTATTATTATTTAAGCTTATTAGGTTATCCCTGAAATAAAGTAAAGAATGGTAAATGAAAAACTAGATTGTGAGAGTAAACAAACAATCAAAAAAGAATTATTTAGAATAAATGTATACTTTTATTTACTCCAAAATATAACAAATACAGAAAAGCACAGTGGATGTAAAATAATCCCAAATAGAAGAGTTTATAAAAATGAAAATATTTGTAACATAAAAATACACCTATATAACAAACAGATTTAAACAAAATCCAGCCCATAAGCGGATCTAGATAGCAGTTCACCTCGGTGCAAACCATGCCCTTTTTTACCTAAACTAGCCCCTAAGTTGACCATTTAAAATATTTTCACACAAATTAGCAAGCACAAAATTAAAAAAAAAAAAAAAAAAACAATCAAATAAAACAAAAATATTTTTCTATTCCGGTTTAAATCCCAAAAAAAAAAACTAGAATATTAGAACATGCCCTCTTTCTAATTTTTGTATTTGCAAAGCCTTCTATTAAGTCAGTAATATTTAAAGTTGATGCAATATTATATTCCACAGCAAATATGGATAAATCAATTAATCGCTACTTGCTGGATGTAGATCTCACACAACCTTAAACAGAATCAGCTGAATTCACTAACGTGATTTAAATTTGAAACCATCCTAAATTGACAGCAGAGGGGTTAAACTAACAAGAGCAACAATAAGTCAAGAAAGTTTGAAACCCTAAAAATACTAGCATAAAGAAATCATTTTGTTTTATTATTGAACTGGCAAAAATGAAGAACTTCATTTATTTTCGGGATAAAACTATTCCTCTTACATTTTTCAAGGTTTTATCGCAAGGTTCTTATCCTTAATATCCCTATATAAGCGTTTATTTGTTGACATATGTAATATAGATTATGACAATAATAAGAAAAACAACTAGATCGAGTTTAAATCTTAAATCTTCTTAGTGAATCTGGCTGTTTAATTTTATTAAAAGATAGTTCTAAAAAGTCAACCATTACAGGAACAGTAGAAAATAAAAGAAGTATAAACATCGTCTTTAAGGTTAAGATCATGTTTCATTAAATCAAGCATCATATAAAACTGATTCACAAAACGTTTGGTTAAAATTTTCAGATAAATTTTAGACAACTAAACTACCCTAAGCATGGTGTAAAATCTAGTGATCTGGTTGCAAATTATGCCAATAACAAAAATATTAAACATTAACCCTATATTTTCGAAACGATGATCTAAAGAAAGTTCAACAAAGTTTTTTTTGTACTTTGTGTTGCATTTTTGATTGAAATGCCCGATTAATACCCCATTTAATAGCTAGATCTATAGCCTCAGATTTTATTTATTGTAAGTTTCTATATCTCTGAAAGTAGATACATGTTTAACTGTACAATTTAACACTGCTGTTGCTTGATCTTAATCAATGTCAGATTTTTGTAACATTTTCGGAGCAACATTAATTTGATTTAATAATTTAAACATAAACGGAGTAATTAAAATAAATTCGGAGTTGCTCATTCTTTTCTTTAAAGCTGAAGCTTCCTCAAATTTATTTTTTAGAGGTGATTTTAATTCAATCTTAGTCAGAACTTTTAAAATATTAAGAAATTGTAATTTAGCTGCTAAAACTGACTTGATTCTCACGGACCAACGAATAAGAATTAGCTTTTACTAGTTATTGGTGATTTACTAGTAAACAATGGTAAAAAGTCTCATAGGGTAATGCTAACACCAACAAAAAAATATAAGCTCTGCAGTTCAGCAAAATGTGCAAAAATTTTACTAGAACCCGATATGGTATTTTTTAAAACTCAATTGATTGTGCATAGCACAATGTGTGTTCTGGATTTGGCTTGTATGTCATTATATGCAGCACCATCAAAACATTGAGGGATATTTAGTTAACATTGTTTCAGACAATCCTTGGACAGATTGGTATTTTAATTCGTAAAAGCCTAAGAAAATTTCCTTTATTTCGAAACTTGTTGATATGTCATTTATATCTGTAATTATATGAATAGTTCTTATAATAACACTAAAACTGATCTTTTGCTATATCAATGCACTGTCCAACATACAGAAAAAGGGAGGTGAATTTATATTAAAGACAATTTTTTCTAAAACAAATTTACAGAAGAACCAAATAGGTTCATTTTGAGTTGTTTTAACTTAAATAATACATGGAACCTGAAGGCATGATTATGACAGGTTTCAATATGTTATTGTCAGAAAATTGCTATTTTAAGTTTTTATTTCCAAGTTTTTCAAGTTGACCATGGAGAGCTAAAGAATTCTTAGCTAAAGCTGAAGTGATGCAGGAGTCTTTCTAAAACCTGTTGCAGAAATGAAACTTCGTAACTTGATTTTTCCTTTAACTCTATTTCATAGTTTGGTTATTTTCCAAACGGAGATCTACTTTAGTACTTTTATGCTATAGAGAAAGAGCGCTCCCAATCTCTTATTCCACTTCGCCATTCATTAGTTCCAGAAGAAAAACAGTATACAGCATCTAGAACTTCTGAGTAATAAGTAATATGTTTCACTAAAACATGTGTTGTCTGGTTTTGGTCTTTATTTTTATAATATTCCAAATCTATAGATATTTTACTTTCACTCACACTTCTGGTAATAGAAGACTATTTTAAAATTTCAGAACTAAAATTGCTTTCTGAACTAACATTTAATGTTTGTATTTTAGTTTCTAGTGGCAAGTTTCTAGTGGCAAGTTTTGTGGTAACTCAGTAATGTTAGTATACAAATCTCCCAAGCGATGTTAACTGTCAATGGTCAGAACATCTTAGTTTCGAACAAGGTGTAGATTTGTGTATAACTTTGTCAAAAAAATTTTCTAGGAATGACTATATCATATTTTTTTTGGGGCCAGAAAATGCTTTGACTGGGCATGTACCCATGAGGGACAAGGTCATCACTCTTACGGAACTCGGTAAGAAAACTAACATTATCATCTTAGGACCGCCGCTCCACAATGGGAGACCCGTCTTAAATCAACTCATTAACGAACACAACTTCCTTTTATCAAATATTATCACTGAAAAATCTAACAAAGTATGTTTCCTACCACTCTTGTTTACTACAAACAGTGGCTACTTAAGTTTCACTATCAAACAAAATCTATCCCGATACTTGTGCCTCTTGTTGGTCAATCCAACAAACATGTGTAATAAATCTGGTAATCTAACATCCTCCGTGAATAATGACTCTTCGCTTCTAACACCCAATAAGGATTTTTCCGAAACGCCGCGCCTGCCGTGCCAAATCATACGGTAACGGTTTACTATCAAAATGTCCGTGGTCTACGCACAAAAACGAACGAACTATATAGATCTACAATCGCCTGTGATTTCGAAATAGTAGCTTTCTCTGAAACATGGTTGAACAGCACGTTTTTTAGCTCCGAACTTTTCAACTCACGCTACTCTGTTTTTCGTCGAGACAGAAACTATGATAATCTCGTAACTCAACGTGGCGGGGGGGTGTTAATCGCCACATTAAGTGTTTTGAAGTCGTCCTTGATTACTACACCTGTTTTTAACAATTTCGAGGATATCTGGATTCAGCTCAGTATATTTGACACTAACGTAATAATTGGCTGCGTATACATACCTCCCCACTCACCAGATGAAGCTTATAATTCATTTTCAAACACCTGCGAGGATCTACGTAACAAATATCCAAATCACAAGTTCTTGATTTGTGGAGATTTTAACCTTTCACACGTCAAATGGATTTATGAAGAAGAAACTTTGATACCAGCAGAAGTTAACACTCAAAACGCCGAAGCTATAATCGATACAATGTATTTTCTCGAACTTGAGCAAATCAATTCGGTATATAATGTTTTGGGTAGATTATTGGACTTAATTTTTGTAGGAGATTTTATTAGAACCGTTGTGACCCGCTGCTCACTTCCACTCCTATCCATAGATGCCTATCACCCAGCAATAGAAACCTTACTGCACTTTCAATGTATCAAAAAACTCAGCAATAACAGCACAGTAACCGTTTATCAGTTTCGTCAAGCGGACTTTGCTGGTCTGAATCATTTTTTTGATTGTGTTGATTGGACCTTTATTTCTGATACCGTTGACATCGATACTATTATTCGTCACTTCTATGACACTCTTTTTGAAGGAATTGATTTATTCGTTCCTAAGAAGACAATACCAACCGAGAAATATCCAAAATGGTTCGACTGTGATCTTCGTAAATCCATAGCGCTTAAAAATAAATTATACATGAAATATAAATATTCACAGCTTCAATCTGACTACGAAGCTTATGCCAACGTTCGACGTGAAGTGAAGTTCAAGACCGATTTGTGTTACCTCCTTCATATTTCTAACACCGAACACCTTATACCACAAAATATTAAGCACTTTTGGTCATTTGTCAACAACCTGAGAAAGGACTCGGGTCTGCCTGCTCGGATGAGGTACAATGGTTCAATGTTGGACAGACCTGAAGACATATCTGAGGCCTTCGCATCACATTTCCAGTTGGCATATTCCGGGAGTAATATTGATGCGAGATTGGATGGTGCTGGCGCGGTTGGTTTTGCCGGCGTTCTCTCTAAGCACCACTTCTGCCTTGAGGAAATTTTAGAAAAACTAAATCTGCTTGATATATCTAAAAAAGCTGGTCCCGACGGTGTTCCTACTATAATGCTAAGAAACTGCTCAACTTCTCTTGCCACACCACTGCAAAGGATATTTCAGCGTTCATTGGACTCCGGCTATTTCCCGACGGTATGGAAATTTTCCATCCTTCTACCTATTTTTAAATCGGGTGATAAGTGTGATGTAGCAAACTATCGTGGAATCTCAATCTTGTCTGCAATTCCTAAACTTCTTGAGTCAATTCTGACCGATGAAATCTTTAATACCTACAAGCGATATATCAATCCTGAACAGCACGGATTTTATCAGGGACGTTCCACTGTAACGAACCTCGCAATTTATCAGAATTTCCTAGTCAAATCCGTTGAACAAGGGCATCAGATTGACGCAATTTACACCGATTTGTCTAAAGCGTTTGACAGCATTCATCATCTACTGCTACTCAAGAAGCTGTCTGAGATCGGTATCTCGGGAAATTATTTAAACTGGATCAAATCTTATCTCAGCGATAGACGACAGCGCGTGGAGGTGTGCGGGTCCCTATCCAGTGAAGTAATGGCTACTTCTGGTGTCCCTCAGGGGTCACACATTGGACCGGTTCTGTTTCTTCTGTTCATCAACGACGTTACCTCCTGCTTTGTTTCCTCTCAGGTCCTATTATACGCCGATGATCTGAAATTTTATAGCATTGTTAACTTAGATCATAACCACTTACAAACTGATCTAGATTGTTTCGTCGACTGGTGTGCTTCAAATCATCTAAAAATCAACGTCTCCAAATGCAAATGTATCAGCTTCTTCAAGTGCGATCACCCAATTGTTAATTCATATGAAATACTGGGTCAACCTGTCGAATCCGTCGAATCTATCAATGACTTGGGAGTAATTTTCACGAAAGATTTGCAATTCAACGCTCATATTGACAGCATCACGATCAAGGCTCTAAGAATGCTGGGTTTTATTAAGCGAAACTCGAGACATATTAATGACACTAGGGCTCTAACATGCTTGTACAACTCGCTTGTTCGCAGCATTTTGGAATACTGTTCAATTATATGGACTCCCAACTATGTCACCCACAAAAACAGACTCGAGAGAGTACAAAATAAATTCACGAAATATCTACTATATAAGCACCATTTTCCATCACACGGCTTAGCTTATGAAACAAGACTGATGTTGTGTGGACTCAAGAGTCTGGAGAGCAGAAGAAGAGAAGCTATGTTTTTATTCCTGTTCAAAATATTAAATAACATAATTGACTGCGACATATTGCTGAGCGAGATTAATCTTAGGGTCCCATCAAGGCGTACTAGGCTGCAACGGCTGTTCCAGGAAAGCTATCATCGCACCAACTACGGCCAGTCCACCTTCGTAAATAGATTAATGGTTAATTATAACCGATTTTATATGGACTGTGACATTTTCAAGGACTCACAGCGAAGGATTAAAACAATTATAATGTTTAAATGATATACTTTGTTGTACATTATTCTTTTTTTCTTGTGAATTTTGTTTCAATGTTTGTATTTTCTTTTTGTTTTTTGTTATTGTTCTTTGTCATTTGCCATACCATTTAGAATGTATCATTCTGTAGTGTATGTAATTGAATAAATAAATAAAAAAAAAATAAATAAACAAATATTCTTGCGATGACAATAAATGACTTAAACTCTCCCCACTTTCTAGGTTCAAGTATCAATAAAGCTTATGAAATTTTTAGCTTTTTCTAGATTTTGTTGTTTCAATTTACATTCTTCAGCTCATATCCCGCAACACATTAATTTAAATAAATTAAAAAAAAAACTATAGAAAGTTACACATATATCAGCCACTACAAATAGTGTTTTTTTTTTTTGTTCGTTCATATCTTTCATAAACAAAGCCAATAAAGCCATTAAAAATTAGGGGTTCAGGGAGCAGCCAGTGCTGTGTATTGACACTACTGTTAGACGTTGTCGCAAAACATCATAATAATATATTAAAGGCATGAAATTTTTATTTCAAATAAATAATTTATTTGGGTTCAAGTCCTAATAAAATTCTAACCAAAGATAATGGGGACATAGGAAAATACTGCTTACCTTTCTTTCCTAATCTAAGATGCTCATCTTATATTTTGAAATGTAAATAAAACTAAGTTGTTGGGCTTTAAATTTGTTTTCTCTGACCAAATGATGTTTTGGGATGAGCAGTTAGAGACTGTAAAAGATTTCTTGGAATATTCATCAATGATTGGTTGAGGTTTTTGTCCTTGAGGCAGAGACTAGCTAGGAGGTGTTATACTGTTAGGGTTGTAGCAAATGAACTGGGACCAAAAACTACAAGATTGGTATATTTTTCTCTTGTGGAAAGCCACTTGCGTTACAAAGTTGTATTTTGGTGTTGTTGCAGCCAATATCTCTTTAATTTTTACAAAAATGAACAATTAGGTGTGTTTACCATAAAACTCTTAGAACAGTCTTGTAGGCCCTAGTTTAAGGACTTAAAAATATTGACATTATGCTGCTTGTTTATATTAGAAATAACCTGTTTAATATATACAAAATTCAGAATCTAGTAAACCCTATAATACCAGACGGAATTGTCTAGAAACACTCTAATTTATCTACATATTATGATTTTTAACCATCTCCTGAATAGTATCAAGACTGAACAAACACTTAGGTATATGCTTCAGAAAGTCTGTTGCATCACTTCTTAAGAGTAGGGCCTTTTATAACCTGACAAAATAATTTGCAAGTGGCTGGAAGTAGACTTGTTTTATCTTATTTGTCCTTGTTGACATTGACTTTAAAGCCTTTTAATTTTTAGTTCTTTTAGAGAATTGTAATAGTTAATTTGTATAAATCATAAAGTTCTTTCTTTTTTATACCATATGATAAATTTTAATGAGCTTTGTCCACAAATACTTTGTATTTATGACAATAAAGCATGTTTTAATTTGATTAGCCCTTTACAATTTCTTAGCGATGTTGTCTATTAGTTACTTTTTAATTTAATAATTGTGCATGAGGTTATAATTATTCATTAAAAGAAGTCTGCTTTGCTCGAGGCCCCAGTCATATGTCCGCTCCTGATCCAGTCATAGCTAAACTAGTAATTTTAATACCCACATTCGCTTCTAGATTTCCAATACTATCATACATAAATACTAATTTGGGTACTAATTATATTACATTAACTTTCACTGCATGGTCATGTTGAAACATATAGTTGTGTTGCACAAATGAGACCTGTTAGGACCACACTTTTTACAAACAGTATTTAATCAATGTCTCTGATTTGAGAAAAATCAGTTACGTTTTGTTTTAGGGTCTTTTTATTCTTACTTACATATGTGTATATACCTTAGAACAAATTTAATTTACGTTCAAATATTCAATAAAAAAATTAAAGTTATGCCAATTTCGACTGATCTAAACCGACAGGCCGCATCCGTGCAAAAAAGAGTTAACCAATAAAATTCCAATGCATGAAAATTAAAAGGTAAATACAAAAAAATAACGTAAAAAAAATATAGGCATTACAAAAGCTTTTGAGATACCGAGATGAACTCCTATGATTTTCAAAATACTTAAGTTTTCGTAGAAATACTTACTCCTGTTTACAATACTAATAATTAACAATATACAAGAAACACATCACAAATGCACAGACAAAATTGAACTTTTTTTTTTTGGAAAAATGTATAAAAATATACGGCCTAAACTCGGTTGACTTTGTCATAAACGTCAATGCAACCAACAGGGACGGAGACGTAACAAATGTAACATTTACTACACGATGCGCGCTCCCTTACGGAGGTGCCGTATAACAAACAAGGGGGTGCGACACGAAGTTATTGTCAAATTCGTGGGGCGCAAAATAAATTACACTACGTAACATACTTTAGTTTATTTGTTGTATCTTGTATGAAAAGTGCATTTTTTTTGTTAATTTTGAGGCGCCGAAAATAAAAATGACAATGAAATTAAAAACTTGGTTGTAATTTTTCAAGAACAAGTTATTTTTTAACAAAATAATAAAAAATACATACTTCTACACTTGCAGAACACTAAATATGCCGTCTTTCTGCTTTTCTTTTGTGAATGGTTTCTAGAGCATCTCTAACAAGAGTCCAACTGTAGTCGGCAAGCATGGAAGCATTCCACTTTCCCTGGTACCTATTCTCCATTACTGGGTACCTATTCTCGTTCTTGAGAGAACGATCACTTGATGGAAAGTGGGCGTGGTTCTCACGAAAAAGTATGAAACAGTATTCTTGGTTGCTTTTCTCGTTCTCGAGAGAACGATCATCTTGATGGAAAGTGGCCGTGGTTTTCACGAAAAAGTAAGAAACGGTATTCTGAATACGTTTTCGTCCTTTTTCGTGAGAACCACGCCCACTTTCCATCAAGATGATCGTTCTCTCAAGAACGAGAATAGGTACCCTGATATGATGGAAGCGTTCGCCATGTTCATTACTTACAGCTCCGTAGCTGTAAGTAATGAGCATGGCGCAAAAGTTCAAATGTGAGTGTAGGAAATGGATCGATCTTTAGAGGCATATTGCAACTAATTTTTTGATACGATGACAGCATATTTTCAACAAGAGTAACGTAATTGTAAGCTTTTTATTTCCTTAGAAATTAGTGACCACGAGGCGAAAGCCATTCCAAACATTTTTTTTTTCAATATCTGGGTACCTATTCTCGTTTTTGAGAGAACGATCATCTTGATGGAAAGTGGGCGTGGTTCTCACGAAAAAGTATGAAACCGTATTCGGGGTAGCTTTCTCGTTCTCGAGAGAACGATCATTTTGATGGAAAGTGACGGTGATTCTCACGAAAAAGTAAGAAACCGGATTCTGAATATGGTATCGTACTTTTTCGTGAGAACCACGCCCACTTTCCATCAAGATGATCGTTCTCTCGAGAACGAGAATAGGTACCCTGATAGAGTGCTGTCAAAATGCCTGTCTTTCGGAATATTTCAAATCTGTGGCCCAACAAAAATACCTTCTTTAATTTTTGTTTCACTTAGCCTTGGGAATTTCTGACGCAGGTACTGAAAAACTGGCCTATTTGTATTCAGTTCCTTAACAAAGTTTTTCATTAGGCCCAATTTGATGTGCAGTGGTGGCGACAAAATCTTTTTGGGGTCTACCAATGAAATATGTTGTACATTCTTTTCACCTGGCTCTAATAATTGTCGAACGGACCAGTCTTTTCTCCTGTATTGAAGTGTCTTTAACCGTTTGTCCTATTCACACAAAAAACAGCAAAACTTGGTATAAGCTAGCTGCAACCCAAATAAAAATGCAAACACCTTTAAGTCGCCACAGATCTGTCATTGTTGCTCATCGACTTTTATACTTGTCAATAGGTACTTCATATTATCGTATATTCTTTCATGTGAATTGCATATCCAACAGGAATAGATGGTAAAATATTTCCCATATGCAATAGTACTGCTTTTAAACTCAATGTTGAACTGTCTATAAATAATCTCCATTCCTCTGACTTGTAGTTTATATTTAAACCCACCAATAAACCGTTAATGTTATTGCAGAAAACCAAGTTCTTTTCCATGTTAAAAAATGGTGCTAGGCCTTCATGGCATTTATGAAAAACACATACTAAAACATCGTCTTCTAATAAGTTCCACTGCTTCAATCTTCATCCTAGTAACTCTACTTTACTTTCTTGAAGTTCTAAGTCTCTCTCAAGATCGTCCAATTCAGATTGGGGTATTTTGTGCGGTTGGCGGTATAATGTGCTGGATGTGAAATCAGGATCTCCCGATGTTAATGGCATATCTTCTTCTTGAGAAATCGTTGAATCGATATTATCTGATTCGTGAGTGAATGTTTCTGAGGGTTCTGGAATAGGAAGTTCGTCACTATGAGAGTGAGTCCACACGATACCAAAAATTTCGGCGTAGGCGTATTACGCCCATTTATGTTAAAAATGTCTCGTCCACACGGGGAACTTTTATCGTGCAGTCGTAATTTTTTTTTTGTGGTAACCTAACTTTTTTTTGATTTTTTGATAATATTTATTTATGTATAAATTAAAATGAAAGAAAATAAAAAAAATAATTGCAGCAATGTTGTTATGTAGAAAAAGAAAAGTAAAGAAAAAATTACAAAAGATAAGGATATTATTAATATATTCTTTATTAAAAAAACGGAAAAGTCGTCGCTACTAGGTCCGATCTGTTTTTGAGAAAAACATTGGAGAAAGACTTGAACATACTAATGATTTAATTCAAGAAATGCGAGAAAGTGATCCTGATTTTTTAAAAATATTTTCCTGTTACTCTTGGTGAGTTTGAAAAGCTGTTGTTGGGCCAATAAATAGGAAACACGCTATGGAAATGTGTACAGCTATACTCTTATTACAAGGTTTGAAAAAACATTGTGATATTTAGCTGATGAAATCAGCATGTGAAAGCAACAGTGCGAATTCCGAGTGGGTAAACAGTGTTTTTGAAATTAGTCATGTTACTTGTGCGATAATATGAGACTCTTTAAAGCAAGTTTTATTTCCGAAGTTTGCCACTTCTACCTGGTAAAGAATTGCCAAAGAGTTCAAAGACGAGAGTTTTAATATAAAGTGTCATTTTAACAATCATTTTAATAATTACAATTGTTTGTAGTTTTTAGAAGAATATATTATGTATAACACTAACTGGATTTCTGTTATTAAATTTCAATTAATGTTAATTTTTACTTTTTAATTGTTTATAATAGGTTTATATAAAATTTGCTAAGGGTAGGGTTACCAGACGACAGGAATTTTCCTGACATGTCTGAAATTTTAGCCCCTTGTTAGGAAGAAAGAGGAAAAAACTGCAATTGGCAGTATTTTTTTGAAATTAAAAGAGGAAAATATAAGTAATGAAAAAATATTTATTAATCATTCTAGTGAGAAAAAAATAAATTGATTAAACGTTAACAAAATGAGTGAATTGTTAATTTAGTATATTAATAAATTTAGTTTCATACTTTTTATTGCTTGATGTTTCTTTTGGCAATTGCTGGACTTTTATAACTATTTCATGACATTCTTCACATGATATGTTCTTTAAGTTAAATTGTGTCTAGAGTAGAACCTTAACACAAGACATTGTTGTAAACCAACTATTACTACAAATTATTAATTATTAAATTGCTATATATATTTTTAAGTTATTCTTATGGATGAATAGATAATTATAGTCTAATATTTAATACTCCCTTAAGAAACAGTTATATCTTAAGTAAATTTATGTTCTAATAGGCTCAAACAAAAGCATGCCTTAATCTCCGAAACTCTAAAACTTTACTTTTTACAGAGACCATTAGTTTTGTTTATTGTCATCGTCCCATAAATACACACTTTTTCATTTCAGTAATCATGTAAATAAATAGTTATAAGTTATATTTGTTAGTACGCCTTTTACTGTAAAATATATAATTTACATACAGAATAGAATATAACTAGGACATGATGAGAGGAACTAAAATCAAAAGACTACAAGAGTAACATTAAATTAGTAAGTAAAAACAAAAACTGTTGTTACCTCATGAATTAGTGAACATTATAATAAAATATTAAAAAAGTAATATTAGAAGATTTATTTGAATTCATCGAAACCAGTGATAAACTAAAAGCAGAACTAGCAAAGTTATAACATTGGTGGCAACGAAAGGCAAAGCTTATAACAATATAGACAGTCTATGTCTCTCCTTAGTCCCCTACGCTCCCATTAATGAGAAAACTCACTCGATATTGGCATTTGATGCTTTGATTGCAAAAATTTTGAAAATCTCACTGCCTTAACATACAACATTCAGATAAAATGTCCGGATATTTACAGAAAAGTTAGGGATATTGTCAGGGAATCTCATTATTTGATCTGGTAACCATAGCTAAGGGCATGTCTGTGGATTAGCGTCTCGATATCAGAGATTGTCGTTGAATAGAAATTGTATTATATAATGGCCTTTATTTCATAAGTTTTAATTTATATAACGAACACCTGTATTATTGCAATTGTTATAAAATTAATAAAAAAATGAACAAAAATAGCATTTTTAATAAATTAAAACAATTTAACATAATTCATAAATATCCATTATTTCAAAACTCGCTAAATAAAATATATAAATAAAACAACAAAGTTTAAAAAAAAAACATAGGTTATGTTTTCATACAAAATATTGGAAATAAACAGTTCCCGCCATTTTTAAAGCAGTCCGCTGAAAAGTTCAACATCTTTTGGCGTAATGACCTTGGAAAAGGCGGATTTAGGCGGGAAATCTTCGGTCTTTGTCTTTTTTTAAATCTAACAAATCACAATGCTTGAAATTTGACATATGTCTTATTACGCTACGCTGCCGCCGAAATTTTTCTTATCGTGTGGACTCACTCTGAGATAAAGGTCTCTAGCAGATGGTATATTTGGATAGTTGATAACAGACTTTTTCTTCTTGGATATACCTGTGCCTTGCCAACACGAGGTATGATGCAGAAATAACAATCATTAACATGATTTGAAGGCTTTGTCCAGATCACTAGGACAGAAAAGCGCATGAATCGTTTTTTAACTGTTTAACCAGTTTCTCATACTTGAAGTGCATGCATTACAGCAGATATGTGGCGCCCACTGTTTGTCTTGATCCCCAATATTGCAACCGAAATAAAGCCGACATACCTTTTTTATAAGTGGGGTAATAGACTGCTTCTGACACGCAAAAGTCACCTCACCACAAACATAACAGAAGTAATCTGGATTGTTTACACACTTTTGAGACATCTTACATTCTCAACTATTTGATTCGGTAACTTTCACTGACTAACCCCTCCGCTTTGTAGCTGCTTATATATCCAAATACGGCTTCTACATTTTTAGAGAATATTCGAGAATTTTCTATTGAATTCCATAATATTCGCAATAATGGCGTTTGCCATTTGTTTGTATACAGGGGCTGTTCAGTACAAAACAGACATAAAAGTCGATTTACATGGATTTAAATGGCTATCTCCCTTATTTTAAGCACTGGGGAGGTTGGGACTTCCTATATGGGGTCATCCTTGGAGATCCCTCATGCGGTATTGCCAAGTTGCGCCAAATTTCAGCCGCGCCCCTCTATTGTTACAACAATACAAATATACCACGTGCATTCTTACGGTTACATTGTTAATATATAGGGAGACATGACATTACGTATCTCTAAAATTTGAACTAATATTAAAAATATAAGTTTACTTTCGGTTTCAGCACACCAAAATGGGTAAGATTTAGTCGATTTTATTTTAGATACATTTTGGCTGTTGTCCAGTGTTATTGAAATCCTCCTTATTGGTCGCCATTACGTGCAATGATTTGTATAGCAGCATTGAATTCCCTGGTAGTTTCTTATATTGGCGCGAATGTGTCGTGTATAAATGTCAATTCTATTATTCTAACTAACCGGTTGAGACAATAACTATCTCTTTTTACAGTATATCTAAAACAATAAATCCGTCTTCCTTGTTTCAGGTTAATTGAAAATATTTAATTAAAAAAAAAAAGACCGGGATAATTAAGTGTTTCTATAAACTTTTTTTTAAAGCAACTTTTTTTAAACTTCTTTGGAAGAGCGTAAATATGTTGCAATTTTATTATTTTAAGATAGCACGCATGGAATGTCAGTCGTTACAAATAAATGAGAGTGCTCTTTCTATGACTATGATAGTATATATATTTTATTTTTTACAATCAATCTATTGTTTAGCAAAATAGCTAAAATGTTAAATATACGGCAAATACGAATCGAGACTAATTTTATTTTTTATGTATCTGTTTTAGAAGAGATTGTGGAAATTAGTGGCTATTCTTGTAAATAACATGAGTATAATCTACATCCCTCTTTGGACGTAGTGTGTAAGAAGTTAATAAAAAAAAGTATTAAGACATTTATTTTTAAAAATTTTATGTTATGAATAATGTTTAATATAAGGTTTAGAAAGGTTCATATAATCTATTGCAAAGTAATAGAGTTTCATCATTTAAAAATGGCTTCAGCTAGGTCTTTGGTAAAGTTATTTTTTCCTCGATGCTTTTAGGGAACTGATATGTTAGGTACTTATTTATGTAGAGTTAGCAACATTCATCATAATGTTGACATTCCTTTCATAATAAAGGTGCTTTAATTTAAACGAAGTAAAATAACGTCATGTAGTAAATCATATTTATAAAAAAAATAACAATCAACTCCAAAGTGGATAAAGAAAGTGTTAAAACAGTATATATTTAATATATAATCTATTAAACAGAACAATATTTATTAAGATACTTTAAATTAAAAAAAAAATGTAAATTTAAGAGTGGGATTCTTATGTTATTATAATCATTTTAAATCTAAATATATACATAAAGTTTTACTAGCAACTTTTAATTTTTACACTAGTTCAAACTTTCCATTTATGTAACTATTTGAGGATCTGGAAATAACATTTCCTAGAGTTGAATTTTTGAAATGACAATCAGTCACAACTTCTCACTACTTTGACAAGGGATTTTGATGAAACAAATTTCCATACCATTTGAGCTAAAATCAAGAATTTTTGTTTTATTTTCTTAAAATAACGAGTAATTAATTAAATATAAATTTATTTTAAATTAATAACGTATTCAAACAAAAGGTTACTACTATATTTTTCGCCAAAAGAAATACATAAAAATAAAATTTATATAATTTCTATACATGCTTAATAATATTGAAAAATTTCATATTATATGCAATCATTTATTTCTATTTTAACATGGCATATTGGTTTTTAAATAGTCATTTTAAATTATAACAGTATGCCAGTTTCGATGTTCAGCTTTATATGTCAATGCAACATTAACTTCATGGTAAAACGATATTATTAAGTTCAAGTGTAGTTGCTTCAAGATGTTTACATCAAGCAGTGCTCGATAGCTTTTGTCAGGCAGTTTATTTGTAAGAAGCACACCATAAACTTTTTGCTCATCTTCTTGTATAAAACTATTTCCAGAAAAATGCTTTGAATAGACTTGCTCATCTGGTATATAAAAGAATAATGATCATGATTAATTTGCTTCATCCCTTGAATTTGAAGTTTCTTTTCTTTTAGAAAACTAAAACATTGATAATATTTAAAAATTATCACATCCATAAGATTAAACTTGTTCCCCTTAGATTCATATTGATTGTAACGTAAAATTTTGAAGAATTATTCTTGAATGCGTTAAAACTTACTAATGATAATGAAATAAAATCGCATTTTTTAAATAATATAATAATAATAAGGACTAGGACCCGATAACATGGAAAGGGTTCCCACAGAGCTTCATACTTTTGGTGTCTTTGTATGTCTAGTATGAGTGAATAATCCCCGGAGGGAGTGCGAAGCCGTTTGGCTTGTAAATCATAATAATAATAATGGCCGGCAGTGTGCTGCACCCAGCAGTATACTTGTCGCTACTGTAATGCGTAGACAGTACAGCCAGCAACGTCAGTTATCCGCTGACCTTTAACCATTTCCTTTCTTTACCTTTTAAACCTTCCTATGCCCTGACCCACTTACACTCAATTCCTACATAATTCCTTAGGAGCCACTTTCTTTCAGCTTTCCGACTGGACCCGGCAACGAATAGATCCAGGGTTTCCCTCAACCAATCGTAGAAGGCGATTAAATGGGGAGAACTTTTAAATTTTAAATAATGAAATGTCGACTGCAAAACATAATGTACCCCAGGTGGGTAGGACCCATGGTCCACAATCCCACACCGCAGAAGCGGTCTGCTCCACGGATTCTGGGGGGAGCAACATTTCGACATTACAAACTTCAAGTGGCAGAGTGTTAAGGAGGCGAACCCCTGTCGCACAAGAAGCTACAGCCCAACAACAACATGAGAGCCAAACAACAACGAGACCTCCACCCTCCGAAGGTGCTGCGCAGGAACCTCAGCCAGCGCTCACTCAGGCGGGACTTCCGAGACAGTGCATGAAATGGACAACATCCATGAATGAAACAGTAATGCGCATTTTTTATAGGGTGACTGAACTAGGACGAGAAACGATCAGCTATAGATATAACAGCTTCATGCCGAATTTTGTAGGGAATATCCACACCTACAAGTGTCACAACAGAGAATAGCAGATCAATACAGAGCTATTCTCTGAAATAAACTAATCTCAGAAGCGCGACTTAACATCATCAAAGCGGAAATAGAACGAGAGATAAGAAGTACCGATGATAACAATGAACAAACCCCAGAACCTGCGCCACAGCCAGACCCAGAGACTCAAGAACAACCAGACAACGACATGAGAGCTGACATTGCTGTGGACAGGCAACAACAACTACATCAACACGAGGGTCAGATAACTCCAAGAGCTCTACCCGCCGAAGATGCTGTGCGGGAACTCCAACAAGCTCTTACTCAAGCGGGACGACCAAGACAGCGCATGAAATGGACTGTGGCCATGAACGAGACAATAATGCGCATTTTTTATAGGGTGACTCAACTAGGACGAGAGATGATCGGCTACAGACAACAACTACATGCCGAATTTTGCAGGGAGTACCCACACATGCAAATGTCCCAGCAGAGAATAGCTGACCAATATAGGGTTATTCTCCGAAACAGCCTAATTCCTGAAGCTCGGCTTAATAGCATCAAAGAGGAAATTGAACGTGAGATCAGAGGCACTGACAATAACAACAATTCGATTGCTGAACCTGAGCCACAACCGGAACCTGTGGTCCAAGAACAACAGGAACAGCTAAATGACGAAGCCCAACAGGACAACACTGAACTCTTTTATCAGAAATTGTCAACGGAAATGAGTGCTGCGGTGTTGGAGTATGATGGAAGCAATCCGTTAAGAAGACCGGCACTGCCAAAAATTAATTCATCCAAAAAAATGGGTGCCATGTTAGACATCATGAACAATCGGATTTTACCAGCTTATGTTTCAGATGCCTACACTCTGGAGTCCTTACATATGACCATCTACTGTGCCGCGGCTGCTATAGCTAGAGCTCTAGAAATTAAAGTCACAACAGAGCGTCGATCAGCAAGGACAGAACCCAACATACCACCATGGGAAAGACGCCTAAACAAGAAAATTGAAAATCTTCGAATAGGACAGCTGACGGAGTACATCAGGGGCACAAGAACTAGTCGACTGCAAAGGCGAGTTGAAGAAATCATGAATCGTGTCCGATATCATTCGCAACAAGATCCAGCTAATGTTACTGCTCAGCAATGCCTTGACTCGCTGAAACAGAAGCTCTCTGTTATTGCAGGACGGCTAAAGAGGTACAACACCAACAGTAACCGAAAACGAGACAATGCGCTCTTCCAACGATCAGAAAAGACTTTCTACCGTAAGCTAAACTCTCCACCTAATATAGCAGATAATAGATATCCCAATAGAGAGCAGGTAGAAGAGTTCTGGGGAAACCAACTTTCCACACCAGCCGATTGTAACATCGTAGCTGGCTGGATCATGAAGAACACCAAATCTGCCAAGATTACAGCCAGATGCAGTTTGAGCCATTTACCACCGAGGAAATTTCAAGAATAATCAAGGAATCCCATAACTGGAAAGCTCCGGGTCTCGACGGGATCGAGAACTACTGGCTCAAAAAGTTCTGGTGTATGCACCGTCAGCTGGCTAATCTTATTAATGATGTTTTTCTTAACCCAGCAAAAATGCCATTGTTCTTGACCAAAGGTATTATGTACCTCCTACCAAAGGACCAACACAACAAACATGACCCAGCTAAGTATAGGCCAATCACCTGCCTTCCCACACTGTATAAGGTGATCGCCTCCTGCTTGACCCAATGCATCTATGCACATTGTGAGCAAAATAACATCATTGCAACTCAACAGAAAGGATGCACGAGGGGAGCAATGGGATTCAAGGAACAATTGATTGTTGACTCTGTCATATGTAACCAAGCTTGTACCAACCGAAGAAACCTCTTTGCTGCCTACGTGGATTATAAGAAGGCCTTCGACTCAGTGCCACATGAGTGGCTGAAAACTATATCAGAATGTATAGAGTCGATAATAATTTTGTTTCCTTTTTAGAACGCATTCTGTCAACCTGGAGAACTAGGATCCAATTGCAAGTGCCATCCGGCGACACCATCGAAACTAACACCATTCCAATACGAAGAGGAATATTTCAAGGCGATTCACTTAGCCCATTGTGGTTCTGCCTTGCAATGAACCCACTATCACGCCGTTTGAACTCCACCAGATACGGCTTCAGTATTAGAAATAACAACGAAGAGGTAGTAAGAGTGAATCATCTTCTATACATGGATGATCTTAAACTGATGGCTGCTACCAGAAACCAGCTGGAACAAATGCTTAAAATTGTAGAGGAGTTCTCCGGCGATATCGGAATGCAGTTTGGATTTGACAAGTGCCATATTTTGAACATTGTTAAAGGGAAGATACAACCGGGGGCTTTTGAAATGCAGAACGGTGAAACTATAGCTGCAATGAAAGCAGACCAAACATACAAATATCTAGGTACGAAACAGGCCAAAAGAATTGACCATGGCACTATGAAAGTCGAATTGACAACTGAATTTGTCAGGAGGGTACGGCAGGTATTACGAACTAACTTAAACAGTAGACATTTGTTTAAGGGTCTCAACACGTATGCTTGCTCTGCGCTAAGCTACTCTTTTGGAATTGTAAAATGGAGCAGGACGGACATCCAAAACCTGCAAAGAAAAATAAGGACACTCCTAACAAAAGCATAAAAACATCACCCTCGGAGTGCTATTGAACGTACAATGCTTCCAAGACACCAAGGAGGAAGAGATGGATATTGGTAAGCAGCTCGACCAACAAATAATAAACTTACTTTCATATTTCCACAGGTTAGCGGACTCTTCCACACTACATCGAGCAATATGCGAGGCAGACGATTTAACACCGCTACAGTTGAGGGAACAAGATATTACTTCTTACCAACAAACAGACCAAGAGAAGTTACAAACCTGGCTACAGAAGCCACTTCATGGACGGCTTCCAAATGAGGTCAATCAGGACAATGTCGACAACTCAGCGTCGAACTACTAGTTGATTTCAGGACAGATGTTTCCGGAAACGGAGGGCTTCTTTTTAGCTATCCAAGACCAGATTATACCAACGAAGAACTATCGGAAGTTCATCATTAGAGATTCCTCAATAGAAAATGACCAATGCAGATATGGCTGTCGAACATCGGAGACAATTCAACATATAACTGAAGGATGCCAAGCGTTTGCCGCAACCAAGTATAAGGAAAGACACGACTCAGTCGCTAAGACACTCCATCAATAGTTAGCAGAAAAGTTAAACCTATTACAGGTAGGAAAAGTGCCTTATTACAAGTACAATCCGGAGACTACTCTTGAGAACAACCAGTTCAAGTTATATTGGGACCGAACGGTTCTGACGGATCAGACAGTTGCTCATAACAGACCAGACATTGTACTAATAGATAACATTTCTAGGCGAACTATACTAATCGACATTGCTGTGTCTAACAACAACAACCTAGGGCCAAAGTACAACAAGAAGATCGCCAAATAAAGAGATCTGGAGGTGCAAATCCGAAGACAATGGGTAATGAACAGCGTCCAGACGATTCCCATAATACTCTCAACAACTGGAGTGATACCAAAAAACCTCCTGCAGAACATCAAGGGACTGAGCCTTAGTAAGCATCTGTATAAACCGATGCAGAAAGCAACTCTCCTAGCAACCGCGCGAACCGTCCGAAAGTTTGTGGGAAATACAGCAAACCAAGTCACCTAGGACCCGATAACATGGGAAGGGTTCCCACAGAGCTTCATACTTTTGGTATCTTTTTGTACCTGGTATGAGTCAATATTCCCTGGAGGAAGTGCGAAGCCGTTTGGCTTATAAATCTTATAATAATAATAATATTCTGTATTTGCCAACAAAATTATGATCACATAACAAAGCAATGCCAGAGAGAGAAATGTTTAACATTAAGAATTGTAAATATATCGATCTAACTACAATTAAGATAAAAACTAATCGACATTTTGATAGGAACTTTATACAAAGGAAGGATAGTTTGTAAAATAAGATATTTCAATTTAAAAGGAATAAAATTTTTATATACAAAACAAAAGCATGAGAAAAAAAAAACACTAACCAAAAAATATTAAGTTAAAAATATTGACATTAAAAAAACTATTCATTTAAATTGAAAGAGTAAAAGCACCAGACAGTCATTCATTAAGCGTCTCTTAAAGCAATTAATCGACTCGGTAAGCCAGATTTCTCTTGGCAACATCGTTACGGCTTTAATCGCCATATAGTATCGTCAGCAAACTGGTAAACGCTATCCGCGGCCAATCCATCCCCCAGATTGTTTACATATATTAAGAATAATATAGGTCCCAGAATGGAGCCCTGAGGTACCCCCTGCAACAATTTAGTTCTATCTGAAAAGTAATGATGATTATTTTTAGCAAAGCAGACTGTTTGCTGCCTATCCGATAAGTAGGATTGCAGCAAACTGGCAGCAACACCTCTGACCCCATACACACCAAGCTTTGTCAAAAGCAAGTTATGATCCACAGTGTCAAAGGCCTTAGACAAATCAAAATATAGGCCTGCCACTTTATCATCTGTGTCAATTCTTTCATTTATATAGGAAATTGTGTTGAATACTGCCATTTCAGTAGATTTGTTAGATCTAAAGCCGAACTGATTTTTACTCAGGATATTGAGTCTGTTTAGATGTTCAAATATTCAATATAACTTTTTCAAAGACCTTTGACACTGCTGGAAGCAAGGAGATTGGTCTGTAATTTTTGATGCACTGGCGATCCCCTTTTTTAAATATAGGAATCACAGATTAGTGGGAAAGTTCTGTGTGGCAAAACATTCATTAACAATATTTGCTAAGGGATTACTTATGCAGTGTGCGACAAATTTTAAAACATATACGGGCAAATCTTCCAGTCCCGCTGAAAATTTATTAGGTAAACTCATAAGTGTTCGAAAAATTTCATCGGAACTAACTGATGATAAAAATATTCTAGGATAATTAACTTCAATTTGAAACGTAAGGTTAAGATTTTAATTCTTGTGTACATTGAACTGTTTGCTAAATAATTCAGCAATATCTTTTGGGTCACTATGAATATGATCATCTATTTTTAGGATTATGTCGTAATTCTTTTTGATTCCATGGCATTCGGTATTAAGGATATTCCAGGTAGTTTTAATTTTATTTTTGAAATTAATAATCTAATAATCAAATTTTTATAATAATCAGATAGGTATTTCCGATAAATCTTTCTTTCTGACCTATATGTTCTATACACAGCTTGACCTTTTGTCTGCTTGTACCACACATACAGGTCTTTGATGTAGTTTCAATAGCTTGCTTTATGATATTTGATTCTACTTATACTGGTTGGGAAAGAAAGGTCAATATAATAGTAGAATATTCGAAAAAATGTGTTATATTTTTCGTCAGCACCGTATGCTTGATCTACCTCATTCCAAGGCTCACTTATAAGGTAGTCCTTAAAATGTAATAAATTATGGTTATTGAAAAATCTTTTTTTTTGTATAAGTCTGCTGATACTCCCTATTTACGTTTATTTGCAAAACTTGGCCCCAGTGGTCAGAAATATTGCTGATATGTATCTCTGAATCGATATTATCATTCTGTATGTTACTAAAAATGTTGTCTAGTTGAGAGCCGGACTGATCTCAGGCTACCCTGGAAATCCCAATAATATGAGGTTTTAAACCATAACTGTCCAGTAATTGCAACAGTGAATGTACATTCCCTGTCTTCAGGATTATGGAAGTAAAAGTTGAAATCCCCACCCACCATAAAAGTTTTGGTTGGGCCGTATAAATCGTCTAATAATTCAATAAGATTATCAAAAAAAACCTCGACATTACCTGATGGCGATCGATAGATACATATGAAAATAAAAATTTCATTATTTATATTACATTTAGTTAAACAATATTTAAAGTGCTTCTCAGCTGCCTCGGGCAGCTGAGCATTATCATAAAGTGTTGCCTGAAGGTTTTCCTTTAGGAAAATTGCTGTTCCTCCTCCTTTGTGTTGGTGTCTTCCAAAGTAGTTTATTAATTTATATCCATTCAAGTTGAACCTGACTATACCATCATCCTTTAGCCAATGTTCGGTTATAAATAAAATGTCGGGATATATATCCGTTAAAATAATTTGAAATTCTAAGAATTTGGAATTTAGGTTTTGTTAATGTGGAACAGTTTCATAATATTCTTTTCATCATTCTTGGATTTTTTGCCATTAGATACTCTCAAGGGTTTGTGTTTATGTTTGGCTGCTTCATGTCTAAAAAATTTCTTCCATAAGAGAAGTTGAACCTTTCAAATCTCACACCCTGTGGCCAAAAGGCAGCATCGTAGACCATTTCTTTAATTTCAGGGCTTACTCCAATCATGAAGTATCTTTTATTACTTTTTTGAGCTTTAGGTATACATTGCTTCACTGAGATATCTTTGGAATCGGTCTTGGAATGTTTAGCAATATGTTTACGAATGGTATCCTCTGTAATTCCATTTTTGATTTTAGAAAGGAAAAGCCAAGTTTTCTTATCCTCTTTATTAGCTGTTGTTGATTGAAATTCGTTGTCATCATTGCGTTAGCCATATTTTGTGTTTCTCTTCTTAAGGTTATTCCGCTCTATTTGTTTTTGGCGCCGTGACTGATGGAGTATAAAATCACAGGCGTTAATGTCCTACGATTCCCAACGAGAAGATAATCTTGATTCGTACATACCAAAAAGAAACCTTAAAATTAACGTTCCTGTTTTAAATTCCCAGTAAAATGTTACATAAAATATGATAAAATGCATTAACCAAGCAAAATCAAAAATAAATTCTTTTCAAAATGAAAAGTATTCAGTCAATGTAAAAAATACACTTTCACCAATATAATAAAAATTTAGGGAATTCATTGTTGCCAAGCGAAATATTTGCACGTAATGGCACGGAGCACGGTGGGGACATTTTTAGTATAAGGGAGATATTATACATGAGCAGACCAGTTTTATATCAAGTTTGTGGAATAGACCTATTCATCTAGTATATAAAAGAATAATGATCACGACCAATTTGCTTCAACCCTTGAATTTGCAGTTTCTTTTCTTTTAGAAAACTAAAATATTGATAACTTTTAAGAATTATCATATATCACGTCCATATAAGGTTAAACTTGTTCCCCTTAGATTCACAATTTGAATCCAAGGTAAAATTTTAAATAATTATTATTGAATGCTTTAAAACTTACCAATGATAATGAAATAAATTACAATTTGCCAGATGAGGTTATTGCACGTCCTACGAAGAGGAAACGCATTTTTTAATACACAAAAAAAAACTTAAAATTCTCATTCCAATTTGAAATTCTCAGTAAAACGTTTCATAAAATGTAACAAAACGCATAAAACAAGCAAAATCAAAAATAACTTCTTGTCAAAATGAAAAGTATTCGGTCAATGTATAAAATACACTTTCACTATATAGGCTGTATTCTTTTGAGTAAATTATCACTGATCAAAGTGAAACTGATAACTTCATGTTCTTTTGAATATGCATTTACTTGTCATTGGGTCGAAGTGATCATGATTACTTAAAGTGACAGAACTGAAAGTGATAATTACTTAAAAGAATATACCTATAATAAAAATTTAGGGAATTCATTATTGCCAAGCCAATTATTTGCCCGTGATGACGCGGAGCACGATGGGGACATTTTTAGTATAAAGCGGATATTATACATGAGCAGTACAGTTTTATACGTCGAGTTCGTCAAATAGACTTACTACTCATCTGCGATATCAAATAATAATGATCATGACCAATTAAAATATCGATAACATTTAAGAATTATCATATATCACGTCCATAAGATCAAGTTTATTCCCTTTAAATTCACAATTTAAATCTAAGGTAAAATTTTTAAAAATTATTATTGAATGCTTTAAAACTTACCAATGATAATGAAATAAATTACAATTTACTAGATGAGGTATTTGCACGTCCTACGATGAAGAATCGCATTTTCTAAATACACCAAAAAAAAACTTAAAATTCATATTCCTATTTGAAATTCTCCGTAAAACGTTTCATAAAGCGTGATAAAATGTATAGAACAAGCAAAATCAAAAATAACTTTTTGTCAAAATGAAAAATATTCAGTCAATGCCAAAAAACACTTTCACCAATATAATAAAAATTTAGGGAATTCATTGTTGTCAAGCCAATTATTTGCACGGAGAGCGGTGGGGACATTTTTAGTATAAGGGAGCAGTCCAGTTTTATACGTCAAATTCGTGGAATAGACTTATTCATCTGGTATATAAAAGAATAACGATCATGACCAATTTGCTTCAGCCCTTGAATTTGAAATTTCTTTTCTTTTAGAAAACTACAATATTAATAACATTTAAGAACTATCATAGATCACGTTCATAAAATTAAACTTGTTTCCCTTAGATTCACAATTTGAATCTAAGGTAAAATATTAAATAATTATTATTGAATGTTTTAAAACTTACCAATGATAATGAAATAAATACAACTTACCAGATGAGGTATTTGCACGTCATACAATGAAGAATCGCATTTTTTAATATACCAAAAAAAACCTTAAAATTCACGTTCGTATTTGAAATTCTCAGTAAAACGTTTCATAAAATATGATAAAATGCATAAGACAATCAAAATGAAAAATAACTTCTTGTTAGTTCAGTCAATGGTAAAAATACACTTTCACTGATTGTTGTCAAGCCAATTATTTGTACGTAATGACGCGGAGTATGATGGGGACATTTTTAGTATAAGGGAGATATTTTACATGAGCCGTCCAGTTTTATACGTTAAAAGTTCATAGTTTGGCTGGAGCGCGCTTCAAAACAGCATGTATTGTTATTCAACCCCTCTCTGCTTGCCGTGTAGCTTGCTCGAAGCACTCAACTCGATGCCGGCTGTTGTCTTACTGTTGCTTTCAGCAGTATTTTCTAAAAAAACTGAGGAAAGCAGGAAACGTGTTCTACGACCTCAAATTAGGGAACATGTTAAGGAATTTTACAAAAAAAAAAAAAACGTCGTGTTCCAACAACCGTATATGATGTATGGTCGAAGATAAACATCATTTGTGTATTACAAATAGCTGCAACTATAGTCTAATGAGAACTTACCCTAATTTGAAATTTCGGGTAGAATCGGACGGCCTCGGTATTTTTAAGATTTTTTTTTATAATTTTGTGTAATTTTCAGTTAACTTTAAATATTTCATTTCAAGCACAAGAGTTTTATGTAAAATTTACTTATTAGTTCTAAGTTACGTGATTTTACAGAAAGTACGGTAATTGATGCCTTAAGCATTGTGTGTAGGGTTAGAAATGTTTTGACGCTAGATGCATAGACGTAAGAGAAATTATTATTACCTAATAGTAGAGGTGAATCGAAATTAAAAGACTCGTTCTTTTTACCGGAATCAGTTTACAGTTCGAAGGATCCGGATTACTAAAATTTAAAATATCGCACTCGGACAGTACGAAAGTTCGCCTTCCGACTGGTCACACGTTGGCTGTATTCTTTTGAGTAAATTATCACTGATCAAAGTGAAACTGATAACTTCATGTTCTTTTGAATATGCATTTACTTGTCATTGGGTCAAAGTGATCATGATTACTTCAAGTGACAGAACTGAAAGTGATAATTACTCAAAAGAATATACCTGTTATATCAGACCCACAATGAGCCGGGATCCGTTGAACCGCTTTAATCGGACGTTTTAGGTTCTCTGGCGAAGCTCACTTAACTGTATTAATAATTGAAGAAACAGCAAAAGTAAAATTTACGCCGTGCAATATAAGAGTTTAGGATTGCTCTAGTTTAGAGTATATTTCTTTAGGACGTTCGTAAAATACATACCTATGACTATATATAGTATTTCGGGGGTTAAAAAATGAATTAAGAATGTGATTGAAATTTTATTAGCATTAGATGCAAATTCTCGCTGAGTGTAATTTTAAATATATTTATAATAATAATAAATGTTTTGTATCATCATCGTACTATACCGCGCCAGAATTATATTCTTACGATTGTTAAAGTACATAATTTTTTGCTGGAAATGATAAATTAGTGATGTAATAGACACTTAAAGAAGCTAGTTTTTCCGTATATTTTTTTTTGTTTTAGCTCTTAAAACAGTGACAAAAATTGGAAAAGCATAAAAATGACAATCATTTCTAATTTTGGGTATTTAACTAAAAAATAATCAAATTTTTAAAACGAAAATGTTTCATAAAAAAACATAAATTAAAGTTTATCGGAAAGGTGACACTAAAAACACATATCTTTAATCTTTTTTTTAAACAAAAAATTAAAGTTATAACCGCTTTACAATTTTGCAATACTTGTCTATAATTGTTCTGATTGGTCCATACTAATACTTATGGACCAATCAGATGATTTTTTGGTACTCCCTTACTGTACGTTATTTCTTGTGGCTCAAGTATAGTCACTAATGGATGTTTGCTTTTAAGATGTCTAACCAAATTTTCTGTAGAGCTACCTATATTGCTTAAAACAGATTTCACACTTGACCCGATGGTCGTAAAAACACTGCTTTTCTAGAGAGAATTAGTGAGGCATGTAATTGGATTTTGTATAAAAAAAACATGACTGAAATGTAATAATCAGTAGAGCAATATTACTTAAAATTATATATTAAAAATGTGAAAATGGAAAGTCGTTCTGACTTTAGAATTATTGACGGGAAACTGATAATAGAACCAGTTTTTTTTACTCGGATTTTTAAAATTAGTGATCTGGACGGTCCGAATCATCAAAAAGTTAATTTTACCCATCTCTACTTAACCCTTAGAAAGAGATGTAATGTATCTGTAATTAATATCTCTCTCTCTCTCACTATTCTTTTTGATGGCGGAACTAAACCCAATACTACAAACGTCATCGGATATCTCTGGCTCTGATTGTTAATTGGAAGGAAAGGTACTACTCTTCGAAAATGTTCTATCTCTTTTAATTTGTCTTGGGTCTAGATACGATAAAGAGTGTTAAAATTTCCCATGCAGCCATTTGCAGCGTAGCATTGGTTGGGGCAAAATGGAGAAAAGTGGCATGTAAGTATATTAAGAATGTGTTTTCTTTTAAAATGACTTTGTAATATAACTTTTATCGCAAATTTTGTTCGAACTAGAACTTTGGCATCTTTTGTTCGATTATACAGAATACTAATTCGTTATTACGACATTAGGAGGAAGGGTTTTGAAGCAGAATATTTGGTAACTAATTGCATTAAGGTAAATCTAGGAATGTGGATGAAGACAGCAACGAAATCAAACTCAGATTTGCCGAGTTTGAATTTTATAGTCACTCATGTAAAATGACGATAAAATATTTTACTAAATAAAACACCCTTTAGTTTTTTCTACCACATTGAAATTAGCTTAAATGGAAAGGCTTAAATGTCTTCCAACTAAAAATAATATAGATTCGCGCAATCTACGCTTAGAAGGGATGGTACACCCCTATGTTGAAAATAATATTTTACTAAATAAAACACCCTTCAGGATTTTCTGCCAGATCAAAATTGGCTTAAATGCCCTTTAACTAAAAATAATATAGATTCGCGCAATTTCCGCTTAGGAAGAGTGGTACACCCCTATGGCTATATTCTTTTGAGTAATTATCAATTGATCAAAGTGAACAAAGTGAAACTGATAACAGGGCTATTCTTTTGAGTCATTATCACTTTCACTTCTATCACTTGAAGTAATCATGATCACTTCAGCCCAATGACAAGTAAATGCATATTCAAAAGAACATGAAGTTATCAGTTTCACTTTGTTCACTTTGATCAATTGATAATTACTCAAAAGAATATAGCCAACTTCATGTTCTTTTGAATATGCATTTACTTGTCATTGGGCTGAAGTGATCATGATTACTTAAAGTGATAAAAGTGAAAGTGATAATGACTCAAAAGAATAGCCCTTATATTGAAAATAATATTTTACTATGTCCTTTAACTAAAAATAATATAGATTCGCGCAATTTCCGCTTATGAAGGGTGGTACACCCCTATATTGAAAATAATATTTTACTAAATAAAACGCCCTTCAGGATTTTCTGCCAGATCAAAATTGGCATTTAACTATTTACATTTAAGGAACATAGATATAAAAGTTAAGTATATCGGATCCTATTGGCAACTGAATGATTCCCCAGAGATGCCTGATGTCCAAAATGAAAAGCTTTCCGAGCCATGTGAATTTAGAAAATAACATGGAATATGAATATAATTTAAGATATTTGTGGACTAGATAATAGGAATTTATTAATTGGGAATGTGAATTGGTGACCTATTAAAATTTATGCAATTTTAAAATGTATGAATGTTAGGAAACAAGGGGGAAAAATTTAAAAAAAACCTCTAGCAATTATTGTCATTTCAACAAAATTGCTGCCAAAATTAAGTATGTGGCTGACGATGAATTGATAAGATTCGAAACATCCATACAACTAACTTGTTGTGAACTCTGTATTCTGCTTCTTTTGTCATTTATATATTTATGACATTTTTCATGTAATAATTTCATAGAAAAAAACATACATGTCAACTGATATGAAACAAAGTAGCAAAAGTATTCATAATTTGCCTACAATAACTTGAATACCTTGTATATTAACTTCTATGGAAGCTTCCGACATACTAATTTTGCACATTCTAAATTTAACACTACTAATTTACTAATATCGACATAGATACAATATAAACTGAAGTTTTAGATCTAAAGTTTCTGTCAGACCATGACGGCATTCTTTTGGAATATGCTATGGGATCCTTGTGTTCTGATACAACACATATTACTTATCAATCCATAAATGAAGAGAGTCTTTTCCTTTTTTACAACAAGTTTGTTGAAAAAAAATGACACTATATAAACAATAGCAATCTTTCTGTTAATACTAAATTTGAAATATTTCTAAACACATTCACAACACCTCTAGATTCATGCTTTCCAGTAAAATGTAGGCTTATTAATAAAAATTAATCCCGAGTAGAAATACAATGGTTTAATGATCATCTCAGAGAAATGAGAGAGAGGCTTAAATTTTTGGTCTATATAAATAAAAAATCCCATCTTCTTGCCCAAGCACATAGTTATATAATATCGCAAATCTTACAGAAATGAAATCGTCACAACCAAAAAAACTGCGCATGATACCTTCATATCTTCCTCCTCAAATCCACAGTCCGCAATGTGGAATATTGTACATCAATATACAATGAAAACATCTGCCCCGCAAAGTTCCTCTGTCCTTAATGCCACATCTTTTAACAACTTTTTTACTCCTTTAGCTAAACAGGTTGTAAACAATCTACCTAACTCTACAAAAACTTAGAGCGACTACCTACTTATCTATCCCAAATGAAAATGATAGCTTTGCTTTCCATTCTGTTTTATTTAATTACATCAGAGATCTGTTATATTCTCTAAAAAATAGCAACAGCAAAGACTATTTAAAAATTAATACGAAAATGGTCAAAAGAGTAAAAAATGTAATTGTCGATCCTTTAACTAATCTGATAAATCAAGCTATCGCACAAAGTAGCTTCTCTAATTGCCTAAAAATAGCTAAGGTAACACCTATTTTTAAAAAAGGCTCTGTTGTGGACCTCTCCAACCACCGACCGATTTCGGTGCTACCTATTATATCAAAAATTTTTGAAATTTTATTAAAATACCAGATGGGTGAATATTTTGAGTCAACATCAGTTTGGGTTTAGACACAAGAAGTTGATTGCCCGGGCCATAAACTGCTTGACAGATGCGAAGGTTTTGAGAAGGGTTTTGACACCTTTGTCTCTTGCCTCGATTTGACCAAGGCCTTCGATTGTGTATCACATGACATATCTTGATTTCCAGACTTAAGTTTTATAACTTTGAATTATCTAGCGTTGACATAGTTAAATCTTTCTTATTTGATTGAAAACAATTTGTTTTTTTTTTAGTGGTTTCTCTAAACAGCAGGCAATCAAGTGCGGAGTCCCTCAGGGTTTCGTACTTGTCCCAACCCTCTTTCTTGTGTACATTAATGATCTGGTAAACCATGATGATCAGCAAAATTTGATACTCTTTACAGATGATACTACGTTCTTTACAACTTATTACCTCTCACAGATCGAGGAATCAGGTATCATGCAAATACAAAAAAGCATCTCGGAATGGTTTTTTGTAAATAAACTTTGTCTTAATTCAGAAAAAACTCAGAATATCAATTTCTCTTCAAGATATGGCAACACAAATATCAGCGAATTGGTGGTAAGTTGCATAAACCAAGTCAAGTTTCTTGGTGTTTATCTTGACAAAAGACTAATATGGGAAACTCATGTTATCCATTTAAGCGCAAAATTATCAAAATTAATATATTTAATTAGAAACCTGTCCTCAACCGTTTGGTTCAGGATACTTATATCGGCTTATCATGGATTATTTGGGGCAAATATAGCCTATTCAATTATTATTTGGGGACACCTTACCCACACAAATAAGATCTTTGCGCTCCAACGTAAGTGCGTTAGAATAATTCTTAATTTAAATTACAGAGAAAACTGTAGGGGTTGTTTCTGAAGGCTGATCATTACACTTCCATGCATATATATATATATATATATATATATATATATATATATATATATATATATATATATATATATATATATATATATATATATATATATATATATATATAGACACACACACACACATACACCAATGTTCTTTAATTATTTTTTAATTTATGTCAAGATCACGAAAGTCGTTCTACAAATAATCATCAAAAGAGAAAAACTCTTAAGGTCAGATATTTTTTAATTTTAATCTTAAGTGATTTTAAATTTACATTCAGCATTGTTTCTAGTTAGGTATTACCATTTTTTATTAAGCAACTTGTCACCAATTTGCTGATGTTTGTATTTTCATTCCTTGAAGAGAAATTGATATTCTGAGTTTTTCCGGAATTAAAAAAAAAACCATTCAGAGATGCTTTTCTGTGTTTCCATGGTACCAGAGTCCTCAATTTGTGAGTGGTGGTAAGTTGTAAAGAACGTAATATCATCTGCAAAGAGTATACGTTTTTGTTTATCATCATGGTTCACAAGATCATTAATGTACACAAGAAATAGGGTTGAGCCAAGTACAGAGTCCTGAGAGACTCTACACTTGATTGCCTGCTGTTGAGAGAAACCATTAAAAGAAAAAAATTGTTTTCGCTCAAATAGGTAAGATTTAAGCATGTCATTGCTACATTATTCAAAGTGTTAAAACTTGAGTTTGGAAATCAAGATATCGTGTGATATACAATCGAAGGCCTTGGTTAAATCGAGGCAAGAGACGAAGGTATTAAAACCTCTTTCAAAACCTTCACATATACGGCTTGTCAAGCTGTTTATAGCCAGGGCAGTCGAATTCTTTTGTCTATATCCAGACTGATTTTGTAAGAAAAGAGCTTTTGACTCAAAATATTTACAAATCTGGGATTTTAATAAAGTATCAAAAATTTTTGATATGATAGGTAGCACCGAAATGAGTCGGTAGAGATTTCCTCATCAGAGCCCTTTTTAAAGATAGGTGCCATTTTAGCTATTTTTAGGCAATTAGGAAAGCTACTTTGTGCGATAGCTCGATTTATCAGATTAGTTAAAGGATAGACATTTTTTACTGTTTTCACCATTTTTGTATTAACATTCAAGTAGTTCTTGCTGTTGCTGTTTTTTAGAGACGACAACAAATTTCTTATATAATTAAATGAAATAGACTGAAAAGCAAAGCTACCATTTTCAATTGGGATAGGTAGGTAGTCGCTGTAAGTTTTTGTAGAGAGTAAATTGTGCAGCTATAGAAGTAAAAAAGTGGTTAAAAGATGCATCATTAAGGATCGAGGAACTCTGACTGATGATGAAAAGTTGATCTATTTTGACAACCCGAAGCGCAAAAACTCATGGTTAGATCCAGCAATATCACAATATCATGTAGTGTGGTAGGTCCTTTATTGCCATCGTTATTGAGTTACCTTCATAATCGTACACAAATAGTTAGAATAAATGATATCCTTTCCAAGGAGGTCAGGTTAACTTTGGGAGTACCTCGGGGTTTACACCTGGATCCGATTTTGTTTCTTGTTTTCATGAACGACCCCACGGATGTGTTTGACGGTTGCCAGTTTCTCCTCTATGCAAATGACCTAAAAATTTTCCGAGGTCATTAATACTTATAATTAATGACTGCTTAATTTTCCAATCTAAACTCCGTAAAATAATTGACTGGTGTAATGAAAACCAGATGGAGTAAAACATTTCTAAATGCGAAATCATTTCGTTCTCAAGGAAGAAAGTGTCAATATCACATAATTACTTTTATTTCAAACTCTCCGGTCCCTCGAGTATAGTTAATTAATGACTTAGGAATAATTTCTGATTGAGAATTGAGATTTAAAGATCACATAAATTATGTTTTATCAAAATCTTTTCAAATGGCAGGATTCATAATGAGACGCTGCTGGGAGTTTTCCAATACTGAAGTCCTAAAATCCCTAGATTATTCTTTTGTTCGAAGTCATTTGGAATAATGCTGCGTAGTCTGGTCATAGAATTTATATAAAGCGCTTGGAGCGGGTTTAGTCAAAATTTGCAAACTTTTTATTGTATAAAGTAAGAATTGATAAGAGTATTTTATCTTACTAGCAACGATTGTCAATTCTGAAGATGACCAGCCTAGAAAAACGCAGAATTTTCTTGAGTATGCTCTGTGGGTTAAAGATAATTACAAATATTATAAACTGCTCTGGTCTCTTGGCGCTTATCCATTGTGTTCCTTCACGAAGCCCTTGTCTCAGCGAAGGGTTTTCAGTTAACAGAAGCTGAACAGATCTTGGCATGTACAGTGTTATGAATGGAATTATGCATTATTTTAACATTTATTTGCCTTTTAATATCGAGCTCAACGATACAATGATAACGTTTAAAGGGAAAACTGAATTTACTTATGTGTGACAATATCTGACATTCAGAGATACCATGATGATCGCGACTCTAATGTTCCTGTGTCGTCGGATTGTATATTTGTGATTTAGTACGTTTCTTTTTACTATGTATTTTTGTTAAATTAGTTTCAACTTTCAGTTTATTATTGTATTATATTTTAATCTTTAATCAGCTCTAGACAACATGTGTACTATTTGGATTTTTGGATCTGTAATGTACTGTACTGTAAATAAATAAATATATACATGGAAAAAATGTTTTCAGAACAAAATTTACATTCTTACAAAGAAGTGAAAATTTGACTTGATGAATGGTTAGCCTCAAAAAACGAACAGTTGTTTTGGTGTAGAATCCATTCTTTGACAGAAAGATGGAAAACAAGTTAGCTAACGATGGCTCACACTTTGATTATTGATTCATTTTGTTCTGAAAACAAATACTCACATTTTGTGTAGAAATCAACATTACTAACTTGTTTTTTTTTTCTGATATTATGTGACTGATCGTCAATACTTACGACGTACTTTTCAGAGTTTCTTTTCGTGTATAACAGCCTACACAATATTTACAAACATGGCACAGTTAGTGTTTTTATTTATTTACTCAAATAGTACATTACAGAATAAATTATTCCAAATGATATAAAGAGAATAGCATTGTAAATCCCGCAAAGGTTACAAATAAAATTAAACAAATAGGTAAAAATATAGTTATTGCAAAATAAAGTAATACTAACAGTTATTGACACTGATTACTTAACAGGCACAAAATCACCCCATATTTATCCAAAATTAACCGTTTGTTTTAATTTACATAAATTCATATAAAATATATATAAAGTTTCAGATGTAGTTTATTAAAAGGTTCTCCACAACATTGCTCTTGTCATAATTAGTTCTGTGGGTTCTTATAGAGAAGAGTGGTATGCTTCTCGTATTTCTCTGTAGAACCTGGATTGACACAAAGCTAACAATATCCTGACAATCTATAATACCATTAATTACTTTGTATAAAAATAAAAGCATACCTCTTTTTCTACGAGTTTTAATAGATTTTAGACCATACAATAAGAATCTAGTGTTATAATTGATTTTTCTGCATGGAAAGTGGTGCTTAAAAAGTATGTATTTTAAAAATTTGTTCTGAATTTTTTCCAGACGATCTATATAGCCTTGATAAAATAGATTCCGTATTACATAGCGATACTCAAGCACACTGCGTACCAAAGAATGGAACAACGTTTTAATGACTTTATTATCTTTTATATATTTGGTGTTTCGCTAAATGAATCTTATCAATTTACAATTTTTAAAGATAATGTTGTTTATGTGCTTATCGAACCATGGGGTGCTCTGAAAAATAAATAAATAAATAAATGCTTCATTAACGGTCAAACCATTTAAAAATTTACAACACTTTACAATTACAAACAAGTTTCCAAATAGATAAAAAAAAAACAATAGTAAACAATAAACAAATAAATCCAAAGCATCCGGTAAAACTACAGTAAGCTCACATTTAAGACCACATAAAGAACAATGAGGAATAAAAAATTTGGACTATAGATTACGCTTTAAAAAATTTTTAAAACTATTTAAGGACATGTTAAAAATATCCAAATCAACGTGATCACGGGATAATTCATTAGCTAAAGTGCACATTCTATTTAGTGGTGCATAGGTGGAATAGTTGGTTTTATGAACATCCACAGAGAACACTTCAACCCATCGACTACTTCTCTGAGGCACATTGAAACCAATATGCATTAGTAGTTCTGGAGAATTTATTATACTATTAACGATTTTAAATAGATAAAGTAAGTCAATGTATTCCCTGCGATGTTCAAGAGGCTTCAAATTTAATTGGAGCAGTAAATCAGGGTAGTTGATATTCTCTTTAGGAACACCTAGTTTATACGCTACAAATCTTAAAAAGCGCTTCTGCACTCTCTAGCTCCAATTTGTGTACATTGTAGAAAGGTGACCATATTGGTGAGGCATACTCCAATATAGAACGCACAACACTGCAATAAACATTTTTAAGACAAATAATATCATTGAAGTCAGACAAATTTCGTGTAACAAACCCCACTAATTTCATTCCCTTATTAGTGATATTATGTATATGCTCTTTGAAAGTTAACTGACTATCCAATATTACACCAACATCAGATATAGAATCGGTCAATTCCACAGACACACCGTTAATCTTATAATTGTACTCAATTAAAGTCTTCTTTCTACAGAACCGCACTGTCTTGCACTTTCCAATGTTAAGGTACAATCTATTAGTAGTACACCATACGCTAAATGCATCCAAATCAGACTGTAAATCAATGCAATCTTGCAAAGATCTAATGCACTTAAAAAATTTTAAATCATCAGCGAAAAGCAGTGCCGTTCCATGCGAAAAAGACTTGACGACATCATTCAAAAACAAGTTGAACAGAAGAGGGGCCAAATGCGCACCCTGAGGAACCCCAGATTGTACCCTAATTTCACGCGACAAGTAGTTCTTATATCGTACAATTTGTATTCTCCCCGTAAGATAGCTTCGCATCCACGAAAGGAGCGGATCTTGAATACCAATAGATTTCAGTTTAGTTAAAAGACAAGTATGATTCACTGTGTCAAACGCCTTGGAAAAATCAGTATATATAGCATCAACCTGGCAACGATCCTCCAAAGCACATAGCAAAAAGTCAACATAAATCAAAAGATTTGTAACTGTGGACTTCCCCTTACAGAAACCATGTTGTTCTGGAACTATATAATTGCCAAAAACAGTTGTTAATTCATCAGTTAAAAGAGAATCGAATATTTTTGAAAGTATGGAACATTTAGAAATTGGCCTATAATTTTCTATATGTGCTCTATTTGAATTCTTATATATAGGGTAAACATAACCCCTCTTCCACTCATCAGGAAAAATCCCACTTTGAAGGGACAAATTATATAATTTACTCAAAATAAGTGAAAAGATACATTGGCATTGTTTTAAAAAGAACACTGTTATATTATCAGGACCAGAGCCTAAGTTGTCCTTTAATGTGTTTATCTTATTAAAAACATCAGTGGGTGAAAATGTACACGTTGAAAATTTTATATTAGAGTCACAATAAAAGTCAAAAGCTGCCCCAGGATCGTGATCATATATATATGAAGATGAAAAATGATCGGCAAATAAGTTCACTATCGAATTTGGGTCGTCGCTAGTTGTATCGTTATATGACATTGTACCTGGAAGAGTGTAACCACCCTTCTTCATTTTTACATACTTCCAAAACTCTTTCTTATCACCACCCAATAACCTTTGCAGGGAAGAAATGTATTCTTCATAATTCAACCTAGATATGATCTTACATTGAGACCTTAAGTTTGAGAATAACACATAATCAGTCTTAGAGTTAGTAGTCTTAAATCGTTTATGAGCAATCTTTTTATTAAATATCAATTCTTGAAGCTCAGAACTAAACCAATTAGGAAACTTTGGATTCTTTGATCGCAATTTGGGAACAAAACATTCAATAGCGTAATTTACATACTGATAAAAATAGTCTACAGCAATATTTATATCTAAGTCCCGAAATAGTAGGTCCCAGGAAATCCCACCTAAAAAAGTCATTAATATACTGATAATTTGCATTTTTAAAGTCATAATAAAAACTATCATAGCCCAATAAATCTTGTCCATTGGCATAATCCACTTGAAAACACAAGGCAGGGTGATAACTATCACAGGGTACCAGAGGGTCCCGTACTAACTGAACTACAGTATTACAGTCATTAAAGATTAAATCAAGAAAGTTGCCATTGCAGTTGGCGATAGTATTTGTTTGATAAAGATTATAAAAAGCAGTCAAGTCACTCAAGACCTGAGCACGATTAGTAATATTACCCAGACACTTAGTTCCATAGTCATCATTCACCCACACCGTATTAGGTAAATTAAAATCACCACAGATAATCAGACGATCATAAGTAGTTTCAGTTAAAATTGTCTCAACGGATGAACAAAATTCTTCAAAGGATTCAAAAGAAGAGTTCGGTGGTAAATAAACGGCCACGACAATAAGTCTAAAGTTGCCTCTGGTCAACTGTAAAATTAAATGTTCAGTATGTCTAACTGCATTTGAAAACTCCAGTGCCGAATATCCACTATGGACAGCAATAAGAACACCTCCACCCCTCTTACAATCACTTGTCAGTTCAGATCGATCATTACGAAATACTTGGTAATTATAGAATTCTAATTCACTATTTGATATTTCCGCCGTAAGCCAAGTTTCTGTAAATATAAGTATATCATAGGTATCAATGTTGAGGTTTATTATTAGATTCTTTAGTTTGTCACGTGATCGAATACTACGAACATTCTGGTAATAGACTGTTAGTGCCCTTAGCCGTTTTGGATCAGTCTCTCTATCATGGCTACGACCATTATTAAGTATTCTTACTTGTGATTCTGGGGTTGTTGGTTCGGAATTCTCATAAAGTAATATTTCAAGCTGATTCTTCTTAGTAGTAACTCCGGCGTCCTTGTTCCCGTATGGATTGGCGATTGTATCTGGAATGGTTATTTGACTGCTTCCGAAAAAAATTAAATTTCTTAACCACAATGTCTTGAGGCCAATTTGATTTATTCAACATTGAGTCTTGCAGCGATGGGTCAGTGTCAATTCTAAAGCTGCTGTAATCACCAGACTTAACTATTTGCTGCACAATATTGTAGTTGTTTATGTTGCCAAACTTTGCACACAAATACTCCGAAAGATCCTCCTTAGTTATAGTAGGGTCAAGGTTACTAACAAAAATTGGAGTGCGCTTAGCAGCAATTATTTTACAGTTTTGTTTTTCCTGCTCAGAATCACAATGGTTGACCTCGGTAATACTCTGCTCAGATGTGTCTTTCCGAATCTTTGAAGAACTGGTTAACTCTTTATGTGAGGACCTATTAAGAGCCAATTTGGAAATATCGGCCTGTAATTTGTTAATCTGGGCCTGTAGATTATCACACTTTAAACTCAATTCTTTACGGATGTTCTGAAGCTGCTGAACATCATTCAACTCATCCCTTGGTTTAAGAAGTGAAGGGTTTGTCTTTGAGTATAACTTAATCACCTCAATATTGGTATCTTTTAAGTTAGTGAATGAGATATTAATTTCCTCCATTTTTGTGATAATAGAGTTATTTTCTGTTTTTATTGTAGTCACGGATTTGTATGTGTTATCCAACAATTTCATAAGTTTTTCCGTTTTTTCTTCATTTCGGTTACATTTGCTTTTTATCTCGTCCATGAACTTTTTCAATCTTTCATCCAACCCATCAGATGCTTTCCCAACGCCCTCTCGTGTACAATCCTTACAATGAAATCTGACACAAGGCGATCTCTTTTTAACTGTAACCCCCTTGTGCTCTGAAGCTGATAGGGATGAACAATTAACACAGAGCACAACTCTGCAATTATCACATTTAGCATGCGAATATGTATCAGTTTCTTCAGTATTGCATTTGTTGCAAGTGGCCATTTTATCAGAGAAATTTATTAATTGCTTTATGTTAGTATTAAATTGAGTACTTGCCCCAGTACTAAAGTTCTGAAGGTAAACAAATAAACTGATTTTTTGCTTCCTGAGGTATTTAAATGTTTATTTTAGTTATTTTTTGTTTACACTATCACTGATATTTAAAGGAAAAGTTTTTTATCACTGTCTGATAAGGTGGTATTAATATTGTTGAAACAATTAAAAAACATAGGTCTAAGCGACTGTTTTTTTCAAAAACCTATAAGCACTTTGATTAGATCACACCTATATCCAGCTGCACACCAAATACCCAAATTAAATAATTATTCATAAATTCCAACACTTCACCCCTTAAATCGACACTTTCTAACTTTCTTTATCAAAAGACTCAATGGCCCTCCTCAAATCCAGGAGCACAGCATCTGTAATAAGATTTTTAAGGACATACTGCACTGCGGTTTCACAGCTATGCTTACCCCAAAAACCAGATTGCATACTATTTATAATTTTTTTTTGGCTTCTATAAACTCTAACAGTTATTTAATCACTAGGCCTCTATAGTTGGCGATATTGGTTTTGTCTCTTTTCGACGGGGGGACTTCCCGCTTCGTTAAGGAGGTGGAGGGTGTAGAGAGAGCAGTTTTTCTCTTTTCCTCCTCGCATTTTTCTTTGTGCTTTTCCTTAATCGTTCTTTCTTTGCGAGACTGACTCACTTGGGAAGGCGAGTGAGTTTTCTGAGTTGCCCGGCTGGCTTGCTCCGTTGTTTGTTTTTCGAATTTATTATCCATGGTTGGTCCCCCAAGTAGCTAGGAAATGGAAGGACGACTCCTGAAGAGCTCCGTTTGCAGGAGCAAGGGTAGTAAAATTGGAGGTCCCCAGGTATCTAGAGTTCACATATTGAAGATAAAGCATCTCCTTTACCACGCAGCCCTCGGCATATGCTGTTCCATGTTGGCTTAGAGGGAGTTTCGTGGCTCCCATCCACTCGGCCGGCCAATTAAGATAAGCCCCCACATTTTGCAGACACTTCTCCAACCACCACCGTTTCGCAAGACACGGTATATACCCGGCGGGCGGGAGAGGACTCCCACCCTACGTCTCCCAGCCCCAGTGGTGCCACGATACATAAGAGAGGATCTCCCGCTTCACGCCGTTGCTCCTGATATATCAGAAGTATATTACAGTCTTGTCTTGTTCATCTGTTTATATATGCGTCTTATAAGTTACCTCCTCCTTTACTGAGCTTGGCGGCTAGAGCCCACAACGACCACCAACAGTCTTTAAAGCAAAACCCTTGGCGACCCCCCTAGTGCGGACACTAAGCGAAGTTGACTAATGTATGTAACTATAGCAGAAAATTATGTGTGCAGTATATGTGTGGTAAAGTATACTTTTATGATTACTTGTCTAATATCTATTTTAAAAAATTAATTAAATTAAGATTAGAAGATATGAATATCTTCAGTTTTATAAAATGTTTTGTTTCTTTCAGCTTCACAGAAGGATTCATCTGATTGGACGATTAATTCATAAGGGTAAATAGAGTATCTAGAGTTATCGTATGTTATTCTAATTTGCTTTTAATGTGATAAGGAGACTGGTAGAACTACTATAATATTTTTTTAATTATTAACCCAGTTAACAATTAAGAACGAAAGTTTTCACGGCTTTGGTCAAGTTGAAAAACATGGTTCTTGGGTTTAGACCGTGTCAGATTGGAATTATTATCCAACGTTTCGTCTGCAATTGCACGAGGCATCTTCAGGGATCCTTTGAAAATGTTTGATTTTCGGAGCAATTTGGCAATCTTGGCAGTGGTTCCATGTATGTAAGGCAAGACGACACTGTCCATAGGTGGTACATTTATGACATTTTGTTGAGTAGTTGGGTTTCTATACTTAATGATAGAACGTCTAATGTCTTCAGCGCAATATCCATTGCCTCTCAAGCATTAGTTTTTCTGTTTCTGATTTCATTGATTGTTCGTCACATATTGAAAGAGCTCGATGTACTAAAGAGTTGATGACTGATTGTTTCTGAGAAGGATGATGGTGTGACGTTGCATTGAGAACATGTACTACATGCTCCATCGTGCATGTAGTACGGGTTTCGATCAGTTTCAAGTGGTAAGTGCTGTACTAAATCATAAAAAACTTTCTTGAGAAAATCCAAATAAAGTACTCTATTCAGTCGTGCCGGCAATACAAATGGTTCAATTAAAAAATTGCCAATGATTCCTGCCAAGACAATAATTGATTGGAATTGATGTTGATGACGCGAAACAATAGTTGCATGAGGATTTTCATCAGCCTATACATGTAAGTTGTGTAAATTTATGATACTATTTTTGGTAAACCTTGCTTGATCCGTGAAGAGAATAGTATTAATGAAATTTAATTTATGTTATATCTGATCCAATAGCCAGTTTACAAACTGCATTCTACGGGGAAAATTTTCAGGAATCAGCTCGTTCACTTTTTTCAGATGATATGGATACAACAGCTGTTCTTGAAAAACTTCATGTACTATTGTTTTCGACGTATTAAACTGCGCTGATAATTTTCGATTGCTCGTTGAAGGAGTGTCATCTACACCATTTAATATATTTTCCTCTAATTGCGGCGTATGTGTAAAATTAGGAAGAAGTTTAATAATTAATATTATCTTATCAAATGGAATCGTCTACCATTCTCCTTTAGACGTTGGCCAACACGTTGAAATGTTTTCTGATCTGGAAGAGTAGGATTAGGATATCTGTCGTGATATAACTTGGTCTCGAAAGCGTTGCATGATGCAAGACCATACTTCGGATGCATATCTGTATACTCAATAAACGTGTATTCCATATTTCGAATTATTTCACAATTAATTTCACCACGAAGTCCAAAAATCAGTAAATTAATAACCAGATAAAAAATCAATGTATCAGGGATGTGAAAGTTGACAAGTTTTAAAATGGAAGATATTTATTTTTTTCATACCTAGCAATGTTTGTAACAACAGTACTTTGTTTTTGGTGCCGATAAAATAAAACGCACATTTTTTGTGAACCTAGATCAAACTGCAATTCACAGAATTAGACGTTTTTAACTAAAGAGGTAAACTCTAATTTTGGATCGATTTTTTTTTATGATAAGGTTGAACATTTGATAGGAACAAAGGTATATCTTTTATCGAAATGCGAAAAATACATGCTGTAAATAAAAGGACGTTTTAAAAGGTTAGAATTAGAGACATGAATGAAGAGTACTTAATTTTTAGTCAGTAGTTAAAGGTATGTAAAAAACGTTGTCCAAAGTCCTTAGCATACAGAGCGTAAAAAATGGGATCACAGCTAGTCTATCCCTGCAGCTGTGAGTAATTTACAACACTTTCTTGGATAGTAATTTGAAAGGACTTACTTGGTATACATCATATTAAAAAAAAATTGAAATGCACCAGGTGGTTCAATTATTACGTGTAAAAAACTTGATTCCATTGCAGGACTTTGGGAGCCCATATTTCTGAAGAGGTGGTCTATACGAAAAAGGTTTATATGAACTTGTAGTATTATTTTCATATCCGAGAGCTGTCCCACATTTTCCCGGACACCTTGTATACGCAGGTGTTACTAATACTCAGGGATGACTCAATTTCAAGGCATATCACATAACGATCTGGCATGTTCATGTTCAGCATCAATGTTTTCTTGCACGACTTCCGATTTTAGATGACCCGTCCGTGATTCATCGCCATATAAAGGATTCGATTCATTTATGCACTTTTATTGAGATAAACCACGTCGAAAGTTGTAAAAAATAGTCGCACAAAAATATTAACGTATTAATTCCATTTTTTGGTCATGATGAAATTGTAAAATTTCTGTGTACAACACCAATAGCGTCCTCATATCAAAACGTTCTGAGTATCTATACCGTATAAAATGTCAAACTTTATAATGAATGTATTTGATGACATCTAGCAACGCCGATGTTGCCATTTCCCAAAATATAAACAGTCTTCGAATAGTCTTAGACTTGTGTAAGGTAAAAAATATTTGTTTTTGTCGTGAAAGCATATTATTTTAGTTCTAGTAAATATATTAACAAGTTACCTGGCACTATATGATTTTAAAAAGCTTACGTGGTATATAAAACCAGCGATTCCGTAGGTAAATTTATAAAGAACAATAAAACAAAAATTGACAATTCATTTATAAAATTTTGCGGAAATATGAGGGAGTAAATTTCATCAGAGAATCAACGTTCATTACTTTCGTGTCAGACGTCATATGTCATATATTTTCTATTTGATGATGATACGTTATATATACTTCCTTTATCGAATGTCAACTGGTTTTGAAGTTATGGTATTGTTTATGTAGTTATGGGCGAATAAAGTTTGTTTTACAGCTGTTAATCACGTTTAACTCCTCAATAAACCATTAAAATACAAGAATGGGTTGACATTAAATATATTAGATAATTTGATTAACTTTACACTCGCTCTCCTTTTTCACTTGAAATGTTTTAGTAAATGTAACACTGCAATTTTATGTCAAGAAGTAGTTTAAATGATAATATTTAATTTTGAGCTGGTGTAAATAAAACTAAAATTTTAAAAATCCAGCATAAATATATTCCAATATATTTTTCTGATTCTTTGTTTTCTAGATCTGAGAAAGATGCACCTGCAGGTGAAAAAGCAGCTCAGCTTAAGGTGAGTTTTACCAGTTCAGAAATATGCAAGTTGTCAAGTATTTTGCGTCTAGTGCCCTAAATTGTATATATATATATATATATATATATATATATATATATATATATATATATATATATATATATATATATATGTTTTTGCGGATTTCACGGATTCCTCCGTGTGAGATGCAATAGCAGTGGATATATCCACATTATGCCGTTGTAGTACTGAAATCACATTCAGCAAACGCACAACTATATGCAGCTCCACGTATGAATGAAGTAAAATGCGAACAGTAAATGCAAACTTCTCTCCATCATATCCTTTTTGTGTTAGAGGTTGCACAGTTAGAATAAATTGTTATAAAACACAATTTATCCTATTCCACCACCATCGAGATGATGGCCCACCTGTACCACCATACCGAGAAGAAAGTCAAAACTTACCCTCCCCGCCACAGTGATACGGCAGAGATACATGTTTCGTCTCTACTAGACTCATCAGGGTACCGACATGCACCTGGCTGTGCAAAGGACAGATCGGAAGGAAGCATGCAAATATTGAACGCGGCTTCTCCGACCTCCCGCCGGAGGGCGTATATATGTTTATGCGGATTTCACGGATTCCTCCGTGTGAGTTGCAATAACAGTGGATATATCCACATTATGCCGTTGTAGTACTCAAAATCACATTCAGCAAACGCGCATAATGTGGATATATCCACTGCTATTGCATCTCACACGGAGGAATCCGTGAAATCCGCATAAACATATATACGCCATCCGGCGGGAGGTCGGAGAAGCCGTGTTCAATATTTGCATGCTCCCTTCCGATCTGTCCTTTGCACTGCCAGGTGCATGTCGGTACCCTGATGAGTCTAGTAGAGACGAAACATGTATCTCTTCCGTATCACTGTGGCGGGGAGGGTAAGTTTTGACTTTCTTCTCGGTATGGTGGTACAGGTGGGCCATCATCTCGATGGTGGTGGAATAGGATAAATTGTGTTTTATAACAATTTATTCTAACTGTGCAACCTCTAACACAAAAAGGATATGATGGAGAGAAGTTTGCATTTACTGTTCGCATTTTACTTCATATATATATATATATATATATATATATATATATATATATATATATATATTAATTACGGTTATTAATTGGATTACATATTTAACTCTTCTTCACTGCCAAATTTCATTTTGCTATTTAGCACCGTTTGATAACGACATAATCGGTAGTTTTATGGTGAAATGTGGCATTTTCTTGTTAAGTTTAATTTAGGGGATCAATGTCATATTAACAAGTATCCACTTCAGGAGCCATTACCTTGAAGGGTTACCTTGTATTAAAACAATGAATGTTATTGGTGTACCACATAGCTAAAAACAAATTATATTAGATATAGTAAAAACTTGCTACTCTAGACTAATTGTGGTTGAAGGTCGTTCAGATAATTGAATTTCTGGATAATCGAATTAATAGAAAAAAGACGAGTGACAGGTTCACGATGCTAAATAAATATTTATTTAAAAGGAACCAAACAGTAAACTTTACAATAAATCATAAATCAAGAACACATTATTTACTAATAATAAAATACATACACTTGTGTATGTAGTAATCAGTGACGGCTGGTGCATTAAAAAAGTAGGGGTTGCAATTCCAATGGTACATTGAAAACATAGATATGTATAAAACTTGTCATGAACACCGGTGGATGAAAAAATAAAAATTTTTAAAAATTGAGTTAGTATGGAACAAAGCAGTGTATTTTAAACAACTAAACATAAAGAAAATAGTAAATTTTGAAAATATAGCAGTGAAAACAAAATGCACGGATAACTTACTGTGTGAATTATTTATAAAGAAAATCCAAACCCCGATCTTTGGCATTAAACAAACTTGTTAATAAATCGTTGATTGAAATCAAGTATGCTTTCGATAAGATTCCTTTCTTTAGAAAGCATTGACAAAGCAGAAAATCAAAACCAGAAATATAGGTGTAAAATTTGTTTAATACAAAATAAACATAAAATATTACAAAATAATCGTAAATAAGAAAACATTTTTTAAATCAGGTAGGTAGTTTATGAATAAAAACACACATTTTCAATTTTCATTGTAATATCCTTAAATAAATAGTAATTTTCCTCCATTTTCTGTTCCTGACTTATTTCTAACATGCGAGTGAACGAGCCCGAATATTGAAAAAAAACCTTTCGACTGAAGCACATGACGAGGCAGCACATAAAAACTGCTTCAGAATTGGGAGAAAACGTTCAACATCAGGAATGGTTTTTTTTTTTGCGAGACCCACAACTGTAGGACACTAACATTAGATAAAACCTCCTCTGAAAACACAATTGTTGAAAATGGTTCCATTTTAGCTTGGAGTTTTATAATAAATGGATGGAAACCAATATGTTTATACATTTCTTTCACAGTATTTTAATTATAAGCTATAAAGTGATAGTCCGTAAGTGTCTGTTTATATCGTTTTTGAACAATATCATATTAGGATAAGGATAATGCTAATTCATCCTCGAATATACTAATCAATTCCTTCCATAGTTCTACTGCGTCCGAGAGAAAACAATTTTTGCTTTGTAATTTATTAATTGCTACGGCTATAGGTTTCAAGATTTTCAAATATTCCTCACCTGATCTTTTAAGACCAATGTTTGAAACTTTTTGATATATGATCGAGTCTCTTTCTTTTTTATTTTTTTCACACATTTTTAATAGTTTCTCCCATTGGCTTGCATATACATACATCTAGACAATCTGACATACTGTTCCATCTTACGTCACTCGGAAGTACTAGTGCTTTTCCATCAGCCTGTTTGTACTTTGCTCCTGCCAAGTATTTTTTCCTGAAATATTGAATGACATATGTAATATGTTCTTTGACGTTTCATATTCTGTCTCTACAGAGTAGGTTTAGAAGGTGAGCTGAGCATTCATATGTTGTGACCCTTCCACTAATGTCTAATAATAATAAGCCTGTCTGGCCGGCAGTGTACTGCAGCCAGCAGTATACTTGTCGCTACTGTAATGCGTAGACAGTACAGCCAGCAACGCCAGCTATCCGCTGACCTTTAACCATATCATTTCTTTAGCTTTTAAACATCCCTCTGCCCTGACTCACTTACACTCAATTCCTACATAATTCCTTTAGGATCAACTTTCTTTCAGCTTTCCGATTGGACCCGGCGACGAATAGATCCAGGGTTTCCCTCAACCAATCGTAGGAGGCGATTAAATGGGGAGAACTTTTAAATTTTAAATAATGAAATGTAGACTGCAAAACATAATGTACCCCAGGTGGGTAGGACCCATGGTCCACAGTCCCACACTGCAGAAGCGGTCTGCTCCACGGATTCTGGGGGGAGCAACATTTCGACATCGCAAACTTCAAGTGGCAGGGTGTTGAGGAAGCGAACCCCTGTCGCACAAGAAGCTACAGCCCAACAACAACATGAGAGCCAAACATCGAGAGCTTCACCCTCCGAAGGTGCTGCGCAAGAACCTCAGCCAGTGCTCACTCAGGCGGGACTTCCGAGACAGCGCATGAAATGGACAACATCCATGAATGAAACAGTAATGCGCATTTTTTTATAGGGTGACTGAACTAGGACGAGAAACAATCGGCTATAGACAACAGCTTCATGCCGAATTTTGTAGGGAATATCCACACCTACAAGTGTCACAACAGAGAATAGCAGACCAATACAGAGCTATTCTGCGAAATAAGCTTATTTCAGAAGCACGACTTAACATCATCAAAGCGGAAATAGAACGAGAGATAGGAATCACCGATAATAACAATGAACCTGCACCACAGCTAGACCCAGAGACTCAAGAACAACCCAACAACGGCATGAGAGTTGACATCGCTGTGGACAGGCAACAACCACAACAACTAGATCAACACGAGGGTCAGATAACTCCAAGAGCTCTACCCGCCGAAGATGCTGTGCGGGAACCCCAACCAACTCTTACTCAAGCGGGACGACCAAGACAGGGCATGAAGTGGACTGTGACCATGAACGAGACAATAATGCGCATTTTTATAGGGTGACTCAACTAGGACGAGAGATGATCGGCTACAGACAACAACTACATGCCGAATTTTGCCGAGAGTACCCACACATGCAAGTGTCCCAGCAGAGAATAGCTGACCAGTATAGAGTTATTCTCCTAAACAGCCTAATTCCTGAAGCTCGGCTTAATAGCATCAGAGAGGAAATTGAACGTGAGATCAGAGGCACTGACGATAACAACAATCCGATTGCTGAACCTGAGCCACAACCGGAGCCTGAGGTCCAAGAACAACAGGAACAGCTGAATGACGAAACTCAACAGGACAATACTGAACTCTCTTATCAAAAACTGTCAACGAAAATGAGTGCTGCGGTGTTGGAGTATGATGGAAGCAATCCGTTAAGAAGACCGGAACTGCCAAAAATTAATTCATCAAAAAAACTGGGTGCCATGTTAGACATCATGAACAATCGGATTTTACCAGCTTATGTTTCAGATGCTTACACTCTGGAGTCCTTACATATGACCATCTACTGTGTCGCGACTGCTATAGCTAGAGCTCTAGAAATTAAAGTTACAACAGAGCGCCGACCAGCAAGAACAGAACCCAACACACCACCATGGGAAAGACGTCTAAATAAGAAAACTGAAAATCTTCGAATAGATATAGGACAGCTGACGGAGTACATCAGGGGCACAAGAACTGGTCGACTGCAAAGGCGAGTTGAAGATGTCATGAATCGTGTCCGATATCATTCGCAACAAGATCCAGCGAATGTTACTGCTCAGCAATGCCTTGATTCGCTGAAGCAGAAGCTCTCTGTTATTGCAGGACGGCTAAAGAGGTACAAGACCAGCAATAACCGAAAACGAGACAATGCGCTCTTCCAACGATCAGAAAAGACTTTCTACCGTAAGCTAAACTCTCCACCTAATATAGCAGATAATAGAGAGCAGGTAGAAGAGTTCTGGGGAAACCAACTTTCCACACCAGCCGATTGTAACATCGCAGCTGGCTGGATCAATGAAGAACACCGAATCTGCCAAGATTACAGCCAGATGCAGTTTGAGCCATTTACCACCGAGGAAATTTCAAGAATAATCAAGGAATCCCATAACTGGAAAGCCCCAGGTCTCGACGGGATCCAGAACTACTGGCTCAAAAAGTTCTGGTGTATGCACCATCAGCTGGCTAATCGTATTAATGATGTTTTCCTTAACCCAGCAAAAATGCCATTGTTCTTGACCGAAGGTATTACGTACCTCCTACCAAAGGATCAACATAACACACATGACCCAGCTAAGTACAGGCCGATCACCTGCCTACCCACACTGTATAAGGTGATCACCTCCTGCTTGACCCAACGCATCTATGCACATTGTGAGCAAAATAACATCATTGCAACTCAACAGAAAGGATGCACGAGGGGAGCAATAGGATGCAAGAAAAAATTGATTGTTGACTCTGTCATATGTAACCAAGCCTGTGCCAACCGAAGAAACCTCTTTGCTGCCTACGTGGATTATAAGAAGGCCTTCGACTCGGTGCCACATGAGTGGCTCAAAACTATATTGAGAATGTATAGAGTCGATAATAATTTTGTTTCCTTTTTAGAACGCATCATGTCAACCTGGAGAACTAGGATCCAATTGCAAGTGCCATCCAGCGACACCATCGAAACTAACACTATTCCGAGACGAAAGGGAATATTTCAGGGGATTCACTTAGCCCATTGTGGTTTTGCCTTGCAATGAACCCACTATCGCGCCGTTTGAACTCAACCAGATACGGCTTTGGTGTTAGAAATAACAACGAAGAGGTAGTCGGAGTGAATCATCTTCTGTACATGGATGATCTTAAACTGATGGCTGCTACCAGGAATCAGCTGGAACAAATGCTTAAAATTGTAGAGGAGTTCTCCGGGGATATCGGAATGCAATTTGGACTTGACAAGTGCCGTATTTTGAACATCGTTAAAGGGAAGATACAACCGGGGGCTTTTGAAATGCAGAACGGTGAAACTATAGCTGCAATGGAAGCAGACCAAACATACAAATATCTAGTTATGACACAGACTAAAAGAATTGACCATGGCACTATGAAGGCCGAACTAACTTAAATAGTAGAAATTTGTTTATGGCGCTCAACACGTATGCTTGCTCTGCGCTGAGCTACTCTTTTGGAATTGTTAAATGGAGCAGGACGGACATCCAAAACCTGCAAAGAAAAATAAGGACACTCCTAACAAAAGCACAAAAACATCACCCTCGGAGTGCTATTGAACGTACAATGCTTCCAAGACACCAAGGAGGAAGAGGATTGGTGGATATTGGTAAGCAGCTCGACCAACAAATAATAAACTTACGTTCATATTTCCACAGGCTAGCGGACACTTCTCACCACCAAACAGACCAAGAGAAGTTACAAACCTAGCTACGGAAGCCACTTCATGGACGGCATCCAAATGATGTCAATCAGGGCAATGTCGACAACTTAGCGTCGAACTACTGGTTGATTTCAGGACAGATGTTTTCGGAAACGGAGGGCTTCTTGTTGGCTATCCTAGACCAGGTTATTCCGACGAAAAACTATCGGAAGTTCATCATTAGAGATCCCTCAATAGAAAATGACCAATGCAGATATGGCTGTCGAATATCAGAGACCATCCAGCACATAACTGGAGGATGCCAAGCGTTTGCCGCAACCGAGTATAAGGAAAGACACGACTCAGCCGCTAAGATACTCCACCAAGAGTTAACAGAAAAGCTAAACCTATTACAGGTAGCAAAAGTGCCTTATTACCAATATAATCCCGAGCTTATTCTTGAGAACAACCAGTTCAAGTTATATTGGGACCGAACGGTTCTGACGGATCAGACAATTGCTCATAATAGACCAGATATTATACTAATAGATAAAATTTCTAGGCGAACTACACTAATTTACATCGCTGTACCTAACAACAACAACCTGAGGCCAAAATACAACGAGAAGATCGCCAAATACAGAGATCTGGAGGTGCAAATCCGAAGACAATGGGCAATGAACAGCGTCGAAACGATTCCCATAATACTCTCAACAACTGGAGTGATACCAAAGAACCTCCTGCAGAATATCAAGGGACTGGGTCTTAGTGAGCATCTGTATAAACCGATGCAGAAAGCAACTCTCCTAGCAACTGCGCGAACCGTCCGAAAGTTCATGAGAAATACAGCAGACCACGTCACCTAGGACCCGATAACATGGAAAGAGTTCCCACAGAGCTTCATACTTCTGGTATCTTTGTGTACCTGGTATGAGTGAATAATCCCTGGAGGGAGTGCGAAGCCGTTTGGCTTGTAAATCAAAATATTAATAATAATAACGGAACGACACGACTCAGCCGCTAAGATACTCCACCAAGAGTTAGCAGAAAAGTTAAACTTATTACAGGTAGGAAAAGTGCCTTATTACAAGTACAATCCGGAGCCTATTCTTGAGAACAACCAGTTCAAGTTATATTGGGACAGAACGGTTCTGACGGATTAAACTGTAGCTCATAATAGACCAGACATTATACTAATAGATAAAATTTCTAGGCGAACTACACTAATCGACATTGCCGTACCTAACAACAACAACCTAAGGCCAAAATACAACGAGAAGATCGCCAAATACAGAAATTTGGAGGTGCAAATCCGAAGACAATGGGCAATGAACAGCGTCCAAACGATTCCCATAATACTGTCAACAACTGGAGTGATACCAAAGAACCTCCTGCAGAACATCAAGGGACTCGGCCTTAGTGAGCATCTGTAGAAGCCGATGCAGAAAGCAATTCTCCTAGCAACCGCGCGAACCGTCCGAAAGTTTGTAAGAAATACAGCAGACCACGTCACCTAGGACCCGATAACATGGGAAGGGTTCCCACAGAGCTTCATACTTTTGGTACCTTTGTGTACTTGTTATGAGTGAATATTCCCTGGAGGGAGTGCGAAGCCGTCTGGCTTGTAAATCATAATAATAACGGAAATATATGTCTGGCCGGCAGTGTACTGCAGCCAGCAGTATACTTGTCGCTACTGTAATGCGTAGACAGTACAGCCAACTTTCCGCTGACCTTTAATCATATCCTTTCTCTACCTTTTAAAGATCCCTCTGTCCTGATCCACCTACCCACAATTCATATTCAGTCCCTTAGGACCACATTCTTTCAGCTTTTCGACTGGATCCGGCTACGAATAGATCCAGGGTTTCCCTCAACCAATCGTAGGAGGCTATTAAATGGGGAGAAATTTGAGATTTTTAATATGAATATGTCGACCATAAAACATAAATTACCCCAGGTGGGTAGGACCCATGGTCCACAGTCCCACACTGCAGAAGCGGTCTGCTCCACGGATTCTGGGGGGAGCAACATTTCGACATCGCAAACTTCAAGTGGCAGGGTGTTGAGGAAGCGAACCCCTGTCGCACAAGAAGCTACTGCCCAACCACAACAACATAAGAGCCAAACAACAGCGAGAGCTCCACCCTCCGAAAGTGCTGCGCAGGAACCTCAGCCAGCGCTCACTCAGGTGGGACTTCCAAGACAGCGCATGAAATGGACAACATCCATGAATGAAGCAATAATGCTCATTTTTTATAGGGTGACTGAACTAGGACGAGAAACGGTCGGCTATAGACAACAGCTTCATGCCGAATTTTGTAGGGAATATCCACACCTACAAGTGTCACAACAGCGAATAGCAGACCAATACAGAGCTATTCTCCGAAACAAGTTAATCCCAGAAGCGCGACTTAACATCATCAAAACGGAAATCGAAGGAGAGATAAGAAGCATCGACGACATCAATGACCAAATCGCAGAACCTGCACCACAGCCAGACCCCGACATTGAAGAGCAACCAAACAACGACACTAGAGCGGACATCGCTGAAGACCAACAACAACTACATCAGCATGAGGGTCAAACAATTCCAAGAGCTCCACCCGCCGAAGATGCTGCGCGGGAACTTCAACCAGAGCTTATTCAAGCAGGACGACCAAGACAACGCATGGACTACGCCCATGAACGAGTCAATAATACGCATCTTTTACAGGATAACTCACCTAGGACGAGAAATGATTGGCTACAGGCAACAACTTTATGCCGAATTTTGCAGGGAGTATCTACACATATAAGTGTCACAACAGAGAATAGCTGACCAATATAGTTATTCTCCGAAACAGCCTAATTCCTTTAACACGGCTTAATACCATCAAAGCGGAAGTTGAACGTAAGATCAGGAACACTGACAATAACGATCCGATTGCTGAACCTGAGCCAGAGCCGTAACCCGAGGTCCAAGAACAGCTGAATGACGATATCCAACAGGACAACGCTGAACTCCTTTATCAGAAACTATCAACAGAAATGAGTGCTGCGATACTGGAGTATACTGGAACCAATCCATTATACACACCGGCACTGCCAAAAATTAATTCATCTAAAAAACTGGGTATCATATTGGACATCATGAACAATCAGATTTTACCAGCTTATGTTTCAGAGACCTATACCCTGGAGTCCTTACATACAACAATCTATTGCGATGCGATTGCGATAGCCAGAGCTTTAGAAATTAAAATTACAACAGAGCTCCGATCAGCAAGAACGGAACCCAACACTCCACAATGGGAAAGACGTCTAAATAACAAAATCGAAGATCTTCGAAAAGATATAGGACAGCTGACGTAGTATATTAGGGGCACGAGGCCAAGTAAACTTCAAAGACGAGTTAAGGAAATAATAAATCGAGCCCGGTACCATTCGCAATACGATCCGGTGAATGGTACGGCTCAACAATGCCTCGAGACGCTGAAACAGAAGCTCTCTGCTGTTGCAGGACGGCTAAGGAGATACAAGACCAGTAATAACCGGAAACGAGACAATGCGCTGTTTCAACGATCCGAAAAGGCTTTCTACCGTAAGCTAAACTCTCCACCTAACATGGCAGATAATAGATATCCCAACAGAGAGCAGGTAGAAGAGTTCTGGGGAAACCAACTTTCCACATCCGCTAATTGCAACATCGCAGCCGGCTGGATCAATCAAGAACACCAGATCTGCCAAGACTACAGCCAGATGCAATTTGAGCCATTTACCGCCGAAGAAATCTCAGGAATAATCAAGGAATTCCATAACTGGAAATCTCCAGGTCTCGACAGGATCCAGAACTACTGACTCAAGAAGTTCTGGTGTATACATCATCAACTGGCTAAACTTATTAATGATGTTTTTCTAAATCCAGAGAAGATGCCATTGTTTCTGACAGAAGGCATTACGTATCTCTTACCAAAGGACCAACATAACACACATGACCCAGCTAAGTATAGGCCGATCACCTGCCTTCCTACACTATATAAGGTAATCACCTCCTGCTTGACCCAACGCATCTATGCACATTGTGAAAAAAATAACATCATCGCAACTCAACAGAGAGGATGCATCAGGGGAGCAATGGGATGCAAGGAACAATTGATTGTTGACTCTATCATATGTAACCAGGTCTGTACCAACCGAAGAAACCTCTTTGCTACCTACTGTCAACTACTAGAGTAATACCAAAGAACCTCTTGCAGAACATCAAGGAACTGGGCCTTAGTGAGCAGATGATAAACCGATTCAGAAAGCGGTTCTCCTTGCAACCGCGCGAACCGTCCGAAAGTTTGTAGGAAGTGCAGATGACCAGTCCACCTAGGACCCGATAACATGGAAAGGGACCCCACAGAGCTTCATACTTTTGGTGTCTTTGTATACCTGGTATGAGTGAATAATCCCTGGAGGGAGTGCGAAGCCATTTGGCTTGTAAATCATAGCATAATGGAAATGAGTGCTGTGGGGTAACGGATAGACACTCTCTGCGGTCCTGGCAGAGACAGGTCTTTTTCAGGGATGCGACCCTGCCCACGTGAGCCATGAAATATCTCCCTTCCTAACCCCAGGAGATACTCATGTCCTATCCCCAAATTCGCCAACACGCACGACCAGCGTGGCGTCTTAAGGCCAATTACCTTCCAAAACTCCATGGTAACATGTCGAACTTCAAAAATAAAGTACCCCAGGTGGGTGGCGCACGGCGTTTTGAATCCCACACTGATTCGTCAGTCAACCTCATGGATTCTGGGGGAAGCAGAAACTCGACTAACCATAAACCCCGGCAAAACAACAACAAATTCTATAGATGCAGAAAAATGTACTTCGCTACTTATAATATACGAACACTGAGACAGGACGAACACCTCGAAAGATTGGAGGAAGAACTTAATCACATTAAATGGGACGTCTTAGGTCTCAGTGAAAGGAGACTCAAAGGAGAAATAACTACCTTATTAAAATCGGGACATTTGTTATATCAAAATAACAGCGAAATAAAAGACTACGAAGGAGGAGTGGCAATACTTGTTAATAAACGTTTAAAACACAAAGTAACAAAGAGGCAAGCAATGTCTGACAGAGTTATCTACATAGTAATAAAAATTAATAAAAGGTATAGCATTCAGGTAATACAGGTGTATGCCCCAACAAGCGCTTCAGAAGACTCAAAGGTTGAACAGATATATGAGGACATAACTACAGCAAAAACGAGAGAAAAAGCTAAATTCGTAATATTAATGGGAGACTTTAATGCAAAAATTGGTCACGACGACAACAACAATATCCCAAATATAGGTCGCTTTGGTCTGGGTCAGAGAAACTCCAGAGGAGATATGCTGATTAACTACTGTAGAAATGAAAACTTGTATGAATTCTTTCTTCAGAAAACCTTTAAATAGGAGATGGACCTGGAAAAGCCCGAATGGTATCACAAAAAACGAAATCGACTATAACTAACCAAAAAAACATTTGCGAAGATTTCACTGTCCTTAACCAATTCGACACCAATAGCGATCACCGCTTGATCAGAGCTGCGATTACCATTAACACCAGATGGGAAAGAAATAAATTGATAAGAAGAAAATCCATTCCAACAAACGAAATACTAAAACAAAACGAGGAAAAATTCGAACACGTAACAAAGAATAAACTTAAAAGTAAAGAAGACCAGGAAGAAATGGACATCAATGAATTAACACAACACATTAATAATAGCATACGAGCAGCAACAAAAGAGATAGGCTTTAAAAATAAAGAAAAAAGTAGTAAAATCAGCCCGTATACCAGGAACCTCATAGAAAAACGAAGAAATGTGGACCGAAACTGTGAAGAATATAGGGACATAAATAAAGAAATTAACAAAAACATAAGGAGGGACATAAGAAAGCATAATGCAAAAGTGATTAAAGACACGATAGAAGCTAACAAATCAATGAAGGTTCCCAGATCTCAATTGGGTAGGGGCCGGACAAAAATTTCCGAACTTAAAACTAAACAAGGCCAATTAGTTAGTACTCGGGAGGAAATCACGATGGCTGTCCAGGACTTTTATACAGAGTTATACAGTCCAAAAACTCAAGGTCCTTACTACGAAAGAAAGGAAGTAAGAAATGTCGGCTCAGAAGAGATGCCCGAAATAAATACCGCAGAGTTAATGAAAGCGTTTAGTCAAATGAAAAATAATAAAAGCCCTGGCGAGGATCGTATAACCGCCGAAATGTTAAAAATAGGGGGAGAACAACTAAGAGAAAGCGTGAGAATTTTGTTGAACAAGTGCTTAATATATGGAAAAATACCCGAGGCATGGGAAAACGCAGAAGTCATCATATTATACAAAAAAGGCGATAGAAATAACATTATCGGCCAATTAGCTTACTGTCCCACTTGTACAAACTTCTTACAAAAATGATAACTAACAGACTGACGCAAAAGTTGGACGCATACCAACTTTCAGAACAAGACGGATTTCGCAGGAACTTCAGTACATTAGACCATCTACAGACAGTACACACGCTTATCGAAAAAACCACGGAATATAATATACCTCTGCATTTGGCTTTCGTTGATTACCAGAAGGCGTTCGATTCTATCGAATCATGGGCAGTTCTCAAAGTACTGGACAATGCTCGGATTGATTCAAGATACTCTGCTCTGATTCAGCATATATATGAAAACGCTTACATGCAAGTTACAATAGACGAGGATATAAAAACCTCGAGGATACCTATAAAAAGAGGCGTACGTCAGGGAGACAATCTCTCCAAAATTGTTCACGTTGGCACTTGAAGATGTATTTAGGGGCTTGGACTGGCATGACAAGGGAATTAACATAGACAGAACACGACTAAACCACTTAAGATTTGCTGATGATATTGTTATAATCAGTGATTCACCAGAACAACTCCAATGTATGATACAAGAACTTCATCAAGCATCAGCTAGGATAGGACTCAAAATGAACTTGTCAAAAACAAAAATAATGAGTCTAGAACAAATACAAATTAAAGTTGAAGATAAAATAATAGAAAACGTAAGAGAATACATATATCTAGGTCATAAAATACAAATAGGGAAGGAAAACCAATCGGCTGAAATTCCTAGAAGAATAAGTCTCAGCTGGACAGCTTTTGGCAAACTCGGATTCATTCTTAAATCCAGTAACACCCCCATAAGTCTGAAAAGAAAAGTCTACGAGTCGTGCATCCTGCCAGTTCTTACTTATGGTATTGAAACAACCTCCCTAACATGTAAAGCCATTAATAAGCTTCGGGTTACACAACGAGCAATGGAAAGGGCTATGGGAATTAGTTTACGAGATAGAGTTCCAAATGAAAAAATCAGCAGAAGAACGAAAATAACAGATGTGAGCAAACGAGTAGCGCAGCTAAAATGGAGATGGACTGGACATATCGCAAGACATGACATAGACAGATGGACATACAAGATATCAGCGTGGGGGCCAAGAGAGAACAAGAGAAGTGTTGGCAGGCTCCAAAAGAGATGGCGTGACGACATCCAGAAAATTGCCGGAAAAAACTGGATGGGGATCGCTACGGACCGACAGAAATGGAAAAATATGGAAGAGGCCTACATTCAGGAGTGGATGAAAACGGGCTGATATGAATGAAAATGAATGAGTGCTGTAGTGTTGGAGTATGATGGAAGCAATCCGTTAAGATGACCGGCACTGCCAAAAATTAATTCATCCAAAAAACTGGGTGCCATGTTAGACATCATGAACAGTCGGATTTTACCAGCTTATGTTTCAGATGCCTACACTCTGGAGTCCTTACATATGACCATGTATTGTGCCGCGACTGCTATAGCTAGAACTCTGGAAGTTAAAGTTACAATAGAGCGCCGATCAGCAAGAACAGAACCCAACTCACCACCATGGGAAAGACGTCTAAATAAGAAAATTGAAAATCTTCGAATAGATATAGGACAGCTGGCGGAGTACATCAGGGGCACAAGAACTGATCGACAGCAAAGGCGAGTTGAATCGTGTCCGATATCATTCGTAACAAGATCCGGCGAATGTTACTGCTCAGCAATGCCTTGATTCGCTGAAACAAGCTCTCTGTTATTGCAGGACGGCTAAAGAGGTACAAGACCAGCAATAACCGAAAACGAGACAATGCGCTCTTCCAACGATTAGAAAAGACTTTCTACCGTAAACTAAATTCTCCACCTAATACAGCAGATAAAAGATATCCCAATAGAGAGCAGGTAGAAGAGTTCTGAGGAAACCAACTTTCCACACCAGCCGATTGTAACATCGCAGCTGGCTGGATCAATAAAGAACACCAAATCTGCCAAGATTACAACCAGATGCATTTTGAGCCATTTACCACCGAGGAAATTTCAAGAATCCCATAACTGGAAAGCCCCAGGTCTCGACAGGATCCAGAAATACTGGCTCAAAAAGTTCTGGTGTATGCACCATCAGCTGGCTGCTCTTATTAATGATGTTTTTCTTCACCCAGCAAAAATGCCATTGTTCTTGACCGAAGGTATTACGTACCTCCTACCAAAGGACCAACATAACACACATGACCCAGCTAAGTATAGGCCGATCACCTGCCTACCCACACTGTATAAGGTGATCACCTCCTGCTTGACTCGACGCATCTATGCACATTGGGAGCAAAATAACATCATTCCAACTCAACAGAAAGGATGCACAATGGGATGCAAGGAACAATTGACTGTTGACTCTGTCATATGTAACCAAGCCTGTACCAACCGAAGAAACCTTTTTGCTGCCTACGTGGATTATAAGAAGGCCTTCGACTCAGTGCCACATGAATGTCTCAAAACTATATTGAGAATGTATAGGGTCGATGATCATTTTGTTTCCTTTTTAGAACGCATCATGTCAACCTGGAGAACTAGGATCCAACTGCAAGTTCCATCCAGCGATACCATCGAAACTAATACAATCCCAATACGAAGAGGAATATTTCAGGGGATTCACTTGGCCCATTGTGGTTCTGCCTTGCAATGAACCCTCTGTCACGCCGTTTGAACTCCACCAGATACGGCTTTAGTATTAGAAAAAACAACGAAGAGGTAGCAAGATTGAATCATCTTCTATACATGGATGATCTTAAACCGATGGCTGCTACCAAAAACCAGGTATGAAACAGGCTAAAAGAATTGACCATCGCACTATGAAGGCTGAATTGACAGCCGAATTTGTCAGGAGGGTAAGGCGGGTATTATGAACTAATTTAAATAGTAGAAATTTATTTAAAGCGCTCAACACGTATGCTTGCTCTGCGCTGAGCTACTCTTTTAGAATTGTAAAATGGAGCAGGACGGACATCCAGAACCTGTCAAGAAAAATAAGGACACTTCTAACAAAAGCACAAAAACATCACCCTCGGAGTGCTATTGAACGTACAATGCTTCCAAGACACCAAGGAGGGAGAGGATTGGTGGATATTGGTAAGCAGCTCGACCAACAAATAATAAACTTACGTTCATATTTCCACAGGTTAGCGGACTCTTCCACACTACATCGAGCAATATGCGAGGCAGACGATTCAACGCCGCTACAGTTGAGGGAACAAGATATTACTTCTCACCAACAAACAGACCAAGAGAAGTTACAAACCTGGCTATGGAAGCCACTTCATGGTCGGCATCCAAATGAGGTCAATCAGGACAATGTCGACAACTCAGCGTCGAACTACTGGTTAATTTCAGGACAGATGTTTCCGGAAACGGAGGGCTTCTTGTTAGCTATTCAAGACCAGTTTATTTCGACGAGGAACTATCGGAAGTTCCCTCAATAGAAAATGACCAATATACATATGGCTGTCGAACATCAGAGACAATCCAGCACATAATTGGAGGATGCCAAGCGTTTGCCGCAACCGAGTATAAGGAAAGACACGACTCAGCCGCTAAGATACTCCACCAAGAGTTAGCAGAAAAGTTAAATCTATTACAGGTAGAAAAAGTGCCTTATTACAATACAATCCAGAGCCTATTCTTGAGAACAACCAGTTCAAGTTATATTGGGACTGAACGGTTCTGACGGATCAGACAGTTGCTCATAATAGACCAGATATTATACTAATAGATAAAATTTCTAGGCGAACTACACTAATCGACATTGCTGTACCTAACAACAACAACCTAAGACCAAAATACAACGAGAAAATCGCCAAATACAGAGATCTGGAGGTGCAGATTCGAAGACAATGGGCAATGAACAGCGTCCAAACGATTCCCATAGTACTGTATAAGCCGATGCAGAAAGCAATTCTCCTAGCAACCGCGTGAACCGTTCGAAAGTTCGTAAGAAATACAGCAGACCACGTCACCTAGGACACGATCACATGGAAAGGGTTCCCACAGAGCTTCATATTTTTGGTATCTTTGTGTACCTGGTATGAGTCAATATTCCCTGGAGGGAGTGCGAAGCCGTTTGGCTTGTAAATCATAATAATAATAATAAGCTATATTGTTGTAAAGAAATCATTCTTGTTAACAAAACACTATGCAGAACAAAAAATTAAAAATAAATATAAACAAAAACATATGCAACACAAAAAATTGTAACAATAAAAAACTTAGATCAATGATAACAATAAACACGTGATTAAAGTCAGTAATCAAAATAAACAGTATAAATAAACAGAAGTCCATAATTAACAAAACAGGTACCTAAAATAAAATTAAGTAAAGCAAGACAAAAATAGCCATAAAATTACACCATTATACACATTTTGAAAGCACAAACACACCCTGTTAAAAATGGTCAGCAAAATATTCTTCCAGTGAATAATACGGTTGTGTCACAAGAAAGCCCTTAAGTTTTTTCCTAAGCAATTTATCATCCATAATGTTTCTATGCGTGGAGGAATTTTGTTATATATTTTAATTCCCTCAAAAATAAGAGACTGTTTAGTGAGAGTAGTCCTGGGAATGGCCAATGGCAGGCCATTATTACGTGTATTATATGGGTTTGGAGTTGAATAATTTTTATATTTTTTATGAATCACTCCCACTAAAATGAATATGCCTATCACTGTTAATGTTTTACCTTGAATAAATAAAGGCCTACAATGCTCCTTCATTTTTACATTAAATAAATAACGCACTGCTCGCTTTTGTAAGACAAGAATCGAATTTAATAACTGCCGACTACAGAATCCCCAAAATGCAATTCCCTATCTCAAATGAGATTCAATCAACGAAAAATACACTATTCTAGCCACATTTGAATCTAATTCCCTTGACACTGTTCGTACCGCATAACACCCGGCAGCCAACTTCTTATTTAATGCCATTATGTGGTCAGTAAATTTTAACTTGTCGTCAATAAGTATACCTAAAAATCTAGTCACTAGCTTATTCTCTATAAAATGATTATTCAAAGTTAAACTGTCACAGGTAAATTTGAAACTTAACACGTTGGTTTTGGTAAAATTAAAACTTAAACAATTTGCAGCACACCATTCATTCACTCTAATCAAGTGACACTCGATAATATGTTTCAAATCACAGCCATTCTTTCCACGCCATAAAATTGTGGCGTCATCTGCAAATAATGTAAATGTTCCTCAGATATCAATCTTGGTCAGGTCATTTATATATAAAAAATAAAGAGCAAGGGCCCAAGAACAGAATCTTGTGTGACGCCATATCTCACAGAAGAGACACTGGAAAATTCTCCATCGTACTTAACCATTTACTGCCTATTCGAAAGATAGGAAGCAAACTAATTTAATGCCACTCCTCTAATACCATACAATTCGAGCCTACTCAAAAGTACTTCCTGATTCACACAATGGAACGCCTTTGACAAGTCACAAAAAACCGCAGCCGCGACATCGCCCTCATTCAAACTGATGTAGAGTTTCTCTAAAAAAGAAAAAACTGCGTCCGTAGTGTTCTTGGAAGTCTGAAAACCAAACTGACATTCAGACAGAATGTTATGTTGGCTAAGAAAATTTGTTAATCTTCCTTTAACCAGTTTTTCAATTATTTTAGAAAGAGTGGGCAGGAGAGATATTGGGCGAAAGTTTGTCGGTTTACTCCGATCTCCATCCTTATATATTGGTATTACTGTAGCTGTTTTAAGACATGATGGAAATATACCATTTAAGAAAAAATGATTTGCAGCTCTAGATAGGAAATGCAATGCAATGTCTGGCAAATTTTCAAAATCCTTGATCGACATCTCATCCAAACCAGATGTGTTTTTATTTTTTATTTTTGCTATATTTTTTAGCTCGTTTACATCAGTGTGAAACAAAACAGAAGAATTGGCTACAGAAATGCCTTTAAATAAATCTAACGGTCTTTTTTGTACATTAATAAGCTATTCAAGGCATTTAGGTCCATGCCCAACCTATCTTCTATAGTTCTTCTCATAACTGCCATGTTCGCCAAATTATTTGTTACAAACAATTTAATGTCAGTTGTATTTAAATTTACTAGATGAAATCAAATGGCAAGCAATCTCAGTTAAATAATCACCATTGTGAGGAAGTATCTATTGTTTTCATATAAGAATACACGTCCATCTTCAATAGTTATTGTGGCAAGACTATAGGCTCATTATGCACATTAGACCAACCATCAAGAGACATGTTAACGCCCTGACCAGAAAGATCTTCTAAACATTTTGCTTTTTCATTATCATAAATTTGATCTAAAAGGGTTGTAGAAATTGTTTTTCCTGAATGAGGATTATAACCAGGTCGTAAAATTTCGATCGCCCTTTTTACATGCAAATTGTCGACACATCTAAAGCTACTGTTAGTTGCAAATACAGCTTTGGCAATTTGCATGTCTATTTCTTGCTCTTTATTTGTAGGTGTTCACACAACGAAGTTCTCTAAATTTGCTGAGGAACTGGTTTTTCTTTTCTTAGAGTTAATTAGTGAATCAGTAAATTGTACTGCCTCGAGTAATGATAAACTTGCGGACAAATCTTTGCTTGGAAATACAAACCTTCACAGCTATTCTTATTTACACTATTCAACTTTCTAAAAGATCTTAAATTTGGTCAAAATGGGGTAAAATATAAAGATAAAGGAGATATATGTATTTAAAGTTGCATAGCTATTAATGTCAAAAATAAAATGTAGGAATTTTAAAACCAGTGTATATATTTTTAATGAATTTCAAATCTCGACTTTTTTAGCGGAAATCTGCCAAAAAAGCAAAAAAATACAAGAATTTAAATTGTAATTGTAAAAAAATTCTTGCATATTTTACAACAATCATTCAAATTTTGTTAAAAACCGTCCGTAAATAACAGAGATATAAACGTTTTAATTTTGACAGCTGCCAAAAAGGCACTTTCCGATTGCGGTTCAGACTCAACATCAATATGGTTCATTTTCGAGTTGAGAGGTATTTTTCTTCAAAATTTGTTTCAAATCGGTTAAAAGGTTTAAGTGAAATTATGAAACATCGAGACAGACCAACAAACAGACACTTTTTGAAAATAGTGGAGATCCCCTTAAAGGCATTCAAAACATGCATTTTGCATGGAGTCCAAAAAGCATTTTTTCCAAAAACTATAGCTACCTTACTAGCATATTAAAAAGACAAAAATAAATCACATTACGTACCTGGAATTAAATGATCTGATGTTACAAGGTAGATCCCAACAAATGCACTGGTGAAGTTTCTTTTAAAAACCATACAACCTTTAGAAGGTAACACGAACACATATGTTAAAAATTCTACACATTTCGTGAACATTATTAGTAGCATCAATCTGGAGCCAGACGACAGACTAATAAGCTTTGATGTGGGAAGTCTGTATACTAATATACCTTTAGGGGAATCACTAGACATAATCAAAACTAGCATTTCAAATGATCCTACTTTATCAGATCGAACCACGTTACCACTGGACGGGGTGATGGATCTCTTGGATTGTTGCCTGCGTAGTGCTTACTTTCAAGTAAAGGACAGGTTCCACACTCAGGACGACGGACTTCCGATGGGTTCTTCATTCTTTCCAGTTGTCGCCAATATACATATATATATATAAATTGAATGGTTCGAAACTCATACCATTGAAACGGCAACAGTAAAACCAAAAGTCTGGTTGAGATATGTCGAAATACCATTCGACCTACAATTAAGTTTACCATGGAAAAAGAGATAAATGATCAATTGCCCTTCCTAGATGTCCTAGTGAACCGTTCAAACGAAACTATTAAAACTTTAGTATATAGAAAGCCAACACATACTGGATAATATCTTAATCATAGTTCTAATCATTATGTTGTAACAAACATTAAATCCGATTTACAACAGAATGGTTATCCTTTAAAACTAATTGACGATGTTACAAATAACTTTAGAACAACGAATACTGGAGAACAAGAAACACATTCCTTCTTCACACTTCCGTACGTTAGGGGAACTTCGAAGAAAATAAGATGAATTCCCAGTAGTTATAATATAAAAACAGCCTTTAAATCGGGAAATACACTTAGAGCTCAATTAACAAAAACCAAACCAAAAACTACCGATAAGAAAGAACGTATTTACAAAGTTTCATGTGAGTGTGGGGAAATGTATATTGGAGAAACCAAACGAGCACTAGAAGTTAGAATTATGGAACATAAAACTCACACACAAAAAGGGGAAACGGCGAGATCAGGTATTGCAGAATACGCTTAGGATAAACAACACCATATAAAATGGTTTGAGGCTGCGGCAATATATATGGAACCCAACATTAAAAACAATAATGGAATCTTCAGTAAATCGAGTATTGAGATACCTAATCTTTGGAACCACTACTTTGTAACATCAAATCATTGAGGTCTGTACAGTGAAGCGAAACTTTGCGCTTCAATGGAGACAGTCCCTATATAAGCTCATAGTCTCAAGACAAAACATTCAGTTTATACTTGATAACCTATATATAGTCCTATATAGTCTTTATTGGCTTTTAAGTCAGTATTTTACAACTTTAAACTTCTCTTTACATGTGTAGACTTAATTAAATGACTAATTACAATTTATATTCTATCTATATTACATGTTTAGAACTAAATCTAACTTAATATATTTTATTGTCCTCGTGTTGCTGGCTGGGACTTATTGGATCGGGTCGCTCGGGAGGGGGTATACTCTTCTGTAGAAGGGACAGGGGCGGAAGGCGTTCCTGATGATGCTGTTTGCGTGGTCCGGGATCTTGTCGAAAAATTTTTGCGCAGTGGTCCTGGCAAGTTCCAGGATGGTGGGGATCTGGAGTTCCCTGTGCAGCTGATCTGTCCTCAGGTACCAGGGTGCGTCGACACTTGATAACCATTAGAGATACAACTTAATCGAAACGTCGTAAAAATAAATAAAAATAAAGACAATGCAAGTCCGACAACCTTATTTTAGTCAATCTTCAACATTGTCTACAACCTTCAAACAAATAATCCTTCTCGTGATGGATAAAAAATAAGTCCGACAACCACATTTTAGTCAAGGATTGTTATAATGATTATTTTTTAGACTATAAAAAGTACACATCTACTATTAGTATAGTTATGTTCCGAAAATGAGTATTAACAAAGAAAAAAATCCAAATAATTATGGTTTTTTTAAATTTTTTGAAAAAAAATCATGATTTTTTCAAACCCCGTCTTAAATCGATTGTTTTAACAAAAAATAATTGTTTAATAGTTTTATTATTTTTGTTTGTAGAAAATAAAGCAAGCGAATAAATGGGGAAACAATTTATTCATTCCATTAACACCTATTTCTCTCTCACGTGTAACTTCGTCGTTAGAAGATACCAATAAATGTTTACGAAAAAAGTTACCAAAGTCACCTCTTGACCTACCATCAGAACAACAAAGAGATGTTAAAAAAAGCAGAATTTTGCAACTAAGAGCTTCCCAAGAAAAAGAAAAAGGTTTAGAACAGAATCCTAGCTTACATAAGCAGGCAAAATTTATAACGGAAACTAAATCAGGTATGTAAATCTTTTTTCTAAGAGAATAGGGTAACTGCATCAGTTACTTTTACTGTAAATCTATATTTTTTTTAACATATAGGAATCTTCCAAAAAAACATTTAGATATTAAAAATAAAAATTAAGCAACTGCCCATCTGCACCAAAAATTGACCAAAGCAACTGAAAACTATTAAACAAGATGTTTGCTTTATATTTCGGGAGTTGTGAGTAGGTATACTATGAGAGAGCCTCCTCCTCCCAATGCCTCCTCCCGATCATAACCCTCCGTAATACTATGAGAGAGCCTCCTCCCGATCATAACCCTCCGTAATAATATGAGAGTGCCTCCTCCCGATCATAACCCTCCGTAATAATATGAGAGTGCCTCCTCCCGATCATAACCCTCCGTAATGATATGAGAGTGCCTCCTCCCGATTCTTTGTGCACATGACCTACTCCGTGAATTATGTGGGGATAGAGTGATATAAGACTGGAAAAGCGGAAATTTTACAACAGTTCTTTAAAAGTTATACTAAATTTTCGATGTCATCTAGTAATGATAGTGAAAGTAGTATTGTTGAAAGGAATAAGTTATTAATTAAAGCAGTAAAAGATGTGGAAAAATCTTTTTGTAAAAAGGCATTAGCTTATGAACACGAAAGTCTGTATGCCAGACCAAATGCTAAGAAATGTTATAGTTTTTACCAGAGTATGTATGAAGAAGCAATAAAAACGTGTCAAGGTTTCTACACAAATCAAGATATTAAGCGATTGGTGCAACATTTTGTGGAAAAATATTTTCTTTCAGAATTAAAGGTGTTAAAACCTTATTTGTCAAGTGAATTACAAGGTGAAATACTAAGGTGTGAGGAAGAGTGGGAAAATGGCTGGTAAAATCAAAAGAAAAATGAAGAAAAAAGTTTTTAATTGTCCGAAAAAAAAAATAGTGCAGCTAATTTTAATAAAAAAGTATTGTTGGAGTGTCCCATATGTTTGGAAAATATAAAAAAAATTGAAATTACTTATACAAATAAATGTAATCATTTATTTTGTGTAAATTGTATTAAACAGTGGTCTAAAACAAAAGAAACATGTCCTGTTTGTAGAACGTTATATGAACAACTTATAGTGCGTGAGACAGGGGAAATTATTTGTGTAGAAGACCTTATTGAAGAGGAATATTGTGATTGTGAAGGCTTCTATAACTTTTTCACATTTTTATAGTGTGAAAATAACATAGTTAAAAACTTACCATACATTGTTGCAAAGACATATCTCTAAGAACGGCTTTCCCACTCCGTTACTGGTTGCCCCTCCTCCTTTCCCGCTCCGCTACTGGTTTTACCACCTTTTCCACTCCATTAGCCACCATATAAAAATGTGTTGCAGAGCTCTGGAGTTCAGTTCAAAATTTTTCTACACCGCTTCGCGAAATTAAGTAAAAAGTTTAAAAATGGAAGATCAAGAAATTGACTTGGTGGAAGTGTTCCAGTTACTAGAATTTCACCGCATAGGTTCTGTATCATTACCAAAGCTTCAAGAGCTTAGAAATAACGATGTAAACAATGAAGTTTTGTTAGAAAACGAGTCTGGAGATTCAGAATTGGAAGAAGATGTAGAAGATGAAAGAGCTCAAGCAAACGTTAAAAACATTTTTACTCCATCTGTTAATTTCCTTCAGGAAGTATTTTGTGTAATGCAGTCTTATATTAATATTAAAAAAATGGACAATTCAAATAATCCTCTCTGCCATTATTGCTATTTTTTATATAGAGCAATGGTAGAAGAGGATGAAACTCATATACATGTTAACACTCACATAAAAAGAAAAGTTCAACACAATATAGACGAATTAAAATGTGCTATATGTGAAAAAGATTTGTACAAAATAATAAACTGTGAAGTTTGTTTAGTTTGTAATAGTTTAACTCAAACTTTAGAAATAGATCAAGAAACAAAACAGCCTATAATAAAATTATAATTTTTTAGTATAGTGTCAAATAATTTATGTTAGTAAATTTGATAAAATCAAGAAACAAAACAGTCTAAAATAAATTTATAAATTTTATTATATATTATAACACATAATTTATGTTAAGTAAATTTGATAAATCACATTTTTATTGTCCTAAAACTTTCTTAAACTTTTTACTTAATTTCTTCGAAGCAGTGTAGAAAAATTTTGAATTCATTAGTATTAAGTTAATTGAAATAAAAAATTCATTGACTTGAAAAATTAAAAATGTTATTTTAAATTTACCTACCTAACTGTTAAAATAATTGAATTGAAAAGTAAGGGACCAAATGAGATTTAATAAAAATCAAAATAAAATACGAGTTATTTATTTTACAGAAATAAAATAAAATAATTACAAAATTCAAGACTTACATAAACAAAAAAAATTCTAGTTACAGGTAAAAGACAAACCATAGCCCTGTTCTTTATTGTATTTATAAATTCATGTATAATAAAAATAAATATTTCAACAAAACTATGTCCTATTGTATTTTTTAATTCATGTATAATAGAAAATAGATATTTCAACAAAACTATGCTCTGTTTAATTTTAAAAATGCCACGCCCTAAAATGGCACTAAAATTGCAATTTGAACCTTAAATTTTCCCCATGTTATTCTTATGGGAAAAATGCACTTTTTGTTGTAGAACGCCCCTAGGTATATTTACTAGGGAGATGGTAGATTATTGAAACAAAAAATTTCTATTTACAGGTAAAAGATGTTTTCAGTTAAATGTGAAAAATTATTTATTGTAGAAAAATATGTGAAAAAAATTATTTACCTTTTTACAACACTTAAAGTCATTACACAAGTCCCTAAATTAATACACTATTTACACTTTACACTATCTACATTACAGGTCCGGTCGAGTGGTGGAGATCTCGTGAACCTGTATAGGGCGATATGTAATTGTTTGGACCTCCCAAACGTCGTCCTCTTCGATCGCAGGTGGAGATGGAGGTGGAGTTGGAGAATCTAAAAAGTTTCTATCAACCCCATTGTCCTCCCCTTCTAATGGCGAAGGAGAACGACGATGTCGCTCCGGCGATTGAGGTCGCCCCGGCGATTGAGGTCGCCCCCAAAACAGAGGTCGCCTCAATCGAAAGGGCCTCTGTTGCTGTTGTAGCTGTTGTTGCTGTTGTAGCTGCTGTTGCTGTTGTAGCTGCTGTTGCTGTTGTAGCTGCTGTTGTAGCTGCTGTTGTTGCTGGGGCTGTGCAATCCCTGCAACAATCCGCACATTCCGTCCTTCTAATCGAAGGAACCGTCCGTGCCAGTTTTCACCCATATTAAATAAAAAAAACTTTAACTTTAACTTTAATTTTCGAACCCGACTGTGTTGTTTAATGGAAAAGATGCGACTAAACGGGCTTGTTGGAGTTGTTTAAAAAGTGTTCAAAACTCGATTTTAAAGCCAGGAAAACCGGTTTTCAGCCCCTCGGGGGGGGGCTTCGCCCCCCCCCCGCCTCCCCCCCCACCAGGGACTTCGTCCCCTGGACCCCTGACCAGGGGGCTGCCGCCCCCTGGACCCCCGCGTATAAGGGGGCTACCGCCCCCTGGACCCTCGAATTGTGACAGTCAAAGAAAATTTCTATGGGGTTTTATCGCCGAAAAGTACTCAGTTTTTTTTTTAAAAACGCACACACAGACACACACACAGACAAATACACACGCACACAAACCTACACAGATACACACAGACACACACCTCAACAACGAGAGGCAAAAAAAAAATCCGCGGGGGAAGGGGGGGGTGCGGGGGGGCAATCGGGGGGGGTGGTGGTGCGGGGGACAATCGGGGGGGGGGGGGGGGGGTTGGTCATCGAACTTCTTCAAGTCAAGGTTTTTCTTTGTTCGTCACAATATATAAGCGGAAAGAAGATCAGTCTCGCCTAAGTTTCTACACAGTGAACAACGTTATTCTATTTGTCGCGATTTCTTGGTGTTTTTTGATGTTTTTTTTGTGAATTTGAAGTTTTAAATAGGTAATTTTTATTTTTAAAAGCTTATTTTGTTACTGCAACATCTTTTTGTTCAAATTTTAACGGGTTTTCAGTGTTTTTAAGGACGATTTCTTCCAAATTTTTGTGGCTTATATTTTTCATTGTATTTTTAAAATATTATTTTTAAAATATTATTTTTAAAACCATATTTGATATTTTTTAAACATTTTTCCAGTTTTTTCTACGCTTAAAGGTTCATATATTTTTTAAATCTTTAGAAGTAACTCTGATTGAATTTCAACTATTAAAAACCATTGTTCTCTTCCAAATTGTTAACTAAATTTTGTGAATTTTATTTTTAAAAGTTTATTTTGTTAATACATCTATTTTTCAAATTTTGGTTCGTTTTCTCTCAAATTTTTGCTGTTTATTAAAGCTCCAAGTATTTTTTTTAACTCTTAAGTAACTCTACCCCTTAACCACCGTTTACATTCTAATTTTTAACGTTTTTTAAAATAAAACAATGACACATTACGTAGAGAACTCCAACAAAATTAATGTTTTGCAACATTTAGCCATTAGAGTTAATAGCCAGGAACAAATGGTTGTTGATGATCTTCTGGCAGAACAAAATTCCTATTTAAATATTTTTGACGAAACAGACATTGATGAGGACTATTTAATGGAAATTACAAAACAAAATGACTATTTGGGGATTTTTAACAATTCTCAAAGAGACCCAACACCTACCAACAACGACGACATACCAACACAGGCGGTAAAAAATGTTGACTCTTTAAAAGCATTTTTAGGTTTGGATAAAATCAATTTAGCTCCACCAATATATGAAAATATCACCCCCGTTCCTTCACCACATCCTACATCTTCAACTCCTTCACCTCTTTCCCCAACTCCTTCACCTCTTTCCCCAACTCCTTCACCTATTTCTCCAACTCCTTCACCACTTTCTCCAACTCCTTCATCTATTTCTCCAACTCCTTCACCTATCCCTCCAACTTATTCACCTCTTCCTCCAACTCCTTCACCTCTTCCTCCAACTTATTCACCTCTTTCTCCAACTCCTTCACCTCTTCCTCCAACTTATTCAGATTTTTTTGCACAATCTCCAGAACTTTTTGCCCAATCTCCTATTCCACAAGAACCGCTCTCCCCCTCCCTACTTTCCAATCACATTTTTCAAAATTCCATGGAGAAGGAAAGTTCTGAAGATGAGGAGATTCCTTGTGGTCAAAAGACCACTGTAGATCGCTTTTCTCCATCTCCACCTCATATCCGAAACTTTTCTCCATTTACTTTCGGGGAGGATATAGGGGTTCAAACCGAAAGTAATCAAAAATCCATAGAAACCCAAACAAACCTAAAAAGCCCTTGTCAATGTGGAAAGTCTTCTCAAGACCGAAAAAGACGAAAAAGAATACATGGAGCACATATAAACTCATTAGTTCTAAATTTAGGATTATTGAGACCTCCACCAGTTGAAGGTCCTAATAATGCTTATGCAGATAACATTGTTAGAAATCTTACTAGAATTATGGAGGTAGTATCGAAATTAAAAGATAGTTTTTCGAAGCTTTAGGAAATTTTTCAAAATTTAAGGAGCTATATTATATTAAATTTTTCAAAATTTAAGCACCTTTAGTAATATTCTTCCCACCTACTTTTGTCACTTATTTAAAATTTTCTCCCCCTACTTTTATTACCTATTTAAGATTCGTCTTTCAAAATTTGCTCTCACTATCTGTGTAGGAACTTCCCAAAAAGAGACTGAGTATGCAGTGTGTAACATGCAAAAAAAAGTTTACAAGAAGAGACAACTTGGTACGACATCTTAAAAATATATGTCAAAAATACAAAAAAAATGTGGAAAATATTTCAGAAGAGATTTTTTGTAATCTGTGTAACCAAGGTTTCAAAAGAAGAGCATGGAGTGGACATCTTCGATCAAATATTCACAAAGAAAATGCATGTTTGAAAAATGATAATGGCATTGATGTTATTAACTCCGCATTTCAAGATCGAATTATATCCTATAGAGTTCGAGCGCTGAAGATGTACATAAATGTAATTGAATTTTTGAATAATTATTCAACAAAAATCATCAACTTAATAAAAAAAGAAATGGAAAAACACACATGTATTAAAGTTAACTTGGAACTGTTTGGTTATTATTTTTGTGAAACCTCAAATCAACATGGTGTAAAATCCTTTAATACACCTTTTCAAGTAGTCTGCGAAGGATCCGATTTAAACGAAGTTTTGGGGGAGTTAATAGCGATCGTAGACAAAAAAGCTGATGAACTAGCAGAAAAAGAGTCAGGTAATAATAAATAAAAATAATATATAATTTTGTAAAATTTTATGAAATTTCTTTTCCGTTTTTATAATAACAATATTTTCATTTGCAGGTTGGAAATTAATTCGTATATTACATCTAGAGGTAAACATAAATCGATTTAATCCACTACGTGCCTCCTCATACATCCCCTTACCACAAGACATCTGTAAAAGGCAAGCCATCCTTAATATCCAAAATCAGGATCCATATTGCTTCTTATGGAGCATCGTTGCAGCTCTTCATCCTCCAACAGGATTACCAACAGAGCCGACATCATATCCACATTTTAATACATTGTTTGATATAGCAGGTATGACTTTTCCTTTAGCAATAAAGGACATTATATTTTTTGAAAAAAAAAATAACATATCCGTAAACGTGTTCACAATAGAAAAAGTAAATAAAATTTTTAAAGATCGATATGAAGTTATCGGTCCACTGTACTATGGGAAAAAAACTAAAAGAAATGTTCATGTAAATTTATTATTAATTTCCGACGATGAAGGAAATTTTCATTATTGTCTAATTAACGATTTATCACGATTAATTTCAACCCAAGTAACAAAACATAATGGCAAAAAACATTTGTGTGACGGTTGCTTACAGTATTTTACCACTAATGAACAATTAATCCGTCATTCTGAGTATGATTGTGATCACATAAGAATGGATTTACCTTCTACAGAAAATAGAAAGGATAAATTTGGAAATATTGTACCCGAAAATATACTTAAATTTGAAAATATTCAAAAACAAATGGAGCTACCATTTGTAGTTTATGCAGATTTCGAATGTTTACTTCAAAATATTAATAATCCTGATATAAATATAAATTCAGAGTCTTCTTATACAATTCAACAATATGAACACATTCCATATTCATTTGCATACTACATTAAATGTTCATTCAACAATTCATTATCAAAATTGGAATTATATCGCGGAAAAAATTGTGCACAAATATTTATAAATCTTTTAGAAAGAGATATTCATGGTTTATATGAAAATTTCCTTAAATCACCTAAAAAAATGATAAAGCTTACTGAACTAGAAAAAATACATTTCAATTACACAAATATGTGTCACATTTGTAATAAAATCATTGAAAATGACAAAGTTGCCGATCATTGCCACATAACCGGAAAGTATAGAGGAGTCGCACATTCCATATGCAATTTAAATTTTAAAATTCCTAAATATGTTCCAGTTATTTTTCACAATTTAAAAAATTATGATGCCCATCTATTTATTAAAAACTTGTGTAAAAATAATGAACAAATAAGTGTAATCGCTCAAAATAAAGAGAAATACATTTCTTTTGAAAAAATTATTGAAGTTGATACTTATCGAGATCGTGTTTCAAACACCTTGAAGAGAAAATATATTCAATTAAGATTTATTGATTCTTTCCAATTTTTACCAAGTTCGATCGAAAAACTTTCGAATAGACTTTCTAATGAACAATGCATTGACGTTAGAAAATATTTTCCTAATGATGATGAATTTAATTTAATTCGCAAAAAAGGAATATTTCCATATAGTTATGTTGATGAATATACAAAATTATCTAAAACATCATTGCCGGAAAAAGAACAGTTTTATAATCAGTTAACTGATGAACATATATCTAATGAAGAATATGACAGAGCAAAACATGTTTGGAAATTTTTCAAATGTACCACAATTGGTAACTATTCAGATATTTATTTAACATCAGATGTTCTACTTTTGGCAGACATATTCCAAAACTTTAGGAAAACTTGTATGAAAACTTATAATTTAGATCCAGCACATTATTTTACTTTTCCAGGTTTAAGCTTTGACGCATGTTTAAAATATACAGGGGTAGAGTTGGAATTATTAACGGATACAGATATGTTACATTTTTTCAAAAATAGCGTTCGAGGTGGAGTTAGTATATGTACTTGTAGGAAATCAATAGCAAATAACAAATATTTACCAAGTTTTAATCCTAGCGAACCTAACACATATATTTTATATTTAGACGCTACAAATTTGTATGGTTATGCTATGTCGCAACATCTTCCTCAAAAAGATTTTTCTTGGCTTTCCCAACAAGAAATTAATAATTTTAATGTTATGAATATTTCTGATACCTCAGAAAAAGGCTATGTTTTGGAAGTAGATTTAGAATATCCTTCATCTCTACATGAAGATCATAATGATTTACCTTTTTGTCCTGAAAATTTTAAATCTCCCACTTCCAAATGTTTTAAATTAATTCCTAACTTACACAATAAAACAAAATATATAATTCATTATACATTGTTAAAACAAAGTATTCAAAATGGTTTAAAATTAACTAAAATACATAGGATATTAAAATTTTCCCAATCATCATGGCTAAAAAAATATATTGATTTGAACACTAAATTAAGAAACGAATCAAAAAGTCCTTTTGATAGAGATACTTATAAATTGGCAAACAATAGTGTCTTTGGGAAAACTATGGAAAACGTTGATCGGAGGGTAGATGTCCGCTTGGTAACCCAATGGTCAAAAAATCAAAAAAAAGATGGTGCTGAGAATTTAATAGCAAAACCCTATTTCAAGGATCTTTCAATATTTTGTGAAGATTTAGTAGCTATTCAAATGCAAAAAGTTCAAATAGTGTATAATAAACCAGTTTATATAGGCTTTTCAATTTTAGATATTTCTAAAACTGTCATGTACAATTTCTTTTATAATTTTTTAAAACCTTATTACAAGGAAAACGTAAAATTATTATATACAGATACTGACTCTTTAGTTTTAGAAATTAAAACTGATGATGTTTATCGAGACATTAAAAGTAATATAAATTATTTTGACACTTCAAACTATAAAACAGATAACATTTATAATATTCCAATTACAGAGTCTGTAGTAGGAAAATTTAAAGATGAGTATGCTGGTATACCAATTGAGAGTTTTTATGGGACAGGGTCAAAAGCTTATTGCATTAAAACAACGCAGGGATTAACTAAAAGGGCTAAAGGGGTTAAAAAAAGTAGTGTGGAAAAACAATTACAGTTTGTTCATTATAAAGATGTGGTTGAAAAAGGTTCAAAAACATTTTGTACTATGTATGTATTTCGATCTCGATTACACAATATTTATACGGAGTTAATAAATAAAGTGGCATTAACTTGTGCCGATGATAAACGGTTTTTAATACCAAATGAATATGATTCTCTTGCTTGGGGTCATCAGGATATTCCTCTATATTTATGGTTAAAAGACAATGTTTAGCCATTGGTATCTATTTTCCCCTTCCACCAATAAACGTTTAAGTATTTAAAGTTGACCAAATATAAAGTATAATCATTTTAGTTTATAAAATGTGTCTTGAAACAACTGAAAAGGAAATAGATAATATTTCCTTCAGAACTTACCAAAGAAGACTTTGGTCTTTTAAAAATTGGAAAGGGAAACTAAAGCCTGAAGTATTGGCCAGTTATGGATTTTATTATTTATTGAAAGAAGATATTTGCAAATGTTTTTATTGTGGCACCGAAATATACAAATGGAATAGTGATGACTGTCCAATTAGTGAACATTACAAGTTTAATAAATATTGTGATTTAACAGAATGTTTAAATCGGTGCAAAAATTTAAATCTATCAATAAATGTTAAAAAGGAGGAATTTAATAACAAATTTTTCTATTTGTTAATATTCGCATTCCTTTTCCTATGTCATATGTTTTCATTTTATAAATAAAAATGTTGATTGTAAACAAGGTTTCCATTTTAAAATTGTTTATAAAATTGTTTATTGTTTTCATTGTATATATTGATTGTAAACAAGGTTTCCATTTTAAAACTGATTATTAAATTGTTTATTGTAAAAAATTGATTGTCAAAATTTATATAAATATTTGTATCTCCCACACATATCAATCAGTCTCTTTTTGGTCTTAATATACGCTTAAATTTGAAAAAGAGTTTCAATTATGTCTCCTTTTATCCTGCTATATTCAATATTAGGAAGTGTCTTGTACGTATATCACCCTTCTGGTGTTACCGATAGTGTAGTGTGTTTTTCAAATGATTCTAAGCTTACACTGGACAAAAATTGTCATTACATGTTCCACGATAAAATTAATAACGACATTTCTGTATTTTCATATGAAATGTTAGACAAAGAAAAATCAAGTAGAGCTTTTAAAATTTTATATTATTATTCAAATAAAACTATTTTGGATACTAATTGGAATGAAAAAAGCTGTTTTGATGAAATTGAAAACCATAAAGTTAAAGGTTTTGAAGAAATAAAAAAATTTAATATTTCAAATTATTTCAATTTTACGCCAATATATGATAAATTTGATTACTTATCATTTGTCTTAAATCTAATTATATCCATTTTTATTACATTGTTGGGTATTATATGCTACCACTTTAAAGTTAATAACTAAATATTTCACGTTTTGGTGGGGGGCCATGGTGGGGATAAAACTATAAGTAGCGATTTCAAAATTAAGATTTTCCAGTGCTATATTAAGCTTGGTGAAATTAAAATGTATTCTAACAGTATTAAGAATTATCAAACGTTTCCTAATAGTGAGAATTGTAACAAAAAAGAAGAGGTGTTCAATTTAAAAATTTACTATTTGAATAATTCATTATCAAAACATGTGTGTGTTGGAATTAGTTTGAACGATTTTTCTCCTAAAATCGTATTTGGTGGAAAAAATGGAGTCAAAATTTCATTAAATGAAGATGATTGGAAATCGTTCTTAAAATATGAAGGTGTTATTGCTAATTATTTCTACAGTTTAAATAGCGATCTTTATCCCATCAAATTTGGTGATATTACAATATGTTTTGAAAAATATATGGAAATACCAATAATAAAAATTCAAAAGAAGGATGAATTTTATGTGATGCTTAGTTCTTCTTCTGTTGACAAGTTGTTGCAGATAAAAGATCTTATAGATTATCGACTTCAAATGATCAAAAAACAGGATTTTATTACATATTTTAATGTATTTCAAGAAAATTTAATGAATTCAAATGATATTTTAAATAGTGTTATCAACATATTGAATTATAAACAAAATATAAATAGTGAAAACGTTTCTACTATGATGGAGCTATTAATGACGTATGCAAATGAATTGGAATCCAAACTTGCAAGTGGAATCGGAAAAAAGAAATTCTTCAGCGAAAAGAGTAACTTTTAGTGAAAATGATACAGTTTTTACTATGTTTGTGTGGAGTTATGCCTACAGACAATCAAGAAAAAGTGATTTTCAAAAACAATATTTAGACAGACTTCGATTTGAAAGGAAGATTCAACAATGTGAAATTATACTTTTTAAAGTGTTAAATGTAGAACATAGAAATATTATTTATAACGAAAGGTTTTTACCATCAATAAAATAATTAAAATATATTTAATTTCTCTTTTATTTAAAAATATTTTTCTATTATAAAATAACAAATACAAAGGTATGTGAATAAAATTATACTAATTCTTTTTTGGATATCCATGAATTGTGTGATTTATCAAAACCTAACCATTTGACAAACACATTCTTCCCCTTTTTTCTTAAAATTTTTTCAACTAAAAATACGTCGGGATATTTTACTTTTTGCAATTCTTCTTCATAAAATCCTCCTCGAATTTCTTCGCCTTTATTATCTTTTAATATATATGTGGTTGGACTTGTTAACTGAACCTTCTTTATTTGAAAAATTTCTGTAGACCAATTTGGTGTATATCCTTTGTCAAATGCTTCTCTATTTTTTGAAATTCGAACATAATCATTTAACTTGAACTTAACTGGCTTTGAATCAATGGTTTTCTTATGAGTGAAAAAATTTGATAATAATAGTTTTTAATTTTTTTCATTAACATTAGCTGGTTTTATGCCGATTGAAGTGTGAATCCTGTTATTATATTTTTCAACAATTTCCTCCAAAATACTAAGCCATTTATAATTTCCCTGTTTGCTAAAGTATTTCCACATAGTGCCTTTTAAAGTTCGGTTAACACGTTCAACAATACTAGCTTTTAAATTTGAAAAGGTGCTGTAATGGTTTATATTAAACTTTTTCATTAAGTCCTGAAAATGTTGATTATAAAATTCTTTCCCCAAATCTGTTTGTAAATTTTTTGGTTTAGTGTTTTTTTCTAAAATTCTTTTCATAGCTATAGACACGTCTTTTCCTTTCTTATTTTTTAGTGGTTGAGTCCAAACATATTTTGAAAAGGTATTTATTACTACCAAAATATATCGATAACCTCTATTAAATTTAGAATAAGGTTGCATCTCCACCAAATCGGCCTGCCATAAATCATTTAGTCCTTTAACAATAGTTCTTCTTCTCTTGTAATTTTTTCTTGCTGGTTTATGTAGTTCATTTACGACTATTTCTTTTATAGGTTTGTTCATATTGGTTTTCTCTATAGCATTACTAATAAATTGCACCCAATTCCTTAGACATTATTTAATTTACTGCTCCTTTTTCATGAAGTTCTTTTATTTTATTTTTTAACGTTTCAATTGATTTTCTGTTTTCATCCTTAACACCTTCCATTGATGAAATGATTTGATTAATTTTATTTACAAGGTCCGAAATTTTCCCATCTATTTTAGTCTCAAGAAGAATGTTCGATAGCATAATTTCTGTTTTGGTAGTCTGCAACTTATCAGCAGACTTTTGAACTAAATCGTTTAAAGATTTTATTTCTTTCGTGAATATGGTTTCCATATTTTTTAAATCTATTCTTACTAAATTTTCAACTTTGGAATTTATCTCTTTGTACGCTGTTTCAAGATCATTTAAATCGTAAAACATTTCTTGTAGTTTTTCGTTATTTTCCAAAACTTTAGTTGATAAATCTTTTTTTACAGCCTCAATCAAAGTTTTAAACATTTGTTCCAATTTTATAAAGTCTTTTCCCAACATTTCTTCAATTAATTTTTTGACAGTTTCTTCATCGCGAGCCTTTATTTCTGTTTTAATATCATTGAATTTTTTTTGTAAAACCTCGATTTTGTTGTTATTTTTTGTTTCTTCAAATAACCTAATTTTTTTGGCTGTATTCTGTACATCTTCCTCATACTGATATAATCTTTTATTAAAATTACTAATATCTTTTCGTAATTGAGGTTCAAATTTTTCAATTATTTTGTTCTCAATATATTTTAGATCACTCTTAAAATTTTGTAATATTTTTTCTTCAACATTTGTTAATATTTTATTTTCCAATGCAGATATGTTAGGGGCGGATCTTTTTGAAATATGGCGACCAAATTTATCAATAGTCATTTTAGAAATGTGGACAAATACCTATTACATTCTTTTATATGATAATATCGGCTTCTTTTAATTCTTCAATAATAGAAATAATTTCGTTTTTATGTCCTGTATGGCCGGCACTCTGGGAAGCAACAAGCAATTTTAATCTGTCAACAAGTTCATTCACATCATCCCAGTAAACATAATCTGTATTGGGTTTAATATCTTTAAGGGTGATAGCTCCTCCTTTTTTTGATGCTAGTCGACTCTCTCTATATGGAGCTTTTCGTCTTGAAAAAAATGTTTGAACCATTTCACGTTCAATAGTTTTAGTTTTTATAATCCCAGCCTTTTGTAAGTAGGGACCAATTATAGAAATATATTTGTGTGATGCATTTCCCTGAACTTGTTCGTTTGGGTCGTTATTTCTTCGGTATGCATTGGTTCTTTTTAGAATATCCATGTAATTATCCAAATCTGTTTTCTTATAACCTATTGGTTCCTTTTTAAACAATAATTCATATAATCCAGGTGTACCTGGATAAGTTATTCCTTCTACTCTTATATCTTTTCCAATAATTTCTACATTTTTTAATGTGACTCCTAAATAAAATTTTTCATTTTCGTAATCATGAACAACTCCATATTGATGGTCAAACTTATGTTCTGTATCTTTTACACCACCATCAATATATTGCCGAGGTAATTCATCAAATTCTGATAAATAATCTTGATATAAAGGTGAACGAACATATGTTTGAATAGTTTGCCTTGTTTGTTCTAGTATATCAGATATATTTCCTAACGTAGATTCTCCTGATGATGGTTGGGTTTCTGCAATTATACTGGTTTGTTGTAAAGATGGTAGCTGACTTACTGAAGCTATACTTTTATCCCAATCTATTATTGTTGGTATTTCTGAGGGAAGAATTGGTGTTTGATTAGTTTTTCTTTTTTGGGGAGTTGATGTTCCATAATGCCATTCTTTTGTTGGTGTTCTTGTTTCAAATAATCTTTTAGGTGATGTGAGTGTTTCATAAGATTTTTTTATTGGGGTTTTTAACTCTTCTTTTACTTCAAGAGGTTCAATCTTACCAATTGTAGAAATTAATTCTTGTATGGGTTGAGTTATTGGTTTAAATTGTTGTTCTTGTTGTCTTTGTGATTCACTTATTTCTGATTTTAGCGCTTGATATTTTCTTTTAACTGCTAAACGGGTTCTAACCAATTCCTTAGCTTTTTTCTCATCCATCATCAGCAAATTTTAAGAAACTAATAAAATTCAACGAATATAACCTTTTTATAGAAAAATAAATGAATCAAATCCCTTGCGATACCTCCCATTAGTTATTGGTGAGTCTTTATCTATTACCATAAATCCATATTTGTCTTTCCAACATAATAAACATAAGTCTTTTAATTGTTGAAATGACATATCCATATTTACATGATCATCATAAATATGTTTTAAATTTGTAGAATCTTGTTGAAATATAATGAGCAAATTTGTATTATCTCGAATAAGTTGTTTTGGTACGGCTGAATAAGTTTGAGATAAATAAAAACAATCTGTATTTTTATGTCTTCCAAAGCAAAAATAATCTTTTACTATGTTTTGATTGCAACAAACGATATCATCGAAAATTATTAAAGAATTTGGTTTTATTTCTTGTGGTGATATAATATTTTCAGCATCTTCTGATTCATTGTAACCTATTTCTTTGATTGGATTAAGAAGTTTTCTTAAATATTCATATTTTTCTTGATATAATGATTTCGAATATACATACACATTTTCGAACCTCAAACCATTTGGATCTCCAATTAAACTTATTATTACATTTGTTTTCCCACAACCTGATGGTCCAACAACTAATCCCCTTTTACTAGCACCGTTAAATAATTTACCATGTTTGTTAAACTTGCTATTTAAAATTTCATAATCTTTAATTTGTATCGAAAAGGGTTGTTTTTCAATCTTCATTTTTCCTATATAAGACAAGATCTCTTAAAATGGATCATTTTTGTTACAACTGCTATTTATATAATGCTTATAAACTCCACGCATCATTTAAAAAAAAAGAAAGGACGAGGTATTTTAAATACTTTGATAAATAAATTACCATTTGAGTTGCATATACCAGGTTACCAATATTGCGGTCCAGGAACTAAATTAGAAAAAAGACTTGCTAGAGGTGACGAAGGAATAAATCCTTTAGATAAAGCTTGTAAGGAGCATGATATAGCATATTCAGAAATAAAACATATAAAAGGAAGACATGATGCAGATGAATTATTGGCTAAAAAGGCTTTGGAGAGATATAAAGCTAAGGACGCTAGTTTCGGAGAGAAAGTTGCTGCTTTAGGAATTACTGGTGCGATGAAAGCTAAAACTAAGTTAGGAATGGGGATGAGAAGGAGGAAAAGAGTATCAAGAAAACGAAAGGGACGGGGAATTTCCTTGGCTACGGCTATATCAAGAGCTAGAAAACAACTCAGGGGAAAAAAGTTTAGAAGTTTAACGGAAAGTGCGAGAACAGCATTGGCATCAATCAGAAAACTTGGAAGAGTCTCACCTCCTAAAAAACGAATAATACCCATTCCAAAAAGTGGTGGATTTTTGCCGCTTATACCATTATTTGCAGGTTTGTCTGCTTTAGGTGCCCTTGGAGGTGGAGCGGCAGGTATTGCGAAAGCTGTTAATGATGCCAAAGCTGCTAAACAAAAATTAGAAGAAGATAAAAGACACAATGCAGCGATGGAGGATATAGCAATTGGAAAAAAAAGTAGTGGTCTTTATTTAAAACCATACAAAACAGGATGTGGTCTATACTTAAAACCTTATTCAAAAAACTGTTGAAAGAAATACCTCGAAAAGCTCTTACAAATATTGACTTGTTTAAGTATGTTAAGTTTTTACATATTCCTAATTTTCGAGGTGTGTTCATGAGAGATAAATTACCAAAAATAATTAAAAAGAATGAGTGTGGAATAGTTAATCTGGACAGTTCTCACAATGATGGAAGTCATTGGATAGCATACACAAAAAAAGGAAAAAATATAATATATTTTGATAGTTATGGAAATTTACAACCTCCTGTTGAATTAATAAAATACTTTTATAGCGATGGGAACAAAAATAATGTTAGATATAATTACACCACATTTCAAACTTATAATAAAACTAATTGTGGTCAATTATGTCTAAAATTTTTGTATAAAAATATGAAACGTGTGAAATAAATTTATTGTATATCACAATTTTTTGGAGATATGTCATACAGTTTTGTTCTTAGTGGTAATTCTGCTATTTTGACGGCGGATATTCATCCACCAATTTATTTAGATGAAAATGTTGAACATGTGATCGGACTTATAAATTTTGAAACCTTTAATGCAATTCCCAACATTGATGAAACAAATAATTTATTTATCTATAACACAGATAAAGAATTTAGAATTCCACCCGGTAGTTATGAAATAGATGATATTAATAATGTGTTACAAAATCATCTTGATAAAGAAAAAATAAGTTTTCATTTATATCCTAACAATAATACCTTACGAACTCATATTAAAACTACAGTTCCGATAACATTTCGAAAAGGAACAATTGGAAAAATTTTGGGATTTTATGATAAAGAGTTACAGGCAAATGATGAGCATATATCTGATTCACCAGCAGAAATTATAAAAGTAAATGCAATAAATGTAGACTGCAGTATTGCTGAAGGATCCTATTTAAATGGTGATCCAGTTCACATAATTCATCAGTTTTTTCCAAGTGTCTCTCCAGGATATAAGATCATAGAGTCTCCTCAAAATATTATTTATTTCCCTGTTACAGTTAAAACAGTAGACAAAATTACAATTAAAATAATAGATCAAGAGGGTGATTTCATCAATTTTAGAGGGGAAACCGTAACAGTAAGATTACATCTTAAGAAAATAGTTTAAAATGGTATTTCTTTATAACAAAGTGCCTTACTTAACTCAATTTAATATAAAAAGGCTCAAGCCAAATTCAATTAGTACTAAAAGAAACTCAAAGAAGTTAACACCTTCTAATCGTTTGTTCCTAGAATCCTTGGGGTTTAAAATTAAATAATAATGGAATATTTAAATGTTAAGGAAAATATTCTTGTTGATGAATCTGTTTCAAGTTGGGAAATGCTTTCATTTGACCCTTTCAATCCTTCAAAATTAGGACCTAATGATGAAATTAGAATTTCTTTACAACAAACTGGAAAATATTCTTTACCTTGCAGGAGCGAACTATATCTAGAATTAAAAGTTACTGATGATAAAGATACTCCCTTAAAAAATACATCTTTAATTAACAATGCTCCTGCGTTTTTATTTAAAGAGTTACGTTATGTTCTTAACGGTGTAACAATTGATTCGGTTCGTGATATAGGAATAACTTCTACAATCAAATCATATATGTCTTTTAATGAAAATGAAAGTGCTAAACTTCAAAATGCTGGATGGTATCCCAAATCGAAGATGGGAGAAAAAATATTGACGGATGAAAAAGGAAATGCTTCTTTATGCATTCCACTTAAATTATATTCAGGCTTTTTTGAAGATTACAATAAAATTATTTTAAATTCTCAACAGGAATTAATTTTAATAAGGAGTAATGATAGTACTGATGCAGTTATATCCACAGTTGAAGATGAAAAACCAAAAATTGTTATTACAAAACTTTGTTGGCGAGTTCCACATTTAACTGTAGCAATACCTCAAGAATTAGCTCTTACTAAATTAATTGATAAAAATAATGATATTTTCATTACTTTTAGAAGTTGGGAATTAATTGAATATCCAGAATTATTGGAAACTACTAGACACAACTGGTCGGTAAAAACCTCTACAAAAGTTGAAACCCCTCGACATGTGTTAATTGCTTTTCAAAAAGATAGACGAGGAAAAGTCAAACAAGACATGAGTAAATTTGATCATTGTGAATTAAAAAATATAAATGTATTTTTGAACTCTGAAAGATATCCTTATAACGATCTTCAACTTGATTTCGCAAATAATAAATTTGCTACTTTGTATGAAATGTTTTCGGAATTCCGACACATGTATTATAATCACCCTGTAGAACCAATTTTTAGTCCATCGGACTTTAAAGGAAAAGCACCAATTGTTTACATTAATTGTTCGCATCAGCGCGATTTACTACAAACTGGTCCGGTAACTATGAGGATTGAATTTGAAACAAAAGAAAGCATTTCTCCAAAAACTTCAGCATATTGCCTTATAATTCATGATAAAATATTTTCCTACAATCCCTTAACTAAAATAGTAAAACAAATTTAATTTTATCCCCTCTCCTACTAATGGATTCCATTTAATTTAAACATATTAATCGAGTGTTCCAGTAGTGTGAAGATGTTCAGAGGTGAAACATAGATTTCAACTGCTTGTAATGAATTCACGCAAAAATAAACAAATTGAAAATTTTATAAAAAAACTTAAAATTCTCAAAATACAAATTGAAGAATATTGTGCTAAAAAATTTATGATTAAAAAATTTGAATCTTTAAAAATATGAGACTAGTTTTGGATATCCAAGGATTTAAGGATGAAGGCAATAAATTTATTCCAAAGGAGTTGGCAGCATATGATGGCAGCAAAATTAGTCATCACATATTTAAGAAACCCTATTCATTAAATTTACTTAATACAGAGATATACAAACAAACTGTTTGGTTAATGAACAATCACCACTGTCTCTATTGGAACACAGGATTTACACCATTACACTATTTTTCTACTATTGTCAATGAATTGACGAAAGATGCAAATTATGTGTATGTTAAAGGAAGTGAAAAAGCTGACTACATTCGAAAATATTCAGCCAAACCTGTTATTGAACTAGATGAGGAACCTGCTCTTCATAAATCTGAACCTAAATGTTTTTTTCATTCTAAATCACCGTCTATGTGTGCACTATCCAATGTACTCTTTATGTATAACAATTTTTTTATGAATGAATAAATACAAATTAAATATAATTTTATTCTATTTTATTAAACTTTAAACCTGATTTTTTACATATATCTATTACACAACTATTTAATCCTAATTTTCTTAATCCTAATAACAACTTATTAATATTCCTAGTTTCTAAAAATATTTTACACAATTTTACAGCTTTTTCACATATTTTTATATGGTCCATATACTTGAAATAGGACGTCATGTCTTGTGCCTCAATAGACATGATGTCTAAAATTTCCTCACTTCCAGTAACGGCAAAGTATCTAGAACACTCTTTCGATATTAAAAAATCCTCCATAATTTCAATCACTAAATCTTCCATAATAAACTATATCACTCATAAATTTTTGATAGAAATTTTGTCCCACTCTTCTTCACGCCTTAGTATTTCACCTTGTAATTCACTTGACAAATAAGGTTTTAACACCTTTAATTCTGAAAGAAAATATTTTTCCACAAAATGTTGCACCAATCGCTTAATATCTTGATTTGTGTAGAAACCTTGACACGTTTTTATTGCTTCTTCATACATACTCTGGTAAAAACTATAACATTTCTTAGCATTTGGTCTGGCATACAGACTTTCGTGTTCATAAGCTAATGCCTTTTTACAAAAAGATTTTTCCACATCTTTTACTGCTTTAATTAATAACTTATTCCTTTCAACAATACTACTTTCACTATCATTACTAGATGACATCGAAAATTTAGTATAACTTTTAAAGAACTGTTGTAAAATTTCCGCTTTTCCAGTCTTATATCACTCTATCCCCACATAATTCACGGAGTAGGTCATGTGCACAAAGAATCGGGAGGAGGCACTCTCATATCATTACGGAGGGTTATGATCGGGAGGAGGCACTCTCATATTATTACGGAGGGTTATGATCGGGAGGAGGCATTGGGAGGAGGAGGCTCTCTCATAGTATTACGGAGGGTTATGATTGGGAGGAGGCATTGGGAGGAGGAGGCTCTCTCATAGTATACCTACTGTTGTGACTTTATGATGTACATGTGGTTTCCCGACACTTGTACATAACTTTAAAAATGTCGATAGGAGTTAATGAAAGTTTCAATTTATATCTGAGGTTACATTAGAAATGGAAGTATAAAGCTTACACTTGGTTAAAGTTATATTTTTGGTTAATTTTCTGGTTTTCTCTCGAGATACAAATTTAATTTACTTTTTAAATGCAGATCTGAAATAAGAATTTTAAAATTTAGTTCCCATTAATTTGTGCGGCTTCTGGTCCTCTTTATTTAAACGTGGCGCAACCTTCGAGCTTTATTCAGGTAACCCATTCTTGTAAGGCAGTTTCGACCCAGCGGAAAGGTTTTTTTTATTTTTTGTATTTGTTCAAGAGGTTTGAAAGTGGTTTTCATAAACTTCCTATAGTCAAGATTTTAACCTGTAATGTTCCAACATTGAGATTTTCTCATAAATGGGTAGACCATTATTAGCAAATATTTTGTTACATTCCTCGATCAAACCAACGATCCTTCGAAGGTCTGATATCTTGGACAAAATGGAAAACCATAGTATGATTGATCTCTGTATTAAACGTTAACACTGTTAAAAATAATCTTAAATTTAATGCAAATTTAATGTCCTTTCTACATTAAATTTAATGATTTTGTACCAAAAATCATGAATAATTTAGATTTACTTTGAATTAAAAGCAATTAATTCAAATATCAGTTCGTTGTTTATTAAATTTAATTAAATGGCATCTTAAAAGATATTTCAACTTCTGTACATTAAAATTAATTCACATATACCCTAATACTAAAGTGATTTACATTATTATTCATTATACATTGCATGAGATTTCGGGAGGTGGCGCAACTTGCATTAAACTTTTTGTTTAGTATAAGTTGCTTAAAGAACTCAAATTTCTTATGGTGAGATGTGCATGTTTGCCCCGTACTGACAGGAACCAATGAATTCAAAACCGGTCTAGATGGCGGACGATACCTATGGGAAAAATGTGCACATTTTCCTTGAAGTCTCAGGATTTTTCAAACTCCCATTATTGATGCATTAAATATGTGATAACATGTCTCAAATTCAATGAACACTGGCTGTATATTTAATGTACATTGTCACCTTAAAAAGGAATGATCAAACTTTTAATTTAATTTATGATTACATAACATTTTTTGGAATAAATTTACATTGTAACTTATTAAATTTAATACATTCCATTAAGTGCATTTAATCAACGCTTGTGAAATTTGCTTCCATCACATTTACATTAAATTTAAAGCATTTCCTTTTTACAGTGTAGAAAAGTTCAACGCCAAGGCACTTGTGCATTTTTCATAATTGTTTTGCACAGCTTTTGTGGAAAAATAGTATGACCAAGTCAAGGTATTTTGGAAACATATTATGACGCAATGTTTGTTCTTCCCTTATTACGCTTTTGTTTTACTATCTGTTGTAAAACGAGACCGCCCCCGTGTTGAAGCGATCGGTTCGTCACAATCTAATTTTTAGACCCTAAAAGAGGTGTTTCGTCCTAGCTACCGACGGTGGATTCATCAGTGGGTCCGTCGGAGCTTTCCCCAGACACCTTTGGAACACATTCTACATCTACGTATTTATACCTTTCTGCGTCGGAACCTATAAAACAGATTCTGAGTGTGCCGCCATCTGCAACATACCCCTAGGAATTAGTCTCCATTTTCTAAAGAGGTAATTAAGTCTTTGAGGTCACCACAAAAGTTTCCTTAATATTTCCTAAGCTTTTAGCTAAGGTTATGTCGTCCGTATAGCATAACTTTTGTACTTGATGCTTTAGGAAGGTCTGATTTGTTCAAGTTAAGCAATAGTGATACCAACGTAGATCCTTGGGGAGTATATTTTCTATAAGCCTTGCTGTTTTATGAGAAGGAACTACAAGAGGTCACTTGTAGAGATCATCTTTTAAGATAGTCTACAAATGTTCTGCCTGATTTTTATTTTTGGTGATGAATGTTGTATGATAGTACTGGATCACAGCAGCTATGATTTGGTCTAATACCTGTCTGGATTATCACACACGAGTATGATTATGTTAATTCTGTTGTGGGAGTTTTTATAGAAGTTGAGGTGGGCGAAAGGTATGTAGTTTCCTGGTTATCTATCAATTTACCGGGTTTGAGGATGTCGATATTTATGATTTTTTGAAAGTCTTGAGGACTATTACTGGTTTGAAGAGTATTCATAAAGAAGATAGACATTTTTTTTTGTGTTTGAATCTGTATGAATTAAGCCTTTCAGAGAGTCATCCTGCACTATGAATTGTTTTAAATAGCTTGTGTCATTCATATTTATGTCTGTTGTGTCTTCGGTCAACGGAAGTTCTTGTGATTTGCGATTTTATAACTTTTTTTGTCTGTATCCTCTATGAATGTTTTTCTTCCTAGCAGAGATTATTCCTCTAAAAGGTCAGTAGGCTTTTCTAATCAGAGCAAGTAATTGACTTTATTAAAGGGACCTGAGCCCCAGTTTTCAGGATAGTTTCAAAGAGAAAATGAGATAATTTCAATTTAGTATTAGCTATGTACAAATATCTATATAATTTTTAAATTGTATTATTAATTATATCGCTTTTTGTCTTGCTAATTTTAATTTGCGATTGTTATGGAGATTTTTTTTTTATTTTATGTTGTAAATAAGTAAAAAAACAGTTTACAAACAGAATTCTATGGATAATCGCCTTCGCTCAATAAACGTACAATGACATTCTATATATTCTTGAAGATACCGAAAATAACGTCGGGCCACAACCACTGAAGTGAAGATTTTTAAACGGCTCAAGTGTTATTGTCAGTAAATAAAAAGTTTGAAATCTTTAGATAATTTTATAACATCGTCCATTCCTATTTATCGCTTCGTTAATTAGATCTCTGCAGTAAGAATATCTTTCTTGTTTTAAAATGTAAATTTATTTTTATACAGTCTTCATTTACTTTCGTGTTTAATTAACAAGTAATTTCCATTATTTGTAAATATCAAAATGGTTTTCCAGGGTTTCTTTTTCATCTCCTCGAGCAGATGAAAATGTTAAATTACATTAAAAGAAGATACATCCGTTTATCTTCATTACTTGTTCAATTTATTCTCACATCTTCACAACTTCAACTACCAAACTTTATTTTTTTAAGATAGTTGACACTATGATTCGCGGTTCTGAAGTAGAGCTTTTGATTCCTAACTAGAATAAAGCACGCCTGTTCTTATAACGCTTCTCCTATATATACAATTATTTTATTTTTTCCCCAAAGGCTCTTTCTTGTATTTAAATCTCTTGCCGTGTTTTATTATTCTATTAGTGCGTTCTTTTCTTTATTTGAGATTTTCCCGAGTATGTTCTCGTATGGTTTTGTTTAATTCAGTGAATTTATTTATTTATTACATTATGTCTCTTACGTCTCTTATGTGATGGTTCTTTTCAGTGTTCAGTATTAATTTGTTCTCCGAAAACCATTTTCTAGCCTTGATAATATCTTCATCAGTAATTGTCATGAGATCCGCTAATGAGATGTCGATGATTAACATATTTGTATCATTAGCAAAGTTAATAAGATAACATATTTCACCCATAACTGTTGATGCCAGGTCGTTAATATAAAAATGAACAGTAGTGGCCCCATAATGCTTCCCTGCGGGATGCCCATGGTTAAAAAGCCAACATCTGAAAAATAGTGAACCCCATCAAATTCACTACAACTTTCTGACTTCTATTTTGTAGATATGAACGAACCCAATCGAGAGCAGGCCCTCTTACACCATACCTCTCAAGTTTCTGAAGCAGAATCTTATGTCCCCAACGATAAATCCTTGTTCTCAAAACTTTCTATAATTTTCTCAATGAAATCATATACAGCTGTGCTCACAGATCTGCCTTTTTTAAGTAGCCATGTTATGTTGGGCTTAGTAAGTTTTTTGAACTAAAAAATTTGAGTAGTCTGGAACACATAGCAATTTCAAAAATTTTTGAGAAGTGTGGTAATAGGCTTACGGATCTATAATTATGGAAATCAGTACTATCCCCCTTCTTAAATAGGGGTTTAGCCAATGCCATTTTTAAATTGGGAAAATGCCACGCCTAAAAGAATTATTGATTATATAGCTCAAGGGTTCGACTAAATAATTGACACATTTTCTTTTTATCAATATTCTTGAAATCTCATCATACCCACAGCTTTTTTTGTTTTCTAAGGATTTTATAATTTTAAAAATTTCTTGTGTTGGTGTATTTGAGAGAACTACTTTCTTGATACAAGTCGGCAACCAATTTTAGGGCACTTCCAAAGACAAATTTGTTAAAATTATTTGAGAAGATTTGAGGATCTCCTCCAATCTGACAATGTTTTTGTTTTGAGCATTTACCTATTATTTCTCCCACTATCTGCCAAATGCATTTAAACTTATTGTCATTTTGACTGATTCTTTCAAAGCATTGATCTTTTCTGTCTGAAGCCAACATTTTGTTATAGGTTTGTTTGATATCTCTATATATTTCTTTGTATCTAGGATCTTTTTCACACATGACAAGTAGAGCATACAGTTGACGTTTGAATTCTAAAGTGTTTGGATTTTTTGTTCACTGCCTGTTTCTCTTTACATCATTGTTAATTATTTTAAACGGAAAGCAGTGGTTAAAAGATCTAAGTTTACATTTAAAAGTTGTAACGATTATATTTTTAAAGTTTACATCCTTACGTTATAATTCGTATTTTAAAGTTGTTATCATATTATATCTTAATATTAATTTTTTAGGTCGAGGTAGACCCAAAAGAAATATAAGACCCTTTAGATGTTTAACCGATATTATTATAGATGATTTGATAAAAGCTGGTAAGTTATTTTACGATTTACTTTAAAATGTATCAGAAGTGTGTATAATTTATGCCTTTCTCTTTTATGTGCATTTTTAGATAAAGAGAAACTTCCAAAAAAAAGAACAATAAATGATTGCAGTCAAAATAGAGAACTATCGAAAGGAGACGAAATTTCGAAAAAGAAATTGAAATCAACAAAAGGAAAATGTAAACCTCTGCCTTCAGGCACTAAAGCTATAACTAAAAAAGGAAACAAACCTGTTGAGAATTTACAAGATAAAATGGAGAATGTCCAAAACAAAAAATGTTTAGTTCCAGAAATCTCTTTCGGTAAATAGCTTAAGACCTAGTTTGGAAAGTATGTTTTTATACATCTTGTTAGCGATTTAATCATACCATTTTATATATAATACGAAATATATATATCGCTATAACATTTATTTAAGATATCCACAGATTGTACGGTAAATTCAAATTTTGACTATAATATAAAGGTTTATTAAAAAATGGAGACTTCAAAGATAATTAATCTTGTAAGAATCGGAAGGAGACGAAATTCCATTTCAATATACTTGAAATTTCATCATACCCACAGCTTTTTTTGTTTTTTAAGGATGTTATAATTTTAAAAATTTCTTATGTTGTATTTGAGAGAACTACTTTGCAATGCAAGTCGGCAACCAATTTTAGGGCACTTTCAAAGACAAATTTGTTAAAATTATTTGAGATGATTTGAGGATCTATTTCAATGTGACACTGTTTTTGTTGTGAGCATTTACCTGTTATTTCTCCCACCATCTGCCAAATGCATTTAGACTTATTGTCATTTTGACTGATTCTTTCAAAGTATTGATCCTTCCTGTTTGAAGCTAACATTTTGTTATATGTTTCTTTGATATCTCTGTATATTTCTCTGCACCTAGGGTCTTTTTTACACATGACAAGTTGAGCATCCAGTTGACGTTTGCATTCTAAAGTGTTTGGATTTTTTGTTTTCTGTTTGTTTCTTTTTACTTTATTGTCAATTGTTTTAAATGGAAATCAATGGTTAAAAGACTGTGTTATAGACTGCACAAAAGAAATGCACTGGTTATTAATGTCCTGTAACTGTACACTGTCTCCTATGTTTCGTTATCAATCATATACTTGAAATTTTCTTTATTACGTGCATTAAATATTCTTCGTCTGACATAGCTCTGAACACAACCTACACGGATATTGAATGATACTATTTGTCCCTTGTGATCCGATAAGTTTGCATCAAAAATTCTTGAGTTGCATAACTCACAGTTTGTCAGTATATGTTGTCAAGATAACTTCTCTTAGTATTACAAATTTGGGTTGGCTCTAAAAAAGAAGGTTTTATATTAAATGACTCCACCAATGAGACAAAATCAGATGAATCCTTGCTTTTAATTAACAAATATATATTAAAATCGCCACATATAAAAATTAAACAATTTTTATTAAAAGTTTTTTCTAAAATACATTCTAATCTATTTAAAAACTAGTATGCATACTGAGAAGCTCTCTGACATCATAGGATCCAGCCGGTTTCTGTTCAGCCAACTTCTTGAATTTTTTATTTTACATGTTTTTACAGCCAATCAGAATTGATCCGTTGTTACCAGACTTTACTTTGTCTAATAGAAGATTGGTCTGAAAAGGGTTAATTTGTTTAGCGATGTCATGCTTAATATGTTCAACACTTTGGAAATGATTTTTAGGTACGGCAAGAATTGCAGGTTGCATATTATTCTTTACAATAGTTGCAGAATTTACAGGCGAAGATGACGCACCACTGTCCAATGACTCCAATCTATCAGAAATTATTGTAGTCAAATCTAACCTCAAGTCATCGAATGTCACTGTCACTGAAGTGATACAAGGGCAGCCTGAACTTAATCACCCACCATCTGTCTTAAGCTTTCCTGATCGACAGAAATGTATCTAGACATGCAATCATTACATCTTCGAGACAAACCACTAACCTCCGAAATCTTGCAACGTCAGTAGGCTTGTGAACGCAGTTCACTTGGGAGGCATTTTTACATTCACAACAATATATTTTCTTACGTTGAGTTATAGATTCTCTACAGAAAACACAGCTCAAAGTCATGGTAAAACTGTTATTATGTTCAACATTTATGACTTAAACTAGATTTGTTTACGGGCATTATTTCCGTTAGCACTAGCGTAAAGTTGCTATAGGTCTTTTATATACTCCTTTAAACTTTTTCGCACAGTATTCCTAATTTAACTCCCATACAAGTTATCTGACGGATAATCGTATTCCCGAGTATTCTCAAGTTGGAGTTAGTTTAATCACTAGTTAGGTGTAACTAAGGGTTAACCATCATTATTTATCACTGTATATTATATTTGGACATTTTTGGAATTAATCGTATTCATCTTGTTGTCTGTGTGTTTTTTTCCTAACGTTTCTCATGATTTTCAGTAATTCAAGTCAGCTTTTAGCATCCTTTCAATTATGGCTTGATTGGGGTAGTCTAACGGTAGTATTTCTAGGTCTGAGTACGACGCAGTTTGCATTCTTTTACCTTCTCTTCAAACTGTTCCGCGTTACTCCCAACATTTCAGTATCTATTTTATGACATGCACAATTTCTTCTGCCTGCCTTTTGGTCTGTGATCGGTGCCAATGGATGTAGCGTTTACAATTGTGACGTATTCTACGATGTTCTTTTCTTTGGTCCTGACCATATATGATATAGTAAATTTTCACTACCCTTCTTTATCAGAGTTCATTTTGGTCGATTCTTCTAATTCATAAGGTTTTTCGCCGTTGACCAGAGATCATACATATCCAGGTATTTGCAGCTTCTGCTCATTTATCAATTCTTTCACTGCCTTGGGTGACAGCTTCAGAGCCGTTAGGGACTAAGGACCTTATATTCTCTCAGTATCACAGTTAAGGTGTATTTGACCATTTCTCGATTACTCTGCATTATATTTCGACATATAGAAACCTTCCTAGGGAGACGAACTGATCAATGGTGAAAACCTTATCAAAGATCAACCAGTAGTTTTCAAGATTAGCCCGGACATATAGATCGACGTGACCTGGTATTTTCTTTTATTCCTTGTCGTAGTTTTTATTCATATCTTTTAGCCTTTAAAATATCACACATGCGTTTAATAAATTTGCTGATAATCTTATAATAGTGCTTTATTATTTTTTAACTTTTTGTTTATTTATAGGAGGAAATAAAGCTAATAAAACTCAGATTCGCCAATCTACTAGTTCGGTGAAAACTGCTGAGCTTGTTGTTAGACTTGAAAGATCTAAGATGGTTTGTTCACCAGAAAAAAATAAAATTATTGAAAACGAGGAAGACAATAATCTGGATGATATAAATAGGTTAGTTGTTAAAATTTCGGCTAAGTACAAAATAAGACTTTAAAAATAATATAAATCATTATTACTCTATCATGTGCGATAGAAACGGAAATAATCCGGCAGCTGTCAAAACGAGCACGCCTAAAAAGCGCGAAATTCCAATACTTTCATGAAATAATACGGAAACATTGAGACAATATTTCATTGCAGATTTCATGAAATCGCTCAAAAATAAAACAGGAAATGTTTAGAGAAACGTTTTTGAAATCTTTGCGAAATATTTACTGAAAGTTTTCATGATGAATTTAAAAAGAATCGAGATATCTGTGAATCGTTTTCTGAAACGCCATATAAACCATCTTCTAAAAGCTTTCAAGAAACCTTTTCGAAATATTTTCGCAGTATTTCTTAACAGCCTTTATGAGTGCGACAAATAGGCAACGAAAAAGATTTCCAATTCATTCTCTAAACATTTGTAGAAAAGTTTCATGAAACGTATCATAAACCTTTTCAAAAATATTTCTATTTTTTATTTGCTATTGAAATTGATCTCGCAGCTTGTACTGACCTTTCTGTTTAGTTTCGTATAAGTTGTTTAAAATATTCACTTTTCTTATGGTGCGGTGTACTTGGCTACTTTGTACTGACAAGAACCAATAAGCTTGAAATTGCTCTACAAATGGCGGTACACTACCAATGGGAAAAGTTTCCACCTTTTTCTGGTGGTTTCTTGCAATCTGAAGTAGTGATTTTGATTCTTAACTAGCTCAAAGCACGCCTGTCCTTAGAAGGTATTTTCAGTTGGTTTCTTCTAAATATAAACTTGAAATATATAGAATATTTCAAAAATATTTCCCGAAACCTTTTTTTTAAATTGACGAAACATTTGTGAAATATTTCACGAAATGTTCAGTGCGCAAATGAATACCTTTTTTAAAAGCTTTTGAAATGTTTCATGAAACGTTCCTGCAAACATTTCTAAAAACTTGCGTCAGCTTTTCCAGAAATATTGTCGAGAATTTTTTGGAATCCTTTCAGAAACATTTATTTCTGTGTCATATAGTCATTTCTGTAACGTTATGTTATTAATAAATGCCGTGCTGTCATGGGAGCGACGACTTCAATGCGTCGGACTGGAAAATTGGAAAATGTATTTTGTCGCACAATATCATTGGTGGCTTTAACATATTTTTATCAAACAATTCTGAAAAAATTAACTTGTTATTAGTAAATCTCCAAAATTCATCAAATTGTCATGTTGAGAGTGGTGAACAACCTTTTATAAACCACAATTTTTGTCGGACAATTTTTTTTTTCACGCTTCTTGTTCAATAATCTAACACCTACAGTTTGAAAAAAAATTATGTTTACAAATTTTCTTACGATGGAAACAGGCGTGTTACGGAAAAAATTGGAAAGAGAATAAACCGATCACGAGATTTTTCCCCTTACGAAAAAGTTGTCGGTCTACTCATAATTAAGCCACACAAGAAGTTACAAAAGTATATGAATGATTCTTCTTATATGTGGGCGGGCTCCCAAACTATTATAATGTTTTATGATATTTCCATAGTTGGTTGGTGCAAGTTTTTTTTTTTTCTTTTTAAAAATTCACCGTGTAAAAAGTCCAAAATAACTGATTGTTATCTACAATTTATATTTTGTTTTTAGCTGTTCAGACAATCCCGAATGTGTTGATAGACTTAGAGGGTCTAATATGGCTTGCTCATCGCAAGGAATTGAATTTGTTGAAAATGTGGAAGAAAACAGTGACGATGCAATGAATAGGTTACTTGCTGAAATTTCTACTAAGAAAAAGGAAAAGATGTTAGAAATAAAAAAATCAGTGATCAGAGGTCCTAAATACGGCTCTGAGCAGGTAAAGAGAGCGCAATATGGATTACCAACTTGCTCAAAATTTTCAGAGCAAATGACTTGGACGTCTCCTGAAAAACCAAGAAAAGCGAATAAAGACGGAAATGACAGGTATTTTTTGAATTAATTTTTTAAATCAATCTGCATACATTATGGTTACATTAAGAAATTTTCCTATATTTTTGTTAAAATTAAAAAAAAAAGTTCTTTAGAATTCATCATCGAAATCTTAACATTATGTTTTAACTGTTGCGTAAGTATTATTATTTTATTATCGAAAATTAAAGATGCACATGCATAAAAATAGTCTCTGTATGGACATTTTTAATTTAAGTTTCAAATATTAGTATATCATAATATGTGTTTTTTGTCCTTTTAAACTCTATTATGTTTTATAATGTTTCCATGGCTGGTGCAAGGTTTTTTCTTTCCTTTTTAAAAATGCACCGTGTAAAAAGTCCGATATTACAGATCAAAAATAGGCTGTTTAATTATATCTTTTATTATTTTTACGTACTGTTATCTAAAATTTACATTTTGTTTTTAGCGATTCATCAGCTTCATCTTATGGCATATTTACCGATATTATCAGGAAACACACAAATGCCTCCTATTCTTCCAATTATGGGGATGCTCGAGACTTCGCTAAAGACCCAGATCTAATGGATTTTATCGTATTCGATGATATCGAACCTTCTGTTGGCAATTTGATTCAGAAGGAAAATGGAATAAGAAAACCCGACTCAGGTAACAGGCTAGTGTTTATTCAAAGCGAACAAAATTCTCTGGGTTATTCGTATGATAGTAGTGAGAACTCGGATCATTCTGGTTCCTCTTTCAAAAATGATTCATCTGAAAAATAGAGCACCCCATCAAATTCCACTACAACTTTTTGGCTTCTATTTTGTAGATATGAACGAACCCAATCAAGAGCAGGCCCTCTTACACCATACCTCTCAAGTTTCTGAAGCAGAATCTTATGTCCCCAACGATAAATACTTGTTCTCAAAACTTTCTATAATTTTCTCAATGAAATCATATACAGCTGTGCTCACAGATCTGCCTTTTAAGTAACTATGTTGTGTTGAGCTTAGTAAGTTTTTTGTACTAAAAAATTTGAGTAGTCTGGAACACAGCAATTTCAAAAATTTTTGAGAAATGTGGTAATAAGCTTACCGGCCTATAATTCTGTAAATTAGTACTATCCCCCTTCTTAAATAGGGGTTTAACCAACGCCACTTTTAAACTGGGAAAATGCCACGCCGAAAAGAATTATTGATTATGTAGCTCAAGGGTTCGACTAAATGATTGACACATTTTTTTTATTAATATATTTGAAATTTCATCATACCCGCAGCTTTTTTTTGTTTTTTAAGGATTTTATAATTTAAAAAATTTCTTGTGTTGTATTTGAGAACTACTTTCTTGATGCAAGTCGGCAACCAATTTAAGGGCACTTTCAAAGACAAATTTGTTAAAATTATTTGAGATGATTTGAGGATCTATTTCAATGTCACAATGTTTTGTTGTGAGCATTTATCTGTTATTTCTCCCACCATCTGCCAAATGCATTTAGACTTATTGTCATTTTGACTGATTCTTTCAAAGTATTGATCCTTCCTGTTTGAAGCTAACATTTTGTTATATGTTTCTTTGATATCTCTGTATATTTCTCTGCACCTAGGGTCTCTTTTACACATGACAAGTTGAGCATCCAGTTGACGTTTGCATTCTAAAATGTTTGGATTTTTTGTTTTCTGCTTGTTTTTTTTTACTTTATTGTTAATTGTTTTAAATGGAAATCAATGGTTAAAAAACTGTGTTATAGACTGCACAAAAGAAATGCACTGGTTATTAATGTCCTGTGACAGTACACTGTCTCCTATGTTTAGTTTTCAATCATATACTTGAAATTTTCTTTATTACGTGCATTAAATATTCTTCGTCTGACACAGCGCTGAACACAACCTACACGGATATTGAATGATACTATTTGTCCCTTGTGATCCGATAAGTGTGCATCAAAAATTCTTGAGTTGCATAACTCACAGTTTGTCAGTATATGTTGTCAAGATAACTTCCCTTAGTATTACAAATTTGGGTTGGCTCTAAAAATGAACGTTTTATATTAAATGACTCCACCAATGAGACAAAATCAGATGAATCCTTGCTTTTAATTAACAAATATGTATTAAAATCGCCACATATAAAAATTAAACAATTTTTATTAAAAGTTTTTTCTAAAATACATTCTAATCTATTTAAAAACTAGTATGCATACTGAGAAGCTCTCTGACATCATAGGATCCAGCCGGTTTCTGTTCAGCCAACTTCTTGAATTTTTTATTCTACATGTTTTTACAGCCAATCAGAATTGATCCGTTGTTACCAGACTTTACTTTGTCTAATTGAAGATTGGTCTGAAAAGGGTTAATTTGTTTAGCGATGTCATGCTTAATATGTTCAACACTTTGGAAATGATTTTTAGGTACGGCAAGAATTGCAGGTTGCATATTATTCTTTACAATAGTTGCAGAATTTACAGGCGAAGATGACGCACCATTGTCCAATGACTCTAATCTATCAGAAATTATTGTAGTCAAATCTAACCTCAAGTCATCGAATGTCACTGTCACTGAAGTGATACAAGGGCAGCCTGAACTTAATCACCCATCTGTCTTAAGCTTTCCTGATCGACAGAAATGTATCTAGACATGTAATCATTACATCTTCGAGACAAACCACTAACCTCCGAAATCTTGCAACGTCAGTAGGCTTGTGAACGCAGTTCACTTGGGAGGCATTTTTACATTCACAACAATATATTTTCTTACGTTGAGTTATAGATTCTCTACAGAAAACACAGCTCAAAGTCATCGTAAAACTGTTATTATGTTCAACATTTATGACCTAAACTAGATTTGTTTACGGGCATTATTTCCGTTAGCACTACCGTAAAGTTGATATAGGTCTTTTATATACTCCTTTAAACTTTTTCGCACAGTATTCCTAATTTAACTCCCATACAAGTTATCTGACGGATAATCGTATTCTCGAGTATTCTCAAGTTGGAGTTAGTTTAATCACTAGTTAGGTGTAACTAAGGGTTAACCATCATTATTTATCACTGTATATTATATTTGGACATTTTTGGAATTAATCGTATTCATCTTGTTGTCTGTGTGTTTTTTTCCTAACGTTTCTCATGATTTTCAGTAATTCAAGTCAGCTTTTAGCATCCTTTCAATTATGGCTTGATTGGGGTAGTCTAACGGTAGTATTTCTAGGTCTGAGTACGACGCAGTTTGCATTCTTTTACCTTCTCTTCAAACTGTTCCGCGTTACTCCCAACATTTCAGTATCTATTTTATGACATGCACAATTTCTTCTGCCTGCCTTTTGGTCTGTGATCGGTGCCAATGGATGTAGCGTTTACAATTGTGACGTATTCTACGATGTTCTTTTCTTTGGTCCTGACCATATATGATATAGTAAATTTTCACTACCCTTCTTTATCAGAGTTCATTTTGGTCGATTCTTCTAATTCATAAGGTTTTTCGCCGTTGACCAGAGATCATACATATCCAGGTATTTGCAGCTTCTGCTCATTTATCAATTCTTTCACTGCCTTGGGTGACAGCTTCAGAGCCGTTAGGGACTAAGGACCTTATATTCTCTCAGTATCACAGTTAAGGTGTATTTGACCATTTCTCGATTACTCTGCATTATATTTCGACATATAGAAACCTTCCTAGGGAGACGAACTGATCAATGGTGAAAACCTTATCAAAGATCAACCAGTAGTTTTCAAGATTAGCCCGGACATATAGATCGACGTGACCTGGTATTTTCTTTTATTCCTTGTCGTAGTTTTTATTCATATCTTTTAGCCTTTAAAATATCACACATGCGTTTAATAAATTTGCTGATAATCTTATAATAGTGCTTTATTATTTTTTAACTTTTTGTTTATTTATAGGAGGAAATAAAGCTAATAAAACTCAGATTCGCCAATCTACTAGTTCGGTGAAAACTGCTGAGCTTGTTGTTAGACTTGAAAGATCTAAGATGGTTTGTTCACCAGAAAAAAATAAAATTATTGAAAACGAGGAAGACAATAATCTGGATGATATAAATAGGTTAGTTGTTAAAATTTCGGCTAAGTACAAAATAAGACTTCAAAAATAATATAAATCATTATTACTCTATCATGTGCGATAGAAACGGAAATAATCCGGCAGCTGTCAAAACGAGCACGCCTAAAAAGCGCGAAATTCCAATACTTTCATGAAATATTACGGAAACATTGAGACAATATTTCATTGCAGATTTCATGAAATCGCTCAAAAATAAAACAGGAAATGTTTAGAGAAACGTTTTTGAAATCTTTGCGAAATATTTACTGAAAGTTTTCATGATGAATTTAAAAAGAATCGAGATATCTGTGAATCGTTTTCTGAAACGCCATATAAACCATCTTCTAAAAGCTTTCAAGAAACCTTTTCGAAATATTTTCGCAGTATTTCTTAACAGCCTTTATGAGTGCGACAAATAGGCAACGAAAAAGATTTCCAATTCATTCTCTAAACATTTGAAGAAAAGTTTCATGAAACGTATCATAAACCTTTTCAAAAATATTTCTATTTTTTATTTGCTATTGAAATTGATCTCGCAGCTTGTACTGACCTTTCTGTTTAGTTTCGTATAAGTTGTTTAAAATATTCACTTTTCTTATGGTGCGGTGTACTTGGCTACTTTGTACTGACAAGAACCAATAAGCTTGAAATTGCTCTACAAATGACGGTACACTACCAATGGGAAAAGTTTCCACCTTTTTCTGGTGGTTTCTTGCAATCTGAAGTAGTGATTTTGATTCTTAACTAGTTCAAAGTACACCTGTCCTTAGAAGGTTTTTTTCAGTTGGTTTCTTCTAAATATAAACTTGAAATATATAGAATATTTCACGAAACTTTTCTTTTTAAATTGCCGAAACATTTATGAAATATTTAACGAAATGTTCAGTGCGCAAATGAATATCTTTTTTAAAAGCTTTAGAAAACATTTCATGAAACGTTTCTGCAAACATTTCTAAAAACTTGCGTCAGCTTTTCCAGAATTATTAAATAGTTCGTATTAAAGTTTATTAAAATATTTCTTAAATTTTTTATAAATATTTCAGGAAACGTTTATTATAATACTCTTCATTAAGCTTTCATGCAATATTGTCTAAAAATTTTTGGAATCCTTTCAGAAACATTTATTTCTGTGTCATATCGTCCTTTCTGTAACGTTTCAATGCAACCTTTCTGAAACGTTTAGATCCTTGCATGAAACGTTTAGATCCTTGCATGAAACGTTTCGGAAACATTTCGTCCTATGTGGGATGTATGATAAATTTAAAATAGAGGTTTTTCCATTTAAATGAAAAAAGTAACGTTTTTTCTCAGACAACTCGTTAATCATATTCTTTTGTCTTTTCCAAAACCAAAAAAACACAAAAAAAATATTATTAATAAAAACCGTGCTGTCATGGAAAATAGTGATTTTTAACAGAATATATGATGAAGTAAAGCACAGTATATCTGAGTGTCAACATGGATTCTTACCAAATAAGTCAACATTAACTAACTTAATTACTTTTACACGATACATTCATAACTCTTTTAATAAAAAAGCACAAGTTGATGTAATCTACACGGATATGGCAAAGGCATTTGACAGAGTGAAACGTACCCTTATAATACAATCTCTTAAGCAACTGAATGTTACAGAGAATCTGATAAATATTATTGTCTCTTAACTGACTGATAGAAAGCAGTACGTTGAAATAAAAGGGACCAAATCATATGTATATAGAAGTACTTCTGGTGTTCCTCAGGGGTCTAATTTAGGACCTCTTTTATTCTTAATTGCCTTTAATAATATATGTAACGTGATCAAACACTCAAAAGCATTACTGTTTGCAGACGACTTTAAACTTTTTAGGGAAGTATTGACTGCTGATGATTGTGACTGTTTACAGCAGGATCTGAATGATGTTGTTGAGTGGTGTCGAGTAAATGGTTTTTGTCTTAATGACAACAAGTGCTCGTCAATGTCCTTTGCTCTGAATAAGAATGTTTTAAATCAAGCCTATTCTATTAATGATATAGTGTTAAAACGGACTTCTTGTCAGAAGGATTTGGGAGTATTGTTTGATAGTTCACTGAATTTCAATGAGCATATAATAAATAAAATTAATGAAGCTCACAAGATAATGGGTTTCATCATCAGATCTACTAGACATTTTGATGTCGATGTTTGCATGACACTTTTTGACAGTCTTGTACTGCCAAAACTGGAATACTGTAGTATAATATGGTCACCACAATATGAAGTGTGGAGTAGAATCATAGAACGTGTCCAGCGAAAGTTTTTAAAGTATATGTTTTTTAAAAAATTTGGATACTATCCTATTCAGGGTTATAATAACCTGGACTTATTGAATATGTTTAACAGACTTTCATTGGAAAACAGACGTATAAAAATATGTTTGGTATATATATTCAAGATCTTAAAAAATAAAATAAATAGTCCAGACCTATTGCTGCAACTTCCATTTGTGGTAAATAAGGGTGGAACAAGACAAAGACCAACATTTTATCTAGAATTTCCTAGAACAAATACTTACAAAAATTCGCCCCTATACAAAATGTGTAATTATTTTAATACATACGTTAGTGATGTAGATTTAAGTAGTATTACTTTACGTAGATATAAGGATATTCTTGACCATAAATTGCTGGATTCTCAGGCTCAGATGTAATATTGACAACAATTTTAACTAGTAATGTTAGTTTAATGTTTTTAATTTTAAGAAAGGTATCTGTAACTGGCTTAACTGCTGTGGATGCTGTATTCAATAAATAAATAAATAAACGACTTCAATGCGTCGGACTGGAAAATTGGAAAATGTATTTTGTCGCACAATATCATTGGTGGCTTTAACATATTTTTATCAAACAATTCTGAAAAAATTAACTTGTTATTAGTAAATCTCTAAAATTCATCAAATTGTCTTGTTGAGAGTGGTGGACAACCCTTTATAAACCACAATTTTTGTCGGACAATTTTTTTTCACGCTTCTTGTTCAATAATCTAACACCTACAGTTTGAAAAAAAAATTATGTTTACAAATTTTCTTACGATGGAAACAGACGTGTTACGGAAAAAATTGGAAAGAGAATAAACCGATCACGAGATTTTTCCCTTTACGAAAAAGTTGTCGGTCTACTCATAATTAAGCCACACAAGAAGTTACAAAAGTATATGAATGATTCTTCTTATATGTGGGCGGGCTCCCAAACTATTATAATGTTTTATGATATTTCCATAGTTGGTTGGTGCAAGTTTTTTCTTTTCTTTTTAAAAATTCACCGTGTAAAAAGTCCGAAATAACTGATTAAACATAAGCTGTTTAATTATATCTTTTATTATTTTTACGTATTGTTATCTACAATTTATATTTTGTTTTTAGCTGTTCAGACAATTCCGAGTGTGTTGATAGACTTAGAGGGTCTAATATGGCTTGCTCATCGCAAGGAACTGAATTTGTTGAAAATGTGGAAGAAAACAGTGACGATGAAATGAATAGGTTACTTGCTGAAATTTCAACTAAGAAAAAGGAAAAGATGTTAGAAATAAAAAAATCAGTGATCAGAGGTCCTAAATACGGCTCTGAGCAGGTAAAGAGAGCGCAATATGGATTACCAACTTGCTCAAAATTTTCAGAGCAAATGACTTGGACGTCTCCTGAAAAACCAAGAAAAGCGAATAAAGACGGAAATGACAGGTATTTTTTGAATTAATTTTTTAAATCAATCTGCATACATTATGGTTACATTAAGAAATTTTCCTATATTTTTGTTAAAATTAAAAAAAAAAGTTCTTTAGAATTCATCATCGAAATCTTAACATTATGTTTTAACTGTTGCGTAAGTATTATTATTTTATTATCGAAAATTAAAGATGCACATGCATAAAAATAGTCTCTGTATGGACATTTTTAATTTAAGTTTCAAATATTAGTATATCATAATATGTGTTTTTTGTCCTTTTAAACTCTATTATGTTTTATAATGTTTCCATGGCTGGTGCAAGGTTTTTTCTTTCCTTTTTAAAAATGCACCGTGTAAAAAGTCCGATATTACAGATCAAAAATAGGCTGTTTAATTATATCTTTTATTATTTTTACGTACTGTTATCTAAAATTTACATTTTGTTTTTAGCGATTCATCAGCTTCATCTTATGGCATATTTACCGATATTATCAGGAAACACACAAATGCCTCCTATTCTTCCAATTATGGGGATGCTCGAGACTTCGCTAAAGACCCAGATCTAATGGATTTTATCGTATTCGATGATATCGAACCTTCTGTTGGCAATTTGATTCAGAAGGAAAATGGAATAAGAAAACCCGACTCAGGTAACAGGCTAGTGTTTATTCAAAGCGAACAAAATTCTCTAGATAGTAGTGAGGATTCGGATCATTCTGGCTTCTCTTTCAAAAATGATACTGTATCAAAGGACTAGGAGAACTTTTTGATACGTCCTTGTAATTGTAATCGTTATTATAATGTAACGAAAGAAATATTATATCGATGAGACATCATAATGTGTCACGTTTCTTGCAATTTCTATACTAGGGTCCATAGGCATATAAATAGGGATAGGATATGAGTCGTTAGTTTTGGTTTGTATTTGAATGTGAAAAAAATTAAGTTGTACTTGAACAGTGAGGTTAAGAAGTAATTATTAAAGAGTTGTTATTTATTAGTGAATAGTGTTGTGTTTTATTCTGCGGACCCAGTGAGTGATTTTAAAGAGATAAAATCGTAACAATTTGTGTCAGAAGTGAGCATTATCACCGGGTTTCCAGAAAATTTTATTGGATATTAGAACAGATAGAGAAAAATGGGTTTCACTGTTGGATTTGTTATCAAGTAAGAAGATAAGATTAATCTTCGATAAAGTTGTAGAATATCCTATTTTGAAACTGGAAAAGATGTCAAAAAACGGACTTCACCATTGGATTTGTCATTAAGCAAGAAGGCCAGAAGCGAATTTTCGACCAAGTTCTAGAATATTTTATTTTGAAATAGAAGAAATGATGAAAAACTGATTTTGTCATCGAATTTGTCATCAGTAAAGAAGCTTATAATCGAAATTCCGACAAAATTCTAGAACATTATTACTTTACCATCGAATTTGTCACCAAGCAAGAAGTTCGGAAACTAGTTTTCCAGAATATTCTAAATATTTCTGTAATAAATACTAGACAGCAAACAGCTGAAATGGAGCAAATAAAAAAAACGTTGACTGATTTTATGAAACTTACAGAAAGATGTCGTCTTAAAGAGGAGCAAGAAGAAGAACTAGTCTGAAAAGAAAAGCGAAAAAAAGAACAACCTCAAAAAGAAAAACAGGAAGAAGAAGCACGTTGCCAAAACGAAGAATGTCTTCTAAAAAGAACGTCGTCAAAAAAAAAAACAAAAAGAAGCACATCACCAAAAAGAGAAACGGAAAAAATAAGAACGTCGACTAAAAGAAGAAGAACGTTCCTAAAAAGAACATCACCTAAAACCAAAACAGGAAGTAGAAGAACGTCGCAATAAAGATGAAGATAACTTTGCAAATGTATACAAGAGATTATTGTACAAGGACAGCAAAAAGTCGATGAAACTATACTGGAAGAAACGAAAAAGTTTGAGAAGGAGATAGGCGAAGTGCGACAAGACATAGGAGATGTAAAGTAAATAGTATTGAATCAATTGTGCGGCAAGACATAGAAGTGCGAGAAGAAATTAAATAAATCATAGACAGGATAGAATCTAAAATGAAGAACCCTCAGAGGAAAATCAATAAGACAAAGAGGCATAGTCCTTCTGATAAAGTAACCCCAACTTACGACGGTCAAATATCTTGGATAATGTACAAACGCTAATTTGAAGTTGCCGCCAGTGCAAATAACTGGAACTACAAAAAGATGGCTACTGCATTAGTAATTGCACTTCGGGGACCAACACTAGAGTTATTGCCAACCATTCCTATAACCCAACAAAAACAGACTATGAAATCTTCAGTGCTGCATTTGAAAGAAGATTTAGAAATCAGCATCGGCGCCGGTTATATCAGTCATAGCTCAAGTCGAGACATCAGAGAAGTTGAGAAATATTGCAAGAATATGAAACAAATGTTCGACGCCTTGTCCTTCCGGCTTACCCAGGAGCTACAGAAGAATTCCGAGAATAACTTACGATTCAGTATTTTATTGATGGATTCAGAAATTAGGAAATACAGCTGATGTTGCGCTTAAGCAAGTGAAGTTAATGTAGTGATGCGTTGGACAGAACTTCGAAAATAAAGGCAACCTATAATAGGTCAGGGTCAAAAATAAGAGCTGTTACTATAAAGGAAACCAAGAATTTACCGTAGACAGTATTATTGGAAATCCATAAAGCACTAGACACAGTAAGTGATACCTCACGTTATAGAAGAAACCAGATCGAGTGCTAAGATGTGGACAAACTGGATACACGGGAAGGGACTATCGGGTGCGATTAAGGTCTTATTCACCATCCAGAGATCGAACAGAAGAGAACCAGGAACAACTGCAATAGTACAATTTTAACATTAGATATAGACCATGAAGATTGCATAACAACGCAGGTATTGTATCAAAGCAGAACAAAGAGAAGGGTTTCCTATTCGGAGAGTCTTTTGACTTTGATCCAGAAGGGACTACAGCTCAGATGAGAAAAGACCAACTTGAAGACAATGATTCTGGCGCCATTTCTTCAACTTAAAGAAAAAGTCAATGTCACTGGTGCTATAGTATCTCTGACAAAGTCGAGCCTTGTTAGTAAATTTAAAATCCTACCATTGTCCAGAAAAGTAACGATAACAACTGTAACTTGAGAACCATCTGATGGATTGGAGAAGTGCAAGTGGAGCTTAAATTTGAAAGGCTAAAATTAAACGGGTTGATGTTAGTTGCTGACAGAGAAGGTGAGTTTATTTTGTTGGGTATGGACATGTTTTATCAACATGGATATTCGTTCGACAACAAGCTTAAAGACTCATTGCCAAACAAACCACCGAAACAAAGGGGAGTACAGAGAAAATCATTTATGGAATTCTGGAAGCCACGTCGAATTAGTTGAACACTCCAATAAACCCTGTAAATACTTGGTAGCGAAGGCATTAGTCAATTCATATGACATGAAGGCAAACTCGGGAGGGTTCCTGCAAGATGGAATCCATAGAGAAAGAAGGGCAAATCACCTAAGTTGTTGCCATCATGGGAGGGACCATATACTGTTCTGAAATGAATCGATGACGTTGTTTATAGGATCCAACGAAGTCCCAACGCCAAAATGAAAGTAGTACATCTCCATAGGTCGAATCCATACCGCGTAAGTATCTAAGCTAATCGGGACGATCCGAATTAGGAGGGGGGGAAGTGTAACGAAGGACTAGGAGAACTTTTTGATACGCCCTTGTAGAAAAATATTATTTTGATGCGATGAATCATCGTTATTATAATGTAACGAAAGATATAACGATGGGTTATCATAATGTGTCACGTCTCTTGTAATTTCTATACTTGTATTCTCATATATTCTAGTATATTCCATAGGCATAGTTGGTTTTAATTTGTATTTGAATGTAAAAAAGTTAAATTGTATTTCAACAGTGAAGTTAAGAAGTAGTAATTAAAGAGTTGTTAGTTATTAGTGAAAAGTTTTGTGTTTTATTCTACGGACTCAATGAGTGATTTTAAAGAGATACAATCGTAACAATACTTTAAGTTCATTCTTTGGCAATACCACAGTTGGTGCGATTTCTGGTAGTACTGCATTATCCAGGACTGCAAGGATTCAGTACAATAAAAAGTAAAAAATGGAAGAATTATTTCATCCAGCAAGAGATACTGTTTTTGATGTTAAACAAAATATACCAAAGGATACTGTGTCTAGGAAACAGCTACGGAGTGCAACTGTCTAAAAAGAAAAGGGTATTTTTGTAAAATATCTAAACTTCAAATACCGAGATCAAAGGTCAGAAAGCGACGGAAATACAAGTTCATGAGCATTGTGAGGCGGGTACTTCCCCTAAAAAAGTCCTGCCGAAAAAAGTTTGTATCGAAAGCGATAAATGAACCAAAAATAATTAAAACTTCTATTTTCGAGGAGTTTCAGTTCTTTTAAGTACCGAAAATATAGTTTTGCCATCAGTTGATAAGAAACTACTCGTAATAAAACCTTTATCAGTGTGCATAATAGATAGTGCCTTTTTTGCCGATACTGGGGAAATAAGAATATCTTTTTAATTTTTTGTTTCTAACACTATTAAATTTAACTGAATGAAATATACATGAAATTGTTGACACGCAATGATTTTATATTATTTTTTATCTATTTTATTGTGCCATTAATGATATTAACCATAATAATAATAAATAGACTGAGAATATGTAACTTCGATGTACATACAATGACCTTTTTATAACACCTCCTGTCAATTTTGAGAACTGAGATTCAAATGCAAATACCTTCCAGCAACAACATCGAGACGGGCACAATCCCAATACAAAGGGGAAGATTTCTGGGGGATTCATCGAGCCCATTATGGTTCTGCCTTGCCATGAACCCACTACCACGCCGTTTAAATTCGACCAGATGCGGCTTCAGTATTAGAAACAATCATGAGGAGGTGGTAAAATTGAATCATCTGTATATGGATGACCTTGAACTGCTCGCAGCCGCTATAAGTTAGCTGGAACAAATGTGGAGGAGCCTTCTGAGGATATAGGAATGCTATTCAGTCTTGAAAAATGCCGCATTTTAAACACAAACTATTGCGCCAATGGAGGCAAAACAGGCCTATAAACAATTGTGCATGAAACAGGCACAAAGAATTGACTAACGAACTATGAAGACCAAATTAACTAACCTAAATAGTAAAATCTATTAAAGTCGCTCAACACCTACGCGTGCAATGCACTCAGTTACTCTTTTGGAATTGTGAAATGGAGAAGGACTGACAGGAAGGTTTATAAAGAAAAGTCAGAAAACTCCTGACAAAGACACGTAAACAATATCCTCGCAGTGCTACTGAGCGGACAATGCTACAAAAATACCACAGAGGAAGAGAATTGGTGGATATTGGTAAGCAATTGGATCAACAATTAACAAAGTTATGCTCATGTGATCCCCATCTTAAAAAATAATGACAAATTAGTTCAAAGTTGGAACTTAATTCTTTATAACCATTAAATTATGAAATGACGTAAAGCAAGAAAGCAAATGAATTGAAATAGACCTAGGTAATATCATTTCAATAAATACTAATGAAGGACGTAAGATCGAATAATATTTAACACCTAACAAACTCTAGTGCATACTAGCGCCTAAACATAATCCTGTATATTCCGTTATCATGGAGTGTCGCAATGCCTTACAAAAAAAAAACGGAATAAAATAAATTTACAAAATTAATTGCGTTGTTATCAATAAAATACGAGAAAAAAAAAATAATACTAAGTTAGTCTATGAATCCGATGGTGATATTGCTAGATATGTGGTACACATCTAAACGAGCAATACTAATAGAGGTCGCCATCCCAAACAACAGCAATTTAAGGGATAAGCATAATGAGAAGATCGCTAAATATAGAGACCTGGAGGTACAAGTACGCTCAGAGTGGGGAATGAATAGCGTCCGGACGATCCCCATAATTCTCTCAATAACCTTCGTCATACCGAAGAGTCTTCTGCTTAATATCAAAGGATTGGGTCTTAGAGAACACTCGTATAAAGTCATGCAAAAGACAGTGCTGCTTAGGACCGCTTGAACCGGAAGTTTATGGGAAATTCAGAAAACCATAACATCATCTAGGGTCCGACAAATGCAAAGGGCCCGCCACAAAGCTACATCCTTCCTGAGATATCTTAGTGTTCCCTGAAGAAAGTATAAAAGCCGTTTGGGGATAGGAAATTGACATGAATTATATTGATTGTTGAGGGTTTTTTTTATACTATCCCTTTGAGTGACATCCTTAACAAAAATCAGTATTATTCGTCTATTACATAATTATCGTATGTGAAAACCACAGTTTTATCAGATTGGTGGGACATTGAAAAAAGGAATTCAACCTCAAACGTGCGTGGTCTAGCTACAAAGTATTCGAACATGAGCTGTAACTTTAAACATAAGAATGCTATTGTTAAATACGAGTATTCATCAGTTGGATCAAACTTTCATAAGTACGCTCACCAAATGATACGTTGTTACAGTCAGTAACGGTCCACTGTTGTGTAAATATCGAGTTTCTTGTGTAGTCCATTTCATAATTACCGAATATACTGGACAATTAATTTTCATTAAAGTTTGCCAAATCCTTGACAGTTCTTGTTGATAAACCATTTCTATATTCGTACGGTATCGTGGATTTATTATTACAAAACGGAAACAAGAGCTCATTATTTAGAGGGCAGAGACTTAAGAAGGAGTGTCAGAGTTGGCTCAAAAATAAAGCAATGTTCACCATTTTTTTTTCGACAAAGAAGGTATTGTTCTCTCCTAAAGGCGTATGATCTAAAAGTAATAACAATTAAATATCACAGTGAAAAGAAAATGGTTTCATTTGTTTAAAAGACTTGGTGCTTCATCACAACAGTTTCCAGTGAAACACGGAGGTATTTAACTTCTTTGGCGCCTCTATAGGGTTAATCTGGCTTCTTTTGACGTCTGACTGTTTCCCAAATAAAATATCCTCTTAAACGAAAAAGACGTAGATGAAATAAAGTGGAATGCTACTAAGCAGCTGTTGGTGATTACAAAAACTTGATTCCAATAATGGATGTGCCACTAGAAATGAGTTGTGGCTTCCAAAGTTGAGTATTGTGATGGAAATATGGTCGCCGTTGACCAAAATTAACTCTTTTCTACTGCATCACGAGGTCGGATACTTTCTGGACAGACCTCATAAATATTTTCATTAAAATGTATATGATATGTCGGTAATCATCTTTTGAAATGTATGGTTATAATTAAATGCTATGAAAAATCGTTGATTCCTTCTGCAATAGACGTGATAATGTCTATATTTTTAAAAGAGATTCGCACCTATAAATTGAAGATTTTCTTTTAAAAGCAGTACTTTAAATATACAAGTCTTAAAAATCCATTGCTAATCAACACCCTGCAGTAAAATTTGTATACATTCAGATGTTTACTTTAAATTTAAATGCTGTGTGGTTGACTAATTCTAGTTTTTTTATTAAAATAAGAGCATTGTAATGAGTATTCTCTCCTCGAGCTCTAAATAGTGCTAGCGTCCTTCTCGGGGTGTTATTAAGTAGAGTTTAAATATATTGTTAAAAAATTGCATCCAGTTCATATTGTGCTGCAAATCGATGCTCTTTTGTCCTATTTGGAATTGGATGAAATTTTTTCATCGCATACAGTATTTTAGCTGATCCAATATGTGTTCTATCTGACTTAAGTCTGGGTTATATGTAGGCTCATCTAATTTTTTAATCTGGACGGCACGAAGGTAATTAATTACTATGCCTTGCAAATGGTGGCGTGTTAACCCACAATATGATGAATCTTTCGTAAGTAACGCGCTGTATGAAATTGCAGCTAGTATACCCTTTGCAAACACTTCGAGGGATGTGATTTCATCCATGTGGATTTCATAATTGGATTCCAGTCTCATCCGTGAATGATGATATATTTTTCTAGTTCTCGATATTCCATTGAACATTTATTCTGGCAAATTCTAGTCTAGTTTGGGAAATTTCGGAAAAACTACTAAACTAACTGTTTTCGAACTAATAATAATTTGTCTTACACATAGTAACTCATTTTTTTTGAAAAAAAAAAATTATTGGGAGTGTCCCAATAAATAAGTAGGGTAGCATGGGGTATACTAAATTACTTTTTTTTTTCTAAAATGCTTATCTAATCGGTTTTCACTTTAAAATGGATAATCTTTTGATAAAATCCGATAAGGTATTTCTAATTTTGAAAAATAATAACATAGATAATCACCGAGTAGGTTAGTTATGAAATAAGACAGCTGAACTTTGGAGTACACTGAATTACTTATTTTCTAAAATCTTTAGCTATTCAGTTTTCACCTTAAAATCCGAGAAAGGATTTCTAATTTTGAAAAATAGTAACATAGATAACCATCGACAAGGTTAGTTATGAAATAAGACGGCTACACTTTGAGGTACATTGAATTACTTTTTTTTTAAACGCTTTATTCAGTTTTCACTTTAAAATGGCTAGTCTTTTGATAAAATCCGAGAAGGCATTTCTAATTTTGAAAAATAATTGCATAGATAACCATCGAGTAGATTAGTTATGAAATAAGATAGCTGCACTTTGGAGTACACTGAATTACTTTTTTTCTAAAATGCTGTAGCTATTCAGTTTTGACTTAAAAATGGATAATCTTTTGATGAAATCCAAGAAGGCATTCCTAATTTCAAAAAATAATAATATATATAACCATCAAGTAGGTAAGTTAAGAAATAATACGGCTGCACTTTAGTGTTAAAAAAATGCATCGTCTTAAGGGATAACACCACTGTAGCAGGTTGAAAAAAATCGATTTTTTTTTAATGCTTTAAACAAAATATTAGGTATTCAAAAGCAATATCCCTTAACGAAAAAAATTTAAAACGGCGAAATTTCGATTTTGCGGCAATGCCTCTAGCGCGCGCTAAGCACGAAGCACACCGCCTGCGCCCCCCTGCGCGCTTCGTGTCATTGCTTTTGTATTACCGTTACCTGTCGAAATGGTTAGTGGGCCTGTTACCTTTAGAGTGAAAGGGCCTTACAGTTTCACAAAAGACCACCAGGTGTGCCAGAAGTTCGAAACCTCAAGGCCAGCGGGTTGTAGCAAAAAAAAAAAGCAATCGACTAGAGATGTGACAGATAAAATAGAGTATGTTCAAGATGAAATATGCGAGAATGGGGCCAAGATCCAATTCCGAAACAAGGAACAAAATTAACAAAAGAAAAAAATTAAATCTAAACCTCGAGGCAAGCGGGTTGTAGCAAAAAAATAACGCAATCTACTAGAGATACAAAAAATAAAATAGAGTCTGTTCAAGATGAAATATGTGTTAAAATGTAGGATTTTGGAGATTAAATAAAGATACGCTTACTCTCGAGTATCAGAAACATAACTACTTTATTAAAGCGGCATTGCCAACAGTACAATATAATTTACACTCTTTTCAGTTGATTGCTCATAGAGGGCGTTAATACATTAATAAAAGAAATATTTCGAACTCCTCATAATACCCTCACTAGTTTGAAATATTAACAATAGTTCACAACGCAGAAACTATATCTAAGTCTTCCATAAACTTATAATGTTTATTAGAACCTAACGCTTTAGTCAAAATATCTGCAGGCATATCTTTTGTCTGCAAATACTCTATGCTAATGAATTTGTTGTCAACAACTTCTCTTGTAAAAAGGCGCTGAAAAATTTGAATTTTCACCTTTCACAAGATTCAAATTTTTCTCCATAGGTGTATCAACAGTTTTACATTGAATCATATTAAATTTTGACAATAACATGTCAATGTATCGCTTTTGATCTAAAGTTATAATATTATTAACTTTATCGATACAAATATTCATACGTAAAATTTGTTTAACCAGCCCTAAATCTTTTAACTTAAAATTTACAGCTAATTCTTGCTTTAGATCATTTGTTTCACTAGCATCGTTAGAGAAAATAAAGAAATCATTCACGTACAAAGCTATAATTGTTATTAAGTCGTTATTATGCTTTATAAAAATACACGATTCATGTTTAGATTTCTTATAACTCAAGTTAGTTAAAACATTTTCAACTCTTTTATACCAAACTCTTGATGATTGTTTTAAACCATATATCGCACGGTTTAATTTTAAGACTTTATTTTCTTGACCTGCTATTGTGAAATTTTCAAGTTGTTTCATATAAACCGTTTCCTCTGATTTACTATGTAAAGAAACGGTTATTACATCTAAATGATAGATATCTAAACTTAAATTAACGGCTAAAGAAATTAACAATCTCAGGGTAGAGTGTCTTACAACTGGTGAAAAGGTTTCTGTATAGTCTATACCTTCTTTTTGTGTAAAACCCATTGCTACTAACCTAGCACGATAACTTTTTCGATTATCACTATCACACTTTATTTTATATACCCACTTACAATTTACCACTGTACGTGCTTTTGGCAAGTCCACGAGATCCCATGTTTCATTGTCTTCTAGACTTTTCATTTCAACATGCATCGCTTGTTTCCATTTGTTGCCATCAGATCTACTCAAAGCTTCTGCTACTGTTGTTGGAACCTCCTCGAACACTTCCTCTACAGTTGTCATGGAAGTTACATAGTCCTCAAATGTTTCGTCTTTTTTCTGTCGTTCAGACCTTCTTGGTATGACTTCTCTGTTTATAAGACTTTCTTCGTGAAAATTATCTAAAACAAAGTCTGGATCTTTTGTATCCTCTGTCATTGAATCTGTCTGTGACATATCAGTAAATATGTTACTTTGTGTCTCTGTAACTTCACTTTCTGTCAGACTATTATCACTGTTCCCCACTGGAACTGATAACTCTCCTTCTTTATGTTCATTCTCACTCCCTATGTTTAAGTTCTGAGTTGCCGAGTTTTCATGAATGATAACATCTCTACTTGTTGTGACGTCATTATTTTTAAGATCGTAAATTCTATAACCCTTGATATTATCTGAATATCCTACTAAAATATGTATTTTGGATTTTTTTATCAAATTTAAGTCTCTTTTCTTTAGGTAAGTGCATCATAACAGTGCTCCCAAAAACAAGTAAACCTGATAAATCTGTTTTTTTACCATTCCATATTTGAAATGGTGTTTTGTTCGATAAACCACTAGCTATACATCTGTTTCTTAAATAATTTGATGTATTCACAGCTTCTGCCCAAAATTTCTTTTCTAGACCAGCATCAAACAGCAGACATCTTGCTTTTTCAACTATCGTACGATTTAGTCTTTCAACTAAACCATTTTGCTGTGGAGTATAAGCATTTGTCATTTGATGAATTATTCCCTGTTGCTTAAAGTAATTTTCAAATTCATTACTGTAAAATTCACCTCCCTGGTCAGTTCTGAAAATCTTAATTTTACTACTTTTCTGATTTTCCACCATTGAATTAAATTCTTTAAATTTTTCAAAGGCTTCACTTTTTGCTTTTAAAAAATAAACAAATGACATTCTACTACAATCATCAACAAACAGTAAAAAATATTTTGATTCACCTATGGACACTGTTTCCATGGGTCCACAAATATCTGCATGGATAACTTCCAATATTTGAGTATTATGCATACCTGTATTTGAGAAAGGTAGCTTTGATTGTTTACCTTCGCAACAAACAACACAGTTACTTTTGTTAATAACAACATTTCTTTGAAACATCATGCCATCTACACAATCTTTCATTCGGTTTAAATCTTGGCTATTTAAATGCCCCAATCTCCTATGCCCTGTTTCACCTGAAACACTTTACATACAATTTTTCTTTTTTAAATTCAGTTTATAAACTCCATCAATTAAATCTGTTGTAGCTAACAACTTGTTTTCTTGGTTATAAACAGAACAACCAGTTTTCTTAAAAGAAACTCGATTACCTTTTGATATTAGTTGACTGATGCTTAGAAGATTTGTTATCCAACTTGGAACACATAAAATATTTTCCACAGTGATGTCATTAAACTGCCCATTACAATCTGTAACAATTTCAACGTATCCTGAACACTTCACGGAAAGTTTTTCATGATTTGCCGCTGCAATTTCATGAATTCTTGATTTTAAAGAGTTCTTAATCCAACATTCGTTTGGAGTCATATGTCTACTTGCGCCAGAGTCTAAATAAAAGTCACTTTTATTATAGTTCCCACTTAAAAATACGGCACTAAACGCATTTTTTTGATTACGGTTTTCAAACTAGGACATTTTGACATATAATGACCTGATTGTTTACATTTGTAGCAAATAACTTCACTTTTATCCTTTTGTTTACTAAAATCTGCTGATTTTTGATTGTTTTGCTTTACTGCGCCATCTTTGAACAATCTTCTGAAAGTTCCTTTTGTGCTTGCACTTAATGCCCCTGCACCACTACTAGAGCCCTCTGTTGACATATCAAGCAACTTGCTTTTTATACTCGGTTATTGAGATCCCTGCATGTTCGATAGCCATTAGCATCGGACCAAACTTTTCCGGTAAATCCGCCAATAACAAAGAACCAATCCATTCGTCGTTTATGCTGAAACCAGTTTTTCTTAACTTCTGAGCTGTTTCCACTACTTGACTTACATAGATTTCCATGGAATCGCAATTATCTAACCTTAATGAAATAAGCATTCTTAGTAATCCAATCTTTCTGGTAATGCCAGTGTCTTCATAAAGCTTTTTAATTTTATCCCAAACTTCTTTGCACGTGCTAGCGTCTTTTACATGTACATACAACGAAGGGTCGATCGTTAAAATTAATTTACCTTTTGCGACTACGACACTATCCGTCTCGGAACCATCAATGCATTTCGATAAAACTTCTAGGACAAAAACGTTTTCTACGGCGAATGGACCAGTCATCGTAGTTTTCGCGCCCGACAAGCTTGGGTAAACTGCTTAGGTAATTCACGATCATTTTCACTCGAAACTGAATAAAACTGCGGTAATTTTAATTAATCAACAACCAAACGAAGGAAACTCGCGGAATATCGCGTTCTCTGGGCCCATAACCTGTTAAAATGTAGGATTTTGGAAATTAAATAAAAAGACACGCTTACTCTCGAGTATCAGAGACATGACTACTTTATTAAAGCGGCATGGCCAACAGTACAATATAATTTACACTATTTTCACTTGGTTGCTCATAGAGGGCTTTAATACATCAATAAAAGAAATATTTCGAACTCCTCATAACAATATGACTAACCTGAACTCACCTTTTTTGTTCCAGGATGCGTGGTTCCCGAAACAAGTCGAGAACGGGGCCGCGATGAAGTTCCAGAAACTTGTTTCGGTAAATAGCTTAAGACGTAGTTTGGAAAGTATGCTTTATATATCTTGTCGGCGATTTAATCACACCATATTATATACACTACGAAATATTACTATTTTTTTCAATAAAATTTTTATCTAAAATGTTTACGGTCTTTAAAAGAATACCAGTGATTTTTTTCTTTTGTCGTTACCATTAGGCATTGTTATTTTGTTGGTTTCTCCTACTAATGATATATAATTTCCCATTTTTTATTTTAAGTAAAAAGTACAATATAAACCACTACTCTAAATCAACTCCATCCTAAGAATTGTTTATGTAAAATAGATTCCCACCTTACAGCAACAACCTAACGCTCAGTTTCCAATATGTATCTTCCTTTGATGTGGTCAGCTAAACTACGTAACTTAAGTTTCATAAACCGACCCGTCTTGGTAGCTATAACTAATCCGTATAAAAAAAGTCTGACAACATTGTAACACTTTCTCGGAGTTTTTTGATCTACGAATTTCAAAGTATTATTATTTCGGCAAGTTTCGCCACGGAAAGATTAAACCAAATCAAATATCTCTTTATTCAATAAAAAATCTTGTGGTACTAATGAAAAACCCAAAACTTCGACGAATGGTGTCAAAGTTGAAATAAAATAAAATAGCCAAGTTATACAATAAAATAGCAAAGTTAAAGACACTAAATCAAAATATTTATATAAATATAAAAATAAAGTAACATTCACATAACATTCCATTATCAAACATGACATTTAAAATTCATTTAAAAAAATTCACAAAACTCATTCTGCGTATACGGTTCAATATGAACCAACAAATCAAAAATAGTTTTCTTAAAACGTTTGAAATCCTCATCCAACTTCACCTCGATTGGTAGAGCATTAAAAAATTTAATTGTCAAGAAACCAGGCTCTTTTGCTGCCACACTAAATCGATGCTGTGCGACATTATATCCTATATATCTAGTGGCAGTGCAGTGCTTAACTTCATGCTTCTTAAACTTGTCCTTGTTTTTAAAGAGAAACGGTAAGTACTCATAAATAAAAGTCGCTGGTAAAGTTAAGATACTTAAGGTTTTAAATTTTCTCCTGCAGGGATTCAAGAAACCCATGCCAGAAAGTTTACGAATTGCTCGTTTTTTGACTTTTAAAAACCCTCTCTGATGCACTACTCCCACCTCAAAACATCACTCCATAGCGAAGAGTTGAATATACATTTGCAAAATATACAATTTTTAAATTTTGACATTACTCGTAAGGAGTTTGAAGCTATGTTTATTTTATGGCATACCTCTGATATATGTTTTGTCCAATTTAGACTACATTAACATGGATTCCAAGGAATTTTGTATCTTCCTCTAGTGTGATGTTCCCGGTTCCAAACTTAACTGACTCGGGAATTGTCTGATTGTTTTGTTTTGTTGAAAAACAAATGTGATGGGCCTTTTCAGTGTTCAGTATTAATTTGTTCTCCCTAAACCATTTTTTAGCCTTGATACTATGTTCATCAATAATTTTCATTAGATCTGCTAATGAGATGCCGATGGTTAAGATATTTGGATCATCAGCAAAGTTGACAAGATAACACCTTTCAGCCATAACTGTAGATGCCAGGTCGTTAATATAAAAAATGAACAGTAGTTGTTCCATAATCCTTCGCTGCCTGATGCCCATGGTTAAAAAGCCAACATCTGAAAAATACTAAACCCCATCAGATTCCATTACAACTTTTTGACTTCTATTTTCTAGATATGAAGGAACCTAATCAAGAGCAGGCCCCCTTACAACATACCTCTGAAGTTTCTGAAGCATAATCTTATAGTTTAAACTGTCAAATGATTTTGACCAGTCCAAAAATGTCCCCAACGATTAATGCTCGTTTTCAAAGCTTTCTATAATTTTCTCAATGAAATCATATACAGCAGTGCTCACAGAGGAATATAATTTAAGTTACTCAATAAATAATAACTGTAAGTCGTACCGCCGCCAACCAGGGCTTGGTGTAGTGTTGTGCATGGAATTCAAGCACTGTAGCAAAATAGAAAAAAGAAAAGGGTTTTCTATTCAAAGAATTAGAGTGGACAACAGCTCAGATGCGAAAAGACCAACTTGAAGGCAATGATCTGGCGCCATTTCTTCAACTTAAAGAAAATTATGAAGGGTGTCCTAGTTGGGAAGATATCGCGAATAAAGGACTTTGAGCTCAGTGGGAGTAGCTATTGATGGAAGTTTGGTGCTTATTTAGGGGTTTATCAAAATTCTAGGCAAACTTTGAGAAAGATTTTACTGGGTTAATTACTGTCAAGACGTAAAATCATAGTGTAAACAATGCTCTAAATGTGCCTCTAGCCAAGGTCCAAGCACAAGATCTAAAGAAAAAATTAAGAAGTATAACGTTGGGATACCTTTGCATGGATAGCTGGACCACTCTTAGAAACAGATAAAGGCAACAAATATATCTTGTTTGTTATTGACTCCTTCAGTAAATGGCCTGAGGTATTTGCCATCTCTAACCAGGAGACGTCGGCAATAATTTTGAATATTAGTTTGTAAAATTTTTTATAGTTGTCTTATTTTTCGAGTTAGACGTTTAGCAAGACAGTGGGTCGGTCAATACCAACGATTTATTCACGTACTTCTAAGACGTTTGATTACGCACTATTTTAGCTCACTTTTCTCCAGTATTTGGCATTTGATTTAGTAGTTTAATATTTACCACAATCTTTATATAAGTTTATATTTAAACTTTAGATTTTTTCATTAAATTCTCTATTAATATGTTTTAGACATAAATCTGAAATTTTACTATGTGTTTAAACATGTTTGTATTTGTTGAATGACAGATATGAAATTTTCTCTTTAAATAAATCCAACCTAAGAAATATATCTTAAATATAAACATGTTACAAGCTCATATTATTAGTTATTTAGGGTTTATGTTGTAAATATTATACGCACATAGTTTCCTATAAGTAAATAACATCAATACCTTTATAACTTTTACAATTTTTAGTTGAAACAAATATTGGCCAGCCAAGCACTGAACTTGAAACTATGCCTCCATTTAAAACGAGGAAAAATACATCTAAAAAAACATCAACTAGCAGTACCACTAGAAAAACGGGGGGAAGTAAAAAGAAAAGTGAACAAATGAGACAACCTGGTGAGTTTATTTTGATGGTTTTAGGGGTTATATTGTTAAATTTCCAAAAACTGAATTTTGAGAATACAATCTAGATAAATATAAACTGGGTTTTTGTATATTTTCGGCATATTTGATTCATATTCCGTTCTCTATATTTTTGGAAATTGTTCACCAATTAACGGTCCACTATTATATGTTTTAGTCTATTTTTTTAGCCTAAGAATATAATTGTCGCAATAAAATGAAGGTCACTAAGATAAAATTTATGATATTTAGCCGCCAACCGCACGCCGATGTTTCCCTACAGATAGATCAACAAAACCTTGAGAGAGTGACCCAATTCCAATATTTGAGATGCTACATTGCAGAACAACTAGACCAAAATAAAGAGATTAAGTACAGAACTGAAACAGCTCGCAAAACTTTTCTGAGAATGATCTCATTCTTCTGTAACAACTTAAACCTAAAATTGCATCAAAGATTGATCAAATGTTCCATTTGGTCTGTGTTGTTATATGGAGCCGAGATTTAGATTCTGAAGGTTAATACAATCAACCGCCTAGAAGCGTTCGAGATGTGGTTGCATAGAAGAATGCTCCAAATAACCTGGAGAGCTATGCAGACCAATGAAACAGTGTTAAACAGAGCAAGTGCCGTTCGTAAATTATTTAAAACCATGAAAATAAGAAAGATATCATACCTAGGGCATGTTCTTAGAGGAGACCGATACAAAATCCTTCAGCTTATAATGAAAGGTATAATCGAGGGCCGCAGATGAATTGGAAGGAAGCAGATGTCATGGCTAAAGAACATCCGCGATTGGACTACTGATTAGCTGAAAACCGCGAACAACTCGCCAATGTAATTGCTAACGTTATGGGAACCTGATATGGCACCGTAAGAAAAAGAAGATAAGTTACAGTTGAATCACATTATAACCAAACAAAAACCCCTGTAACCCTAAGTCATATAGACCCGTGCCACTGCTGAATATCATGCCAAAAATAGCAGAAAGACATATAACGACAGTAATTAATACGTTAAATCTAGATGAGTGTATAGCGAAAAAATCCTCATTCAACTTCACCTCGATTGGTAGAGTATTAAAAAATTTAATTGTTAAGAAACCAGGCTCTTTTGCTGCTACACTAAATCGATGCTGTGCGACATTATATCCTATATATCTAGTGGCAGTGCAGCGTTTTACTTCATGCTTCTTAAACTTGTCCTTATTTTTAAAGAGAAACAGTAAGTACTCATAAATAAAAATCGCTGGTAAAGTTAAGATACCTTAGGTTTTAAATTTTCCCCTGCAGGGATTCAAGAAACCCATGCCAGAAAGTATACGAATTGCTCGTTTTTTGACTTTTAAAAACCCTCTCTGATGCACTGCTCCCACCTCAAAACATCACTCCATAGCGAAGAGTTGAATATACATTTGCAAAATATACAATTTTTAAGTTTTGACATTACTCGTAAGGAGTATGAAGCTATGTTTATTTTATGGCATACCTCTGATATATGTTTTGTCCAATTTAGATTACATTAACATGGATTCCAAGGAATTTTGTATCTTCCTCTAGTGTGATGTTCCCGATTCCAAACTTAACTGACTCGGGAAGTGTCTGATTGTTTTGTTTTGTTGAAAAACAAATGTGATGGGTCTTTTCAGTGTTCAGTATTAATTTGTTCTCCCTAAACCATTTTTTAGCCTTGTTCATCAATAATTTTCATGAGATCTGCTGAGGAGATGCCGATGGTTAAGATATTTGGATCATCAGCAAAGTTGACAAGATAACACCTTTCAGCCATAACTGTAGATGCCAGGTCGTTAATATAAATAATGAACAGTAGTTGTTCCATAATCCTTCGCTGCGTGATGCCCATGGTTAAAAAGCCAACATCTGAAAAATACTAAACCCCATCAAATTCCATTACAACACTGTAACAAAATAGAAAAAAGAAAAAGGTTTCCTATTCAAAGAGTTAGAGTGGACAACAGCTCAGATGAAAAAAGACCAACTTGAAGGCAATGATCTGGCGCCATTTCTTCAACTTAAAGAAAATTATGAAAGGTGTCCTAGTTGGGAAGATATCGCGAATAAAGGACTTTGAGCTCAGTGGGACTAGCTATTGATTGAAGACTGGTTACCAAAGAGATCCTGGGAAGGTGCCGATGGTAGGGAAATCAAAACTCGGTTGGTAGTACCCAGAAACAAAGTTCTAGTGGTTTTAGAAGAAATTTACTATGGGAAGTTTGCTGCTTATTTAGGGGTTTATCAGAACTCTAGACATACTTCGAGAAAGATTTTACTGGGTTAATTATTGTCAAGACTTAAAATCATGGTGTAAACAATGCTCTAAATGTGCTAATAGCCAAGGTCCAAGCACAAGATCTAAAAAAAAATGAAGAAATATAATGTTGGGATACCTTTGCATGGATAGCTGGACCATTCTCAGAAACAGATAAAGGCAACAAATATATCTTGGTTGTTATTGACTCCTTCAGTAAATGGCCTGAGGTATTTATCATCTCTAACCAGGAGACGTCGACAATAATTTTGAATATAAGTTTGTAAAATTTTTTATAGTTGTCTTATTTTTCAAGCTAGATGTTTGGCAAGACAGTGGGTCGGTTAATACCAACGATTTATTCACGTGCGTCTAAGACGTTTCATTACGCACTATTTTAGCTCACTTTCTCCAGTATTTGGCATTTGATTTAGTAGTTTAATATTTACCATAATCTTTATATAAGTTTATATTTAAACTTTAGATTTTTTTTTAAATTCTCTATTAATATGTTTTAGACATAAATCTGAAATTTTACTATGTGTTTAAACATGTTTGTATTTGTTGAATGACAGACATGAAATTTTCTCTTTAAATAAATCCAACCTAAGAAATATATCTTAAATATAAACATGTTACAAGCTCATATTATTAGTTATTTAGGGTTTATGTTGTAAATATTATACGCACATAGTTTCCAATAAGTAAATAACATCAATACCTTTATAACTTTTACAATTTTTAGTTGAAACAAATATTGGTCAGCCAAGCACTGAACTTGAAACTATGGCTCCATTTAAAACAAGAAAAAATACTTCTAAAAAAACATCAACTAGCAGTACCACTAGAAAAACGGGGGGAAGTAAAAAGAAAAGGGAACAAATGGAACAACATGGTGAGTTTATTTTGATTGTTTTTAGGGGTTCTATTGTTAAATTTCCAAAAACTGAATTTTGAGAATACAATCTAGATAAATATAAACTGGGTTTTTGTATTTTTTGGTATATTTGATTCATATTCCGTTCTCTATATTTTTGGAAATTGTTCACCAATTAACGGTCCGCTATTATATGTTTTAGTCTATTTTTTTAGCCTAAGAATACAATTGTCACAATAAAATGAAGGTCACTAAGATAAAATTTATGATATTTAGCCGCCAACCGCACGCCGATGTTTCCCTACACATAGATCAACAAAACCTTGAGAGAGTTACCCAATTCAAATATTTGAGATGCTACATCGCAGAACAACTAGACCAAAATAAAGAGATTAAGTACAGAACTGAAACAGCTCGCAAAACTTTTCAGAGAATGATCTCATTTTTCTGTAACAACTTAAACCTAAAATTGCATCAAAGATTGATGAAATGTTACATTTGGTCTGTGTTGTTATGTGGAGCCGAGACTTAGATTCTGAAGGTTAATACAATCAACCGCCTAGAAGCGTTCGAGATGTGGTTGCATAGAAGAATGCTCCAAACAACCTGGAGAGCTATGCAGACCAAAGAAACAGTGTTAAACAGAGCAAGTGCCGTTCGTAAATTATTTAAAACTATGAAGATAAGAAAGATATCATACCTAGGGCATGTTCTTAGAGGAGACCAATACAAAATCCTTCAACTTATAATGAAAGGTAAAATCGAGGGCCGCAGATGAATTGGAAGGAAGCAGCTGTCATGGCTAAAGAACATCCGCGATTGGACCGGAATACGCTGTGCCGAACAACCAATTAGATTAGCTGAAAACCGCGAACAACTCGCTAATGTAATTGCTAACGTTATGGGCACCTGATATGGCACCCTAAGTCGTATAGACCCGTGTCACTGCAGAATATCATGCCAAAAATAGCAGAAAGACATATAACGACAGTAATTAATACGTTAAATCTAGATGAGTGTATGGCGAAAAATCAATTTGGATTTAAGCAGAAACATGCTTCCAGTTGCACTTAACGAAGTTAATAAAGAAATGTGTTATTCTGTTGGTTTTGGACATGGAGTGTGCGTTTGATACGTTCTGACATTATGGGCTGATGTATAAACTGTTTACTTAATACTCGTTTCTACTTTATCTAGTTGCTTTGATAGCGTCTTATCTCAAAAATCGCTGTTTTGGAGTAAGAGTCGAGAATAAATTAGCTCTGTTAAAAACAATGTCCGCCGGAGTTTCACGTTGGACATGCCTTCTTACCATGCAACTAAAACCACTATGTATGCTGATACAACACACTACTATAGTGTTGCATAAAACGTTCATAATACAAATATTTTATGCCATAATAAATACAAAGTTGGTATTACCAGTTGCTAATAAAAGGATTCTGTATAGGCAAATCATCCGATCGGTTATGTCATATGCTGCACCTGTTTTATGTTCGATGAATAACACACAATTCATACGATTGCAAAGAATGCAGAATAAATTCTCGCGATGTATACTACCTGCCACTAGGTACACGATATTTGTGAAAATGCACGACAGAACAGAAATGAAATACTTTGTCGTCAAAAATCTAAGTATAAAATTTTATAACCATACATTTAAAGCCCTCTCTTGACATATCAAGCAACTTACTTTTTATACTCGGTTATTGAGATCCCTGTATGTTCGATAGCCATTAGCATCGGACCAAACTTTTCCGGTAAGCCCGCCAATAACAAAGAACCAATCCATTCGTCGTTTATGCTGAAACCAGTTTTTCTTAACTTCTGAGATGTTTCCACTACTTGACTTACATAGATTTCCATGGAATCACAATTATCTAACCTTAATGAAATAAGCATTCTTAGTAATCCAATCTTTCTGGTAATGCCAGTGTCTTCATATAGCTTTTTAATTTCATTCCAAACTTCTTTGCACGTGCTAGCGTCTTTTACATGTACATACAACGAAGGGTCGATCGTTAAAATTAATTTACCTTTTGCGACTACGACACTATCCGTCTCGGAACCATCAATGCATTTCGATAAACCTTCTAGGACAAAAACGCTTTCTACGGCGAATGGACCAGTCATCGTAGTTTTCGCGCCCGACAAGCTTAGGTAAACTGCTTAGATAATTCATGACCATTTTCACTCGAAACTGAATAAAACTGAGGTAATTTTAATCAATCAACAACCAAACGAAGAAAACTCGCGGAATATCGCGTTCTCTGGGCCCATAACCTGTTAAAATGTAGGATTTTGGAAATTAAATAAAAAGACACGCTTACTCTCGAGTATCAGAAACATGACTATTTTATTAAAGCGGCATTGCCAACAGTACAATATAATTTACACTATTTTCACTTGGTTGCTCATAGAGGGCATTTATACATTAATAAAAGAAATATTTCGAACTCCTCATAACAATATGACTGACCTGAACTAACCTTTTTTGTTCCAGGATGCGTGGTTCCTGAAACAAGTCAAGAACGGGGCCGCGATGAAGTTTCAGAAACTTGTTTCGGTAAATAGCTTAAGACGTAGTTTGGAAAGTATATATATATATATATATATATATATATATATATATATATATATATATATATATATATATATATATATCTTGTCAGCGATTTAATCACACCATATTATATATACTACGAAATATTACTATTTTTTAAATAAAATTTTTATCTAAAATGTTTACGGTCTTTAAAAGAATACCAGTGATTTTTTTCTTTTGTCGTTACCATTAGGCATTGTTATTTTGTTGGTTTCTCCTACTAATAATATATAATTTCCCATTTTTTATTTTATGTAAAAAGTACAGTATAAACCACTACTCTAAATCAACTCCATCCTAAGAATTGTTTATGTAAAATAGATTCCCACCTTACAGCAACAACCTAACGCTCAATTTTCAATATGTATCTTCCTTTGATGTGGTCAGCTAAACTACGTAACTTAAGTTTCATAAACCGACCCGTCTTGGTAGCTATAACTAATCCGTATAAAAAAAAGTCTGACAACATTGTAACACTTTCTCGGAGTTTTTTAATCTACGAATTTCAAAGTATTATTATTTCGGCAAGTTTCGCCACGGAAAGATTAAACCAAATCAAATATCTCTTTATTCAATAAAAAATCTTGTGGTACTAATGAAAAACCCAAAACTTCGACGAATGGTGTCAAAGTTGAAATACAATAAATAAAATAAAGTAACATTCACATAACATTCCATTATCAAACATGACATTTAAAATTCATTTAAAAAAATTCACAAAACTCATTCTGCGTATATGGTTCAATATGAACCAGCAAATCAAAAATAGTGTTCTTAAAACGTTTGAAATCCTCATCCAACTTCACCTCGATTGGTAGAGTATTAAAAAATTTAATTGTTAAGAAACCAGGCTCTTTTGCTGCTACACTAAATCGATGCTGTGCGACATTATATCCTATATATCTAGTGGCAGTGCAGCGCTTTACTTCATGCTTCTTAAACTTGTCCTTGTTTTTAAAGAAAAACAGTAAGTACTCATAAATAAAGATCGCTGGTTAAGATACTTTAGGTTTTAAATTTTCCCCTGCAGGAATTCAAGAAACCCATGCCAGAAAGTATACGAATTGCTCTTTTTTTGACTTTTAAAAACCCTCTCTGATGCACTGCTCCCACCTCAAAACATCACTCCATAGTTCCATTTGCAAAATATACAAATTTTAAGTTTTGACATTACTCGTAAGGAGTATGAAGCTATGTTTATTTTATGGCATACCTCTGATGTATGTTTTGTCCAATTTAGATTGCATTAACATGGATTCCAAGGAATTTTGTATCTTCCTCTAGTGTGATGTTCCCGATTCCAAACTTAACTGACTCGGGAATTGTCTGATTGTTTTGTTTTGTTGAAAAACAAATGTGATGGGCCTTTTCAGTGTTCAGTATTAATTTGTTCTCCCTAAACCATTTTTTAGCCTTGGATACTATGTTCATCAATAATTTTCATGAGATCTGCTAATGAGATGCCGATGGTTAAGATATTTGGATCATTAGCAAAGTTAACAAGATAACACCTTTCAGCCATAACTGTAGATGCCAGGTCGTTAATATCAATAATGAACAGTAGTTGTTCCATAATCCTTCGCTGCGTGATGCCCATGGTTAAAAAGCCAACATCTGAAAAATACTAAACCCCATCAAATTCCATTACAACACTGTAACAAAATAGAAAAAAGAAAAGGGTTTCCTATTCAAAGAGTTAGAGTGGACAACAGCTCAGATGAAAAAAGACCAACTTGAAGGCAATGATCTGGCGCCATTTCTTCAACTTAAAGAAAATTATGAAAGGTGTCCTAGTTGAGAAGATATCGCGAATAAACGACTTTGAGCTCAGTGGGACTAGCTATTGATTGAAGACTGGTTACTAAAGAGATACTGGGAAGGTGCCGATGGTAGGGAAATCAAAACTCGGTTGGTAGTACCCAGAAACAAAGTTCTAGTGGTTTTGGAAGAAATTCACTATGGGAAGTTTGCTGCTTATTTAGGGGTTTATCCGAACTCTAGACATACTTCGAGAAAGATTTTACTGGGTTAATTATTGTCAAGACTTAAAATCATGGTGTAAACAATGCTCTAAATGTGCTACTAGCCAAGGTCAAAGCACAAAATCTAAAAAAAAAATGAAGAAGTATAATGTTGGGATACCTTTGCACGGATAGCTGGACCATTCTCAGAAACAGATAAAGGCAACAAATATATCTTGGTTGTTATTAACTCCTTCAGTAAATGGCCTGAGGTATTTATCATCTCTAACCAGGAGACGTCGACAATAATTTTGAATATAAGTTTGTAAAATTTTTTATAGTTGTCTTATTTTTCGAGCTAGACGTTTGGCAAGACAGTGGGTCGGTTAATACCAACGATTTATTCACGTGCGTCTAAGACGTTTCATTACGCACTATTTTAGCTCACTTTCTCCAGTATTTGGCATTTGATTTAGTAGTTTAATATTTATCACAATCTTTATATAAGTTTATATTTAAACTTTAGATTTTTTTATTAAATTCTCTATTAATATGTTTTAGACAAATCTGAAATTTTACTATGTGTTTAAACATGTTTGTATTTGTTGAATGACAGACATGAAATTTTCTCTTTAAATAAATACAACCTAAGAAATATATCTTAAATATAAACATGTTACAAGCTCATATTATTAGTTATTTATGGTTTATGTTGTAAATATTATACGCACATAGTTTCCAATAAGTAAATAACATCAATACCTTTATAACTTTTACAATTTTTAGTTGAAACAAATATTGGTCAGCCAAGCACTGAACTTGAAACTATGGCTCCATTTAAAACAAGAAAAAATACTTCTAAAAAAACATCAACTAGCAGTACCACTAGAAAAACGGGGGGAAGTAAAAAGAAAAGGGAACAAATGGAACAACATGGTGAGTTTATTTTGATGGTTTTTAGGGGTTATATTGTTAAATTTCCAAAAATTGAATTTTGAGAATACGATCTAGATAAATATAAACTGGGTTTTTGTATTTTTTGGTATATTTGATTCATATTCCGTTCTCTATATTTTTGGAAATTGTTCACCAATTAACGGTCCGCTAGTATATGTTTTAGTCTATTTTTTTAGCCTAAGAATATAATTGTCATAATAAAATGAAGGTCACTAAGATAAAATTTATGATATTTAGCCGCCAACCGCACGCCGATGTTTCCCTACACGTAGATCAACAAAACCTTGAGAGAGTTACCCAATTCAAATATTTGAGATGCTACATCGCAGAACAACTAGACCAAAATAAAGAGATTAAGTACAGAACTGAAACAGCTCGCAAAACTTTTCTGAGAATGATCTCATTTTTCTGTAACAACTTAAACCTAAAATTGCATCAAAGATTGATGAAATGTTACATTTGGTCTGTGTTGTTATGTGGAGCCGAGACTTAGATTCTGAAGGTTAATACAATCAACCGCCTAGAACGTTCGAGATGTGGTTGCATAGAAGAATGCTCCAAACAACCTGGAGAGCTATGCAGACCAATGAAACAGTGTTAAACAGAGCAAGTGCCGTTCGTAAATTATTTAAAACTATGAAGATAAGAAAGATATCATACCTAGGGCATGTTCTTAGAGGAGACCGATACAAAATCCTTCAACTTATAATGAAAGGTAAAATCGAGGGCCGCAGATGAATTGGAAGGAAGCAGATGTCATGGCTAAAGAACATCCGCGATTGGACCGGAATACGCAGTGCCGAACAACCAATTAGATTAGCTGAAAACCGCGAACAACTCGCCAATGTAATTGCTAACGTTATGGGAACCTGATATGGCACCGTAAGAAGAAGAAGATAAGTTACAGTTGAATCATATTATAACCAAACAAAAACCCTAAGTCATATAGGCCCGTGCCACTGCTGAATATCATGCCAAAAATAGCAGAAAGACTTATAACGACAGTAATTAATACGTTAAATCTAGATGAGTGTATGGCGAAAAATCATTTTGGATTTAAGCAGAAACATGCTTCCAGATGCACTTAACGAAGTTAATAAAGAAATGTGTTATTCTGTTGGTTTTGACCATGGAGTGTGCGTTTGATACGGTCTGACATGATGGGCTGATGTATAAACTGTTAACTTAATACTCGTTTCTACTTTATCTAGTTGCTTTGATAGCGTCTTATCTCAAAAATCGCTGTTTTAGAGTAAGAGTCGAGAATAAATTAGCTCTGCTAAAAACAATGTCCGCCGAAGTTTCACGTTGGACATGTCTACTTACCATGCAACTAAAACCACTATGTATGCTGATACAACACACTACTATAGTGTTGCATAAAACGTTCATAATACAATTATTTTATGCCATAATAAATACGAAGTTGGTATTACCAGTTGCTAATAAAAGGATTCTATATAGGCAAATCATCCGATCGGTTATGCCATATGCTGCACGTGTTTTATGTTCGATGAATAACACGCAATTCATACGATTGCAAAGAATACAGAATAAATTCTGACGATGTATACTGCCTGCCACTAGGTACACGATATTTGCGAAAATGCACGACAGAACAGAAATGAAATACTTTATGTCGTCAAAAATCTAAGTATAAAATTTTATAACCATACAATTAAAGCCCTCTGTTGACATATCAAGCAACTTACTTTTTATAATCGGTTATTGAGATCCCTGTATGTTCGATAGCCATTAGCATCGGACCAAACTTTTCCGGTAAGCCCGCCAATAACAAAGAACCAATCCATTCGTCGTTTATGCTGAAACCAGTTTTTCTTAACTTCTGAGCTGTTTCCACTACTTGACTTACATAGATTTACATGGAATCACAATTATCGAACCTTAATGAAATAAGCATTCTTAGTAATCCAATCTTTCTGGTAATGCCAGTGTCTTCATAAAGCTTTTTAATTTTATCCCAAACTTCTTTGCACGTGCTAGCGTCTTTTACATGTACATCCAACGAAGGGTCGATCCTTAAAATTAATTTAGCTTTTGCGACTACGACACTATCCGTCTCAGAACCATCAGTGCATTTCGATAAACCTTCTAGAACAAAAACGTTTTCTACGGCGAATGGACCAGTCATCGTAGTTTTCGCGCCCGACAAGCTTGGGTAAACTGCTTAGGTATTTCACGACCATTTTCACTCGAAACTGAATAAAACTGCGGTAATTTTAATCAATCAACAACCAAACGAAGAAAACTCGCGGAATATCGCGTTCTCTGGGCCCATAACCTGTTAAAATGTAGGATTTTGAAAATTAATTAAAAGACACGCTTACTCTCGAGTATCAGAAACATGACTACTTTATTAAATCGGCATTGTCAACAGTACAATATAATTTACACTATTTTCACTTGGTTGCTCATAGAGGGCGTTCATACATTAATAAAAGAAATATTTCGAACTCCTCATAACAATATGACTAACCTGAACTAACCTTTTTTGTTCCAGGATGCGTGGTTCCTGAAACAAGTCAAGAACGGGGCCGCGATGAAGTTCCAGAAACTTGTTTCGGTAAATAGCTTAAGACGTAGTTTGGAAAGTATGCTTTATATATCTTGTCAGCGATTTAATCACACCATATTATATACACTACGAAATATTACTTTTTTTTTAAACAAAATTTTTATCTAAAATGTTTACGGTCTTTAAAAGAATACCAGTGATTTTTTTCTTTTGTCGTTACCATTAGGCATTGTTATTTTGTTGGTTTCTCCTACTAATAATATATAATTTCCCATTTTTTATTTTAAGTAAAAAGTACAGTATAAACCACTACTCTAAATCAACTCCATCCTAAGAATTGTTTATGTAAAATAGATTCCCACCTTGCAGCAACAACCTAACGCTCAATTTTCAATATGTATCTTCCTTTGATGTGGTCAGCTAAACTACGTAACTTAAGTTTCATAAACCGACCCGTCTTGGTAGCTATAACTAATCTGTATAAAAAAAAAGTCTGACAACATTGTAACACTTTCTCGGAGTTTTTTGATCTACGAATTTCAAAGTATTATTATTTCGGCAAGTTTCGCCACGGAAAGATTAAACCAAATCAAATATCTCTTTATTCAATAAAAAATCTTGTGGTACTAATGAAAAACCCAAAACATCGACGAATGGTGTCAAAGTTGAAATAAAATAAAATAGCCAAGTTATACAATAAAATAGCAAAGTTAAAAACACTAAATCCAAACATTTAAGTAAATATAAAAATAAAGTAACATTCACATAACATTCCATTATCAAACATGACATTTAAAATTCATTTAAAAAAATTCACAAAACTCATTCTGCGTATACGGTTCAATATGAACCAACAAATCAAAAATAGTGTTCTTAAAACGTTTGAAATCCTCATCCAACTTCACCTCGATTGGTAGAGTATTAAAAAATTTAATTGTTAAGAAACCAGGCTCTTTTGCTGCTACACTAAATCGATGCTGTGCGACATTATATCCTATATATCTAGTGGCAGTGCAGCGTTTTACTTCATGCTTCTTAAACTTGTCCTTGTTTTTAAAGAGAAACAGTAAGTACTCATAAATAAAAATCGCTGGTAAAGTTAAGATACTTTAGGTTTTAAATTTTCCCCTGCAGGGATTCAAGAAACCCATGCCAGAAAGTATACGAATTGCTCTTTTTTTGACTTTTAAAAACCCTCTCTGATGCACTGCTCCCACCTCAAAACATCACTCCATAGCGAAGAGTTGAATATACATTTGCAAAATATACAATTTTTAAGTTTTGACATTACTCGTAAGGAGTATGAAGCTATGTTTATTTTATGGCATACCTCTGATATATGTTTTGTCCAATTTAGATTACATTAACATGGATTCCAAGGAATTTTGTATCTTCCTCTAGTGTGATGTTCCCGATTCCAAACTTAACTGACTCGGGAAGTGTCTGATTGGTTTGTTTTGTTGAAAAACAAATGTGATGGGTCTTTTCAGTGTTCAGTATTAATTTGTTCTCCCTAAACCATTTTTTAGCCTTGATAATATGTTCATCAATAATTTTCATTAGATCTGCTAATGAGATGCCGATGGTTAAGATATTTGGATCATCAGCAAAGTTGACAAGATAACACCTTTCAGCCATAACTATAGATGCCAGGTCGTTAATATAAAAAATGAACAGTAGTTGTTCCATAACCCTTCGCTGCCTGATGCCCATGGTTAAAAAGCCAACATCTGAAAAATACTAAACCCCATCAAATTCCACTACAACTTTATGACTTCTGTTTTCTAGATATGAAGGAACCTAATCAAGAGCAGGCCACCTTAGAACATACCTCTGAAGTTTCTGAAGCATAATCTTATAGTTTAAACTGTCAAATGATTTTGACCAGTCCAAAAATGTCCCCAACGATAAATGCTTTCTATAATTTTCTCAATGAAATCATATACAACAGTGCTCACAGATCTGCCTTTTAAGTAACCATGTTTTGTTGGGCTTAGTAAGTTTTTTGAATTAAAAAATTTGAGCAGTCTGGAACATAGCAATTTCAAAAATTTTTGAGAAGGGTGGTAATAGGCCTATAGGTCTATAATTATGGAAATCAGTACAACCCCCTTTCTTAAATAGGGGTTTAATCAACGCTATTTTTAAATTGGGAAAATGCCACGCTTAAAAGGATTATTGAATATATAGCTCAAGGGTTCGACTAAATGATTGGCACATTTTTTTTATCAATATACTTGAAATCTCATCATACCTACAGCTTTTTTTTTTGTTTCTTAAAGATTTTATAATTTAAAAAATTTCTTGTGTTGTTGTATGTGAGAGAAATATAGAATTTAAATTATTTTCAATATTACAGGATCTACTTTCTTGAGGCAAGTCGGCAACCAATTCTGGGACACTTTCAAGGACAAATTTGTTAAAATTATTCGAGATGATTTGAGGATCTCCAATCTGACAATGTTTTTGTTTTGAGCATTTACCTGTTATTTCTCCCACTATCTGCCAAATGCATTTAAACTTATTGTCATTTTGACTGATTCTTTCAAAGCATTGATCCTTTCTATCTGAAGCCAACATTTTGTTATATGTTTGTTTGATATCTCTATATATTTCTTTGTATCTAGGATCTTTTTCACACATGACAAGTAGAGCATATGGTTGACGTTTGAATTCTAAAGTGTTTGGATTTTTTGTTTTCTGCCTGTTTCTCTTTACATCATTGTTAATTATTTTAAACGGAAAGCAGTGGTTAAAAGACCAAAGTTTACATTTAAAAGTTGTAACGATTATATTTTTAAAGTTTACATCCTTACGTTATAATTCGTATTTTAAAGTTATCATATAATATCTTAATATTAATTTTTAGGTAGAGGCAGACCCAAAAGAATTATAAGATGTTTAACCGATATTATTATAGATGATTTGATAAAAGCTGGTAAGTTATTTTACGATTTACTTTAAAATGTATCAGAAGTGTGTACAATTTATGCCTTTCTCTTTTATGTGCATTTTTAGATAAAGAGAAACTTCCAAAAAAAAGAAAAATAAATGATTGCAGTCAAAATAGAGAACTATCGAAAGGAGACGAAATTCCGAAAAAGAAATTGAAATCAACAAAAGGAAAATGTAAACCTCTACCTTCAGGCACAAGGGCTATAACTAAAAAAGGAAACAAACCTGTTGAGAATTTACAAGATAAAATGGAGAATGTCCAAAACAAAATATGTATAGTTCCAGAAATCTCTTTCGGTAAATAGCTTAAGACCTAGTTTGGAAAGTATGTTTTTATACATCTTGTTAGCGATTTAATCATACCATTTTATATATAATACGAAATATATATCGCTATAACATTTATTTAAGATATCCACAGATTGTACGGTAAATTCAAATTTTGACTTTAATATAAAGGTTTATTAAAAAATGGAGACTTCAAAGATAATTAATCTTGTAAGAGACCAAGAGACTTTTGCATATAAAGTTAATTAACGAAATAGATATTTACAATAAAAATAATAGTATAGAGTAGTTCCTACAATAATGATTCTATCAAAGTATAGATAACGTTTCGTACTTGATTTTTTTTTGTAATCTATTTTTATTTTTGGCTTTTTAGTTACGTTTCATGTTATATAAGCTCAGTAAGTTTTTAGATATGATGCTATTGCAGAGGTGTTTGGTTTTTTTTGATAAATTTTTGTAGGTAAAATTAGGTTAAAGTTAGTAATTGTATATGTTTAAATTCGTCTTTTTGATACTTTACTCAAAAATTTTTGGAAATTTTAAGTTTGTTCTATTTTGGGATTTTCTGAATTCTTTATAGCCGGCGACATTCACGGTATCGAAATGAGCTTAGCACTTGTCAAAATTGATTAGGTCTTTCAAGTTCTACGAAGGAATAAAGAATAATGTATATACATAACAGTGGAAAACATTACTCTCCTTTTAGGCTTCACTACAATCTGGAAAAAATACTAAAAGCAAAAGTTTAATATGTTGTATTTTAGATTTCTCTACCAATTAGTAAGATCGTTGAGGATGTAACAACCATTCATCCTAAATAATTTTATATTAAAATCATGTGTCAGAATTTTATCGTGGGTTACTGCAAACAGATTGTTTTGGTAGCGTACGCCGTTTGGCCCACGATTTATTGCTGTTCTATATTATTTAGTAGCTATCATATAAACTTAAGACAAGATAAAATAACCTGTGACAAAGGCACTTTCGTAGTTTGGTCGACTTTTTTGGGCTTTTGCAGATGTTGTACTAAATAACCACAGATTTTTAGAGCCTACCGATACTACAAACACAGCTGCAGGTTTCAGGAAAAATTACCTTCGAGCGGACCGGGTCAGGATTCTTCTGGTACTTCTTGGTACACAAGTACATACCCGTGTGATTACTCGCAAGATGGTTTTTGTGTGTGTTTCTCGAAACACTTAAATCTATTTAACAAGGGGAAGAAATCAAACAGTATTTACATTGGAGAAACTTAAAAGATAATATGGTGATACTGTTACAAGTACTGAAATTATAACCTCTTATTGACTGTTAATAAAATAAAACCAATTTCGGTCAGATAGCGTTTGATAAGACCGAGCAAAAAAATAATTGAAATACGAGAGGGAGCCATCCCTAATGGAGAATAAAATGAATTTCCCTTTTACTTTAATGTAGTCAGAATGATAAAAGAAAATGCAAAATTAACAGAAAAGACAGCAAAGAAGAACTCTGGTTAAACACTGTAGCAGGCCAAACTGACTTAGACAAATTCTAAATCATAACTGCTTTTAATTACTTTTTGAAAACAAAACCTAACTTTACAACCCTCGGAACCCCCCCCCCCCCTCATTCATTCGTATTAGTACCACTGCGCGATCTCTCCACCAATAGAGCGGCATTTGGTGACATATCGACGCTCCCACGACAGAGAAGTTCCGTCCCCGAAAGTTTTCATGTTTTTGTCCGTAGAAGGCGTGGCGTGTATTGAACATTTAATACTCGATTTGGCCGGAATAGCTTATACTTAATAATTTTTATACAAACGTTTGATCAAACTATTCTACGCCTTCCCATAAAATAAAAGTTTTCGTATTAGACCATCAAAAAAATCCTACTCGCTCTTTTATTAATTTCTCATATTTTACTTCTTCCTCTTCTTGGCCGAGTAGGTAAAAAATGACCAAAGACTAAATCTTTGCCATATAAGCAAATAATTATATTGCATTGTAGCAATTTTATTTACATATTCTTTTGTTTCCTTAAGATGAGAAAATTTGCTCAGTATACAAAGAAAGCTGCCTTGGTGATTCCGACCACATGTTGGTTATAAATAAATATAGTTTCTTTAACATATTTATTTTACAATATTAACGTGGGTGCGTCCGTTTTAGTACTATGTCTCCACAAATTGTGCGACCTTTTATATTTTTTTATAAAAACAGATAACACCAAAAATAATGAAACAGAGTCTAGGCTTAAGCTTGATAGCTGATTAATTTTTGTTTATTTATTTAATTTAGACAAAGCCCAACAACAATAATAATTTATAGGGCCGTATGAAAACAGCAACATCAAATAAGCATAACACGATGGCGACATTGGTGTTAGCGCTGAATAGATAAAAACAATTGCTAAATCTACTGGATATTCTCGGTACTATAAAGATTTCTATATGCATAACGATTTTTGTGTAGAATCATGAGATATACACCGCTATGGTCCGAATCCATATACAGAGTGGTCCAAAAGAATTTCTGCGTTTAGTGGAATATAATTTAAGTTAATCAATATATAATATCTATAAGTCGTGCCGCCGCCAACCAGGGCTTGGTGTAGTGTTGTGCATGGAATTCAAGCACTGTAGCAAAATAGAAAAAAGAAAAGGGTTTCCTATTCAAAGATTTAGAGTGGACAACAGCTCAGATGAGAAAAGACCAACTTAAAGGCAATGATCTAGCGCCATTTCTTCAACTTAAAGAAAATTTAGAAAGGTGTCCTAGTTGGGAAGATATCGCGAATAAAGGACTTTGAGCTCAGTGGGACTAGCTATTGATTGAAGATTGGTTATCAAAGAGATCCTGGGAAGGTGCCGATGGCAGGGAAATCAAAACTCGGTTGGTAGTACCCACAAACAAAGTTCTAGTGGTTTTAGAAGAAATTCACTATGGGAAGTTTGCTGCTTATTTAGGGGTTTATCTGAACTCTAGACATACTTCGAGAAAGATTTTACTGGGTTAATTATTGTCAAGACTTAAAATCATGGTGTAAACAATGCTCTAAATGTGCTACTAGCCAAGGTCCAAGCACAAGATCTAAAAAAAAATGAAGAAGTATAATGTTGGGATACCATTGCACGGATAGCTGGACCATTCTCAGAAACAGATAAAGGCAACAAATATATCTTGGTTGTTATTGACTCCTTCAGTAAATGGCCTGAGGTATTTATCATCTCTAACTAGGAGACGTCGACAATAATTTTGAATATTAGTTTGTAAAATTTTTTATAGTTGTCTTATTTTTCGAGTTAGACGTTTAGCAAGACAGTGGGTCGGTCAGTATCAACGATTTATTCACGTGCTTCTAAGACGTTTGATTACGCACTATTTTAGCTCACTTTCTCCAGTATTTGGCATTTGATTTAGTAGTTTAATATTTACCACAATCTTTATATAAGTTTATATTTAAACTTTAGATTTTTTTATTAAATTCTCTATTAATATGTTTTAGACATAAATCTGAAATTTTATTATGTGTTTAAACATGTTTGTATTTGTTGAATGACATACATGAAAGTTTCTCTTTAAATAAGTACAACCTAAGAAATATATCTTAAATATAAACATGTTACAAGCTCATATTATTAGTTATTTAGGGTTTATGTTGTAAATATTATACGCACATAGTTTCCTGTAAGTAAATAACATCAATACCTTTATAACTTTTACAATTTTTAGTTGAAACAAATATTGGTCAGCCAAGCACTGGACTTGAAACTATGGCTCCATTTAAAACAAGAAAAAATACTTCTAAGAAAACATCAACTAGCAGTACCACTAAGAAAACGAGGGGAAGTAAAAAGACAAATGAACAAATAAGACAACATGGTGAGTTTATTTCGATGGTTTTAGGGGTTATCTTGTTAAATTTCCAAAAACTGAATTTTGAGAATACAATCTAGATAAATATAAACTGGGTTCTTGTATATTTTCGGTATATTTGTTTCATATTCCGTTCTCTATATTTTTGGAAATTGTTCACTAATTAACGGTCCACTATTATATGTTTTAGTCTATTTTTTTAGCCTAAGAATATAATTGTCGCAATAAAATGAATGTCACTAAGATAAAATTTATGATATTTAGCCGCCAACCGCACGCCGATGTTTCCCTACAGATAGATCAACAAAACCTTGAGAGAGTTACCTAATTCAAATATTTGAGATGCTACTTCGCAGAACAACTAGACCAAAATAAAGAGATTAAGTACAGAACAGAAACAGCTCTCAAAACTTTTCTGAGAATGATCTCATTCTTCTGTATCAACTTAAACCTAAAATCGCATCAAAGAATGATCAAATGTTACATTTGGTCTGTGTTGTTATATGGAGCCGAGATTTAGATTCTGAAGGTTAATACAATCAACCGCCTAGAAGCGTTCGAGATGTGGTTGCATAGAAGAATGCTCCAAATAACCTGGAGAGCTATGCAGACCAATGAAACAGTGTTAAACAGAGCAAGTGCCGTTGGTAAATTATTTAAAACTATGAAGATAAGAAAGATATCATACCTAGGGCATGTTCTTAGAGGAGACCGATACAAAATCCTTCAGCTGATAATGAAAGGTAAAATCGAGGGCCGCAGAGGAATTGGAAGGAAACAGATGTCATGGCTAAAGAACATCCGCGATTGGACCGGAATACGCAGTGCCGAACAACCAATTAGATTAGCTGAAAACCGCGAACAACTCGCCAATGTAATTGCTAACGTTATGGGAACCTGATATGGCACCGTAAGAAGAAGAAGATAAGTTACAGTTGAATCATATTATAACCAAACAAAAACCTTAAGTCATATAGGCCCGTGCCACTGCTGAATATCATGCCAAAAATAGCAGAAAGACATATAACGACAGTAATTAATACGTTAAATCTAGATGAGTGTATGGCGAAAAATCAATTTGGATTTAAGCAGAAACATGCTTCCAGATGCACTTAACGAAGTTAATAAAGAAATGTGTTATTCTGTTGGTTTTGACCATGGAGTGTGCGTTTGATACGGTCTGACATGATGGGCTGATGTATAAACTGTTAACTTAATACTCGTTTCTACTTTATCTAGTTGCTTTGATAGCGTCTTATCTCAAAAATCGCTGTTTTAGAGTAAGAGTTGAGAATAAATTAGCTCTGCTAAAAACAATGTCCGCCGAAGTTTCACGTTGGACATGCCTACTTACCATGCAACTAAAACCACTATGTATGCTGATACAACACACTACCATAGTGTTGCATAAAACGTTCATAATACAATTATTTTATGCCATAATAAATACGAAGTTGGTATTACCAGTTGCTAATAAAAGGATTCTATATAGGCAAATCATCCGATCTAAGTATAAAATTTTATAACCATACAATTAAAGCCCTCTGTTGACATATCAAGCAACTTGCTTTTTATACTCGGTTATTGAGATCCCTGCATGTTCGATAGCCATTAGCATCGGACCAAACTTTTCCGGTAAGCCCGCCAATAACAAAGAACCAATCCATTCGTCGTTTATGCTGAAACGAGTTTTTCTTAACTTCTGAGCTGTTTCCACTACTTGACTTGCAATGCCAGTGTCTTCATAAAGCTTTTCAATTTTATCCCAAACTTCTTTGCACGTGCTAGCGTCTTTTACATGTACATACAACGAAGGGTCGATCGTTAAAATTAATTTAGCTTTTGCGACTACGACACTATCCGTCTCGGAACCATCAATGCATTTCGATAGACCTTCTAGGACAAAAACGTTTTTTACGGCGAATGGACCACTCATCGTAGTTTTCGCGCCCGACAAGCTTGGGTAAACTGCTTAGGTAATTCACGACCATTTTCACTCGAAACTGAATAAAACTGCGGCAATTTTAATCAATCAACAACCAAACGAAGAAAACTCGCGGAATATCGCGTTCTTTGGGCCCATAACCTGTTAAAATGTAGGATTTTGAAAATTAATTAAAAGACACGCTTATTCTCGAGTATCAGAAACATGACTACTTTATTAAAGCGGCATTGCCAACGGTACAATATAATTTACACAATTTTCACTTGGTTGCTCATAGAGGGCGTTAATACATTAATAAAAGAAATATTTCGAACTCCTCATAACAATATGACTAACCTGAACTAACCTTTTTTGTTTCAGGATGCGTGGTTCCTGAAACAAGTCAAGAACGGGGCCGCGATGAAGTTCCAGAAACTTGTTTCGGTAAATAGCTTAAGACGTAGTTTGGAAAGTATGCTTTATATATCTTGTCAGCGATTTAATCACACCATATTATATACACTACGAAATATTACTATTTTTTTAAATAAAATTTTTATCTAAAATGTTTACGGCCTTTAAAAGAATACCAGTGATTTTTTTCTTTTGTCGTTACCATTAGGCATTGTTATTTTGTTGGTTTCTCCTACTAATGATATATAATTTCCCATTTTTTATTTTATGTAAAAAGTACAGTATAAACCACTACTCTAAATCAACTCCATCCTAAGAATTGTTTATGTAAAATAGATTCCCACCTTACAGCAACAACATAACGCTCAATTTTCAATATGTATCTTCCTTTGATGTGGTCAGCTAAACTACGTAACTTAAGTTTCATAAACCGACCCGTCTTGGTAGCTATAACTAATCCGTATAAAAAAAAAAGTCTGACAACATGGTAACACTTTCTCGGAGTTTTTTAATCTACGAATTTCAAAGTATTATTATTTCGGCAAGTTTCGCCACGGAAAGATTAAATCAAATCAAATATCTCTTTATTCAATAAAAAATCTTGTGGTACTAATGAAAAACCCAAAACTTCGACGAATGGTGTCAAAGTTGAAATAAAATAAAATAGCCAAGTTATACAATAAAATAGCAAAGTTAAGAACACTAAATCCAAACATTTATGTAAATATAAAAATAAAGTAACATTCACATAACGTTCCATTATCAAACATGACTTTTAAAATTCATTTAAAAAAATTCACAAAACTCATTCTGCGTATACGGTTCAATATGAACCAACAAATCAAAAATAATTTTCTTAAAGCTTTTGAAATCCTCATCCAACTTCACCTCGATTGGTAGAGCATAAAAAAATTTAATTGTCAAGAAACCAGGCTCTTTTGCTGCCACACTAAATCGATGCTGTGCGACATTACATGCTATATATCTAGTGGCAGTGCAGTGTTTAACTTTATGCTTCTTAAACTTCCCTTGTTTTTAAAGAGAAACAGTAAGAACTCATAAATAAAAATTGCTGGTAAAGTTAAGATACTTAAGATTTTAAATTTTCCCCTGCAGGGATCCAAGAAACCCATGCCAGAGAGTATACGAATTGCTCTTTTTTTGACTTTTAAAAACCCTCTCTGATGCACTGCTCCCACCTCAAAACATCACTCCATAGCGAAGAGTTGAATATACATTTGCAAAATATACAATTTTTAGGTTTTGACATTACTCGTAAGGAGTATGAAGCTATGTTTATTTTATGGCATACCTCTGATATATGTTTTGTCTAATTTAGATTACATTAACATGGATTCCAAGGAATTTTGTATCTTCCTCTAGTGTGATGTTCCCGGATCCAAACTTAACTGACTCGGGAAGTGTCTGATTGTTTTGTTTTGTTGAAAAACAAATGTGATGGGCCTTTTCAGTGTTCAGTATTAATTTGTTCTCCCTAAACCATTTTTTTAGCCTTGTTCATCAATAATTTTCATGAGATCTGCTGAGGAGATGCCGATGGTTAAGATATTTGGATCATCAGCAAAGTTGACAAGATAACACCTTTCAGCCATAACTGTAGATGCCAGGCCGTTAATATAAAAAATGAACAGTAGTTGTTCCATAATCCTTCGCTGCGTGATGCCCATGGTTAAAAAGCCAACATCTGAAAAATACTAAACCCCATCAAATTCCACTACAACTTTTTGACTTCTATTTTCTCGATATGAAGGAACCTAATCAAGAGCAGGCCCCCTTACGACATACCTCTCAAGTTTCTGAAGCATAATCTTATAGTTTAAACTGTCAAATGATTTTGACAAGTCCAAAAATGTCCCCAAGGATAAATGCTTGTTCTCAAAACTTTCTATAATTTTCTCAATGAAATCATATACAGCTGTGCTCACAGATCTGCCTTTTTTAAGTAACCATGTTGTGTTGGGCTTAGTAAGTTTTTTGAACTAAAAAAATTGAGTAGTCTGGAACATATAGCAATTTCAAAACTTTTTGAGAAGTGTGGTAATAGGCTTACGGGTCTATAATTATAGAAATCAGTACTGTCCCCTTCTTAAATAAGGGTTTAGCCAATGCCATTTTTAAATTGGGGAAATGCCACGCCTAAAAGAATTATTGATTATATAGCTCAAGGGTTCGACTAAATGATTGACACATTTTTTTTATCAATATTCTTGAAATCTCATCATACCCACAGCTTTTTTTGTTTTTTAAGGATTTTATAATTTTAAAAATTTCTTGTGTTGTATTTGAGAGAACTACTTTCTTGATACAAGTCGGCAACCAATTTTAGGGCAATTTCAAAGACAAATTTGTTATAATTATTTGAGATGATTTGAGGATCTCCAATCTGACAATGTTTTTGTTTTGAGCATTTACCTGTTATTTCTCCCACTATCTGCTAAATGCATTTAAACTTATTGTCATTTTGACTGATTCTTTCAAAACATTGATCCTTTCTGTCTGAAGCCAGCATTTTGTTATATGTTTGTTTGATATCTTTATATATTTCTTTGTATCTAGGGTCTTTTTCACACATGACAAGTAGAGCATACAGTTGACGTTTGAATTTTAAAGTGTTTGGATTTTTTGTTTTCTGCCTGTTTCTCTTTACTTTATTGTTAATTATTTTAAACGGAAAGCAGTGGTTAAAAGACCTAAGTTTACATTTAAAAGTTGTAACGATTATATTTTTTAAAGTTTACATTCTTACGTTATAATTCGTATTTTAAAGTTGTTATCATATGATATCTAAATATTAATTTTTAGGTGGAGGTAGACCCAAAAGAACTATAAGACCCTTTAGATGTTTCACCGATATTATTATAGATGATTTGATAAAAGCTGGTAAGTTATTTTACGATTTACTGTAAAATGTATCAAAAGTGTGTATAATTTATGCCTTTCTCTTTTATGTGCATTTTTAGATAAAAATAAACTTCCAAAAAAAAGAACAATAAATGATTGCAGTCAAAATAAAGAACTATCGGAAGGAGACGAAATTCCTAAAAAGAAAGCAAAGTCAACAAAAGGAAAATGTAAACCTCTACCTTCAGGCACAAAGGCTATAACTAAAAAAGGAAACAAACCTGTTGAAAATTTACAAGATAAAATGGAGAATGTCCACAACAAAATATGTATAGTTCCAGAAATCTCTTTCGGTAAATAGCTTAAGACCTAGTTGGGAAAGTATGTTTTTATACATCTTGTCAGCGATTTAATCATACCATTTTATATATAATACGAAATATATATCGCTATAACATTTAATTAAGATATCCACAGATTGTACGGTAAATTCAAATTTTGACTTTAATATAGAGGTTTATTAAAAATGGAGACTTCAAAGATAATTAATCTTGTAAGAGACTAAGAGACTTTTGCAAATAAAGTTAATTCACGAAATAGATATTTACAATAAAAATAATAGTATAGAGTAGTTACTACAGTAATGATTCTATCAAAGTATACATAACGTTACATACTTGTTTTTTTATAATTGATTTTTATTTTTGGCTTTTTAGTTACGTTTCATGTCATATAAGCTCAGTAAGTTTTTAGATATGATGCTATTGCAGAGGTATTTGGTTTTTTGATAAATTTTTGTAAGTAAAATTAGGTTAAAGTTAGTAATTGTATATGTTTAAATTCGTCTTTTTGATACTTTACTCAAAAATTTTTGGAAATTTTAAGTTTGTTCTATTTTGGGATTTTCTAAATTCTTTATAGCCCGCGACATTCACAGTATCGAAATGAGCTTAGCAATGTTTCACTTGTCAAAATTGATCAGGCCTTTCAAGTTCTACGAATTAATAAAGAATAATGTATATACGTAACGATGGAAAACATTACTCTCCTTTTAGGCTTCACCACAATCTGGTAAAAATACTAAAAGCATAAGTTTAATATGTTGTATTTTAGATTTCTCTAAGAATAAGTAAGATCGTTGATAATGTAACAACCATTCATCCTAAATAATTTTATATTAAAATCATGTGTCATAATTTTATCGTGGGTTACTGCAAACAGATTATTTTGGTAGCGTACGCCGTTTGGCCCACGATTTACTGCTGTTCTATATTATTTAGTAGCTATTATATAAACTTAAGACAAAATAAAATAACCTGTGACAAAGGCACTTTCGTAGTGTGGTCGATTTTTTTGGGCTTTTGCAGATGTTGTACTAAATAACCACAGATTTTTAGAGCTTACCAATACTACAAACACAGCTGCAGGTTTCAGGAAAAATTACCTTCGAGCGGACCGGGTCAGGATTCTTCTGGTACTTCTTGGTACACAAGTACATACCCGTGTGATTACTCGCAAGATGGTTTTTGTGTGTGTTTCTCGAAACACTTAAATCTATCTAACAAGGGGAAGAAATCAAACAGTATTTACATTGGAGAAACTTAAAATATAATATGGTGATACTGTTACAAGTACTGAAATTATAACCTCTTATTGACTGTTAATAAAATAAAACCAATTTCGGTCAGATAGCGTTTAAATTGCTTTTGATAAGACCGAGCAAAAAAATAATTGAAATACGAGAGGACAGCCATTTAAATTGTTTAAAAAGAAAAAAATAGAGGGCGCCATCCCTAATGGAGAATAAAATGAATTTCCCAAACGCCAAACTGACTTAGACAAATTCTAAATCATAACTACTTTTAATTACTTTTTGAAGACAAAACCTAACTTTACAACCCTCAGAACTCCCCCCCCCCCATTCATTCGTGTTAGTACCACTGCGCGATCTCTCTACCAATAGAGCGGTATTTGGTGACATATCGTCGCTCCCACGACAGAGTAGTTCCGTCCCCGAAAGTTTTCATGTTTTTGTCCGTAGAAGGCGTGGCGTGTATTGAACATTTAATACTCGATTTGGCCGGAGTATCTTATACTTAATAATTTTTATACAAAAATTTGATCAAACTATTCTACGCCTTCCCATAAAATAAAAGTTTTCGTATTAGACCATCAAAAAAACCCTACTCGCTCTTTTCCCAGATAGCACAAGATTTCCATTGGATATCCAGAATAGGTACATATAATGTCCTGTATGTCCATGGACCGTTTATGGATGTCCATTAGATGTGATGACCTGTAATCTATATGGACGTCCATATCTGGATGTCCAGTGTAAGTCCATCAGACGTCCATTAATTAAATTTCGGGTTGTCGGTAAAATCGGATACTGTAATATCGGCCTGTAGAATTGTCATTTCTCAACTCGCCTGCCCGCCATGATCACAAACCCAATGTTGTGTTGACGTCGAGCTAAAAAAGACCTTTGGAGTTTTAGTTGAGCTAAAATCAAGTGTGCTTTTTATTTGAAAAAGATGCCACCGTTAAAGGTAAGTATAGTTATTTTTAGTTTAATTTTTTTAATTATACCAAAAATTACCGAACGAAACTACAGACATGCCCGACGAAAAGCTGATAATTTAGTATCAAACTCGCACAAATTTGAAAGTGAACAAAATATTCAGTATCAAAACACGTATGTTAAAATATATCTTTTGTAGCTATACTTTTTCATACAATTACTTATTTAAATGGAAATTACTACAAATAAGTGCAAATATTTTGATAGGCCAATGAATTTTGTATCTTGTTGGTTAAAATGGAGCACAGATAGAGTTGTAAATTTGTGTAATAATAAAATTGTAAATTTTAGAGAAAATTCTCTCTGACAAAGTAATTACTGAGTAATCAGTCTAATAAGATTGCTGGCATTAATAAATGTTATCAAAATTTATAATGGAATAAAAGCTATAGCAAATTTGAATAATTATATTAATTTTTTTATGACTATTTTGGATTAAACGCTAGTAAAAGTTTACATTGATGTGTATTTTTGTGCAGTATAATTGTTTAAAAATATATAATAAAGTTTTGACAGTTCGACTCTAGGTTTAGACTTATAATTTAATTTATTTTAATTATTTTTTAGATGAATTTTCCACAGATTGGTCCAAATAAAATTCCTATGTGAAAGCCAATTTGTACCAAATTAGAGAGGATATTCAGGTAATCTTAAATAGGGAAAAAACAACAAGTATCTACAAAGAATTTTCTGCAGGAGTTCAACTATCCTTTTAACTTAAGAAAATACTCAGCTGCCTCAAGTCACATAAGATCTTCAGGACAATTTAAACTTCAAAGATGCAGTAAGTTTATTACACTTCTCCTGAAATAAAAGCTGAAACTTATTCGAGTAATGCTTCTTTATGTGTATGAGTCTATTGATAAAAAAAAACTTAATTTACAGGATTATTTTATATATATTTTTTTACTTTGATTCTTAAAGTCAAAAATATTCTTAGGTTAGCATATGTGGAATTAACGTTTAATTATCTCAATAAAGTAATATAATTTTAGGTTTTACAATTAGCGAAAATTGGAGGAAATTATACCTATTAACTTATTAAAAGATATTTTATTGGAACAATGACAGATAGCCTTTCCAAGAATTATACATATGATGGAACAGTAAAGTGCCCTTTAAAGAACTTATGTTCACTATTTGTAGGTAAGTTACCACTTAAATATAAAAATTTCATGAAAAAAATCTCTCTGTTTTATTTGTCATACTCGTAAATAATAAGAACAAATTAGGTGTCAGATTTCACACGTTGAACTCTAGATCCTCTTGTTCTGATAATACCCAGACAAAAAGGGTGTTAAAATTTTTTTTCTGGCCTGTTGGTTTAAGCACTCTAAGCAATAACGATGCATTTGGTTATATATATATATATATATATATATATATATATATATATATATATATATATATATATATATATAGAGAGAGAGAGAGAGAGAGAGAGAGAGAGAGAGAGATATTTAAATTCCTACAAAACCATAAAATACTGCATCATTTAACGTTAAACCTTATTAATTTTCAGCTGCGGTAGAAGAATGGGGGGCCGATAAAAAACAGCCGAAGACGAGATTAGACAATGGCAGAAGAGATTAAACGACAGAAATAAATCTAGAAAAAAATAATTATTGTAACAATAAAAAGTCTTTATTTAAATAATTGGTATATTTTCTATTACCCAATTGAAATTGTACCTATTACTATGGAACCAGATAACTTATTCATAGCGATGTTTCTACAGCTTGAACAATTTAAATCAATTGAAGCTATATTTTGTAGCACTTGCAATTCAACTAATTATAAAATTTTATATTCTTATTTAGTATTGTATTAAAAACTTGACAATTGTAATCAATAAGTGTAATATGTGGATCCAGTTCCTGTTACTTGGTTCGCTAATGTAATTTATATCTGTTTAATGTTTGGGACTAATAGGGCCATCTATGGTTACTTGTTATCGACGTTTTGATGACATGAGTGGCCTGTGTCTTCAGAAGTGCAGGTTAATTAGGTACTGTAAGCTCTCGGACCCTAAGCAAATTCTGAAAATATCTACCATTCACGTTACCGGAACGTCAAGAAGAGGGAACCATAGATTATGACCTATTTATCCAAAAAGCACAATACCATCGGATAATATGTCCACAATCGGGTCAAGAATGTACAATATATGGACATCCAAAATTAGTCCTATTAATATCCAAAAATGATCCATACTTGGACAATATATGTAATCCAAAAAGACGTCCACGAGTGGGACAAACGTATAGTCTAGTGGATATTCATAGGATGTTGGTCGACAAATTCTGGACATCCCATGGATACCCAGTATGTCCAGCTTTGGATAAACGATGGATATCCAGTGGACTAAAGTGTGCTATTTGGGTTATTAATTTCTCATATTTTACTTCTTCCCCTTCTTGGTCGAGTAGGTAAAAAATGGCCAAAGACTAAATCTTTGCCATATAAACAAATAATTATATTGCATTGTAGCGATTTTATTTACATATTCTTTTGTTTCCTTAAGATGAGAAAATTTGCTCAGTATACAAAGAAAGCTGCCTTGGTGATCCCGACCACATGTTGGTTATAAATAAATATAGTTTCTTTAACATATTTATTTTACAATATTAACGTGGGTGCGTCCGTTTTAGTACTATGTCTCCACAAATTGTGCGGCCTTTTATATTTTTTTATAAAAACAGATAACGCCAAAAATAATGAAAGAGGGTCTAGGCTTAAGCTTGATAGCTGATTAATTTTTGTTTATTTATTTAATTTAGACAAAGCCCAACAATAATAATAATTTATAGGGTCGTATGAAAACAGCAACATCAAATAAGCATAACACGATGGCGGCATTGGTGTTAGCGCCGAATAGATAAAAATAATTACTAAATCTACTAGATATTATCGGTACTATAAAGATTTCTATATGCATAACGATTTTTGTGTAGAATCATGAGATATACACCGCTATGGTCCGAATCCATATACAGAGTGGTCCAAAAGAATTTCTGCGTTTAGTGGAATATAATTTAAGTTAATCAATATATAATAACTATAAGTCGTGCCGCCGCCAACCAGGGCTTGGTGTAGTGTTGTTCATGGAATTCAAGCACTGTAGCAAATTAGAAAAAAGAAAAGGGTTTCCTATTCAAAGAGTTAGAGTGGACAACAGCTCAGATGAGAAAAGACTAACCTGAAGACAATGATCTGGCGCCATTTCTTCAACTTAAAGAAAATTTAGAAAGGTGTCTTAGTTGGGAAGATATCGCGAATAAAGGACTTTGAGCTCAGTGGGACTAGCTATTGATTGAAGACTGGTTACCAAAGAGATCCTGGGAAGGTGCCGATGGCAGGGAAATCAAAACTCGGTTGGTAGTACCCAAAAACAAATTTCTAGTGATTGTTGCCTATTTAGGGGTTTATCAGAACTCTAGACAAACTTCGAGAAAGATTTTACTGGGTTAATTACTGTCAAGACGTAAAATCGTGTTATAAACAATGCTCTAAATGTGCCACTAGCCAAGATCCAAGCACAAGATCTAAAGAAAAAAATGAAGAAGTATAATGTTGGGATACCTTTGCACGGATAGCTGGACCATTCTTAGAAACAGATAAAGGCAACAAATATATCTTGGTTGTTATTGACTCCTTCAGTAAATGGCCTGAGGTATTTGCCATCTCTAACCAGGAGACGTCGACAATAATTTTGAATATTAGTTTGTAAAATTTTTTATAGTTGTCTTATTTTTCGAGTTAGACGTTTAGCAAGACAGTGGGTCGGTCAATACCAACGATTTATTCACTTGCTTCTAAGACGTTTCATTACGCACTATTTTAGCTCACTTTTCTCCAGTATTTGGCATTTCATTTATTAGTTTAATATTTACCACAATCTTTATATAAGTTTATATTTAAACTTTAGATTTTTTTATTAAATTCTCTATTAATATGTTTTAGAGATAAATCTGAAATTTTACTGTCTGTTTAAACATATTTGTATTTGTTGAATGACAGACATGAAATTTTCTCTTTAAATAAATACAACCTAAGAAATATATCTTAAATATAAACATGTTACAAGCTCATATTATTAGTTATTTAGGGTTTATGTTGTAAATATTATACGCACATAGTTTCCTATAAGTAAATAACATCAATACCTTTATAACTTTTACAATTTTTAGTTGAAACAAATATTGGTCAACCTAGCACTGAACGTGAAACTATGCCTCCATTTAAAAGAAGCAATAATACTTCTAAGAAAACATCAACTAGCAGTACCACTAAGAAAACGAGGGGAAGTAAAAAGACAAATGAACAAATAAGACAACATGGTGAGTTTATTTCGATGGTTTTAGGGGTTATCTTGTTAAATTTCCAAAAACTGAATTTTGAGAATACAATCTAGATAAATATAAACTGGGTTTTTGTATATTTTCGGTATATTTATTTCATATTCCGTTCTCTATATTTTTGGAAATTGTTCACCAATTAACGGTCCACTATTATATGTTTTAGTCTATTTTTTTAGCCTAAGAATATAATTGTCGCAATAAAATGAATGTCACTAAGATAAAATTTATGATATTTAGCCGCCAACCGCACGCCGATGTTTCCCTACAGATAGATCAACAAAACCTTGAGAGAGTTACCTAATTCAAATATTTGAGATGCTACTTCGCAGAACAACTAGACCAAAATAAAGAGATTAAGTACAGAACTGAAACAGCTCTCAAAACTTTTCTGAGAATGATCTCATTCTTCTGTAACAACTTAAACCTAAAATTGCATCAAAGATTGATCAAATGTTCCATTTGGTCTGTGTTGTTATATGGAGCCGAGACTTAGATTCTGAAGATTAAACAGAGCAAGTGCCGTTTGTAAATTATTTAAAACTATGAAGATAAGAAAGATATCATACCTAGGGCATGTTCTTAGAGGAGACCGATACAAAATCCTTCAGCTGATAATGAAAGGTAAAATCGAGGGCCGCAGAGGAATTGGAAGGAAGCAGATGTCATGGCTAAAAAACATTTGCGACTGGACCGGAATACGCAGTGCCGAACAACCAATTAGATTAGCTGAAAACCGCGAACAACTCGCCAATGTAATTGCTAACGTTATGGGAACCTGATATGGCACCGTAAGAAGAAGAAGATAAGTTACAGTTGAATCATATTATAACCAAACAAAAACCCTAAGTCATATAGGCCCGTGCCACTGCTGAATATCATGCCAAAAATAGCAGAAAGACTTATAACGACAGTAATTAATACGTTAAATCTAGATGAGTGTATGGCGAAAAATCATTTTGGATTTAAGCAGAAACATGCTTCCAGATGCACTTAACGAAGTTAATAAAGAAATGTGTTATTCTGTTGGTTTTGACCATGGAGTGTGCGTTTGATACGGTCTGACATGATGGGCTGATGTATAAACTGTTAACTTAATACTCGTTTCTACTTTATCTAGTTGCTTTGATAGCGTCTTATCTCAAAAATCGCTGTTTTAGAGTAAGAGTCGAGAATAAATTAGCTCTGCTAAAAACAATGTCCGCCGAAGTTTCACGTTGGACATGTCTACTTACCATGCAACTAAAACCACTATGTATGCTGATACAACACACTACTATAGTGTTGCATAAAACGTTCATAATACAATTATTTTATGCCATAATAAATACGAAGTTGGTATTACCAGTTGCTAATAAAAGGATTCTATATAGGCAAATCATCCGATCGGTTATGCCATATGCTGCACGTGTTTTATGTTCGATGAATAACACGCAATTCATACGATTGCAAAGAATACAGAATAAATTCTGACGATGTATACTGCCTGCCACTAGGTACACGATATTTGCGAAAATGCACGACAGAACAGAAATGAAATACTTTATGTCGTCAAAAATCTAAGTATAAAATTTTATAACCATACAATTAAAACCTGTGAATTAACTAGAAATCTTACCGGTATAAGATATATATGATATAGAAAACGGAATAATACATAAACAATTATATAGCTTATTACCAATATACTGGAATCCGCCATAATTAACTAAACGCAGCATAATCTAGTTAAATTATGATTTAAAGTCCTATATGAACCAGAACATGATAGGAGGAATTTGCCATAATATGACAATGCTTAATGGGTCTTTCGTAATATAGCAATTTATAATAAGTTACTTATATATATTTTGATTCTATTACAATATGGCTGGGCGACCTTCTATTGTCCTGGGGCCCCTTTACAGCCTCTTTCCAGGGGTCCGCCTGGCTTATTAAATAAGCTACTACCAAACCGTCACAAATCTAAATTAATTAAAGGTCTCAGTAATACTATTGCAGTTCTTACTACCGTTCCTTGTCAAAATCGAGGGTTTTTTCTCCTGGAAATTTTAACTATGCCGCGATACGTATCTTATAGTGTTCCAATGGTTAACGTGCTAAAGACACACAAGTTAGGCAGTTGATGGTTCACCGAAAACTCATGTCAAATCCAATAACTAGTTTCAATCTTGCTCCAGGCGCAACACCACTTCGCTGTACATTCGCCACCGGACTGTTGCTGTCACTGTTGGCTGATATTGAGAGACATAATGCTTGTATTATATTAGGATAGGATAATACAGCAAACTTGAAAGTAGGTATAACCTTGCTCGATATGAGTCAGTTATGTGCAGTTTATACTTGAGACGTGCTATACTATATGCGACCTAAACAGTAAGTGACTCTTTCTCGTTATAAAACCGGAATGAATAATTCGCTGTATAATTTAAGAAATTTCGTGATTGATTACATTTCTAGAATTTTATTTTATTATAAATGAGTTATAACTTGCACATATGTATTGTTATAAATGTATTCAAATGAAGAAAAAAGAACAGAACAGTTGTAAGTTATAATTTTTTAACAAATACTAAGAATGGTTGGCAATTTTAATAAACATGTATGAGTAAAAATGTCTTTTTCAAATAGCAGCGTGATATATATATATATATATATATATATATATATATATATATATATATATATATATATATATTTAAAAAAAAAATTTATTCTTGGAAGTTAAGTCCTTTTGTTGATAAATTACATACCCCTGTGTATTTCTAATACTTAAAGTGATTTTTTTTATAGATGCTTTCTTCAAAAATATATTTTGCAAGAACATTTCTGATGAAGGTTTATGAACCGAAATGTCAAAATAATATGTATCAAGTAAAATAAAAAATAGTTTAAAACACGTATATGTAATTTATCAACAGGACTTAACTCACTCACGATTTTTTTTGAAAATGTTTTGTAAGAATCCATTTAAAAACTATTCGTTCACATTTACGACTTGTAAAGTGGTTTCTTATTTATTTTTAGATTTGTATAGCAAAATATATAAAATAAGGTATTGTTTATGCGCTGTTTACATGGAACTAGTAAATAGAGTCAATCAGTAAACTGCAGGGTGGCCGACCGAACTTTTTAAAAATGTAAATAGAAAGATCAATTTCAATCTCATCTATCGTGTAGGTGTATTGTTCTAAAAAACAACTTTTTTGAAAAACACATTTCGATTTTTCATAATTAAATTATTTAATAGAATCATCTCCATATTAGACTTCGAAACCAATTTTATTAACTATGTGTTTTTACAGGAGAATGATATAAATAGGGATTTACACTAGGTATTAGATATAGGTGTAATATAATTGCTGTCTGTGAAACTGTAAACAACAGTAAGTTGAATTTGAGATACGTTATTTTTTTCACAGACGATTAAGATATATTAACAGAGTTTCTAAATCTTTTATATTTCCGAAAATATAGAACTCGGATATTTCCTAAAAATTTTTAATTTTCAAAATTAGTATCGTATAAAGTAAATAGGGTTTTCTTTCTAAACAGAATTGCATAACTGAATATTTATGTTTTTGTTGGGTACGGACCTATATTTTATTATTTAATATTTAAAAAATACTTTGAAGTTGAAATACCTAATCCCTACTCTTCTCTTACTCGTTTTTTCCTAAATTTACCGCCATAACTATACATATGGAGGTCAAAATTTTGAAGAAACAAGTTAAATGACGTTGGTGATTTTCAGAAAGAGTGTTGTACAAATAATTTGATGTCTAGGAAATAAATTGTTGATGATTTTTATTTTTATTTGTTATATCAAAAATACAAATATTTGATATTTGCTTAAATTTATACTAAGAAGGGCGCTTTTTCTATGATTTTACAGATTTTGTATCTTTTGCCATATTGGTAATGGCTAGTTTGCTAACGATTGGTTGTATACATTTTTAGTTCTGCTTCTGTTATTATGTTTATATTATTATGTGATTTGTCTATTTCTTTAAAACAATTACTGACAATGTAATCAAAGGAAAAATGTACTTAAAGGTCAAGAAAGGTGAATTATAAACTGTATTCGCTTTATATTTTTATAAAAAATAATTCTTTTTTTTTGCCCCAATGAAGAACTAGAAAAATCACCATCAACACAACCAGTTGTTCTCCCTCTATGTGAAAATAACGAAATTGACATTTTTCCCAACCGCGCATCAGCAGCGGAACAATTGCCAACAACCACTAGGACAGGACGAGTTACCAAATCTCACAAGAAACGAAATGCAACTAAAAATGTAGCTGATAAGGTGACCAAATCCTTGGGAAAGATATCCGAGTCTTTTAGGTAAGTTATATTTGGATTACAGCTACTACTAAGCAAAATAATAGATAAAGTTACTTAAAGCGATCAATATTAACTACACTCAGTTCTAAATTTACTTTCACCGTTACTGAAATGTACCACCATTTCAAAACAACTTATACCCGGTTGTTTAAATTTATATTTAGGATATTGAAGTATCTTACTAATATTTGTTAGGGATGCATATTTATATACAAAATTATTTCGTTTAAATTGTCCAGTTAAAATATAGCATTTCAACTAACACTCTTGGCAACACAAAATTTAGCAACATCTTTAGGTAAAAAGATTAATTATAAAGGTCGGCAATAAAATCTTCATGCATGAGAGGGGAACTATGTATTTTTTTTCGCTGGCCTATTTTTGGCTCTATAGGATTCGTAAGATTTTATTTTGTTGTGCAGATATTTATCTAGGCAGAGACCGTACCATAAAAAATAAGCGGACTTTATTAATTTCCCAGATATTCGCTAACTTTAAGATATATATACTTATATATTCAGCCGGAAATCCAAAGCAACATGTAGATGTATAAAAAACATAAGATCTCACAAAAAAAACTCATAAAACGCAGGATTAGGAAATACATTACAAATTGCTCCTAGTGGAACAAAGTCGAGGGTATATCAACCGGTCACAAACTATAATTCTTAAAAGCGATTTGTGAACCCACAGTGATAATTATTCAGACATTATTAGTTCGGATTTGGATCATTAATTAACTACTCCTGGTTGATTTGGCAAAAGCTTATGACACCGTCCCTGTTATTAGTTAGAGACATTTCTATAAAAACAATATAAATGTCACTATTTGAAATGCTATTAAAGAAATTCTATATCCAGAATAAAAATAAGAAACAATCTTATGAACAGAGTCTAATAAAAGGCCTACAGCAAAGTTATTGCTTGTCACCAGTCTTTTTCAACATATTGTTACGATTTTCTTTCTTTAAATCGCTCGCTGGGTCTACGTAAAACACTTTTCACTAACTTATTTCCAATACAAAATTATTAATTAATTAACACATTTACAGCTAAATCATAAATATCTAATTATTACTTCTTAGTACCTTCATTATTCAAATACAACCATAGAAACTAAGCTTATCCTATCCATATTTATATATCTATAGAATCTACTATACAAATCTAGAAGTTATTAGCGTAAAAGTTGAGAACTATCTAGAAATATCATGATCCATCGATATAATATTTCTTTCCGTACATTATAATAAACATGACTAATCGCATCAAAATAATATTTGTATACAAGTTATCTTAGTCCTTTGTTACACTGCTCTCCTTCTAAATCTGATCGTCTTGATCAGCTTCGATACTTTCATGGTATAGCTTCAACCTATGGAGATGTACTATTTTCATTTTGGCTTTGAGAATTCATCGGGTTCTATAAACAACGTTATTGCTTCTCTTCAGAACAGTATATGGTCCTTCCCACTTAGGTGAATTGCCCTTCTTTCTCTGTGGATTCCATAACCAAACTTTTATCACCTTGTTGGAACCCTGCCAACTTTTCCTTGATGCCATATGAATTGACGAATACCTTCGCTACTAGGTATTTACAGGGTTTGTTGGACTGCTGAACTAATCCGGTGTTTCTTTCAGAATTCTCGTCCAATCTTTAGTAAGTGATTTTCTCCTTGCTCCCCTTTATTCAGGTTGTTTGGCAATGCCTCTGATTGGTTCGGTATTATGGTTCTTTGATAGAATAAATTCTTCGGTGTCAAACTTTAGAATTTTAAGCTTGTTGTTGAAGGAAAATCCATGTTGACAAATCAGTTCCATTCTCAGAATAAACTCATCTTCTATGTCGGCAACTAACACCAGTACGCGTATTCTTCCTTACATGGTCTTCTTGACAAGGTATCTGCGTTGTTACGCAGTCATTCTGTTCTATATTTGTTGTCAAAATGGCGCTGTTGCAGTTTTTTCTAGTTCTCTACTGTGGAGTCTTTGGCTGGTGAACAAGACTTTAATTGCACCTTACAGTCACGTCTCATGTGTCCAGTTCGTCCAAATTTGTAGCACTTTATCTGGTGTCTTAAATGCACCCGACAGTCTCCTCTCATGTGTCCAGTTTGTCCACATCTGTAGCACTTGATTTGCTGCTTATTTTTACCTCGACATATTATAAGCTACTTCTATTTCCAAAGCCCTGTCCAGCGCTTCACTACAATAACAAAACTTGCTTATATGCAACATACGCTGTATTTCCTGATCTCAAATTCTATCTGTAAAATACTGAATAGTAAGCTCTTCTCGGAATTCTTCCGTATCTTCTGGGTAAGCCAGATGAACAAGGCGTCGAACATCTGTTTCATATTCTTGCAAACTTTCCTAGTTTCTCTAATGTCTTGACTTGAGCTGCGACTGAAATAATTAGCACCGATGCTGATCTTTAAGTCTTCTTTCCAATGCAGCAGTGAGTATTTCATAGTCTTTTTGTTGGATTACAGGAATGCTTTGCAATAACTCCAGTGCTGTTCCCCGACGTAGAATTACTAATGTAGTAGCCATCTCTTCGTAGTTCCAGTTATTTTCACTAGGGTTTGTAGATTATTGACCGTCGTAAGTTAGGGTTTGTTGTTGGGTCCGATGGTTATTACTTTGTCAGAAGGTCCATGCTTCTTTATTTTATTGACTTCTATCTGAAGGCTCTTTATTTTAGATTCTATCCCGTCTATTACTTCTTTCATTTTTTGTCGCACTTTTCCTGTTTTGTACTTCTCGGCGTACATCTCCTATGTCTTGTCGCACGTCGCCTATCTCTTTCTTAAACTATTGCGTTTGTCCCTGTACAATTTGATAAAATTTTTGCTTCTCTTGTACAATGACCTCTTGTAACCATTTGCAAAGTTTAACTTCATCTTGAATGCGACGTTCTTCTTCTTGTTTTTCTTTTAGACGACGTTCTTCTCTTTGGCGACGTTTTTCTTTTTTTCGTTCTTCTTTTAGGCTTTGTCTTTAAGGCGACGTTGTTCTATAAGTTCCTTAAAGTCTACCAATGTTTTATTTATTTGCCCCATTTAGACTGTTTGCTGTCTAGTATTTACTATAGAATCTTCTAAAATGTTGAAAACGCGTTTCTAAACTTTTTTGTTGTTAAATCCGATGGAAAATGTCACATATGTTCTTCAAATAAATGTATCAGAGAAGTGTGGCAACCGCGCACCCTCTCGGTAGTAAAAGTTGAGTTGTAGATGTTACTACAGGCATGGACAAACGTTCCATTAGATTTTAAGATTTTTAAGTAACTAAGTGCTAATTCATTGTATTAATGTCATAATAAATAACCTTAGTGATAATTGTGTCTAATTATATAAAAACCTCCGAGTGCTAGGCTTAACTAACGCGATCCCAATGTTATGAAAAATATAACAAGATGAAACATGGTGGCAGCCGGTAAAGAGCGCTAAGGTTATGCATCGGTATTAGACATTGACTTCGTTTACGACGCGACGATATACGGAATAAGCGGTATTAAGTTTAGTCGATTTTCAACAATGAATATATGCTAAAAAAATTACTTGAAAAAACTGGAAACAATAAATTTTGTGACTCTATGATAGTATAGTTAGATTCTAAATTACATGATATTATGTAATGTAACAAAACAAAAAGTTTATTGATATAAAAATAAATACTTATTGGTGTAAATCTAGTGATTCAACTAGGAAGAAGAATAAAATGGCTGAGCATAGAGCATCAGAACCCATGAATTTTTCGGGAGATATAGCCCATAATTGGAAATTGTGGCTACAAAAATTTAATTTAAATTTGTTAGCAAGTGACAAAAGTAAAAAACCGGATCAGGTTAAAATTGCAATTTTGTTGAATTTACTTGGCGATGAAGGCATAAAAATATATAATACTTTCGAATTCAGCGAAGGGGAAGACAAAGATAAATTAACTTCGATTATAGATAAATTTGAAAAATACTGTAATCCTAGGAAAAATCTTGTTTATGCACATTTTAAGCTCTTTAAAAGAGGACAATTACAGGGTGAAACAATCGACCAATTTATAACTGTTTTAAGACAGGAAAAAGATGTTTTGATTGGTGTTAGGTGTAAGTGATCCTCGCATTCAAGAAAAATTATGACAACACCCAGATTTTGAACTAACTCAAGCTATAGACATTTGTTGTTCTATGGAGTCTAGTGTGGCTACACAAAACGAAATTTTTAAAGAAATTATAACAGTAAATGCAATAAAGAGACATTTTGTAAAAAACAAAAGTGATAGTAACCCAACTAGTAGTGAATCGAACCGTAGTATTCAACAAAGACAAGTGCGTGAAAAGATAAGTCAATTTTCTGGACACTCAGGACAATTTTCTGGACATTCAGGACAGTTTTCTGGACATTCAGGACAGTATAAATTTAAAAATGATTTTACTGCAAATAGTAGACAGTAGAATAAAGGTAAAACTTGTGGTGCTTGTGGCATGCAACATGACCAAGGTAAGTGCCAAGCTTATAATAGACAATGTAGTTTCTGTAAATGAAAATGACATTATCGAAAATTTTGTCGTATGCGTACGATAAATGAAATTGCTGAGGGCAATGGTGATGAAAATTCAAATATAGACTCTCAAAATGAACATTCAAATGATCAAAATTCAAATATGATCATATGGTCAATAAATACAACAGACATTAACGCAATAGAGTGGTTCGAACAATTAAATATTTCGGGCATAAAAACAAACTTTAAATTGATACTGGGAAACAGGTTAATACGTTAAATTTGACTGATTTTAAGAAAATTAAAATACCACATGATAGACTTATAAAAGTGTCTTCTGTGTTATCGTCATATACGGGACATAAAATTGGTGTTCTTGGACAAATAAATCTAGATCGTTGTTACAAAAATAAGAATATAAAATTATCATTTTATGTGTTGGATTCGAGTGTTCCATGTTCAATTTTGAGACTTAAATCAGCACAAGAACTTGGCGTAATTCCTGCTAATGTGCACAATAATGTTCATACCATAGACAGTGATGGAATACAAAATATTTTAAAAACATTTTCATCCGTTTTTAATGGAATTGGCAAAGTTAATACAAATTTTTCAATTAAGATTTCTGAGAATGCTATTCCTCATGTTAGTTCAGGTTAGTGCGAAAAGTGCCCATTGCTCTTAAAAATAAAGTTAAAGAAAAACTTGACGAAATGGTGGAACAAAATTTAATTGTTCCTGTAACAGAACCAACAGATTGGGTCCATCCAATTGTTGTGGTGCAAAAACCTAACAATGATGTGCGAATTTGCATGGATTCATGTAATTTAAATAAATATATTAAACGTGAAATATATGAAATACCAACACAAGATGATCTTTTTGCACAACTGGCTAATGCAAAATATTTTAGTCTATTAGATGCGTCATCTACATTTTTACAACTACCTCTTACGAATGAAAGTTCTATGTTATGTACAATTGCTACATGTTTTGGTAGATATCGTTTTCTACGTTTGCCATACGGCATCTCAGCAGCTCCAGAAGTTTTTCAAAGATGTATACAAGAAATTTTAGATGGTGTTAGTGGCGTTATAACGTACTTTGATGACATATTGGTGTACGGAAAAACTGAACAAGAACATAATGAAAACCTTCGTATCGTCTTACAAAAAATTAAAGACAGTGGTTCGACATTAAATCGCGAAAAATCTAAATTTTGTGTACAAACTATCAAATTTCTCGGTCATATTATTAGCGGTAATGGTGTCGCTCCGGACAAAAGAAAAACACAAGCTATTCGAGAAATGCAACCGCCAAAAAATAAAAAAGACTTACAACGCTTTTTAGGAATGGTCGTTTATTTAGCTAAGTTTATTCCTAATTTATCATCCGAAACTAATGTGTTGCGCAAACTTTTAAGTAACCGTACTGAATGGCAATGGACTGCTATTGAACAAAAATGTTTTGATCATATTAAAGACTTAGTTTCTTCTATAACCATGTTATCATATTTTGACTCTCGTAAAGAAACAGTGTTATCTGTTGATGCAAGTCCTTATGGAATTGGTGCGTGTATTATGCGAAATGGACAACCAATAGAATTCGCGAGTGTATCTCTAACTCCAACAACTATATAATCATATAGATAAAGAACTTCTTGCAATTGTGTTTGGATGTGAGCGTTTTAATTACTACTTACTTGGACAGAATTTTAAAATTGAAAGTGACCATAGACCGTTACTTGGTTTGTTAAAAAAACCATTAGATGAAATGTCACCTCGTATACAAAGACTAGCAATAAGATTATTAAAATATTCTTTTATGCTAACATATGTGCCAGGAAAAAATTTGTACATTCCAGATACGTTAAGTCGTGATCCTACTAAAGATTTTATAAATACTGACTATCTTGAATCTAATCTGCGAGTGTTCTCTGTTATTGCTACACGGCCTGAAAATGAAAAAAGATTACAAGATGCTATTACCCATGACCATGTTCTTCAGAAGATAAAATTCTATTGTTTAAATGGTTGGTCTATGCATAAATCAAATATTCCTGCGGAGGTTAAAAAATATTGGCCTATAAAAAGTGATATTTTTCTTCACAAAAATGTACTTTTTTATAAAAATAGATTGATAATACCTCAAGTATTGCAACAAGAATTTCTTAATTTAATTCATAAAACTCATCAGGGTGTTATTGCATTTAAAAATTAGCCCAAGAAGCTATCTATTACCCAGGTTTATCTACAGACATAGAAAAAATGGTATTGTCACGTCAAGTATGCCAATCTTATGCAAGATATAATACAAAAGAACCATTAATGTGTCACGAAATTCCGATTTTACCTTTCCAAAAAGTGGGAATAGACTTTAAATCATTTGGCTCTGAAGATTTTCTAGTTTTAGTAAATTTATAATAGTAAACAAATTAGTTAGTAAAACAGCCAACAGTGTTATTACAACTTTAAAGAATATTTTTTCAATTAATGGTTTGCCCCAAGAAATTTTCTCGGACAATGGACCTCCTTTTAATTCTGTTGAATTTTATAAATTTGCTGAAAATATGATATTAAAATAACTACTTCTAGTCCATATTATCCACAATCAAATGGCATGACAGAGAGAGCTATACAAACTGTGAAAAGTTTTTTAACAAAATGTTATCAAAATGGAGATGACTTATTTACAGCTGTTTTAAACTATAATTCTACACCAAAACAAAATCTGCCATCTCCATGTGATTTACTGATGGGAAGAAAAATCCGTTCTATTTTACCTGTGAGTCAAAAAATTTTGGAACCTAAATTTTCTACAGAAGGGGTGAAGGAAAAGTTAAGAGAAATTCAGAAGCAACAAAAATCATATTATGATAGTTCTGCAAAAAGACTATGTCAACTTGAGCCTAAACAGCTTATATTAATTCAAGAAAAAAGTCGTCAATGGAAACCAGGAATTGTAATAGATAAGTCAGGTCCAAATGGCTACTTTGTAAAGTCGGATGATGTTACCTATAGACGTAATAGGATTCATCTTCGCCCATTACAACAACCAGTTCTTCCAAATGAAGTTCCAAGTACAAGTAAAGTGTAAGAAGAAAGTAATGAAATTGAGCCTATTAAAAGTGTTTCAGAGACTAAAAATAAGCAAAATAACGTTACGTTGACGGGGACTAAATCTAATACAAATTCTATGTATGTTACAAGTAGTGGGCGTATAAGTAAGCCTGTTGTAAAATTAGATCTGTAAGATTAGGTATTACTTTCTCGTTTATTTTAAGAGGGGCGTGTCACATATGTTCTTCAAATAAATGTATCAGAGAAGTGTGGCAACCGCGCACCCTCTCGGTAGTAAAAGTTGAGTTGTAGATGTTACTACAGGCATGGACAAACGTTCCATTAGATTTTAAGATTTTTAAGTAACTAAGTGCTAATTCATTGTATTAATGTCATAATAAATAACCTTAATGATAATTGTGTCTAATTATATAAAAACCTCCGAGTACTAGGCTTAACTAACACGATCCAAATGTTATGAAAAATATAACAAGATAAAACAGAAAAGTCAGTTTTTCATTGTCTCTTCTAGTTTACAAATAGAATGTTCTAGAACTTTGTAGAAAATTCTGTCATATGCTTCTTTCTTAATGACAAATTCCAGTTCCGTTCTACTCGTTTTCATAAGTGATCTACCTATCAAAAAGTTATCTTAGTCCTTTGTTACAACATATTTTATATCGATGAAGCTCTTGGACCATAGAAAAGAAAATATAGTGGCCATGGGAGACACAACTTTATACGGTGATACTATGCAGACGCCCAGGTGGTGACCGTCAAGAGGAGGAAGAATATATGTCCAGAAAATTAATAAAACATTACCGAAAGGCTTGGAAGTTTATATGATGAAAACGCAGTATAGGAGCATAGGAAGAAAGTAACCACTAAGAAACTTAGTTCTAGATGACGGGATAATCACAAACTATATCTGCGGAGCAATAAGGTACAAAAGAATAAACGGTAATGGGTGCTTTAAACAAAAGTAATTTAAATTATAATACCATATTAACAGTGGTTATTATGTATAGCTCAGAAGTTCGGCAGTTGAACAGAGAAATAATTTTCTACGCTTTTTTTGTGCCTTATCTGTTCTGGATGTTGGCTATCATCATTGCTATCAGAATTTTATTTACACCGGTCAGAAACAGTTCATACGATTTTCGAAGATTTGCCAGACAAAAAACTCGTTATCTACCAAGACCTCTCTTACCATCTACCTGGCCTTAGATGATATTTTTTTAATATATAGCTTCATTTCACATAACATGTCCGAGATATTTGAATTTGCGACGTTTGATTGTTGTTATGATTTCCAGCGGGCATCTCATCTTATTTAGCACCTCCTCGTTGGTGATATGCTCTGTTCACGGTATTTAGAAGCGTCGATATACCCACATTTAAAATATTTAGACTCTTCTTTCTGTGTCCGCCGTCATAGTTCAATCTTCTATCACGTACGACAGCATGGAAAATGTCTAGCGACGGAGTATACGGTTTTTGAATTTTATTCTAAGATCTCTAGAACACGGCAGAGTCTTCATTTTAATGAATACGGACTTTGCTTTTTCAATTCGGCATTTAATTTCCACTAAATGTTTTCATTCAAGATGCATCCCGGATAGCAAAACTCTTTCAATTGGTTATCCACCGACCAGATGATCTCCTGGCTGCAGTTGAGTTTTCCTTATTTACTTACAGTGAAAACTAACTTTTGGCGAAGATCAGCAGGGAAGTCCAGATTGGAACATATAAGAAAACATTAGAGGATCGGTGAGAGTAGACGGAATAATCTTACATGACATAGAAAAATTACAGCTAGTATGGTATGGGCATGTGAAATGAATTGGAGAGGAAACATTACCAATAAAAGCCCTGGAGTGGATGCTCATACAAAAAGGAAACTTAGAAGACCACCTGCAACATGGCTGGAAGGTATCATTGTCGGCAAGAAATCTAAAGATGAAGATTGAATTGTGATTAATAACTTAACGGCACTGTAAATGGAAGTTTAAATTTTTAATGAGTATTATTAAAACTATCCATACATATTTTAGCGATCATGAAGCTATTATAGTAACAATTTCTATACAAAACAGTAGTATAAATACAATAACAATGGAGTGCCGTTTTATAGGTATTCTCGAAATAACACCTAAATTGAAAAATATTTTAAATAAAATTTATTGGTCAGACTAATTAACGTTGCTTTAAATGAAGAACTGGTCTTATTTCATAATACTATTATTGGTGGGTGTTATAGATAGTTACATTCCCGTGAGAACGGTTTATGTCGCAACATTACGCAACCTTGCATAAGCAATTCTCAGATTCTTAAAGCGTCTGTTCCCATGCAAGATCAGCATATTTAAACTTATAAATATACCCAGTATGCATAATGTTAGTTAGTCTTATACAGCTTGTATCCAATTCTTGTAATAAAGTTGTTTTTTAAAAAAATTACATCAACCCCGAGTTGAAAAGTGGCGCAGTCGGTAGGATTCACTAGGCGGCTCATCGAACGAAAATCGAAGAAAAGTATTTGTCTCAACAATTAACTAGTGAATCGATCAAGAAAACAACCTGGGAAGAAAAATAATCAACCCATTAGTAAACTGCATCGAGCAAGAGAAAGTGGCTAGTGTCAACCCCAGCATTGCAGAGTGTGTGCAAGATTGTGTGGCTCACCGACCAGGGAGAAGACGAAGTTCTATGTCCTATTGGTGCGAGAAGAGAGGAACAAGCATCGTCCTACTTCTCATAAATAGACTCCAGGGAGGAGACAAGCATCGCTCATCCTATTGGAACCTAGGCTAAGAAAACAAGAAAAGAATCAAATGAAACCAGTAATCATCACCCTCATCGGAATTACACTGTAAGTGCAATCCATTCATTCCTTCCATAAAACCCCATTGAAATATTGATAAATAAACGAATTGTTTGATTGTTATATCGAACACATTACCAATTAATAAGCTAATTAATCAAATAATTAAAATACTGTTGATTGTTATATCAAACGTATCATAAAAGTTTAATTGTTATATTAAACACCGAAATAATTAACCATAAACTTTAGAAATCTTTTAATTTTAGTAATATTAGTAATAGTAATAGTAATAACTGTATAATGGCAAACCCAGACTACCAATTAATAAGATTTCAAGCAAACAACATCCCTCTGTTTGATGGTAATTCTAAACAAATAAACAGGTTTATCAGTGCTTGTGATAACTTTTACAAAAATCATAAAAATGAAACAAATGCTAATGCACCTATAAATATTTGTCTTTTCGAAACAATACTAAGCAAACTTGTAGGCAGAGCAGCAGATCTAATTGCCTCGCGCATAGAATTAACCTCGTGGCCTTTAGTTAAAGACGCGATTATTACCACCTTTGCGGATCAAAGATCGATAGATTGCGTAGTTCAGGACATAATTACCCTTAAACCAGAAAAAAACGAAACCTCTCACGATTTTGGCTTAAGACTACAAGACGCAAGAAGTCTTCTTTTTTCAAAAATAAATTCATCGAATGACACGCGAGAAATAAAATTATTAAAAATCGCAGAATACGGCAATCTAGTTTTAAAAACATTTATAAACGGCTTAAACTACCACATGCAACTAGTAGTAAGGTTAAAAAATCCACAGACCTTAGAACAAGCCATGAATTTCACTTCCGAAGAAGAAAATTTTCTGTACTATAAAAACCGTAACAATTTTTTAAATAGAACAACTACAAATCCCAATACAACGAATAAACCAAAACCAAATAATTCGCATTATCCTGCTTATACACCCAGACCACATTATCCTGTTAATGTGCAACCCTTAAAGCCTTATTATCATCAAAAATCACCCCCATCTTTTAATAACAGACCTCAATTTCTAGGATTTGGCCAGTGGCGTTACAACCCCTCAAATCAAAATAATTCTGGACAACAACCAAATTTTTATTCACGTCCAAATATTAACCCTCAAAATATTCCAAGACCCTCGACTTCGGGAATTTCACGTTTTACGTCCCATCGAAAACCTGAACCAATGGACACATCCTCAGGGAACTCCAAAATAAATCAGAAACCACAAACCTTACAAAACAAACCGAAATGAATAGCCGAAGAACTATTCAACCAAGCAGTTGAAACCGCGAATAATGACGAAAATATCCCCCTAAATAATGACAAAATAAATCACCCTCAATACGATGAAAATGCTTCCTTAGGAAACTATTATTATGACGAGGAAAACCCATACGAAAACCAAAATTATTATGATGACGAAAGGTCACATGAAAATTCACACGAAAATCAAAATTATCTTGATTTTGAAAATCAAAATAATTATTGTGACAGAAATTTTCCAGACAGTTTTACCCTCAACAACCCACCTTAATATATCTACATAACCATACCAACGTCGATCTACCAACTATCTATATTCCCGAATTAAATGCAAAATTTCTCATAGATACAGGTAGCGGCAAAAGCTTTATTAAACCCGACCTTGCTTATTCAAATTACCTTAATTCCATATTTCCAGAAACATTCACTGTAAAAACAGCCCATGCAATTTCAATACATAATGAAGTAGCAGATATTCCAATATTCCCCTCTTTCAAAATCGCAGAAAATCACAAATTCTATCTTTTCGACTTTTCACCTAGATTCGACGGACTTTTAGGTGTCGATTTTCTAGAAGCTACTAAAGCAGAAATAAGTTTTAAAAATCATGTCTTAAAAACGCGAAATGTCACTTTACCCATACAATACAAATTCGAGGAAACGTTACACAATTTTGAAACAATTGAATTAATAATACCACCACGTACTCGTCAAAAAGTCAAAATACCAGTCAATCAATCGAGCGGTATCGGTATTTTAAAATACACAAATTTCGGAGAAGCTGAAATGCCAGAAGCCTTAGTACAAGTCAATGACTCATTTGCAACAACCCTCGTAACAAATACACGCGATAGTCCAATAAAAATTACCTTTAACGAACCTTTAGATATCGAAATCGTGAATGAGAACGAAATAAATTTTATCGAAAAAATGGAAACAGACACGGAAATTAACGAATATATCGATGGCTTACAAAAACAAAATTTAAAAAACTTACGTTTAGCACACTGTAACAAAGAAGAATATCTAGCGATTAGAAAACTTTGTTATGAATATCGAGACATTTTTTATACGGAAGGTACCCCTCTCACCTTTACTAATCAGATTAAACATAAAATCAATTTAACAGACGAAACGCCGATTTTTACTAAAACATACAGGTACCCAGAAGTTCATAAACAAGAGGTAAAAACGCAAATTAACAAAATGCTTGAAAACGGTATTATTCAAGACTCAAATTCACCATGGAGCAGCCCAATATGAGTAGTACCAAAAAAATTAGACGCGAGCGGACAGCGCAAGTGGAGAATTGTAATTGATTACAGGAAATTGAATTTAAAATCGATAGATGACAAATTTCCCTTACCCAACATATCGGATATCCTTGATAAGCTAGGGAAAGCACAATATTTCTCAACCCTAGACCTCGCGACAGGTTTTCATCAAATAGAGATGGACCCCACCGATATTCCCAAAACAGCCTTCTCTACAGACACAGGTCATTACGAATTCAAAAGAATGCCCTTTGGACTAAAAAACGCCCCTTCAACCTTTCAAAGAGTCATGAATAATGTCCTCCGTGGTCTTCAAAACGAAATATGCTCAGTTTACCTTGACGATATAATTATATTTTCTACATCACTCCAAGAACATATTGACCGACTGAAAAAAGTCTTTAATCGACTAAGGGAAGCGAACTTTAAAATACAATTAGACAAGTCAGAATTTTTACACAAAGAAGTTGCCTATCTAGGACACAAAATTACAAATGAAGGTGTCAAACCAAACCCTGATAAAGTAAACGCAGTAAGAAATTTTCCTATTCCCAAAACTCAAAAAGAAATCAAATCCTTTTTAGGACTAGCCGGTTATTACCGAAGATTCATCAAAGATTTTGCAAAAATTACTAAACCCCTAACACGATGTTTGAAAAAGGGCGCAAAAGTCGAACATTCACCAATGTTCATTCAGTCTTTTAACAATTTAAAAAACCTATTAATAAACTCTCCCATTTTAAAATATCCAGATTTCGAAAAACCTTTTGTCCTTACAACCGACGCCTCAAATGTAGCCCTTGGTGCCGTTTTATCACAAGGAAACCCACCCAATGACAATCCTGTTGCATTCGCATCACGAACGCTAAACGAAACGGAACAAAAATACTCTACCATAGAAAAAGAACTTTTAGGGATAGTATGGGCATGTAAATATTTCAGACCATACCTTTTTGGACGAAAATTTAAGATTTATACGGATCATCGACCCCTTGTTTGGCTATTTAACCTTAAAGAACCCAACTCAAAATTAATAAGATGGCGACTTAAACTTGAAGAATACGATTATGAAATAATCTACAAGAAAGGAAAACAAAACACCAATGCTGACGCACTTAGTCGAATATCATTAAACGCGTTAGAATCAGACTCAATTTTAAATAACCCTGGCGATATCAGTCAAGAAATCGATAAATTTTTAGACGAAAGTTATAGTCAATTCAATCCCAAAAATTTAGACCCAGACGACGCAAGTAAAAATATTAATCAAACCCGGGAACAACCAATCGAACCAATAAAAAATCAAAAACCCAAAATTAGAATCCTTCAAAACATTCAAATAAGACCCCCAAATAATTCTCAAGAAACTAACACAGTACATAGTACTAATGCGACGGAAAATTACTCTAACATGACCCTATTAGACGAAATAATCAATAATAAACCTCATCAATTTATAATCAAAAAATCACCCTATGATACTTATATCAAAACAGAACGCGAAAACTTTGACGGAAACCAAATTATTCACGCAACTTTACCAACAAACATGTCAACAATAAATAAATTTCTAAAAGAATTTTTAACTAATAAAATTACTCACGTCTATTTCTTTTCAAAAGAATTACGGCCTTATTTTCAACAATCCATGAGTAATCTTTTCAAAAATCTAAAACTAATAGAATGCACAAAGCTTATTAATAATGTTAAACCAGATGAAAGAGAATTAATGATAAAATATAGACACGAAGGTAAAACAAACCATCGCGGAATTGAAGAAACTCGAAATTTTCTAAAACAAAATTACTATTGGAAATCGTTAAAATCTGACATTGTAAGATACATTAACAATTGCGAGATTTGCCAAAGAGCAAAATACAACAGAAAACCACCGGATCAACCCCTAATATTAACAGAGACACCAAGCAAACCCTTTGAAATAATCCATATAGACACGTTCATTATCGGAAAACAAAAATTTCTTACTATTATAGATAAATTTTCAAAATATGCTCAAGCATTACCCTATGACGGAAACGCTATATCTTGTTGCGAACAACTAATAAAATATTTTTCATTTCTGCGTATTCCAAAGCAAATAGTTTCTGATAACGGATCGGAATTCAAAAATGAAACTGTCAACGGATTACTAAAAGCACATAATATAAAAATACATTTCACTACACCCTATCATCACGAATCGAATTCTCCAATAGAAAGACTCCATTCTACCTTAATTGAACATATTAGAATTTTAAAGGAATCAGACCCCAACGCGGATATTATTAATCTTATGCCCTACGCAATTATTGCCTATAATAACACGATACATTCAAGTACGAATTTTGCACCTTACGAACTTGTTTTAGGACATACGGATTCCAGAGATCCTATGAATCTAATACCATCCCACGTATTCACCGAATATATAGCCAATCATAAAAATAACACTCAAATTTTATATGCCAAAATCACCCAAGAGACTAAAGAAATGAAACAAAAAATTATCGATAAAATTAACAAAAATAAAAAATCGAAAGATTTAATTATAGGTTCCCAAGTTTACAAGAAATCCACTGATAGGTCGAGTAAAATAAAAAATAAATTTTCCGGACCCTTCACTTTAATAAAAATACTAGAAAACAATAAGATCGAAATCGAAAACCCGAAAACAAAAACGAAAGAAATTATCCACATAAACGAAACTAAAATAATACCCATTGTTCCAGATGGAGCTGGACCAACACAAACGCAGTAAAATTCCACAACCTGAATGATCACCCAGGAATACTACCCTATAGATTAGGAACGGTACAAATCAAGTCTAACCATTGGACTTTCATTCAGAAAATTAATCTCGCCCCTTTAATCACAAAATTTGAAACCCTAAAAAACCATGCGAAAAGTGTTACCACTAATATCCAAAACAATACCAATTACCACGAAACATATTTTAATTCACTTATCTCCTTAAAGACATTCGAACGAAGAATAGTAAATCTAATCGAACAAATAATTCCGTTTAAATATACACACAGAAATAAAAGAGGCCTATTTAACCCATTAGGAACATTTCTGAAAAGTATTACGGGAAATCTAGATCAAAATGACGCGGAAAAAATCAACGCGAAAATCAAAAATCTACAAGAAAACCAAAATAAATTAAAAACAAGTATTAGCAACCAAATTACAATTCTAGATTCTACAATCGGTAAATTCGAAACAATGATCGCAAATATTACGCACAACGAATATGTGTTAAAATCGCACATTTTACAAACAGAATCAATAATAAAAAAGGTTGAACTTCAACAAGCTAAGTTTGAACAAAATTATTTAATATATAATGTAATAAACCAAATTACATTACTCTATCAATCTATTTACGATATTCTCGAAAAAATCGAAGTATCAATAACTTTCGCAAAAATTAACGTTCTTCATAATTCAATTATTAAACCGGAAGAACTACTAAAGGAAATACAAAAACTAAATAACTATCTAAGCACAGATAAACTACCCTTAGACGGTACTTCTGAAAATTTATTAGATTTTGAAAAAATCTTAACAATTAAAAGTTTTCTAGAGGACTTCAATATAATCTTTATAATAGAACTTCCACTTGTCGAAGAAAAGATATATCAATATTTCAAATTGTTCCCAGTACCAGTCCCCAATAATAAATCATTCCTTGTAAACATCCCCTTTAAACCATACCTGGCACTTAGCACTGAAAAATATGCATATATGGACCAAAGTTGTTCCGAAATCCAGCCAGAAAGTTACCTCTGTAAGGAAGTCCACACGTCTCATATAGAAAACAACCCTTCCTGTGCTGTTCAACTAATCAAACACGAGAAGAACATTACGTCTTGCCACCCCTTTGAAGTTCAGCTACACGAAATTCAAGTAACAAAAATCATTGATGGGAAATGGTTAATTACAGTACCCACCAATTTAATTAGCACAGTAAATTGCCGAAAGACAGAAAATAACCAACCCTTATTTGGATCCTATCAACTAGAATCCACAGCCGAATGTAAAATTCGAATAAAATTAATAATATTCGAAACCTATAAAACAAGTCAATTGGATTTCTCCAAAGTCAATCTACCAGTATTGAATTGGAGCTATATTAATCAGCAAAAATCGATAAATTACGAACCACCCACGATGGACCTCAATTTCATAAACCTCAAGGCAACCAAAGATATCAAGACCAAGTTGGAAGAAGAAAGAAGAAAATTGGAAGAAATCAATGTACCAATTTATACTGAAAAGTCCAGTATTTGGACAATATTATTGTATATCATTATTGGAATTATTATTATATATTTTATCTATTATAAAATTGTAAAAGAATCTAAGAATGCTTTAAAAAACGAGATAAGTCACGAACAAGATAGTAACCAAATATTTTGAAAACATATACGAAGTATAAGTTTTCAACTTCAGCGCGGAGGAGTTACATTCCCGTGAGAACGGTTTATGTCGCAACATTACGCAACCTTGCATAAGCAATTCTCAGATTCTTAAAGCGTCTGTTCCCATGCAAGATCAGCATATTTAAACTTATAAATATACCCAGTATGCATAATGTTAGTTAGTCTTATACAGCTTGTATCCAATTCTTGTAATAAAGTTGTTTTTTAAAAAAATTACATCAACCCCGAGTTGAAAAGTAGATAAATCTTTTTCTATAGAAATAAAAATGACGATTTGAAAAATTACATAAATCCAGGTATTAGAGATCTACGTAGAAATAAAAAGGTACATCAAATCAGACTAAATTACTTTCAAAATTAGAAGGCTATTGCTAACCAAAAAGTTTATTTTATTTAGACAAATTTAACAATCCAAGAAGTAATAAAAGACAAACATAAAATCTAACAAATGAGCTTTGTGGAAGAAATAATAAAAAATACATTTTAGAAAAGAAAATTATTTAGATAGTTTTTAATTTGTTTTAACAATTCTTTTTGAAATGTCAAATATAGTGGATAATTTAGAAAATAAACTAACATGTGATTTGACGGCATTGTGAAGTAACTACATTACTTTAGTTTTCGTTTGAACCTATAAATAACATTATACGAGTTACTCCAGAAAGGCTATTTTTTGGAAGATTTAAAAATATCAGTCATAACTCTCATTGCTTAGAGTAATAACTCTTAAATTGCCTACCAATATAGATCCATTTTGTTACTGCCGATTTTATCTAAAATAATACAAAAAATTTTGAAGTCAAGAATAACACTAATTGAAAAACAAAAAATTAATTTTAAATATAGAATTTGGTTTTCAAGCTGGCAAATCTACAAAGGATGCCATTTATGATTTTCTGGAAAGTGTATACAATAATTTTGATAAAAAATTTACTCTGGCAGTGTTTTGAGATTTGATAAAAGTTCTCAATTGTCAGTGCAGATATATTAGAGCAAATAGTGAACACTAATTTGTTGTTAACAAAGACTGGGTTTGATTCTAACACCCTTCTATTAAATTTAATTAAATCAAGATATTTGGCTTTAAAAATAAATGTAGTGCATATAGAAAATACTCAATTAAGTAAGGCATGAAATTACTTTTTGGGAATTGCAGTCGACAGTAAATTATCTTGGGATGTTTATATGGATAACGTAATAACTTGAGAGAGTTTTTCTCAATAAAAACACTAAGAGAAGCCTTCACCTTTAAAACTTAATTTATTATTTTTTTTTCTTCTTAATTTTTGATCGTTTAATACTTTTACATAATTTTAACTTCAAAAGATTCTTTCAAAAGAGACATGATGTATATAACTATTTTACTATATTTAGTAATAATATTATCTAAAAGTTCGCTTATGTATAATTATTTGTTCAAGAAAAATACATTTATAATAGTATACACAACACATACTTCCAATAAATTTTACCATTTCATAAATGAATGCTATGTAACAAGCCTTTTTATTTAGTTGTGTGGTTAATGTTTTGATTACTGTGTATGTCAGGTGTTGCTCCGGTATTGTTTTAAAATACTTTGTTTCTTAAAGAGTTAGATTCAAATAGATAAAAATGTACATCACGTTAGTGTTTTTAAGTAAATAATTTTTTATTTTTTCTGGTTTCGGCTGAAAGTCTGTTTAGAATCGAATTTTAACTATTTTACTTTACCAGTTTATTGATGCAAATATACAAACTATTTTCATACTTTTTAATGTTTACAGAAAGGTTGAACAATTGAACAATAATGGAAAGACTTTTGATAGTTCAAGAAGTGGCATAAATTTCAACTTTACAAATGATAGTTACATCCGTTATGCAGTGGACGGCGAACTTTGTAACCTTAGTAAGTTTTTATATTTAAGAGTAGGACTGCACGGAAGCGACCTTGCGATGATAAACCTAAATGGAATCTCGTATCAGGTGACGATTCTTGAAGCTTTTTTCAAAATCATTTATAAGTAATTTGCCTATATTCAGAACATTCTAACCAACTTCAGGCTTAACTTTTTTCTTGGTAATCATAACAATTGAATGCAGTTTTATTTGTACCGAGTCATTTTTTATTTAATGGCAGGTCCGTCAACCTCGTAATCAGTTAAAAATTTCGTTTCAGATGTAAGAAAAATTTTTTTTAAGTAGTTGAGTGTTGCGCAGGTTGCCTTTATGCTTCGTCTCCTTGATACGTTAATTTCTCTAGTTTACTTTTACATCAAAAAAGGGTTTTCCTGCCGTATCCATCTTGCTTTATCGCTCTAGGGCTGATTAAATAAATAAAATTTTGATAGAAATATATAAATTTTGATTTCATTCTGGACAGTGTCCCTTCTTATTCGAGAGAGAAAGGTATAGGCTAAACACGCAGTTGTCATTGTTTATTATAGGAGTGGCTAGTAGTGCATTTAAAATAAAATATTGTGGGTTTTGTGATCAGTCAAAACGGTACTTAAAGTTAGAAAACGGCTAACCTACATTGCTTGTCTCCGCTATGATTACAACCTTTTTTTATTATGACTGAGCATAAATTTTCATAAGGCGAATGTTGAAATGCCATATTGTCATTCGGGTTTATCTTTAGATGCTTATATATGTATATAAATAAATCATTACCAACCATTCTTATTATTTAATAATAGTTTTCTATTAATAGTTTTGTGGGATTACTTTTAAAAACCAATTTAATCTAAACTTTATTCCGTGCTTTTACGAGAAGAATTAATGTTACCAAAACTAGCTTAGGATAACGACAGAAGTTTCGTTAAACGAGAATAAAAATTAGAATGCGATTCAATAAAAAAAGATTCCAAAAATTTTTAAATTAAAAATATCTCTTGAGATTATAATAGCATTGTCCGTTGTATGAACTAATGTGCATTGAATATATTTTCATCATTTTTTTAATTGTATGAAAATATATATAGTACAAATAAACTCTCGCAAGTTCATCAAAAGATACTATGTATTGTGAGCAAAAATGGTTAACATTTGACAAATAGTTTTTCTTTGTGAGGAACATTGGAGATTTTATAAGTACATCTTTCTTCACGTCTGTTTTTTAGTCCGATAATCTATATATATGTTTATATATATATATATATATATATATATATATATATATATATATATATATATGAATAGTTTGGTTATTCCGGGTTTCAATCCGTTCGTTCAAAAAATCGTTTTCACGACGTTTCGCCAAAATCTCATTTGGCATTTTCAAGTGCGGTTCGTCTCGTTACTCGCTGAGAACTGATGGTGGCCTCTGAAGAATTTCGAGTTTTGTTTAGTTGGCTCGCTGCCTGATTGGGTGGGCGGCTTCGTAGGCTCCTCCCCTCTCCCGAGTGCGATATATTTTGTTCTTGTATGCAGGTCTCTCGTGTACTAGTTGATTTTTGTTGTTTTCTTTCTTGATTTTTTATTAATGTTTTCCATGTAGATGAAAAATTTATAGCATCGTCTCGTTTATTTAGCTGTCCCGCTTTTTCGATTTCTAGGGCCTCTCTTATGACGCGTACCTTGTAGTTCTGTACTGGTGCTATTTCTTTTGTTTTTTCGAAATCGATGGTATGTCCGGTTGTTTGGTGATGTTGAAATAGGGCTGAGGTTGTCTGTTTGTTTTTGAGGCTATTTTTATGTTCTTGGATTCTTGCTGATATGCGCCTGTTTGTTTGTCCTATATAAGTTTGATGACAATCTGCACATGGAATGCTGTAAACGCCATGATTTTCAAGGTTGGTCTTGTCTTTGTCTATCAAGGACTGAAACAGAACTTTACAATCTCCACTTAGCTTTAACCCACAAAATCCATCATCTTCTGTGGAATGACATAGAAAAAGTATCCTGTTGGAGAACGGAATCAGACACTCAGCTTAAGGCAAGAAAACAACAGAAGAAATTTGAGGCACTACAAAAACGCAATACTGTCCACACACAGCAAACACTGGACTGCAACAAAGTTGTCCATAACATCTCCAACCACCAGTTAACAGAATCCGAGAAATTAGTTCTGTCTAAAGGTTTTAATTTTGCCGTAACGCTAAAAACAGTCCCCTTAGAAGAGATAATTTCGAATATAGAAGCTGCCCTAGAAAACATCCCTGAAGAAAATGCCGAAAAAGCCAGACAAGACAACACAAATTTTGAAATCAAGCCGGCCTCCCAACTCAAACTTAACGCGAGCTGAACATCAAGCCCTCTCATCCTTAAAAAAGAATAAGGAAATAACAATATTACCAGTAGATAAGGGAAATGTCACGGTTGTAATGAACACCAACGAATAAATGCAAAAAATGTCAGAAATTCTCGAAGACGCCTCTTACAAACAAACCAACAGAGATCCAACAACGTACCTTGAAAAAACTACGAAAGCCAAGATTAAAGCCTCAAAACTAGACCCAGAAATTGAAAAATCTATAATACCAAGAGAAAAATCAAGCAGATGTCCAAAACTATATGGCTTACCAAAAATACATAAAACAAATGCACCATTCAGACCAATAGTGAGCGCCGTGGGATCTCCTACACAAAAACAGGAAAAATATCTAGCAAGTATCATGCAACCAAGAGTCGAACTGGCTGATTCCTTTGTGAAAAACTCCGAGCATCTGACTAAAATGATCAAAAACATTCGCCTCGAAGAAAATGACATCTTAGCAAGCCTCGACATAAAATCGCTATATCCAAGCATACCATTGGATGAGGCTTTGGACAAAATCGCCATGAACAAGGATTTTCCAGACTACACAATTGAACTTGCAGCACACTGCCTAAAGAACACATACTTCATGTTCAATAACCATATATACAAAGAAACAGATGGCGCACCTATGGGGTCCTCGCTTTCACCAGTCATAGCCAACCTTTTCATGATATATTTCGAACAAGAGGCACTGCAAAAGGCACCTTTAAAACCAAAATTTTGGAAACGCTATGTCGATGATATTTTTATAATATGGCCACATGGAAAAGAACACCTGGACGATTTCCTCATATATCTTAACAATATCCACCACAGAATCCAATTCACGCTAGAAATCGAACAAGAAAAGAAACTTCCTTTTTTGGACCTGCTATTAACTAGGAAACTCAACAACACCTTGGGCTTCAGCGTATATCGGAAACCCACACATACTGACCGATATCTCAATGCAGCGTCACATCATCATCCCTCTCAAAAGCAGGCAGTAGTCAACACATTAGTATCAAGGTCTCTCCGCCTAACAGAACCTGACACAAAACAAGACGAAATAAGACACATTTCAACAGCTCTAGAACGGAATGGTTTCTCACAAGCAGACATAAAGAAAGCCATAAAAAGACAAGAAAATACTACAACAAACACCAAAGACCAAGATCAAACAAGGAACAAAGCCATAATACCATACATAAAAGGAATAACAGACAGAATCGGAAGAATCTTAAGAAAACACAACATACAGCCCATATTTAAACCACAAAAAACAATAGCCAACGTCCTGGGAAATCCCAAAGACAAGACCAACCTTGAAAATCATGGCGTTTACAGCATTCCATGTGCAGATTGTCATCAAACTTATATAGGACAAACAAACAGGCGCATATCAGCAAGAATCCAAGAACATAAAAATAGCCTCAAAAACAAACAGACAACCTCAGCCCTATTTCAACATCACCAAACAACCGGACATACCATCGATTTCGAAAAAACAAAAGAAATAGCACCAGTACAGAACTACAAGGTACGCGTCATAAGAGAGGCCCTAGAAATCGAAAAAGCGGGACAGCTAAATAAACGAGACGATGCTATAAATTTTTCATCTACATGGAAAACATTAATAAAAAATCGAGAAAGAAAACAACAAAAATCAATTAGTACACGAGAGACCTGCATACAAGAACAAAATATATCGCACTCGGGAGAGGGGAGGAGCCTACGAAGCCGCCCACCCAATCAGGCAGCGAGCCAACTAAACAAAACTCGAAATTCTTCAGAGGCCACCATCAATTCTCAGCGAGTAACGAGACGAACCGCACTTGAAAATGCCAAATGAGATTTTGGCGAAACGTCGTGAAAACGACTTTTTGAACGAACGGATTGAAACCCGGAATAACCAAACTATTCATTCTACCATCCGTGAAAATCTACGATATAACATATATATATATATATATATATATATATATATATATATATATATATATATATATATATATATAGATATAGCTATTAGTTATTGCTACAATCCATAGAGTATAGAAGTGTGCTAGTTTTGTTTCAAAGTGTTGGGATTTTTTGACCAAGATATTTCGTATTTTTAATTTCGTCTAAAAATGGAATACCCAATGTTTGCGTAAAATCCTACAATTTTATCAACAGGGACTAATATCAGAAATTACTTCGTTGTCATAATATATACTAATAATAGAAAAGATTTTCTCAGAAATGCCTTTAGAGCTTATACTCGCCTAAAACGTCTAATGCATAAGATATTTTTCACCGTCACATGTGTGAAATTGTATTTTACGACATTGCAATTGATGAAATCGGAAAAAAAAGGGGAACATGTTCCATTTCTATGTCATTTTGTTTTCAGTTCATAATGCATGAAAATAAAAAAAAATTTGTTATGTACAATTACATTATTTATTTTATAGGATGCATTAGCAAAAATCCATCAGACGATGACTATACAAGCTTTGGTAACATCGATATAAACGAGACTGTGAAATATCCAGGAGATCAATTTAGAGCAGGGTATATTCGTTTACGCCCAGGTGACCGAAAACGAGTAGCTACCACAGCAAAAGTTGCTTCAGTAAGTATTTTTGGGTAAAACCATGTACATTTTTCAATTTTAATGATACAGAAATTCTATGAGCAGTTTCAACACACAGTGAGAGAGAAAACTTTTGCTTGTTGACGATTTTAAAAGTAAAAGTGTAATCTGTGGAAACTAAAATATATAAATATTTGTTATTTTCTGAACATTATGAATGTTCTTAAACGAAATACAAAGGGCAGAAAATATTCTCTGAGTTCAAAAACAAACAGGTCAAGGAGAAGAAAATTCATAAATCCAATATTATTTTTTGCTATGAAGGTTTACATAACCTCGGGTTCTTACTTGGCCTACCAAAACTTCGGTGTATATCTGGACGACTATTCAGCTTCTGTTTTCTTCTTAGGTTTGGTGAGCATGCGTAAATATATTTTTCGTGTGTATTTGTAACTTGGTCTCTACTTTTAAGAGGAGCGTTTAATAAAAACCACTGTATAGGCCCTCGCGTCTCGCTGCTCTTTGCAAAAACGGCTAACTTTGAGGATAATTAGAAAACATTTTTCGAAAGATGAAACTTTAGGCTAAAAAGTGAGCTATTTTTCATACCTAAATATTTCAGAATAACCACGTTATCAATAAATAAAAATAACAACAATTTGCAAATTTGCATCACGGAATGTGATAAAAATGAGTTAACATTTAAATTACATATCCCTAACTATATTTACGAAATTTCACGTCGCAAAATACGTTATTATGGGCAGTAAGATTTACCAAATGAAATATTTATCAGCTGTAAACATTTTTCCGCCATATTAGACTGTGCATAAGAAACTAAAATGTTCAGCTTCTAGGTGGCAGGTGGCGAAAATGTTGTATGTTTGGTTGCCTGAACATTACGAGCTTTTTAATAGTGGCCTTGACAAAGAAAAATTGAATTATACAGTGTGCCAAATAAAAATATTATTTTCTTTTATACGTTACGGTTAATATTTAGGTTTTATTGATTGTCTATTATTATGTTAAATATATTGCTATAGTAGAAATGTCAACAACTTAAAAAACGAATAGGCCTAATTAAATACAAACACATAACTCATCAGGGAATTCAGTTTTTTCCTCTACAGAGGTTTTAATGGCGGTAATAATAATGAATACCTTGTGCCACGTGTTTATGGAAAAACAGTTACCTTTCTATAATTTTTCCTCATAGATGGTAAACCTATATATATATATATATATATATATATATATATATATATATATATATATATATATATATATATAACTTGAAGGTTTTTTGGTATGCCGAGTCCTTCTGAGGACTGTAAGGCAACTGACGTTTCGGTGAAATCTCATTGACAATTTTCAAAGCTCACTGTACGACATCTGTGGGCCCACAAACATAAGGTAATTTTAACAAAAACTACAATAAAATATGTAAGGTATGCTTTATTACACTTAAATATTAATCAAACCTTAGACTAACATTTAGTCAAATATATTTAGTACAAATTAAAAAAAAAATAGGTTTTTCGTTACATTTTGGCTTTACCAAAATGGCCACTCTTATTCTTAATTGTTCAAAAATTTTAGTTATTCTTTTGATCAATTTTGTAAATTTTACTCCAGTTTCTTTTTTAAATAATTACAATGAATAGAAAGTCAATTTTACAGATTGTCTTTACTACTTTACATAATATTGTGTAAAATCTAGTCTATGACCTCGTAATAGATGACGAATGCCCAAAGTAATTTTCCTAGATTTCACTTAATCTAAATAATTACCGTATTTTTATAAAAAAATTTATAAAATTATATATATATATATATATATATATATATATATATATATATATATATATATATATATATATATATATATATATATATAATGTGTGTGTGTGTGTGTGACGAAAATGATGTCTAAAAAATACGTTATATGTGTTGAAATACTTAATTGTACAGCAGACTTACAGACTTAAATCATAATGTAGGCTTATTTTTTAAGTTATAAAGTTTTTTTAGCGCAAAACTTATCACAAAAAAGTCTGTAATAACTGTAAGACAAAGGTTTCCAATGCAACCCTAATTGAAAATAAACAAATAATGATTAATAATAAGAACAACCTTTATTTCCAATCATGTTACATGTTACTGTTTTTCTGTGCTAATATGAAATGTTTTATAAGAACATTTATAAAACAAATTATGGAACCTGACGAGGGTCAAAAGTCAATGTTTAAAAAATTTTTTAGTCTACAACATATCTGGTACTTTATAATGTTTTACAAGAATTTCTGAGACTACTATGATTTCAAACAAAGATTTAATATTATTTCAAACGTATACTCTTTACTATTTTTCTATGCTAAAGCTACTATATGGCAATATATATCTCAAAAAAGATGTGGAGTATTTTATCCACATTTCAAAATAAGTTGTAACCGTGTTTGCAATAAAGTCTTAGATACTTATTTTTTTCTTAACATGGAATAAAAGCTTAAAGAAGTTATTTATATAAATGTATATGACATTATAGGCCAATAAGACCTAAATGTGAAAATGTATTACAGAATCATATTAAACCTAGTTAAACATAAGATATAAATTCATTTAATACACCAAGGTAAAAACTTATTTCAAAATTGTAAGAAAATGTCCCATACTTTTTTTAATATCTTAAAAGATTCACAGTTTTACTAATTATTCATAAAGTAATTACTAATGTAACCTAACTTGGTGTTTTAAAATTCACTGTTCAGTAACTTAAAAAATATATATATTTACTGCGAGATATTGTTGTATTTACTTTGAGCGAAGTATTACTTGTTGTCAATTGAACCAGTCTTCAATTGTTTTTTTCAAGTTGTTAAATATTACAGTTGGATAACTTATGGCTTCAAAATAAATTTTCAACTTGACATAAAAATATAATTGTTATGTTGTTTCTGCGAATATACTTTCACATTGTTTAGGTCTATAAAATGGGTTACATATAACACATATTGCATAAATTAAACATGGTGATTTCCAATTTTTCTCCATCATACAGCAGATCGTTTTTTTGCCCGAAAATCACAAATGGCTTGTTATATGTAGGGTGGTTCCTTGGATTTCAGACCTTTGCCTAGGTTATTTCGCACAATTTCAGGCACGATACATTCTTTATAAAATTAAATTAGTTTTGGTACCATGTTATTGTTCCACAAAAATTCATCTTTTTTAAACTCCTCTATATATAGTTCAATGCTGTCATTAATGCACACAACAAAGTAGCATTTTGTCTTTTTGGTGGTATTTAGTTGATCTTGAATCTAAAAGATAATAAAGAGTACTTGAAAATAAAATATTACAGAATGCAAATTAAAAATAGGCAGTTTTCCATTTCATTGGAATTATTTTTTAAATTCACAAGGCTCTGAATAAGCATAATAATAATTTACAGATAAGTTCAATAATTTCCACTCACAGGCAGCAAATAAACAAATTTCAAATAGGTATAGTAGCTGTAATATATGGTTAAATAACTAACCTGGTAATAATAAATATGATTTCCACTAAGCCTAATCTGGTCTTGATAGTTTATGAGACAAATTTTTGGCTTTTATCGGTCTACAATATTCTCCATAGTTGTAAGATCTAGCTTTGAAGCTGAAAATAAATATTTCACTTCAACGAGAGCATCCTCAGACTAAATAACACCTAAAAAAAATGAAGAGGAAAATTAGGAAAAAATTACTATTTAATTTTTTTACAAACACGAACATTAAGCATTTTTACTCTTTTGTATATAAAATGAGTTATAATATGTAAGAGAAACCTAATTTAATTTTATGATTTTTTTTGGTAATCTACAAAACAAATTTTTTATATAACACAGAGTAATGTAATGATTTGTTATAAATACAGGGCTACAGTTAAAACATCATCTTTATCATATACTCAAATCCAATATTTTAGTGTGACTAGCCTGAGTAGTTAATTTTATATTTCCGTTACATAAAGTGCCAATAAATTTCGAAACATAATTATTTAGATTAAGTGAAATGTACGAAAACGATATTTTTTTCTAAAAAAAATTATACACTTACCACCTATTTCTAGGTCGTAGAACACGATTTTGGCCTCGACTTTGTACTATTCGTCCTGTTTCTCGGAAAATACAGAATATCATATGTCACTTTACGTTTAATTTATTGCAGTAAATACTTAAAATTTTGTTACATCCACAAATTTCACACTGATAAAAGCTTCTGTATTATATAAAATTTCAAAAATTTGCACTTGTATCGAAAAGATGAACAAAAGCAACCAAAAAAAATTTATCTGTTTCATCTCTCAGTGACAATAGTTGTTTGGAATTGGGAATATTTGGCGTTTTTAGTAATAATTCATCGATTAATAGCCTTTACGAAACTTATTTTTATCTTTTCATTGAAAATGCATGTTTTTCTAAATTTGTGCAAAAATAGCTGGAATATAATTTATTTAGAAATAAAGGTGACTTCATGTGAAGTGAAACATGTTTTTTTTGTGTTTTCCTGCAACGTGGGGATAAATAATGAAAAACCAAGGCCAGAATCGTGTTCTACGACCTCGAAATGGGGGTAAATTATCGAAATTTTTCCAAAAAAAAATTTTCCTAGATTTCACTTATTCGAAATAATTACCAAAATGACTTGCAGAGAACAAAACAATCTGAAAATATTTAGGCATCTATAATTTTTTTTCCGCCTTTTACATATTTAGAAAAAAATAAATTATTATTGTACTTACGGATTGTTTTCCTTTATCCGAGCTCACTTTAGACTCGAGCCTCTTTTAGTTTTTTACAAGTTCTTGGTTTCGGCATTTTAAAATAAATAACTTAAAACACAGATACAAAAATCACACTACTTCCACTACAAAGCAAGCACCGTTAACAATAGTTATTATCGAAATATCACCCAAATCCACTGAAAAGAAATTCCGCTGGGTCGCAAAATAGTGTCTTGATCCGGTTAGCCGTGGTGCGGCTTGCGGGTTTAGTCCAATGAAGGCAAAGTGCCGACCATTTACAAGGAAATATTGTGAAGGTCAAACATAATAAAAGAACAAGGGTTACTAAATAAGGCTTTTTATTTTATTATTTATTTGTAAGATGCTGTTTGTCATTAATGTTACTTTTGGTAGTGAGACTATAATATATCATATAGTTCTAAAGCTTTAATTATGTTTTAAATAAAGTATAAATTCATTATAAAATTTGTGGCGCCATTCTTTTTCATTTTTTTATTGGGACACTGTGGAATGAAGGGAAAAAATTATAATACTTCACACTAGATATAACGCCACCTATCAAGATTAAGCAGAAATAAGGTAACATAACCGGTACAAAAGGTTTCTTGTGTAAGAAAAATTATATTACTAAAATGTTACACTGAGCGTCATCTATAATAAAAAAAAAATAAAGAAATTTTGCTGATTTGCGCTTGTGCGAAAGTGATATTTTTCACGTGTAAACCCTCCTCTTAAGACAATACAGATGCACTTGGCGCCCAAACATTGTTGCCACTTTCTTCAGCTTTTTTGAAAACGAAATAGCAGGGCATAATAACAAGTAATAGGTGACAAAAATTAGCACATCTTGCATATTAAAGACAACGTATAGTCAAATCAAAATATTTTAAATCTGCAACATAGCAGTTTGCTGAAAAGGCGTTTTAATTTTTAATGTCTTTGTAAAATACAGCAAGAAAAAATTACAGGAGAAACCGTTATCTTCCGTAGTTTTATTATTATTGTCGGTAAACAGGTGGTTAAATGTAGCTCCTTTTTTGTAGGATTTTATGCAACCTGCAATAAAATTTGAATGTTAAATATCTGTGGAAAATTAGAGGAAACTATACCAAGGATGTTCGTACAGAATATCTGGGGAGTTATACAGACTTTGAGAGGGAGAAAACCTTTGTTTTTGGATTAATTCCCATTATTCTTCAGAAAATCATTCGCTTGTGTTTAAACTGCCCAAAACATCATAATTGTTCAATTATATAAAGAGTGTGTTTAAAATTTAGAAAAATATTAAAATCGTTAGAAAGCATACTGTTGCATTCCAGCCAAATCAATTTGCCACAAACCCCTGTATCCTTTTATTATCCTACGCCTTCTTATAAAATTATTTCTGCCCGTTCTATGTAGTTCGTTAACAATTTTGGTTTTATCTAGACTGGGCTTCATATTATTAGTAATATTAAAAGTTTCAGATCGAAGGAAGAACTGAATAATATCATTAAATATTGGGCTTAATATATTATACCTTCTTCTCGTAATTCCTCTATGATTGACATAATTTCATTTTCATGTCCAGCATGTCCGGACACTTTGGAACTCCACAACAAACGTAAACGGTCTACCAACTCTTTAGCTTTGTTCCAGTAGACTTTCTTTTTTGTGGGTAACTGTAATTTTTTCTTGTAACACTACTACCTAATTTTGTGTCCATCATCAGAGGTTTAATAATTCGTAAATATTTGTTCCATTTGGCCTCCGATAAACATCACTTTTTTTATAATTTTTGTAGACAGCACTCGTGGATTCCAAAATTTCTTTGTACGTTGAAAGTACATTATCACTTAATTGTGGTTCCTTGCCTAAACTTGGGGATGTTTTTAGAAATAACAAGTCATAAAGTGCCAGTGATCCATCGTATTTTGCAATATGGCAATATTTCCATTTGGAAAACGCACCTCTAAATTACCAATAAAATTTTTGGTATGATCTGTTTTGGAACCAAAACGTACACCATATACATTATCGTATAGAGATGGCTTTAAACGTAATCCTTTCAGGTGTGCGTTTAAAGTATCGGAAGTTGCGGTGTCAGCGGATGCGAGAGATGTATTAGTTGATGTCGAGGGTGTATCAAACACCGATTGGCTAATATCCTCTTTTGAAATGCGATGCTGCTGCTGTATTAGGTGTAGAGGTTTGAAAGGAATGTGTCGGTTGGGGAAAACCTCATATTTGAGTCGACTGCACTGAAGTACCGGGACTTTGTGATTTTGTAGCTGTATAATGTTGCTGTTGTTGATGTTGTTGTTGTTGATGTTGTTGTTGTTGTTGACGTTGCTTGACCACATCAGATATAGTTGTCAACGGCTTAGAAATGGGTTCATAAAATTTTTCCAAATCCACAACATTAAATTCTTCAGCCGCTTTAATTTGTTTAAATTTTTTTCTAACGGTATTGGTAGCTCCCACTAGTTTACGTTTTAAGTCGCTCGCGTTATTCATGATGTTAACAAAGGACGTTTCAACAATCAAATGAGTGTTTTCTCTTATTATTACAATAATATATAGCTATCAAATCCTTTGCGGTATCTTCCTGATTTCACATCACTGCCTTTATCAATTGCTAAAAATCCATACTTATTATCCCAACATTTTGAGCACATTTCTTGAAATTGAGTAAAAGTTAGATCCGGTGACATGTGGTCGAAAAATATGTGTTTCATATTCAATTCATCTTGCCTAAACATAATAATAAAATTGGCATTGTCTCGCACAAGCTGTTTAGGCACTCGCGAATATGTTTGCGCTAGGTAAAAGGAGTCGATATTTTTATGACATCCCATGCTAAAGTACGATCTTATAACATTTTGTTTTTCACATATAACATCATCAAAGATAAATATAGATTTTGGTTTTGCATCGGACGGTTCCACAATATTACTGGAATCACTAAATGCTTAAACTTTTGATGGGTGCTAAAATTTTCCTTTAATACTCATATTTCGGTTGAAACAGGGATTTCTAGTAAATATAGACATTTTCTAAACGTAGCCCAAGCGTGTGTGTAAGCAGCGAAATTATGGCATTAGTTTTTCCACATTTAGACGGACCAATTAACAGACCGCGAATAGAGGAAGGAAGTAGAGGACCGTGTCGCTTTATTATTTTCTTTTCAAATCAAAGTCCTACTTTTTCATCGAGATTGTCAATAGGAATTTTTTTTTAAGATCGATAACGCGCATCGTAGGAAAATTTGATATTTTATAAGCAAATTTTCACAAAAACTGTCATTCAGATGCCGAGCGTCAAACGAAGTGGACGGTCTTACGTTTCCAATAAAACTGGACACGGTATTGTGAATTCGTTAATAAATAAATTATCATTCGAGGTACACACTCCCGGTTATCAATGTTGCGGACCCGGAATAAAGGTAATAAAACGTGTAACAAGAGGTGATCCGGGCATTAATCCTTCGGATGCCCCATGCAAAAAAACACAGTTTAGCCTATTTACATAACAAAGACAACATAAATGCGCGGAACATCGAGCGGATTACGAGCTCGAACAAAGTGCTCGGAATAGAGTAAAATCGAAAGATTCAAGTTTATGTGAAAAAGAGCAGCTTTGTTAGTTACAAACATTATGAAGGCAAAACAGCGTTTTGGTATGGGTGTACCATCATCATCATCATTACCAATAAAAAACATCTAGTAAAGGCACACGTCGTAGAAAAGGGAAAGGTGTTAATAAAAGTCGACATGTTCGGAAAGTCAGTTTCGGAACAGCTATTCGACAAGCAGTTCGAAAGGAGTTATTAAAAGCCGGAAGAAAAAAATGTGTTGGACAAAAATCTCATGAATGCATCTAAAATAGCTCTGTCGGCAGCACGTAGATCGGTAAAAGCGGCAGGTGACAAAAGGAAGGTTCGTACACCGAAAATAATACCGATTCCTAAAACTGGTGGAATATTACCATTATTACCAATTTTTGCCGGGTTATCAGCTTTGGGTTCAGCGGGAATTGTGCGTGCCGTCAAAGCTGCAAAAAAGCGGTGAAGATAAAACCGGTGTCGGCCTGTATTTGAAATCAAAAGGAAATGGTTTGTTTCTAAAGCCATATCGTAAAGGTATGGGATTATTTTTAAATCGTAGATCAAAAAACTAATTGAATCCCTACCTCGAAGACCATTATCTAACATCGATATTGAAAAATATGCCAAGAAGAAGAGAATAGGATACTTTCGAGGTGTTTATATGAGGGATTCATTACCTAGACTAGGTCCTCGACATTACGAAGCAGCTATAGTGAATTTGGATAATACGTCTGGTGCCGGGACTCATTATGTAGCTTATAGAAAAAACAATTCTAAAGTAACATAGAATGACAGTTTCGGCGATTTACCCCCACCGATCGAATTGGTGCATTATCTGCAAACGAGATCGGAACCATCAAAAATTATTTACTATACATACGATCGTCAACAGGTTTTGGACCAATCTGGTGTGGACATTTGTGCTTAAAGTTTCTCGTCGAATCATCACCGTAAAAGATGTCATTATCACCACCATTAACACCGCAAATGGATCGCAACAATTACACTAAAATGTTGTGATCACTGAAAGCATTTCATCTAGCCGGTGGATTAAGGAAAATGACCGTGAAACAGCTAGAAAACATGCCCAAGGAAGTAATGATTGCATTAACCCCAAAAGAAATTCCATTCGTTTGGTATAAGTTGCCCGAGCACCTCAAAAACGATATCGATATATTAAAATATCTGTGCGGTTGCAAACATTATTCCAGCAGCAATTTAAACGAGGATACGGGTGATGACGGTCTTACGTCTAGAAAAATTGTTGTTATTGCAAAATCAGCGATGTGCGCATAAAAGCAGAAAATAACATAAAAACATCACTATCTAATACAGTGAGAAAAGGTGTGACGATGAATCTTTTTAAATGTTGCCGCTAAGAATAGAACCGAGATGTGGGATGTTTTAATGGTTAGTCATGTCTTCTACGTTCACAGTAACAAGACACTCGAGTGTCTTAAGCGCCGATTTTTATCCACCCATCAAATTACATAAAGAAAACAAATATGGTCTTGCATTTCTGAGATTTTACACATACAATTCAATTTTTAATGTGGATAAAAGCAACAATTAGTTTGCTTACATGAAGGAGGGTTACACCACCGAGCCGATACAATTGCAGATTTCACCTGGGGCCTATAGATGAAATAGGTAAAGCTATGTCGGATGCTTTGAGGAATTCAACTGAAGAATAGAATGATGGAATCTTTTCCTTAGTCGCCAATAATAATACGCTGAAATGTGAACTGAAATCCCAATATACTATAGATTTCTGGTTAGAGGCGAGTATCGGTAAAATGTTGGGATTTAATTATACAGTGTTAAAAAGAGACAAAAAGCACGAGTCAACCGAAATGGTGGAAATAATGAAAGTACGCATCATACGCTTGGATTGTAATATTATTTCCGGAGCATATATGAATTCTCTGGAAGGTCACACCTTATTCGATATTGATGTGGAGCCTGGTTACAAAATCAGTAAAGAACCACAAAATAATATTTATATGCCGTTAATGCCGGAAGGACGTCAGTTTATCGACAACATTACTCTTCGCATCTTGGACGATAGCGGTGATCTAATCAATTTTCAAGGCGAGAAAATGATACATTAGATCGCAAACATCTCAACAGTTATCTGCCAAAGACTATAAATTTTCAAAATCAATCGGTCTTAAAGTGCGAAAATGATTTCTATCACCAGCGATAAAATAGGGGTTTTCTCCAAGAGCATACGCATAACCCATACGGGTTTCCATCATTCAACAATTCCGATGAAGTCCTCATTCCTATTAATTTTTAAGATATTATATTGGATATCGCCGAATTACATATATATATCGAAGGAAAATTTAAAGCTATAGACGCAACGAAAAGATGTTTTTTTTTTTTATCACATAATGCCCTCGCATTTTTGTTCGATGAAATTCGCTACGAGATGGGAGGTGAGCAGGTCGCGGTGGTTCATAAACCTGGAGTTATCTCGGCATTATAGACAAAGATTTCTCATGACATGCGGATGGGGTCTCGACGAAGCAAACCAAGATATCATAGACACGGAAAGTAACGTATTCTCCGGGAAATTACCCTTAAAATATCGTATGGGATTCACCGAAGATTATACAATAGGTGTTTTCAACGTAAAACAAGAGCTTATGATTATAGCTCTCAGTTTTACCAATTGCTACGTCGCCGAAGTAGACGCCGAAATTATTATCGACAAAATCTAATGGAAAATTTGTCACATCATTGTAGACGACAAGCAAAAATTGAAAAAATTGTCTCGCATTAATAAAGGTGGAAACAATGCCAGTATTCAAATAACATATCGTAAATGGGATCTGTACGAATTGTCAGCTTTAAGACAAACGTCTTCCGACGTATGGGCCTTGAGAACGAGCACAAGTCTTAGAAGGACCGCGCTATATAATCGTCAGATTTCAAGACAGCAATAATTGCGACAAAAAATAAAGAAACGCAACCCAGTATACCCACGCCGACGTATGCGATATTAGACTATATCTGAATTCAACCGTTTATCTCTACGAAAGTTGGAATTTAGATTTCGCCAAGAAACTGTACGCAGCAGCCTATTACAATTATGAAAACTTCCAAAGCAGCTACTACGGGCGCGAAATAAACTATCCAATGATGACGTTCGCCGAATATATGGAAAAACCCGTTTTTATTATCAATTGCAGTCATCCACCAGAGGCTATTAACTCATCGACCGTGGATGTGAAATTGGAGTTCCAAACCAGAAAGAAAAAACATATTATGGCCGAAGCGCGTCGTATTATGGCGCGAACGTGATTTGTCGTGTATTTTAACCGTTTGAACAGTATGTTGAATGTAACTAACAATTGCACACCACATTACCCCCTCCAACTTTCTTGAATGTATATAGGAGCGGTCAGCGAATTATTTCATCAATACACATTCGATCGTCAGGATGGAAGATATCCCAAAAAAGATTGTTGCCATTGTAAGGCCATTCGTGCCCGGCAAATTATGTACGTGTGCGGAGTGTAGGGGTACCGCACCAGCACCAGTACTTTCGGCACCGCCTGTAACGCCAGCACCGACGGCACCGCCAGCAACGCCGACACCACCAGCGACGGCGACACCGCCAGTACGGCTTTGGCAGCCCGAGGACCAGGTGCAGCCAAAAAGAAGACCAAGGGCTACACCTAGGTCGGTGTTACTATCGTTGGGTATTCCTCGACGGTAGACACCCAGGCCCTTTTAGGGCCACAAAAATGGTCCTTTTCAGGACCACATTATATGTTGATCGTATTTTAGTAGTCGTCGCTTATGGGGCGAGATATTCGTTTCAAGTTTCTATTAATTTTTTTAACGTATTCTTGTTAAATGTTAAGATTTAGTTTTATTTTCTAGGCTAAAAAAATCAAATTCTGTGTTTTAAGTTTTTGAAAGAATCAATAATTCTATAAGCTCTCACCAACACACAATATTTAGAACGCGCTGGTGGGGTGGGGGTAGTTCTATGTAACTGAGACCCGGCCAGTTACACAGTCATATCTACTTCAACTTTCATACGATTAACATGGAAGAAGGAAGACCCGCAAGCAGAGGCTCTTCAATATTTAGCGACGACACCGTCGCCGGCAACTTTGAAGACCTGGAGGACTTCGACGACGGGATGGACTTTGACGTCCTACGTTGGGACGACATGGATGAGCCAATTCTACTGCTCTATGACCACGATCCTGGTCTTGTGGAGTTGGACGACGTGGGTGACTGAGTGCTTCAGCGCCTCGAAGACGACAGTCTGCAGTCAGAGCCGGTCTCAATGGAGGACGCGATGTTGGAAATTCCAGCATCGCCAACGCTCGAAGATCCGCAGGATCCTTGCTACTCTTGGAGCTGGTGGTCTGTCGATGAGGATGTGCCTCCATAAGCCTCACACCGTCCCCGGCCCTTTTTAAAGGCACAAAACAACAGTCCTTTTCAGGACCACAGGATACTTTGATCGTAGTTTTAGTTCATATTAGTACTTTGTTACTAATATTGTAGTTATAGAACATACAATATTTGATACAAAGTATTAAATTTTAGGTGCTGATGGAACCCGACAAAATCATTTGTTCGTATATGAGACCACATAAAACTCTGGTCCCAATACGTAATACTACATTTGTCGTTACCCCGACCACTAATTTGTCTCTATATATATACGACCACCAATACTTATTACAATCATTTGAAATGAAAATGCCCAATGAACAAGACCAACCAATCCAATGTCCGGTGGTAGAATCTACTACGGACAATTGTCTGCAATGGGATTTGATTATCCTAGATAGGATGCTCTCTGGGACTTTATAATCCAATGAGTGGATAACAACGCCACCGTTGAAGTACCGTGTGGCTCTACAACACCATAAAGAGTCGCAGGTTTCTGCCACACAACAAAACGGTCCTTTTCAGGACCACAAAATACTTTGATTGTAGTTTTAGTTGGTTATAATACATTGTAACCCATATTTTATGTTTTTTTTCATAAAAAGCATACAATATTGAGACGCAAAGTATTAGAAGTTCTGGCGACAGAACCTGAACTTCTTAAACCGAACCATGTTTTAGCATAGTTAATATAACCAAAAAATAATTACAACTATTACGTAGTTTTAGTGGATTATTGAAACTTTTTTTTTACTACCTAATATTATGCGGGAAAGGTTCTATAAGATATAAAATGCTAAAAAATATATTTTCAAGCAATATTTATTCTATATATATAAAAATATATATTTGTAAAAAAAAATTGTTAAAAGATAAAAATCTTTTTTTATCAAACACATTTTTTTTATTTAATCTACAAAATATATTTACAAACTTAATACTATAAATTATAAACTAATACTACAACTACTTAACATCTGCTACACAACTTGTCAAAGTCTGCCAATTGTCTTTTATACCTTTCACTCGCACTTTTTCTAACTGCTAATTGTTTCTGTATTTCTAGTAATTGTTTTTCAAGTTCAACTATCGCACTGTCATTTTCACTTACTTTGGTAATTAAGTCTTTTTTTTCACTCTTAATATGTCCGATAGTTTGGTCTTTTGCGAGCTAGTAAAGCCTTCAGCTCACTCCGGTTGAGATGTCCTAGAACATTTTGAAGCACCAGTTTCGTTTAGTGATGAAGGCTATGAAACATCAGATGCTTCTTCGTCTTCATAACACTGCCTAAACCGCCTCTTTAATGGTTTGCACTTCCCAATATCGGAGACAGTGGCGCATCAGTCTTCACTGGTGAAGACTTTACCTCCGACACTTCTTCTACACTGGCCGGTGTTGATGGAGTTGGTCCATCGTCACCTTCAATTACCTTGACTTCGACGGACAAAGGTACTGTTGGTCGTAGTGGTGGTGATGGCGCTGACAAGAAATCGGGTAACAGTGCGGGCGTCTTTGGTTTCTTGAAGGTAAATTTCTTTCTCGCCTGCCCTACACCTTTAATCGCCAAATAAAATGTGGTTTTATCGGCGATTTCGACATAGTCAACAGCTTCGGCAATTTTGAAGCTTTTGGAGAAGATGCCCGATTTATACGCGACGCTTTTCGCACAACCACATCACTTAGAACTTTTATTTTCGGCTCCTTCTCCTCACTCCAAGTTTGAAGAAATTCCGCTGCCGACTGCACCAACTTTTCATCTCAACCATCGTTGAGGGTTTTGTCTTCGGCATCCTCTTGCTCCCTGTGCCTACTAGACCAATCATATTCTCCAACATGTCTTTCTGGGATCCGCAACTTACATTAAACCCGGCCAAGAGTGAACTTACGCTTTGCTCTTTTGAAGACATCTTCGTTTTTTTCTTACTTTACTTAACTTCGACCTGCTCTTACTACTGCTCTCTTTGCTGTTCTGACGAACTGTGTGTCGGCTTTTATGCACTCTACTACACCACCTTTATTACTTTTGTTTGATGCATCAAGTATTGTATTTTAACTTGTCAAATGCAAGGCCAAGGCCAACGTAACCGGCAATGCCAGGGTCGTTTTCGAGGTTGTAATTTTCAAGGATTTTTCTTGTTGTCCCCGTCAAGGTTATTTTAAAAAGTAACATATAAATATAGTACTAAACTTGTCAGATGCAAGGCCAAGGTCAAGGCCAACGTAACCGGCAATGCCAGGGTCGTTTTCGAGGTTGTAATTGTCAAGGATTTTTTTGTCTTTGTCAAGGTTATTTTAAAAAGTAACTCATAAATACAGTACAGCGTTTGAAAAACTACATCATATTCAAACATCATGTTGCTAACTGATGAACAACCTGGTGAAGCAGCCAAAACATATAGGCATATACCAACAGTTTTTTGTTTAACTTGTCATCGTTGTAAAAGACAAGGTATCTGCTGGCGGAATAATCTCACACACGATTTCAACTACATTGACCTTTTCGGGGTCCAATTTGTACAATGCGCTTTTTGTGGACTAGTTCACTACCAGGACAAGGACATTAATGAACATGCCATCCAGAGAAGAAATTGGGTCATAGAAGAAGCTTACTTGTGCAAAAGAAATGAACTTATGTATTTTATTTCTTTATTTTTTTTTTATTTTTTTTTCGTTTGTTATATTTTCATTTTTTAATAATAAAACAATAGTAAAGTGATTTTTTTGTTATATTTTCTTTTTTTTAACAATAAAACAATAGTGAAATGAATCTGTAGGTGTATTTAGTAAACATCACCTAAAATACGTTTTGCAATCCATATTTTTCTGCGTAGTCTGTTTAATAATGAAATAGAACCATATATTAGGGTGAAATGTAATGGTTTCAAATCAGTCTCACTTAACAGTGTCAGAAGTAAACACTATTGATAAGTTCGGTCTCCAAAGAAAATTTAAGGATTTTAACTTTATGCGCGGACCTTCAGGAATAAGATTCAAATTTACACCTGATGGGGGTTACGACATGGGGAACAAAAGATTGTGCTACTTAGCGGAACCTCTTGAAGGAGATGATGCGGTCACACGAAGTTATGTTGCTAATAACCTTGCTCAGTGTGTACAAGATATATTCAAAAACCAACTTGAAGGTTATGTACGCAAGAAATTTATTGAAACTTCTTGAGAACTTAGAGAATACGTTGATGACTCTGTTATTGCAGTATATGAGCTTAGACAAGACGAACTGCTTGATGAACTTAATTCTAGAATGTTGAAAATTGAGAAGACTGTGGAGGATCTTGTCAACAAAACTGCTCCACTTTAAACATTTACTCGTGGACCTGTGCGTTTAATTTACTGTTAAACAAATTTTTCAACACTAACTTTGCCGTTTGTTATGTGTCAATACTTCATTATATTTATAATTTTAAAATAAAGGTTGAATAAAAAGCAATCAAGTAATGAATACATGTTTTTATTAAAAAAAAATACAATACTACCGTTATATATTAATGTTGTATATTCAATGGAACTAATAAAAACAACACAAATAATGAAATATGAATTTTACAGATTACGTGCTGTCCTGACTTAGAAATGATTCCAACACAGTGACTAAATTTGCTAAATTTTCTTCCGGTTCTGTTTTATAAAATCTCTGTCTGCATGTACCCAAGGTCGAGTTTTGGTTGAATTGGGAATTACATAACGTTTATCGTCCCTATGTGATAATGCTACATTATTTATTATATTTGTATAAATGTTATGTAATTCACTTCTAAATGTCTTCATCTTTCTTAATATCAAACCACCTCGTTCAACAATTCTTTGGTAGTCTTCCTGATGAAGGTCTTTTTCGATAACAGATTTTTTAATACCTTTGGCTTTTTAAAATTCATTATTAATGGACTTTACATAATAAGCCTTCGCGCCGGCACTATAAAAACTTATTATTGGGTCACCAGGAAACTCATCTTTCATTTTACCAACTACAGAATTACGTTTAATTATGTTGAGATTATTTATTTCAGGGTAATTTGATGTATCAAATTTTTCGAGGTTTTCTGATATAGTTTGATAAAAGTTTTCTGTGTACACTTTTAATATAAGCGAGTCAGTATCGGTGTAAAGTAACGAAGCATCATCGCCAAACTTCGATTTAATAAAATTTATAATAAAAATCATATTACAGTCTCTGATATATCAAATATGGAAAATCCAATATAAATTGGTTTATTGTATAATATTTTAACTTCATTCATATGTATAGCAACAAAGTTTTCGGTAAATATCGAGCTAGTATTAAAATTGGGGTGAAATATTAGTGCTCTAGCTCCACTTTTGCCTACACTGTTTTTCCAATGCGTTACTAATTTTATATCCTTTTGATTTTCAACATTTTTCATAGTTTTCCAAAAATCGCGTTATTTTTTAATTTAAAAGTGTCTTTCGCAAATTTTGTGGTGGCCTTGTTACGTAAATTGGTATTAAAATCGATATACGTTTTTAGCCATTTCGATTGGTTAAATTGTAATTCTCGATGAGTTTGATTTACCACTAAGCCGTTTGCGATGGCTTGTTTTAAAATTCTATAGTGTACAATGTATTTTCTTTTATCTTTTACATTAGGAATTAATTTCGGCAATTTGGCGTTTTCTGTTGGCGGTATGATATTTTCTACTAGAAATGGAAGATCAGAATGTGCATCATGCAACTCAGTCGGTAATGCACATCCACTTCCAAAACGTAGCCATCATCACCAACAGCCATAATATTTAAATTGAGTATTTCGCGCTCTGTTAACCATCGAAAACCACCATATGGTAATGCTTATGACATACTATGACCATATAAATTTGTGGCATTAAGATATGTTATAAATGAAGAAGGTTTTGTTGGGCCATAGTCTGGTAAAAAAATATTATTAGCGATGTGCTTCCTTTCTGTACATTTGCTTATGCCGCCGCGTATACCTTTCTTTAAAAAATGTATCACTACATAGTATAAAACAAAGTCGCTTTCTCTGTCCCTATGTCCCTTTGTATGCTTAAATCTTTAAAACTATGCACCGGATTTTGATGCGGTTTTTTCAATAGATAGAGTGATTCAAGAGGAAGGTTTATATGTATAATAACATCCATTAAATAGTGGAAAAATACTGTTATTTTTGAGGTTTCTAATGTGATGTCGTTAATTATCATATTTTTTTCCGCTTACATTGCAAACGCAGGCTGAACCCTACGAGATTTATCAAAATAATGTACTAATTATTTGTACACATTGAAAAGGTCTACAGAAAACTCCGCGATGGTATATGTCTTATCTCTCATGGATATCCCACAATAACATTTTTTTGTCATTTACTTTTTACGACAAATAATGGCAAATTTTGAAGCGATTTTAACCAATACAGCATTAATCCTTATCCAATTAAATAGCTTAAATACATTGTTGATTTAATATAGATCTATATGGTCCTTTACAGCACAAGATTTAAATGAATATTTTCGAAGATATTACAGATTTAAAATTGCGGGAAGTAGCGCTTGCGGCGGTACTGGCCGACCGGGGCGGCGGCAGCGTGCCTATAAATAGCGCGTCGGAGGCCGATGTAATAATTGTTGTAAAAATAAAATAAATAGTCACAGTTTTTCTGTAGTGTATTTAGTATCAGCATTGCACCCGTGCGAAGCCGGGGCGGGTCGCTAGTAATGTATATATCAGTTAAGAGCTCTAGCTCTACCTTAGTTATACGCAACATACAATTAAATGATAAACTTAGAAGGGTATACTAGTATGCCGGATTCAATTTATCGAATTTTAAATAATTATTCCGAAATTGCACAAAAACATCGCACAATAGCAACACTTCTGATTTTAAATACACGTCTGAATAGTCCCCCAAAGTTTTACACCAAACAAGCGCCATACTTCTTTTGCTCGCCTATAGCTTTCATTGCTAATGTGTCCTTCCCGTAAATTATCATAAAATTGATCTTTACTTGGAAGACATGTATTTTTCATTTTTCAGCTATAGGGAAAAACACTCTTTTGACGCATCAGACTAAATTGTTCGATATTTGAGAAATGTTTTCGCGTTTCAAGAAAATCATCATAGTTTAAACCGCTGCCTAAATTTTCCAAAGACGTTGACAGAAATTTAAAACTGTCAGTGAACCTCAACTTTAAATATTTCTTCTTAACTTTTCCACATTTGTTAATAAAATAATCGTGCATATAAGTGCTTTGGGTAAAAGATATGTACTTGTCTTTATTTTGAGCCAAAACATCAATTTTATCCCCATATTTACAGAACTCTTTTATTAATAAATGGCTGTCGTAGCTGCTTAAGTTATGAAATATGATAGGGGTAAAAGAGGGTAATTTATAATTTAAATTACAAACGGAATGTCCAGCAGCAAATCTTTTTGCGCCAGTTATGTAACAATGATCTCTTACTTTAATCTCACCCTCTTCAAAAGGGCCTTCACATATACCACATATTTTAGCATCATTAAACTCCCTTTTTTCTACAGGCGTTAACGGTTTCATAGGCTTTTAAATATGTGTTATATAGAGCCCTTAAATCACACTCGATACGATCCACAAAGACCTGAGCTGTATTATTCCCCCGAAATAGCTCAAATTGTGTCGTCAAAAGAGCATTTAATTAAATAAGCAAAAGAATATGGTTTATGTTTAAAACTTTTTGCAGTGTAAGAATTTTGTGGTTTTTGTTGTACCGTTTCAACGAGTTTTAAAACAGATTCGAAATCTGCATAAACCAGGAATGGAACGCACATTTGCTTTTCTATACCCTCGAATTTTAAAATATTTTCCGGCACACTCTTTCCAAATTTATCAATTTTTATTTTAAATCCACTGAGGGTGTTTGCGTGAAAATGGGGTTACAATTGTAGTTTTGATGTAAAGTTAAAGCTGAAAATGTACTAAAATTAGTGAGACAAACCATCACAAAAACATATTTTATGTTGTTGACAATTAATTTGACTTGAAACAAAGCGTGATAAGTCCTTAATCCGATAATAATGACCTTTTGAACAAGTCGTATCACAAAAATGTTCACCGCCATTTTTACTACTACAGTCTTTTGTAATTAACAATAAATTTACATGTCTATCCAACTTTCTTGACACATACCTCAGTGGACCAATAACTTCATCTATTACTTTATTATTTTCGTATTTAAATTCTAGATCTTATACGTTAATCGATATGTTGTTCATTTCCTCAAATTTTTTTAATGTCACCTAATTTTACTGGAAAATCCATACCTGTTAAATTAGGACTCTAGAAAAATGGGGATAGGATGTCAGCTATGAAGGCGCTGCTGCTGGCGGAACCGATGCTGATGTTACAGCCCACGCAAAGCAAATTTCGTTCTGGTTGATCACATAGACGACAGCTCCTCTCTTTTCAATAGAATACGGCAACTTGATGAATGATGAGCCACTCGTAGGCGTATACTTGTTGATACTAACTTCCAAGTATAAAATTCGCATAAGAGCCCATCCTATAACAAGAAAAAATACTATAAAAATCAGTTTAATATATCGGGTTTGGATTTTTACATACCTGAATCTTTCTCCTGAAACTCTGTCGCCTGCGTTTTTATTAATTCTGTGAAAGAATGGTAAACGGCATCCAAATCACTTTGTTCAGTAATTATTTGATTAGCAGTGTTGAAGGATTTCTCATTGAATATTTTTTGTGATGGAAGCATGTACTCGCCAACAGCTGTCATGTTAACTTTTAAAGCGTCATGAACACGTAATACATTATTAACAAGTTCCACTACCTTCGATTTAATGTCTGCATATCACTGCTAACCTGATAAGTTGCAATTCTCTTTTTGAAAGCATATTCAACGAGTTGCACACCATGGCATACCGGCAAATATCAATTATTTTTATGTTGTTGTGGTCGTTGATGTACTAACATTTGATTTACTGGAACATCCACATTACATGTAGCGCAATTAATTACTGGAATCACCGATGTACACTCTTCAATTCGGAGCCGTTTTCCTCCTGGCACTTCATTAAATCTCACCGCACACAATTCTCCTTTATGACGCCTCATATTATAAGTATTGGTAAACTAAGAACCACAATTTTTACCAACATATGCCATGATTTGACAAATAATAATAGTACATGTACTACCTATGCAAGTCAGAGCCGACTGATGAATGAAATTGCCCCATACCATATATAAAACTATTCAAGGTCGCCCCAAACCATGTTACATAACTTCAAGGTCACACACTCAAGAGGCCCTCCAGCAAAGTCAAGGTGACCTTGAACAAGGTCACGGTCACCCATAACCTTGAACACAACATTTTTCAAGGTCTAGGCCATATCAACGCAAGGTCGAATATCATTGTCAATGGGTGGAGCCAAAGTGGGGGAGGGGCAAATACTTGTTACCTATTTTGAAACTAATTTTATATTTAAATAATTTAATGTTTTTATTGAGACAAACAATTCTTTGAAATTCCATTTTCGGTATAGCAGGATGAGGTATTTTACCTAGCAATCACCTCTCTTAACTAGGTAAACACAGTAGGAAGTTTTCATAAGTTTTTTGCCAATATACAGAAGAAAAACCAACGTGGATTTTTCAATAGTATTTTAGTAAAACTATTCGGTGTGGATAGTCAAAATAAGTAATAACGTATTAAAGGAAATAAATAACAGTATTTTTCCCCATTCATGTTATTTCAAAGGATTGTTTGGCCAGTGCAATTACAATTATATTCTTTGAATCAGCTAAGTGATCCTTCAAAAATATATTTATTTGTTGATCAACCACAGTGTATTCTTTTATCTGATCTATCGAAGCAGATGTTTATCTCCCTCAATTTGGGAAAACATACTGTTTTATTTATTCCTTTTTTTTTTGACTGACCACGTCATGAAAATCACCCTAAACATTAACCTCCTAATTCACTAAGATGATCTAAATTTAAAACTGGCCTAGTTAGTAGAGGGTTTAAATTGACAAGTTCAATAATAAATGAAACAAGTATTAAACCTTCATAATACATGGATAAAATAATTTTCTTTCTGTTTTGGTTTTTAAGCTTAATAACAGTATATAAGGGTTTATGTCTTAACAAATGTATTATAAGTTATAAAAATATCATAAGCCAAACAAAACTGGTCAGCTAGAAGTGCCTAGCTTCCATGGCAGCTAGATAGGGTCCAAGCTTTAAGTCTTCTTAGTGAATCTGACTGGAAAAAATTTTGAAAATTACTTTGATTTTTATGCAGTTTTTGTTTTTAAACTAAGGTTTAATATTCGAGATGTTAAATAATCCCCATCTATTAAACATTTATGGCTAGATTCATTAAAAAGCTTGAAGAGAATATAGGAATATTAAGGATAAAAACATAGAAACAAAGCTTTGAAATTGATAAAAGAAACTGTCTAATGTAGCAGATCTGATAGAGAAAACAATTTATTTATTGTTGTATTTTTAAGGTTCACAGCCTAATTGACTTATTGTTACACTTGTCAATTTAGATCTCTTACCATCAACTTGGTCCAGTTTTAAAGTTATATCATGTTAGATAATTATGGGGTTAGTTTTTTATTATTTGCTGGCAAACTGTTTTTGGAGAAATTTTATTCAAATTCTGATTCAAATGTTTATAAACTTCAGTGGAAATTGCGATTGAAATCAAATACTAAATAAAATGGTGGTAAAGACATTTTGAATTTCTTGACAATTTACTAAAATTTTTAAAATTTGGAAAGAGTTTCATTTTTCATTTCCTGCTCATAGTAAAAAATGTAACTGTAAAAAATTGAAAATGGCATATTGGCACCTAACCTCTAAAGTAAAGAAACCTTCAAAGTATAAAAGCCATAATATTACCATACGAAACTCGGAAACTATCGCCGCGGCCTTCACTGTACAGTTTTCGGGATAAAATATCGTTCAACCTTTTTGAGGTCACTCTAAACTTGTGCTGGCATAAAGTCGAGAAAACTTTTTGGTTATTGTAGAGACGATCTTACAAGCAAAATAAAAGTGATCAACTAGAAGGTCTAACATCCTTGACAACAATAGATTTTAATTAAGACATGAACACTGACAATTCTTAATTATAGTTTTTTTAAAAAATTTCAATTTGCTACATGTATTTTTTACTCAGTAACTTATATTTTGTTTATTAAATTCATAAGTTATACGATAAGAATTATGGTCTACTTTTTTGTAAAGAAAATTGGATAATTTTTGTTCAATTATTAAAATCTAGATAGTTATTAATTAGTAATTCGTTCTCACTTATGATTTTAATAAATTATCTTTTTTATTATTTTTTATATATTTTAGGTATATACCTTGATCAGTGGCAGTGCTTTGGTGACGTATAATAATCAAGTGGATACCTTGCAACAAGGAGACTTCTTTGTAATACCAGAAAGTGAGTAAATTATTATTAAAAGTTAAACTGATTGGAGGACAATATCGAAGGCATATTTTTAAAAAAATTTGTAAATAAGGTCGCTAAAAGCTAAAGGAGAGGGTAATGAGTTTGTTTGCATGTGTGAATTGAAAGATAAGTAGAATTTTGAAAATATAAAATTTTATTTTTATAGTAAAAACATAATTTAATAAAATTTTCAAATAAGTAATAAAAATTATTCGACATCGGTGTTTTGTCAAATTCTGGAAAAAATTGTGAATGCGAATAATAATGTATAGAAAAAAATATATATCAATAATTTATTTATTTAGATAGTTTTTTAATGAATCAAATTCTAATCTTTAACACACTTGGCAACAAACTCGAAAAAACCCTGAACTTCATATTAATCGCCTATTTAAAAAATCATACAATAAATATATGGCGCGAATTAATCTCACTTGAGGTTTCTTATTAGTTTTAAATAGTTTTTAATTGAATATGAAAGTTACGAAACTTCTGTGGTCATACTGTAACAGAATTTTTCAAATTTCCCTCGCGTTTTATTAATAACAGTAATTTACGAAAAATTAAGACCTTAAAGGGGAATTAAAAAAAAACCTTGGTGTTTTGCTTTTATTTAGGGATCAAATAATATTACTGTAGGTTACATAATTTAAGTATTAACATATGATGTGATAAAATTTCATTATGATTGGATAATTTGCAATGGTCCTACCTTTACTAAATGATTCTTATACATTATTTGATCCGCTTATTTTTCCTTTTAATAAATAAATTTAATATAATAAATTTTCTTTATTAATAGGTGTTTCTGTTAATAATGTTGATTTTACTTGGTGATGGCGTCACTAATACATTTGTTGGTATATACTAATGACATCTATGGCATTTCGAAAGGCGAATATAAGCCATTAAAAACCAGTTTGTTATCAGTCATCATTGTGCAAAAAACGTAGTTCTTTATAGGTTCGTAAATGTTGAAGTTTGTATCAGGAAAAGAGGTTATGCAGGGAAGTTTAATAACCTTTCATTTAAAGAAAACAGCTGCTAAAAACTATCGATTGTTGGTTGAAGCTTATGATCAGAATGTTTTAACCCAGAAAACTTGTGAACAATGGTTAAACGCTTCAAAAGTGGTGATTTTAATGTACAAGATGAGGAGCGTCCAGGTCAGCCGAAGAAATTTGAAGATGTAGATTTGAAAGAATTATTCGATGGACACTCAACTTAAACTTTAAAACAATTGGGAGTAGTATTGGATCAATTTACTATTAACGAACGGCTACACGCATTGGGCAAGATCGAGAAAGAAAGAAAATGTGTTCTGTGTGAATTAAAGGAAAGAGACATTGAAAAGCGAAAAAACAGACAGATAAAGATTTTTGTATCGTGTTGTGGCAGCCTTCAGCATCATAATCAGTGCATGATATATCTGGAAAGAAGGCTTTTTGCTGGATGTTTGGTGAGATGACAAGGGACCTGTGTATTACGAACAGCCAAAACCTGGTGAAACAATTACTGGCGATCGATATCAACAAGAACTGATGAGAATTAAACCAAACCATGAAGGAAAACCGACCAATATACGCCGAAAACACAGTAAATGAACAACATTTATTTCGTTACGAAGATGTGGAAATTTGGCTTGAAAAAAGGTTGGCTTCAAAAAACGAACAGTTCTGTTGGCGCGAAATCCATTCTTTGACAGAAAGATGAAATAAAGTCATAGCCAACGATGGCCAATACTTTGATTATTGAAGTAATTTATTTTGTTCTTGAAATAAATGGTCAAAATTTGCGAAAAAATCGACTTTATGAACCGAAACACCTATTAAATGAATTAAAATATGTATTTTATATTTTTGATTTTAGGAATGGGATATTCAATACAAAATACTAATTTGCAATCAGATTTGGTACTCTCCTACGTCAAAATTACACCAGCTTCAAGGTTTTTAAACGAAAGAAGTTGAAATATTTTACGTACTTTTATTTATAAAAAAAAAACTAGTCTGATGTTACTTAATGAAATGTTTAATTTTTTCCTCATATTGTGTATTTTTATATTTTTTTTTATAGAATTTAAATTTTGTTTCTTTTTACTGTGATTATTGGTCAATGATAATAAATTCATTGATATTTGTAATTTTTTAATAGAGTTTAAGTTTTGGTTTATTTAGAATGATTTTTTTTTTGCAATGCTTCATTTTGATTGGCCAGTAATTACAAATTTATGTTCATAATTTTATAATAGGATTTAAATTTTGTTTAATTTAAAATGTAATTTTTTACAATGTTTTATTTTTTTATACTGACCATCATTAAGTGTGTGTGTGGCAGAACTATTCAAAACATTTAAGGTTTACTGTGATTTTAGTCAGTAGATGTTGGGTTCCTTCATGATGGGGAAAAACCTAGGACCTTGGGAAAATTTTCATAGTGTCGGCATCCTTTGATGTATGGGTGATCACATGCCATGTGCATGACACCGACCAGTGGCGTGCCATGGGATGTCGTAATATTTCAATTAAGCAGTGGCATCCTTTTGATATGGGTGGTCGCGTGTCATGGGGTGACGTAATACTTCCGTTAAGCTAGTAGGTACTGGGACATCTTGGTGCGTTACATATATCGTAATTTTTATTAATTAATTCCATGTGTCTAGATGTCACTTGTCACCTGTCAAATGTCACATGTCATCTGGCTGTTTATCATATGGCATCTGTCATCCATAAAGTATTCTACGTCGGCTATGGGATGTAAGTCCGCAATTCTAGTGTATCTGGTAGATGATGTTATGAACCTTAAGAATTTATTTTGCATCCTTTGGCACCTTGCGGACTGTGTGTCACTCATAGAGTATCAGACTGGTGCTTCTTAAGGGGGTATTCTGGTCTAGAGGCTTAAATTTTAGGCGTTTTTTTGAGTAGAATAAAAAGGAAATGAAAAACATTTTTACCATTCATTTTTTAACAAGATGTTTATTGACGTTTCAAGAATACAATATAAAATCATCAAAAAAAAAATTAAGGTGTTACAAGATAGTGAAGTGGGGGCTAAAAAAAAGGTGCGTCCTGGTCTACATGTTTTCAACCCTTGTAGTGTTCTGAAACAAATTCTTAATTAGTAAAGACGTCTCTATGACTTGGACCATAGAAAGAGAAAAAAAAATTTTTTTCACAAAATGACGATATAAGAAAAAAAAATTTTTGTCCCTGCATTTGGACCTTTCTGAATTTTTTAGATATAGTAAAAAAAAAATTCAAAATCTATAGTCCCAGATATAGAAGGATATGTAAAGAAGATTTTCACCAAATTTCAAGTAAATCGTTCCAGTAGAACTTGAGATATCATGTCGACTAGGTCGAAAAAAAGTAGTTTCAAGAAAAAGGCGTTTAAAGTTTAAGACAAAGTTTCGACAGCGTAACTCAGATAATGGTACTTAATACTCACATTTGTTTAATCGGCGATCCCTGATCCATACATTGGGCCTTTTTCTACTTCAAAATTAATATTTTCTGAAGTTCTTTTAGCTAAATTAGTTGTTCTAGCTTCTGTAGAAGCAGCAGAAGGCGCAGTTTGGAGCGGTCAATTCGAACTTCATTGCGTCTGACAGCAAATGAATGAGCTTCAGTACCAACAGTGATGCCCATAAGTTCCATAGTTTTTAAAATAGGTAGAAATACCTTCATTAAAAATGGTAACAGCTAAATAACTAGCAATTTCAATTATCCGTGTTCCGTAGCCCTGAATATCTGATTTCTTCTTATTTTCCCACTTATTGCAACTTTGGCAAAAACTTGATTTTAAAACTGTATCGACCACTTTCTTACTATATTTACCAATAAGGGTTGTAACTCCAAAAAGTGAGGTGAATCCTAGGTTGCAATGCCCTTCGGGGAACTAGGTCCTCAGGTAGTCGGGCAACATCTGCCGTTTATTGTTTGATTCGCTCCGGCGGGCCAGTTTAGTTACTACGTCACAAAAGTCGCTATAGCTCCGAAAATAGTTCGAATTTTGAAAAACCCTTTTAAGGCCATATTCCTAAAGGTCTAAACTTAATAAAATCTGAAATATGAAAAAAATTGATTTTTCCAAATTTCTAGACAAGAATACCCCATAAGTAATTACCAGCCTGATGATTTGTTTGAAAATTATTCTTTTATTTTGTGTGTATAATACTAATTTTCTGTTGAGAAGTGCGTATAATTGTTGCATCGCAATGAACGTTTTTTAAGCATGGCCGACGTATGATACATTAACGATAAGCGCGAGCCCACAGTTATACAAAGATATTTGACACAGTTTTTAACTTTTAGTGGGATGATTATCTTGTTGTTGATAAATCTCCGATGAAGTCATACTGTGTTGGATTGATTTTAATTTTCCACAGTTCTAGATATGGTTCATTGCTTAATATATGGAAGAGTATTTGCTTTTTTGCTGCCTCCGCATAGTACTAGCTCGTTACGAGCAGTACGTCGTCTGCATACATGTACGTTTGTGTTGCATGGTAGCTGGGGAAGTCCGCTGTGTAGGTATTATAAAGCAGCGGAGAGGTTACCGTGCCCTAGGGAACGCCAACCTTTAGGGTCTTAAGTCCGGACAGTCTTTCCTCTACCCTAACCATTATACTTCTATCTTGAAGATATGAAGCAATCAAAGCAGTCATGAACAGGGGGTAGGAGTGTGTGGTGAGGAGCTTGTATAAGAGCCCCTCATGCCACACAGTGTCGAAATACCTCGCCATATCGAGAAGCAGCCAAACAGTATTTCGCTTCCTATTTATCCCGTCTAAGGCATTTTGTAGTATCCTCGACACTAACATGACAGTGTTGCGTCCTTCTTTGAACCCAAATTGTTTTTCGGGGATTACTTTATTCAGCTTTAGTTTGCTGATTCTCGATACGATACGACGCTCGGCCACTTTGGAAAGGGTGTTTAGGAGGGACATTTACCTGTAGGAAGTGGGATTACTGGGATCTTCATTTGGTTTTAAAATGGGTATTACTATCGCCTGTTTCCAGGCGATAGGGAAATATTGGATTGTCACAGTTGCGTTGACTATGTACGTTAACTGTACGATTGCTTTATTTGGTAGATTTTTTAGTAATATGCTTGATATGTCGTGCGGGGCGGGGACTTAATTGTTAAGACTATTCTTAATAATATGCCCAACGTCTCTAGGGGAGGGTAGTAGTTTACTATGTATTCCTGGTGGTATTGGATAGGTCTTCTTCCTAAATTCATAGGTGACTCCGTTTATGCTATCATGATTGTTGTTTGTATTTGGAATGGCTTTACAGACGTCGGCGATAAGTTCTGACTTTTGCTGGTTGTTATGGACAATGCCATTATTATTTTTGGTTTTGAGTGTTGGGACTTTATTGAATTTTTTCTTTAACCTTTTGGTTAGCCTCCAGAGGGAATTATCTTGCGTAGCAAGTCTTCTGTGGACATCATTCTATGTTTTATTTCGATGTTTACTAATTGTTCCTTTGATGCTGCTTTGTATTGCAGTATATCGTAAGTAGTCTTGCCGTCGTCTTGTTCTGGCTGATATTTTCCTTACCTTATTCTTAAATTGTTCAAGTCTAATTATTTTGTCCGGTAATTTATCTTCTTTGGGGCGAATTAGTATCTTTTTTGAGACAGCGTCTCTTACAGTTTATATGTTTATCGTTAGCTGTGCTACTTCATTGTGTATTTGCATGGAGGTTTTTATTGAGTTGTTTATTATAGTTTTTTCATTTTTTATGTTTTCAAATTTGTTCTAATTTGTTTTTTAGCAATCAGATTGGCCTTCCATTCTGTCTGAGTACTCGAGCAGTACCGGTTAGGTAAGTTGTTGATATTCTTATTTAACACTAAGGCAGTGTAACTGCAAATCATTCCGTTGGTTGGATAATGTGTTAGGGTGCTTGTGCTTAAGATTTGGATGTCACTGTCCAGAATATAGTCGCAAAGCAAATTTCCGTTTCGGTTCGCTCCACTATTATTCCACATTGTGTGGTGCGCATTGAAATCTCCCAACACAACCCTATCGCTCTCAAAGATTCCGTCGAGTTCTCGTAGACCTAGTCTAATATTGGAGGGGGGGGGGCGTAACAATCTCTTATAGTTATCCCATCGAGAATTTTCATTGCATAGTTTTTAGAAGCGTGAACATGAAAATATATAATTATATATCATATTGTTCAATATCTTGGAGGACGCTCATTATAGCTATTCCCCTTTCTTGTTTTGTCAGTCAGATTGGTCTTATTACCTTTATTTGGTCTTTCATAAATCTTATGATTTCTTTCATATTTACGATATTATTGAATTTTTTGATGACAGTTAAGAGGTCACTTACGTCTCTTTGGTTTGCTGTCTGAGGATAGGCTTTTGTCCTGGAGTTGGGCATTGGCAAGGGTAGGCAACTGTCTTTGGGTAGGGTGTCGTTGTCTCAACTCAGGGAAATACTCTGGGTTGTACTGATATTGCTCATCATGGTCCGTTTCGGAGAGTGGATGAGGGACACTTGCCCTTCTCCCCGATGGACCACTTGCCCTTTTCCCCGATGGGCCACTTGCCCTTTTCCCCGATGGGCCACTTGCCCTTCTCCCAGACGGGCCACTTGCCCTTCTCCCAGACGGGCCACTTGCCCTTTCCCCGATGGGTCACTTGCCCTGACCTTAATCTATGTGTTCGCCCTTGGTGTTGGGGCATCGACATATTTGTTGTTCTTTCTTTCGTTATTTTCTTGATTCTCTTATACGATCGTCATTTTATATGAGTACACAGGATATTCTGTATTGTTTGCTCAGTGCTGTTTATTGCAATTCGTATATCTTTCGTTTTTGGAGGTGCATTGTGATATATAGTGTTCTCCGGCATATCTTAAGCATATTTTTCTTTGGTTGTAGAAAGAAACTGCTAGGCCTCATTTCTGACATTTCCAAGTGGATTCTTGCTTTACAAATTACTCTGACGTTTCTTTGCAGGTACGATAATACATAGCCTAGTTTTTCTTTATGTTATAGTCTTGCTTGCAGGTCATGACTTCAGGATGTCCAGTGACTATGATCGGAGGTGGTTTTACTTTCATTTTTTTTTCTTTGTTTTGTGTTACTTTACCTCTCACTTCATCCTTTGGGTTTACTTGTCGCTGTTCTTCTTTTTCACTATCTCTGACATTATTTGTATATTCCATTTTGTTGTTGCCTTCTTCTTCTTGTTGGAGTGTTTCATAACTATTATGCATTGGTACGTTTGGGATGAATGCCAGTCTATTGGGTGTGGTGTTGTTTGGGTTATTGGGTGTTCGGGCTGTTGGTTCAAATATTTTCGGTTTCTGTTTAAATTTGGGTTGTATTTATGGAACTACGTAGTTATTTTTGTTATTTTCTTCAGATGTAGCTTCATGTTTATTGGTGGGATGTTTGTTAAGTTGCCGGATTTTTCATTTGTTGTTTGTTGTTTTTCAGCTGTTCTTTGTCGTTGTCGTCATCATCATTCTTAGGTATTATTGGTATATGGATACATGGGTTTAGTGTTCTAGGTGTTATGGGCAGATTACTTGTATTTATTGATGCAATTTTTTCATATTGGCTCATGAATGGGGCTTCTGTGCCTACTATTTCTTTATTTGAAGTTTGGTTACTGATTTCTGGTGTTTTTTTTTCATTATTTTTGTGCTTAGTTTGAATGTATGCACATTATTTAAGTGATTGTTATTACTTTGGCGAGTTCTTTATTTTCAGTGTTTTGGTTTTTATCTATTAGACACATTTTCCACTTATATTCTTGTTTTTTTTTCAGTTGCTTTTTATCTCGGTTACTGGTGGAACTTTAATTATTAACGATTGACTCGGAATCTGACGGGCAATCATTGTCTTCACGAGTATTGGTTGCCTCATCATTTGGAGAGGCCATTAGCTGCCTAATTTAGTTTTTTATCACTTCCACAAGTTGGGCGGCGCATACTTCAGGGGGGGGGGAGGACAGGGGCGTCCGTAAACCCCACCCGTTACCACTGATCACGAATTCCATTATTTTTAAAATGTTTAATCACTAAGTATCTGTTTGTAATTTGCATTATCACTAGTTACACTTTTTAACTAATGTATTATATATTTCTATTATTTACATTCTATTTATTATTATTATCCATTGTTTATTTACAGTTTATACTAATTTTAAGTACTAAATTAGGCTGATTTAATTTAACGTAGTTTTTACCGGGTCGTTAAACACCGTTTTCATGCATTTAACTCCCGATCTAAGATGCGGATTTGCAAATTTTATCGAAGTTTATATAAAACTGATATTAATATTCTATCACAAAAAATGTTATCAAAGCTCAAAAGAAATGGGTTCGATCAGTACGAACGCTCGAGAAAAACCTCAATATACAGAAGTGTCCACCATCTTGTCAAAAATGACTCGTCACATCCACCAATTGCTTGGTGTGACATTAGCGTGTTTGGTACGACATTACAACCAGATGGTGCCGATGTTCGGCACAGGAGGTGTTAAAGTAAATAAGGTTTTATGTTATAATATACAGGGTGTCCCCAAAATACGGAGAACATTTCTAATAGGATTGAATTGGATTTGTTATGTAAATATGTTATATTTTATATTCTCGTCGCATTGATTAATTCGTTGTTGCGACGCTAGCCTGCTTATATAATAATTATGGGGTATTTTTTTCGTGGGCAAAAAAGGCCTTATAAGGGTGGATTTTTCGTGGAAAAGATATTGATGTTTTTTCCAAGTCAAAAGACCTTACGAGATGGTATTTTTTGTGGTTAAAAAATCTTACGGGGGGTATTTTTTCATGGTTATAGGACGGTTTTGCTGTAATAAAAAATTACTTTACTGGGGATGTTTTTCATCCTACTTGAGGGATTGCAAATATATCTGATACATATATATGTATATGAGAGAGAGAGCATATTTTTCTCTTTTAGGTGGATGAAAATACCAGTTTTGTTCTACCGTGCATATGCCAAAAGAGCACATTAATTTTTTCGGTAAATTTAGTGTTGGTGAACATGTTTTGAGAGGTACTTTTCATCTAAAATGAAATCTAAGGCCTCAGTTTACAACTATTAAGGGATGTTGTGTATATATTTCGCTTCCTTGAATATATTTATATTAAAACATGTATGTTGCATCAGTCAATCAAGAATTTACTTTATTTTGATTTAATAAACCAAAAATAAATTGTGAGGTCAAGTATTCTGAGTGGAAGAAAGGTCAATTCAACAGATAAGATAGGACTTATTAATATTTCCCATGTAAAATGTTCGTAAATTAATACTTTTTATATGCAGGAGTATGTTGTGTAATTTTCCTAGGCTGGTACATAGATAGAGATGTTTTTAGTACATATAATCTGCTTTTACGTGTATATAATATACCTGCAGAAATCTGCCTACAATTGTTTCTGGAAGGTGTTATAAAAAAAATTAAAATCGATCTTATCTAGTTTTGCTAAAAGTCTCGGGGGTTTTTATTTTTTATTTAGTAACTTAATAAATTATTATTTTTTCGTCTGTGCGTTGAATATTTTTTTAGACAATTAACAATTTGCTGAAGTAAATGTTTTATGTATTGTAAATATTCAAAATGATTCCGGTCGGTCTTATTTTGCAACTGGCACATGCAAAGGTTCAAACTTTAAAAATCTTAAATTAATCATTATACGGAATGTATGTGATTAAGATAATACTATTAACAGTAAGTAGATCCAATGTATTTTATGACATTTATAAGATAAGACCTTAACAAGGTGTCAGGTGAGAACTGATGCCTTAAGTCACACCAAATTTTCGATTTTTTTAATGGATAAAAACGAAAATTTTTAAAATCAAAAACCAGTAAAACTTAGATTTATTTAAGCCTCTTTTATTACTACATTTAAAAATGTTGCCACTCGAATTATGTAAATATAATTTAAATCAGAGTAGCTTTATTGCATTTTCAGTTTTTTATATCCGTAAGGTTCTGAGCTGCCATTGAATAAAAATTTTCTTTTGGATAAATGTGGTTTATATAATTTGATTTCTGTGCAAGTTGTTACTATGGGCCCCTTGGTTCGGCGAATATTCTTGGAAACGATCGGTAATGGATCGGACTTCTTAAGAGCCCTATTTTTTATGGAGTCAAAATTAATAATTGTGCTGCTTCATAATTTTGAGAAATTCCATTAACTTTTCAAACAACTTCTTCTGTATTATTTTTCGTAGCAAAAACTTTAGAAGCATAATTCTTAGGACTACCAGACACAAATATTTTTCAAATTCATCTGTCATATCTCCAATAAACTATCCAGTGGATATGTTGATTTCGTTGTTGTCATTTCTTGTGGTAAAAATAACCTAGTCTGTATCTTAATATAAAACTCTGTTCTTGTCTTGCCTGTGCCGTTACATATGCAGCTATTGCTACATACATTAATCGTTGGTATAGGGTCAAAAGCTTCTTTTCTATACTCGTAATTGACAATAAGAGCATTTTCATTAACAGGAGGGATAACATTAACGTAAATAGTTGCATTTGCGAACATTGCATTAAACTCTGCAGAATCATTGATAATTTTCGTTTTTGTTTGATTTTCTCTGTGTTCAATTTTTTCCCAGTAGCTATTAAGCATTAATTTTGCCAGAGACTTGAGACCAGGATTGTCTAATACCTCATTGTAGTCTAATTAAATAACTTTTTCGTAAAATTTCTAAATATATTTCCTTCTTCTGTTTTACAATTGTTAAGCCAATCTGAAGACTCTTGTATATTTTAATAAATTTATTCATCATAGCTGTGAACAAACCATTTTATTCTAGTTGTTTATTAAAACGTTTTGTCATATATTGCCAAATTTCATAAATGCCCAAAATTGTATAACCTTTCACTATAGCTTTCACTACTTCATTAATCACCCAAGTTCCAGAAAGTATTCAGTCTTCATCATTGTGTATACACTCATATCGACTCAAATCTTGTCCACATTCTTGCCAGAGAAAAATATTATTTTATTATTCATTTTCGTGGGCAGAACGGGATGATCGAGCTCACTTGAAGGAAAAATCTTACATTTTATCATCTCGTCTGTCTCGTTTAGATTTAATTTTTTATGCTTTTCTCCTACCAAAATTTTCGGATGATCTGTTGGAAATTTGCCATATTTACCAATATAAGGGTATGAAGAACACACATCAGCATATGTAATTTTTTTTTCCATCCTTGGTTTCATATCATTCTCAGACATTTCCAGTTCGACCACCATAAAAAGTATCTCTAGGATTTAAAGGAATCGAATTAATTAGAGGATGTGTTTTGATATCATTTTCAATCTCGTGTTGTTTCTGAATTCATATTTCCACATTTTATTTACTACATAACCGAAATCTTTTAATCGTTGTTTTTGTCACGGTTGCTTCATATCTTAAATTTGGAGTTTGTGTTGGCTCTTCGAGAAAAATATCATTTCTACCATTTGGGTGGCATGTCAGACACCCATGGTAATAAGATCCATGAAATTCGACATTTTCGTTTGTTTCAGAACAAAAACCGTCAACTTTTACTCCAAGCAAAATAACTCTTGGTCTTTCCCAACATGTTAATATTTATTTGCTTTTGATTCTCCATACAGATCATCCACTGACTGGGATTTTACTTTGGTTATCCTTCCACCTATAAACATTTTTGGGGATTATTCCTATTGTGTTAGTGTATTTTTTCGAAATACCTTGTTACAAGCGGATGCTAGAATTTCAACTTTTGAAACGCAGTAGTCAACTAGATCTTTCTGCATATCAAATTAATCATTTTATCTTTTTATAAATTTGTTTCTGCCCTCAGTCTTCATATAGTCTAGGCTATATTGGTGGTAAAGATACAATGCGATTTTCGTTTGCTTTTATATTAAAAGTGTGGAAAATAGCCTTTTTAAAATTATCTCATAGTCTGCAAGCTTTTGGTAACTTACAAGAGGCATCGGAAAATAATTTAAGCTGTCTATAAACTTAATATTATCAATTTGCGTCATGATAATCTTTGTTTCTCTCATAATTAATTCTGGTGCTAAATCTGTTTTTGTCAAAATGTTATTAAGGATAAACTGGTGGTCAGAAGTTTAACCATTGTGTGCAGATACGATTATATCTTTAAACTTTTTTTCGTATTTGTAATAAATGTTGGATAAATATCCCAGAGGGACCTTGGCTGGTGTAATTCCGGTAGTTTCATAAACTGTTGATCGATAGTCCATTAAGGAGATTGGCAAATATTTGTCCCAATCTTTCTGATGTCTGTCCACAATCTTTGAGAGGTGTTCTTCAATGGTCCTATTAAATCGCTCTAACATGTCATCTGACTGCGGATGTAAAGCTGTTGTCCTAGCTTTACGGATGTTAAGAAGTTCGCAGAGCTTTTGAAAAAGTTTGGATTCTAAGTTGCGTCCTTGGTCAGAATGTGGAATCTCAAATCGGCTGAACATATTGTTGACTAAGACTTCAGCTACTGTTGAGGCTTCCTGGTTAGGGATGGCAAATACCTCAGGCCATTTACTGAAATACTCAACAGCAACCAAGATGTATTTGTTGCCTTCATCTGTTTCTGGGAATGGTCCAGCTCTATCAATAGCCAAACGGTATCCCAACATTATATTTCTTCATTTTTTCTTTAGATCTTGTGCTTGGACCTTGGCTAGCTGCACATTTAGAGCACTGTCTACACCATGATTTCACGTTTTGACAGTAGTTAACCCAATAAAATCTTTCACGGAGTTTGTCTAGAGTTTTGTTAACTCCTAAATGAGCCCCAGACTTCCCATTATGAATTTCTTCTAAAACCACTGGAACTTTCTTTCTGGGTACCACTATCTGAGTTTTTATTTCCTTGTAATCGGCACTTTCCCAGGATCTCTTTAGTAATCGGTCTTCAATTAATAGCGAGTCCCACTAAGCCCAAAGTGCCTTGAATATGAGTCCTGTATTCGAGATCTCTTTCCAACTAGGACGCGGTTTATTATTTTCTTTAAGTTGAAGGAACGGTGCCAGATCATTTTCTTCAAGCTGGTCTTTTCTTATCTGAGCTGTACTCCAGTCTGAATCAACGTCAAAAGTGACTCTCCGAATAGGGAACCCTTCTCTTTGTTCTATTTTGCTGCAGTGCTTGCATTCTTTCTTACATGGTCTTCTTGACAAGGCATCTGCCTTGTTATGCAGTCTTCCTGGTCTATGTTTGATTTTAAAATTGTATTGTTGTAGCTTTTCAAGCAATCTCGCTACTTGTCCTTTAGGCTGCTTCGTGCTTCATCACACAGCCTATAGCGTCCACTGCTGAACATAGGCCTCCCTCAATCGTTTGCAATGTTCCCGATCTTGTGCTGATTTAATCCAGTTTGTTGCGATTCTCTTGATATCATCAGTCCACCGTGTTGGAGGTCTGCCCCTACTTCTAAATGCCTGGAACCTAGGACGCCACTCTATAATGCGTTTAGTCCACCTAGCGTCTTCCATTCTCGCCACATGTCCGGCCCAGTTCCATTTCATATGTGTTATACTTTCTATAGCATCCTTGATCCCTATTCTAGTTCTAATAATTACATTTGGAACTTTTATCTCTCAGTGTTATTCCCAACATCGACCTCTCCGTGGCTCGCTGAGTCACTCTAATTTTTTCGCAACTTTTCTTAGTGAGTGTTAAAGTTTCTGCACCGTACGTGAGCACACACTGTTCATAAACCTTTCTTTTCAAGCAAATCGGTATATTGCTTTTAAATACGTCCTTTTTCAGCATGCCGAACGCCGCCCATGCTAGTGTTATGCGTCTTTGAATTTCACAGGTCTGGTTATCTCGGTTTATTCTCAGGTTATGGCCTAAATATTTATAAGATGTTACATACTCGATATCAGATTCGTTTAGGGATATGTTGCTACTTGGAACTAAGTTTGTCATACATTGAGATTTTGTACGGTTAATTTTTAGACCTACCACATTTGACGCTGCACCTAATGTGCTTAGTAACTCTTGGGCTTCTTCAAGGTTGTCAGAAATTACCACGATATCGTCAGCAAAGCGTAGGTGGTTTAATCGTTCACCATCTATATTGACTCCCATGTTCCCCCAACCTATTTTTTTTTAAACATCATTTCTAGCAGCATTGTAGTTTTAGTGAGATGTTATCACCTTGTCGTACGCCACGTTCCATTCTAAATGTAGATGTTATTTTCGAATGGACTTTCAAACTTGCTGTTGCGCTATTATATATGTTCTTAATTAAAGCTGCATATCTGTGGTCGACTCTACAATCAGCTAGTGCAGTAAATATTTTGTTTTGGTCCGCTGAATCGAACGCTTTCTCGTAGTCCACAAATATTAAGACCAGTGGTTTGTTGTACTCCACTGTTTTTTCTATGAGCGTTTTCATAACTAGCAAGTGGTCGTTTGTACCATAACCAGATCTGAAACCTGCTTGTTCTCTAGGTTGGTAGAAATCTAATTTGGGAGCCAATCGTCTTGTTATTATTTTTATAAATAGTTTGTACATGTGGGAGAGGAGACTGATTGGACGGTAGTTTTTTAGGTCGGTAGGATCGCCTCTCTTATGCATGATTATCATTATGGCATTGTTCCATGAAATTGGGATTTGTCCAGTCTCTAAACATCTATTAAATAGGACTTTGAGAGCATTTATCAATTTTTCCCCTCCTGCTTTAATACTTTCAATAACAGTGCCATCTTCTCCTGGGGCTCTGTTGTTTTTCATTTCTTGTAAGGGTACTTCAATTTCTGATGATGAAATTTCTGGTATATCTTCTGAGTCTTGATTGCAGACATTTGGGATGTTTGTTAGGTCATTGTCAATGGTGTACTTTTTGTATAACGCGCTGTAGAAATCTTCCACTATTTGGAGTATTTTTTCTCTATCTGTTGTAATTGTACCTGCTGCATCGCGAAGTTTATGAATTTCTTTTGTTCCTTCTGCCAGGTTTCTTTTAAGTATTTTGAAGCTTTTATTCTGCTCAATTACATCGAATATGGTTTCCGATTTGTATTTTCGTATATCTCTTATAAGCCTTGACATTTCTCTGCTAATTTGCCTATATTCTCCTGAGTTCTTCTGTTCCATTTTTCCTCGTCTTTCAATAAGCTCTTTTGTGTGTTGACTTAATTTGTCAGATGTTTTATTTTGTTTATTACAATACTTTTCTACGGCGTTTTTTATGATGTTTACTATTTGGTTATTTGTTTCCTCCAGGTCTATGGTTTCCAAAGTTTGGAGTCCGTTTTCAACATATTCTGTGTATTCAGAGAGATTTTCTGGGGTTGTCCATCTTCTTAGGTTCTCTCCTGTTACTAGTTTGGCTCTTTCTCTCTTAATATTTATTACCACTTTTCCTTTCACAGCTCGATGGTCACTACCTACTGAAAACTCATTAAGCACACTGACGTCTTGGACTATTTCTTTTCTACTCGATAGTACGTCATCTATTTGGTATTTAGTGACACCATCTGGGCTTGCCCATGTCCACTTTCTACTACCAGGTTTTTTAAAAAAATTATTCATGATGTAGAGGTTATGTTCCAATGCGAATTGCAGTAGTCGTTCGCCTCTTTCATTTCTTGTATCTATTCCGTGACAGCCTATGGCTATTTCTTCCTCGTCTTCTTTTACTCCTACCTTTGCGTTGAAGTCACCGACTATCACTTCATAGTGAACTTTTGAGTTATTTAATTCACTTGCAATATCTTCGTAGAATGTCAACTTCCTCATCGCTATGTGAACATGTTTGAGTGTAGGCCTGGATTATTTTAAGGTTATACCTCTGACTCAGTTTTATAATAACGCTGGCTACTCTAGGGTTTCTGTTTCTTATTTCCACAATGCTGTTAGTATGCTTTCTATGTATAAGAAAGCCGACTCCACCTACTGTATTGTCCTCAGCGCCCACATAGTAAAATAGATGTCCCGATTTCAATGTTATCTGACCTTCGCCTTTCCTTCTTACCTCGCTAATACCGACGATATCCCATTTTATATGTTGAAGTTCTTCTTGGAATTCTATAATTTTTTCTTCTGATGACATGGTCCTAGTGTTATATGTTAGTATATGCAATGGCCGTCGTCTTTGGTAGCCTGGTCCTCTCTGGGGATTCTTAGCACCCTCCGTTCTTCGCCCTTTCCTGTTGCTACCAAGATAACCGGGGGTTTCCGAACTACCGGAGACTGAGGGCCTTACTTCTCTATTTTGAAAACTCATTTGGGGAGAGTGGCCAGTAACCTACCACGCTGGCCTATGCGGATTGGTAAGTGGTGTAGGATGTAGGGAAGAAGTTTAGGTTTTGGGTGGGATTATTTCGGGTGTGGAACTGGTTTCCTCAAATTATGGAATAGAGGAAGAACCAGTAGGTCGCGTAGGCAGGGTCGCTAGATCCCTGAAGTAGGTCTATCCTCCGTCGGGATCACAAAGGAGTACCTACCTACTACCTCATGCCTAGAAGCCATTTAAGAGCTGCGTGGTCTGTTTTTATTAAAAATTCCTGTCCGTACAAATATTTATGAAAATGTTGGACTGCTTTGATTATGCAAGCAATTCTTTCCTCGTGACACAATAATTTCTTTCCAGTTTTGAATGTACTCGCCTGATATACTCAATAACTCGTTCTTGGCCATCTTGTATCTGAGAATATACAGCTCCTACCCCTATGTTACTGGCATCCGTATCCAATATGAATTTTCTCTGATCTTGCGGGTAGCTTAAAATTGGACTGGAACATAAGGCAGCCTTTAGTTTCCCAAAAGTTTTATCACACTCAGGATTCCATTGATAAAGAATCTTTTCTTCAGTGAGCTTATGCAAGGGTGAAGCAATATTTGCAAACCCTTCCACGAATCTTGTGTAATATGTACATAACCCGAGAAAGCTTCTCAACTCATGTTTGTCACGTGATGGAGGCCAATCTTTTATTGTTTGAATTTTCTTTTCATCCGTATGGATTCCCTCTGGTGATACTACATGTCCAAGAAATTCAACTTTTTGTTGGAAAAGTATGCACTTTTTGGGGTTAAGTCGAAAGTTAGCGTTTTTAATTCTTGCCAAAACTTCCTGCAGATTCTGTAAGTGCTCATCAAATATTTTCTCCATAACCATGACATCATCAGAATAGATTAGACTTGGTTTCCGTGTAAGACCTCGCAGTACTGTTTCTATTAGTCGCTCAAAGGTGGCAGGAGCGTTGCGGAGTCCGAATGACATAACGACTTTTTCAAGTTCTTGTGGTGAAAGATGTTTCCAGTCTGTCTGGAGCTTCTCAATTAGTCCGTTACATAACAATTTTCATGTATCTTTGCCGGGTTGTTCACATTTTACTGGCTCATACAATGCTACTTCGTCTCCTGTATTAATTTTGACACAGTAAGGAAGAATATTGGCTACTCTGATAGGTATGAGATCATCTGAATTAGCTAAAGCCTTCGCTACCAGGTATTTACAGGGTTTATTGTGGTATTGAACCAATCCTACATGGTTTCCAGAACTCGTGTCGTGTCTTCTGTAGATAATCTTCTCTGTATTTCCTTTTATTCTGGCTGTTTGTTCGGCAATGACTCTGATTGGTTCGGTACTATGGTTCTTTGACAGAATAAATTCTTCAGTGCCAAACGTTAAGATGTTAAGCTTGTTGTCAAAAGAAAATCCATGTTGACGAATCAGGTCTATTCCAAGAATAAACTCATCTTCTATGTCGGCAACTAACAACAAATGATTTAATTTTAGTCCTCCAAGTTGAAGTTCCACTTGCATTTGTCCAATTACCTCAGCTGCTTCTCCAGTTACCGTTCTCAAAATTACTTTTCTAGACAATGGTAAGATTCTAAATTTATCAACAAGATTTAACTTTATCAGAGATACTGCTGCACCAGTGTCAACACTTATGGTAATAAGTGTAGCATTGACTTTTCCTCCAATTATAAGACTGTCGGCGGTTCTTCCTAGGCTACGAATGGAAATAATTGTGGGGGTCTTCTCGATATTGGTCAACACTCGACCCTTAATGTTGACTAATTGTAGTTTTCCTGATTCTCTTCTGTACGGTCTCTGAATGGTGAACGAGACCTTAACTGCACCCGACAGTCCCTTCTTATGTGCCCAGTTCGTCCGATTCTGTAACACTCTATCTGGTTTGTTCTATAACGTGAAGTATCACCTCTTGTGTTTAGTCCTTCCTGGTTTCTTTCATAACGTGAAGTATCACCTCTCGTATCTAGTTTCTTAAGAATTTTAGAAAACATTGTCTCTATTGCTTGGATCGGTGAATCATTGTTTTGCTCTATATTCACGGCTCTTATTTTAGGTCTTGAGATATTATAATTCTTCTATTTCCAGAGCCCTTTCCAATGCTTCACTGCAATAATTAAATTTGCTTATGCGCAACATACGCTGTATTTCTTGATTCTTTTCTTGATCCATTACTTCGCAATTCAAGTTATTTGCCGTAGCGGCAGCTTCAAATTGTCGTTTGTACATTAGCCAAGATATTTGACCATCGTAAGTTAAAGGTTTAACGTTCTGTCCGGTGGTTATTACTTTATCAGAAGGGCCATGCTTCTTTATTTTATTGACTTCTATCTGAAGGCTTTTCATCTTAGATTCTATCCCGTCTACGACTTCTTTCATTTCTTGTCGCACTTCTCCTATGTTCTGTTGCACTTTTCCTATATCTTGTCGACGATTTCTTTCACTTCTTGTCGTACTTCTCCTATGTCTTTCTCAAACTTTTGCGTTTGCCCCCGTAGAATTTGATCAAATTTTTGCTGTTCTTATACCATGACCTCATGTATCTATTTATTAAGTTGATCTTCACTTTTATCACGACGTTCTTCTTCTTCTTGCTTTTCTTTTAGACGACGTTGTTCTTCTTTTAGGCGACGGTCTTTTTGTCCCTGTTTTTCTTTCTGGCGCTGCGCTTCTTCATCCTGTTTTTTTGTTGGCGACGCGCTTCTTCATCCTGTTTTTCTTTTTGTCGACGTTCTTCTTCTTTTTGTTTGTCTCGAAGGAGACGTTGTTCTATATGCTCCATAAAATCAGCTAATGTTTGTTCCATTTCGACTGTTTGCTGTCTAGTATTTACCATAGAATCTTCTAGAATGTTGTTAAAAATTCAGTTCTAGGCTTCTATCTTAATGACAAATCCGATGGTGAAATCTGTTTTTCGCCATCTTCTTTAATTTCCAAATAGAATTTTCTAGAACTATGTCGAAAATTAGATTCGAAGCTTGTTTATTAATGACAAATCCGATGGTGACGTCTTTTTTCGATATCTCTTTTAGTTTCCAAATAGAATTTTCTAGAACTTTGTCGAAAATTCTGTTCTAAGCTTGTTTATTAAAGACAAATTCGATGGTGAAGTCAGTTTTTCGATATCTCTTTTGGTTTTGAAAAAAAAAGTTCTAGAACTTTATAGAAAATTAATCTTATCTTCTTATTTGATAACAAATCCAAGGTTGAAATCCCTTTTACTCTATCTCTTCTAATTTCCAATATAATTTTCTGGAAACCCGGTGATAATTCTTACTTCTGACACCAATCCTCACTTCTGACACCAATCCTCACTTCTGACGCCAATTGTTACGATTTCGTCTCTCGAAAATCGCTCACTGGGTTCACAAAATAAAACACCACACCTTTTCACTAATACTTCCAATACTTATATTAACAACACATTTACATTAACATCACAACTAACTAATTACTTCCCCTATTACAATACAACTATATAACTCTTAACGATACCACTATATGACTAACTTACTACGCTAATCATGTCTCTATTTATATATCTATGGATATTTCTAAATAAATCTAGAGCATAAAAGTTGAGATCTATCTAGAAGGATGCGTTATTGAGATACTATTCCTTTCGGCACATTATAATAAGGATGACTCATTGCGTCGGAATATTTGTATATACGAGGGCGTATCAATAAGTTAATTTCAGTTTTTCGTAACACTACCCCCTCCTAATTCGGATGGTCCCGATCAGCTTCCATATCTCCGTGGTATGGCTTCAACCTATGTAGATGTACTACTTTCATTTTGGTCTTAGAACTTCGTTGAATTCTATAAACAACGTCATTGATTCTTTTCAGAACAGCATATGGTCCTCCCAATGATGGCATCAACTTAGGCAATTTGCCCTTCTTTCTCTTTTCTTCCACAAGCAAACTCTATCACCTTGCTGAAACCCTGCCGAGCTTACCTTCATGTCATATCTTGTCTTCATTCTATCGGTGGCCAGCTCCATGCGTTCTCTAACTAGACCATCAACTTCTTGGACTTTCTCTTGTAAAGCATCTACCCAGTCTTCAATCTCCATACTCTCTTAAGTTGATAAATCGAACATTATGTCTCAAGGCAATTTAAGTTCCTCTCCAAATAAGACCTTGGCTGGTGTAATTCCGGTAGTTTCATAAACTGTTGATCGATAGGCTATTAAGAAGATTGGCAAATATTTGTCCCAATCTTTCTGATGTCTGTCCACAACCTTTGAGAGGTGTTCTTCAATGGTGCTATTAAATCGTTCTAACATGCCATCTGACTGCGGATGTAAAGCTGTTGTCCTAGTTTTACGGATGTTAAGAAGTTCTCAGAGCTTTTGAAAAAGTTTAGATTCAAAGTTGCGTCCTTGGTCAGAATGTAGCTCCAAAAGAATCCCAAATCGGCTGAACATATTGTCGACTAAGACTTCAGCTACTGTTGAGGCTTCCTGGTTAGGGATGGCAAATACCTCGGGCCATTTACTGAAGTAGTCGCTAGCAACCAAGATGTATTTCAACATTATATTTTTTAATTTTTTCTTTAGATCTTGTGCTTGGACCTTGGCTAGCTGCATATTTAGAGCACTGTCTACATCATGATTTCACGTCTTGACAGTAGTTAACCCAATAAAATATTTTTCGGAGTTTGTCTAGAGTTTTGTTAACTCCTAAATGAGCCCCAGACTTCCCATTATGAATTTCTTCTAAAGCCACTGGAACTTTCTTTCTGGGTACCACTATCTGAGTTTTTATTTCCTTGCCATCGGCACTTTCCCAGGATCTCTTTAGTAATCGGTCTTCAATCAATATCGAGTGTATTCGAGATCTCTTTCCAACTAGGACGCGGTTCAATATTTTCTTTAAGTTGATCTTTTCTTATCTGAGCCGTACTCCAGTCTAGATCAACGTCAAAAGTTACTCTCCGAATAGGGAACTCTTCTCTTTGTTCTATTTTGCTGCAGTGCTTGCATTCTTCCTTACATGGTCTTCTTGACAAGGCATCTGCCTTATTATGCAGTCTTCCTGGTCTATGTTTGATTTTAAAATTGTATTATTGTAGCTTTTCAAGCCATCTCGCTACTTGTCCTTCAGGCTGCTTCATGCTTAGGAGCCCTTTAAGAGCTGCATGGTCTGTTCTTATAAAAAATTCCTGTCCGTACAAATATTTCTGAAAATGTTGGACTGCTTTGATTATGGCAAGCAATTATTTCCTCGTGACACAATAATTTCTTTCCGATTTTGAATGTACTCGCCTGAAATACTCTATAACTCGTTCTTGACCATCTTGTATCTGAGACGATACAGCTCCTACCACTATGTTACTGGCATCCGTATCCAACATGAATTTTTTCTGATCTTGCGGGTAGCTTAAAATTGGACTGGAACATAAGACAGCCTTTAGTTTTCCAAAAGCTTTATCACACTCAGGATTCCATTGATAAAGAATCTTTTCTTCAGTGAGCTTATGCAAGGGTGAAGCAATATTTGCAAACCCTTCCACGAATCTTGTGTAATATGTGCATAACCCGAGAAAGCTTCTCAACTCATGTTTGTCACGTGATGGAGACCAATCTTTTATTGTTTGAATTTTCTTTTCATCCATATGGATTCCCTCTGGTGATACTACATGTCCAAGAAGAAATTCAACTTTTTGGGATTAAGTCGAAAGTTAGCGTTTTTAATTCTTGCCAAAGCTTCCTGCAGATTTTGTAAGTGTTCATCAAATATTTTCTTCATAACCATGTCATCATTAAAATAGACTAGACTTGTTTTCCATGTTAGACCTCGCAGTACTGTTTCTATTAGTCGCTCAAAGGTGGTAGGAGCGTTGCGGAGTCCGAATGGCATAACGTTAAAATGATATAGACCAGCCCCAGTAGAAAAAGCCGTCTTCTCCTTATCTTTATCTTGGATGCCTACTTGCCAATATCCACTTTTTAGATCCACTGTGGAGAACCATTTTAATCCAGCCAGCGTTGTCAAAGTGTCATCAATTCTAGGAAGTAGATAGTTATCTTTCTTACTGACGTCATTAAGCTTCCTGTAGTCAACACAAAATCTAGTAGTTCCATCCTTTTTGGCTACCAGTACAACTGAAGATGACCAAGGACTAGATGACTCTTCTATAACTCCCTCATGCAACATTTTATCAATAAGTAACTCCGGTTCCTGGCGCTTAGCTATGGGAAGTCTTCTAGGTGGCTGACGTATTGGTTGTGCGCTGCCAGTATTTATTTCATGCTGTATGATGTTCGTTCTACCGGTATTACCATCTTCTGCTTCAAAAACATCACTTATAAAACTCTTTACTCTATCTCTTCTAATTTCCAATATAATTTTCTGGAAACCCGGTGATAATCCTCACTTCTGACACCAATTGTTACGATTTTGTCTCACGAAAATCGCTCGCTGAGTTCGCAGAATAAAACACCACACCTTTTCATTAATACTTCCAATACTTTTACATTAACATCACAACTAACTAATTATTTCCCCTATTACAATACAACTATATAACTCTTAACGATACCACTATATGACTAACTTACTACGCTAATCATGTCTCTATTTATATACCTTTGGATATTTCTAAATAAATCTAGAGCATAAAAGTTGTTATAATAAGGATGACTCATCGCGTCGGAATATTTGTATATACGAGGGCGTATCAGTAAGTTACTTTCAGTTATTTGTAACAATATTAAGTTTATAGATAACTTAAATTATTTTTCGATGCCTCTTAGAAAGTTACCAAAAGTTTACGGACTAGGAGATGATTTAAAAAGGTTGTTTTTCACACTTGTTTAATACAAAAACAAACGAAAGTCATATTGGATCTTTTTGACTACTGCGTTTAAGACGTTGAAATTCTAGCAAAAGCTTAATTAAAGTTTCGAAAGCATCTGTTTGACAACTATGAATGTATGTCCTTTTAGTGATGCCACTACCATTATATCCGCTTGTAACAAGGCATTTCTAAGACCTAACACAATAGGAATAGTTCCCAAAAATATTTATAGGTGGAAGGATAACCAAAGTAAAATCGCAATTGAGTGGATGTTCTGTATGGAAAATCAAAAGCAAATAAATATTACGCATGCTGCGAAAGACCAAGAGGTCATTTTTCATGGAGCAAAAGATGGTTTTTGTCCTGAAACAAACGAAATTTTCGAATTTTACGGATGTTATTTTCATAGGCGTTAGATCCACTATGGAGAACCATTGTGATCCAGCCAACGTTGTCAAAGTGTCATCAGTTCTAGGAAGTAGATAGTTATCTTTCTTACTGACGTCATTAGGCTTCCTGTAATCAACACACAATCAAGTATTTCCATCCTTTTTGGCTACCAGTACAATTGAATATGACCAAGGACTAGATGACTCTTCTATTACTCCCTCATTCAACATTTTATCAATAAGTAACTCCACTTCCTGGCGCTTAGCTATGGGAAGTCTTCTAGGTGGCTGACGTATTGGTTGTGCGTTGCCAGTATTTATTTCATGCTGTATGATGTTCGTTCTACCGGTATTACCATCTTCTGCTTCAAAAACATCGCTATACTCCCTTATAAAACTCTTGACTTTTTCAAGTTCTTGTGGTGAAAGATGTTTCCAGTCTGTCTGGAGCTGCGCAATTAGTCCGTTATATAACAATTTTCATGTATTTTTGCCGAGTTGTTCACATTTTACTGGCTCGTACAATGCTACTTCGTCTCCTGTATTAATTTTGACACAGTAAGGAAGAATATTGGCTACTCTGATAGGTATGAGATCATCTGAATTAGCTAAAGTCTTCGCTACCAGGTATTTACAGGGTTTATTGTGGTATTGAACCAATCCTACGTGGTTTCCAGAACTCTTGTCCTGTCTTCCGTAGATGATCTTCTCTGTATTTCCTTTTATTCTGGCTGTTTGTTCGGCAATGACTAGGATTGGTTCGGTACTATGGTGCTTTGACAGAATAAATTCTTCAGTGCCAAACGTTAAGATGTTAAGCTTGTTGTCAAAAGAAAATCCATGTTGACGAATCAGGTCTATTCCAAGAATAAACTCATCTTCTATGTCGGCAACTAACAACAAATGATTTAATTTTAGTCCTCCGAGTTGAAGTTCCACTTGCATTGGTCCAATTACCTCAGCTGCTTCTCCAGTTACCGTTCTCAAAATTACTTTTCTAGACAATGGTAACATTCTAAATTTATCAACAAGATTTGACTTTATCAGAGATACTGCTGCACCAGTGTCAACATTTATGGTAATAAGTGTAGCATTGACTTTTCCTCCAATTATAAGACTGTCGGCGGTCCTTCCTAGGCTACGAATGGAAATAATTGTGGGGGTCTTCTCGATATTGGTCAACACCCGACCCTTAATGTTGACTAATTGTAGTTTTCCTGATTCTCTTCTGTACGGTCTCTGAATGGTGAACGAGACCTTAACTGCACCCGACAGTCCCTTTTCATGTGTCCAGTTCGTCCGATTCTGTAACACTTTATCTGGTTTCTTCTATAACGTGAAGTATCACCTCTTGTGTTTAGTCCTTCCTGGTTTCTTCCATAACGTGAAGTATCACCTCTCGTATCTAGTTTCTTAAGAATTTTAGAAAACATTGTCTCTATTGCTTGGATCGGTGAATCATTGTTTTGCTCTATATTCACGGCTCTTATTTTAGGTCTTGAGACATTATAATTCTTCTATTTCCAGAGCCCTTTCCAATGCTTCACTGCAATAATTAAATTTGCTTATGCGCAACATACGCTGTATTTCTTGATTCTTTTCTTGATCCATCTCTTCGCAATTCAAGTTATTTGCCGTAGCGGCAGCTTCAAATTGTCCTTTGTACATTAGCCAAGATATTTGACCATCGTAAGTTAAAGGTTTAACGTTCTGTCCGGTGGTTATTACTTTATCAGAAGGGCCATGCTTCTTTATTTTATTGACTTCTATCTGAAGGCTCTTCATCTTAGATTCTATCTCGTCTACGACTTCTTTCATTTCTTGTCGCACTTCTCCTATGTTCTGTTGCACTTTTCCTATATCTTGTCGACGATTTCTTTCACTTCTTGTCGTACTTCTCCTATGTCTTTCTCAAACTTTTGCGTTTGCCCCCGTAGAATTTGATCGAATTTTCGCTGTTCTTGTACCATGACCTCATGTATCTATTTATAAAGTTGATCTTCACTTTTATCACGACGTTCTTCTTCTTCTTGCTTTTCTTTTAGACGACGTTGTTCTTCTTTTAGGCAACGACCATTTTCTTCCTGTTTTTCTTTTAGGCGACTGTCCTCTTCTTCCTGCTTTTCTTTCAGACGACGTGGTTCTTCTTTTAGGCGACGGTGTTTTTGTCCATGTTTTTCTTTCTGGCTCTGCGCTTCTTCATCCTGTTTTTTTTTGTTGGCGAGGCGCTTCTTCATCCTGTTTTTCTTGTTGGTGACGCGCTTCTTCATCCTGTTTTTCTTTTTGTCGACGTTCTTCTTCTTTTTGTTTGTCTCGAAGGAGACGTTATTCTAGACGCTCCATAAAATCAGCTAATGTTTGTTCCATTTCGACTGTTTGCTGTCTAGTATTTACCATAGAATCTTCTAGAATGTTGTTAAAAATTCAGTTCTAGGCTTCTATCTTAATGACAAATCCGATGGCGAAATCTGTTTTTCGCCATCTTCTTTAATTTTCAAATAGAATTTTCTATAACTATGTCGAAAATTCGATTCTAAGCTTGTTTATTAATGACAAATCCGATGGTGGAGTCTGTTTTTCCATATCTCCTTTAGTTTCCAAATAGAATTTTCTAGAACTTTGTCGAAAATTCGATTCTAAGCTTGTTTATTAATGACAAATCCGATGGTGAAGTTTTTTTTCGATATCTCCTTTAGTTTCCAAATAGAATTTTCTAGAACTTTGTCGAAAATTCTGTTCTAAGCTTGTTTATTAAAGACAAATTCCATGGTGAAGTCAGTTTTTCGATATCTCTTTTGGTTTTGAAAAAAAAGTTCTAGAACTTTATAGAAAATTAATCTTATTTTCTTATTTGATAGCAAATCCAAGGTTGAAATCCGTTTTACTCTATCTCTTCTAATTTCCAATATAATGTTCTGGAAACCCGGTGATAATTCTCACTTCTGACACCAATCCTCACTTCTGACGCCAATTGTTACGATTTCGTCTCTCGAAAATCGCTCACTGGATTCACAGAATAAAACACCACACCTTTTCACTAATACTTCTAATATTTATATTAACAACACATTTACATTAATATCATAACTAACTAATTATTTCCCCTATTACAATACAACTATATAACTCTTAACGATACCACTATATGGCTAACTTACTACGCTAATCATATCTCTATTTATATACCTATGGATATTTCTAAATAAATCTAGAGCATAAAAGTTGAGATCTATCTAGAAGGATGCGTTATTGAGATACTATTCCTTTCGGCACATTATAATAAGGATGACTCATCGCGTCGGAATATTTGTATATACGAGGGCGTATCAATAAGTTAATTTCAGTTATTCGTAACACTGCCCCCCTCCTAATTCGGATGGTCCCGATCAGCTTCCATATCTCCGTGGTATGGCTTCAACCTATGTAGATGTACTACTTTCATTTTGGTCTTAGAACTTCGTTGAATTCTATAAACAACGTCATTGATTCTTTTCAGAACAGCATATGGTCCTCCCCATGATGGCATCAACTTAAGCAATTTGCCCTTCTTTCTCTTTTCTTCCACAAGCAAACTCTATCACCTTGCTGAAACCCTGCCGAGCTTACCTTCATGTCATATCTTGTCTTCATTCTATCGGTGGCCAGCTCCATGCGTTCTCTAACTAGACCATCAACTTCTCGCACCTTCTCTTGTAAAGCATCTACCAGTAATTCCGGTAGGTTCATAAACTGTTGATCGATAGGCTATTAAGAAGATTGGCAAATATTTGTCCCAATCTTTCTGATGTCTGTCCACAGCCTTCGAGAGGTGTTCTTCAATGGTCCTATTACATCGTTCTAGCATGCCATCTGACTGCGGATGTAAAGCTGTTGTCCTAGCTTTACGGATGTTAAGAAGTTCTCAGAGCTTTTGAAAAAGTTTAGATTCAAAGTTGCGTCCTTGGTCAGAATGTAGCTCCAAAAGAATCCCAAATCGGCTGAACACATTGTTGACTAAGACTTCAGCTACTGTTGAGGCTTCCTGGTTAGGGATGGCAAATACCTCGGTCCATTTACTGAAGTAGTCGATAGCAACCAAGATGTATTTCAACATTATATTTTTTCATTTTTTCTTTAGATCTTGTGCTTGGACCGTGGCTAGCTGTACATTTAGAGCACTGTCTACACCATGATTTCACGTCTTGACAGTAGTTAACCCAATAAAATATTTCTCGGAGTTTGTCTAGAGTTTTGTTAACTCCTAAATGAGCCCCAGACTTCCCATTATGAATTTCTTCTAAAGCCACTGGAACTTTCTTTCTGGGTACCACTATCTGAGTTTTTATTTCCTTGCCATCGGCACTTTCCCAGGATCTCTTTAGTAATCGGTCTTCAATCAATATCGAGTGTATTCGAGATCTCTTTCCAACTAGGACGCGGTTCAATATTTTCTTTAAGTTGATCTTTTCTTATCTGAGCCGTACTCCAGTCTAGATCAACGTCAAAAGTTACTCTCCGAATAGGGAACTCTTCTCTTTGTTCTATTTTGCTGCAGTGCTTGCATTCTTCCTTACATGGTCTTCTTGACAAGGCATCTGCCTTATTATGCAGTCTTCCTGGTCTATGTTTGATTTTAAAATTGTATTATTGTAGCTTTTCAAGCCATCTCGCTACTTGTCCTTCAGGCTGCTTCATGCTTAGGAGCCCTTTAAGAGCTGCATGGTCTGTTCTTATAAAAAATTCCTGTCCGTACAAATATTTCTGAAAATGTTGGACTGCTTTGATTATGGCAAGCAATTATTTCCTCGTGACACAATAATTTCTTTCCGATTTTGAATGTACTCGCCTGAAATACTCTATAACTCGTTCTTGACCATCTTGTATCTGAGACGATACAGCTCCTACCACTATGTTACTGGCATCCGTATCCAACATGAATTTTTTCTGATCTTGCGGGTAGCTTAAAATTGGACTGGAACATAAGACAGCCTTTAGTTTTCCAAAAGCTTTATCACACTCAGGATTCCATTGATAAAGAATCTTTTCTTCAGTGAGCTTATGCAAGGGTGAAGCAATATTTGCAAACCCTTCCACGAATCTTGTGTAATATGTGCATAACCCGAGAAAGCTTCTCAACTCATGTTTGTCACGTGATGGAGACCAATCTTTTATTGTTTGAATTTTCTTTTCATCCATATGGATTCCCTCTGGTGATACTACATGTCCAAGAAGAAATTCAACTTTTTGGGATTAAGTCGAAAGTTAGCGTTTTTAATTCTTGCCAAAGCTTCCTGCAGATTTTGTAAGTGTTCATCAAATATTTTCTTCATAACCATGTCATCATTAAAATAGACTAGACTTGTTTTCCATGTTAGACCTCGCAGTACTGTTTCTATTAGTCGCTCAAAGGTGGTAGGAGCGTTGCGGAGTCCGAATGGCATAACGTTAAAATGATATAGACCAGCCCCAGTAGAAAAAGCCGTCTTCTCCTTATCTTTATCTTGGATGCCTACTTGCCAATATCCACTTTTTAGATCCACTGTGGAGAACCATTTTAATCCAGCCAGCGTTGTCAAAGTGTCATCAATTCTAGGAAGTAGATAGTTATCTTTCTTACTGACGTCATTAAGCTTCCTGTAGTCAACACAAAATCTAGTAGTTCCATCCTTTTTGGCTACCAGTACAACTGAAGATGACCAAGGACTAGATGACTCTTCTATAACTCCCTCATGCAACATTTTATCAATAAGTAACTCCGGTTCCTGGCGCTTAGCTATGGGAAGTCTTCTAGGTGGCTGACGTATTGGTTGTGCGCTGCCAGTATTTATTTCATGCTGTATGATGTTCGTTCTACCGGTATTACCATCTTCTGCTTCAAAAACATCACTTATAAAACGCTTTACTCTATCTCTTCTAATTTCCAATATAATTTTCTGGAAACCCGGTGATAATCCTCACTTCTGACACCAATTGTTACGATTTTGTCTCACGAAAATCGCTCGCTGAGTTCGCAGAATAAAACACCACACCTTTTCATTAATACTTCCAATACTTTTACATTAACATCACAACTAACTAATTATTTCCCCTATTACAATACAACTATATAACTCTTAACGATACCACTATATGACTAACTTACTACGCTAATCATGTCTCTATTTATATACCTTTGGATATTTCTAAATAAATCTAGAGCATAAAAGTTGTTATAATAAGGATGACTCATCGCGTCGGAATATTTGTATATACGAGGGCGTATCAGTAAGTTACTTTCAGTTATTTGTAACAATATTAAGTTTATAGATAACTTAAATTATTTTTCGATGCCTCTTAGAAAGTTACCAAAAGTTTACGGACTAGGAGATGATTTAAAAAGGTTGTTTTTCACACTTGTTTAATACAAAAACAAACGAAAGTCATATTGGATCTTTTTGACTACTGCGTTTAAGACGTTGAAATTCTAGCAAAAGCTTAATTAAAGTTTCGAAAGCATCTGTTTGACAACTATGAATGTATGTCCTTTTAGTGATGCCACTACCATTATATCCGCTTGTAACAAGGCATTTCTAAGACCTAACACAATAGGAATAGTTCCCAAAAATATTTATAGGTGGAAGGATAACCAAAGTAAAATCGCAATTGAGTGGATGTTCTGTATGGAAAATCAAAAGCAAATAAATATTACGCATGCTGCGAAAGACCAAGAGGTCATTTTTCATGGAGCAAAAGATGGTTTTTGTCCTGAAACAAACGAAATTTTCGAATTTTACGGATGTTATTTTCATAGGCGTTAGATCCACTATGGAGAACCATTGTGATCCAGCCAACGTTGTCAAAGTGTCATCAGTTCTAGGAAGTAGATAGTTATCTTTCTTACTGACGTCATTAGGCTTCCTGTAATCAACACACAATCAAGTATTTCCATCCTTTTTGGCTACCAGTACAATTGAATATGACCAAGGACTAGATGACTCTTCTATTACTCCCTCATTCAACATTTTATCAATAAGTAACTCCACTTCCTGGCGCTTAGCTATGGGAAGTCTTCTAGGTGGCTGACGTATTGGTTGTGCGTTGCCAGTATTTATTTCATGCTGTATGATGTTCGTTCTACCGGTATTACCATCTTCTGCTTCAAAAACATCGCTATACTCCCTTATAAAACTCTTGACTTTTTCAAGTTCTTGTGGTGAAAGATGTTTCCAGTCTGTCTGGAGCTGCGCAATTAGTCCGTTATATAACAATTTTCATGTATTTTTGCCGAGTTGTTCACATTTTACTGGCTCGTACAATGCTACTTCGTCTCCTGTATTAATTTTGACACAGTAAGGAAGAATATTGGCTACTCTGATAGGTATGAGATCATCTGAATTAGCTAAAGTCTTCGCTACCAGGTATTTACAGGGTTTATTGTGGTATTGAACCAATCCTACGTGGTTTCCAGAACTCTTGTCCTGTCTTCCGTAGATGATCTTCTCTGTATTTCCTTTTATTCTGGCTGTTTGTTCGGCAATGACTAGGATTGGTTCGGTACTATGGTGCTTTGACAGAATAAATTCTTCAGTGCCAAACGTTAAGATGTTAAGCTTGTTGTCAAAAGAAAATCCATGTTGACGAATCAGGTCTATTCCAAGAATAAACTCATCTTCTATGTCGGCAACTAACAACAAATGATTTAATTTTAGTCCTCCGAGTTGAAGTTCCACTTGCATTGGTCCAATTACCTCAGCTGCTTCTCCAGTTACCGTTCTCAAAATTACTTTTCTAGACAATGGTAACATTCTAAATTTATCAACAAGATTTGACTTTATCAGAGATACTGCTGCACCAGTGTCAACATTTATGGTAATAAGTGTAGCATTGACTTTTCCTCCAATTATAAGACTGTCGGCGGTCCTTCCTAGGCTACGAATGGAAATAATTGTGGGGGTCTTCTCGATATTGGTCAACACCCGACCCTTAATGTTGACTAATTGTAGTTTTCCTGATTCTCTTCTGTACGGTCTCTGAATGGTGAACGAGACCTTAACTGCACCCGACAGTCCCTTTTCATGTGTCCAGTTCGTCCGATTCTGTAACACTTTATCTGGTTTCTTCTATAACGTGAAGTATCACCTCTTGTGTTTAGTCCTTCCTGGTTTCTTCCATAACGTGAAGTATCACCTCTCGTATCTAGTTTCTTAAGAATTTTAGAAAACATTGTCTCTATTGCTTGGATCGGTGAATCATTGTTTTGCTCTATATTCACGGCTCTTATTTTAGGTCTTGAGACATTATAATTCTTCTATTTCCAGAGCCCTTTCCAATGCTTCACTGCAATAATTAAATTTGCTTATGCGCAACATACGCTGTATTTCTTGATTCTTTTCTTGATCCATCTCTTCGCAATTCAAGTTATTTGCCGTAGCGGCAGCTTCAAATTGTCCTTTGTACATTAGCCAAGATATTTGACCATCGTAAGTTAAAGGTTTAACGTTCTGTCCGGTGGTTATTACTTTATCAGAAGGGCCATGCTTCTTTATTTTATTGACTTCTATCTGAAGGCTCTTCATCTTAGATTCTATCTCGTCTACGACTTCTTTCATTTCTTGTCGCACTTCTCCTATGTTCTGTTGCACTTTTCCTATATCTTGTCGACGATTTCTTTCACTTCTTGTCGTACTTCTCCTATGTCTTTCTCAAACTTTTGCGTTTGCCCCCGTAGAATTTGATCGAATTTTCGCTGTTCTTGTACCATGACCTCATGTATCTATTTATAAAGTTGATCTTCACTTTTATCACGACGTTCTTCTTCTTCTTGCTTTTCTTTTAGACGACGTTGTTCTTCTTTTAGGCAACGACCATTTTCTTCCTGTTTTTCTTTTAGGCGACTGTCCTCTTCTTCCTGCTTTTCTTTCAGACGACGTGGTTCTTCTTTTAGGCGACGGTGTTTTTGTCCATGTTTTTCTTTCTGGCTCTGCGCTTCTTCATCCTGTTTTTTTTGTTGGCGAGGCGCTTCTTCATCCTGTTTTTCTTGTTGGTGACGCGCTTCTTCATCCTGTTTTTCTTTTTGTCGACGTTCTTCTTCTTTTTGTTTGTCTCGAAGGAGACGTTATTCTAGACGCTCCATAAAATCAGCTAATGTTTGTTCCATTTCGACTGTTTGCTGTCTAGTATTTACCATAGAATCTTCTAGAATGTTGTTAAAAATTCAGTTCTAGGCTTCTATCTTAATGACAAATCCGATGGCGAAATCTGTTTTTCGCCATCTTCTTTAATTTTCAAATAGAATTTTCTATAACTATGTCGAAAATTCGATTCTAAGCTTGTTTATTAATGACAAATCCGATGGTGGAGTCTGTTTTTCCATATCTCCTTTAGTTTCCAAATAGAATTTTCTAGAACTTTGTCGAAAATTCGATTCTAAGCTTGTTTATTAATGACAAATCCGATGGTGAAGTTTTTTTTCGATATCTCCTTTAGTTTCCAAATAGAATTTTCTAGGACTTTGTCGAAAATTCTGTTCTAAGCTTGTTTATTAAAGACAAATTCCATGGTGAAGTCAGTTTTTCGATATCTCTTTTGGTTTTGAAAAAAAAGTTCTAGAACTTTATAGAAAATTAATCTTATTTTCTTATTTGATAGCAAATCCAAGGTTGAAATCCGTTTTACTCTATCTCTTCTAATTTCCAATATAATGTTCTGGAAACCCGGTGATAATTCTCACTTCTGACACCAATCCTCACTTCTGACGCCAATTGTTACGATTTCGTCTCTCGAAAATCGCTCACTGGATTCACAGAATAAAACACCACACCTTTTCACTAATACTTCTAATATTTATATTAACAACACATTTACATTAATATCATAACTAACTAATTATTTCCCCTATTACAATACAACTATATAACTCTTAACGATACCACTATATGGCTAACTTACTACGCTAATCATATCTCTATTTATATACCTATGGATATTTCTAAATAAATCTAGAGCATAAAAGTTGAGATCTATCTAGAAGGATGCGTTATTGAGATACTATTCCTTTCGGCACATTATAATAAGGATGACTCATCGCGTCGGAATATTTGTATATACGAGGGCGTATCAATAAGTTAATTTCAGTTATTCGTAACACTGCCCCCCTCCTAATTCGGATGGTCCCGATCAGCTTCCATATCTCCGTGGTATGGCTTCAACCTATGTAGATGTACTACTTTCATTTTGGTCTTAGAACTTCGTTGAATTCTATAAACAACGTCATTGATTCTTTTCAGAACAGCATATGGTCCTCCCCATGATGGCATCAACTTAAGCAATTTGCCCTTCTTTCTCTTTTCTTCCACAAGCAAACTCTATCACCTTGCTGAAACCCTGCCGAGCTTACCTTCATGTCATATCTTGTCTTCATTCTATCGGTGGCCAGCTCCATGCGTTCTCTAACTAGACCATCAACTTCTCGCACCTTCTCTTGTAAAGCATCTACCAGTAATTCCGGTAGGTTCATAAACTGTTGATCGATAGGCTATTAAGAAGATTGGCAAATATTTGTCCCAATCTTTCTGATGTCTGTCCACAGCCTTCGAGAGGTGTTCTTCAATGGTCCTATTACATCGTTCTAGCATGCCATCTGACTGCGGATGTAAAGCTGTTGTCCTAGCTTTACGGATGTTAAGAAGTTCTCAGAGCTTTTGAAAAAGTTTAGATTCAAAGTTGCGTCCTTGGTCAGAATGTAGCTCCAAAAGAATCCCAAATCGGCTGAACACATTGTTGACTAAGACTTCAGCTACTGTTGAGGCTTCCTGGTTAGGGATGGCAAATACCTCGGTCCATTTACTGAAGTAGTCGATAGCAACCAAGATGTATTTCAACATTATATTTTTTCATTTTTTCTTTAGATCTTGTGCTTGGACCGTGGCTAGCTGTACATTTAGAGCACTGTCTACACCATGATTTCACGTCTTGACAGTAGTTAACCCAATAAAATATTTCTCGGAGTTTGTCTAGAGTTTTGTTAACTCCTAAATGAGCCCCAGACTTCCCATTATGAATTTCTTCTAAAGCCACTGGAACTTTCTTTCTGGGTACCACTATCTGAGTTTTTATTTCCTTGCCATCGGCACTTTCCCAGGATCTCTTTAGTAATCGGTCTTCAATCAATATCGAGTGTATTCGAGATCTCTTTCCAACTAGGACGCGGTTCAATATTTTCTTTAAGTTGATCTTTTCTTATCTGAGCCGTACTCCAGTCTAGATCAACGTCAAAAGTTACTCTCCGAATAGGGAACTCTTCTCTTTGTTCTATTTTGCTGCAGTGCTTGCATTCTTCCTTACATGGTCTTCTTGACAAGACATCTACCTTGTTATGCAGTCTTCCTGGTCTATGTTTGATTTTAAAATTGTATTATTGTAGCTTTTCAAGCCATCTCGCTACTTGTCCTTCAGGCTGCTTCATGCTTAGGAGCCCTTTAAGAGCTGCATGGTCTGTTCTTACTAAAAATTCCTGTCCGTACAAATATTTCTGAAAATGTTGGACTGCTTTGATTATGGCAAGCAATTATTTCCTCGTGACACAATAATTTCTTTCCGGTTTTGAATGTACTCTCCTGAAATACTCAATAACTCGTTGTTGACCATCTTGTATCTGAGACAATACAGCTCCTACCCCTATGTTACTGGCATCCGTATCCAACATGAATTTGTTCTGATCTTGCGGGTACCTTAAAATTGGACTGGAACATAAGACAGCCTTTAGTTTTCCAAAAGCTTTATCACACTCAGGATTCCATTGATAAAGAATCTTTTCTTCAGTGAGCTTATGCAAGGGTGAAGCAATATTTGCAAACCCTTCCACGAATCTTGTGTAATATGTGCATAACCCGAGAAAGCTTCTCAACTCATGTTTGTCACGTGATGGAGACCAATCTTTTATTGTTGGAATTTTCTTTTCATCCGTATGGATTCCCTCTGGTGATACTACATGTCCAAGAAATTCAACTTTTTGTTGGAAAAGTATGTACTTTTTGGGGTTAAGTCGAAAGTTAGCGTTTTAAATTCTTGCCAAAACTTCCTGCAGATTCTGTAAGTGTTCATACCGTTGTAAGTTGGAGGTTTAACGTTCTGTCCGGTGTTTATTACTTTATCAGAAGGGCCATGCTTCTTTATTTTATTGACTTCTATCTGAAGGCTCTTCATCTTAGATCCTATCCCGTCTACGACTTCTTTCATTTCTTGTCGCACTTCTACGTTCTGTTGCACTTTTCCTATATCTTGTCGCACAGTTAATTCTATACTATTTACTTCTTGAAGTACTTTTACTTCTGTCTTGTCGACGATTTCTTTCACTTCTGGTCGTACTTTTCCTATGTCTTTCTCAAACTGTTGCGTTTGCCCCCATCCAATTTGATCGAATTTTTGCTGTTCTTATACCATGACCTCCTGTATCCATTTGTGAAGTTGATCTTCACTTTTACCACGATGTTCTTCTTCCTGCTTTTTTTTTTAGACGACTGTTTCCTTCTTCCTGCTTTTCTTTTAGACGACGTTGTTCTTCTTTTAGGCGACTGCCTTTGTCTTCCTGTTTTTCTTTTAGGAGACGGTCCTCTTCTTCTTGCTTTTCTTTCAGACGGCGTGGTTCTTCTTTTAGGGGACGGTCTTTTTGTTCCTGTTTCTCTTTCTGGTGGTGCGCTTCCCATCCTGTTTTTCTTGTTGGCGACGCGCTTCTTCATCCTGTTTTTCTTGTTGGCGACGCGCTTCTTCATCCTGTTTTTCTTGTTGGCGACGCGCTTCTTCATCCTGTTTTTCTTGTTGGCGACGTTCTTCTTCATCCTGTTTTTCTTTTTGTCGACGTTCTTCTTCTTCTTGTTTGTCTCGAAGGAGACGTTGTTCTATACGCTCCATAAAATCAGCCAATGTTTGCTCCATTTCGACTGTTTGCTCTCTAGTATTTACCATAGAATCTTCTAGAATGTTGTCAAAAATTCGGTTCTAGGCTTCTATCTTAATGACAAATCCGATGGCGAAATCTGTTTTTCGCCATTTTCTTTAATTTCCAAATAGAATTTTCTAGAACCATGTCGAAAATTCGATTCTAAGCTTGTTTATTAACGACAAATTCGATTGTGAAGTCAGTTTTTCGATATCTCTTTTGATTTTCAAAAAAAAGTTCTAGAACTTCATAGAAAATTAATCTTATTTTCTTATTTGATAACAAATCCAAGGTTGAAATCCGTTTTACTCTATCTCTTCTAATTTTCAATATAATTTTCTGGAAACCCTGTGATAATCCTCACTTCTGACACCAATCCTCACTTCTGACACCAATTGTTACGATTTTGTCTCGCGAAAATCGCTCACTGAGTTCGCAGAATAAAACACCACACCTTTTCATTAATACTTCCAATACTTTTACATTAACATCACAACTGACTAATTATTTCCACTATTACAATACAACTATATAACTCTTAACGATACCACTATATGACTAACTTACTACGCTAATCATATCTCTATTTATATACCTATGGATATTTCTAAATAAATCTAGAGCATAAAAGTTGAGATCTATCTAGAAAGATGCGTCATTGAGACACTATTCCCTTCGGCACATTATAATAACGACGACTCATCACGTCGGAATATTTGTATATACGAGTGCGTATCAGTAAGTTACTTTCAGTTATTTGTAACAATATTAAGTTTATAGATAACTTAAATTATTTTTCGATGCCTCTTAGAAAGTTACCAAAAGTTTTCGGACTAGGAGATGATTTAAAAAGGCTATTTTTCACACTAGTTTAATACAAAAACAAACGAAAGTTATATTGGATCTTTATCACCAATCGAGTACTATAGCCCAAACAGTATGAAGACGAAAGTTTATGATCAATTTGATATTTAGAGATCTATTTGACTACTGCATTTCAGACGTTGAAATTCTAGCAAAAGCTTAATTAAAGTTTCGAAAGCAGCTGTTTGAAAACTATGAATGTATGTCCTTTTAGTGATGCCACTACCATTACATCCGCTTGTAACAAGGCATTTCGAAGACCTAACACAATAGGAATAGTTCCCAAAAATATTTATAGGTGGAAGGATAACCAAAGTAAAATCGCAATTGAGTGGATGGTCTGTATGGAAAATCAAAAGCAAATAAATATTACGCATGCTGCGAAAGACCAAGAGGTCATTTTGCATGGAGCAAAAGATGGTTTTTGTTCTGAAACAAACGAAATTTTCGAATTTTACGGATGTTATTTTCATAGGCGTTAGATCCACTATGGAGAACCATTGTGATCCAGCCAACGTTGTCAAAGTGTCATCAATTCTAGGAAGTAGATAGTTATCTTTCTTACTGACGTCATTAGGCTTCCTGTAGTCAACACACAATCTAGTAGTTCCATCCTTTTTGGCTACCAGTACAATTGAAGATGACCAAGGACTAGATGACTCTTCTGTAACTCCCTCATTCAACATTTTATCAATAAGTAACTCCACTTCCTGGCGCTTAGCTATGGGAAGTCTTCTAGGTGGCTGACGTATTGGATGTGCGCTGCCAGTATATTATTTCATGCTGTATGATGTTCGTTCTACCGGTATTACCATCTTCTGCTTCAAAAACATCGCTATACTCCCTTATAAAACTCTTGACTTTTTCAAGTTCTTGTGGTGAAAGATGTTTCCAGTCTGTCTTTAGCTTCTCAATTAGTCCGTTACATAACAATTTTCATGTATTTTTGCCGGGTTGTTCACATTTTACTGGCTCGTACAATGCTACTTCGTCTCCTGTATTAATTTTGACACAGTAAGGAAGAATATTGGCTACTCTGATAGGTATGAGATCATCTGAATTAGCTAAAGCCTTCGCTACCTTATCTTGCGTAGCAAGTCTTCTGGGGACATCATTCTATGTTTTATTTCGATGTTTACTAATTGTTCCTTTGATGCTGCTTTGTATTGCAGTATATCGTAAGTAGTCTTGCCGTCGTCTTGTTCTGGCTGATATTTTCCTTACCTTATTCTTAAATTGTTCAAGTCTAATTATTTTGTCCGGTAATTTATCTTTTTTGGGGCGAATTAGTATCTTTTTTGAGACAGCGTCTCTTGCAGTTTATATGTTTATCGTTAGCTGTGCTACTTCATTGTGTATTTGCGTGGAGGTTTTTATTGAGTTGTTTATTATAGTTTTTTCATTTGTTATGTTTTGAAATTTGTTCTAATTTGTTTTTTAGCAATCGGATTGGCCTTCGATTCTGTCTGAGTACTCGAGCAGTACCGGTTAGGTAAGTTGTTGATATTCTTATTTAACACTAAGGCAGTGTAACTGCAAATCATTCCGTTGGTTGGATAATGTGTAAGGGTGCTTGTGCTTAAGATTTGGATGTCACTGTCCAGAATATAGTCGCAAAGCAAATTTCCGTTTCGGTTCACTCCACTATTATTCCGCATTGTGTGGTGCGCATTGAAATCTCCCAACACAACCCTATCGCTCTCAAAGATTCCGTCGAGTTCTCGTAGACCTAGTCTAATATTGGAGGGGGGCGGGGGCGTAACAATCTCTTATAGTTATCTCATCGAGAAGTTTCATTGCATAGTTTTTAGAAGCGTGAACATGAAAATATATAATTATATATCATATTGTTCAATATCTTGGAGGACGCTCATTATAGCTATTCCCCTTTCTTGTTTTGTCAGTCAGATTGGTTTTATTACCTTTATTTGGTCTTTCATAAATCTTATGATTTCTTTCATATTTACGATATTATTGAATTTTTTGATGACAGTTAAGAGGTCACTTACGTCTCTTTGGTTTGCTGTCTGAGGATAGGCTTTTGTCCTGGAGTTGGGCATTGGCAAGGGTAGGCAACTGTCTTTGGGTAGGGTCTCGTTGTCTCAACTCAGGGAAATACTCTGGGTTGTACTGATATTGCTCACCATGGTCCGTTTCGGAGAGTGGATGAGGGACACTTGCCCTTCTCCCCGATGGACCACTTGCCCTTTTCCCCGATGGGCCACTTGCCCTTTTCCCCGATGGGCCACTTGCCCTTTTCCCCGATGGGCCACTTGCCCTTTTCCCCGATGGGCCACTTGCCCTTCTCCCAGACGGGCCACTTACCCTTCTCCCAGACGGGCCACTTGCCCTGACCTTAATCTATGTGTTCGCCCTTGGTGTTGAGGCATCGACATATTTGTTGTTCTTTTTTTCGTTATTTTCTTGATTCTCTTATACGATCGTCATTTTATATGAGTACACTGGATATTCTGTATTGTTTGCTCAGTGCTGTTTATTGCAATTGGTACATCTTTCGTTTTTGAAGGTGCATTGTGATATATAGTGTTCTCCGGCATATCTTAAGCATATTTTTCTTTGGTTGTAGAAAGAAACTGCTAGGCCTCATTTCTGACATTTCCAAGTGATTCTTGCTTTACAAATTACTCTGACGTTTCTTTGCAGGTACGATAATACATAGCCTAGTTTTTCTTTATGTTATAGTCTTGCTTGCAGGTCATGACTTCAGGATGTCCAGTGACTATGATCGGAGGTGGTTTTACTTTCATTTTTTTTTCTTTGTTTTGTGTTACTTTACCTCTCACTTCATCCTTTGGGTTTACTTGTCGCTGTTCTTCTTTTTTACTATCTCTGACATTATTTGTATATTCCATTTTGTTGTTGCCTTCTTCTTCTTGTTGGAGTGTTTCATAACTATTATGCATTGGTACGTTTGGGATGAATGCCAGTCTATTGGGTGTCGTGTTGTTTGGGTTATTGGGTGTTCGGGCTGTTGGTTCAAATATTTTCGGTTTCTGTTTAAATTTGGGTTGTATTTATGGAACTACGTAGTTATTTTTGTTATTTTATTCAGTTGTAGCTTCATGTTTATTGGTGGGATGTTCGTTAAGTTGCCGGCTTTTTCATTTGTTGTTTGTTGTTTTTCAGCTGTTCTTTGTCGTTGTCGTCATCATCATTCTTAGGTATTATTGGTATATGGATACATGGGTTTAGTGTTCTAGGTGTTATGGGCAGATTACTTGTATTTATTGATGCAATTTTTTCATATTGGCTCATGAATGGGGCTTCTGTGCCTACTATTTCTTTATTTGAAGTTTGGTTACTGATTTCTGATGTTTTTTTTTCATTATTTTTGTGCTTAGTTTGAATGTATGCACATTATTTAAGTGATTGTTATTACTTTGGCGAGTTCTTTATTTTCAGTGATTTGGTTTTTATCGATTAGACACATTTTCCACTTATATTCTTGTTTTTTTTTTCAGTTGCTTTTTATCTCGGTTACTGGTGGAACTTTAATTATTAACGATTGACTCGGAATCTGACGGGTAATCCTTGTCTTCACGAGTATTGGTTGCCTCATCTGTTGGAGAGGCCATTAGCTGCCTAATTTGGTTTTTTATCACTTCCACAAGTTGGGCGGCGCATACTTCCGCGGGGGGAGGACGGGGGCGTCCGTAAACCTCACCCGTTACCACTGATCACGAATTCCATTATTTTTAAAATGTTTAATCACTAAGTATCTGTTTGTAATTTACATTATCACTAGTTACACTTTTTAACTAATGTATTATATATTTCTATTATTTACATTCTATTTATTATTATTATCCCTTGTTTATTTACAGTTTTTACTAATTTTAAGTACTAAATTAGGCTGATTTAATTTAACGTAGTTTTTACCGGGTCGTTAAACACCGTTTTCATGCATTTAACTCCCGATCTAAGATGCGGATTTGCAAATTTTATCGAAGTTTATTTAAAACTGATATTAATATTCTATCACAAAAAATGTTATCAAAGCTCAAAAGAAATGGGTTCGATCAGTACGAACGCTCGAGAAAAACCTCAATATACAGAAGTGTCCACCATCTTGTCAAAAATGACTCGTCACATCCACCAATTGCTTGGTGTGACATTAGCGTGTTTGGTACGACATTACAACCAGATGGTGCCGATGTTCGGCACAGGAGATGTTAAAGTAAATAAGGTTTTATGTTATAATATACAGGGTGTCCCCAAAATACGGAGAACATTTCTAATAGGATTGGATTGGATTTGTTATGTAAATATGTTATATTTTATATTCTCGTCGCATTGATTAATTCGTTGTTGCGACGTTAGCCTGCTTATATAACAATAATGGGGTATTTTTTTCGTGGGCAAAAAAGGCCTTATAAGGGTGGATTTTTCGTGGAAAAGATATTGATGTTTTTTCCAAGTCAAAAGACCTTACGAGATGGTATTTTTTGTGGTTAAAAAATCTTACGGGGGGTATTTTTTCATGGTTATAGGACGGTTTTGCTGTAATAAAAAATTACTTTACTGGAGATGTTTTTCATCCTACTTGAGGGATTGCAAATATATCTGATATATATATATATATATATATATATATATATATATATATATATATATATATATATATATATATATATATATATATATATATATATATGTATATGAGAGAGAGAGAGCATATTTTTCTCTTTTAGGTGGATGAAAATACCAGTTTTGTTCTATCGTGCATATGCCAAAAGAGCACATTAATTTTTTCGGTAAATTTGGGGTTGGTGAACATGTTTTGAGAGGTACTTTTCATCTAAAATGAAATCTAAGGCCTCAGTTTACAACTATTAAGGGATGTTGTGTATATATTTCGCTTTCTTGAATATATTTATATTAAAACATGTCTGTTGCATCAGTCAATCAAGAATTTAATTTATTTTGATTTAATAAACCAAAAATAAATTGTGAGGTCATAGGTACATAGATAGAGATGTTTTTAGTACATATAATCTGCTTTTACGTGTATATAATATACCTGCAGAAATCTGCCTACAATTGTTTCTGGAAGGTGTTATAAAAAAAATTAAAATCGATCTTATCTAGTTTTGCTAAAAGTCTCAGGGGTTTTTATTTTTTATTTAGTAACTTAATAAATTATTATTTTTTCGTCTGTGCGTTGAATATTTTTTTAGACAATTAACAATTTGCTGAAGTAAATGTTTTATGTATTGTAAATATTTAAAATGATTCCGGTCGGTCTTATTTTGCAACTGGCACATGCAAAGGTTCAAACTTTAAAAATCTTAAATTAATCATTATACGGAATGTATGTGATTAAGATAATATTATTAACAGTAAGTAGATCCAATGTATTTTATGACATTTATAAGATAAGACCTTAACAAGGTGTCAGGTGAGAACTGATGCCTTAAGCCACACCAAATTTTCGATTTTTTTAATGGATAAAAACGAAAATTTTTAACAGCAAAAACCAGTAAAACTTAGATTTATTTAAGCCTCTTTTATTACTACATTTAAAAATGTTGCCACTCGAATTATGTAAATATAATTTAAATCAGAGTAGCTTTATTGCATTTTCAGTTTTTTATATCCGTAAGGTTCTGAGCTGCCATTAAATAAAAATTTTCTTTTGGATAAATGTGGTTTATATAATTTGATTTCTGTGCAAGTTGTTACTATGCGCCCCTTGGTTCGGCGAATATTCTTGGAAACGATCGGTAATGGATCGGACTTCTTAAGAGCCCTATTTTTTATGGAGTCAAAATTAATAATTTTGCTGCTTCATAATTTTGAGAAATTCCATTAACTTTTCAAACAACTTCTTCTGTATTATTTTTCGTAGCAAAAACTTTAGAAGCATAATTCTTAGGGCTACCAGACACAAATATTTTTCAAATTCATCTGTCATATCTCCAATAAACTATCCAGTGGATATGTTGATTTCGTTGTTGTCATTTCTTGTGGTAAAAATAACCTAGTCTGTATCTTAATACAAAACTCTGTTCTTGTCTTGCCTGTGCCGTTACATATGCAGCTATTGCTACATACATTAATCGTTGGTATAGGGTCAAAAGCTTCTTTTCTATACTCGTAATTGACAATAAGAGCATTTTCATTAACAGGAGGGATAACATTAACGTAAATAGTTGCATTTGCGAACATTGCATTAAACTCTGCAGAATCATTGATAATTTTCGTTTTTGTTTGGTTTTCAATTTTTTCCCAGTAGCTATTAAGCATTAATTTTGCCAGAGACTTGAGACCAGGATTGTCTAATACCTCATTGTAGTCTAATTAAATAACTTTTTCGTAAAATTTCTAAATATATTTCTTTCTTCTGTTTTACAATTGTTAAGCCAATCTGAAGACTCTTGTTATATTTTAATAAATTTATTCATCATAGCTGTGAACAAACCATTTTATCCTAGTTGTTTATTAAAACGTTTTGTCATATATTGCCAAATTTCATAAATGCCCAAAATTGTATAAACTTTCACTATAGCTTTCACTACTTCATTAATCACCCAAGTTCCAGAAAGTGTTCAGTCTTCATCATTGTGTATACACTCATATCGACTCAAATCTTGTCCACATTCTTGCCAGAGAAAAATATTATTTTATTATTCATTTTCGTGGGCAGAACGGGATGATCGAGTTCACTTGAAGGAAGAATCTTACATTTTATCATCTCGTCTGTCTCGTTTAGATTTAATTTTTTATGCTTTTCTCCTACCAAAATTTTCGGATGATCTGTTGGAAATTTGCCATATTTACCAATATAAGGGTATGAAGAACACACATCAGCATATTTAATTTTTTTTTCCATCCTTGGTTTCATATCATTTTCAGACATTTCCAGTTCGACCACCATAAAAAGCATCTCTAGGATTTAAAGGAATCGAATTAATTAGAGGATGTGTTTTGATATCATTTTCAATCTCGTGTTGTTTCTGAATTCATATTTCCACATTTTATTTACTACATAACCGAAATCTTTTAATCGTTGTTTTTGTCACGGTTGCTTCATATCTTAAATTTGGAGTTTGTGTTGGCTCTTCGAGAAAAAGATCATTTCTACCATTTGGATGGCATGTCAGACACCCATGGTAATAAGATCCATGAAATTCGACATTTTCGTTTATTTCAGAACAAAAACCGTCAACTTTTACTCCAAGCAAAATAACTCTTGGTCTTTCCCAACATGTTAATATTTATTTGCTTTTGATTCTCCATACAGATCATCCACTGATTGGGATTTTACTTTGATTATCCTTCCACCTATAAACATTTTTGGGGATTATTCCTATTGTGTTAGTGTATTTTTTCGAAATACCTTGTTACAAGCGGATGCTAGAATTTCAACTTTTGAAACGCAGTAGTCAACTAGATCTTTCTGCATATCAAATTGATCATTTTGTCTTTTTATAAATTTGTTTCTGCCCTCAGTCTTCATATAGTCTAGGCTATATTGGTGGTAAAGATACAATGCGATTTTCGTTTGCTTTTATATTAAAAGTGTGGAAAATAGCCCTTTTAAAATCATCTCATAGTCTGCAAGCTTTTGGTAACTTACAAGAGGCATCGGAAAATAATTTAAGCTGTCTATAAACTTAATATTATCAATTTGCATCATGATAATCTTTGTTTCTCTCATAATTAATTCTGGTGCTAAATCTGTTTTTGTCAAAATGTTATTAAGTATAAACTGGTGGTCAGAAGTTTAACCATTGTGTGCAGATACGATTATATCTTTAAACTTTTTTTCGTATTTGTAATAAATGTTGGATAAATATCCCAGAGGGACCTTGGCTGGTGTAATTCCGGTAGTTTCATAAACTGTTGATCGATAGTCCATTAAGGAGATTGGCAAATATTTGTCCCAATCTTTCTGATGTCTGTCCACAATCTTTGAGAGGTGTTCTTCAATGGTCCTATTAAATCGCTCTAACATGTCATCTGACTGCGGATGTAAAGCTGTTGTCCTAGCTTTACGGATGTTAAGAAGTTCGCAGAGCTTTTGAAAAAGTTTGGATTCGAAGTTGCGTCCTTGGTCAGAATGTGGAATCTCAAATCGGCTGAACATATTGTTGACTAAAACTTCAGCTACTGTTGAGGCTTCCTGGTTAGGGATGGCAAATACCTCAGGCCATTTACTGAAGTACTCAACAGCAACCAAGATGTATTTGTTGCCTTCATCTGTTTCTGGGAATGGTCCAGCTCTATCAATAGCCTAACATTATATTTCTTCATTTTTTCTTTAGATCTTGTGCTTGGACCTTGGCTAGCTGCACATTTAGAGCACTGTCTACACCATGATTTCACGTTTTGACAGTAGTTAACCCAATAAAATCTTTCACGGAGTTTGTCTAGAGTTTTGTTAACTCCTAAATGACCCCAGACTTCCCATTATGAATTTCTTCTAAAACCACTGGAACTTTCTTTCTGGGTACCACTATCTGAGTTTTTATTTCCTTGCAATCGGCACTTTCCCAGGATCTCTTTAGTAATCGGTCTTCAATCAATAGCGAGTCCCACTAAGCCCAAAGTGCCTTGAATATGAGTCCTGTATTCGAGATCTCTTTCCAACTAGGACGCGGTTTATTATTTTCTTTAAGTTGAAGGAACGGTGCCAGATCATTTTCTTCAAGCTGGTCTTTTCTTATCTGAGCTGTACTCCAGTCTGGATCAACGTCAAAAGTGACTCTCCGAATAGGGAACCCTTCTCTTTGTTCTATTTTGCTGCAGTGCTTGCATTCTTTCTTACATGGTCTTCTTGACAAGGCATCTGCCTTGTTATGCAGTCTTTCTGGTCTATGTTGTAGCTTTTCAAGCCATCTCGCTACTTGTCCTTTAGGCTGCTTCGTGCTTCATCACACAGCCTATAGCGTCCACTGCTGAACATAGGCCTCCCTCAATCGTTTGCAATGTTCCCGATCTTGTGCTGATTTAATCCAGTTTGTTGCGATTCTCTTGATATCATCAGTCCACCGTGTTGGAGGTCTGCCCCTACTTCTAAATGCCTGGAACCTAGGACGCCACTCTATAATGCGTTTAGTCCACCTAGCGTCTTCCATTCTCGCCACATGTCTGGCCCAGTTCCATTTCATATGTGTTATACTTTCTATAGCATCCTTGATCCCTATTCTAGTTCTAATAATTACATTTGGAACTTTTATCTCTCAGCGTTATTCCCAGCATCGACCTCTCCGTGGCTCGCTGAGTCACTCTAATTTTTTCGCAACTTTTCTTAGTGAGTGTTAAAGTTTCTGCACCGTACGTGAGCACACACTGTTCATAAACCTTTCTTTTCAAGCAAATCGGTATATTGCTTTTAAATACGTCCTTTTTCAGCTTGCCGAACGCCGCCCATGCTAGTGTTATGCGTCTTTGAATTTCGCAGGTCTGGTTATCTCGGTTTATTCTCAGGTTATGGCCTAAATATTTATAAGATGTTACATACTCGATATCAGATTTGTTTAGGGATATGTTGCTACTTGGAACTAAGTTTGTCATACATTGAGATTTTGTACGGTTAATTTTTAGACTTGCCACATTTGACGCTGCACCTAGTGTCCTTAGTAACTCTTGGGCTTCTTCAAGGTTGTCAGAAATTAACACGATATCGTCAGCAAAGCGTAGGTGGTTTAATCGTTCACCATCTATATCGACTCCCATGTTCCTCCAACGTATTTTTTTTAAACATCGTTTCTAGCAGCATTGTAGTTTTAGTGAGATGTTATCACCTTGTCGTACGCCACGTTCCATTCTAAATGTAGATGTTATTTTCGAATGGACTTTCACACTTGCTGTTGCGCTATTATATATGTTCTTAATTAAAGCTGCATATCTGTGGTCGACTCTACAATCAGCTAGTGCAGCAAATATTTTGTTTTGGTCCGCTGAATCGAACGCTTTCTCGTAGTCCACAAATATTAAGACCAGTGGTTTGTTGTACTCCACTGTTTTTTCTATGAGCGTTTTCATAACTAGCAAGTGGTCGTTTGTACCATAACCAGATCTGAAACCTGCTTGTTCTCTAGGTTGGTAGAAATCTAATTTGGGAGTCAATCGTCTTGTTATTATTTTTATAAATAGTTTGTAAATGTGGGAGAGGAGACTGATTGGACGGTAGTTTTTTAGGTCGGTAGGATCGCCTCTCTTATGCATGATTATCATTATGGCATTGTTCCATGAAATTGGGATTTGTCCAGTCTCTAAACATCTATTAAATAGGACTTTGAGAGTATTTATCAATTTTTCCCCTCCTGCTTTAATACTTTCAATAACAGTGCCATCTTCTCCTGGGGCTCTGTTGTTTTTCATTTCTTGTAAGGGTACTTCAATTTCTGATGATGAAATTTCTGGTATATCTTCTGAGTCTTGATTGCAGACATTTGGGATGTTTGTTAGGTTATTGTCAATGGTGTACTTTTTGTATAACGCGCTGTAGAAATCTTCCACTATTTGGAGTATTTTTTCTCTATCTGTTGTAATTGTACCTGCTGCATCGCGAAGTTTATGAATTTCTTTTGTTCCTTCTGCCAGGTTTCTTTTAAGTATTTTGAAGCTTTTATTCTGCTCAATTACATCGAATATGGTTTCCGATTTGTATTTTCGTATATCTCTTCTTATAAGCCTTGATATTTCTCTGCTAATTTGCCTATATTCTCCTGAGTTCTTCTGTTCCATTTTTCCTCGTCTTTCAATAAGCTCTTTTGTGTGTTGACTTAATTTGTCAGATGTTTTATTTTGTTTATTACAATACTTTTCTACGGCGTTTTTTATGATGTTTACTATTTGGTTATTTGTTTCCTCCAGGTCTATGGTTTCCAAAGTTTGGAGTCCGTTTTCAACATATTCTGTGTATTCAGAGAGATTTTCTGGGGTTGTCCATCTTCTTAGGTTCTCTCCTGTTACTAGTTTGGCTCTTTCTCTCTTAATATTTATTACCACTTTTCCTTTCACAGCTCGATGGTCACTACCTACTGAAAACTCATTAAGCACACTGACGTCTTGGATTATTTCTTTTCTACTCGATAGTATGTAATCTATTTCGTTTTTAGTGACACTATCTGGGCTTGCCCATGTCCACTTTCTACTACCAGGTTTTTTAAAAAAGGTATTCATGATGTAGAGGTTATGTTCCAATGCGAATTGCAGTAGTCGTTCGCCTCTTTCATTTTTTGTATCTATTCCGTGACAGCCTATGGCTATTTCTTCCTCGTCTTCTTTTACTCCTACCTTTGCGTTGAAGTCACCGACTATCACTTCATAGTGAGCTTTTGAGTTATTTAATTCACTTGCAATATCTTCGTAGAATGTCAACGTCCTCATCGCTATGTGAACATGTTTGAGTGTAGGCCTGGATTATTTTAAGGTTATACCTCTGACTCAGTTTTATAATAACACTGGCTACTCTATGGTTTCTGTTTCTTATTTCCACAATGCTGTTAGTATGCTTTCTATGTATAAGAAAGCCGACTCCACCTACTGTATTGTCCTCAGCGCCCACATAGTAAAATAGACGTCCCGATTTCAATGTTATCTGACCTTCGCCTTTCCTTCTTACCTCGCTAATACCGACGATATCCCATTTTATATGTTGAAGTTCTTCTTGGAATTCTATAATTTTTTCTTCTGATGACATAGTCCTCGTGTTATATGTTAGTATATGCAATGGCCGTCGTCTTTGGTAGCCTGGTCCTCTCTGGGGATTCTTAGCACCTTTCTTCAGTGAGCTTATGCAAGGGTGAAGCAATATTTGCAAACCCTTCCACGAATCTTCTGTAGTATGTGCATAACCCGAGAAAGCTTCTCAACTCATGTTTGTCACGTGATGGAGGCCAATCTTTTATTGTTTGAATTTTCTTTTCATCCGTATGGATTCCCTCTGGTGATAATACATGTCCAAGAAATTCAACTTTTTGTTGGAAAAGTATGCACTTTTTGGGGTTAAGTCGAAAGTTAGCGTTTTTAATTCTTGCCAAAACTTCCTGCAGATTCTGTAAGTGCTCATCAAATATTTTCTCCATAACCATGACATCATCAAAATAGATTAGACTTGGTTTCCGTGTAAGACCTCGCAGTACTGTTTCTATTAGTCGCTCATAGGTGGCAGGAGTGTTGCGGAGTCCGAATGACATAACGACTTTTTCAAGTTCTTGTGGTGAAAGATGTTTCCAGTCTGTCTGGAGCTTCTCAATTAGTCCGTTACATAACAATTTTCATGTATCTTTGCCGGGTTGTTCACATTTTACTGGCTCGTACAATGCTACTTCGTCTCCTGTATTAATTTTGACACAGTAAGGAAGAATATTGGCTACTCTGATAGGTATGAGATCATCTGAATTAGCTAAAGCCTTCGCTACCAGGTATTTACAGGGTTTATTGTGGTATTGAACCAATCCTACGTGGTTTCCAGAACTCTTGTCCTATCTTCTGTAGATGATCTTCTCTGTATTTCCTTTTATTCTGGCTGTTTGTTCGGCAATGACTCTGATTGGTTCGGTACTATGGTTCTTTGACAGAATAAATTCTTCAGTACCAAACGTAATTCCAGTTATTTACCGTACCGTCGTAAGTTGGAGGTTTAACGTTCTGTCTGGTGGTTATTACTTTATCAGAAGGGCCATGCCTCTTTATTTTATTGACTTCTATCTGAAGGCTCTTCATCTTAGATCCTATCCCGTCTACGACTTCTTTCATTTCTTGTCGCACTTCTACGTTCTGTTGCACTTTTCCTATATCTTGTTGCACAGTTAATTCTATACTATTTACTTCTTGACGTACTTTTACTTCTATCTTGTCGACGATTTCTTTCACTTCTTGTCGTACTTCTCCTATGTGTTTCTCAAACTTTTGCGTTTGCCCCCATCGAATTTGATCGAATTTTTACTGTTCTTGTACCATGACCTCATGTATCCATTTGTAAAGTTGATCTTCACTTTTACCACGACGTTCTTCTTCTTCCTGCTTTTTTTAGACGACTGTCTCCTTCTTCCTGCTTTTTTTTTAGACGACGTTGTTCTTCTTTTAGGCGACTGCCTTTTTCTTCCTGTTTTTCTTTTAGGCGACGGTCCTCTTCTTCTTGCTTTTCTTTCAGACGACGTGGTTCTTCTTTTAGGCGACTGCCTTTTTCTTCCTGTTTTTCTTTTAGGCGACGGTCCTCTTCTTCTTGCTTTTCTTTCAGACGACGTGGTTCTTCTTTTAGGAGACGGTCTTTTTGTTCCGATTTCTCTTTCTGGCGCAGCGCTTCTTCATCCTGTTTTTCTTTTTGGCGACGCGATTCTTCATCCTGTTTTTCTTGTTGGCGACGCACTTCTTCATCCTGTTTTTCTTGTTGACGACGCGCTTCTTCATCTTGTTTTTCTTTTTGTCGACGTTCTTCTTCTTCTTGTTTGTCTCGAAGGAGACGTTGTTCTGTACGCTCCATAAAATCAGCCAATGTTTGCTCCATTTCGACTGTTTGCTGTCTAGTATTTACCATAGAATCTTCTAGAATGTTGTCAAAAATTCGGTTCTAGGCTTCTATCTTAATGACAAATCGGATGGCGAAATCTGTTTTTCGCCATTTTCTTTAATTTCCAAATAGAATTTTCTAGAACTATGTCGAAAATTCGATTCTAAGCTTGTTTATTAACGACAAATTCGATGGTGAAGTCAGTTTTTCGATATCTCTTTTGATTTTCAAAAAAAGCTCTAGAACTTCATAGAAAATTAATCTTATTTTCTTATTTGATAACAAATCCAAGGTTGAAATCCGTTTTACTCTATCTCTTCTAATTTCCAATATAATTTTCTGGAAACCCGGTGATAATCCTCACTTCTGACACCAATCCTCACTTCTGACACCAATTGTTACGATTTTGTATCTCGAAAATCGCTCACTGAGTTCGCAGAATAAAACACCACACCTTTTCATTAATACTTCCAATCCTTTTACATTAACATCAAAACTAACTAATTATTTCCATTATTACAATACAACTATATAACTCTTAACGATACCACTATATGACTAACTTACTGCTCTAATCATGTCTCTATTTATATACCTATGGATATTTCTAAATAAATCTAGAGCATAAAAGTTGAGATGTATCCAGAAAGATGCGTCATTGAGACATTATTCCCTTCGGCACATTATAATAACGACGACTTATCACGTCGGAATATTTGTATATACAAGTGCATATCAATAAGTTACTTTCAGTTATTCGTAACAATATTAAGTTTATAGATAACTTGTTATTTTTCGATGCCTCTTAGAAAGTTACCAAAAGCTTTCGGACTAGGAGATGATTTAAAAAGGCTATTTTTCACACTAGTTTAATACAAAAACAAACGAAAGTTATATTGGATCTTTATCACCAATCGAGTACTATAGCCCAAACAGTATGAAGACGAAAGTTTATGATCAATTTGATATTTAGAGATCTATTTGACTACTGCATTTCAGACGTTGAAATTCTAGCAAAAGCTTAATTAAAGTTTCGAAAGCAGCTGTTTGAAAACTATGAATGTATGTCCTTTTAGTGATGCCACTACCATTACATCCGCTTGTAACAAGGCATTTCGAAGACCTAACACAATAGGAATAGTTCCCAAAAATATTTATAGGTGGAAGGATAACCAAAGTAAAATCGCAATTGAGTGGATGGTCTGTATGGAAAATCAAAAGCAAATAAATATTACGCATGCTGCGAAAGACCAAGAGGTCATTTTGCATGGAGCAAAAGATGGTTTTTGTTCTGAAACAAACGAAATTTTCGAATTTTACGGATGTTATTTTCATAGGCGTCTGAAATGTCATTCAAACCGCAGAAATTGTCCTTTGCTCGAAGATCCAACATAAATTCTAGATTTAAGATATGAAGCAACCGTGACAAAAACTGAACGATTAAAAAGTTAGGTTATGTAGTAATCGAAATGTGGGAATGTGAATTTAGAAAACAGCTACAAGACAACACCGAGATTAAAAGTTACACCAAAATACATCCTCTATTTACTTCGATTCCTTTAAATCCTGGAGATGCTTTTTATGGTGGTCGAACTGGAAATGTGTGGGAATATTATGGAACTAAGGATGGCGAAAAAAATGCTGATGTGTGTTTTTTATACCCTTATATTTGTGAATATGGCAAATTTCCAACTGGTCATCCGAAAATTTTTGTAGAAGAGTTTAAAATGTTTAATTTACACGAGACAGACGGCTTCTGATTGAAGCTCAGAATGTTACTGATATGAAAGGCGGAAAATGCAATACAGCTACTCTGCTTTAAATTTTATTTCATATCAATTTTAAGCAAACTTTGATAAAATTTGCAAATCCGTATTTTAGATTGGGAGTTAAATGCGTGAAAACGGTGTTTAACGGCCCGGTAAAAACTACGTTAAATTAAATCGGTCTAATTAAGTACTTAGAATTAGTGTAAACCGCAAATAAACAATGCTAATAATAGTAAATAAAATGTTAATAATATAAATATATAAAACATTAGTTTAAACGTGTAAATATAGATAAGGTAAATTACTAATTGATTCTTATTGATCAAACATTTTAAAAATAGAGTGTATATGTGAGTTCGTGATCTGTTGTTACAGGTGGGGTTCTCAGACGCTCCCCTCCCCCTCCCTCCGAATTGTGTTCCACCCCATTTTGCGGCAGTGTCAAAATACTAAAAATAGACAGCTGGTAGCCTGATGACCCATGGGGTAACCAATACTCGCGAAGACAATGATTGCCTAACATTTCTAGGGGAGGCTTTTAGTTTACTATATGTTCCCGGTGGAATTGGATAGTTCTTTTTTAGAAATTCATATATGAATTTGTTTATGTTGTCATGATTGTTGTTTGTATTTGGGGTGATAAAGGCGTCGGCGAGACTATCTACGATAATTTCTGACTTTTGCTGGTTTTTATAGGCAATGTCATCGTTGTTGTTTGTTCTGAGTGTTTGGTCTTTATTGAACTTTTTCTTTAGTCTTTTGGTTAGCTTCCAGAGTGAATTATCTTGCGTAGCAAGTCCTCTGAGGATATATTTCCTTGCTTCATTTTGATATTTACTAATTTTTTCTCTGATACTAATTTGTATTGCAGTATATCGCATGTAGTCTTGCCGTCATCTTGTTCTGGCCCATATTTTCCTTATTTCATTCTTAAATTTTATAAGTCTAATTATTTCGTCTTTTTTTAGGCGAATTAGTATTTTTTTTTTGAGACAGCGGCTCTTGCAGTTTGTATATTTATCGTTAGCTGTGGTACTTGACTACGTATTTGCGTGGAGGTTTTATTGAGTTGTTTATTACAGTTGTTTCATTTACTATGTTTTTAAATTTGTTCCAGTTTATGTTTTTTAGCAATCGGATTGGTCTTTCATTCTCTCTGAGTACTGGATGGTTTCATTACAGCATCACCGGTAGGTGGTCGGACGCCAGCTCATTAAGTACAACAGGTTCAGGTAAGTTGTTGATATTCTTATTTAATACTAGGTCAATGTAACTGGGAGTCATTCCGTTGGTTGTATAATGTGTTGGGGTGCTTGTGCTTAAGATTCGGATGGCATTGTCCAGATATGGTCGCAGAGCAAATTTCCGTTTCGGTTTTCTCTACGGTTATTCCACATTATGTGACGCGTATTGAAATCTCCCAACACTAGAACCCTATCTCCCTCAAAGATTCCGACTTCTCGTGTACCATGTCTAATATTAGGGCGTGGAGCGTAGCAACCTCTTTTGGTTATTCCATCGATCAGTTTAACGCCCATATTTTCGATCAGGTTTGTGATGCTATTTAACTTTTTATGAGTTATTGAGTTCTTGATAAGTATTGTTACATCGCCCCTTCTATTATTGCGATTGAATCTGTGTACGCTATAGTTTCTTATATTTACCCTAAAATTATCATTTAATTTAGTTTCGGTTACGACAGCAATGTCCACCTATTTACTATTAATGAAATTTATGAATTCGCGTAGCTTGTTCGCCAGGCCATTAGCGTTCCATATCATAATTTTTAAGTAGCGTGAACATGAAAATATGAAATTATATATCTTATTGTTCAATATATTGGAGGAAGCTCGTTATAGCTATTACCTTTCATGTTTTGTCGGATTGGTTTTTATTGCCTTTATTAGATCTTTTATCAATCTTATGATTTATTTCATGTTCAAGATATTGAATTTTTTGATGACATTTAAGAGGTTACTTGGTTTGCTGTCTACCTGATTCCTGGCAGACGATATTCTGTTTTCCTCGAGTGGGGCGTCGGCTAAGGGTAGGCAAACGGTCTTTTGGTAGGGTACCGTTGTCTCAACTCGGGGAAATCCTCTGAGTTATACGGATATTCCTCATGACGGTTCGTCTCGGAGAGTGGATGGGTAGCACTTGCCCTTCCCCTCAATGGGCCATTTGCCTTGGCCTTAGTCTATGCGTTGGGCATCGACATAATATATTTGGTGTTGTTTCAATTCGTTATTTTGTTTATTCTCTTGTATGATCTTACAAGAGAATAACTAAGCTACTGAAAGAAAGAACACCAAATATGTCGATACCCCAACATCAAGGATGAACGTATAGACTAAGGCCAGGGCAAGTAGCCAATCGGAGGTAAGGGAAAGTGCCGCCATCCACTCCTCGAGACGAATCATGATGAGGAATATGCAATCCAGAGGATTTCTTTGAGCTAAGACCCCACCCAAAGACAGACCTACCGTTAGCCAACGCCCAACTCCAGGACAAAAGTCTACCCTCAGCAGGAACCAGGCAGACAGCAAACGAACCAAAGAGACGTAAGTGACTACTTAACTGTCGTCAAAAACTTCAATAACATCGTGAACATGATAAAAATAATAATATTTATGAAATACCTAATAACGGCAATAAAATCCAATGCGACAAAACAGGAAAGAGGAATAGCTATAATGAGCTTCCTCCTAGATATTGAACAATATGATATACAATTAAATACTTTTATGTTCACGCTTCTTAAAATTATGCTATGAAACGTTAATGTCTTGGCGAACAAGCTAGGCGAATTCATAAATTTCATTAATATTAAATTGCTGTCGTAACCGAAACTAAATTAAAAGATTATTTTAGGGTAAGTATAAAAAACTATAGGAGGGCACACAGTTTCAATCGCAATAATAGATACAGCATTGTAGCAATACTTACCAAGACCCCAATCACTCATAAAAAGCTAAATAGCATCACAAACCCGAACGAAAAAATAGACGGTAAGTTTGCCGATGGAGTAACTAAAAAGGTTTCTGCCCCCCCAATATTAGAATTGGTCTACGAGAACTCGACGGGATCTTTGAGGTGATAGGGTTCTAGGGAGATTACAATGCGCATCACGCAATGTGGAATAATCATAGAGCTAACCGAAACGGAAATTTGCTCTGCGACTGTTTCCTGGACAGTGACATCCAAATCTTACGCAAAACTACCCCAACATATTATCCAACCAATGGAATAACTCCTAATTACATTGACTTGTATCAACAACTTACCTGACCCAGTTGTCCTTAATGAGCTGGTGTTCGACCACCTACCGGTGATGCTGTACTGGAACCTTCGAGTACTTAAGAGGAAATAGAAGACCAACCTGATTGTTAAAAAACAAACTGGAATAAATTTAGAAACGTAACGAATGACAAAACTATAATTCAATAAAAAGCCCTAAGAAAATAGATAATGAAGTAGCACAGCTAGGGATACATATACAAACTGCCAGAAAAGCTGTCTCAAAAACTACATTAATTCTCCCCAAAGAAGTTATATTACCGGACGAAATAATTAGACTTATAAAATTTAAGAATAAAATAAGGAAAATATGTGCCAGAACAAGACGATGGCAAGACTATATGCGATATACTGTAATCCAAAGTAACATCAGAGAAAAAAATAGTAAATATCGAAATGAAGCAAGGAACGATGTCTCAGAGGACTTGTTACGCAAGATAATTCACTCTGAAGACTTACCAAAAGGCTAAAGAAAAATTCAATAAAGTCCCACTCAGAACTAATAGCAACCAGCAAAAGGCAGAAATTATAGCAGATAGCCTTGCCGACGTCTGTAAAGCCACCCCAGATACAAACAATAATCGTAACATAAACAGTCATCTATGAATTTAGGAAAAAGACCTATCTAATTCCACCGGGAACATATAGTAAACTATTAGCTTCTCCTAGAAATGTTAGATAATTTGTTAAGAATTGTCCCTACAATAAAGCCCCCGGTCTTGGCGACATATCAAATATTTTACTGAAAAATCTGTCAAATAAAGTAATCGTACAGTTTACGTACATAATCAGCGCAATTATGACAATCCAATATTTCCCTCTCGCCTAGAAACAGACGATAGTAATACCCATTTTAAAACCAAATAAAGATCTCAGCAAGGCCACTTCTTATAGGTCAATCTCCCTTCTAAACACCCTTTTCAAAGTGGCCTAGCGCCATATCGTATCAAGAGTCGGCGAACTAAAACTGAATACAGTTATCCCCATAAAACAATCTGGATTCAAACAAGGACGCAGCACTGTCATGTTAGTGTCCAGGGTACTACAAGATGCCTTGGATGGGATAAATAGCGAAATACTGTTTTGCTGCTTCTTGATATGGAGAGGTCGTTCGACACTGTGTGGTATGAGAGGCTCTCATACAACTCCTTACCACACTCCTACCTCATGTTCTTGATTGCGGTTGATTGCTTCATATTCTTTAGGATGGAGGTAAATGGTTACGGCAGAGGATAGACTGTCCTGGCTCAGGACCATAAAGGCTGGCGTTCCCTAGGGCCGGTAATCTCTCCGCTGCTTTATAATACCTACACATCGGATTTTTGCAGCTACCATGCGACACAAACGTACATGTATGCAAACGACGTCTGCTCGCAGCGAGCTCGTACTATGCGGAGGCAGCAAAGAAACCAAATACTCTGCCATATGTTAAGAATTGAACCATATCTAGAACTGTGAAAAATAAAAATCAATCCGATAAAATGTGAGTCCATAGTTATCACCAGGTGATTTACCAACAACAAGATAATCTATTAAAACCTTGCTTCCAAAGCATATCATTAAATCAACGCAGCATACCATTAAATCAATTGAAATTAATTGCATCCGTATACTAAGCAGGGGCTAAGACTTTTTTCTATTTATTGAATTGGTAAAAATTATTCCTCGACTCAAGATAGGATTTAACTGCTGAACTTTACGACTTCGCTTGATAGCCGCGTGCCTATAAACTTTGCCTTCCAACCTGAAGGTAGCTGATTCGATCCTCGCTGGATTTAATAAAATGGAAAAATTGTGATGTCACCCAATCAAAATTAAAGTGCAGCCAACAAGAATAAAAGTGTCAAAAAATTTTTTTTGTGTGGGTACTTTTTGATGTAGAACAACCGGGTGTTTTTTATTTTTTTATAACCGAGGGGGCAGTTTCGACCCTCTTAATCGGCTAGACCCTTTATAAATTGATTTGACAGATAGCCAGATAAGACATGACAAGTGACATGTGACAGAAGACAGGTGCCATGTGACAGGCAACAAGATGACCGCCACTGCTTAATTGAAGTATTACGTCATCCCATGGTACGCCACTGGTCGGTACCACGCACATGGCACGCGACCACCCCGCACATGGCACGCGACCACCCCGCACATCAAAGGATGCTGACACTATTAAAATTTTCCTACGGGCTCAATTTTTTCCCATCATGAAGGGGCCTTCGCTTACTGAGCGAAATCACAGTAGACCTTAAATGTTTTGGATAGTTCTGTCGACACACACAGTGCATTGTGCTACAGTTTCACAGATAATACAGCACGACGTGAAATTTGTACATTGAATAAGAATAGTCATTTCTTGTAAATTTTGGGTCGCTAAATTCGAATCCGGCACAGATATTTGAAAAAAAATCTGACGTGATGGAGCAATTTAGCTATCCAAAATCTACAAGAAATTACTATTTTTATTTAATGTACAAACTTCACGTTGTGCTGGGTATATATGTTCACGTATATTTGATTTTATTTTCTTTAAATGGCTAATATTGGATATCTGTAGTAGTTTTCTAAGTACAAGTAACTTATTTTTTTAGAGTAAAATAAATATATTGTTAGAATATTGGTGTTTTTTTTTTATTTTACCAATTTAATGTTTAGAAACCTAATATTAAGAAATTTGTTGATTCTTTGATTGCAGATTTAGAGGCTGATTTGTTAACAGATTTGACCTTCACGTGACTTTTGACTTTTATACCGTTCGGTGTGCAATTTCTCAGAGTTTCAATACAATATAATAGTGGATTACTATTAAAAAACAATCTGACCTGAAAATTGGCGCGAGTGGCTGATTTTCATGATTTGTGTATAATATTCAGGAGGTCGATTTGGCTTTGGAATCATTTTCATAACATCATTTACAATCTAGATCTTACATGCCCAATTTCAATGGTGCTTGAATATAAACCGAAGATAAGCACGTGGATTAATCCAAATATCACTAGAAGTAGCCAGGAACTAAAAAACCTCTACTGGCTCAGTAAAAACTTCAATTCATCAGAGGTATTGAAGCGATATCGGGAAGCCAAAAAAATTTTGTCTATAACGTTGGAGCTGCCAAGAAACAGTCCCTACAAAACTACATAATTAAGTCTTTAACACATCTCAAGCTATATGGCAAGTTGTAAATACAAATTCGGGCCGTATAAAAACCAGCAATATCCTACCTCTATAAAAATTAATAATATTATTTTAACGAGACCTCTGGACATATTGTAACTTTTTTGCTAATACTAGTAAATATGAATAATTCATTTCTGGAATGTACAGATTTAACTTATAATGTGAATTTCATTTATATGCCAGAAATCACTCGTGAGGAAGTGTACACAGCTATCAAAACGCTGAAAAATAGAAAAGCTTGTTGCAATAATGATGACTTTACTCTTTTTGCAGTGGAATATGTTTGGCAATCTATTAAAGATCCTGTTTGTTACAGTTAGAATTTAATGTTTGAATTGGGTTGGTTCCCCGATGGATTAAAAGACGGCGAGGTAGCTTTCCTTAAGAATGAAGATACCGAATTGATGGAAAATTATAGAGAAAGTACAAGGTTACTTATATTTTCGAAAATATTTGAAAGAATACTGGCACAAGACTTGAAAAATTTATAAATTTCACAGCACGGCTTTCGAAAAAATTATTCAACAAATACAGTAGCTTTTGGTTTGTTGGAATTATTCCTCTTTGGATAAAAATAGTTATACAATTGCTTCGTTTTTTGATTTGACTTGTGCTTTTGACTGCGTTGAAAATAAAATTTATTCGGGAAACGTGAGTCACTTGGTTTGAAAGGCAAAACTGATCAACTATTGGATTTATTTCTAACAAATGGTAAAATAAGAGTTAGAATAAGATCAGCACTTGCAGGCACTAATCACTTAACATATGGAGTTCCTCAAGGTAGTGTTTTGTCACCTTTACTTTTCCTATTATTTATAAATGAAATCGAAAATTTTCTGAACGTCAATGTAAACTCCTTTTTGGTGTCGTATGTGGATAAAACCACGATTGCTGTGTCTCGTCTCACCCTTGATGTTCTCATCCAGCAAGTAAATAACATTCTCAATAAATTCATTCTCGGGTGTCGGAGATATAGGTTGATAGTAAATAAAACAAAAACGCAATACTTAACTTTTCATAAAAGGCGATAGTTTCTCAATTGCAGCTGAGTATAAATAGTTTTCAAATAATGGTGGCTGAAACCTGCAATTTTTTTTTGTCTGAATATAGACAGTTGATTGGCATGACTAAAACATATATATTTTGTAGCAGGGAAACTACACTTGGTTTATTTTACCATTGTTAACCTCAAAAAGATCCTCTCAACCGATCAATTATTGAATGTCTACTAGGCTTTGGTGTAGTCATTTAAAGTATATGAAACTACTGGGGGTAGTCTACTACGTATATTTCGTAAGTTTTTTTTTTTGGTCGTACTGAATTCTGTGGGCCACATTTTAAAAAACAAAAACTTTAACTTTACATTTTATACTCCTAACTGAAACTGCAGTTTATGTCAAACGACACCAATACCAATTTCCTGCTGTATCTACTCTTTACAATCGCAACACGAGAAATAAGAGAGATATTTTAATACCCAATTTCATTTATCAGCTTAGATACCTAACAACATATATGAAATTGAATGGTTTAACAAATTCAAAAAGTCCTTAAGGGGTTACCTTGTGGAAAATGCATTTTACTCTATAAACGAATACTATGACAAAAGGTAAATAGGTATCTTAGTTCGTGCATATCCTTTGGTACTTTTTGTTTTACTCCATGTACAGGGTGAGTCAACGATTGGATGAAGTAGGTTTGTGCCTTTTCGGTGAAATTAACAAAGAAACTATATTTATTGTTTGATACAGTTTATTTCTACGCAGATTTTAAAAATATTTAGGACTCTACAGGGTGAGCCAAAAAACTAGGACAGCATAAAGTTGTATTTTTTTAAATAGAACACCCTATATACGAATCGTATTTTCGATTTAGCTTATAATTTTAAATCTTTTTTATTAAGGGTTTACTATAACAAAACTTTATAGTTTCTGAGATAATTAAGTTTAAAGAAAAAAAGTCACATTTTCAAGCATCAATTCAATCCTAAACAACGTTTTCAATTTTGTGACAAATATATTCAAATTTGGAATTTAGCAAGGCCAAGGACAAGTTAACATAATTTTTACCTAATATTTGCAATAAAAGCTACAGGGTGGTACACCCTGTATATTTTCATGTTATTTAATAGAGTAATAAAAACCCTAAAAGTTTTGTTCAATATATCCTATACCTATTTATAATAGTTTTTGAGATATTTCAGTTTTTCTTATTTTCCATACTTTTTTACAGAAATAGTCTTCATTAACATAGTAGCCATGGCAAAAACAATGTAAAAGAACATTTTTCTGTGTGTCAAATTTATAACCGCAATCGCTTCTTTTGGTTTTTATGTAGTGTAGTTTGGTTTTTTTTTGCATTCATCTTATATTGTAAAATGAATTTTCCAAACAATGAGTTAATAGATATAATTTATACAATAGGAGAGGCTCAAAAAAATTGCCTTCTTGCACAAAGAATTTACAAAATGAAGTATTCTGATCGACGCCAGCCTAATACCCATACTTTTCAAAACTTAATGCAAAGATTTGATTCTTCTGGTACTGTTGATTATCCAAAACGTAAAGTGGTCAACAAACCAGTAACTAATGAAGAAAAAGAACTACAAGTATTGTTAAATGTTCAGGAAAATCCTTATATTGGTAGCCGTCAGTTAGCAGCATTATGTGAAACATCACAATCCACCGCTAATCGTACTACCAAGAAATATAGGTATCATCCATATCACATGGAATTACACCAAGAATTGCATGGACAGGATTTTGAAAGTCGTGTAAACTTTTGTCGTACAATAAATGCGGAGATTCAATTAAATCCAAATTTATTATGCAAGGTAATGTTTAGTGATGAAGCTACTTTTAGAAGTAACGGTGCCGTAAATAGACGCAACATGCATTATTATGCCATAGAAAACCCATTTTGGATTAGAGAGGTGCAACATCAAAACCACTGGTCATTAAATGTTTGGTGTGGTATTCATCATAATCGAATTATTGGACCCCACTTTTTTAATGAACCACTAAATGGCCATAGTTACCTGAACTTTCTACAAGAAGAACTACCCCAACTGCTTCAAGGTCTCGATAGGGATGAGCTCGACAGTATGTAGTTCCAGCACGATGGTGCGCCTCCGCATTACCATCGTGAAGTTCGTGCGTTTTTGGACCAACGATATCCGCAAAAATGGATTGGATGTGGGGGTTTCATTGAGTGGCCACCAAGGTCTTGCGACATCACCCCATTAGATTTCTTCCTATGGGGTTATATTAAAAATAAGGTGTATGTTAATCCACCAACAACAGTGGAAGATATGCGAAACAGGATTAGGGATACCTGTAGAACAATAACGCCACTAATTTTGTCCAGGGTCCGAGAAAATCTGCAAAAAAGACTAAATTTGTGCATTGCACAAGAGGGTCGTTTATTCGAACACTTATTAAAAAGAAATAATTAATCTCAGTATTTAATAGGTAATTTTTTTGTTTCAATTTAGTATAAAAGTAAATATGTATTTGCCTTGTCGTTATTGTTGTGTTAATTTTTTCACATTATGTTTAATTAAACTATTGCCGTTGTAATATAACGAATAATGTATTTCATCATATTTAACCACATTCTGTTTGTTTCTGTAGTTTCTTTTTATTATTTTACTATGATAATGAAGACTATTTCTGTAAAAAAGTATGGAAAATAAGAAAAACTGAAATATCTCAAAAACTATTATAAATAGGTATAGGATATATTGAACAAAACTTTTAGGGTTTTTATTGCTCTATTAAATAACATGAAAATATACAGGGTGTACCATTTAAAAAAAAGATATTTATTCATTTAAACTTGTTCAAATTTGAGCCGATGTGTTCAACACCCTGTAGCTTTTATTGCAAATATTAGGTAAAAATTATGTTAACTTGTCCTTGGCCTTGCTAAATTCCAAATTTGAATATATTTGTCACAAAATTGAAAACGTTATTTAGGATTGAATTGATGCTTGAAAATGTGACTTTTTTTCTTTAAACTTAATTATCTCAGAAACTATAAAATTTTGTTATAGTAAACCCTTAATAAAAAAGATTTAAAATTATAAGCTAAATCGGAAATATGATTCGCATATAGGGTGTTCTATTTAAAAAAATACAACTTTATGCTGTCCTAGTTTTTTGGCTCACCCTGTAGAGTCCTAAATATTTTTAAAATCTGCGTAAAAATAAACTATCAAACAATAAATATAGTTTCTTTGTTAATTTCACCGAAAAGGCACAAACCTACTTCATCCAATCGTTGACTCATCCTGTACAGTATCGTATAGAGATGGTTTTGAACGTAATCCTTTAAGGTGTGCGTTTAAAGTATCGGAAGTTGTGGTGTCAGCGGATGCGAGAGATGTATTAGTTGATGTCGAGGGGGGTCAAACACTGATTGGCTAATATCTTCTTTTGAAATGCGATGCTGCTGCTGCTGCTGCTGAATAGGTGTGAAGGTTTGAAAGGAATGTGTAGGTTGGGGAAAACCTGATATTTGAGTCGACTGCACTGATGTACTGGGACTATGTGGCTTTGTAGCTGGATAATGTTGTTGCTGTTGTTGTTGTTGTTGCTGTTGTTGTTGTTGTTGCTTGACCACATCAGATATAGTTGTCAACGGCTTAGAAATGGGTTCATAAAACTTTTCCAATTCCACAACATGAAATTCTTTAGCCGCTTTAATTTGTTTCAATTTTTTTCTGACGGCATTGGTAGCTTCCACTAGTTTACGTTTTAAGTCGATCGCGTTATTCATGATGTTTACAAAGGACGTTTCAACAATCAAATGAGTGTTTTCTCTTATTATTACAGAAATATATAGCTATCAAATCCTTTGCGGTATCTTCCCGATTTCACATCACTGTCTTTATCAATAACTAAAAATCCATATTTATTATCCCAACATTTTGAGCACATTTCTTGAAATTGAGTAAAAGTTAGATCCGGTGAAACGTGGTCGGAAAATATGTGTTTCATATTCAACTCATCTTGTTTAAACATAATAATAAAATTGGCATTGTCTCGCACAAGCTGTTTAGGCACTCGCGAATATGTTTGCGCTAGGTAAAAGGAGTCGATATTTTTATGACGTCCCATGCTAAAGTACGATCTTATAACATCTTGTTTTTCACATATAACATCATCAAAGATAAATATAGAGTTTGGTTTTGCATCGGACGGTTCCACAATATTACTGGAATCACTAAAGGCATAGTAGCCTAAACCTTTGATGGGTGCTAAAATTTTCCTTAAATACTCATATTTCGGTTGATACAGAGATTTCGAGTAAATATAGACATTTTCGAAACGTAGCCCAAGGGGGTGTTTAAGCAGCGAAATCATGACATTAGTTTTTCCACAATTGGATGGACCAATTAACAGGCCGCGAATAGAGGAAGGAAATAGAGGACCGTGTCTCTTCATTATCTTCTTTTCAAATCCAAGTCCGACTTTTTCATCGAGATTGTCAATAGGAAGTTTTTGTTTAAGATCGATAACGCGCATCTTAGGAAAATTTGATATTTTATAGGCAAATTTTCACAAAAACTGTCATTCAGATGCCGAGCGTCAAACGAAGTGGACGGTCTCACGTTTCCAATAAAACTGAACACGGTATTGTGAATTCGTTAATAAATAAATTACCATTCGAGGTACACATTCCTGGTTATCAATATTGCGGACCCGGAACAAAAGTAATAAAACGTGTAACAAGAGGTGATCCGGGCATTAATCCTTCGGATGCCGCATGCAAAAAACACGATTTAGCCTATTTACATAATAAAGACAACATAAGTGCGAGACATCGAGCGGATTACGAGCTCGAACAAAGTGCTTGGAATAGAGTAAAATCGAAAGATTCCAGTTTAGGTGAAAAAACAGCAGCTTGGTAAGTAACAAACATTATGAAAGGAAAATAACGTTTTGATATGGGTGTACCATCATCATTATTAACAAAAAAAAACATCTAGTAAAGGCACACGTCATACAAAAAGGAAAGGTGTTAATAAAAATCGACATGTTCGGAAAGTCAGTTTCGGAACAGCTATTCGACAAGCAGTTCGAAAGGAATTATTAAAAGCCGGAAGTAAAAATGTGTTGGAAAAAAATGTCATGAATGCATCTAAAATAGCTCTGTCGGCAGCACGTAGATCGGTAAAAGCGGCAGGTGGCAAAAGGAAGGTTCGTACACCGAGAATAATACCGATTCCTAAAACTGGTGGAATATTACCATTAATACCAATTTTGCCGGGTTATCAGCTTTGGGTTCATTAGCCGGTGGGGCAGCGGGAATTATGCGCGCCATAAAAGCTGTAAAAAAAAGCAGCGAAGATAAAACCGGTGCCGGTCTGTATTTAAAATCGAAAGGAAATGGTTTGTTTCTAAAGCCATATCGTAAAGGTATGGGATTATTTTTAAATCGTAGATCAAAAAACTAATTGAATCCCTACCTCGAAGACCACTATCTAACATCGATATAGAAAAATATGCCAAAAAGAAAAGAATAGGACACTTTCGAGGCGTTTATATGAGGGATTCATTACCTAGACAAGGTCATCGACGTTACGAAGCAGCAATAGTGAATTTGGATAGTACGCGTGGTGCAGGGACTCATTGAGTAGCTTATAGAAAAAATAATTCTAAAGTAACATATTATGACAGCTTCGACGATTTACCCCCACCGATCGAATTGGTACGATATCTACAAACAGGATCGGAAACATCAAAAATTAGTTACTATACATACGATCGTCAACAGGATTTTGGAACAGTCTGGTGTGGACATTTGTGCTTAAAGTTTCTTGTCGAATCATCAACGTAAAAGATGTCATCATCGTTACCATTAACACCGCAAATGGATCGCAATAACTATACTAAAATGTTGCAATCACTGAAAGCATTTCATCTAGCCGGTGGATTAAGGAAAATGACCGTGAAACAGTTAGAAAACATGCCCAAGGAAGTAATGATTGCATTAGCCCCAAATGAAATTCCATTCGTTTGGGATAAGTTGCCCGAGCACCTCAAAAGCGATATCGATATATTAAAATATCAGTGCGGTTGCAAACATTATTTCAGCAGCAATTTAAACGAGGTTACGGCTGATGAGGATCTTACGGCTAGAAAAATATTTTGTTGTTATTGCAAAATCAGCGATGTGCGCATAAAAGCAGAAAATAGCATAAAAACATCACTATCTAATGCAGTGAGAAAAGGTATGAAGATGAATCTTTTTAAATGTTGCCGCTAAGAATAAAACCGAAATGTGTGATGTTTTAATGGTTAGTCATGTCTTATACGTTCACACTAACAGGACACTCGAGCGTCTTAAGCGCCGATTTTTATCCACCAGTCGAATTAAGTAGAGAAAACAAATATGATCTGGCATTGCTGGGATTTTACACATACAATTTAATTTTTAATGTGGACGAAAGCAACAATAAGTTTGCCGACATGAAGGAGGGTTACACCACCGAGCCGATACAATTGCAGATTCCACCTGGGGCCTATGAAATAGATGAGATAGGTAAAGCTATGTCGGAGGTTTTGAGGATTTCAACTGAAGAAAAGAACGATGGAATCTTTTACTTGGTCGCTAATAATAATACGCTGAAATGTGAACTGAAATCCCAATATACTATAGATTTCCGGGGAGAGGCGAGTATCGGTAAAATGTTAGGATTTAATCATACAGTGTTAAAAAGAGACAAAAAGCACGAATCAACCGAGATGGTGGAAATAATGAAAGTACGCATCATACGCGTAGATTGTAATATAATTTCCGGAGCATATATGAATTCTGTGGAAGGTCATACCTTGTTCGAATTCGATATCGACGTGGAGCCCGGTTACAAAATCAGTAAAGAACCACAAAATAATATTTATATGCCGTTAATGCCAGCAGGACGTCAGTTTATCAACAACATTACTCTTCGCATCTTGGATGATAGCGGTGATCTAATCAATTTTCAAGGCGAGAAAATAATCGTGAAATTGGAACTGAAGAAACTTTCATAGAAATGGGTTTTTGCTTCAATCGTCAATTGTGTGTGCTGTCGACTAAGATGGGGGAACCGCCGAAACATAATAAAAGTAAAAGAAGAGTTAACGTCAAGGTTAGTCGTCGTCCAGACTTTAGATCACAAACATCTCAACAGTTATCTGCCGAAGACTATAAATTTTTAAAATCAATCGGTCTTAAAGTGCGAAAATGATTTCCACCACCAGCGATAAAATAGAGGTTTTCTCCGAACCCATCTTGGACAATTCCATTATTAGTCTAGAAGAGCATACGTATAAACTATACGGATCTCCATCATTCAACAATTCGGATGAAGTCCGTATCCCCATTAATTTTCAAGGTATTATACTGAATATCGCCGAAAGTTACATATATATCGAAGGAAAATTTAAACCCATAGACGCGACGAAAAGATGTTTTTTATCAAATAATGCCCTCGCATTTTTGTTCGATGAAATTCGCTACGAGATGGGAGGTGAGCAGGTCGCCGTGGTTCGTAAACCTGGAGTTACGACGACATTAAAAACCATGGTTTCATTCGGAAGTTTGCAACAAAGATCTCTCATGACGTGCGAATGGGGTCTCGACGAAGCAAACCAAGATATCGTAGACACGGCAAGTAACGTATTCTCCGGGAAATTACCCTTAAAATATCTTATGGGATTCGCCGAAGATTATGCAAAAGGTATTTTCAACGTAAAACAAGAGCTTATTATGATTATAGCTCACACTTTTACCAATTGCTACGTCGGCAAAGTAGAGGCAAAAATTAGTATCGACAAAATCGAATGGAAAATTCGTCAGATCATTCCAGACGACAAGCAAAAATTGAAAATACTGTCTCGCATTAATAAAGGTGGAAACAATGCCAGTATTCAAATGGCATATCGTAAATGGGATCTGTACGAATTACCAGCTTTAAGACAAACATCTTCCGACGTGTGGCCCTTGAGAACGAGTACAAGTCTGGAAAAACCGCGCTATATAATCGTCGGGTTTCAAGACAGCAATAATTACGACAAGAAAGAAAAAAACGCAACCCAGTTTACCCACGCCGACGTATGCGACATTAGACTGTATCTGAATTCAACCGTTTATCCCTACGAAAGATGGAATTTAGATATCGCCAAGAAACTGTACGCAGCAGCCTATTACAATTACGAAAACTTCCAAAACAGCTACTACGGGCGCGAAATAAACGATCCGATGATAACGTTCGCGGAATATATGAAAAACCCCGTTTTTATTATCAATTGCAGTCATCAACCAGAGGCGATTAACTCATCGACAGTGGATGTGAAATTGGAGTTCCAAACGAGAAAGAATAAATTCTCTAAAGACACTAAAGTGTACGCATTAGTTATTCACGACTCATTTCTTAGTTATAATGTATTAAACGGTTCGGTGACCAATAAATCTATATTTTAATGTATCTATTATATGTAACACAAAATAATGTTAAAATAAGGTACTTGAATCAATAAATTTGTAATGAGTGAAGTAGTAGTTTTATATTTATTTGAAACCCAACAAAAAAAAAGCGGACGGAAAAGCCCGCTCTTTAAGAAAGGAGTACGGGAGTTTAGATAATGGTGGTTTATTAAGTGGAAAAAAGAGCTTAAATAACACAAGAAAAAATTTTTAAGGCAACATATGAAAACAACGATTTAGAAAATTTGTAGGAAAGTAACGGTTAGGAATAGGGAAAAAAGTTATAGGAAAAAATTATAGAGGAAATCGAGTACTATAAGCAAGCATTTTTCTCGATAGTAAAAACGTAAAAAAAGAATTTTTTCAAAAAAAATTGAAAATGGTGAATGCGCGCCAAAGTTGAAGTTTTAGAGCAAAATAATATTAGGAAATTAGAAAGAGAATTTTTTTCTACATATGGTAGTATTTTTCAAAATTCGGAAAGATGAAATTTCAAGAAAAGGGTTATAGTAAGCTAGTAATTTGGATTTTTTTAAAGCGCTGTAGCTCGGGAACCGTTCAAGATAGAAAAAAAAATAAAAGCACTTTGATAGCCCAAAATTTTGAGGAGAATGCGATGGTGTAAAAAAAATTATTATTTTTTTTTTTCGAAAATGCTGAATACGCGCCAAAGTTGAAGATTTAGAGAAAAACGGTATAGGGAAATTAAAGAGAGAATTTTTTTCTACAAATTGTAGTATTTTTGAAAATTCGAAAAAATGAAATTTGAAAAAAAGGGTTACAGAAAGTTAGTAATTTGAATTCTTTAAAGCGCTGTAGCTCGGGAACCGTTCAAGGTAGAGAAAAAATAAAAGCACTTTAATTACCTAGAATTTTGAGGAGAATACGATGGTGAAATCAAATTTTTGAAAAATTTGAAAATAAAGAAAATATGAACCAAAAAATTCCAAAAATCAATAGAAAGGAAGTTTGACCTCCGAACGGGGTTAACGGGAAGTTGTAGGGGCGTTTTTTTTTATAAGAATTATTTCATCATTACACATTCGACCGTCAAGATGGAAGATACACCGAAGAAGATTATTGGCATTGTCAGGCCATTCGTGCCCGGCAAGCTATGTAAGTGTGAGGAGTGCGGGGGTACCGCACCAGGAGCAGCACCTTCGGCACCGCCCGCAACACCGAGACCACCAGCGACGGCGACACCGCCAGTACGGTTTTGGCAACCCGAGCTCGTAGTGCCGCCAATGAGAAGACCAAGGGCTGCACCTAGGTCGGTGTTAATATCGTTGGGTATTACTCCACGGTAGGCACCCGACCCTCCCCCCAGGCCCTTTTAGGGCCACAAAAACGGTCCTTTTCAGCACCACATTATATTTTGATCGTAGTTTAGTAATCGTCACTTATGGGGCGAGATATTCGTTTAACGACGATTTGTCTCGTAGCTTAAGTGCCAAGTTAAATGCTTGGGAACCTATGAAAATGTTAACAGTCCAAACAAGGTTCCTATTAATTTTTTTTTTGTAATGTATTTTTTCACAAAATGTTAAGAATTAGTCTTATTGTCTAAACAAAAAAAAACAAATCTAATCCCTTATTTAAAATTTTTGAAAAAATCAATAATTCTATAAGCTCTCACCAATACACAACATTTAGAATCCGCTGGTGGGGTGGGGGTAGTTCTATATATATATATATATATATATATATATATATATATATATATATATATATATATATCATCCATCTTTAGCGATGACACCGTCGCCGGCAACGTTGGAGACCTGCAGGACTTCGACGACGAAGAGGTGGATTTCGAAATTGACGTTCTACGTTGGGTCGACTTGGATGAGCCGATTCCGCTGCTGTATGACCACGATCCGGGTCTCGCGGAATTAAACGATGCAGGCGATTGGGTCTGTCAAGGTTATTTTAAAAAGTAATACATAAATAGAGTACAGCGATTGAAAAGTACAACATATTCAAACATCATGTTGCCAACTGATGAACAATCTTTTTATTTAACTTGTCATCATTGGAAAAGACTAGGTATCTGGTGGCGGAATGATCTTACGTACGACTTCAACTACATTGACCTTTTCAGGGTTAAATTTGTACAATGCGGCTTTTGTGGCTAGTTTACTACCAGTTCAAGGACATTAATGAACGTGCCAGAAATTGGGTCATAGAAGAAGCTTACCTGTACAGAAGAAATTAACATGTATTTTATTTCTTTATTTTTTAATAATAAAAAGTAAAGTCAATCTTTTGTTATATTTTTATTTTTTTTCCAATAAAACAATAGTAAAATGAATCTGTATGTGTATTTATTAAACATCACCTAAAATACGTTTTGCAATCCATATTTTTCTGCAGAGTCCGTTTATTAATGAAATAGAACCATATATTAGGGTGAAATCTAATGGTTTCAAATCAGTCTCACATAACAATGTCAGAAGTAAACATTATTGATAAGTTCGATCGCAAAAGAAAATTTAAGGATTTTAACTTTATGCGAGGTCCTTCAGGAATAGGTTTTAAACTTACACCAAATGGAGATTACGACATGGGAAGCAAAAGATTGTGCTATTTGGCAGAACCTCTTGAAGGAGACGATGCGACCACACGAAATTATGTTGATAATAACCTTGCTCAGTGTGTGCAAGATACGCAGAAAGCTTTACATGACTCAACAATTGTTATTAAAGATATATTCAGAAACCAACTTGAAGGTTACGTACGCAAGAAATTAATTGAAACCGGTCAAGAACTTAGAGGATACATTGATGATACTGTTATTGTAATATATGAACTTAGGCAAGACGAACTGCGTGATGAACTTAACTCTAGAATGTTGAAAATTGAAAAGACTATGGAGGATCTTGTCAGCAAAACTGTTTCACATTAAACATTTGCTCGTAGACCTGTGCGTTTAATTTACTGTTAGACAAATTTTTCAACAATAACTTTTACAGTTTGTTATTTGTCGACACTTCATTATATTTACAATTTTAAAATAAAGGTTCAATAAAAAGCAATCAAGTAATGAATACATGTTTTTTAATTAAAAAAAATACAATACTACCGTTACATATTAATGTTGTATGTTCAATAGAAATAATAAAAACAATACAAATAATGAAATATGGATTTTCCAGATTACGTGCTGTCCTGACTTAGAAATGATTCCAACACGGTGACTAAATTTGCTAAGTTTTCTTCCGGGTCTGTTTTGTAAAAATGTCTGCATGCCCCCAAGGTAGAGTTTTGGTTGAATTGGGAATTACATAACGTTTATCATTGCTATGTGATAATGCTACTTCATTTATTATGTTGGTATAAATGTTATGTAATTCACTTCTAAATGTCTTCATCTTTCTTAATATCAAACGACCCCGTTCAACAATTCTTTGGTAGTCTTCCTGATGAAGGTCTTTCTCGATAACACATTTTTTGATACCTTTGGCTTTTTTTAATTCATTATTAATGGACTTCACATAATAAGCCTTCGCGCCGGTACCATAAAAACTTATTATCGGATCACCAGGAAACTCATCTTTCATTCTACCAACTACAGAATTACTTTTAATTATGTTGAAATTATTAATTTCGGGGTAATTTGATGTATCAAATTTTTCGGGGTTTTCTGATATAGTTTAATAAAAGTTTTCCGTATACACTTTTAATATAAGCGAGTCAGTATCGGTGTAAAGTAACGAAGCATCATCGCCAAACTTGGATTTAATAAAATTATAATAAAAATCGTATATTACAGTCTTTGATATATCTAATATGGAAAATTCGATATAAATTGGTTTATTGTACAATATTCATATGTATAGCAACAAAGTTCTCGGTAAATATCGAGCTACTGTTGAAATTGGGGCGGGATATTAGTGCTCTAGCTCCATTTCTGCCTACACTGTTATCCCAATGTGTTACTAATTTTATATCCTTTCGATTTTCCACATTTTCCATAGTTTTACCAAATATCTCGTTATTTTTTAATTTAAAAGTGTCCTTCGTAAATTTTGTGGTGGCCTTGCTACGTAAATTGATAATAAAATCAATATAAGATTTTAGCCATTTTGATTGCTTAAACTGTAATACTCGATGGGTTTGCATTACCACTAAGCCGTTGGCGATGGCTTGTTTTAAAGTTCTATAGTGTACAATGTATTTTTTTTATCTTGTGAATTAGGAATTAATTTCGGCAATTTAGCGTTTTCTGTTGGCGATATGATATTTTCTACTAGAAATGGAAGATCAGAATGTGCATCATGCAACTCAGTCGGATAATGCACATCCACTTCCAAAACGTAACCATGTAAACTATCATCACCAACAGCCATAATATTTAAATCCAGAATTTCGCGCTCGCTTAACCATCGAAAACCACCATATGGTAATGCCTGTGACATACTATGACCATATAGATTTGTAACATCAAGGTATGTTATAAATGAAGAAGGTTTTGTTGGGTCATAGTCTGGTAAAAAAATATTATTAGCGATGTGCTTCCTTTCTGTACACTAGCTTATGCCGCCACGTATACCTTTCTTTAAAAAATGTATCGTGTCAATATCAGTTAAGAGCTCTAACCCTACCTTAGTCATACGCAGCATACAATCAAATGATAAACTTGGAAGGGTATAGTAATGTGCTGGATCCAGTTTATGGAATTTTAAACAATTATTCCGAAATTGCTCAAAAACATCACACAATAGCAACACATCTGATTTTAAATACACGTCCGAATAGTCCCCCAAAGTTTTACACCCAAACACGCGCTATACTTCTTTTGCTCTTCTATAGCTTTCATCGCTAATATGTTCTTCGCGTAAATTATCATAAAATTGATCTTTACTTGGAAGACATGTATTTTCCATTTTTTCTATGGAGTCAATAAAGCTATAGGGAAAAACACCCTTTTGGCGCATCAAATTAAATTGGTTGATATTTGAAAAATGTTTCCGCGTTTCAATAAAATCGTCGTCGTTTAAACCGCTGCTTAAATTTTCCAAAGACGTTAACAGAAATTTAAAACTGTCAATAAATCGCAACTTTAAATATTTCCTCTTGACTTTTCCACATTTACTATCAAAATAATCGTGCACAAAATGCTTTTGGTAAATGATATGTACTTTTCCTTACTTTGAGCCAAAATACCAATTTTATCCCCATATTTACATAACTCTTTTATAAATAAATGGCTGTCGTAGCCGCTTAAGTTATGAAATATGATAGGGATAAAAGAGGGTAATTTATAATTTAAATTACAAATGGAATGTGCAGCACCAAATCTTTTTGCACCAGTTATGTGACAGTGGTCTCGTACTTTAATCTCACCCTCTTCAAAAGGGCCTTCACATATACCACATATTTTAGCATCATTAAACTCCCTTTTTTCTTCAGGCGTTAACGGTTTCATAGACTTAATGTCTTTTAAATATGTGTTATATAGAGCCCTTAAATCACACTCGATACGATCCACAAAGACTTGAGCTGCATTATTCCCACGAAATAGCTCAAATTTCGAAAGTGAGTCGTCAAAAGAGCATTTAATTAAATAAGCAAAAGAATATGGTTCATGTTTAAAACTTTTTACAGTGTAAGAATTTTGTGGGTTTGGTTGTACCATTTCAACGGGTTTTAAAACAGATTCAAAATCTGCATAAACCACGAATGGAACGCGCATTTGCTTTTCTATACCCTCGAATTTTAAAATATTTTCCGGCACACTCTTTCCAAATTTATCGATTTTTAAATCCACTGAGGGTGTTTGCGTGAAAATGTGCTTACAATCATAGCTTTGATGTAAAGTTAAAGCTGACGGTGTACTAAAATAAATGAGGTAACCATCACAGAAATATATTTTATGTTGTTGACAACTAATTTGACTTGAAATTAAACGTGATAAATCCCGAATCCAACAATAATGACTCTTTGAACAAGTCGTATCACAAAAATGTTCACTGCCATCTTTACTACTACAGTCTTTTGTAATTAACAATAAATGTACATTTTTATTCCACTTTTTTGACGCATACCTCAGTGGACTAATAACTTCATGTATTACTTCATTATTTTCATATTTAGATTCGAGACCGTATACGTTAATTGCTATGTTGTTCATTTCCGCAAATTTTTTAATGTCACGTAATTTTACTGGAAAATCCATACCTGTTAAATTTAGCACTCAAGAAAAATGGGGTAGGATGTCTTCTGTGAAGGCTCTGCTGTTGGAGGAAACAATGCTGATGTTACAGCCCACGCAAAGCAAAATTCGTCCTGGTTAATCACATTGACGACAGCTCCTTTCTTTTCAATAGAACACGGCAACTTGATGTATGATGAGCCACCCATAGGCATATACTTGTTGATACTAACTTCCAAGTATAAAATTCTCACAAGAGCCCATCCTATAACAAGAAAAATAATATATAAAAATCAGTTTAATATATCGGATTTTGATTTTTCCATACCTGAATCTTTCTCCTGGAACTCTGTCCCCTGTGTTTTTATTAATTCGGTGAAAGAATGGTAAACGGCATCCAAATCACTTTCTACACTAATTATTTGATTAGCAGTGTTGAAGGATTTTTCACTGAATATTTCTTGTGATGGAAGCATGTACTCGCCAACAGCTGTCATGTTAACTTTTAAAGCATGATGCACACGTAATAAATTATTAACAAGTTTCACCACCTTGGATTTAATGTCTGCAAAGAACATTACGTAATCGGAATGCTCCATATCACTGCTAACCCGATAGGTTGCAATTCTCCTTTTGAAGGCACATTCAACGGGTTGCACACCATGACATACCGGCAAACATCAATTATTTTTATGTTGTTGTGTTCGTTTATGTGCTGACATGTGATTTATTGGAACATCTACATTACATGTAGCGCAATTAATTACCGGAATCGTCGATGTATACTCTTCAATTCGGAGCCATTTGCCTCCAAGCACTTCATTAAATCTCGCCGCACACGATTCTCTTTTATGACGCCTCATATTATAACTATTAGTAAACTTAGAACCGCAATTTTCACAAACATATATCATGATTTGTCAAATATTAACACATGTACTATCTATGCAAGTCAGAGCCAACTGATGAATGATACTGCCCCATACGTTATATAAAACCATTCAAGGTCACCCCAAACCACGTAACATATCTTCAAGATCACACACCCAAGATGACCTCCAACAAAGTCAAGGTCGCCTCGACCAAGGTCAAGGTCGCCTCGACCAAGGTCAAGGTCACACACACAACCTTTAACACAAGGTCGAAGCCAAGGACAAAGCACACGTGCACTTTCAAGGTCAATGACAAGGACATGTGGGTGGGGCCAATGAGGGGTGAGCAAGGTCAATGTCGAGGAGTGGGGGGATGGAGAGGATCGGGTTATGTTCACTACTTCAGATTTTCTCCAAAATTGGTATAGGGGAGTTTTCTGAGCCGCACATAACGAATCTGAAATTAGTTTTAAAAAATTCAATATGGCGGATCCAATATGACAGACGAAAAAATCAATTTTGTCCGATTTTCTCCAAAATTGATACGGGAGAGTTTTCGGGGTCGGACATAACGAATCTGAAATTATTTTAAAAAAATTCAATATGGTGTATCCAATATGGCGGATAAAAAATTAACTTTGTCCGATTTTTTTCAAAATTCATATGGGGGAGTTTTTGGGATCGCACATTACGAATCTGAAATTATTTTAAAAAATTAAAATCCGAGATGGCGGATTAAAGTTTCTACATCTCTCGATTTTGTCTAAAATCAGTATTGGGGGATTTTTGTTAGTGTTAATTACGAATTTAAAATATTTTTTGAATAACTCAATCTGATATAGGGGATTCTTGATGGTGTAAATTATGTATTTAAAAGTATTTTTTCAGGATTCTGTATGGCGAATCCAATACAAAACTTTACATTTTTCGATTTTGTTGAAAGGTGGGATTGAATTGTTTTTGAGGATGTAAAGAGCGAATATAAAATTATTTTAAGACAATCTAATATGTCAGATGCAATATGACGGTCTAGAAATTTTAAATTTCCGGATTTTATACACAATTGGTACTAGGAGGCTTTGAAAAGTTTAGATTTAGATTAGATTAGGACGTTAAAATAATTTCCATGATCCATGATGGGTTGAAAATTTGACCTCATTCGCATTTTTTCAGATTTGGTATTGGGGGGTTTTCGGGGTCGTGTATTACGAATATGAAGTTAATTTTTTACAACAATTAGATTGATAAGATACAATATTAGGGACCTAAATTTTACGTCTTCCGATTTTGTCTAAAACTAATATTGCGGGGTTCTTGGGGCGTATACAAGCTCAATATGCAGTATAAAATATACCGAGCTAAGAAATTTACGTCTTAAGTTCTTTAGATATCGATATTGGACAGTTTTAGGGCCTATATTACCAATCTAAAATTAATTTGAAATTTAAGATACTATGATAGACTAAATATTGACACAATTTCATTGGTTTTTGGTGAACTCTAAGAATAAAAAAATTTTTAGTGGTTCATTTTAGGGTGATTTACAACTTTGGATAAAATGGGTGCTTTTTTGCCACCTTGGAGTCATTGCGAGGTACACTAATCTCGATTATTACTTAGTTCAAATACTAATTTATGGATATCGTAATGAATTTAAAACTAAAAATCGAGAAATAAAATTTTTATAAAAAAAATTGAACCGACTTCTAAAAGTGGGCTAAAAAGTGAAAAATAACTATGAAATTGAAATTTTTGAAGTCGGCGCAAAGCTAATATCTGACAAAATGTGATTCGCATAAACAGATTAAAAAAAAAACTTTATTTGTAATTGCTTTCTTACCGTAATTTGTATATATTAGACGTTATTGACTTCATTTAGAAATAATTTGGCGCCGACTTCAAAAATTTCAATTTCTTATAAAAATTTATAGTTATTTTTCACTTTTTAGTGCACTTTTAGAAGTCGGTTCAATTTTTTTTTATAAAAATTTTATTTTTCGATTTTTAGTTTTGAATTCATAATGATATCCATAAATCATTTGAGCTAAGTACTAATTGAGATTAGTGTACCTCGCAATAACTCCAAGGTGGCAAAAAAGTTCCCATTTTATCCAAAGTTGTAAATTACCCTAAAATGAACCACTAAAAATTCTTTGATTCTTAAAGTTCTCCAAATACGAGTGAAATTGTGTAAAAGAAATATTTAGTCTGTCAAAGGAAATCCATTATTTTAAATTTCAAATTAACTTTAGATTGGTAATATAAGCCCCAAAACCTTTTAATATCGATATTTAAAGAACTTGAATGAACGTAAATTTCTTAGCCCGATATATTTTATACTGCATATTGAGTTTGTATACGCTCCAAGAACCCCGCAATATCAATTTTAGACAAAATCAGAAAATTTAAAATTTTCAGATTTTGTTATATTGTATCTTATCAATCTAATAGTTGTAAAAAATTAACTTCATATTCGTAATACACTACCCTAGAAACATATTGATTTCATAAAAATAATTTTAACGTCTTAATCTAATCTAAATCTAAACCATTCAGAGCCCTCTAGTACCAATTTTGGATGATATGCGGAAATTTAAAATTTCTAGACCGTCATATTGCATCTAACATATTCGCTATTTACATCCTCAAAACCGATTCAGTTCCACCTTTGAACAAAATCGAAAAATCTAAAATCTTTTGTCCGCCATATTGAATCCTGAAAAAATACTCTTAAATTCATAATTTGCAACGTCAAATACCCCCTACACAGTTTTGGAGAAAATAGAAAAATGTAAAATTTTTAGAACGCCATATTGAATCTACCAGATTGAGTTTTTCAAAAAATATTTTAAATTTGTAATTAACACTAACAAACATACCCCAATACTGATTTTAGACAAAATCGAGAGATGTAGAATCTTTAATCCGCCATGTTGGATCCGCCATATTTAATTTTTTTTTCAATAATTTCAGATTCGTAATGTGGGATACCAAAAACACCCTCATATCAATTTTGATAAAAATCGGACAAAATTTTTAGTTTTTTATCCGCCATATTCGATACGTCATATGGAATTTTTTAAAAATAACTTCAGATTCGTTACGTGCGACCCCAAAAACTCCCTCATACCAATTTTGAAGAAAGTTGATTGATTTTTTTGACCGCCATATCGAATTTTTTTTTAAATTTAGATTCGTTATGCGCGACCCCGAACCGCCATATTGGATCCGCCATTGAATTTTTTAAAAATAATTTCAGATTCGTTGTGTATGACCTCGAAAATTTCCCCATACCAATTTTAGAGAAAAGCGGACAAAATTAATTTTTTTGGCCGCCATATTGTCAGCGCATCTTGGATTTTATTGCACCAATTTCTTCCAGAAAAATATAGGACCACCGCTGCAATCGCCTGAACATAACGTAAAAAAATTCATTCAAATCGGTGCCGCTGTTCCGGGGCATCGGTACATACATAAAAAAATACATAGTCGACGAATTGAGAACCTCCTTCTTTTAGAAGTCGGTTAAAAATATATTTTAATAGTGTTATCAAGACAACCTTTAATAACGTAGGCCGGCACATTATCAGTCGCTACTGATGTACGAACTTTCAATTTTTAGCGGCCTTTTAAATTTCCGATTTCTAGAAAGCAAAATTTCCCGTAATTATTAGAAATTCTTCTATAAACTGGTATATGGAACTAAAGTATTCCCCAAAGGCATTTACTACACTTTGAACACCCTTAGTTTCGTGCTGATTTAAAAACATGTTTTCGGGAATATCGGAAATATTTTGTGATTATTTATAAAATCTCAGAAGGTTTAAGGGTTTGATTTTATTTTATCCTGCATCCTCATATATCACTGCGAATTGTTTTTAGTGTGATGACATAGTCAACATTCTGATAGAGATTTTGTGATGATAAAATGATTAATCTATTTAGATATGTAGGCAGGGGCGGATCCAGCCTCTCTCCTTGGGGGGGGGGGGGCGGTGATATCACAAAAGTACAGTATGGCAAGCGAAAGCAAGTTGTCCCCGGGGGGGGGGGGGGGAGACACCAGCAACATTCCCATTTCTAGTGTAAAAGGCAGGATCGGGTCTATTTTCCCCCACAGGGGGTGGGAAGATGCGATCAACATACACATTCCTCGTATAAGAGGCAGAATCGGGTCTATTTTCCTGAATTCAAAGCTCCTGGGGGGGGGGGGGTATCGCAAAAAAAAACAAGTTGCCAACGGGGGAGGGGGGGGTGCCAGCAGCATACACATTCCTAATATAAAAGGCAGAATCGGTTCTATGTTCTTGAACTCAAAGCGCTTGGGAAGGGGAGGAGCGATCGCAAGCATACACATTCCTATACTCTATTCAAGAAGAGTAATAAAACTGTTACCGAAACCTCCAACGTACCTGCTTCAGTGCCACCGGTAACTGAGAACTGCCGTAAATCTAATTACATTTAAATATTATAAGCTTTTATAAATTTACTGCAACAATAAAATTTCTGATAATTCAATTTAATTTCTGTCAGTGAGCAAAGTTGTTTGTGCTTGTTTTTATATATTATTTGAGATTAGTGAGATACCCAAAAGATGGAGGGCATTTTTTCCCCAACGAAAAACTTATTACGATGAATGTTTATGATGCCTTAAGATATTAATATCTAGATAATAATGTTAAAAGCTCTGTTGAGATGTGTTCTAATATAACAGGAGTTCGAAAATCTATCATGTACCGAACACTGACGGAGAAAAAAACGACTGGAATTGTTACTAATCCCAAGCTACATTCGATCACAGGCAGACGAAAAACCTCGTTGGAAGAAGAGATGTAAACTGTAATAAAAGGAGTTGTACATACATTTTATTATGAGAAGCAGATCCCAACCGTCGACAAAATTCTAACTAAAATCAATGAAGATGGGGATTTGCCTGAAATTAAAAGAACTGATCTCTGGAAATCGATCAGAGAACTTAATTTTTTTGGGAAAAACCAGATAGGAAATCTGTTCTTATAGATCGTCCGGAAAATGTCCGTTGGTGAAGGAAATATCTCTCTCAAATAAAAGGTAGAGTTGCTGGAAATAACACAACTTACAAAATTAATAATTTAACTGGACTTCTGAAAGATTTTTTTGAATAAAGTTACTGCAGATAATTGCGAACAATCCATATAATAAAAGTATAAAAGAAAATGTGGAAACTCGATCTCATGATCGGTGAGAGAGGAATCAATTATAATTATTTTGAGCGAAGATAGCTTCACTGACTTTGATTACGAATAAGATACGTAATGTTTACCAGCGTTAACACAATTTATTATTTAAATTTTCTGTAACATATAAAAATTAATGACATTTAAATCCCTTTTAGTGTTTAATTGTAATTCTGCAGATGGTTTAAGAAATAAATAAACTGGAACGTCAAATATCCCAAAAATGTTTTTAATTAATAATAAAATGACCGATAGCCCCAAAAACATTTTAATATTATATTGACGAATTTATTTTTTTTTATATATGTTTAACTTCTTGTGTTTTTGATAATGGGTATTTTGTAAGTATTTAAATTATAATTTAGAATTTTTTGTGAGAAAAAGACTACGTTTTAGTTTCAATGTGCCTAAAATGGTTTCTATGCCAAAATTAAAAATAATAAAACTACAGTTGTGATTTGTGTTAGATATGTCAAAAATATCTATATTTTCTAATATGTGTGAATTATTAAAAAATCATAAGAAATAAAATAATATTATAAAAACTTTTTATTTTAAGTTTATTACCGAAATAATATTCTATGCCAAAAATAAACCATTTTCCGACGCCTATGACAAGGATTAAAATCCTTTTTAACACTTCACACATCCAAATATCTATTGCAATCCAACCCAAATAGTCCATTATTATAGACCGGTATTTTTGATTATAAAATTTCTAACCCATTCCTATGAAAAATATATGTGTCTAACAGATTTTGCCAAAGACACCGGACTAAAGAACACAGGTAGTTTGCGAAGAAAAAAAACAGGTAAAAAATGAAAAACTCTCCCTAGTTCTTGAATAAACTATAGTATAAGAGGCAAAATCGGGTCTATTTTCCTGAACTCTAAGCTCTTGGGGGGGGGGGGGGGCGATCGCCCCCACCGCCCCCCCCCCTTGGATCCGCGCGTGTATGTAGGTACTATTGAAAGTGTTGTCTTTAAGGGATGAAAAAAATACCAAAAATTAATAGAATATTCTATGTTTATAACTTCCTTTTCTAAAAGTGCCATATAAATACTTACCAGTCTTTTAATAATGCGAAAATAAAAATAAGAAAAAACAAATGTAAAAAATATAACTATCGCACAAAATATTTGCACACAAACATGGAAATATCTCGAGAGATTCTAAAGCAAAGCGTTTCAGTTCATACAGCAGTGGTATGATTTCAAACCAAAGAAGACGCCGGATGGTAAACGAAATAGTCCGGACAAATTAGATGTTAAGGTTGCAAAATTGACATATAATTTTAGGTTCTAGATAAATCACTCCAAAATAATGCTAGGAATGATTATTCACCCCAACGCCGATCTAAAAAAGTGAACTCGACGCAAAACGTTCAAATTTTGATTTATTTTTCGCCATTTTTTCTATTCTATCTTCGTAAATATCAATCGAAGCTCTTGGGAGAGGGGGCGATCATTCCTTCTTGGTTCCCTAGCCTAGTGCCTAGAGAATTTAAAAAAAAAGTTTTTTTTTTACTTATAAACAAATTGAATATTTTGATTAGTTTTCATCCAAATTTTATAAACAAATATATAGGATGAATGTGTCCGGAAAGATCTTTCTTTTGTAAAAAATATCGTTCCGATTCGGTAGGGACCATTTTTTTAACCGTTGGTTTTTCCAAGTACGTTATTAATATAAAGTTTATATTTTCTATAATCTTTAGTCGGCTTCACTGCAGGGTTGGGTTGATTTTAATCAATTTTAGATAGTCTATTTATGTTATAAAATGAAATAATCTCTTAAATCTCAAGGATCCTAGAACATTTCGGACAACCATTAAGAAAGCTCAATATTACATATCTAACATTTAAATATTTTAACATAGCTCCTCTTTACTAAAGTATCTGAAAAATGAAAAGCGATCTGTCACCTGTCGCTGCCGGTCAAATCAAATTAATTTATCGATCTTCTTGTTAGCTGCACTTTAATTTTTTTTTTGGATGACATCACACTTTTTCTCAATTTCTTAATTCCAGCGAGGATCGAACCAGGTACCTTCGGATTGGAAAACATTTTCATTTTCATTTTAAAAGATTCTTTATTGTTTCAAAATAATATTACATTTCACATCTAAGTAACAGAATTTAATTAATAAATTATATGAAGGTGGTTATCTGTGCGGCATTTCCAGGCCAGACAAATGCTTATTTGCGGCTGTTGGGCCGCCGGCGGTGTTCTGCCATATAAGACGTGTAATGTTTTAGTTGTGTTTAGATTGCATGGGTCTCGACTTGGCCTTTATCCGAATTTCGAGAAATCTATTGCCGGAGCTTGAAGAACATCATGACACGTTTCTTATGGAAATTTTATATTGTTAGTAGCGATCTTACCAATTTGCTTTCTAGGGAAAACTTACTTTACAAAAAAACCCTATTGATCTTAGTAGGACAAAATTAGTGACTTATTTTGGTTTGGCTCTTAATTGAGCAACATCCTACTTTAGTGATCATGTGGTGGGGTCCCCTCAGTGCTGCACCCTGTTCAGGTAGGTCCTACTTCACCAGAGAGGGCGCAGCACCGAAGGGTACGGTGAGGCTAATCCATTGGATAAGAATGAAGGCGGCCTACACGACAGTTCTTGTATTTCCTACTGAGAGAGCTCGCCAGCTCACCTCAGGGGCTGTAAAGGGACTCCCGGAGCTGAGTGGGGGGCGCTACAGCTCGCTCATTTTGTTTGACATTAAGATTGAGGGATAAGGGACTTTGCCACAAATACTTTTATACTATAAATCCTCAAAAAAGATGGGCAATTTAGCATATATTGGTCCCCGTTTCACTAAATTATTGGGGTCGTACCTTAATTGTGTTAAGTTTGAAGTTAGATCTGATGCTGTTATTTTATATTTGAAGAATTTTTCACTTACGTCATTGACATATTCCACGTTGGATATTTGCCATATTATGAAGGCTGTCAATTCTTACGTATCTATCGGACGATGTTACGTGTCACAGGAATTTATTTTGCATTCTCTGCAGGCGCTGAAGCTGTGTGAACGACATGGAGCACCAGACTGGTGCTCCATACGCCATTATTGGCCTCCTCATTTGCTTGTATATCAGTAGTTTGTTTAATGGTGAAAGGACTGATCTGCTGTTCAGCAGCCCATACAGCGCCTGCATAGCCGCGAATGTTTTGTTAATGATCTGGTGAAAGATAATCGTGTGTCAAGGGTTATTCCAGGTACTTTTGTGCCGTTTATTATAATGGGTGTAAATATTTTAATATTGGTCTATTTTGTGGTTATCACCATTGATTCTCTTTTCGAGGGATTTATGTTTAATTTCCAGTCTTGGAAATATTTTGTGAGTTTGTTCAGGTGATACAAAATTCGCTGCTTAGCAGTTTCGGCGTGAAAAGAGTGGGAGTACAACAGTATATCGTCCGCATACATGACCAGTCTAGATGTGGGGTTGATCGGAATGTCAGACGTATATAAATTATATAAGTAAGGCGATAGCACTGTGCCTTGGGGAACTCCTGTTTTCAGAGCTCCCGGGTCAGACAATTCGCTTTCAATTTTAACATTAAAGCTTCTTTTTAAGTGAATTAATGAATTAATGAATAAAAGTACATTACCAGATAAGGTGGAAAGTTGTGCACTTTTAGTAATTTAAATAGTAATCCCTCGTGCCATACCGTGTCCAACGCACGGGTCATGTCAAGGGAGAGTAAAAAAGTGCTCTGGTTTTTGTTAGCGTGGTCAAAGGAGTCCTGCACCACCCTTGCCAAAAGTAGCGTAGTGCTGTGGGCTCCCCTGAACCCAAATTGTTGTTTTGGGATACGGTTCACTAGATTTAGTTCGTGCAACCTTGACATGACCCAGCGTTCGGCTATTTTAGCAAGTGAGCTTAAGAGCAAGATTGGCCGGTACGAGTTGGGATCAGCAGGGTTTTTCCATGACTTCAGAATTGGGATTATAATAGTCTTCTTTCACCCCACTGGAAAATGCTGTAGTAGTATGGTGGCATTAATAATATACATTAGTTGTGTAATTGCCTTATTTGGAAAATTTTTGATCAGAATGTTAGCAATATTGTCGGGCCCGGGAGCTTTATTATTGGAAAGTTTTTTGATTATTGCCTTTATATTTGATGGCGTGGCATATAATTTTGATAACATTGATGGTGGAATCGGATACTTACTATCCTTTATATAGTTTATAAGTCGTGTTATCTCTTTTTGTTCATTGCTAGTATTGGCCCTGGTGACAAAAATCCCTACAAGATGGTTTTTCAGAATATTAGCTTTCTGTTTGTTAATATTTACCACTCCATTTGTGAGGGAGGATATTTTTCTAGATTTCCTTCTGAGGCGCCTAATAAGACGCCACAGGGAGTTATCTTGTGTAGATAGTCCCCGTAGCGCTTCACCCCAAGCATCATTTTTATATTTTTTAATTTTTTCACGGATGGTGGTCTGCATTGCCGTGTATCTATTGTATTTGTATTGTAAATTGATTAGCTGTACTATGTCGTCTGGGAGTCGTTCTATCTTAGGCTGTATTTTAATTAGTTTCGCGGTATTGTTTCTAGCTTGTTGGATTTCTCTAGTAAATATATTTACATTTTCTTCCAGTTCTTCTACACTCTTTGTATTGTTATTTATTTTAACTTTTCTCTTTAGTATATTTCTATAAGTGTCCCAGTTTACGTTCCTGTATATCCAAATTGTCGGACCTTTTTCCACTTCAATGTTTGTGCGCCAGTTTAGTATTATGGGGGTGTGATCTGACGAAAGCTCGCTTAGTACTCTTAGTTCCGATAAATTGTCAACATTTCTGTTCAACCCGATATCTATTCAGGAGGGTGACATACCATTGGTTGGGTAGTGGGTAAAGAAATGTGGGAATATTAGCTGGACTTCATTGTCTATAAGATAATCGTATAATCTGTTTACATTTCTGTTGGGGGCCAATGTTTTCACTCCAACGGGCAGTAATCGGTCGAGATCAGCATCAGAAAATCTTATGTTAGGAGAGGCGTAATAACTGCGAATAATTACACCATTTAGAAGCTTAACTGCTATATCTTCTATAGGTCCTGCAACACTCCCTATTGTGGTGTGCGAGGTGTTTTGTTGGATTGGAAGACAAACTCTATAGGCACAGGGCTATCGAAGCCATGTCGTAAAGTTTAGCCGTTAAGAGGGGCGTTTAATAAAAACTGATGTATAGGCCCTCACTCCTTTCCATTCTTTGCAAAAACGGTTAACTCTAAAGATAATTTGAAAACACTTTTCGAAAGATGAAACTTTAGGCTAGACGGTTTGCTATTTTTCATGCCGAAATATTTTAGAATAATCATGTTATTAATAAATAAAAATAGCAACAATTTGCAACTTTCCATTACAGAATGTGATAAAAAGGGGGTACCGTTTAAGGTTACATATCCCTAAACATATTTACGAAATTTCACGTTGCAAAATACATTATTACAAGTAATAATTACATCTAATTGAAATATTTATCAGCTGTAAACATTTTTCCGCCATATTAGACTGGGCATATAAACCTAAAATGTTCAGCCTCTAATTTGCAGAGGGCGCAAGTTTTCGTTGTTCGAACTTATAACGGTGACTTATACAGTGAACCAAATAAAAGTTTTATTATTTTGTTTCAAAAGTTATGGTTACATTTATATATATATATATATATATATATATATATATATATATATATATATATACGTTACTACTGCAATATTAACGATAATATTAAATATCGTGCGGCAGTGGCGTAACTGAGTATGTACGTCCACCTCCCCCCGCAGATTTTTCAATGTGTCCTATTATTTTTATTAAGGGACTTCAGGGCGCCACCCCGCACCGCGGGGTCGTTAGTTACGCCACTGTCGTGTGACCATATTCTAACATATTATCTTGTGGTATCTGTCAGCCATTTCTTCTCACAGATGGAATCTATAAATTGATTGATAATTGACTTAGAGCAATGAGTGCGATATTCGAAAGATGAAGGACGCAAGTTATGCAGAATCAGAAGTTGTCCAAAATTGCGTTTCCCAAATCGTATTTGGAAAAAATACTGTTATTATACTCAAGAATTATTTTAAAAAATTAACATGCCAAACTTTTAGGAGGGACGTTCAAAGTTAAATGTTCCTTATCCCCAGTACGAGTTTTTCATTTTCTTACCATCGTCAACTTTGAGGATGGTCACTATATTACTTTTACATGAAAATTATATTATTTTCAAATAAATCTTGAAAAAATTAGTTTAATCATAAACATAATATATGGATAACATTAATATGCCTAGCCAGAAAACAAATCATTTTCACCTGTGCTGTTAGGATATAACCCAGCTTTGGGCTTGAAATTACTTGTTTGCTGGGTAGCCAGTTTAGAAATAACAGTCGTTGTGTTTCAATAATTTTTATTAATAAATATAAAGTTGTGTCAAAAAATACAGTAATTATATTTTTGAAATGAAATGTTAAAACTACGTGAATTACATAGTTGTTATATTTTCCCAATGTGAAGAAAAACACGACATTACCCTGTGTATTATCAAATATTATTATAGCTAACGCAAAAGATACCTCACGCTTACGGCAGACCGTGTTTTTATTTTTCCGCAGCAAAACCGACCGAAAAGGGAATAAATTGAAATTAGCGGTCCACGAAGTTTCACGACGGATAGCAATGTTATCATATTAGTTATAGCATTGTATAAGGTATATAGTAGGATATTCCTATTAAATTTTCGAGTCACATTTAAAGATTTCATTCCAGGTGTGACCCTCTGTCGACGAAATCCAATATTAAAATTGCAGATTTTCATATAAATTATAGAAGTGGTTTGGTGCCAGACTACAAACTTAATATACTTATAGAATTTGATACTAGGTGGTAGGTTAGGGCAAATAATATATAGAATTGCTATATTTCGTTTTAGAGGTATGTTCAGTATTTTTCTGGGGTTCAAAATTTATTACAGGGCAGAACTATCGCGCAAACTTTTTGCCCTGAAGAATGACGATCTGTCAAAAACTTTTTGTGTTTAAATTCAACGCTACTGTTAAATTTGAAATTATTTTATGTAGCAAATTAGCAACAATATAATAAATATAATTTACTATAATTTTCAATATAAAAACAAAGATACGAAGAATATGATCCATAGGTCTGTGTCGGATTCATGATTTAACGTTTTTTAGGGAAGCTTTACCATAAATTTAATAATATTTCATATTTTAGTATTACTGACATTTTTATTTTTCTAACAATAAAAATGTAGTCACTTAAGCACCTTGTCAGCTGAGAAATTTTTTTTTTATGAATTCAGAAAGCTTATTTCATACTACTTTGTTTTATCTTATTGACTAATTTATATAACTATTTTCTGAAACGAAATAGCTGCATCAATAATTCATCAAACTATGAAAAAAATAGTATGGAAGAATGTTTATCCTATTATTAACATTTATTATTGCTTTTACACTTTACGTTTTGTTTATACTATTAATAGATTTGTTATTTCAAGCTAAATCATCGATACTATATATAATTTTAAGTATGCTGTAATGTTCAAATTATTTTGAAACAAGTAGAAGATAAGTTCTTAGAGATATTCTAAAAGTATTTTAGGTTATTTAATGGCTAAAACCAATTAAAGCCATATTTGTTGAACATCCATTAACGCTTTGAATATAAGAGCACCTAGTACCCGTGATATTTCTTATTGGTTAAGTACACTTACCCTTATGATACGTATACAAGTGTAAATAACAATACAGAATATTTCGGATATTTAAAAAAACATGCTCCAATACGTGATTTCAGGAGAATTAATTATATTTTTGCTCTACCCGGTAAAAAAAATTGTTCCTCTATATTAGTAATACAAAATATTAACAAATAAAAGTTATTACATTTAAAACAAGAGGATCATTTCTGGCAATACTATACTACTTATTAGCTTTATTAGAAAATTATGAACACTGGCCATAAATATTTAAGGTTCTATGTTCAAAGATCCTATTCACAATTTTTTAAAATCACAGCCTTTTTTGTTGTGGCAACAAAGGTCGGATATTTATGTTGATTTCAGTGGGGGTTCTATTTTTTACGTTTGGGAATACCTACTGTAATAAAAAAAGTCATGTCGCAAATTACTTTTAAAGACGGGTGATAATTACGGGTAGTTACTATTGTTTTTGTGCCGATTGCTGATAGTATTGTTTGTGAGATTTATATAGTTTATACACTTTTTCATTAAAATGATCCGTTCTGGTAATAAATTTTCTTATTTGGGATGTCAGGGTAAAAAATCCTGATGTGAGTTTCCGCCATTTTCGATCAATAAAGGGGGTTTTAAAGGAAATAATTGGCCGTTGTCTAATAAACTGTGGTAAGTATATTCTTTACTTTTTTTTTTAAAGAACATTCTGTATTTTCCATAATATTTATGGTTTACGATATCAATCTAAACGTAAACTTATTTGTTACTTAACTCGGGAGACATAGAACGTCCCCATATTAATATAATAATAAAAAATCGACTATGGCGTTACGAGCAGGGGCGGATCCAGCCTCTCCCTTTGGGGGGGGGGGGGCGGTGATATCACAAAAGTACAGTATGGCAAGAAAAACAAGTTGTCAACGGGGGGGGGGGGGGGGGAGTGTAAGCATCATACTCATTCCTAATATAAAAGGCAAAATGGGTTCTATTTTCCTGAACTCAAAGCTTTTGGGAGGGGGGGGGTGATCACAAGCATACAGACTCCTATACTCTATTCAAGAACTAGAGAGAGTAATAAAACTGTTACCGAAACCTCTAACGTACCTGCTCCAGTGCCGCAGTAACTGAGAACTGCCGTAAATCTAATTATATTTCATTATATTTAAATATATTTTATAAATTTACTGCAACATAGAATTTCTGATAGTTTAATTTAATTTCTGTCAGTGAGCAAAGTACAACTTACAGTTTTTTCTTAGTGATTTATCTTGTTTGCGCTTCTTTTTATATATTATTTGAGATTAGTGAGATACCCAAAAGATATGGCTTTCACCTCTATATTTATTCCAAAATCGTTAAACCAGAGATATCAATATCTAGATAATAATGTTAAAAGCTGTGTTGAGATATGTTCCAACATGACAGGAGTTGGAAAATCTACTATGTACCAAATACTAAAGGAGAAAAACGACTGGAATTGTTAGTACTCCCAAGCCACACATTCGATCACAGGCAAACGAAAAACCTCGTTGGAAGAAGAGATGAAAACTGCAATTAAAGGGGTTGTATATACATTTTATTATGAGAAGCAGATCCCAACCATCTACAAAATTCTAACTAAAATCATTGAAGATCGCGATTTACCTGAAATTAAAAGAACTGATCTCGGAAATTGCTCAGAGAACTTAATTTTTGCTGAAAAAGCCAGATAGAAAATCTGTTCTTATAAATCGTCCGGAAACTGTCCGTTGGAGACGTAAATATCTCTCTCAAGTAAAAGGTAGAGTTGCTGGAAATAACACAATTAATAAAATTAGTAATTTAACTAAACTTTTGAAAGATTTTTTTGAATAAAGTTACTGCGGATAATTGGAAAAAATCCATATAATAAAAGAATGAAACAAAATGTGAGAACGCGATCTCATAATCGGTGAGATAGAGGAACCAATTATAATTAATTTTAGCGAAGATAGTTTCACTGACTGATTAGGAATTAGATACGTAATGTTTACTAGTGTAAACACTATTTATTATTGAAATTTTTGTTGTATTTTATTGTTTAATTTTGTTTATATGCTTTTTTTATTTTTTTATATATTTTTATTTTAGTGTGTCCCACCCTTTAATTTTATATATATTTAATTCTAATTAGCCGTAAGTTTATTATTATTTTATTATTGTGTTTGTGTCTTTTTCTTAAGTGTGTAGAATTAACATGTTTATCTTATTTTTTTGGGGCTATCGTATTTCCATATATATAAGTAAATTAAATTAAGATATCAGTACAATAGAAATAAAAATAAGTAGGTCTAATTTTAATTACAACATAAAAAAAGTAATTACATTAGAATCCCATTTTAGTGTTTAATTGTAATTCTGCAGATGGTTTAAGAAATAAATAAACTGAAACGTCAAATACCCTAAAAATGTTTTTAATTAATAATAAAATGACCGATAGCCCCAAAAATATTTTATTATTATATGGACGAATTTATTTTTTTATATATGTTTAACTTTTTGTATTTTTGACAATGGATATTTTGTAAGTATTTAAATTATAACTTTGAATTTTTTGAGAGAATAATCCTACATTTTAGTCTATTATTATAGACCGCTATTTTTGATTATAAAACTTCTAACCCATTCCTATGAAAAATATATGTGTCTAACAAATTTTGCTAAAAACACCGGACTAAAGAACACAGGTAGTTTGCGAAGAGAAAAAGGGTAAAAAATGATTTATTACTCTCTCTAGTTCTTGAATAAACTATAGTATAAGAGGAAAAATCGGGTCCATTTTTCTAAACTCAAAGCTCTTGGGGGGGGGGGCGATCGCCCCCACCGCCCCCCCCCCCTTGGATCCGCGCCTGGTTACGAGTAACAATGCATCCATAATTGATATAGACAGGCTTGGTACATATATACATATATATACATATATATATATATATATATATATATATATATATATATATATATGTTACAGTTAAAACCCGTTTTTAGATAGAACGCGTTTTCCCTAGTTAGAACTAGTTTTTACTAAATGCCTTTGTTAAAACTAGAAATACCTAGTCAAAATTAGAATTAACCACTGATATATTTGATTTTCGGATAAAACTAGTTGTTACTCTGAGCTTTAGTTAAAACTAGCACTAAAGAAACTAATTTGGGATTGAAAACAAGATATACTTTTAAAAATATTTATTAAAAAGATCTAGGACACAGAGTCATGTTCCTAGTAAAAATAATAATCTTACAATAAAGGAACATTTTAGCGAACATCGACAAAAAGTAGTTGCCAAGGTGACAATATTAATTAAAAGTAAATAAAATATTCAAACAAGTCAACAGAACACAACCATAAAATTTAAAAAAGGAACATTTGTTAACATACAATAAAAAATAATCAAACAACCTTAAAATTAAAAAAGGATGAGGATCTACTTGTTATTGCAAGACAAACTATCGTGGCATTTTGAGTTACAAAGATAACCATTTTTCTTGCAGAGACACCTTTTTGACATACATCCTTTCTTGCATACGCAGCGCATAAATCCTTGGCCTGTTCCTATGGCTGCTTCCTTAGCAACAGTTCTCAAAGGTAAATTTGTTTTTGGAACATCTTCATGCAAAAATTTTTCTTTGCACTTGTCGAATTCTGACCTGAAAAGCACATTTAAATAGTTAGCTTTTACCTAATAGCGATATAGTTATAGGATAAAACAATTAAGCAATACATAGGTACATACCTGCAATATAATTTGTCGAGCATTCCATATTTCGTTCCAATCTTGTGAAAACCCTGATCATCCTTTTGAAGAACCACTGCGACTATATTACGTAGATCTGCTTTTGCTCTGTCGACATCAGGGATTTGTATAATTACATTATCACCGATTTCTACTGGAACGTGTATTGCATCTGAAGCCAATATCATTCTCTTGGCCTGTTGTTTTAAGTTTTGATGTGCTGTTTCTCTGGATGCCATTATTTGTCGATTTACATTTGTTACGATCTCGAGATTTTTGTCATCTGGTGGTATTATAAGAGGCTCTACAGTCATAGATGCTTCAGCTTCAATGTCATATTCACTGGCTTCTGCTGCGATTGGCGATTTTCCACTTATTTTGGATGAACTTTCTGCGCCTTTTTGTTTGGCTCCGGTTATAATCTGATGCTGTCCACTGCAACTAGCCACAGGCTGAGTTTCTGCATTATCTGTACTATCCGTCATATTTATCTTATTTAACGCATTTTCGAGATCATCTTCATCTCGTATATCCTCAATAACATCTCGAGGCAAAGTCGAAGTCATAAGCCCTACTCGCGGTTCTATACCAAACATTGCTTTGTATGGTGACTGTTTAATACCGGAATGAAGTGGCCGATTTTTCATAAACTGTACAAACCGAATACCATTTGACCAATTTGTAGTATCATTATCTTGCATCCATGAAGCCAACATGTTCTCTATGTCTTGGTTAGCCCTTTCAACAGATCCTTGGCTTTGACTGTGTCTTGGCTTTCCATGGACCAGTTTACACTCGGGCCAAAATGAAACGAGCTCACTTATGACAGAATTTACAAATTTTCTGCCGTTATCGGAGTATAAGATGCAAGGAGCACCAAATGTCAAAAATATATCAGTCAACTCCATGGCTCTCTTAATTTTCAGTGCACGCAACAAAACAAATTTTGTCAAATGGTCCTGATACACCATTATAAACCTAAACCCCCGATCTTCTCGAGTTTGCATGTCGATAAGAACAACTTGGCAACGACTGTTCATTTCAGAATGTAGTATGGGTTTTGAAACAAGTCCTTTTTTATTCATACTCTTTTTATGCTGACAAGTTTCGCACATAGAGAGAAAAATATTTATCATTTCTAAAGTTATGTTCGCATATTTTCATGAAGTTTCATTTTTAAGTCTATCCCCACCACCATGACCAACGGCCACATGAGCTGCTTCAATTATATCAAAAATTTCATCTACATACCAGGGGCGGATCCAGCCCCTCTCCTCGGGGGGGGGGGGCGGTGATATCACAAAAGTATAGTATGGCAAGCGAAAGCAAGTTGTCTCGGGGGGGGGGGGGACACCAGCAACATTCTCATTTCTAGTGTAAAAGGCAGGGACGGGGCTATTTTTTTGAATTTGAAACTCTTGGAGAGGGAGGGGGGCGATCACAAGAAAAAACAAGTTTCCGACAGGGGGTGGGAAGATGCAATCAACATACACATTCCTCGTATAAGAGGCAGAATCGGGTCTATTTTCCTGAGTTCAAAGCTTCTGGGGGGGGGAGGGCTTCGCAAAAAAAAAAAGTTGTCAACGGGGGGGGGGGGGGGTGCCAGCAGCATACACATTCCTAATATAAAAGGCAAAATCGGTTCTATGTTCCTGAACTCAAAGCCCTTGGGAAAGGGTGAGGCGATCGCAAGCATACACATTCCTATACTCTATTCAAAAACTAGAGAGAGTAATAAAACTGTTACCGAAACCTCCAACGTACCTGCTTCAGTGCCGCCGGTAACTGAGAATTGCCGTAAATCTAATTATATTTAAATATTATAAGCTTTTATAAATTTACTGCAACAATAAAATTTCTGATAATTCAGTTTAATTTCTGTCAGTGAGCAAAGTACACCTTACAGTGTGTCCTTAGTGATTTATTTTGTTTGTGCTTGTTTTTATATATTATTTGAGATAGTGAGATACCCAAAAGATGGAGGGCATTTTTTCCTCAACGAAAAACTTATTACGATGAATGTTTATGATGCCTTAAGATATTAATATCTAGATAATAATGTTAAAAGCTCTGTTTAGATGAATTCCAATATAACAGAAGTTCGAAAATCTATCGTGTACCGAACACTGACGGAGAAAAAAATGACTGGAATTGTTAATAATTCCAAGCTATATTCGATCACAGGCAGACGAAAAACCTCGTTGGAAGAAGAGATGTAAACTGTAATAAAAGGAGTTGTACATACATTTTATTATGAAAAGCAGATCTCAACCGTCGACAAAATTCTAACTAAAATCAATGAAGATCGGGATTTGCCTGAAATTAAAAGAACTGAGCTCTGGAAATAGCTCAGAGAACTTAATTTTTGTTGGGAAAAACCAGATAGGAAATCTGTTCTTATAGATCGTCCGGAAAATGTCCGTTGGTGAAGGAAATATCTCTCTTAAATAAAAGGTAGAGTTGCTGGAAATAATACAACTTACAAAATTAATAATTTGACTGAACTTTTGAAAGATTTTTTTGAATAAAGTTACTGCAAATTATTGCGAAAAATCCATATAATAAAAGAATAAAAGAAAATGTGGAAACTCGATCTCATGATCGGTGAGGGGGAAATCAATTATAATTAATTTGAGCGAAGATAGCTTCACTGACTTTGATGACGAATAAGATACGTAATGTTTACCAGCGTTAACACAATTTATTATTTAAATTTTCTGTAACATATAAAAATTAATGACATTTGAATCCCTTTTTAGTGTTTAAATTGTAATTCTGCAGATGGTTTAAGAAATAAATGAACTGGAATGTCAAATATCCCACAAATGTTTTTAATTAATAATAAAATGACCGATAGCCCCAAAAAAATTTTAATATTATATTGACGAATTTATTTTTTTTATATATGTTTAACTTCTTGTATTTTTGATAATGGGTATTTTGTAAGTATTTAAATTCTAACTTAGAATTTTTTGAGAGAAAAAGGCTACGTTTTAGTCTGAATGTGCCTAAAACGGTTTCTATGCCAAAATTAAAAATAATAAAACTACAGTTGTGATTTGTGTTAAATATGTCAAAATTATCTAATTTTCTAATATATATGAATTATTAAGGAATCATAAGAAATAAAATAATATTATAAAAACTTTTTATTTTAAGTTTATTACTGAAATAATACTCTATGCAATAAATATTTAGTGATAAAATAGACCTCCTTTTGACGCCTTCCGATGCCTATGACAAGGATTAAAATCCTTTTTAACACTTCACACATCCAAATATCTATTGCTATCCAACCCAGATAGTCCATTATTATAGACCAGTATTTTTGATCATAAAATTTCTAACCCATTCCTATGAAAAATATATGTGTCTAACAGATTTTGCCATCGATACCGGTCTAAAGAACACATATTTTTTTTTACAATCTCACTTTATGTCTATATTTCAGTAGACGGAAAGCATATACCTACAAAATTTTACTGCAAAAGATCAAAAACTGACGAAGTTATAAGCTATGAAATACAAACATGGCAAAAGTATTCGGAAACTAAGAAATAAAACACAAAATTATTTTTTTAAATAACATTTTAATGAAGAATATTTCAATTGAAAGTAAGATCATAAATATTAATATCTAACGAATCGCCAAAATCTTTAAAAATTTATGTCGTAGGACACTTTAGATGTATTGGGTCAGCAATATATAGCTGATCAATTTTTTTATTTTAATATTTTTTGATATAAAACTCCATAACATTTTTGGAAATACCATTATTTTCAGTTTGAAAACATATATGAAATATATCTGACAAATGTAGTATGACCTTTTCCATCAATTTGGTAGGTTTCCAGAGGTATTCTACGATAGCTTCAGGTATGTTTTTTCTAAGCTACCGACTTTTATTCAAATAGTAGCCCGGTCTTGTTGAAATCACCTGTTTTGTTAGCTTAGTACTTCTACACTGGTCTTATAGTTACCTAAAAAATTGGAAACAATAGGTAAAGATTGGCGGATTTGTTTGTAGCGAGATTATAGTATGATCTGGCGTACCGCACGGTTCGCATTTAGCTCCACTTTTATTCAGTATTGTTATCAACGATGAAACTGAATATGTAAAATATTCTAAGTGTCGTTTATATGCTGACGATTCAAATATTTTTGGAATAGTCAAGGATGTAGAAAATTGTATGAGATTTCAAGAAGATCCGAATGGTCTGAGTGAATGATGTGACTTGAATAGTATGCAACTGAATGTAAGTAAATGTTTTTTCTTGACATTAAGACATGTTATTCAATATTTTGACACTAGTTTTAACTTTCGTATAACTCATATTGCTAGTAAAGCATTAAAATTATTGGGCTGTATTAATAGAACCTTGCAAAATAAGAATAACATTGCTTGCTTTAAAACTCTATTTTGTTCCTATATTACATCAATCTCGAAATATGCTTGCTAGGTATGGTCTCTTTACTATGTGCAGTATACCTTTCTTTTAATGGAGTTAGAACTCTAGTTGACCTTCCCGCAGTTAAAGTGGTGTTTCCAGCCATTAGAGTAGAACTGTAAACAGTGTGCATGGAGTGCTTTCAGTGGAGCTTCCGGCAGTTACAGTACAGGTACTGGCAGTTTCTATAGAGCTATTTTCTTTATCTTCAACGTCCATAGGTAGAAACCTAAATTAAGTTAACATTAAATTAATTATTATTAAATTAGTTAATATTAAAACATTTATATATTCTTTTTATTATCAGAGAAAAAAGAAGTTTTAAGGCACCTATTCCATATACTCCCTGGAGCTTTAAGCGCCTATTGTCTTACATGCTTACTATCTGTCTCACAAATAATTTATTGCAAAATTTTATAAAATTTTATAGAAACTCCTGTATGGATTTTATTAAATTATATATATATATATATATATATATATATATATATATATATATATATATATATATATATATATATATATATATATATATATATATATATCAACCGAAGATAATTTAAAGAATGCTACACAGAGTAGCTTGGAATTCTGAATTTGGTCCTACTCCTGTTTATTAGTGTGTATATGAAATAATAACTTTTTTTGCAGATATATTTGTACGGTTCTCTGCATCTATTACTTGAAACACGTTTTAGATATAGTATGTCATTTATTACATTTCGGAACAATAGGTTCACACTTTTTATTTTGTTGCCTTATTAAATTTTATTAATTTTAGATCTATAAACCTTGATAATTAAAAAACATTTTTTTCCTTCGTTTCATGCATGCACTATTTAAAAAAAAAATAATCAATACACACAAATTCATCTAAATAAATACTGCAGTCCACTTTTAGGTACTACTTTCCATCAGCATAACAATGATTGTCAACTATCTTATTACTTTAAAGTGTTTACCTTTTATTTCCCTCTAAAGATCTCCTCATTGTATTGGTTCTTCCAAAATAAAAATGATCTGGAAAAATAAGTTTTTCCTGTTTAGTATTGTCAATAGTTTCCAAACCTACAAAATTTTATATCAGTTACAAAAATAGGTGATAATCTGAAAATATTTACAGAAAACTAAATTGTACTTTTTAATAATGGAACTTGATACACTACTAAGAGTGATTTTTGGCTGGCTGTTACTAATCTACAAATAAGTATTTTACCAATTTACTTTTTATTTCTTCAGGAATATAACCAATCCGTATTTCAGTAATATCCTAAATTCCTAGTATGCTAATGATTGCCTCACGATTGGTCGTCTAATAGCTGTTATTAAATTAAGTTACAATGTCAGAAAAAAAACTAAAACACGCTTACAAAACGAAATTGCAAATTTTCTACAGTTAAAAGTTGGTTGAAAAGTACGTCTATGATGACCCGAAAACGTCACAAATATCATATAAATATTTTATTTATGAATATAGGTTACGTCTCAAACGGTAAACATTGTATTGTACTTACCTTTGGAAAAAACGTTTTAATTAGTTGGTTTACAGATACTTATCAATTTTATCACACACTATGTCCTTAATTATTACCAAACCTCACCAAAAAGTATTCAATAGGCATAAAAAATGTTTCACGAAACAGTAAACAAAACAACCGAAAACAAACAAAACAATATTCATTAGGGGTTTCCTATCTTAAACTGACAACAGCTGGATTAGTGACGCTGCCAAGTGAATTATATGTTTTTCAAACGTTTTCTTTTGACATTATTATTAGGACCCTAACCAGAGGAATAAAACATATGTTTGTTTTTTTTACTTTATAGAAAAAATAGTAAATAAGGTACAGATGCAGTAATAAGAGTTTAAGAGACGTTCTACTGTATAAGTTTTCATTTATTTTAGTACCAATAGTTTTACTGGATTAAAATAATAAAATAGCTTTCATCTCAGTTCGACAACTACGCTTCTTGTGCATTATTCCCCTTTCCCCCACTGACCATAAATAGCCTTCACACAAAGTTTGTTTACATTTTGTCTACTCTATATCAGGCCTATGGAACCTACAAATCAAGATAGTCCAGAGGGGAAAACATGGATTTAAATAAATCAAGAGCTCATATTATTTTGTTGGTGACCATGACTCAGGATCAAATGCAACATTTGATAAACTTCTTCGCATAGCTTGGGTTTCTGTATCTATTTGATCAACAAAGGTTTGTAAATCTAGCAATAAGATTACTTTAAATAGAGATTAGAATGACAAATAAATGTTTTAATAAATAAAAAATAGCTTAATAAATACACATTTAGTCTGTTATTTCACTTGTGAAATTCCATAAACGTAAATCTAATTTACCTATATAAATAAAAAGAAGGGTTTCTTCATCTCGAAAAACGTTAACTTTTTAAAAAGAAAGTCGCCGTTAAAAAGATATTTCAATGAATAGCATCATTTTTTAACTTGGCTACATTATTCGCTCAAGGAAACCGAGACAGGGGATGCTCATATATTTATATAGGGGTTGTTAGAAGTATCCTGAATTTTTCAGTTTTTTTAAAACAATTCCAAGAAAACTTCAGGTAATTATTCTCAGTCAGTATAATATTTGGTTGTATTAGGTACTTTTAAATTGTTACAAATGATTTTTCTAATCTGCTTATTATAGGGGTGGTTGTGTCCTAACTTATTGTAAAATTATCCAAGCAAGTCCAGAATCATTTGCCATTAATTTCGACCTTTTTACATGACCATTAAATACACTTTTGTTTAAATCAATTTATATTTCTCGTTTTGAAGGTATATTTTTCTGAGGGTAAAATTCGTCTTGTGAAACTACAAGGTACAAATGCAAGCATATCTCATATAGGAATCTTACTGACATGTTGGGGGTTTCTTCCATAAAATTGGAATTTTTTATTTATTCTCACTCTCATTGTACCTCGTAACTGGAAGATATAATCACATATTGTCATATATAATGTATCGAACAAATGTAATTATCCCTTGATTATCAATACATAAATAAAAATTTAAAAACAGATGCTCATATTTAAATTTTTACTTACTTTTGTAAATATGTCGAGGCGAATAATATGAGATAACTTGGTTAAATCTGAGGTAACAGGCGTTTGTTATATATTATTTGTTATAAGATAAATTATTACCCTAATACTTTTTTTAAATATTCGTGGGAGGTTTTCTGTAAAAGGAACTTTTGAAAATATATAAATCTTTTTGGTGTCTTTTTTTATATTTTCAGAAAATTCTGATCTTCTGAATCCAAAATTCCTACAAAGAATGGTAATTTGTGACATACATTTTGCAAAAGAATGTGATATTCATGGGAGATCAAGTAGATTAAGGTTTGTAAATATATCAACCTTTTTTGAATAATAACTTTATTAGACACTATATTCTCTTCGATCTGAAAGTTTATATTTTTAATGATTCTCAATTTTAAATAATGTATTTTTTTATAAATAGTAATTATATGCAAAATTCTTTTCAGATACTATGCTGCAATAAAGTCCTTTATTACAGAAGGATAGTTCCGAAATTCTTCATATTCTTAGACTGACAAATACTTATCTAAGAAAAAGGAAACTTTCAGAAAAAATTCCTACAATCAAATATATTTTAAAGAACAATCCACATATTTTTACGCCTAAGGAGCAAGAGTATTTCAGTAAGACATCATCAACCTTTCCCACTATAAATAAGGACTGGATATCAGGAATATGTGACGTCACTCCATCTCGAAAAAATAAAAGAAAACATTTTTTTTTTAAATATCTATAGACGATAGTACAATATTCCACAAACTTGAGAACAACATGTTGTCTCAAAAAAAAATCAAAAATTTAAAATTATATTTAATCAGAAACACTCGCATTTTTCGCATTACCAAAAGCACAATTTTCTGTACACTGTTCTGTCAAATTTCAATCAAAAATCCCCCCAACAACAGGTCTTTATCTGTATGCAGCTCTTAAAAAGGAAAGAATACAAATTCAGTGCAAAGGAAAACAAATTGCTCTAAGTTTTTATTATCGAGCACCTCGAGCTTAAAAAGCAATTTTTAAAGCAAAAATTTAATTTCTTAATAGCTCAATCATTAAAAATAACAATCCCACCTAAACCCAAATCAATTTCAAAAATTGTTGGTTAAATTAGCTGTTCAGCGTTAAAGAAAAGCAATAGAGACAGGCGACATGAAATCTTCTACTGCTGAAGCAACTACTGAATTTTTCAGAACTGATGGATTGCTTATTTGATTGCGTAGTTAAAGTAAATATCGATTACCTCTATCCGATGATAATCCCAAAATTAAAAAAATAGGCAAGCATAAGAAATCCCTTGAAACTTAACTTACGCATCCCTAATGTTTTAATGATATGGTTCAAACTCTATTTTATTAATAAGTATTTAGATGTAGTATTGTTAGTGACAACCAGCAGACATGGTGCTTATGATATTTTTTTTAAACTTAAAAAATAGGAAATAGCGGATGGTATCTACACATCCTGAAATCAAAACAAACGAAAAAGAAAAATAATATTGTATATAGAGTAGATACAAAATTTTTATTTTTGCTCCGGAGTAAAGTACTTTTATTTAAAAAATATGAAATAATATTACTAGAAAATGTTATTTTATGCCTGAATGTAAAATCTTAATTACTTATGACAAATAGAAAAACTGAGTGTTTATTATTCTCTAATTAGGATTATGGTTTAAAATAAATAAAATTTGTATGTGCTGGTCTTATTTAAAACCGATTAAAAGAAATGAGAAAGGTTCAATTACGATAGTCAAATATTTAAATTTTAACAAAAAGTCAACAAGAAATATGGCGCGCAAGTCTGTCATTTTAAATATAGCTTGTAAAACAAGTGACACTAGTGTTTTCTATTAAGAAGGTGTTTATTTATACTTCAATCTAATTTTTAGCCACAAAGGAGGAGCGCCGATATTTTGTTTTCTAATAAACCTTCTAATTGTAGTAAAAGCTTTGTAGGAAATCCAAAAAATTATTAAAAGTGGAATTTCTTAAAAGTAAAACTTTTTGTTGTTTTTGACTTTAAAAATTATACTGCGAATCCAGGAAGCCAAGAAGTATTAAAAATGCTGCTATGTCATTTGAAATGTTGAACTACGTATACTTGCAGAATAGTTTGACTGAAGTTAACTCAATATCCATAAATTATTAGAATAACCATCTAGGTATTAATAGAGTTATGTAGTGTACTTCGCAATGTTTCCAAATACCCATTTTAGCCAAAATTACCATAAATACAAATTTTAAAACAAATTGGACAAAACACAAGTTTAGTTTTAGGAAATTAATTTTAGATTCGTAATTTACTTTCCCCGACAACCCTCTTAGACCAATTTAAAAAAAAATTTGGTGAATTTAAAATTTCAGCTCACCATATTAAATACACCGTATTGAATTTAAGAAAAATATATTTAGATTTGTAATCTACACCCGCCGTATTAGATTTCTCGTACTGAATTTGAAGAAAATATATTTAGTTTTGTTATCTACACCCCTGAAATTTCCCCCTCCCCTATCAGTTTTAAAAGAGATCGGAAAATATATTTTTATTTGCCATCTTGGATCTTGCTGAACCAATTTTAGACAAAATTATGAAACCATCGTAAAATATACTGACATATCAGAGGAAATTTTATTTAAATCGGCAAAAGTTTCTATATTTTTTCGTACTATATTATTTTAAATTAAAAGTACCTTACTCTAGAAACTGTATTAATAAAATTATAAGTTTAATATAATTGTTTTTGTTGTATTATTTTTCCTAACGTAAAAAATAGTCTTCAACACACCTGTATTGATCACGAATCTGGCATCAGAATATCAAAATTCAAAGTGGCGTATCCAATAGGGCGGCCAACAACCCAATGCTTATTGCTGCTATAAAGAGAGGGACAACCTACTTGAAAGTTCGGTTACGGGGGTTTATGACATCCTGGTTACGAATTTCGCTTCAGAATATTAAAATTTAAAATAGCGCATTCAATATGGCAAATTTACTCGGGAATGAACTAACTCAATGATCTATTAAGGTAAATAAATAACGAGTAACTTCAATTTTCCATTATCGTTTTTTCAAAAGTAGTTCTCAGAATAGTGGGATTTTTCCGCTCCTAAACCAATTGTATGAAAGATTAACACTTTTTTGCAGGATTATCAACAAATATTAAAAAAAATTTATATAACCTTCCCCATAACATATCTTTGAACTTAGTCATAGATCTAAGTAAGAACAACTCATCGCTACATATGAAAAACTTTCATCTCTACTTTACCCTTCTTTGTAGCCATTTTACATTTCGACAATCTGATGCAAAATTCGTGATCAGCGATGTCATAAACCCCCAAAATTTGAAGCAGATTGTACTCTTCTTTACAGCCAGAATATGCATTTTGGGTATTATTTGCCGCCATATTTGATCCGTCATTTTTAATTTCGATATTCTAATGCCAGATTTTAGAATCTGTTTGATTTTTTACAACTCTTGTTTTAGACATTTTTTTCTGAAGTTAGTATTTTTGAAGTTAGCGGGGGCTTTCACACTTTGTGGATATCCTGCATATATATATAATATATATTTCAGCCCTTAAGTTGTACATAATTTTCAAAAAAAACTTTTAAAAATTTTTCTCTTTTAAATCAGGTGTTAAATAATAAAAGAAAACTCGTATCATCGAATGGGAAAAGTTCCCGGTATAGGAACTTGAGATCGGATTGCATTAACTGATTACATTGGGATCCCTTCGGAAAAAAAATGCTTCTTGAAACAGGTGTAACAGTTGCTGATATATCCACTCTGAATATTCTACCTCCTAAATAAAAAAACTGTGGTATTCCTTACAGTTTAGTAGTGTATTTCTGTTAAATTTTTTTCCTTGGATAATTTCACACATTTCATTCAAATCGCCTGATCTACATCTACTTTTTTTCTATATTTTTAACTAAAAAACTATACATTCGCATCGTGCTCCTGAATCCACCCTGTCTCATATGCTAATAAAATATGACCTTCAATAAATAAATTGTGATCGTACCCCAGAATCATTCACCCGACTTAAAAATTATAGAGAACTGTAATGTATATGAATTTGAAGTATATTTTGCTTTAACAATATATACGCTTTTCACTAGAGGGCAACACTTTTCTTTCTGTAAACTTAACATTGGCGACATCTCATTTCAAAAGTAATAACTAAAAAATTTTACTCTATTTTCCCCATTTAAAATATTCTACTATATATCTAATACAATGGTAGCAGCGTAATACTGGAAGAACTAAAGATAGAAGAAGAAATCAGGAGATCCAATTATTGGACGAAGCTGCGCGGATTGAGACAAGCGAAGCTACTTCTGGGGAACTACGACCAGAAGAAATTCAAAGAACGCATAAGCTTAAGTGAAAACCAACCCAGAGTTCTAACAGGGGTTCTAACAGAACCGTTCGCGATCGGCTCTATTTGACTTCGGGCAACTATCGGCCCATGAGCCACACTCTTTGCGGGGTACAGTTACGCTACTGGCTATATCTTTTATTTTTATTACTGTATTTTTTAAATAATATGCTGTTTTTTTTTTGTAATTTTGTTATTGACCAGAATACAAATACTTATTTGTTGGTAACAGGAAAGTAAAAGTATTGGTTGAAAGCAAATTTATTGAGTACTGAAGGAAAGCTTCTGTAATGAGATGTGCCAAGGAACATATAACTTGACCTAACGCACGGCTTACTAAGGAGCTTTTTTCCCTGCAAAGGAATAAACTACGAATAGTAGAGGGATTAATGATAGGACATTATCATCTACGGGGCCATCTTCATAAGATTGGCATTAAGGATAACCCAGTGTGCAGGTGTTATGTAGAGGAGAATGAAACAATCGACCATGTCCTCAGAGCGTATTCAACTCTCAACAGATTAAGACAGAGATATTTCGGAGATGTAATATAATCACCCGAAGCCGTCGGAAAAGTTCAGTTAAAGAGGCTGGATTCGAAAACACGATCGGTCTCAAATGATTTGCAGTCACGATAGGATGTAAAAGGCCCAACGTGGAAGATCAAGTATCACCACTTTTATTTATTCATGGTTGAATATGGAGATAGAGAAAGTTTACAGTGGAAGTTTGTGAGCTTTTTAACGCATCAAGTGCATCAAGATGGATAGCCGATAACCTGTTTTTCGATGAGGCCACCTTTTGCTTAAATTGGTCAATAAATCGGCAAATGTGAGAATCCTTATTAAACCCAGTCAAAATTGCTAAAAACTGATGGTATGGACCCGAATTATAAGAATAAAGCGATTGTGTCGTTTTTTTTTGGAGAAACATTAAATAGTGAAAGATATAATTTTTCAATTAATTCTTATAAGTAGATCTAGAGTCTTAAAAGAACTATTTATCTTCAACGGGACGATGCCCCGTCCTACTATGCTATAGTGAGAAATTACGCAAATATGTTTTCCAACAGGTAAATAGGTACAAGAGCAAAAATAAAACGATCCACTTGCCTCTCATATTCGCCACCAGGGATATATAAAAGATATAGAGTCTGTTGCAAAATCCCATTAGAAATATTAAAAGAACGTACGAGTACACGATATGAAATGCTTTAAATTTCAGAAATGGTAATTAATAATGCTTAAAATAAATTTTTCTCTCGCTTATGATCAAATTATGAAAACAGCCTTGAATTCGAACATTTAATTAAACTGTCAAATTTTTAAATAATAATTTCTTGCTACTTTCATAAAATCTGAACATCCCTTAAACATTTTAAGACATTTAGAAATGTATTTTTTTTTTAATGAATTTAGCTTGTTTAATAAATCATATTTTTTAATTAATTGAAACTTTCATAAAAAAAAAATGCATTATTTTTAAATTCATTTATCAAAATTCATTAAAAAAATATAAAACCAAACTTCGGAGGTCAACATTTCAAATATTTATATGATTTCTATGACTTTTCTAGACATTTCTTCAAATTTTCGGGTAAAAATGAAACAGATTTTTCATATAATGTGATCGATATTTATTCATATACTAAACATAGAAACCATCATATTGTGTTTTTATAACTGACAAGTACATAAATTATTTTTACGAAGTTAAAATAATTGTAAAAAATATATGAAAGTAATAATATTATATTAGAATAAGCCAAATTAAAATTTTTTTGTTAAATTTTTGGCATGCACGTAAAGAGATTTTTCGGTCGTATCGAAACAGTGGATTTAGTTATACTTCTCCAGCATTCTTAACACATCCTATATAACATAGAAAAACACAAAAAATGTAAAGAAAATTAAACAAAAATAATGTGTCCAAATTTTTTGAATAAACGTTTCATTTTAGAAATATTTAAGGTCTTCCATACTTTTGACCCATACTGTATGTACAAAACACTTCTGATTGCAAAAAAGAAGACTAATGTACAAAAATTTTACCTTAAGAAATTCAGCAAAAATTGTCGGAATTGGAGACCTTAAGATTCTCGAATGTTTAAAGAAAAATCTTTACATCTTGTTCGAGTAACCGTGTAGAATACATTGTGGACTAAAGCTTGTAATAGCACTATTTTCTTTTCATGAAAATAACGATGGCGAAACGGTTAATGTCAATGGTGAAAGCTACCATAATATGTTAAGAAACTCTTTATCGCCCTAATTAGACAATATGGATCTTGACAATATGTTTTTATTACGAACACGTTTTCCTGATGGTCGCGTGACATCGGGGGCCGTATCCTCGAACTGGGGAACGTGAAGTGAACGGTGAAAAGGTGGCGAATGCATATTCATGAAACATTCATCATTCATATCCTCGTTCGCCCGGTGGAAGGAAATCGCAAATGAAATATCAGCCGCTAAATGACATACTTAACGCACGGATTTCAATAAATAAAATAGTATTAAAAATTTGTATTTTATTTTTAGTTGTTCAGAATAACTCGTCATTAAAAAAAATAATATGTTGACGAACCGTTTCTTTAAGACGTTTTATTTTTTGAATAAACAGTTTAAACGTTAATTAAAAGGTACCCCGATATTTTTAATATTTTCAAATTTTTTAATAAAATTTCCTTAGAAAGTTGAATATGTCTCGCAAATATTAAGTAAATTTGAGATTACATATAAAATTATTACAGGAGACTCTGTTCATAACTCAATTGTATGAGCGTGCTGATTTAAAAATGTTTTTCTAGGGCCAATTCTGCTTATGGATTTAACATAAATACTTGTGTCCATAACAGCCGAGTATCACGGCGCAACTTATAATAAATTTGAGAAATAACAATTTGTAAGCTCTCTAAACTTTTATTTAAATAAGTAACAAGTTTTATATTCAAATTATATTAACTATAGCACTTCACTTAATTAGACTGTGTTAAACACTATACCACACTACAGTTAAATAAATATTTATCGGGACATGTAAATATGAACCCTACAGACCAACGAATGAGGTCTTTCAGCATAAAAACCTTATTTATGGTACATTTGGTCTTCAAGCCTCTACAAATCTTTATAAAATAAAAAAAAAACTATATTAAAAGTTGAATGTGAGATCCGCCAGTATCTTTAATGGACGTCTTCTGTCTGGCCTTTGGTTTTGGTCCCTGGTCTTAAACAGTTTTTCTATCATTGTTCAAGTTTTGAGGTTTCCTTTTCAAATTTAGTTGTCAGGACAGAACGTCTCGCAGTAAGAGGCTGGATATTTTGTGAATTCATATAATAAATAACTGACTGGATAGTTTCAGTAGTGGATTTGGAGGATGGCTTTTGGTCATACTACGTAAAGTTGTAATTTGTATCGTTCAAGGTTAATCAGTGCTGGCTTTTTGCAATTACTATATATAGGGGGCATGTATTCCAATTGACGTCAGTGTATTGCTTTGCATATATGAGTTGCTGTTTTTTTTATATCTCTTTTTCTTTATTTATTAGAAGCCTAAAGTTATCCATTTTATTTTTTGAAATCCGCGGGTTTTAGCACGTTCATATCTGGCAACATTGCCTTTTCAAGAATAACGTTTTTACTGTCAAAAGTACGAAGTGACAGTTCACATCGCCATTCACATCACACTTACGAGGATACGGGCCCGGGTAGCCTGTGAGATCATGCGATTTAATCTCTCTAGATTATTTTCCTTGTAGAAGACAAAGTCTGCAAACAATCCTTAAATGATTAATGACATGTAGCAAAATATTCGTAAAGTTGATAATAAAAGTCAACCACAATTGGAATGTTGACTGTATTCAAATAAAAATATAATTTTTCCGCGAAACGGTAGTTTCCATAATAAATATCCTAAAAAACACAATATTTTTCTTTATTTTTAAGGAATTTAATTTTTATTTAATTATCAAAATGTAATTAAATCTCCATCGAGTCACGTAACAACGAACACCAATCAAAGTGAATGATATCACTCCATACAAACGTCATCACTAACATTCCGTCCTGATACGGTTATTCTTTTGAGTCATTATTACTTTCAGTTCTACCACTTGAAGTAATCATGATCACTTCGACCTAATGACAAGTAAATGCATATTCAAAAGAACATGAAGTTATCAGGTTCACTTTTACATTGATCATTTGTTAATTATTCCAAATAATACAACCAACGTCATCGCTGTCACGAACTTGACATGTAAATTTTTTGGTTTCGTCACATTCGTGGTCGCTGTCAAGAACTACGTTGCCTAGTTAATATTTTACAGTCATTGTCATGTAATTTCTTCGAAATCTGCTTACTATTCCCTTTGAAAACGATCCTAAGAAGTTTTCCCATGATGAAAAGTGGATTTGTTAAGGCAAATAGTTCGAATTTGCCGAGAATTGACTATTTTATGGTAAACAATTTCTTCGCAACAAACTGTAACTTTTGCTCTGCCGAATTTAGAAATATGAAGACTTTCCATGTAAGTAATTTACCAAGGATTGTTATTTCCGCTACCGATAATGAATGCATAATAGTAATCATAGGTACTTATAAGCTCAAAACTAAAATAAAACAAGTAGTGCCGAATCCTTGCGGGTTAGGTGAAGTCACATTTTCCTATAATTTCCGATGATTGAACCTGAATAAATAACTTTTTTGGCGTTTTAATTGTAGTAGTTGTACACTGAGACACCGTACACCACTTAAAATAATTTAGAACTCTTTTTTTACTACAAAAATTACGAAAAAAAACTATATATCCTTGTCAGTTTACCAGTGTTTATATACTAGTAACGTCACATAGATAAAGTGCCAAATATTGGCAATAATTTAGAACTCTTCTTTTATTACAAAAATTACGAAAAAACTATATCTCCTTGTCAATTTACCAGTGTTTATATACTAGTAACGTCACATAGATAAAGTGCCAAATATTGGCGTTTTGGAGGGAAATTTGAAACGGAATTTAAAATTTATGATTTTTAAAGTATTAGCTGTATTAAAAAAATTAATGTTTTGGGCTACATTAAGCACTTTTGTATGGTTTAAAACAAAGGGGATATGTGGATTATATTATTTTTAAAATATAACTTTAATGCCTTTATTTTATGCTACATAAACAAAAATATTATTTTTAAAACGTGATTAGTTTTACTTAAAAAACAAATCCCGAGTACCTACTGTAAAGTCCTTTATTAGAAGTATTTTCCATACAAATATTCCATCAATCTTTTTTTTTGTACGAAAAACGACAATAATTTGTGAAAACACAACATATCGTCATATTTATTTATTAATAGCTAATCATAATGAACCAGAAATTTTAACTTTGCATCAAAGCTAGCTACAGGTACATGATGGACTACACGGTACAGTTAGGAGTATAAATTTGAAAACACTCCCTGTCAAAATTATTTCCGAGTCCAACTTTCATAAAATATGAATACTGATGATGAAGATGAAATATTAATAAAATTAATAATCAATTAAATAAAAGTCCATTGCTGACGACACATTAATTATTTCAGGATGTACCAAGTTTAGGTTTGGATTTAAAAAAAGAATACAATTATCACAAGAAAATTTAATCCCCTTTCGTCTATTTCCAACATATTATGGGAAATGCTAGTGAGAAAAACTATTTTTAAACATTCCTTAGAATAAAAAAAATAGTATTACTGGGATATAACAAATTAATTACAGTAATATTCCAAATTGTCTTATCGGATTAAAGATCATTAAAAGTATAGATTTTTCACTGAGAGGTTTTTTAAAAGATCTATTAAAACTGTTGGGTTAATTACCTCAGTTTATAGACACAACATCGCCCTATCACAAGTAAAATATGCCCTACATGAGAGTGTTACGTTTAGTTCATTATATCAATTTAGTGATTAAGCGCTTACAGGAACTTTTACGCGATAATATTCTATTTCATCTATAGTGAAAAAAAATACTTTAAAAATCATAAATTTTAAATTCCGTTTCAAATTTCCCTCCAAAACGCCAATATTTGGCACTTTATCTATGTGACGTTACTAGTATATAAACACTGGTAAACTGACAAGGAGATATAGTTTTTTCGTAATTTTTGTAATAAAAGAAGAGCTCTAAATTATTTTAAGTGTTGTGCGGTGCCTCGGTGTACAAGTACTACAATAAAAACACCAAAAAAATTATTTATTCAGGTTCAATCTTCGAAAATTATAGGAAAATGTGGCTTCAGCTAACCCCCAAGGATTCGGCACTAATTGTTTTACTTTAGTTTTGAGCTTATAAGTACCTATGATTACTATTATGCATTTCTCTAAAGCTAAGAATACATCTATATTATTAAGTATTATTGTTAAATAACGATTCTAAAAATAAATAATTCCTCGTATATCGCTTTTTTAGCCAGTAATCAGCAAACTTTTTTTTCGAATTTCTTCACAACTATTCGAAATTTTCTCATCATTTTGATCAAAGACGGAATATGAAAAACGGAAAATCTTCAAACACTGATTCTAATATAACAAAACGTCGATATCGTCCGTATCTGGTTCGAATGAGGTTGCAGGTAGTCTAGTTTTCGACGAGAAATAAAAAAGCTGTAGATCTGATGATGTAAATATGTACTAATTGTACCGCCAAAAATATATAGCATAATAGTAATTTACATAGTGAGTTTGAATCCTATAAATAAACGTTCATTTTTTATAACTATATAAGAAAAACTACTTTTAGTTCTCATCCAACTGAAAAAAACCTTATAGTCCAAGCCATAGGTAGAAATAGTGACATAAATTCTGAGATGGATGAGACCTACTCAGGGGTGTTGGGGGCAATGTAAGAACAAACTCTACATAAAACGTAACATTAAAAAATAGGTTGGGGTCAAGAAGGGGAGGGGGTCAAATTTGGTTAAAACAGGTTTTTTAAATCTACAAGCTAAGAAACACATTTTGGAAAAAAAAGTTACAAATAAAAGTAGTAGAGATTTTAAAAACCTACAATTTGAGCTTATGCGATCATTTTTGTTAATTTGTTGTTGCAAAAAGGCCAAAAAACCCTCAAAATCGGCCATTTTCTTTAATATCAATTATTTATTGCAAATTTAACTTTTTTTGCACTTTTCTGCTTTTAAAGGGAAGCCCTCGTCTTTCTAAATAAAATGATATTTTATAATAGTAAATCGGATAATTTGTTGCTGAGATATTGCTAATTGTTTACCCATGACGCAAAAATATTTTTTTGAGTGAACATTTTGTCCTTCACAGAGGTTCAATCCCTTCATGAAGACCTAAACTTTCATATCTTGTTAAGGGAAAATGAAAAAATTTATTTTCAGTCCCTTAAATATCGCTTTAAAAAAGGGGGTGTTTTTTTATGAAGAAATAGAGCTCTCACGCGTCGTATTTCAGCAAAGGAAGGACCAATTTCGGTATTTCTTTTTTTTTTTAATTTGTGGTAGCTCGAAAAATAATATGGCGCGTCCCCTTTTTTAGAGCGATATTCAAAGGGTTTAAAACTAATTTTTTCATTTGCCCCTAACAAGATATGAAAATTTAGGCCTACACGAAGAGATTGAGCCTTTGTGATGGTCAAAATGTTCACCCAAAACAAGTTATAGCAATTAACATTTTGCGTCTTGGGATAAACAAATAGCAATATCTCAGCAACAAATGATCTGATTTACTATTAAAAGATATCATTTTGTTCAAAATGATGAGGACTTCCCTTTAAAATCAAAAAAGTGCAAAAAAAAATTAATTTTGCAATAAATAACTGACATGCAAAAAACAGCCGATTTTAAAGTTTTTTTTGGCATTTTTGCAATATCAAAAAAGCTCAAATTGTAGGTTTTCAAAATCTCTACAACTTTTATTTGAAACTTTTTTCCAAAATGGGTTTCTTGGCTTGTAGATACAAAAACCTGTTTTAGCCAACTTTGACCCACCTCCTATTGGCTCCAACCTATTTTCTGCTGTTACATTTTATGTCGAGTTTATTCTTACATTGCCCTCAACACCCCTGGATAGGTCTCATCCATCTCAGAATTTACGTCAAAAATAGCACTAATTTTTGCCTATGGTTGGGACTATTATACTATAAGGACAGTCGTATAATTTTCTAACACTGTTAGAGACAAAGCAATAGCTCAGATTGCAAGAATACCAAGAGAAGTTGGAAGCTTTTCCCAAGGTAATGCCCCTTCATCTGTAGACCGGTTTTGAACTTATTGGTTCACGTCAGTACAGAGCAGGCAAGCGCACCTTAACAAAGAAATCCTTTAAGCAACTTATATGAAATCTAATACAAACAGCGCCATCTTCCAGCACTCCCATGTAATCTGAGTATTTAATCTGGAAGAGATCTATATAAATATACCAAATATGGATATAATATACTTTGCAGTTGGGTGTATAAATACAGTTATATAAGAGAAACTATTTTAGTTAACCAACTAAAAAATTTTATACTATAAGGACAGTCGTACTCTTTTCTAACACTGTTAAGAGACAAAGCCCTATCTCAGATTACTAGAATACCAACTTCTCTTGGTATTCTTGCAATCTGACACAGTGTTAGAAAAGAGTACGGCTGTCCTTATAGAATAAGTTTTTTTTCAGTTGGTTGAGAACTAAAATAGTTTCTCTTATATAATTGTATTTATACACCCAACTTCAATATATATATATATATATATATATATATATATATATATATATACATACGTCAGCTGCCTTACAGTCCTGAGAGGGACTCAGCCTATACACGGGATGCCCGAAAACCTTCGATTACACATCACACCCGTGAGAATATCCGACATAACATATATATATATATATATATATATATATATATATATATATATATATATATATATATATATATATATATATATATATATTATATATATATATATATATATATATATATTATATATATATATATATATATATATATATATATATATATATATATATGTTAATGCGGATTTCACGGATTCCTCCGTGTGAGATGCAATAGCAGTAGATATATCCACATTATGCCGTTGTAGTGCTGAAATCACATTCAGCAAACATACAACTATATGCAGCTCCGCGTATGAATGAAGTAAATATATATATATATATATATATATATATATATATATATATATATATATATATATATATATATATATATATATATATACTGTTAAAATATAGTAAACAAAAACCAACCTTCAGGCTTCATTTACGTGCAAGTACTACAGAATTATTTACTTTATTTTCAGGTTTACAGATACTACAATATATGGACAATCTTGATGATATTAGATGTTATAGAGTCACTGTAAACCTAACAGATGAAGTTAGTCCAGGTTTTATAATAGATGGTAAGGTAGTTAAATATTCCACTTTAAGAGTTTTTATACGTTATTTTTTCCCATACACCATTATAGGAATACAAAAAAAAAACAGCTTCATAGGCTAAGTGGTGCACAAAAATGCACTTTATATGCCGCCTAATAATTTCATTCCGAAAATATCTATTAATTTACTTAATTGGAGATTTTATTAAGGAGGGCTTAAAAATTACGATACCAAATTCTCAAATATTTATTTTAAGACGCCAAAATACAACACATAATACATAAATCTACCTATTTAGAATCAACTGTGTTAATGCACTAATAATGAATATAAGTTTAATAAAAGTTAAAATTGAATTAAATTTTAACAACCTTGTTACTGCTTTAAGTGTATTTTAAATTAAAAAAAAAGTTAATCATTTTTTATATTAGTTATTTCTATAAAAAAAGCAAACTGATTTTGCTCGATTTTAAAGTAAACAATTTGCATTAAACTCGCGTCTGTAACGAAGACCATTTGGCGACTGAGCTTACAGTTTAACGTGGCTTCCGAATCACGGTCACGCGGATTTTCCAGGTGGTCACCCGTCCAAGTACTAACTGCACCCTGCTCCAGTTCACTTCAGTGATCAGACGGGAAAAGGTTTGGCCTCTGAAGTAAACCCACGCCTGCTTAATGTTGAAATCATTATTACATGTTCCTTGTCATACTTTTACTCGCATACTATAAGCAATAATTATCTAAAAATGTAACATCCTTACGATAAATCGTTATCTGGCTTCAAAACGAAGTTATAAAATCCTAATCAAGCGTATTTTGGATAACCCGGTATTATTCTATTTTGCGTGAATTTAATATAATGTATAACTTGAATTAGGGACTAGAGAGCGCCATCAAACGATTGAATAGGGCAAAGAGTCGGGACTTTATTTAATATATGGTGACCTACTGAAAATACTAGAGGAAGACCACTTGGATAATACTGTAACTGTTTAACAAAATATATCAAATAGGAAACATGTCAGAGGATTGGCTTTAATGAGCGTTTATATCTATTTAAAAAAAATGCGAAGAATATCGTACTATTAACCTAAGGAGTCACTTTTTGAAAATATTCCTTTATATAATACACAATCGAATATATTCTCAAATGGAAAGTACGATAAGCTAAACGTAATAACGTAATTTGGTTTCAGGGTCACACAAAGCTCTGTTCCATTGTAAAAATTCTTAATTCATTGTAGATTACCTTGAAGAACTAAATTAACGCTTGAAAGCGAATATATATATATATATATATATATATATATATATATATATATATATATATATATATATATATATATATATATATATGAGGTATTTCTTATTTATTTCTTGGACCTTTATTGAAATATTTGACACTGAAAATCGCCACTCCTTTAACTTTGAAAAAGTAAAAATCTTGAAAACTGAAAACCACACAAAAAAACGAGAAATCCTAGAGATGATAGAAATACAAAAAAACAAACATGCAGTAAACGCTAAGGCAGGCACCAAACAACTTAGCAAAATATATAATAATATTATAAAATAAGAACCAAAAAAAAATTAAAATTCTAAAACCAAAAACGCATTGCATTTTCGAACCAGACCCCTTTTAACCCACAATAGCCAAAACAACCCTCATTACCTACAAAAAAATACCATCTGTTCTCTCAGTACCATCTTAACTTCAAGATGACACACGTGGTCATCTTGAACTCTGTGAATCTCGCAAAAACTAAATTTTTAATAGAACAAAATTTTCAAATAAATTTATACATGTAAGTGCAGTGTTGTTCCTGAATCATTGTTCAAGGTAAATAAATAATATGTAAATATTTTAATAGTAAAATCAACCAAATACTTTGTCTTTTCAGCTACACATTCTGACGAAGGTAAAAAAAATTACCGAAACGTTAATGTATTAAAAAAATGTAATATAAAATACAACACCACCATTACATTTTAATTCCATTTTTAAACGGACCATAATCCCAAGAAAAACAAAAAAAATAATATATATATATATATATATATATATATATATATATATATATATATATATATATGTTATTTTTTTCAAACTGACTGGTCTTCAAACATGTATAGCTCGTGGAGTGAATCAACCTGGTACGACATAAACATGCGAATGTTTCTGAAACCATCTGCCGCTCATGAAACATAACTGTAGCTACAGGCTCCATAACAATGATATTTTATGAAATCGAGATCTCACATATTGTTCTCGTTGCCCGTTCAAAGTGATCCGCCCGCGAACTGTTGAAAATTGATTTTAGGTGACGATATCTAGTGTAATTATTGGTAAAAAAAAGTAAGTTGCTCATGATAGTATTTATTTTTAATGTGAAAAACTTGTTGCTGACGTGTTTTGATTTTTGTTGAGGATAAGTTATGAAGACAATTTTTATACGTAGCGAATAGCAAAACATTTATTTTTTTTTAGAAAAAACGAAATTTTTTTCACCTCATAATATTCTTAATGGACCCATTATCATTACAGGAACTCTGAGAAGTTTGAAAAAATTTTAATTACCTCATAATACTGCTTCGTAAATTAATTTTGTTAAATGGGTGTAACTCCGTAGAAGGGGTTAAAACTTTTCATACAAGTTACTTTTCTCTGTTTAAATTTTTAGGTCTCTCTCGTCAAATATGAACAAAAATCGATTTTCCATTCAATTTTAAAATTTTTACCTAATCTGTAAAATAAAATTTTTTTACACATATTGTTCTTGGACAATGAAATCATTGGTTTTCTTCTAAGAAAGCTGAAATTTCAGGGGAAATGTCAGTGGTGTTTTGATTGGTATTGGCCTCTATGTGTAAATGTATTGGTGTTATGAAAGAAGATATTTCTGGTGAGACATTGAAATTTTGTGGAATAGATCTGCGTTGTGTGGGGTGTGGAAAGCTGTGTTCCTGTTGAGTGATGGTGGTGTTGTGTAAAAACTTATTTAAGAACCACTGAGGATAGCTATTTTCTTTTAGTATTTTATATAAACTGTTTATATTTTTATGAATGAGAGTAGGATGATAAGTTGATATAATTCTCTTTAATTAATTACTAGATTTATTTTAGTTTTTGTATTATGGTAGGGGTGAAAATTCATGTAACGTGCCGAATACGTTGGCTTAGTATACCAGTCCACCATTATTTCGTTATTAGTAGTCTTTATTAATTTAGTGTCAAGAAAAGGTACACTATTATTAGTTTCACAGTCTACTGTGAATTGAATGTATGGACTATATACATTGAAGATTTGTAAGGTCTCTTCAATATTGTTTTGTGGTACTGCTGTAATAATGTCGTCCACAAATTTCTTTATGAAAGGTGGTTTGTAGCCCAATTCTGGCATACATGAATTAAGTAGGTCATCCATTACATATTGAGAAATGATCGGTGATATATCAGCTCCTATAGAAGTGCCAAGAATCTGTTTGTAGAATTTATTTTATGACCTACTTAATTAATGTATCCCAGAATTGGGCTACCAACCACCTTTCATAAAGAAATTTGTGGACTACATTATTACAGCAGTACCACAAAACAATATTGAAGAGACCTTACGAATCTTCAATGCATATAGTCCACACATTGAATTCACAGTAGAATGTGAAACTAATAATAGTGTATCTTTTCTTGACACTAAATTAATAAGGACTACTAACAACGAAATAATGGTGGACTGGTATACTAAGCCGACGTATTCGGGACGTTACATGAATTTTCTCTCCTACCATAATACAAAAATTAAAATAAATCTGGTAATTAATTAAAAAAAAAGAATTATATCAATTTGTCGCCCTACTCTCATTCATAAAAATATAAACAGATCATATAAAATACTAAAAGAAAATAGCTATCCTCAGTGGTTCTTAAATAAGTTTTTACACAACACTACCATCACTCAACAAGAACACAGCTCTCCACACCCCACACAACGCAGATCTATTCCTCAAAATTTCAATGTCTCACCAGAAATATCTGCCTTCATAACACCAATACATTCACACAAAGAGAGCAATACCAATCAAAATACCACTAATATTTCCCCTGAAATTTCAGCTTTCTTAGAAGAAAACCAACCCACATATTATTTCTCATTACCTTACATCAACCAAGTCACACAAAAATTGAATAAAATTCTTTCCATGCATAATAATATAAAAATATGTGGTAAACACATATTAACGGTTGGCCAAACCTTCTCCAGACTGAAAGACATGGATAGCAACCCCAACAAATCAGGGGTAGTATACCGTTTAAAATGTATAGACTGTGACAAACATTATATCGGTCAAACATCAACTGTTTTGAAAGATAGAATCACCAGACACAGGAGTGATTGTAGATTGCAAAAGAGGACATGCATCTTATCGGAACATGTAATCGATGAGGATCACAGGTTTGATTTTGTCAGTGTTGAAGTGATCAACAAAGAACAAAATAATAATAAAAGACATTTTATGGAGACAGTAGAAATTTATTTAGATGATAACTGTATCAACAAAAGAAAAGATATTGAAAATCTCAGTGTAAACTACTCTCATCTCTTGTCCACCTTAAATAATAAAAATACAAGACAGCAGGTTTCCCAGCCTCTTGACTTCACAGTTTCTCCATTGTTTTCTACAAATTACGTAAGTGCATTTTGACACTTCTCTATAACAACCACATTGCTAGTAGATATTTCGCAATTTTGAATATTGAGAAGGCGAGAGGTTGGGAGACTGTTTTCTAACCTTCTTTGTTCTATATAAATAATTTTCATTAATCATTTCCTTATTACTTTCTCACAATTATCACAATTTTTAAACGCAACAAGACACATAAGAACTTAATTATTCATTAAAAAAACATAAACCTTATCAATATAAAAACAAAGAAAAATTAATATTATTACATACCTAACTTATAAATTAAAATTAACATTTCTTGTAAAACATAATGATTTCACATTCAAAATTACCCCTAAAATAAAATTAGACATTTCTGACATATCCCATCTACCAAAAAAAGTGTTTCAAGGATTTTCTTATCAGATAAACCTACATTCAGTACAACTAAAATGACCCACAGGATAAAATTATATATTAGTGTTTTTAAAAAATAATTTTAATAATAAAATGTAATTAAAAAATTATGCAAAAATCAACAGTGTCCGCATGGATTTTATTTTTTTATTAAACATCTTACATTGTAAATTTTAAAATAATAATTAACAGAACTGTTCTGTATTTATATATATATATATATATATATATATATATATATATATATATATATATATATATATATATATATATTTATGCGGCTTTCGCGGATTCCTCCGTGTGAGATGCAATAGCAGTGGATATATCCACATTATGCCGTTGTAGTGCTGAAATCACATCATATCCTTTCCGTGTTAGAGATTGCACAGTTTGAACAAATTGCAAAGGAAAAACAATTTATCCTATTCCACCATCATAGAGACGGTGGCCTACCTGTACCACCATACCGAGAAGAAAGTCAAAACTTACCCTCCCCGCCACAGTGATACGGCAGAGGAACATGTTACGTCTCTACTAGACTCATCAGGGTACCGACAAGCACCTGGCTGTGCAAAGGACAGATCAGAAGGAAGCATGCAAATACTGAATGCGGCTTCGCCGACCTCCCGCCGGATGGCGTATATATGTTTATGCGGCTTTCACGGATTCCTCCGTGTGAGATGCAATAGCAGTGGATATAAGTAAAATATTTATATAATTTTACTTCATTTATACACAGAGCTGCATATAGTTGTACGTTTGCTGAATGTGATTTCAGCACTACAGCAGCATAATGTGGATATATCCACTGCTATTGCATCTCACACATCCACAAAATATTTATATAATTTTACTTCATTCATACACAGAGCTGCATATAGTTGTACGTTTGCTGAATGTGATTTTAGCACTACAGCGGCATAATGTGGACATATCCACTGCTATTGCATTTCACACGCAGGAATCCGTGAAAGCCGCATAAACATATATACGCCACCCGGCGGGAGGTCGGCGAAGCCGCGTTCAGTATTTGCATGCTTCCTTCTGATCTGTCCTTTGCACAGCCAGGTGCATGCCGGTACCCTGATGAGTCTAGTAGAGACGAAACATGTTCCTTTGCCGTATCACTGTGGCAGGGAGGGTAAGTTTTGACTTTCTTCTCGGTAAAGGTAGCCCACCGTCTCGATGGTGGTGGAATGGGATGGATTGTGTTTTATCGCAATTTATTCAAACTGTGCAACCTCTAACACGGAAAGGATATGATTGGAATGAAGTTTGCATTGACTAATCGCAATTTACTTCATTTATACACGGACTTGCATATAGTTGTACGTTTGCTGAATGTGATTTCAGCACTACAGCGGTATAACGTGGATTGCTATTGCATCTCACACGGAGGAATCCGTGAAAGCCGCATAAACATATATATATATATATATATATATATATATATATATATATATATATATATATATATATATATATATATATATATATATATAAATAAAGTGACTCATTTTAAACGACGCACGCAAATAACTCTAATGGGAAGGCCTACATCAAAAAAGTCTAGGAACAAAAGTTTTTTATTTTCGAAGGGGAAATTAAATATTAACCTTCATTTTAACCTTGAACTTGACCTTCAAGGCCATTTCAAGGTCACGTTAATTTTTCCAAATGGGAATCTCTATTTTTCAGAAATGGAAAATGGATAATATTTCCTTTCTAACCATATAAATAACACAAAATTTCAAATGAAATATACAAGTTATTTGAATGTAACTAATTTTAAAAGACGCGCGCAAATATTTCTAACGGAAAGGCCGAAGTCAAAAAAAAGTATAGGAACAAATGTTTTTCATTTTCAAAGTTAAAATCAAATAATGACCTTTAAGGTCAAGTTGATTTTTTGACGTCTGTAAGTGATTTGCCTCTTTATGTTATTTATAGGATTGGATACGAAATTTTCCCCACTTTCCATTTCTGCAATGAAAAATGAGAAATCCAATTTGAAAAAATTAACTTGATCTTAAAATGACCTTGAAGGTCACGGATCAAGCCTTGCCGAAAATATTTAAAAAATCAATTTTTGCCGGTTTAGTATAGTATTCTTATAGAAAATTACTTTTTTATACTTGTGTTTTTTTAAGGTTCAAACCTTGCCCAACTTATTGTTGCACTTGTCATATTAAACCCTCCACTGTCAATTCAAACGGGTTTTGGCTGCGATGGGGTAGAAGCAACAAATAGCCTCAAGTTGTTCCAAAGTGAAGAAAGCCTCAAACCTGTAAATTTTATGGGACATATAAAAATTCTGGATTCATTTAAAACAAAATTCATATCGAAACCAACAAATATCATGTCTATTAAGTACGATTTTGACATGAATTATGAAGTAGTAATTGCTACCAAGCGAATGGAGAGGGATTACCTCGACTAGAGGATTCAATGGTATGGTTTCCTGATGGATCCAAGGTGGGAGGAGTCGGAGTGGGAATATCAAGCACAAGTTTTGGACTTGCCAAATCCCTAAGAGATACCCTCACTATATTCCAAGCAGAAATGCACGCAATCCAAATCTGCGCTAACGAGTATCTCAATAGAAACACTAAGAAGACCCAAAATATACATATTGTCTGAAGCCAAGGAGCGCTAAAAGATCTCAGGTCAAACATCTACGAATCTAAGTTGGCTTGGAGCTGCCGACAAGCCCTAAGGCAATTGACAAGGAACAGGGTAACCCTGATGTGGGTGCCAGTGCACAAGGGAATCGAGAGAAACGATGAAGCGGATAGCTTTGCAAAAGAAGGGGCAAAAACTCCTTTTCTTGGCATGGAACCTTTCTGTGGACTTTGGTAGTCCACATAACAGAGAAGCTCCGGAGCTGGAATAAAAATCAGATAAAATTAAGATGGAATAAGACGCCTAGTCTCGGACAAGCGAAAAAATTCATAAATCCAACGTCAACGAACGCAAAAATACTTCTCGATTTCCCAAAAAGGAATATTCGAGTAATAACAAATATCTTCACAAAACACTACCCTCTAAGTTACTATCCCAAAGAAGAATGGGCCAGATAATGGGACTGTCAACCCCACCAAAACCACCTTAGTCCTTTACAAGGAAAAGAAACCTTAACCTGAAAACCATCAAAATGGATAGAGACGTTAAGTGGAAGCCAGAGGTTAAATATCTGGGCCTGAGCCTAGATCACAAACTTCTCTGGAATAAACACGAAAAAGAAGTAATTAACAAGGCTACAAAAGCCTCGATGGTCTGCAGAAACTTCGCGGGAAAAAGCTAGGGCACAAACTCAAAAATCCTGCAGTGAACGTACACTGCGATAGTGAGACCAGTCATCACATATCGGGCAGTTATTTGGAGTAGAAGAACCAGGCTGGCCAATACGAGAGCTAATCTCTCGAAAATTTCGAGACTGGCCTGTGCGTAAATAACTGGGGCAATGAAAACCTGCCCAACGGTCGCCATGAAAGTAATCCTATACCTTACACCTTTACATATACTTGTGGAGAGTATGGCGAAGACGACATTATCCAGGATGATGAGAGATGAAGTCACAAAACGAAGGCCCAATCTCTTATCCAGATATCAACAAATCTCGGACATGCTCAAAGATGAAATGAAAAAGAAATTAAACTTTGTGAAAAACCTCAACACAAAGCGGAGTCGCAAAGGAGAATGGGAGAGAAATGCAACTAAAAAACTTAACAGAAATTCGATTAAATTGTATACAGATGGATCCAAAACAATGGAGGGAACTGGAATAGGACTGTATTGACCCAGAACCAGGCACCATGAAAACTTGTGCCAGTCACTAAGCATCTTCCAGGCGGAAATACACGCCATCAGGAAATGCATTTAATTCAGCCAAAAGAAAAACTATCGCGAACAGGAGATTATTATCATGTCGCATAGTCAAGCATCATTGCGCTAAGTTCTCAAGTAATCAGTTCCGAGATGGTCAGGGGTGCCTAGAGGAACTAAACAAATTAAGTAAGACTAATAAGGTCACCCATCTGTGGGTACCGGGAGACACATCGAGGTAGAGGGAAATGAAACAATAAACAAGCTCGCAAAAAAAGGAGCTGAGACAACATTTCTGGGGCCCGAACTTTTCTGTGGAATTAGCAGCAGTGTAATGCTGGAAGAACTGAAAAAAGAGGAAGAGAACGGAAGATCCAATTACTGGACGGATCTGCAAGGAATGAGACAAGCAAAGATACTTCTTGGGAACTATGACCAGAAGAGAATCCTGTCGAGGAATTGCCACCTGCAAGTAGGAGGACGAAACTTCTCTCCATATCTTTTCAAAGTGCAGCGCTTTAGAAAACCCTTGAATACGTTTTTTGGGAACTCACCAAATAGAAGGGGAACTACCTACTTTGAAGCCGTCCCACATCCGGTCCTGAGGGAAATAGGATTGGAGTACCTGCTTTAGTCAGTAAGGTATCCCAACGATTTGGCAGCAGAAGGGGAACACAATAGATCTATTAGATCACGGTCCATTGATCCCCATGTCTACATACCATTACAAAAAAATAAACAAGAATGAGAGTGATATTTGCCGTTTCTGCGATAGGGTAACTGAATGCTATGAGAATGCATGGTATTGTTCTGCAAGTTTCTTAAATTTCTGGAAGGCATCCCCATGACGCCTGAAGAAGCAAAAAAATCTACCCCCAGAAGAATAATAGACTTCATGAAAAATCTAAATATCTCGGGCTTATATTAGATCAGGGCAACGAACAAAAGATCTTATAGGTCAAAGTGCTGTAGAGAGGTAAAAAAAATCCTTAATGACTCACTCGCAATCAACATAAAATAGCTTGCACAATGGATTAAAAAAAATGACAGCATTGATGTCCACTAAGAGACACTTTATCTGATGTTTTTTCTTCAGCTTTTTAAAATCTTACAAACAACTTTACATCATGATTAACTAAACAAATATTTTTGGTTAATTTTTGTAAGTCTAAAGTATGCTTAATAAATTAATAAATATTATGGATACTTACATGGTTTTTATGCAAATTAATACAGTTCGGTCCAGACTTTCCAAGTAAACCAGGTCAACATCATAGCCGTCAAACTAGTAATAAAATTATCAACTACAGTAACCCAACATACAAACTAACTGGCGTCTTGGGAAGTTTCTGAAAGTTGAGAATTTTTTACAATATTTAAAAGTCTTGATTAAGTGATACAATATCTTCAGTAAAATCCAAAAATACACTTACTGCCTTCTGTATTGCTCTATGTAATACGCAATTCGGGTCTTCAAGGTAACAGTGGAATAATTCATCTATCTAAAATAAAAATTTATAAATTATTAGGCATTATGTCTTACCCTGCCCAGTGATAAAAAATATTAAACAATTCCCACAATTTTAAATGGCATATGAAGGCTACACAAATTAATGGGACCCGAATTTCAAATAACCATTCCTTTACAAAACTTCCTTAAGGAACTAAATTTGTTTATTTTCCTGATATTTCTTCGCAGTTTTGGGGCAATTGTGTAAGTGTAATATCCTGTTTTCACAATTTTTGTTATCAAAAGCGACTGTTTATACTTGTCACTTTTTAATATAATACCTTACGAATATTAGTTTTAATTAATTATTCTGAGTTTATTAAATGTTCCCCTTTAATCATGATTAAGGCTGAGGTTCTTGCCTTGCATATCTGAAATAAATACTACACAAACGTTTGATAGGAAGAAGTAGGACACTTCCGTGAGCATCCCGATCCCCTTTATCGTAATAATAAATAACTTTGACGTAATCTATACTGGTGTGGTGAGGAGGCTTTAAACTGTATCTATACAGAAAATTATAAATGCGTATCTATTGTGGAATTTTTGTATTCGTGAAAAATGAACTTGAATACAAGACTGTTGATTTTAAAAAATAGTGTAGGTAGTTGGATTCTGCATTTTGCGCGGCAAAAATCAGTTCTGGTAAGATTTTAGTCATAACTTAATATAGGTCTTACAGTTGTTGCGTTAACACATTTCTAGGGATGCTGGATGAGCTTCTTACTACAACAGATATAATAGCATAATCATCCTCAGAGATCTTAATACAAATTTTTTAAAACCCTCTACTAACTTATCCAATCTGGTCTTGGTCAATGAGAGCTTTGGTATGACCGCTAGTATATCCACCTGTACTAGGATACCTGACAGATCTGCAAGCTGTATAGATAAGTGTCAATGATCTTATGCATTTCCGACCACTATGGTCAATTTATCCAGTTAAATTTTAATGTAAATTAAAATTATGCACTTAAAAGTAGGAACATAAATAATAGTTCCGTTATAAATATAAATATAGCCCTGGAGAGCCTAAATTTGTCAGTGTTTTTCGATTCAAATGATGTGGAGTTTATGTCTGTTTTCTTAACCACTAGCTGTCAACATAATAAATAATAAAGCAATTGTAAAATTGCATACAGAAATTGTATTCATAACTCAAACAATAAGTCTAAAAGTGTTTTTAAAATCATCAATTTAAAAAGAAATGTAAATAAGTCCATCAATTCCATCATTCCATTTAACTTATGCTAATTTTGACAATAATTCAATAACTTCTCATTAATGAGGATACAATAAATGAAATGATTAGCTTTATCTCCCTAGCTTTGAAGCCTTTTGTTGTTTACCTATTCATCAGAACGAGGTTCTGAACGCTATAAACTATACAAAAAGTTCATCTTCCTATGAGATATATGATATGAGTAGTACCATTTTTTAAAAAAAACGTAAGTAATTTTTTCGAAAAAGATAATTTAGGTAACGATTTACGATATGGGCGAGGATGGGAGGGGGAGAGGGAGTTTAATATTGTACTTAAATCTTTTCTAGAATGTTCCTCTTTATATTCAGTTACTAAATATTCTTATTTAAGTTTACAAATTAATGTTTGTTAAATTATTTTTCTTGTATTATAATTTCTTTTTCAATATGTTTTTTGTACCTATGTATAGCAAACCTAGTGCAAACTATGCTTGTACTCTTCTGTAAGATTGCTACAATTCGTAGTTAAAAAAACGTAGTCAATAAATTACGTCTAAATCTATGTCTAATATAATGGATTTTTGTATGTAAACATTTAAAAAATAACCTTGGCAATCTAAGATATTAAATAGCTGTGAACAAAAAAATATACCTAACTCTTTTCATGGCTTTAAACACAATAAAACCGATATCTGTCGAAAACTAGAGAGTGTTCTCCTTGTCCGGAGGCATTATTACAAAAATCAGAAACAGATTGTCGGACAATGCTGTTAATGCTCTGATTTTCTTAAAATACTATCTTATAAAATCAGCAAGGAAGTCTAATTACTAGTTCATTATATTATTTACATGGATGAGACTGTTTAATGAATTTAGGTTTTACGCCAAATATAAACTTCATCTATCAAGAATTAAATTAAATATGAATTAAAAACAAAATAATAAATTCACTTTGTAATTATAAAACCACTGAAATTTAGATTTTAAATAATTTATTACCTGTATTTTATCATATAGACTTTCTTCATTAAGTTTCTTGATACGTTTTGTATTTTTAAGTATTATTTCTAAATTTATTTCAATATTTCTCTCACAATAACGATCGGAGAACATATGTAATAATGGTTAATTTAAGAAACTTATTTATTTGAAAAAGTAACTTGACAACTTTCATATATTTTTTACGACGAATTCCCTCGTAAAATTAGCATTATCGACTGAACTAGGGCCTGTTGTGTGGTTGGTGATTAAAGTGATAAAATTTTTATTTATATTTAGAAAGGTGTTTATAAATAGTGTGAGTTCCTACTTCTTAGTAGACACACCCATTATATGCTATCCTTTTCTAATTGCATTATTTAAATTAGTATAACATGCTATTCAGTACGTCAACTGGATACAATAACCGGCAATAAAGGGAAAATAGTTTCTAGTTACCAAAATTATTATGTTATTTTCAATATGTAAATAATATCTAACAATGTTTACTGATAAAAATAACGTTTTAAATAATTTTTTTGCTGAAATTAACTATAAACTTCGCATTTGTAATAATGTCTAGTACTTAAAAATACTCAACGGAAAGCAAAAAGACTAAAAACAAAATTAAATAAAAATACTTATGTTTCTCAAACAAGAAAAAAGCCCCTCCCCCACCAACCATAAACGGTCAAACTGGTTGTTTGAAAAATAAAGGCAGTAATAAAAAAATATGGGTGGTAGTGAAATCTTTAGAATTTTTGCTCTCTAATGAAATCTCAAAATTTTACCAAGAAATATACTATATTATTACCAACTATAATTGCCTTACCAAATCCTGGCAACACCCTGTAAGGTACCTCAGTTCAGACTTACCTAATGATTGTCCTAATGCTGACTGGAGTTTACCTATACGCTAGCTCATCTCAGGGTAGATTCGTTGTTTTTATATTTTTCCACTATTTTTAATATATTGCCTGTGTAAGTTTTATAAATGTCTAAATCGGGAAAAAGGCGCCACCAAATTTTACTTTAGAATGAGCCCTAATGATTATACTACGAGCAATTGTAGTAAAGAAAACTTGGAAAAGAATAAATATTTAATATGACATATCCGGGTAAATAAATCGCAGAGTCTAAGTACTTAAAAGTATCCTAGTTTAAAATTATAGGAAATAAAACCAATTAAATAGAGGCCAATACATTTATTCCTCACGTTATACCCCTTCCCAGATATTAAGTACACTCCTGGAAAAAGTTATCACCATGTGAATTATTGCAAGCTCCTCTAATGGGGCTATCTAATAGAAGTGCGATTACAAATGTTAAATTGCAATACAAAAACCTTGTTGACTTAGTCGAAAGTTATTGTCTTTCTATGACGTAGCAAAATGTGAATATTTAAAACAAAAGAATAAATTAAACTTGACAGTGTCCTGCACAGTGAACGGCAAACCGATCCAAAAAGTAAATAAATCAACTACTACCTTTGGAAGGTTTACGTCGACATAGCCTAGTTATAGAAGAAAATAACACACTCTATTTTAAACTAGACTATGAAGGTCCATAAGCCCAAATGCCGGAGACTATCAACTTTGCAGTAATAAAAAAAATAAGCAATATAAAATTACAAAAAAGTGATAGATAATTACAAAAATTAGATCATAGAAATCAACTTATAACTGTCGCTCAAGTGGTGAAAATCTTAATAAAATTTTACTGAAAAGTATGTCACAAATTTGTACAAAATAACTAGTTTCCAAAATATTCAATTGTTAAGCAGTTGAAATTTTCAATAAATGTGTCACTATAATATTCATTATTTTAAACAATAATTAAATGGGTACTTGGCCACTCTGGGACTCTAAAACAGAACCATAAAAAAACCTCAATTACAGTAAAGTATTGCAAAAATAAATCATTTAAATTTGAGGCTGTAGCGCAACGAAGTCGACTGCGTTTCACCTTACATAGTTTACTGGTTCGCCGCAAATATTATATGATATGGTAAATTACCAAAAGATAAATATCATTAAAAAAAATATAATATTAAAGTCCAAATATTTAAAATCTATTAATTAACAAGGTTCAAAATCAAATACACAAGAATCCCCTACCTGTTAGCCCTCTAGGTAATCGAACAGAAAACTGTGTTTAGATAACTAAACGATTAAAAAAAATCAGGTTTAATACCCATTAGGCTTAACAATCAGAAACTCTTATATATTTACTTTGGCTAAAATTAGGCACTTAGCTGAATCACTTTAAAACAGGTGGCGGAATAAGGCCTGTGACATAGACGGCTTCCCCAGACAAGACGTTGACCTGGCTCAATATGGAGATTGTCCCTTTCAGAGGCTCACGATCCCAGAAGTGCAGCACGAAACCCCAAACTGTACATTATAACTATTTATAGTTTTCCCAAAAACGTAATTATTCCAAAGACATATTGTACTTATCCCAAAGACAATACTGTAGCTATTCCTAAGACATATTCATTCCAAAGACCCTAAAATAAAGAAATAAAAATTCCTACTCAATCAGTCGTACAAAAGGCCTACGCAAAGCCTAGCTAAATTTTGCTTAAACACAAAAACTGATTGTTTCAAAAGAAATATGTACATACCTCGAACTCAAGAAAATGTTGGCATCTGTTAACTGATAAGCCGTTGTTTCTGGCTGGCTGAAGAAAATAATCGCCAAACTGGCTGTAGAGTGAAACGACCAAAATCACCAAAAATTGTTTGCACCCCGACTCGGTTTAGTTACATTAATCGGCCAATTATGACCAAATCCCTTAACTTGGGACAGTAATAAGACTAAAACCACATCTTCACGCTCTTGCGTCAGATAGCCAAAAGAGAACGATTTCTCTCAAATCACTAGCACATTTCTTCCAACGGAAGTTACCAAAAAACTTTATAAAAACGTCTATCAAAAATCTATCCAAAAAAAATAACCTTAATCTCGTAGCCATAATCTCGAACCCTTGACCTTTATCATACAATTTGAACTACTTCCGGAAAATATATGCAAAAATTCTTCTATCTCAACTTTAAACTGGCCAGTACTAAAATCAGACCGAGACAACCAATATATTAATAATCTAACCTGCCTCGTCCTACAAAATGAATACCCAATAACAACCTACTTAATGGGTTCGAAATATTCAAAAATGAAATCCATTTAGTTCGAATTAGTTCGAGGGTCAAATTTACAATATTATAATTACCAAAAATTCTAACGAGTAAAGTAAAGAGAAATATTCAACTAATAAACTAAAAACAACATAATGAAAAAAAAAATCGATACTATTTTATTTCGAATTTAGCATTTCGATAATATTCAACTGATGGGCCATCTTATAGGCAACCCTAAAAACTTTTCAAGAAATTGAGTGGACCTGATTATTTCAAACAGCTGATATGTGACAATAAACAAATATTTTCTGAAAAAGGAAAATCAAATAATAATCACAAGAAAGCAAATAATCCTATTTATTTTATATAAACATTAAGAAAACGCTTTTCCCAATATGTGATACATTGTCTCGAGGTACCTACTGAAATTTTACAAATTACAGAAATATGTTAAGTTTCGATGTCAATCAAAATTTCAAAATGTAAACAAAAGGAATGATCTGAATATAGATGAAACCAATATTAATGAATGAAAAACAAAAGGTAGTTTTATAGTAGAAAACATCGTTTACTGTAAATTTACGTACAAAACAAAAATCTATTTAAGACTTTAGTAATTTGAACCTGTAATTTAATCTTGAAAAATGTAAACAAAAATATTTATTATTTAAACCCAATTTTTAACCGTAACAGTCACCCCCTTTTCTAAGGAAAAAAAAAATTATGAAATAATTTTTTTTTTTACACAAATAACCTAATTATCATTGGGATCATAGTATGGCTTTAAATCCTGAACATGCCAATTTCCCTTGGACTTTCCATTCATATCCTGTAACTCATAAACATTGTAACCCACTTTTTTAACTATCTTAAAAGGTCCTTCAAATTTACCAGCAAGTTTAGCTGAATAATAATTTCCAGCATCCGACAATGCAAAAAGTCTTTTCCAAACCAAATTTCCTACTTGAAACTGTACATCACGACGTCTAAGATTATATTGATTTCTTGATCTTTGATGAGCTTGTTGAAGACGTTTATTTACAAAATCTCTTAATTTTGCAAGAGCTTCTACTCTTTCAGAAAAATTATTCTGTTTAAAATTTGGATCACCTACATCTGTTATCCTAGAATATTCACTACCATGAAGTATCATATCTTTACCAAAATTAACAAAATATGGCGTACGCCCTGTAGCTTCATGAACGGCGGTATTAACTGCGCAAGCTAATGCTGCTAAATTCTCATCCCACATTCTTTGATTATCTGAGATAAAAGCTGAAAGCATTGATTTTAAAACCCTATTAACTCTTTCAGTAACATTTGGCGATGGATGATAATTTGGATTAAAAAGTGTTCTAACCTCATACTTTTTTGTTAACCCCTGAAACTCCTGACTTTTAAATTGAACCCCATTATCACACCTAATGACCTGTGGTATACCATGAACCAATAATATACGCTCCTCTAAAAGATTAACTATTGTTTTCGAATTTGCTTTTCTAATAGGAAAGAAATAATTAAATTTACTAAAAACGTCAGTTACTACAAAAATATACATATTACCGTGTTTACTCTTTGGCAATGGACCAAATAAATCCATGCTAATAACCTGCCAACAATGTTCTGGAATTAAATTATCGCGTAATAAACCACTAGGCAACTTTTGTTCAGGTTTTACTCTTTGACATACTAAGCAATGTTTAACAAATTTGGTAATGTTAGCTCTCATACAAGGCCAATAATATAAACGACAAATTTTTAAATAAGTTTTCTGTACCCCAAAATGACCTCCAATTGTAGAACTATGACAAGATTCCATAATCTCACGCCGCTTTTCCTTTGGGACAACCAATTTCCAATAATCCGTAGTATCACGCAAGTCCGGAAAATCTAGCTGAAAATACTTATAAATCTTACCATCAGTTACTCTCCAACGCGGAAAATTTAAAGGATTTTTCAATATACGTTTCCTGAGGTCAATATACCATTTGTCTTGTACTTCCTGTAGATCAATATTAGAAATCTCCAAGGCATCGCATTCTGGAACAGAACGACTCAAAGCATCCGCAACAATATTTTCTCTGCCTTTACGATGAATGACTTTGTAATCAAATTGTTGTAACCGCAAAGCCCATCGACCTAATCTACCCTGAGGATTTTTAAGATTATCCAGCCACTGAAGACTGTAATGATCACAAACAACAGAAAATTTTGCACCATCCAAATAACATCTTAATTTTTCGATTGCAAAAAGTACAGCTAACAATTCTCTTTCTGTAGCAGAATAAACTTTTTCCTGACGAGTCAAACTGCGAGATATGTAACAGATGACGTGTTCTCTTCCATCGTATACTTGATATAAAACTGCGCCTACACCGTATGCACTTGCGTCTGTCTGAAGAATAAATTCATGATCAAAATTTGGACAAGTCAAAATGGGTGCTGAAACTAAGACATTTTTAATTTTTTGAAAAGCATCCTCGCAATTTTTATCCCAAGCAAATTTAGCGCCTTTACGAAGTAAACGAGTAAAAGGTGATATTAAGTCTGAAAAATTTGGAACAAAACGACGATACCATGATAACATTCCTATAATTCTGCGAATTTCTGTTACTGTTTTTGGAGTCTGAATATTGGTGATGGCTTCAACTTTCGAGGGATCAACTGAAATACCATGTCTATTAACAACATAACCTAAATATCTTAATTCTGCTCGACAAAATTTACTTTTCTCCTTATTTAAGGTTAACCCTGCCTTGTCTAAACGATCAAAAACGAGCTGTAAAATTTCTAAATGTTTATCAAAATCGGAAGTGACTACAATTATATCGTCCAGATAACAAAAAACATAAGGTTGTAAGTCAGCACCTAAAACTGTATCTATCAATCTCTGAAATGTAGCTGGAGCGTTGTGCAAACCAAACGGCAACCTACGAAACTGAAAAAGTCCTCGTCCAGGAACTGTGAACGCTGTATACTGCTTACTATTTTCCTCTAGTTCTACCTGCCAATACGCACTTTGAAGATCCAACGAGCTAAGATAACGAGCTCCCCCTAATTTATCTAGAATGGAAGAAATATAAGGCAAAGGATAGGCGTCTTTCTGACTGACATTATTAACCTTCCTAAAGTCAACTACAAAGCGCTGTTTTCCTTCTTCTTTGGGCACCAAAAGCACTGGAGATGACCAGGCAGAAGTTGAAGGTTCAATGACCCCGTTTGCTAACATCTTGTCTACCTCCTCATCTATAAGTTTTTGCTTAAAGGGTGAAACTGGGTAATATCTCTGCTTAATAGGCTCACTATTTGTAATAATTTTATGTTTAACCATCGAGGTACAACCTAAACGATCCCCAATTTTATCAAAATAAGCTGTGACTAAATCATTCAACCGAACTTTCTGCTCCTCTGTCAAGTCTGATTCACACTGCATCAAAGAAATCTCTGGACTACCTAAAACTTCAGATGAAAAATACCATTCGCCTCTGCGCATGTCCGGAACAATACCTAACTTTATCCAAAAATCAATACCTAAAATAAGTTCATGTCGCAGTTCAGGTACCACATAAATATCTACAAGTTTAATTATATCCCTAACCTTTACTGGAACAGTTGCTATGCCTATACATTCACAAGAACTATCATTAGCTATTTTACAAAGCGTACTCTTATTTACATCCAATTTAACTCCCAGAGTTTTCAATTTATCCCAACCTTTATTACCTACAAAAATTTTATTTGCCCCAGAATCCAAAAGTCCATAAAAATTTAAACCCAAAATATCTACTTTTAAATAAGGACATTCCCCAGGACCTACATGTGTCAATACATAATCCAAAACAACTTTATCTTTAAAATCTAAATCATCAGTGGTCGATTGTATGTCAGAAGTCAACCCTCGACCTAAACTTGACTTCTTGAACCGTTTCCCTGACTCGAAACTTGAGTACTATTACAATTAGGACACGTTCTCTTAGTGCAGTTCAATTTTCCACAATTAAAACATTTCTTATCCTTAGCAGTACAATTTTTAGCAAAATGATTAGGTTGATTGCATTTAAAACATAAATTTACATCTGAATCTTTATTTATATTCTGTCTATTACTAGAATTATTTTGAAAATTTCCTGAATTATTATGATTGCTATTACTGTAAAAACGAGAATTATTATTTCTAAAATTATTTTGATTAGAATTACCAGAAACATTAACATTCCTGACATTACTTTGATTATTTGTAAAATTTTGATAATTATTTTGATTTTGAGAATTATTTCTTAAGTTATTTTGATTTCTAAAATTTCTTTGGTTACGTCCATTATTGTTATGAAAGTTTTGCCTAACATTTTGTGAATTATTTCTATTATTTTGTGAATTAGAAAATCTACTATTCTGAGAAATATTATTTTGTTTATTATTATTGTTTCTAAAATTGAAATTATTAAAATTTGCATTAGAGTTTTGTGAAAAATTATCAACATTTGAAAAATGAACTTCACTAACAGTTCCACTAGCAGCTGGTTTAGTAAAATCACGTTTTACCGGTTGGTAATCTAAATCTGGTTCAAGAGAGACATTCCCCTTTTTTGGCGGCTTAAACTCTTCTACGCGTAACCTAGTTTCTTCTAATTTTCTACATAATTCAATCAATTCAAAAGGAGTATTTATTTCATGTAAGCTTAGTCGTTCTTGGTAAAAAGGTAACATATTAGCGCGTAAAACTTTTAAACGTAAACAATCAGACACCTTAGCTGGCATTCTATCAAATAACTGTGTCATTGCCGCAACATATATACCTATAGGTTCATCTGATCCCTGAGTTCTATTTAAAATTTGATTCCATAATTTATCCCCAAAATTAGCTGGTAAAAATTCATCTCTCATTAATTTTATTAAAGAATCCCAATCAGTAGCATATTTAGAAATTAAATGATAATAATTTAATGCATTTGACTCAAATAAATCAGAAGCTGAATGAAATAATTCTATTTTATTAACACCCCTTGAAATACAAAGTTCATCTACTCGTTGCAAAAACGCATTAAAACTTAACCCTGAAGTCCCTGAAAATTTAATACCCCATTTATAAACTGGTACACTTTTAAAATTTAAATTATTTGTAGATGACTGGTTGCTAACAATATTAACATTAGGTATTGGAGAGTTTTGACCAGAAGCCATTGTAGAATTTGCTAAATTACTAGTACCCGATTGATCTGAAAAATTTGGATTTAATGGTGGCTCTGATCCTGTATCTGTAGAAAGCAGCTTTGTTTTAGTTTCAAAATCAGTTAAAAGAGAAGTTAATTCGACTAATAATTTTGAACGCTTATCCTTAAAAGTAATATCTTCATCTGAAATTCTATTAATTCGACCTACTAAATGGGCAAATTTTGATTCAATTTTCGAAATTTGTTTGCTAGTTCCAGAAAAATTTGAAATAAAATCTTTTAACTCTGTAAGTTTCCGAGTGCATTCTGCAATTTCCTGCTCATTATCAAGAACTACTGAACTTTGAACTATGTTCCCAGATTTCTCTAAACTTAATAAAGATCTTAAGCATTTTCTTAAGGAATCGACCGTACCGGAAGGATCTATACCCCTAACCTGAACTTCGTATTCTAGTTCATCTTTGGTTAAACGGTCAACATTTAATCTATACATCTTAATATTTTATATTTACAAAAATATTCTAATAAAAATAATTAAATCAAAAATAAAATATGCTCAATCAAAGATCAATTGTCAATAAATCAATCAAATATAAGACCAATATATCAAATATTATCACTATACCATAACAAAAAATGTCAAATCCAGTAAACTTACAACAGCAAAATTTACCAAAATCAGCTTTATATAAAAAAAATCAAAAATCACAATCTATTTAAAAAAATAATGGAAAAAGAAACCCGTGGGCGCCAGTGAAAAATAAAGGCAGTAATAAAAAAATATGGGTGGTAGTGAAATCTTTAGAATTTTTGCTCTCTAATGAAATCTCAAAATTTTACCAAGAAATATACTATATTATTACCAACTATAATTGCCTTACCAAATCCTGGCAACACCCTGTAAGGTACCTCAGTTCAGACTTACCTAATGATTGTCCTAATGCTGACTGGAGTTTACCTATACGCTAGCTCATCTCAGGGTAGATTCGTTGTTTTTATATTTTTCCACTATTTTTAATATATTGCCTGTGTAAGTTTTATAAATGTCTAAATCGGGAAAAAGGCGCCACCAAATTTTACTTTAGAATGAGCCCTAATGATTATACTACGAGCAATTGTAGTAAAGAAAACTTGGAAAAGAATAAATATTTAATATGACATATCCGGGTAAATAAATCGCAGAGTCTAAGTACTTAAAAGTATCCTAGTTTAAAATTATAGGAAATAAAACCAATTAAATAGAGGCCAATACATTTATTCCTCACGTTATACCCCTTCCCAGATATTAAGTACACTCCTGGAAAAAGTTATCACCATGTGAATTATTGCAAGCTCCTCTAATGGGGCTATCTAATAGAAGTGCGATTACAAATGTTAAATTGCAATACAAAAACCTTGTTGACTTAGTCGAAAGTTATTGTCTTTCTATGACGTAGCAAAATGTGAATATTTAAAACAAAAGAATAAATTAAACTTGACAGTGTCCTGCACAGTGAACGGCAAACCGATCCAAAAAGTAAATAAATCAACTACTACCTTTGGAAGGTTTACGTCGACATAGCCTAGTTATAGAAGAAAATAACACACTCTATTTTAAACTAGACTATGAAGGTCCATAAGCCCAAATGCCGGAGACTATCAACTTTGCAGTAATAAAAAAAATAAGCAATATAAAATTACAAAAAAGTGATAGATAATTACAAAAATTAGATCATAGAAATCAACTTATAACTGTCGCTCAAGTGGTGAAAATCTTAATAAAATTTTACTGAAAAGTATGTCACAAATTTGTACAAAATAACTAGTTTCCAAAATATTCAATTGTTAAGCAGTTGAAATTTTCAATAAATGTGTCACTATAATATTCATTATTTTAAACAATAATTAAATGGGTACTTGGCCACTCTGGGACTCTAAAACAGAACCATAAAAAAACCTCAATTACAGTAAAGTATTGCAAAAATAAATCATTTAAATTTGAGGCTGTAGCGCAACGAAGTCGACTGCGTTTCACCTTACATAGTTTACTGGTTCGCCGCAAATATTATATGATATGGTAAATTACCAAAAGATAAATATCATTAAAAAAAATATAATATTAAAGTCCAAATATTTAAAATCTATTAATTAACAAGGTTCAAAATCAAATACACAAGAATCCCCTACCTGTTAGCCCTCTAGGTAATCGAACAGAAAACTGTGTTTAGATAACTAAACGATTAAAAAAAATCAGGTTTAATACCCATTAGGCTTAACAATCAGAAACTCTTATATATTTACTTTGGCTAAAATTAGGCACTTAGCTGAATCACTTTAAAACAGGTGGCGGAATAAGGCCTGTGACATAGACGGCTTCCCCAGACAAGACGTTGACCTGGCTCAATATGGAGATTGTCCCTTTCAGAGGCTCACGATCCCAGAAGTGCAGCACGAAACCCCAAACTGTACATTATAACTATTTATAGTTTTCCCAAAAACGTAATTATTCCAAAGACATATTGTACTTATCCCAAAGACAATACTGTAGCTATTCCTAAGACATATTCATTCCAAAGACCCTAAAATAAAGAAATAAAAATTCCTACTCAATCAGTCGTACAAAAGGCCTACGCAAAGCCTAGCTAAATTTTGCTTAAACACAAAAACTGATTGTTTCAAAAGAAATATGTACATACCTCGAACTCAAGAAAATGTTGGCATCTGTTAACTGATAAGCCGTTGTTTCTGGCTGGCTGAAGAAAATAATCGCCAAACTGGCTGTAGAGTGAAACGACCAAAATCACCAAAAATTGTTTGCACCCCGACTCGGTTTAGTTACATTAATCGGCCAATTATGACCAAATCCCTTAACTTGGGACAGTAATAAGACTAAAACCACATCTTCACGCTCTTGCGTCAGATAGCCAAAAGAGAACGATTTCTCTCAAATCACTAGCACATTTCTTCCAACGGAAGTTACCAAAAAACTTTATAAAAACGTCTATCAAAAATCTATCCAAAAAAAATAACCTTAATCTCGTAGCCATAATCTCGAACCCTTGACCTTTATCATACAATTTGAACTACTTCCGGAAAATATATGCAAAAATTCTTCTATCTCAACTTTAAACTGGCCAGTACTAAAATCAGACCGAGACAACCAATATATTAATAATCTAACCTGCCTCGTCCTACAAAATGAATACCCAATAACAACCTACTTAATGGGTTCGAAATATTCAAAAATGAAATCCATTTAGTTCGAATTAGTTCGAGGGTCAAATTTACAATATTATAATTACCAAAAATTCTAACGAGTAAAGTAAAGAGAAATATTCAACTAATAAACTAAAAACAACATAATGAAAAAAAAAATCGATACTATTTTATTTCGAATTTAGCATTTCGATAATATTCAACTGATGGGCCATCTTATAGGCAACCCTAAAAACTTTTCAAGAAATTGAGTGGACCTGATTATTTCAAACAGCTGATATGTGACAATAAACAAATATTTTCTGAAAAAGGAAAATCAAATAATAATCACAAGAAAGCAAATAATCCTATTTATTTTATATAAACATTAAGAAAACGCTTTTCCCAATATGTGATACATTGTCTCGAGGTACCTACTGAAATTTTACAAATTACAGAAATATGTTAAGTTTCGATGTCAATCAAAATTTCAAAATGTAAACAAAAGGAATGATCTGAATATAGATGAAACCAATATTAATGAATGAAAAACAAAAGGTAGTTTTATAGTAGAAAACATCGTTTACTGTAAATTTACGTACAAAACAAAAATCTATTTAAGACTTTAGTAATTTGAACCTGTAATTTAATCTTGAAAAATGTAAACAAAAATATTTATTATTTAAACCCAATTTTTAACCGTAACATGTTGTTTAAATTTACTGGTATTATCGAAGTTTACTTACTTAAACAACAAACGTAGTAACTTTGAAACAGGTGGAGATGATCGAGTTATATAACAAGAAGAAAGATTAATTAGGTATATTACTTAGATGCTCCTACCCTAAAAACCTTAAGCGAGAAAAGAAACACTACCTATTGAATGGAACAAGTGTATTGCTACGATTTCAAGATTTTTCAATTATTATTTAAGTTAAATATTTCTTGTTTCAATTTTAATACTAACATAATCAGTTCAACCATTTTCAAGAACAAGGTGCCAAATATTTCCCTAATAAGGGTCCAATAAGCAATATGACCCACTAAACAGCACTGCTAAATAATGCCTCGACACACTAAAACAAAAACTTTTCGTGACTGCAGAACGGTTAAAGAAATATAAAACCAGCAATGACCGAAAACGAGACAATACTCTTTTTGAGCGATCGAAAGGGACTATTATCGGAAGTTAAACTTTTTAAGAAAAATAGCAGATAATAGATACCCGAATAAAGAATAAGAAGAGTTTTGAAGAAGTCAACTAGCTACAAACACCCACTGCAACATCAACGCTGGTTGGATCAATGAACAGCATGAAATCTGCCAGGATTACAGTCAGATGCAATTCGCGCCCTTCACCACCAAGGAAATCACTATCATCGTTAAGGGACTTCATAACTGGAAAGCCCAGGACCTTAATCATGCCCAGAACAATCGTCTTAAAAAGTTTTGGTGTATGCACCAACGACTAACTGTTCTGATAAATGTTTTCCTTGATCCACAGAAAATGTTATTGTTTCTTACAAAAGGAGCTACGTATCTATTACCAAAAGATCAGCATAATATACAAGATCTAGCCAAATATCGGCCAATCACCTGCCATTCTAGGCTATACAAGGTGATCACATCCTGCTTGATACAACGTAACCTTGCACAGTGCGAGCCAAACAACATCACTGCAATTTAGCTAAAAGGATGTGCCAGAAGGGCTATGAGTTTGCAAGTTGCAACTTATGATCTATTCGGTCATCTACAATCAGGCCTATACCAACCGGAAGAACTTTTTCGTCGCCTACGGGGACCACTAATAAGCCTTCGACTCAGCACCACATAACTGACTGGCAGTTATATTCAAAATATATAGAGTCGACGTATATATTGTGTCCTTTCTAGAACACCTTATGTGAACTTGGAGAACTAGGATCCAAATGAAAACACCTTCCAGCAAGAACATCGAGACAGACACAATCCCAACACAAAGGGGAATATTTCAAGGACCGACCAGATACGGTTTCAGTATTAAGAACAATCGTGAAGAGGTGGTAAGACTAAATTATCTTCTGTATATGGATGATCTTAAATTGATAGCTGCCACCAGAAATCAGCTGAAATAAATGCTTAAAATTGTAGAGGAGTTCTCCGGGGATAAACTAATGCTGTTCGGCCTTGATAAATAAAAAAAAATTAAACACAAGTTGAGAAAAATACAACCGGGGGCATTTGAGATGCTAAACCGTCAAACCATTGCAGCAATGGAGGTACAACAGACTTTGTCATGAAACAGATACAAAGAATTGACCAACGAACTATGAAGACCGAATTAACCAACGAATTCATAAAACGGGTAACCAACGAATTCATAAAACCGGTAAAGCAAGTACTGCGAACGAACCTAAACAGAAAAAAATCTATTTAAGGCACTCATCACCCATGCGTGCTCGATATACAGTTTTTTGGGATTGTCAAATAGAGCAGGACGGATATAAAAAATATGCAGAGGAAAGTGAGAACACTACGGACAATGACATTGCGGAGGAAGAGCATTAGTAGATATAAGTAAACAATTGGATCGGCAACTAACAAATCCACACTCATTTCTTCACAGGCTGGCAGAGACTTTTGACTACGTCGGGAAATATATGAGGCAAACGATTCAACACCTCTGGGGTTGAGGGAATATGAATTGACTTCTCATCATGAACTAGACCAAGAGAAGCTTCGAGCCTGGCTACAGAAGTTCCTTCACGAACGACACCCAAATGAGGTCAAAAAGGAAAATATCGACAAACTAGCGTCGAACTACTGGTTAATCTCGGAGCAAACATTTTCTGAAACCGAAGACTTTCTACTAGCTATTCAAGATCAGGCCATCCGAACAAGAAACTATCTGAAACACATAATCAGAGATCCCCCGATCCAGAATGCCGAATATCAGAGACAATCCAGCACATACCAGTAGTATGCCAAGCATTTGCTGCACCGGAATACAAGGAGAGACATGATTCGACCGGTAAGATCATCCATCAAGAGTTGGCAGAAAAATTCAAACTGATGAAGCAAGAGAAAGTGCCATACTATAAATAGAGCTTGGAGCCTATACTGAAGAACGAGTTCAAGCTGTATTGGGATCAAACCGTATTTACGGATCATACAGTTGCACATAACAGACCAGACCTCATTTTATTGATTAAAACATCCAAGGAAACAACACTAATAGAAGTCTTCATCTCTAACAACAACAATCTAAGGGACAAACATAATGGGATGATCTCCAAATGCAGAGACCTGGAGGTACAAATAGATACGCACCCAGTGGGAAATTAATAGCGTCCGGGCGATCCCCATAATTCTATCTACATCCGGCGTAGTATCGAAGAGTCTTCTCCTTAATATCAAGAGATTAGGACTTAGCGAACACCTGTATATGGCCATAAAAAAGGCAGTGCTACTTAGGGCCGCTCGAACTGTACAGAAGTTTATGAGAAATGCAGAGGATCATAACATAACCTAAGGTCCGACAACATAGAAAGGATCCCCCAAAAAGTTCCATCTTTTTGATATCCAAGTATATCTGGAATGTTTTCCTGAAGGAACGTGAGAGTTGTTTGCCTAATAAGGGGCGTACAAAGGCCTGAATACATCGATTTCCGTGAATCTTTAGGCCCAAGGTTTATCAATAAGGTATTTGTTTCTGTCAACACGCCCTAATAAAAAAAAAAGTAGGGTCTGAGATGGGGGGGGCGAGCAATTTATGTTAATTAATGCGACGTATGCTATTAATTTCTGAATTTTCAACAGCTCGAAGACGAACAACAGGCCAGAGATGACGACGATGTCGATTTTGAGTTCAAACATTAAGAAGAACCACTGAACAATGAGCATATTCCTCTATCCTATAAGAGGAAAATAGTGAAATTCGTCGAGCAACCCCTAACCTTATTCTTTTATTAGAGAAAAACGACTACCAGTCGGATATACATTTGGCCCCAAGTAACCGAGCCTCAAAGTTTCATGGGAATCGGTGTACTTAGTCTCTTGGACTCACCTTCTAAGCCAATGGGAAAAAGGTCTTGAACAAATGGACTATAAAGACTAGAAAAATGTCGACATATTAGTGTTGAACTACTGGTTGACGTCACGCCAGATGTTTCCTGAAACCGAAAGCCAAATACAGAGACCTAAAGGTAAAAATACCTAGACAGTGAAGAATAAGAATGTATATCGTCCGGACTATCCTCACAATTCTGTCAACAACCGACGTATTACCGAAAGGTCTTGTGCTTAATATCAAGGGATTGGACCTTAGCGAACACCTGTATTAGGTTATGCAAGAAGCTGTGCTACTTGGGACCGCTCGAACTGCCAGGAAGTTTATGGAAAATGTAGAGGTCCATAACGTCATCTAAGACTCGACAATATGGAAAGAACTCTCACAGAACTTCATCCTTATGACATCTAAGTATTTCTGAAATGAGTGAATCTTTTCTGGGGTACGAAAGCCGTTTGGCTAAGCTTATGAAATAATAAAGGTCTTCTATTAATAAACAAAAAAATTGATACAATAAAAATTACATTCTGAAGGGGAGATTCAATTCATCGAGTCTCAAGTACTTAACCCCAATTTAGCAAAACAAAATACATTGAACTTCTAATTAACAAAATAAAAGTAACAGAACGGCAACGAACGATCCCAAATGAATCTACACTTATTTAAGAAACTAAAAGGAAATATATATAATTACGAGGAGCAATAAAAGTAAAGAAACAACCAAATGGTGACTGTTCAGAAATAATTTTGTTTTGAAGTTTTTGTTTAAGTTTTTAAGATAAAGTTCTAACTTTACACACTTCAACCCACCGAAGATGTGGCGTCAACGTAACCTTAAAACGAATATTTAAATTATGAACCCTTGCGAAAGCGTACCTTATTGTATAAATATGGTGGTGTCTTTGTTTTAGGAATTGTAAAGAAAAAACAGCAGAATGCAATACACTTCTGTTTGTCATATTAACCCAGATATTACCTTTTAAAGCATGTCTAATCTGCTCATATTCCCAACACCATAAATTAGTCTTTAGCAAAAATTCTGAAGTTTTATTAATTTCTCTAAAGTCAGTATACTTTAAAAATGGCCCATAAACGGTATCACAGTAGTTAACTTCGCTTCACACAAGTCTTTTAAAAAAACCTTTTAAATTCATATATTCTTTTTGCAAAAGTTTATTAACGTACTTGTGTAAACCTCAGATTCTGATCCAAAACAAGCCTTAAACTTTAAGCATCTATTTGAGAGTTCTGCATCATCTTAACGTAATCACTCAAATTACATTTTTAGGATATTAAAAATCAGGATTATATAATCCCAAAACTTTTTGGTTGGAGAAATTCTGCAAATACGTTTCATTTTGTTAATTTTCAACTTGCAAATTGTGATCGAACTAAAATATTGACAATTACAACAAACCATATGTGGTCTAAACCAAATCACCAATTATATTTTTTATCAAGGTTGTGTGAATTAATGGAGTATTTATGAACATATATAAAATAATAGTTTAACAACCAATACATGAATTTGGACACTAAAAAATAAACAAATTAACTTATCAGCGACAAATCCACTGACAAATCACCAGTATAGTTCTGATCTAAAACTTCTTGATAAACGGTTTTAGCAACCATTTTTGCCACTTCCTCTACATACTTTTGCACGCTGTCATCAGGTATTTTACTTCCATTGTAATCTCCATATGAAATATGCGAAGCATTGTCATATAAGGAGTTGTAGAAGTGATTTCCATATAATGACTCGTGATTAGTTAAAACCAAACCTTGAATAGTCGTGTTTCTGCTTATGAAAGTATGGAGGGAAGAGGGAGGCAAGCTGTTACGGACCGCTGATAAATGTACAGTTGGGTCACTGTTGATTTGCAACCTTCTGATAAATTAAGATACCTGAAAATAAATATGTAAATATTTTAAAAACTTAAAGAGCACCGAGCATTTTTTGTATGTCATCTTTATTAGTTGTCGCTTCTCATTTTTTTCATTATGTTAAAGGTTGCGATCAACGACTGCCCGACAGCATACTATTGGGAAGGAGCGTGTGGACAGGACTTTAAAATTAATCACAAAAAACAAAATGCTTCTGGCAGAGCGTAACTAAAATAACGAGTAAGTTATTTTCATAAGACTTTATACGATTGATTCTGGTGTGGTGTAATAATACTGTTAGAACTAATTTTAAGAGACATACAAAACATGTATCTGTTTTTCTCTTAATTTGAAATGCAAATAATTCCAAAGTATAAGATTCTATCACTAGACAAAGCTCAAATCTACTGCAACAGTTTTAGCTACAAGACTGAAATGTTTTGGCTAGAATTGGGACCCTTTAGGGGTCATTGAAACTTCGACTAGCGCGAAGCCGAGCGTTCCTACTGGTTATTTTAGTTTCACTATGCTTCCTCCATAAAATTAAAGCAAAAATTTGTTTTCCCATCACGAACTTAGTCAAACATAAAAAATGGCAAGTTTAACTGGTAGACGTCAAAATGGCATCGTGCAATTATTATTGGAATAGACAGTCACGTGGTTTTTCATAGACGTCGAAAGTATATAATATTATAACGGATTAATGCAGAATGATCATGCAAGTTTGTTGAATGGGTTAGCCGCCGCCGTCCGTAAGAGATCTTCAAGATATCTAAGGAGGTGCATTCGCTACCACGTGGTTGAAATGAAGTGTAATATCCAATATTTGACAAATTAAATTGAAAAACTAGGGAAAAACAATATAATTTAAAAAAAATAGTTTTCAAGGCATTTATCACTGAAATAAAAAATATTGTAAAAAAATAAATACAGAACTTCATTCGACTCATTTAAATTAGCTGATTTTTGATTTGATGTGTACAAATTGCGATTTACGAACCTCTTTAAGACATGCCGTTAAAGAGGAAATTTTAATTTTTGCATTAGTAAGCATTCTTCATGTAATAGTATAAATTTAGTTCATTCAAGTAGCTATAAAGAAGATTATACACATCATAAACGATACTACATTCATTTATGTGTGTGTATGTATGTATGTATGTATGTATGTATGTATGCATGTATGTATGTATGTATGTATGCATGTATGCATGTATGCATGTATGTATGTATGTATGTATGTATGTATGTATGTATGTATGTATGTATGTATGCATGTATGTATGTATGTATGTATGTATGTATGTATGTATGTATGTATGTATGTATGTATGTATGTATGTATGTATGTATGTATGTATGTATGTATGTATGTATGTATGTATGTATGTATGTATGTATGTATGTATATATATATATATATATATATATATATATATATATATATATATATATATATATATATATATATATATATTGTTGTGGAACTAACATCTTACCACCACTTTCCGACAAAACTGGACTTAAATGGAGGTCCAAGTTTGTGGAAAGTACCAGTGGATCTCACTGATGAGTCCACCACCGGTATCGGGACGAAACATCCGTACATTTTAGGTGGCCAAAAATATTAGATTGTGATTATATGTCTTTAACACCAGAGACATGATTGCAACAATATCACATAATTAATTAATTTGAATTATTTCAAAATATCAGTGGGTTAAAGTTTTCATATTGATTGTATTCTAATCCTAAATTTTATGTTTTTTCTTTGTAATCAATATCTCAGTAAACCCCACGGTAAGCTAAATATTTTATTGCAGAAAAAAATCTCTATGTTTCAAAATGCCAATTTTTATCTTTTTCAATCTCATCTAATGGTAGTATAATACCTAACTTTTTAAAATTGAATTCTGAAAAATGTACACGGTAAGGTTATCGAAATTCTGCGATGGTACAGATTACGACCTAAACTATTATTAGAAAATTGATTTTCATCATGATCTAATATTTTTTATTTAACATGAACAGCGATTGAACCTCCTTGACAAAGCTGTCAGGACCCATTTGAGATCTTGAAACTAGAAAATGTAATTTAACAGAAAATACAGAAAGTTCAAGAATAATCTGCATGAGCGCGCACTTTAGATCTTTGAATACATTCAATAGGAGAAGATTGATCCATTTTAAGACTTTGTGAACTTATTTATTCTGAAAGAGTAAGGTTAGACTGTTTCGGATATAAACACAAAGTTACCAAATCACACTACTTATGACCAGCTGATTTAAATGAGTCAAATGAAGTTCCGTATTTATTTTCTTTATAATTTCTATTTCAATTACAAATGCCTTGCAAACAAAGTATTTTAATTTAATTGTCAAATATTAGGTACTACACTTCATTTGATTCATGCAGTACCGAATGGACCTCCTTAAAAAAATAACTGAAGTTATAATTAAATTTTATCAAGCCACTCCTACGACTACTACGTAAATTCGCCGATTGATCTTGAAAATTATTAATTTTTTCCACATGAGATTTTACACTTAACGTGTGTAGAATTTGGATTATATTCAAAAACAGTATAATATCTAAAGTTTAGAATTTAAAGAAAGGTAGCTGACGTTTATTGTTGGTATATCCAGAGGTGTCAAAAATATTTAACTATTTTCCGCAGTTAAATGGGACTTGATTATGTGCACTATCAAAGAATATTTTTAAGCTTTATAAATAATATTAATACGCCACTTAAAACAGTCTAAAAAACAGTCTTTCAAACGGAAATTTATTCTATTTTGCAATGTGGCCATCCCTGTAAGGACATAAACAATATTGCCTCTGAGGTCCAATATAGCAGCTTCAAGAAGGGTGTCTGAATGCAGATAGATACTTGATAATCTACAAAGAATGGCTCTATAATTAGATTCGTGTGGATCTCGGGTCAATACAATGCAATACAATACAATGATTTATTGTGTTGATATAAATGCAAATCTGCTTACACTTGTCAAAATTTTAAAGTAAAAACTTAAATCTAAACTAGACTATAGTTTATATAAGAGGAAGCGATGATAATTCATAATATACAATACATTACACACTGAATAAAACTAACACATTTAAAATACATGTTTGTAAATTACTTTGTCACAATCTAAAATTTTACATAGTTCACAAATTGTCAGCTATGCTGTCCCTAGAAAATTCTGGTTTCTGATAGTAAGCCTTAGAAATCAATAGAGTTTTGATTCTGGGCTTCAATTTTCCAAATTCCAGGTTTCTTTTATGTACTGGTAACTTATTATACAATTTCGGTCCGTAAAATTGAACTCCGTTCATTGATTTATTTAATTTTAAATACCCAATATCAATGTCTTGTCGGTTGCGAGTCAGATGTGTGTGAGCAGAGAACTTTTGTATATTTGTTTTCAAGTAAATTAGACATTCGTAAATAAACAGGGAACTCAAAATAAGGATTCGGTAGGTAATAAACAGAGGTTTGCAATGACTTCTGCAGTGTACCCCTGAGATTGTTCTGACCAATGCTTTCTGTATCCTGAAAATTAGGAGTTGATTTCCACAATGACCCCAAACTAGAATCCCATATTGTAGATGGGTATGGAAAAAAGCATAGTATGCCAGACGTACCATATCAGATGTGACCGTTGTTTAATTGTTTTAATAGGAGTAGACTTGTAGATAATTTTGTGATGCTCTCAAGGTGGGCTGACCAAGTAAATTTAAAATCTATATAAAACTTCAAAAGTTTAACCGGTCCTGTAATGTCGGCATCAGACTTTAAGGTTATTTTCAAATGTTGGGTCTTTTCCTCATTAAGTTTTAATTTATTGAACGAAAACCACTTTTCAGCTAATAAATGTGTATTTTGAGTCAAAATATTAAATGTAGCTATATCATCCGATGTGGTTATCAAGGATGAATCGTCGGCGAAAAGGCAGGCGTCACTCTCCAGGAGACTACAAGAAAAGTCGTTGGCGTATATTATAAAAAGAATAGATCCCAATATGGCTCCCTGTGGAATGCCATACTGGACCCGCTCCGGAGAGAACTGTTGATTGTTAAACTAGTCGAATTGGGTCCTCTCTGAGAGATAGGATTCAATTAAAGACAGAACCTTGCTGGTGTCTGACGAAGGTAATCGTAAACAAAACAATCAACAGCTCTGCTTAAGTCACACAAGGTGAGTGAAGCAAGCTTGCCCTCCTCCAAGGCGACAGATAACATTTTCATCATTTGGACTATGGCCAGTGTTGTAGAGCGATAAGGACGGAATGTATATCGTGATTTCACAAACAAATTACGTAGCCCAAAAAAAAATCATCAATCGATTTTTCATGACCGATTATATTATTTTCAAAGCAATAGGAATTAGTGATGTGTAAAGCAGTTCAAGAATAGACCTTAGAGCAAATTTATTAGGATATTACTAAGGCCAAATATATTTCGGAAAGAAGAATCTTAAATTGTCGACTACGTCAACAATTTCTTCGGGAGTGATGAACTCGAAAAAATAGAGATAAATTCCGCCGACAACTTCAACTTTCTGAACGTATTCTAGAGGTGATACATCAGATGGGGGACAACCTAGTATTATAGTAAAAGCAATACTTGCAAAGTAGTTGCTGAAATTTTCAGGTGTAAGATCACAGGAATCTAATTGACTTTACTTGGTTTAGAGTTATGTTTTATAATTCGCCATGCAGCTCTGTTTTTATTGTTATATCTAAAAAGATACTGACTTTTCACATTTTGAATTTCACTTCTATAAGTTTTTCCAGTGCTCAATAAATAAGATTATTTTTTATTTTAAAAAATTTTTTAAGACGTGTAGTCTATTTATAATTATTTAAGTTTCTCCTTAAACCAATCTATTTTAGGAGTTACTTCATTTGCAAATTTAGGGGGGTTTCTCTGGAAACGCGATGGTGTAGTAAAATTGAATGTGATTCATAACTGAAGGCGCGTCCGAAGTTAAAACTTTGGTCAAAATTGAAAACCATTTAAGACCACCTAACATATTTAAAAATACTCTTTTACTTTTTTGTGTAACAGGCCTTGTTAGTTTGAACAATGGAGGCGGAGTGTTATGATCTAGATTAAATTTAAAGGACTGAACATAGTGGTCCGAAATATTAAGAGTTACCGGTCTAGCTGAGTATTTCTCAGGGTCTATGTTGCATATTATGTTATCAATACAAGACTTCTGCATGTAAGTTACCCTAGCAAGTTCGTTTATTGTTGCATGGAAGCCATATGATGTAAGCAAATTTGTCAGCGACAGTGTGTTATTACATTTTTACTGAAGTCCACATTGAAGTCACCACACCTCTTTTTGGCAGAATGGGCTTCTATAGATGCAAAACTAGAATGATATTTCATCATATCATATAATATAGTTCGTTCTTCAACCGATACAGACCTGTTTTTAATCGCTCCGGTAAAAAGTGTTTAACAGGTAAGTCAAAAAAATATATTTACAGTTGGATTCGGTAAAAGTTGCCATTAATGGGTAGTGAAAGTGATGATGCCTAGGGAGAGTGTAGAAAACGAACTTTAAATCGACATTATTCAATCGGATCGCTTTCAAATCAAGAAATAATTAAAATTGTGAATAGTTAGTATCTTTTTAGATATAACAATAAAAACAGAGCTGCATGGCGAATTATAAAATAAAACGCTAAAGCAAGTAAAATCAATCAGATTCCTGTGATCTTACACCTGAAAATTTCAGCAACTACTTTGCAAGTATTGCTTTCACTATGACATTAGGTTGTCCCCCATCTGAGGTATCACCTCTAGAATACGTTCAGAAAGTTGAAGCTGTCGGCGGAATTTATCTCTATTTTTTCGAGTTCATCACTCCCGAACAAATTGTACATACGAGGTGAAAAATGATTACAAAAGAGTCCTTAAAGAAATTGAACAGAACCTAAACAAAGATAAAAATCCTCAGACATTCAAAAATGTATAAAGGTTACAGGGAGGTGGTATCCTATACAGAACAACAAACTCAATTGAAGGAAACCCTGAAATTTAGCCATAATTTTGAGATCAAAGAAATCCAGAACACCGACCCAACGATAATATTTCCGGGAATCGAAAAAGGATATAAAACGGAAGAATTCGTGGCAACTCTAATTAATGAAAATTCTGGAATGCAGCAGAAATTTGGTGAAAAAATTAAAATTAATACAAAAAAAGATTGTCGAAATAAACAGAAGGAAAACTGGATCCTACAGAAAAATCCCATGATATTTAAATGATTGATAAAAAATGAAAAACTTACCTTTGACCTAACAAAGAGTGTATGTACAAGAATATTTTAATATTCCTATCTGTTATAAATGCTGTTTATTTGGACATGTCTCAAAATAGTGTAGAGGAGAAGTCTTCTGTCATAAATGCGGTGACAAACATGAGGGAAAAGAGTGCCCAGAAAACACCAATGGACTGTCCAAACGGCAAACGGTTGAAGTTAAAAGATCGGATACACTCAGCAAGAGACCCAAAGTGTCCAACATTTCGAGACAAAATTGAAAAATACTATAAATTATGGACAAGCTACTCAAGATTTTTTTTAGGATAAATAAAAAAGGAGCCCTAAAAAGTAATTTTTGTATAATTCACCAAAATGTTCAGTCAATTGGAAATAGTGTGGAACTTTTAGAACTTTTGGATAATAATTCAGAGTGCTTTTGTTTGTGTATTACCGAACATTGGCAAACATAAGAATAACTCAAAAACTATGGAATAACAATATATACCCTAGCAAACAGTTTTTGTAGAAATTTGGAAAACAATCATGGTGGAAGTGCAATATATGTGAGGACGGACGTGCAGCACAAAACAAGATTAGACATAAATAATACAAGTGAGGAATACTGCTTTTAGTGTTGCGCCTGTGACGTAAAAATAAACAAAAAAAAGTTGTCATTCTAGTATCCCTGTACCGCCCACCGACTGGTGATTACAAGACTTTTCTTTAAAAAATTGAACAATTGCTACTTCTTTGTAACCCTAGAAATATTACTGTTATTGCCGGTGATTTTAATATAGATTTTTTGTCAAAAACGAAAGCTATCAATGATTTTTTTAATGTTATACTAGAATAACAGAAAAAAGCAAAAAATGTATTGATAATATACTAACTTTAACGGTAACATGAATACTGAAGTAATGCACACTGTTATTTCTGATCAAACTGCGCCAAAAATTGTCGATAGCATTAACTTACGACACATCAGCTTTCATTCAAAGGAGAACATTTAAAAATAAAATTCAATTCAAAAAGGCCCTTGAAGAGGAGAGTTGGAAAAAAATTTATACACTAGAGAAACAGTCAGTTAATAATCAGTGGAACTTATTTATAAGAATATTTTTAAACAGATTTTATGAAAATTTTCTAGTTCAAAAGGTACCAAATAAAAATGTCAACAAACCAAAATATATTGCGCGGAATGACTTAGAGGTAACAAGGTGTAAAAAGGAATTAGCGTCATAGGCGTCGAAAGGAGGTTTATTTTATCACTAAGTATTTATGACATAGAATATTATTTCGGTAATAAACTTAAAATAAAAAGTTTTTATAATATTATTTTAATTCTTATGGTTTCTTAATAATTCACATACATTAGAAAATATAGATAATTTTGACATATTTAACACAAATCACAACTGAATTTTTATAATTTTTAATTTTGGCATAGAAGCCGTTTTACGCACATTCAGATTAAAGCATAGTCTTTTTCTCTCAAAAAAACTCTAAGTTATAATTAAATTACTTACAAAATACCCATTGTCAAAAATACAAGAAGTTAAACATATATAAAAAAAATAAATTCGTCCATATAATATTAAAATTTTTTTGGGGCTATTGGTCATTTTATTATTAATTAAAAAATTTTTTAGGACATTTGACGTTTCATTTTAGTTATTTCTTAAACCATCTGCAGAATTACAATTGAACAGTGTTTGTTTGAAGGTCATAGACAACGATGTTTCTTGCGAAATAGTAGAAATATCTGTTGGACTTCCATTGTCTTTATTTTTTTTTTGTTGAATATCACGTTTCGGCTAGTAGTTATCTCTAGTCGTTTTCAAGTGAAACTAAATAAATCCCTTAGCTACATGACTATTTATACTAAAAGTAAATACAATGGCAAAAACCCATTTTTTTTATGCTGCATTTAGTTTTAGTTTACAATTATTAAGAAGTGGTTTCCACACTTCTCTTATATCTAAAGATGGTTTACTAAAACAAATCGGGTTCTGATGTATAACCGCGGCTTCTTTGAATTTCCGTTTTCTCTAATGTTGTTCTCGGTGTAGTATTTTAGCTTCGGACTATTTTATGTGGTGTCCATGAGTCCAGGCATGGTTGGCGGCACCAGATTTTTCTGTTTCTCCTCGAGATGTGCATTTTTGGTGTTCTTTGATCCTTACGTCAAGAGATCTCTTTGTTTCGCCAACGTAGGAATTTCCACATTCACATGGTATTTGATATACACAGTTCTTCATGTCCCTTTGAGTTGTTGGTTTGACCCTAGTGAGCCGACTTCTCAGAGAGTTATTTGAATTGAAAACAACGTTGATTTTATATCGTTTTCATCTCCTTTTAACTTTTTCTGAAATGCCTTTAACATAGGGGATGTTCAAAAACTGGTTTTCGTCCTTCATTCGTTGTCGATATTGTCCTATTTCTGCGTTGTTCTAGAAATTTATCCGCTAGATATACTGGGTATCCGTTGGCTGTCAGATCATTTTTAATGTAATCTATCTCTTTCATCAAGTTCTCGTTGGAGTTGCAGAGAGTTAAGGCTCTATCTACGAGATTTCTTATAATTCCTTGTTTGGTGTTGTTGGAGTGATTAGATGAATAATTAAGGTATTGTCCTGTGTGCGTGGCTTTTCTGTAAACCGAAGTTCGAATTTGTCTGCCACTTCTTTCGACCAAGACATCTAAGAATGGTAATTTATTTTCTACTTCTTTCTCAATGGTGAGTTTAATAGTTGGGCTGATATTGTTGAGATGAAAAAGGAAGTTTCGAAGTTCTTCGTCGTTTCCACTCCAAATAATAAAAGTATCGTCTACGTATCTAAGCCATAACTTTAGTTTCTTAGTTGTGGATTCAACTGAATATATGTGAAATAGAAGGACAACCGGAAGACCATTTTATTAGCTTTGAAGTGGAAAGCCTATACACCAACGTTCCAGTTAAGGAGTCACTAAAAATCATAAGAAAGAAACTTGAAGAAGACCAGACTTTAGCAGAAAGAACATCTTTACCACCGCACGCCACTATGGACTTGTTGGAAAGTTGTTTGACTAATTCCTATTTTCAAGAAAAGGAAAAATTCTACATCCAGTATGATGGACTACGATGGGATCTTCACTACCACCGGTGGTCGCAAATATTTTCATGGAATGGTTCGAGACGTTTGCAATTGAATTCAAGAAACCAAAGTTGTGGCTCAGATACGTAGATGATATCTTTATTTTCTGGAATGGAAACGACGAAGAACTTCGAAACTTTCTTTTTCATCTCAACAATATCAGCCCAACTATTAAACTCACCATGGAGAAAGAAGTAGAAAATAAATTACCATTCTTAGATGTCTTGGTTGAAAGAAATGGCAGACAAATTCGAACTTCGGTTTACAGAAAAGCCACGCACACAGGACAATACCTTAATTAATCATCTAATCACTCCAACAACACCAAACAAGGAATTATAAGAAATCTCGTAGATACAGCCTTAACTCTCTACAACTCCAACGAGAACGTGATGAAAGAGATAGATTACATTAAAAATGATCTGACAGCCAACAGATACCCAGTATATCTAGTGGATAAATTGCTAGAACGACGCAAAAATAGGACAATATCGACAACGAATGAAAAACGAAAACCAGTTTTTGAACATCCCGTATTTTAAAGGCATTTCAGAAAAAGTTAGAAGGATAGGAAAACGATAAAATCAACGTTGTTTTCAATTCAAATAACTCTCTGAGAAGTCGGCTCACTAGGGTCAAACCAACAACTCAAAGGGACATGAAGAACTGTGTATATCAAATACCATGTGAATGTGGCAATTCCTAGGTTGGCGAAACAAAGAGACCTCTTGACGTAAGGATCAAAGAACACCAAAAATGCACATCTCGAGGAGAAACAGAAAAATCTGGTGCCGCCAATCATGCCTGGACTCATGGACACCACATAAAATGGTCTGAAGCTAAAATACTACCCCGAGAACAACATTGGAGAAAACGGAAATTCAAAGAACTCGCGGTTATACATCAGAACCCGAGTTGTTTTAGTAAACCCTCTTTAGATAAAGGAGAAGTGTGGAAACCACTTCTTAATAATTGTAAACTAAAACTAAATGCAGCATAAAAAAAGGGATTTTGCCATAGCAGGCATGATTGCACCCATCTCAATCACACTCCACTGCATTTACTTTTAGTATAAATAGTCATGTAGCTAAAGGATTTATTTAGTTTCACTTGAAAACGGCTAGAAATAACTACTAGCCGAAACGTCGTGATATTCAACAAAAAAAATAAAGACAATGGAAGTCCAACAGATATCTACTATTTCGCTACAATTATAATTGGTTTCTCTATCTCACCGATCATGAGATCGAGTTTCCACATTTCCTTTTGTTCTTTTATTATGTAGATTTTTCCCAATTTTCTGCAGTAACCTTATTCAAAAACGTCTTGCAAAAGTTCAGTTAAATTACTAATTTTGTAAGTTGTGTTATTTCTAGCAACTCTACCTTTTACTTGAGAGAGATATTTCCTTCTCCAACGGACATTTTCCGGACGATCCATAAGAACAGATTTCCTATCTGGTTTTTCCAGCAAAAATTAAGTTCTCTGAGCAATTTACAGAGCTCAGGTCTTTTAATTTCAGGTAAATCGCGATCTTCATTGATTTTGGTTAGAATTTTGTCGACGGTTGGGATCTGCTTCTCATAATAAAATGTATGTAAAACCCCTTTTATTGCAGTTTACATCTCTTCTCTCAACGAGGTTTTTCGTCTGCCTGTGATCGAATGTGGCTTGAGAGTACTAACAATTCCAGTCGTTTTTTTCTCCTTCAGTATTCGGTACATAGTAGATTTTCCAACTCCTGTCATGTTGGAACACATCTCAACCGAGTTTTTAACATTATTGTCGGGATATTGATGTCTTAAGGCATCATAAACATTCATTGTAATAAGTTTTTCATTGAGGAAAAAATGCCCTGGTTTAATGATTTTGGAATACATATAAAGGTGGAAGGCATATTTTTTAGGTATCTCACTAATCTCAAATAATATATAAACATTAAGGACACACTGTAAAGTGTACTTTGCTCACTGACAGAAATTAAACTATCAGAAATTTTATTGTTGCAGTAAATTTATAAAAGCTTCTCAGTTACCTGCTGCACTGGAGTAGGTACGTTGGAGGTTTCGGTAACAGTTTTATTACTCTCTCTAATTCTTGAATAGAGTATAGGAATATGGGTGTTTGTGATCGCCCCTCCCGTTCCCAAGATATTTGAGTTCAGGAAAATAGAACCGATTCTGCCTTTTATATTAGGAATATGTATGCTGCTGGCACTCCCTCCCCGTTGACAACTCGTTTTTCTTGCGATCGCCCCTCCCCATCCCAAGAACTTGGAGTTCAGGAAAATAAACCTGATTCTGCCTCTTATACTAGGAATGTGTATGCTGCTCGCATCCTCTCCCCCCCTGTCGACAACTTTTTTTTTCTTGTGATCGCCCCCCCCCTGCCCAAGAGCTTTAAATTCAGAAAAATAGACCCGACCCTGCTTTTTACACTAGAAATGGGAATATTGCTGGTGTCCCCCCCCCCGCGTCGACAATTTGCTTTCGTTTGCCATACTGTACTTTTCTGATATCACCGCCCCCGCCCCCCAAAGAAAAAGACTAGATCCGCCCCTGCCTTAGATTAGTGACTGAATGCAGTTTTTTTTTTATAAAATAATTCACAATAGAATTGACGATATGAATCTTCTCTCTCAGGTAAATTTTAATATCACTACATATAGGACAAGAAGTACATTGATTTTTTATTTAAAAAACCATCGTACCAATTATTGTAAATTAGCTAATGATGTTCAAACGGAAGTAGATATTTTTAGAATAAGTTATAAACAACTAAAACGTAAGTTAATGGAAATAATGTAATTCCTTTTTCTTTTTTATATCTGTAGAGTTTATATTGAATAAATAAATAAATAAATAAATAAATATATATATATACATCTATTTTTGGATCGCTTTTTAAAATTATTGTAAAGTATATAGAGCGATTCTAAAAAAAAAATTCCACACCAACTTGTCAACATTTAAATGGAAGGCCCTATATATTTTGCCAACGCGGGCCAAATAAGGGTAAGTTACTGTTATGTTTCATATATCTAGCAGGAAGGTACCTGAAGTGTCCGGTTCCGATTTTAATAAAACTTCAATATGTTGTTTAGGGTATAAAAATAAGAGACACATGTTTTTTTTATCTGCGGTGATTCATTATAACGGGGTAAAAACAGCCCCTAAAAACCATTTTTACAGGCACTAAGTAAGATATGTTTACAAAACAAAATGGAAATTACTTGTTATTCGAAATGATGTCAAACTATGGTATTTTCACCCCAAGGATATCATCCCTTATTTTTTATAAGGGTAAACCATCTCTTCGCGCACGTAATTTAATTCTAAAAATTATGAAATGTAATGAAATTGTTTGAAAATATTTTTTTCACGAATACGATAAGTAACCTAAGTCGACGTGTTTCAGGGTAGTAAAAGAGAGTGAGCCACGCCCAAATACTTTTTTTTAAATCTGAAGTTCTGATTGAGATTTGAGAAAATAAAATGAAAATTACTTCTTATTTGAAATGATGTTAACTATGGTATTTTCATCCAAAGGATATCATCCCTTATTTTTTATTAGGGTAAATCATATATTTGCGCATGTAATTTACTTCTAAAAATTATGAATTTTAGTGGAATGGTTTGAAAATATTTTTTTCACGAATACCATAAGTAACTTAAGTTAACGTGTTTTGGCGTTTATATATATATATATATATATATATATATATATATATATATATATATATATATATATATATATATATATATATATATATATATATATATATATATGTTAGGTCGTGGTTGAGTGGTAAGGGTTTTTAAAAAACACTTTATTTTGCAGTCACACGACTAACAATAATTTTATTTTATTTGGACTTCACACTTGAGATTTAACAATAACTTTCAGAGATTAAACTTTAAATTAAGATTTAAAATGGTTATACGCTCAACTAACTTCACTAGCTGACTTCGCTGGCTGACTAATGAGCGCAGGGCGAGTGCAGGTATTTATAGTATTATGTACTTTTCCCATAATGCACTAGTTTCTTTGTTTGTTTTCGAGGAATAGAAACAATAAGGCATTATTCATAGTCTAGACTTGTTGATGAAATAAGATATTATTCTTTATTGTTTTGTTAATTCAGCATCTAGACTTGTTTATGATATCTGATACTTATTATTGTATTTTTAGTAAATTCAGCGTCTGGGCTTGTTTATGATATTTGAAACTATTATTGCCTTTTTAGCAAAATCAGCATCTTTATTAAACACCTGCATCCGTTTGGATAAATAACATATTAGATTACAGTGTTTATTAACTGCACCTGCAAGGTCAGCAGTTAAGTGATAAACAATAACTTAGAATATTTTAATAATATTGGGTAAATTTTGGATATAACAACTCCCCCTCTTATTAAAAAGTTAGCTGCATTTTTTGCTGTAACTTTTTTAATTAGAGTTTACAATTTTAAACATAATTTTTATTAACATTTTTATTATCAGTAAATTCAAACATTTCTGTTTCTTCAATAGGTTCACTAATACGTAAACTCGGTCTTCTATGAGGTAGAATTTTTGAAAATTTCCCTCCTAATAAGGGTAATTGAGGCTTTGGAGGTGGCGGTGGAAGATTAGAGGATTCAATTCCTATCCTAATCATTTTCCTACGTTTTTTACATTTAAAGAATATGTAGACAAATATAATTGCTACTATTAGAGTTATAGAAACATAAGTGAACCAAGGAGTGTACTTTTTAATTAAAGGTTCATTAATTAAGTCATCAAGGTCTTTGGAATATTGATCCAATTTGTGTTTTGCAATTTCTAGGTTTTCTAGATTTAAATCACTCATTTTTAGAGGTTTTAAATTTAAATTGTCCATAGTATTGTCTAGATAATTTTGACAACAGTTATAAGGTACTTTCATAACATTTGAATAGCTATAGTGCCATTCTGACATTGTAGCTTGAACTTTAGTAGTTCCGATAAATGCAATGCATTCCAGTTGTAATGTCATAATTGTATTAGTATCGATAATTTTTGATACTGGATCAATATTTTTACATTTAATAGTAATCGGAGTTTGATCCGTTACAACTAATAACCATATATTATTACTTAAAAGTTGTATTTTATAATCTTGTGCGTACACTGAAATAGTTTGACAATTTTTAGGAATATTTAGTTGAGGAGTTTTTAATTGTGCTTCCCATATTGCGTTAGAATCTATAGGATATGAATACAAATTTTTACAAAGTTTTATGTTTAACATAACTTCTTTACAATTATTAATATTTGTTAATAGAATAAATTGATCTGAATCATCACTTTTCGCGATATATTTTTGAATAGTTGGCAAAATATAATGAAGTTTAGTTCGATTATCCTTTATAGAAATTGGATATAATTGATATATTGTATACATTTCTGGTTCTACCAGTGGTATATCTAGTACAAAAATTAATTTATCAATTGTTTGAAAAGCTGATAATTCGATAATATCTAAATACGTAGCTATTTTAGCTTCTCTGATTGATAGAGGTAAATTATTCTTTTGAAGATTTTGAGATATTGTTTGTAAAGCAGCTATAAGGTCTTTTGGTGTAATAATCGATGTATGAATTATTTTGAGTTTTGCAAATGTAATTGCATTTAATATATCATTTACTTCATTTTCAATAAAAGAGTATGATTCCATGAGGTGTTGACAAACTCCCATTATTTGTATCTTCAATTCCAAAAGTTCTAAGTTGTCGTTTATTTTATGAATTTTATCATCTATTATTTTTATTTCTTCATTAAAAGTTTGTTCATCTATTTTAAACTTCTGAAGAGTTTCATTAAAGTTTTGGATTACTGATGTTGTAACCATGATTTGTTTTTTCATCAGGTTTTCTAATTCATGTTCGTCTTTTTCAATTTTATTAATGCAGTTATTATAATATTCGCCGTCTGAAGCGTCTAAATTACCAGTTATGAACTTCCAAATACTTCCTGCAGCGTTAATTAAACCGCGTTTCTTTCGAGGGTTAATGGAAACATCTAGCTCTACTTCTTCAAATTTGATTTCTAAATCTTTCGATATTTGTTTAAGTAGGCTTATATGTGTTAGCAAGTCAAAATTAAAAATTTTCATTTTATCGGTTTTTCTTGTTATAGTTGATAAGAGACTGTTTAAAATATTATTGTTATTATTATAAGTTTCTCGAAGTTTATAGATGTCTTTGTATACTAGTAAAGTCCATTTATCATTGGATACTTTAAGTTTCATTTCCCTTTGGAAATAGAGTCCAATATTATTCTCTATTGGTTTAAGAGTATATAAATATTTCTGGTTTTCTTGAATTAAGGGTGTAGTTTCTCTTAAGTTCGTGCATAGCAAAAGTGTTAACCTAAAAATAAAAATAGTCAATCACTATCAGATTGATCGCATTCTAATTGAGCTTTATAAGCGTTTTTATCATCTGGGATAATAATAATATCGTCTATATAGGGTTTAAGTCTGTCAAAATTGACTTTGGTTAACTGTTTGGTCTCAAGATTTTCTAGAGTCGCTGAGTTCAAATGAATCTCTTTGATTTCAAATGGACCGTTGAATTTCTGTGCAAGTTTTCCTTTAATTTGTGATTCTTTCACGTAAACTTTATCTCCAATTTTGTAGTTTGCGTTATCTCGTTTTTCTGGAATATGCTCGTCAAATCGTTCTTTAGCTTTTTGTTTTGATTTCTGAGTATTAACTCTAGCTGATTCGTAATAGTGTTTGATTCTTGCATTTAAGTCTCGAATGTATTTTGAAATTAATTCTTTTTCATTATACAAGGTTTCTGGTGGTCTAGCTGATGTGTGTCCAAATATTAATTCATAGGGGGTAAATCCTGTTGTTTTATTTAATGAATTATTATAACATATACAGGCATATGGTAATAACTGACAGGGGTGTTCTCTAGGATCTTCGGTTTTCATAACTCTTATCATTTCGAGTAAAGTAGCATGAAATCTTTCAAGTGAGCCGTTTGATTGAGGGTGATTTACACTGGAAAAAGTAATTTTAATATTGTAAAGATTACATAGGTCTTTCATTAATTGGTTGTTAAATTCTCTTCCGAAATCACAATGGATTCTTAATGGTGTTCCATAGTGTTGGAAATATAAAAGTAGTGTATTTACTACTGATTTTGAACTTTTATCCATTAAGGGGTATGCTTGGATAAATTTAGTCAATTCGTCCCTTATGGTTAGAATATAATTTTTATTTGGGATTTCTAGTATATCAATATTTATTCTTTCAAACGGTGTTTTTGGAGTTTCGGTGATTACTAAAGGGTTATCTAAGTTTTTTCTCAGAATTTTATTCTTTTGACAAATTTCACATCTTTTAATATAGTTTTCGACATCTTTACTTAATCCTGTCCAATTATGTTTTTCTTTAATTCTTCGAATTGTTTCATTTACTCCTCTATGGAAGTTTCTTTTTCCTGAATGATATTCTTGTATTATGATTGGAATTTCGTCTTTTTGAGGATTAGTTACAATATTTTGACATATTACTAATTTTAGATCTTTTTCAGCAAAAATAAAACATATCATTTCTATTATTGGTAAATGTATGTTATTTTCCACATAGTAGGTTTTTGCATCATCAAGTATGTGTCTTGAATTAATTAATATTTTAAATAAAGTTGGAAGTGCATCTTCTTTTTGGAAGGGTAGTGTAGCTAGGTAATATTTTCGTTTTTTTACTGTTTTTGAGTTCAAAATATTAATTTTGTCATCATCAAATGGTGAGTGTTCTTCGTGAAAGTCTTCAATTATTTTGTAATGAAGATCTTGCAATCTGTCTTCTTGAAATATGACAATTATATTTTTATGGTCTTTATCTAGTAATTGATCATTTGTGTATCGGATTTTTGAATAATCAATCAAGCTAGTTGTCTGATAAAGGTCGGTAAATCTTTTCCATTCACTTTCCATTGTCTGGGGTGACATTAATATATTTTCGTCTTCATGATTTTCTGAATCTGTTTCATCAGATTTTTGGTCACTATTTAGTTTTTGATTAAAGGTACAAGCTCTTTGAATATTATTTATTTTAATTCTGCTAAGAGCATCTGCATTCTTGTTGATTTTTCCTGGTTTGTAGATTATTTCGTAGTCATATTCTTCTAATTTAAGTCTCCATCTTGCTAATCTGGAGCCTGGATCTTTAATTGAAAATAACCATGTTAAAGGTCTATGATCTGTGATTAGTTTGAATTTTCTACCAAATAAGTATGGTCTAAAGTGTTTAACTGTCCATACAATTGCTAAGAGTTCTCTTTCTATTACGCTATATTTTGTTTCTGCTGGACATAGCGTTCGAGATGCATAAGCTATTGGAAGGTCTTTTCCTATTGGTCCTTGAGATAAAATTCCTCCTATTGCATATAATGATGCATCTGTGGTTAAAATAAATGGTTCTTCAAAGTTTGGATATATTAAAATTGGTTCGGTAGTGAGTTTTTCCTTTAGTTTATTGAAAGCTTCATGACATTGTTTGTCAAAATTAAAAGTAACATCTTTTTTTAATAGTTCCGTTAGAGGTTTTGATATTTTTGCATAGTCTGGGATAAATCTTCTATAATATCCTGATAATCCTAGGAATGATTTCACTCCTTTTGTATTTTTTGGAACTGGAAATTCTTGGATTGCTTTAATTTTGTTGGGATTCGGTTTTACTCCGTCCTTTGTAATTAAATGTCCTAAATATGCAACTTCTTTTCTAAGAAATTCACATTTGTCTGGTTGGATTTTTAAATTAGCTTTCCTTAGTCTGGAGAATACATCTTTTAATCTACTCATATGTTCATGAATAGTCCTGCTATATATTATGATATCGTCCATATATACTGCACATCTTTCATTTTGTATACCCATAAGAATGTTTGTTATCCATCACTCTTTGGAATGTTGATGGTGCATTTTTTAATCCAAATGGCATTCTGAGATATTCGTAATGTCCATTTTCTACAGAAAAAGCAGTTTTTGATACGTCTTTTGGATTGATTTCAATTTGATTGAATCCTGTTGAAAGATTTAATGTTGTAAAATATTGACTGTGTCCTAGTTGATCAAGTATGTCAGATATATTTGGTAATGGTAGTTTTTCATCGAGGCAAAGGTCATTGAGCTTCCTAAAGTCAATACACATTTTCCATTTTTGTTTTCCAAAAGCATCTACTTTGCTTGGTACGATCCATACTGGACTTGACCATGGAGAGACTGAAGGTTGAATAATTCCTTGGTCTAACATTTTATTAATTTGAGTTTTAACTTCTTCTTTATGTACTATAGGACTTTGTATAAATTGGTCTTGTATCTCTAGTCGGAATAGAGTGTTTTATTTCACTTGTGAATGTAAGTTTGTCTCCTTCTAAGTAGAAAATATCAGAAAAATCTAGACAAATTTGAACAATCATGTTTAATTCTTCATTGTTTAAGTGTTCCGTTCGTAATTGGTCAACTATCTCTTCTTCTCTACTATATGTTGAAGTATTAGCCTTATTAAAATTTTGTATCGAAGTGTTTGTCTTAATAAGTGGTTCAAATTTTAAATTATCAAATTTTACTATTTTTGGAATCGAGTTTATATTTATTACGGACGTTAGAAATTCACCATTTTCATTTATCTTAACTATAGCGTTAGGAATATGTACTTTATCAATTGATTGTGATAATAGTATTGCTTCAGTATTTTTTAATTGATTAGTTTTAAATTTATAAATTTTTTCAATTCTCGGTGGTATATTAATTATATTTTGTATATCAAAGCATTCACGTTCAGAATCATCAAGTTTATTTATCTCATTACTATTAGATTCGACTTTAAATAATGGAACCGTCTTAAAATACGTAATTAATTTTTTATTAAAGATATCAACAATGCAGCGATAGTGTTGCATGAAATCGACATCTAAAATACCATCAAATTCTATATCAAGATTACAAATATAAACTTTATGCGGATCAACATATTTAAAAGGTATTAATACAGACTCTGTTATCAAAATATTTTCATTTGTTATTCCTTTTATTGCTAAGTTTTCAGAGAACCTTTGTTTAAAATTTTCGCAAGCTGTCGGTTTAAAAATAGTTATTCCTGCACCTGTGTCAATTAAATATTTAAAGGTTTTTGTCGTATCGTAAATATAAAAAAGATTTTGGGAACTTACAGTGTTTAAATTAAATTTTTGAAATATGATTCTTTGTTGACTTGTTGTTGGTTGATATGCATTGTTTGTATTTGGTCTGATAGTTCTAAAATTTCCGAGGCATTTACTTGAAAATTTTCGTTACACTGAGAAAAATATTCATCAGTATTTTGTAAAAAATTTTGATTATAATTTTCATAATTATTTGTAGGGTAATATGAACAATTTGGTTCATTTTCATTGTAATTCATTGCATAATTATTTTCAAAATATGGCTGATTATTATAATCAAGGTTGTCATAGTCAGGGTTGTCATAATCAGGGTTTGAATTTTCAAAATTTTCATTTTGATTGTTGGGGTAATTATACTCATTTTGGTTTAAGTGATGAGTTTTTGATTTTTGAAAATACGTATTTGGTCTTTGATTACTTTGTGATTGTACTTGAATTCTTTGATTCGATTGATTTTGATTTGAAGGCTGTGCCCTATTTATATTTTGATTTTGATTTGGTTGAAAATTTTGTGGTCTTGGTTGGTATATTTGAAATCTAGGCTGAAAATTTTGATTTGTTGAAGGGTAATTTTGTCTTTGCATTTGCATTTGTCTTGTTTTACATTCAATAATGGTGTGCCCATTCTTTTTACAAAAGTTACAAAATTTTTGAATTGGTTTTGGAGTTAATGGTTGCGCCTTATTTGTACGTTGGAATTTTTGATTTTCAAAATATGAAAGTTGTATTTCTCGTTTTATTCGGTTGACTGCGTCAAGCATCGTTAAAGGGTTACCTGCTCTTATTATTTGCCCTAATTTTGGTTCTAGGCCTGTTAATAATGTGTTTAGACACATGTTGTCAATTAAAATTGTTTGAGCATTCTTTTGATCTTGATTTAATGTTTGTTTTGTTATAGCAGAATACATTTTAGCATTGTGCGTTTGTAATCTAGCAGCAAAGGTTAACGGACTCTCATTTGTTAATTGATGCATACGTTGTAAGTCTTGAATTAGTGAGGTTAAATCACGAGGATCTCCAAAATGAACTGTTAATAATTGAGATATTTCGTTCCATGTATCAATATTTCTAGAATTAATCAATTGTGCCGCTTTTCCTTTCAATTCATTTTTAATTTTAATTGTTAGTAAACCTTGTTGGTCATTTGTACACATTTGATGAGCTTTATTACAAGCATTTAAAAAGGTATTCAGAGAAATTTGATCACCATCGTATTCTGGTACGAGAGAGAAAATTTCTGACAATTTATATTGTTCAGCATTAACGTTATTATTTGGATTTTGATTTGCCATTGCTGCTGTAAGGAAATCAAATTTTTTAAGATGTTGTTTTGAGTTCGTTTGAGATGTTGTGAGTCAGTTTGAGTTGTTGTGAGTCAGCAAACGAGTGAGTGAGTGAGCTTTATTTATTTATTTATTTGCCAAGTATTTGAAATTTGAATTAATTTGATTTGAATTAAGTTGATTTTAATTGTTTCGAGTTGATTCAGTGCAATTTATGAATGAATTACTTAAGACTAATAATTATTTACAATGAATGACTTACGCCAAGTTGAAGAACATCTTTGTGAAGTTCTTGAAGTTTTTTGAAGTTGATTGAAGCGTTGAAGGGTTGGGGGGTTGAACAACTGCTACGACGTGCCAGGGGTTTCACTGGGTGTTCCTAATCCACACGGGTTGTGGTAGCTGCGACGTGCCAGGGGTTTCACTTGGTGTTCCTAATCCACACGGCGTTGTGGCTAGCTCTTCGTGCCAGGGGTTTTACTTGGTATTCCTAATCCACACGGAGATTTGTTGCTTCCACTTCAGCTTCCACGCACAGTTGTTGATGAGGGGTTGAATCGTCGACAGTAAGAGTTAGATCTTGCCCGCAGGCCACTTGTTCTACAAAGTGCCACGATTGGTTGCTTCTTTGTTTTGTTGTGGGCTCTTTTTGTCCCTGTTATGCGAGTTCTTTGACTCTTGAAGTGGGCTCGTTTTGTCCCTTGATTGTAAGTTCTTTTGACTCTTGATATGGGCTCGTTGTCCCTGATGAATATGAATTAATGGTTTGCTTCTTGGAGCACTTGTTTTGATGAATGGCTTCTTGGAGCACTTGAATCTTGAATTTTCTTTTTTTTTCTTTTGGAGCACTGGATTTTTTTGTTTTGCGAAGAATTAAAATTCACCGTGATTTTTCTTCACGTCAAAACATCCTACCGACTGCGCCAATTGTTAGGTCGTGGTCGAGTGGTAAGGGTTTTTAAAAAACACTTTATTTTACAGTCACACGACTAACAATAATTTTATTTTATTTGGACTTTACACTTGAGATTTAACAATAACTTTCAGAGATTAAACTTTAAATTAAGATTTAAAATGGTTATACGCTCAACTAACTTCACTAGCTGACTTCGCTGGCTGACTAATGAGCGCAGGGCGAGTGCAGGTATTTATAGTATTATGTACTTTTCCCATAATGCACTAGTTTCTTTGTTTGTTTTCGAGGAATAGAAACAATAAGGCATTATTCATAGTCTAGACTTGTTGATGAAATAAGATATTATTCTTTATTGTTTTGTTAATTCAGCATCTAGACTTGTTTATGATATCTGATACTTATTATTGTATTTTTAGTAAATTCAGCGTCTGGGCTTGTTTATGATATTTGAAACTATTATTGCCTTTTTAGCAAAATCAGCATCTTTATTAAACACCTGCATCCGTTTGGATAAATAACATATTAGATTACAGTGTTTATTAACTGCACCTGCAAGGTCAGCACTTAAGTGATAAACAATAACTTAGAATATTTTAATAATATTGGGTAAATTTTGGATATAACATATATATATATATATATATATATATATATATATATAGAGCATTTTTACAGAAAATAATTTCATACACGCTTTGACTTACTAATGCTTGTGGTGTAAACAGTACCAATAAAATATTTACCATATAGAGTGCAAAAAATAAATATAACTAAAGGAAATATTTTGATACTTACTACACTGATTCACTGTTGGGGAATTTAGAATTTCTCGCAATAGCAAGGATATCCGTAGTTGCATCTGTTCCTAAAATATACTCTTCCTGTGCCGTAGGTGTGCCAAAGACGAATTCTGTTAACGCTTCTTTTGAATACAACCATAATATCATTTTCTATCTTAATACCATTTTTATCATCGAAGAACTCATCTATTTTATTGGAATCTATAATAAAGAATAATGATAAAGATTATTAAACAGATACTTAATAAAATTTTGACTGTGTCTGTTGTAAGATAAATGAAATCATTTGCAACAAAAAAGTCCTGTAAATATTTATTTATTTCAAACAAAGCCTTTTTTACAATAAATTGGAACAAAAAATATATGATTTCTTGGCATAAAAAAAATGAATAATAAACGAGGCCTGAAGTAAGAAAAATACAACCACAGGCTTAAAGGTTACAACGCCATGCCCTATACTTCAAAGTAACCAGACTACAGCTAAAAGAATTCCACTGTTGTTTAAATATACCACACATTCTAGTTTCTGGGTTAAGGAAGCATCACACTTTGTTAACTTCAAAAAATCAATTTTTTTAAATACATTTTTCAAAAGCATGAACATTCAAGAATTTTCTTTAAAAATTTCATTATAGTGCAAGGACTCCCTATATTTTTGAAAGCATAATTGAATGGGTCTCCGAACGCCCAACTGTGCCTGCGCGTGCTCCGCCTCTTGCATGCTTGCGCAGCCTTGATCGTTTCTGAACATCCGCAGCTCCGAAGCTTTCACAAAGTCCAAAATCCAGCGAAAAGATGCCGAATCACAAGAATATAAGCTTTACGAGGGGATAGATGGCATCGCTGATTTTTCATAAAAAATAAAACTTTAAACGCGTCTTTCTCGAAACATTTTTCCATGCAACCTTAAGGAATTTTGAAAAACCATTAGATCGATCTCCAAATTTTAACCACGTATTCTAGATATATATATGGCAATGTCCCGTAGTAAAACTAAGGTAATTTTTCCCGGCAGGAAATATACAAAAAAGATCTGCATTTTGCAACTTTTTCTTTAAACATTCGTGATTTGGTTTAAGTTTAATGAAAATTGATATGGCCTGTTCTTACTTACGGGTGTCCACCTCGGGTTTTTGACTTGTAACGTATCACCTCATTTCAGGGGTTTTTGACGTTATGAGTGAAACAAGCCAGCTTGTTCACATTTACTTTTCACTAGGGTTTTAATTTCTAGTAATTTTTTGTTTTATACTTTTGATATTTTTAACATTACAGCGAAAGGATGATTAGAGCAGGAAACAGGTCCAGAGAACAGTGGTCTATAATAAACAGCTTAAGAGGAAAAGATAGTACCCTAGAGGCTAATATTGAATTGGAGCCTAATGCCGTCAATGAGTTTTATTGTTCAATATCACAGAAAATCACCGCAAATATATCCTGCCAAAATGACCCCATGGACTACCTTATGGACGTGTGGTTTCCACAAGACTTCACATTGACATCGACTAATTCTGACGAATTGCGGGATATATTAAAATAAATAAAAAATAAGCATTCTACTGGTTGTGATGAAATTTCTCTTAGGGTGTTGGAAAATCTTCCAAAGAGAACACTGGATGTTCTTGCTGGTACAATAAATGTCTCCTTCCAACAGGCTAATTTTCCTTCATGTCTCAAAATGGCCCTTGTGATTCCTTTGCATAAAGGTGGTGATTTGGATGACCCATCCAACTATCGCCCTGCTTGTCACGTTGTCCAAGGTTGTCGAAAAGCTAGTAAAGGTCGGACTACTCCATTTCTTAACGACGAACAACTTGATATCAGCATGCCAATTTGGTTTTCAGGCATCTAAAAATACTAATGATGCCATATTCTCAGCTTCTGCATTATGGCGTAGTTCACAGGTGGTTTTCATCCTACCTTTAGGGAAGGTCACAGGTTGTGAGGGTTGGCGACAACTTCTCTACCTTGTCTGGTGTGAACCATGGGGGTACCTCAGGGATCGGTGCTTGGCTCGATTTTGTTCTTGTTGTATGTTAATGATTTAACAAATCTGAACATACGAAGGAGTTTTACGCTCTTCGCTGATGATACCATCCTTTTGTGCCACTCTAGAGACAGTGAAATGCTTAAAGATACTGTAAATATTGATTTGCATAGAGTTCGGGAATGGTGCGACTCGAACTCGCGTTCTTTTAATGTAAATAAAACTAACATATTAACATTCGGTTTTGCATTCGGTAATCTTTTCTTAGACAACCAATTAATAGAAAATAAGGGTAGTACAAAATTTCTTGGAATATTTATCGATTCTAGGCTTAAATAAGAATATCACATATTGGAGCGAAATAAAAATCTGGCTTCGGACTGTTTTGCGGTTAGGGTGGTGTCTGCTGAGCTTGGTGGTGCATCTGCGAGGATAACTTATCATGTATTGTTTGAGTCTCAACTGAGATATGGTGTGGCGTTTTGGGGTTTTTGTAGCTAGCAACTCTTGAATTCTGTACTTGTAATTCAAAAAAGGGCGCTCAGATACTTGTGTGGAACCAGATATAGGGACCATTGTAAGCCATTGTTTGTACAGCAAAAAATTTTAACTGTTCTGAGTTTGTTTATTCTGGAGGTTTCATGTCTAGTTTATCGCAGGTATGGTGGAGAGGGTAACCTAGAGTCGTATCAATGTATTCCGTACAATACAAGACAGGGCCTGAAATTTAATTTACGGCTCCCAATCACTAGATTAACGCTGACTAAGAATTCTATCATTTATGAAGGAAAAAAATATATAACCACCTTCTTTTTTTACACTATCGATTAAAGCCTTATTCATTGTTCCGGAGGAATCTGAAGTGTACTTTGGTGGGGAGGCCGTTTTATAGTTTAGAGGAGTATTATACCGACAGTTTTTAGTGTTCAGGGTTTTGCTTTGTTTTATTGGCCTTTTATTGGATTTTTTTGTGTTATTTTTTAATAAGTTTGTTGTTTGGATACCAATATTTGTCTTTTTATGATAATGCTTTGAATTGTACATACTTTCTATTAGATGCTTAGCCACATCTGATCGGATTTTAAAACCATAATTAAGTATTGTCATTGTTTGTTAGATTAGTTTAGTTTTAATTGGCTTTGTCAATAAAATTGTATAGATCTTGGACAATAAAGCATATTTAATAATAATAATAATAATGTCGACGCGACAACGAAGTATTTGTTTTTGTCTGTATTTTTTTTTAATTATTTTATTGGTTTTAATAAACGAATAAATAATGTTAATGTTGCTTTAAAAAAATAGATGCATCTAGAACAATTAATATATGTATCAATTATTTATGGACTAACAGCTCTTTTACCTCAAAAAAGGTCAACTTTGTTAAAATGTAGGATTTTGGAGATTAAATAAAAGTACACGCTTACAATCGAGTGTCAGAAACATGACTACAATATTAAAGCGGCATTGCCAACAGAACAAATATAATTTACACTATTTTCAGTCGGTTGCTCATAGAGGGCGTTAATACATTAATAAAAGGAATATTTCGAATTCCTCATAACACCCCCACTAGTTTGAAATATTAACAATTATTCACAACTTAGAAACTATACCTAAGTTTTCCATAAACTTATAATGTTTATTAGAACCTAACTCTAGTCAAAATATCTGCAGGCATATCGTTTGTCTGCAAATACTCTATGCTAATTAATTTGTTTTCAACAGTTTCTCTTATAAAATGGTGACGGACATCAAGGTGCTTTGTTCTCTTATGATACATAGGGTTACAAGTTAATTTTAAAGCACTTTGACTGTCACTGTATAACAACTTTGACTGTCACTGTATAACAAAACATAGTCAAGAGAACCTGTTAATTCACCTAGTAAATTTCTTAAATAAATAGCTTCTTTGGAATCTTCTGACAAGAGCATATATTCGGCTTCTGTGCTGGAAAATGCTACTGTTTTTTGCTTCGTACTTTCCCATGAAATAATATTTCTAGAGAGTTTAAAACAAAAACCTGTATAAGACCTTCTGTCAAGTGAATCATTGCCCCAATCTGCATCTACAAAGCCTATTAACTGAATTGGAACATTTCTCAAATTTCATATAAAAATCTTTGGTTTTTTTGTAAATATCTCAGTAATCTTTTTACCCTCTGCCAATGACTTTCATCATAACAATTGTTGAACTGACTAAGATAACTAACGCTATAAGAAATGTCAGGTCTTGTCATGACAGATAAATACATTAAACTACCAATCAATTGCTGATAAGGCGCTGAAAAATTTGAATTTTCACCTTTAGCAAGATTCAAATTTTTCTCCATGAGTGTATCAACAGTTTTACATTGAATCATATTAAATTTTGACAATAACATTTCAATGTATCGCTTCTGATCTAAAGTTATAATATTGTTAACTTTATCAATACAAATATTCATACCTAAAATTTGTTTAGCCTACCCTAAATCTATTAACTTAAAATTTGCAGCTAATTCTTGCTTTAGATTATTTGTTTCACTAGCATCATTAGAGAAAATAAAGAAATCATCCACGTACAAAGCTATAATTGTTGTTAAATCATTATTATGATTTATAAAAATACATGATTCATATTTAGATTTCTTATAACTCAAATTAGTTAAAACATTTTCAACTCTTTTATACCAAACTCGTGAAGATTGTTTTAAACCATATATCGCACGGTTTAATTTTAAGACTTTATTGTCTTGACCTGCTATCGTTAAACTTTCAGGTTGTTTCATATAAACCGTTTCTTCTAATTTACCATGTAAAAAAGCGGTTATTACATCAAAGTGATAAGATATCTAAACTTAAATTTACGGCTAAAGAAATTAACAATCTCAGGGTAGAGTGTCTTACAACTGGTGAAAAGGTTTCTGTATAGTCTATAGCTTCTTTTTGTGTAAAGCCCATTGCTACTAACCTAGCACGATAACTTTTTCGATTATCACTATCACACTTTATTTTATATACCCACTTACAATTTACCACTGTACGTGCTTTTGGCAAGTCCACAAGATCCCATGTTTCATTCTCTTCTAGACTTTTCATTTCAACTTGCATCGCTTCTTTCCATTTGTTGCCATCAGATCTACTCAAAGCCTCTGCTACTGTTGTTGGAACCTCCTCGGACACTTCCTCTACAGTTGTCATGGAAGTTACATAGTCCTCAAATGTTTTTTCTTTTTTCTGTCTCTCAGACCTTGGTATGACTTCTCTGTTTATAAGACTTTCTTCGCGAAAATTATCTAAAACAAAGTCTGGATCTTTTGTATCCTCCGTCATTGAATCTGTCTGTGACATATCAGTAAATATGTTACTTTGTGTCTCTGTAACTTCCCTTTCTGTCAAACTATTGTCACTGTCCCCCACTGGAACTGATAACTCTCCTTCATGAATGATAGCATCTCTACTTGTTGTAACGTCATTACTTTTAGGATCGTAAACTCTATAACCCTTGATATTATCTGAATATCCTACTAAAATATGCATTTTGGATTTTTTATCAAATTTAAGTCTCTTTTATTTAGGTAAGTGCATCATGACAGTGCTCCCAAACACACCTGATAAATCTGTTTTTTTACCATTCCATATCTCAAACGGTGTTTTGTTCGATAAACCACTAGCTATACATCTGTTTCTTAAATAATTTGATGTATTCACAGCTTCTGCCCAAAATTTCTTTTCTAGACCAGCATCAAACAGCAGACATCTTGCTTTTGCAACTATCGTACGATTTAGTCTTTCAACTAAACCATTTTGCTGTGGAGTATAAGCATTTGTCATTTGATGAATTATTCCCTCTTGCTTAAAGTAATTTTCAAATTCATTACTGCAAAATTCACCTCCCTGGTCAGTTCTGAAAATCTTAATTTTACTACTTTTCTGATTTTCCACCATTGAATTAAATTCTTTAAATTTTTCAAAGGCTTCACTTTTTGCTTTTAAAATATAAACAAATGACATTCTACTACAATCATCAACAAACAGTAAAAAATATTTTGATTCACCTATGGACGTTGTTTCCATGGGTCCACAAATATCTGCATGGATAACTTCCAATATTTGAGTATTATGTATACCTGTATTTGAGAAAGGTAGCTTTGATTGTTTACCTTCGCAACAAACACAGTTACTTTTTTCAAAAACAACATTTCCTTGAAACATCATGCCATCTACACAATCTTTCATTCGGTTTAAATCTTGGCTATTTAAATGTCCCAATCTCCTATGCCATGTTTCATCTGAAAGACTTAACATATAATTTTCCTTTTTTAAGTTCAGTTTATAAACTCCATCAATCAAATCTGCTGTAGCTAACAAATTGTTTTCTTGGTTATAAACAAAACAACCAGTTTTGTTAAAAGAAACTCGATTGCCTTTTGATATTAGTTGACTGATGTTTAGAAGATTTGTTGTCAAACTTGGAGCACATAAAATACTTTCCACAGTGATGTCATTGAACTGCCCATTACTATCTGCATAGAAGAAATATACCAAGAATTCCTATCCTGTGCTATAGTTTTGACGCGCCTAAACGGTACGCAAACTGGTACGCCGTCTCATTCATTAAAAGCAATTTACAATATTGTCAATGATTAGATATCAGTATTTTAATGTAATATACATGCTTTTGTTAGAAACAAGTATAAAAGATTTAAATTTTCGGATTTATGTTGAAAACGTGGCAAATCTGCATATCTCTTCCTACCGAGTAAGAGGGGTAAGCTCCACCTTTTTTTTTTTAAATGTAAGGTTGCCGCAGCCTAGTGAAGTTTTACTGAAAGATTAGACCATTACAACATTCCCTTTGTAAACTTAAACAAATATAATAAACCAAGGGATAAAAAAACTTGTACCCGTAGTATAGATCAACTATCCAATACGGCAACACTGCATATACATCATTCTTTGCCGTTTTACTACTTATAGTAAAAACTACCTTTCATCAATGACCTAGTTTAAATACTTGGCGCTTCCAATCGTCCCATAAGAATGAGCATTCTTAGTATAATTCGTCAATGCTATCTGTAACAATTTCAACGTCTCCTGAACGCTCCACGGAAAGTTTTTCATGATTAGCCACTACAATTTCATGAATTCTTGATTTTGTAGAGTTTTAATCCAACCTTCATTTGGGGTCATATGTCTACTTGCGCCAGAGTCTAAATAAAAGTCACTTTTATTATAGTTCCCATTTAAAAATACGGCACTAAACGCATTTTTTTGATTAGGGTTTTTCAAACCAAGACATTTTGACATATAATGACCAGATTGTTTACATTTGTAGCAAATAACTTCAATTTTATCCTTTTGTTTGCTAAAATCTGCTTATTTTTGATTATTTTGCTTTGCTGCGCCATCTTTGAACGATCTTCTGAAAGTTCCTTTTGTGCTTGCACTTAATGCCCCTGCACCGCTACTAGAGCCCTATGTTGACATATCGAGCAACTTGCTTTTTATTGAATCCTCGGTTAATGAGATCCCTGCATGTTCAATAGCCATTAGCATCGGACCAAACTTTTCCGGTAATTCCACCAATAACAATGAACCAATCCATTCGTCGTTTATGCTGAAACTAGTTTTTCTTAACTTCTGAGCTGTTTCCGCTACTTGACTTACATAGATTTCCATGGAATCACAATTATCTAACCTTAATGAAATAAGCATTCTTAGTAATCCAATTTTTCTGGTAATGCCAGTGTCTTCATAAAGCTCCTTAATTCTATCCCAAACTTCTTTGCACGTGCTAGCGTCTTTTATATATACATACAACGAAGGGTCGATCGTTAAAATTAATTTAGCTTTTGCGACTACGACACTATCCGTCTCGGAACCATCAATGCATTTCGATAAACCTTCTAGGACAAAAACGTTTTCTATGGCGAATGACCACTTATCGTAGTTTTCTCGCCCGACAAGCTTGGGTAAACTACTTAGGTCATTCACGGCCATTTTCACTCGAAACTGAATAAAACTGCAGTAATTTTAATTAATCAACAACCAAACAAAGAAAACTCGCGGAATATCGCGTTCTCTGGGATTAAATAAAAAGACACGCTTACTCTCGAGTATCAGAAACATGACTACAATATTAAAGCGGCATTGCCAACAGTACAAATATAATTTACACTATGTTCAGTTGGTTGCTCATAGAGGGCGTTAATACATTAATAAAAGGAATATTTCTAACTCTTCATAACAAACTTAGTATCCAGATACACTCCCAAGTCCTTTACCACCTAAGCCTCCCTAAACACAGCACTATCCATCAAATATAGATGAGCAAGAGAGGTCTTAACACGACCGAATCTAATACAATATTATGTGGCTGAAGACAGCAACGAAATCAAACTCAGATTTGCCAACGAGTTTCAATTTTATAGAGTCACTTATGTAAAATGACGATAAAATATTTTACTAAATAAAACACCCTTTAGGATTTTCTGCCACATTGAAATTAGCTTAAATGGAAAGGCTTAAATGTCTTCCAAATAAAAATAATATAGATTCGCGCAATTTCCGCTTAGGAAGGGTGGTACACCCCTATATTGAACACAATATTTTACTAAATAAAACACCCTTCAGGATTTTCTGCCACATCAAAATTGGCTTAAATGGAAAGAGTTAAATGTTTTTTAACTAAAAATAATATAGATTCGCGCAATTTCCGCTTAGGAAGGGTGGTACACCCCTATATTGAAAATAATATTTTACTAAATAAAACACCCTTCAGGATTTGCTGCCACATCAAAATTGACTTAAATGGAAAGAGTTAAATGTCCTTTAACTAAAAATAATATAGATTCGCGCAATTTCCGCTTAGGAAGGGTGGTACACCCCTATGTTGAAAATAATATTTTACTAAAAAAAGACCCTTCAGGATTTTCTGCCACATCAAAATTGGCTTAAATGGAAAGAGTTAAATGTCTTTTAACTAAAAATAATATAGATTCGCGCAATTTCCGCTTAGGAAGGGTGATACACCCCTATATTAAAAATAATATTTTACTAAATAAAACACCCTTCAGGATTTTCTGCCACATCAAACTTGATTTAAATGGAAAGAGTTAAATGTCCTTTAACTAAAAATAATATAGATTCGCGCAATTTCCGCTTAGGAAGGGTGGTACACCCCTATATTGAAAATAATACTTTACTAAATAAAACACCCTTCAGGATTTTCTGCCACATAAAAATTGGCTTAAATGAAAATAGTTAAATATCCTTTAACTAAAAATAATATAGATTTGCGCAATTTCCGCTTAGGAAGAGTGGTACACCCCTATATACAAAAATAATATTTTACTAAATAAAACACCTTTCAGGATTTTCTGCCAAATTAAAATTGACTTAAATGGAAAGAGTTAAATGTCCTTTAACTAAAAATAATATAGATTCACGCAATAGTTATTTTTAGTTAAAGGACATTTAACTCTTTCCATTTAAGCCAATTTTGATGTGGCAGCAAATCCTGAAGGGTGTTTTATTTAGTAAAATATTATTTTCAATATAGGGGTGTACCACCCTTCCTAAGCGGAAATTGCGCAAATCTATATTATTTTTAGTTAAAAGACATTTAACTCTTTCCGTTTAAGCCAATTTTGATGTGGCAGAAAATCCTGAAGGGTGTTTTATTTAGTAAAATATTATTTTCAACATAGGGGTGTACCATTCTTCCTAAGCGGAAATTACGCGAATCTATATTATTTTTAGTTAAAAGACATTTAACTCTTTCCATTTAAGCCAATTTTGATGTGGCAGAAAATCCCGAAGGGCGTTTTATTTAGTAAAATATTATTTTCAATATAGGGGTGTACCATACTTCCCAAGCGGAAATTGCGCGAATCTATATTATTTTTAGTTAAAGGACATTTAACTTTTTCCATTTAAGTCAATTTTAATTTGACAGAAAATCCTAAAGGGTGTTTTATTTAGTAAAATATTATTTTCAACATAGGGGTGTACCACCCTTCCTAAGAGGAAATTGCGAGAATCTATATTATTTTTAGTTAAAGGACATTTAACTCTTTCCATTTAAGTCAAGTTTGATGTGGCAGAAAATCCTGAAGGGTGTTTTATTTAGTAAAATATTATTTTCAATATAGGGGTGTACCACCCTTCCTAAGCGGAAATTGCGCGAATCTATATTATTTTTAGTTAAAAGACATTTAACTCTTTCCATTTAAGCCAAATTTGATGTGGCAGAAAATCCCGAAGGGTGTTTTATTTAGTAAAATATTATTTTCAACATAGGGGTGTACCACCCTTCCTAAGCGGAAATTACGCGAATCTATATTATTTTTAGTGTTTTTGGGATGGGTGTCCACGAGGTGATGCCAAATAGCATCGCCGAGCGGATGACGGCTTTATAAATGGTCAACGTGTTCCTGAATAACAGCTTGCTGCTTCTTCCTAGTAGGGGATACAGGGATGCCAGGAGTCCTTGCGCTTTGGCCTTTGCCTCCAACACGTGGTCCTTCCATCATACCAGTTTTTTATTATAGGAGTCCTAGATATTTGACTTTGTTAGCCCAAGGAATAGGTTCGTTATGGAGATGGATTGGTCAACGGGCCGTTTTCTGGATTTCGTGAAGATGATGGCTTGCGTCTTGTCCGCGTTGGCCTTCAGTTTCCATTTTTCCATCCATTCCTCGAGCTTTCCCAGGTGCTCCTGGAGCCTTGACGTGACTACTCTGAGGTTCCTATGCGACGTTGTAATAGGTGTGTCGTCAGCGTATAGACTCAAACTCGTATGGGTTTTCCTGAGGATGTCCGAAGTGTAAACATTGAACAAGTGTGGAGACAAAGGTGATCCCTTGGGAACGCCTGCAGCCATTGCCCTGGGTGTGGAAAGGGTGTTGTCGATTCTCACCGAGAAGAATCTCCCTGACAGGAAAGATAGTACCAGCTTTGTGATGTGTTGTGGGAAACCCAGCCTGATCATTTTGATTGCTAGGCCGTCATGCCAGACTTTGTCAAAGGCTTTAGACGTGTCTAGCATGACTGAGCCTAGATGGGCTTTTCTGTTGAAAGCTGATACTATGTGGTCCACTAATCTGGTGGTCTGGTGTGTGGTTGACAGGCCCCTGACGAAACCAAATTGTTCCTCCGGCATCACTCCGAGTTCTTCTGTTCTGGCTCTGATTTTACGGAGTATGAGAAGCTGAGCCACTTTGCCCATGGATGGGAGTAGGCTAATTGGGCGGTAGTTGTTGGGATCTGTGGATGTCTTTCCCTTCTTGTGTATCATGATCACTACCGCCTTTTTCCAATCCTCGGGGAAGTAGCTGAGTCTGAAAATGGCGTTAATGATGTTGGTTAACTCGGTATTCTATATATTAATATCATTTTGCAAAGACAGTATGGCATAATGGGATGTTACACATGTGAATAATTTCGAATCATCGACAATTTTCGTAATATTAGAAATTAAGTGAATAAACTGCATGTGTTTTTGAATGTCCAGGTTTATTATGTCTCCATGAAAAATGGTTAGTGGATAATATGGTTGCTGTATATTGCCTCAATAAATATAACGGAAATCTTTGGTAATACTGTAATATTTGTTAATGCCTTCATTGTAATGGGTATTCAATCTATAGAGCATTGCAAATCTAGCTGTGTAGAGGTTCCTTTAAACGATAATTCAATTATAATGATTGGTATATATAGGTCTCCTGATGTAGAATTAAAAATATTTCATGAAAGCCTTGAGTGATTGCCTTAACTAAATTCCTTTCTTTTAGTAAGAAAATTATCCGGTGTGGAGATCTTAATATTGACTTTTTGGATAGAACTAATAATGATTTCACAAGTTTTTTTATCGACAAGTGGAATTCAGTCATATGAAGGAGAGTAAGCATCAATAATGAATCGCAAGTTGACATTGTTTGTTCTGACATTGAAGAAAAGAATATTAATTGTTTTATCAATTGTAATACAATATTTCTGATCATTACGCTATGATATTTTCAATTAAGAGTCGGCAGGTTAGAACTTCTAGGACAGTCATTTTTAAACGGAGATACTATGAAAATGTGCAACATGTTTACGAAGCTAAAGAGGTTGATAGTAAATACAAGATTTATTTATAAAATTTATTTTTACTCTGGCAGGAGAAAACATTTCACTGAGGACTAAGACAATACAGAAATATTTGGAAATTATTTTAATGGACTATTTAAAATAAGTGTCGATCCAATGTTTGACGTAGATCACCAAAATAACATTAATTTATGGGCAGGTAATCTTTTAAAAAATAATCCGAATATCCACCGCTCCACTTGCAGAAGAACATGAATACATGTATTTCTAAGCTTTAATAAAAGGCTGTAATATTTCACTAGGTTATGACAACATACCAAAAGAGCTCTTGTTAACTACTATTTAACAAAATAATTGGAAGTTATCGTAAAAATGGACTAAGTCTTTAATTGAGCAGAGTATACCACGTTACCAATTTGAATTTAAAGAAGCAGTATTCACCATACACCCATTAGCAATTTTAAAATCCGATGTGCAAACATCCTTAAAGAAAACTAGTGTTCGGCTGTTTTTCATGGACATACGAAAAGCATTTGATAGTACTTGATACAATGAATTACTATACAAACTTCATGTGATTAGCTGTTCCGATTTTCTAATACCATTACTAGAAGAATATCTTTCAAATTGTAAATTAAAAATTCAACTAATAATTCCTTTTCCGAGTGCTTTGCTCCCCAGCAAGGTTCCCCCTTATCCCCCTTCCTATATAATATGTTCTGCCTCAATATTTATTTGTTTATATATATATATATATATATATATATATATATATATATATATATATATATATATATATATATATATATATATATATACATTCATACATACATGGTCACGCAGATCCTAACTTTACTAACTAACTAAAATTACACATCTTACAATTCGCCCATGACACGGCTTATATATCCCACGACACAAATATTGGAAAAACAATATCCAACTCTCTGCAATGCCGCTATTCATTGGATACAGAAATGGCATATTATGCCCAATCATCAAAAATTTAAACCACTCGTTTTTCATCACAAAATTTCTGATGCCTCCCCCACAGTCACAATTTTCAATCAGATCATCTATCCCAGTAACTCATGCAAATACTTGGGCATTGTTATGGACTAAAAATTAAATTTTAAACTATCCACCCAACATGTCAAGAAGAAGGTACTTTCTAGGGTCAAACACTTTCGATCACTGATCTATAGGAAACAAGGAATGCGTTGACTTGTAGGCCAATACCCGAATATGGTCATGTACTCCTCCTATGCAACGCGCGTAAATCAACCGTCCATAACATTGAAATTAGTAAAAGAAGCAGTCGTAGAGCCATAAACAGAATAAGTCACCTAACAACCTATATCACCAAACTCATATCGTACGTGTTCTCGATGAACTTCGACTAATTAAAAAATTTGCCAATAAAATCCAAAATGTGAACACAGTTTACCTACTCTACACACAAATATCCTACTCAAACCCTATACGAACCCCTTTAGCAATTGTTTTATTGTTGTTTTTTTTTTTTAATGTGTCGTATACCCTTGAACTTTTATAATGGTATAAGTATTTTGAACTGTTTCTGTCACGAGATGTTTTTAATATTAGTTTTGGTATGATATTCAATTGAGTTATTTGTATCAAATATTTAGAACTGAAAAAGGCAGTAAAACCTTCGTCGTTACCCTTTTGGACTACTGTGCCTAATAAAGCTTATTATACTATATACTTAGCCAAACGGTTTTTGCACTCCTTTCAGGGAACATTCGCTCAATAGCATAAAGATGGAGCTTTGTGGAGGACAATTTGCATGTTGTCAGGTCCTAGATAATGTTATAGTCCTCTGCATTTCCCGTAAACTTCCGGACGGTTCGACCGGTTCCAAGTAGCACTGCTTTTTACATGGCCTTATACAGGTGTTGACTAAGGCCCAATCCCTGGATATTAACCAGAAGACTCTTCGGTGCGACGGCAGTTGTTCAAAAACACCACTGAAAAACTCAACTAGATATCCATTACACATGGCTCCAAAACAACGGAGGAAACTCTAATAGGAGTGTATGGACCCGGTACTAGGCTTTACGAAAGCTTGAGTAAGTCACCAAACATTTTCCAGGCAGAAATACATGCCATTAGGAAATGTATTCATTTCAACAAAGCGTCGCGGCCAAGAGATTATCATCATGTCGGATAGTCGAGCAGCCATCAGAGCGCCGAGCTCTTAAATAATCAACTCCAAGATGGTCTGGGAATGCTTAGAAGAATTAAATGAATTGAATTAGAATAACAATGTTACCCTCATGTGAGTACCGGGATACACCGATGTAGAGGGGAATGAAATAGTAGACAGCATCGCGAGAAACGGGACTGAGACAACATTTCTAAAGAGTTTCAAGGAATACATAAACTTCAGTAAAAATTCACGGAGTTCTGACAGCGATCCTAACGGGGCATTGCTACCTAAAGGGACATCTCAAGAACTTCGGATTAGCAAAAGGAGAAGAGTGCAGATTCTGCAAGGAGGAGGACGAAACCTCTATTCATATCCCTTCAGAGTGCAACGCGCTAAAAAACCCCAGAATGCGGTTCTTGGGAGCATACCAAATAGAAGATGGAGAGGTATCCACTTTGAAACCGTCCAACATCCTAAGGTTCCTGAGGGAAATAGGACTAGAGAGCAGGTAAGTTATCTCTTACGAGTTGGCAACAGTAGGGGGCACAATGGATCTATTAGGTCAGAGTGTACAAACCCTAATTCTACGCACATACATACGTAGCCAAACGGCTTTCGCACTCCCTTCAGGGAACATTCGATCATCCCAGATATACTCAAATATCATAAGGATGGAGCTCTGTGGAGGGACTTTTGCATGTTGTCGGGCCCTAGATGATTTTATGGTCCTCTGCACTTCCCATAAACTTTCGAACAGTTCGAGCGGTCCTAAGTAGCACAGCTTTTTGCATGGCCTTATATGGTGTTGGCTAAGCCCAACGCTTGGATGTTAATCAGAACACTCTTCGGTACGATGCCGGTGGTTCATAGAATTATGTCTGTGTAATACCTCTCGGTCTCTGTATTTGGCGATCTTCTCATTATGCTTATCCCTTAGATCGTTGTTAGGGATGGCGACTTCTGTTAGTATTGCTCACTAAAATGTTTTATCTATCAAAATGAGGTCTGGTGTAGTATATGCGACTATATGATCCGTAAGTACATTTCGAACTCGTTCTCCAATATAGGCTCCGGGCGATATTCATAGTATGGTACTTTCTCTACCTGTTTGAATTTTTCTGCCTAAAACAGCATGAAATACAAAGAAAAGGAAACGGTGACCGAACGAACACGCTATAAAATATTTCGGTACATTAATAATAATAATAATAATAAATCTACTACAGGTAGGAAAAGTGCCTTACTACAAATACAATCCGGGCCTTATTTTTTATAACAACGCGGTCCAGCGTTCCAGCTATATTGGGACCGAACGGTTCACTTGTTTTTTCCATTTTGAAAGCCAAATTGGTTGCACTTTAAGTTTCAAAGGCAATGACAACATTCTTTTCTTAATCAATTTCTCAATGATTTTTGACAGGGCAGGTAAAAGTGATATTGGTCTGAAATTTAAGAGAACAATGTTCTTACCTCCTTTCTGAAGGAGAATCACTATACGATGGCAGCCGACCATTTGCAAAGGATCTATTTATGGCATCCGCCACTGCACTTAAGACATATTTAAGTCACAAAATATTCTTATGAACAATTTATCCCAACGTGAGCGGTATTTTTTTCTAATAGTTAAAAAAATTGTTTTTAATTCACAAATGTCAGTAGGGTAAAAAAGAATGTCTGGGATATAAACACTTTGGATAAAAAACGTGTCTGATAAACCCTGACCAATTGAACAATAATAGTCATTACACTCAATAGATGTTAAACTTGAATTTCTTTGGTGAAAGTTAACAGTTGTTTACCGAAATTCATTGATTACTGACCCCACCTGTTTAATAGCAATCCTCATTCCCAACATTCTCTGAATATAACATAATCTCTTTACCGACCTCACCACCCTTCTATAATAGCTCGATATTTATTAAAATACGAGACAAAAAAGAAGTTATTCCCACAGACGTTTTCATACCACTCATTATCTGCTTCTTCCCAGTCTTTCTCCTTAATTTAACTAAAGGGAACGTACGGTTAAAAGTTTCACATAGTTTATTATGAAGTTTTTCTAGTGGGTTTTCACTACATGAAAAATTCCAACTCCTCACAATAGCGACGAAAAGACAAAGTTCTCTTTGCGATAAAATTTTCAGACTTTAGGAACCCTTTTAGGGATTTGTAAATTAATCTGAAATTGAGCTAATACGGCATCATTATAGAGAGTCCAGCATTCCAAACACAGCAGTAAACACCCACCATATCTGAACAAACATAGTCGAGCGTAGTCAAAGAATACTTATCAATTCCTATTGACAATTTATACATCATATATCATCATATTTAAACAGTTTCCGATATCGATAGGACGTGTTTATATTCGCTCTGTATTTGTATACATTTTTTTGTGGTATAAACGTGGAATTTAATATTGAAACTTGAACAATGGAATTAAATAGTGGTGGTGACAAGAGTGGTGAAAGTGAAAAACAGGAAAGACAAATTTCCCGAGTTCGGAGTTTTTCTTTGGATTTATTTAAAAATATTAGTGGTGATAATAAAAATATCGATATTGATGACAAAACGAAATCAAAACAAATAAAAACATACTCGGATAAAAACAAGAAAAAAGTGTTATTGATAACAAGGTAGTAAATAATGGAATACCTGGGCATTCAAACAGTGTTGAGAAAAGTGGTGGTGAGTTTACCGCCGATGACGCCTAAAATATCACCCAATTCAATTTTTAAACCGCAACAAAGAATTATGCGTACTCCACCTGGAACTGCTGTACAACTAAGGACGCAAGGGGAGAATCTTGGTAAGGATGCGAACACTGGAGTATCTGATGAGGAAAACATAAATTCGCAAAAAAGGCCCCGATCTAGTTCTAGTCCAGCAAGCTTGGAAAGTAACAAAATTAAAAAATATAATGAAAGACATCATCCAGTTAGTGATAATATAGAAAAAACACGAGGCTTAATTTTCAATCAACAGAAGACATACTTAATGACGTTCTTGATGGTCTTCAAAACATACACCGAGCCGCTGAAGGTATATCTCAAGAAGAAGTAAACAATATCCACTCTACACTTTTTAACAACGTTAGCTTTTAGAAGCGGCCAAGTAGAAAAAAACAACATGGAGCTAAACAACACTATACAAAAACTAACAAATTGTAAATCGCCCCAAAAGTTACAAAACCTCGAAACGCCTCAAAATACCCCACCCCTTGGTAAATCATTCAGTAGTGGAGTGAAATATATCCCAGCTGGTAACATTTGGTTAATGTAAACAAGGACATCGAAATTAAAAACATCCTAAATATGAAGCCAATGAGAACGGTAACGGGTATTCTTAAAGGATATACGCCTGATTTGTTAAGGAATTTGTTGCCGAAAATAAGGATAGTGCGATGCTTTTGGTCAAGACGTTGAAAAACAGTTTAAATTTATTGCTAAGAATGGATGCCGAAATACAGCAAAGGAAAATTGGATTTTTCAGGTACCTCCCGAAATATTTAGGTGGACTATAGGAAATGATAATCTCACCTTTGACTTATGTCCAGCTTTCATACAAGAATATACAAATGTGTCTTTATGCTTCAAATGTTGCTTGTTTGGACATGTATCTAAATACTGCACAGCTACGCAGTGTTGTCATAAATATGGAGGTGCACATACAGCAGCAGAATGTCCGGTAACCGATAATGATTGCCCCAATTGTAAGCGTGCAAAATTGCTAGATAGAAATCATTCAGCTCGGAATCGTAACTCTCCAGTTTATATACAAAGAATAAAGAGAGTGCAACAACAGATCAATTATACTTAACAAAAAATTTTTAAATGACGTAAGTAAAAACTCTGCGCAGTTTACTTTAAATACGTTAAATGACGAGCAGGAAGAATATTACGAAACAGAACTTAATGCTATTGTGGATGATGAAATCTTTTCAAATATAAACAATATAAGTGCCTGTTCAAGTCAGTCAGTTACTAGTAATGCATTTTGTATAAACTATCAAAACGTACGAGGGTTAAATACTAAAACAAACAATTTTTACAAGACAGTATGTTTTACACAGCATGCGTATGATGCAGTCGCATTAAAGGAAACATGGCTATCAGCTGCAGTATTTGATGTCGAGATATTTCCAAGCAATTTTTTAGTGTATCGAAAACGAAGCAGACCGGATCATGCTCGTGGTGGTGGTGTCTTATTAGCAGTAAAAAATGTATATAAAAGTACTGTAATTGACGTCAACTTTAATGATCTAAATATAGACTTTATAATAGTTAAGATATATACTAACAAAATTAGTTTCATGTACCTATTAGTAGTTTATATTAGTAATAGTTGCACAATACTGACTAGAGAAAATATTTTTGCATACTTGGAATGTCTCGATTTTCTGTATGAGACTAATTATAATATAATAGGAGATTTCAATATAACACACCTAAGTGAATATTACCTCGACAACAATTATAGGGATGCCCAGGTAGACCATTTTTTGAATCTTTTGAGTTTTTTTGATAGTCTGCAGTGTAAAATAAAATAAGCTTTGTTGACGAGGATCCACATCATCCGTCTCTTGTCGTTGAAGTACAATTGAAAGCATACAAACAGAAAACTTTATCAGTTAATAAAATTAATAATTACAATTTTAGAAAGGCCAACTTTAATTTAATGTATAGACTGTTTCAAAATACATGCTGGAATGAGTTAAAATCTTTTAATGATATTAATACTGCACTAGAATGTTTTTACAACAAAATAGCTCAAATATTCAATATTTATGTTCCAAAGAGTAAAAGAAAAAAGAATATCCTATTTGGTTCACAAAAGATATCAAATAATATTAAGAAAAAGAGAAATTAAGAATAAGAAGCAAAAAAACTGGAATAATTGAAGTGAAAAGAGAGTTTATCAAACTTAGAGCAAAATTAAAACGCGATATTAAAATATCTTACATTTCATACCTTAGAAAAGTTCAACAAGACATTAGTAGGGGCTCCAAAGCATTCTGGCAGTACATGAAAAACAAAAAAGGTAATGTTGCCATACCAAATAAAATGTATTTAGATCAAGTAGAATATACCAGTGGTCAGTCTATCTCAAATGCATTTGCAAAATATTTTAGTTCTGTATATGATAATGTAAATATATTAAATACTTGTTTTCCTGAAAATCATCTATGTCCGAGGTAATATCCCTTACTTCTGTAGGCAGTAGTGATGTGTATGAGGCTGTCAGGAGTCCTAAAGTTAATAGGTCTGTAGGGCCAGATAATATTCCTTCATACATTGTAAAAAGTATGATTGATTTTTTAGTAAATTCTCTCACATTGTTATATAATCTTTCATTACGTACAAGTTCATTTCCACGAATATGGAAGGAAGTTAAAATATGTCCCATTTTTAAAAAAGGTGACAAAACAGACATACAAAATTACAGACCTGTAGCCATATTATCGACTTTTGCAAACATTTTCGAATCGATCATTTGTAAATACTTTTATAATCCTGTTTTTTAAAGATTTCAGTATTTCAGCACGGGTTTATAAAAAATAGGTCAACTGTCAGTAATTTATGTAACATAACTCAATATATAGCAGAACATTTGGAAAATAAAGCACAAGTCGATGTAATATATATAGATTTTGCAAAAGCTTTTGATAAGGTCTCGCATGCATTACTGTTGGAAAAATTATATAATGAATTTAGTCTTCACCTTGAATTAATTAAATTATTTCAATCATACTTGCATCGTAGAAAGCAGACCGTAGTAATAAGGGGTTATACTTCAAAATCCTTTATAGCTACCTCTGGGATACCATAAGGCTTCGACCTAGATCCGCTCCTATTTATTATTTTTATTGATAGTTTACCAAGAATAATTAATAATTATAATGTTCTTCTATTTGCTGATGACCTAAAACTATTTTCCGTGGTAAGGACGTAAACGATTGTATACAACTTCAGGAAGATTTAATGAGAATTGTTCAATGGTCTTATGTAAACAAACTCAGATTTAATGTTTAAAAAAGAGCATCTTACACTTTAATTATGCAATGGAAAATTCAATTTTAGAACGGGCTGGAGAAATGCTGGATCTTGGAGTCATATTTGATTCTCAATTTTCTTTTAAATCACATTTTTATAATATAACAAAAAAAGCATCTTGTATGTATGGATGTATAGCCAGAAACTGTAGAGATTTCAGTGATGTAAACTGTATAAGACAACTGTATATATCTTATGTTAGGAGCATTTTAGAGTATGCTAATTTAATATGGAGTCCATACTATAATACTCATAAATACGCTTTTGAAAGAGTTCAAAATAAATGTTTAAGGTATCTTTATTACTGAGAAACAGGTGTATATGACTTACTGTAAGCAAAGATGAGCTTAGATGTAAATATAATTTGTTAAGTTTGGAAAAGCATAGGAATATAGCCTCTGTAATTTTTTTGTATAAAATAATTCACAATAGAATTGACAATATGAATCTTCTCGCTCATGTAAATTTTAATATCCCTACATATAGGACAAGAAAAACATTGACTTTTTATTTAAAAAACCATCGTACCAATTACTGTATTAACGCTCCAATCAATATGATTTGTAAATTAGCTGATGATGTTCAAACTGAAGTAGATATTTTTAGAGTAAGTTATAAACAACTAAAACGTAAGCTAATGGAAATAATGTAATTCGTTTTTCTTGCTTACACTATCTTTTGTGTGTGTGTGTGTATGTGTATGTGTCTGTTTGTGTGTATGTATGTGTGAACGTGTAACTCAATAATTAGGTATCTAATGTATCTGTAGAGTTTGTGTTGAATAAATAAATATCATAATTAAGTTCATTAGCGGAGTCGATATTAAAGTATCCGGCTCAGTAAGGCCTCTCAGCTATTAAGAAAACATATTTGGCTTGATAACGTTTAACGATAAATATAAATTATATAGATTAAATTTAGAGAAAAATTCAACAGAGAAACTGAATTCCTTTTCAATTACTAAAACACTTAAATTATCAATTTCTGCAAATAAGTTCTCCTTAATAAATTCATCCCTAACTAGAATCATAATATCTCCATGAATATATTGAATTCTACAGAATTTTGATAAAATATTGTATTCTGGTACTTTTATTAGTTCATCACTTTTAAGTCAATGTTCTGTAATGCAAACAAAATCCGGAGTCTTTAATTTTTCTAGGAATAAGTAGAGTTCATCGACCTTATGGCATATTGATTGAATATTTAATAACATAAGACTAAGACACTTTTCAGAGCTTGAAGATCTATCTACCAGTGCAGGAAAAACTTTAGGCTAATCAATTACTATTATCACTAATAGGAATTAACCTACATCTGTCTTCACCGGGCTCTGTCACAAAAAATTCTCATCCAAAATAATTTTACAGTTCAATACATAGTTCACACAAGAAACTTGAATCAAATTACAAATTTTGCCTTGGTGACATATTATGTTGGAGAATAATTTAATCAGTAATCTCTTTTTTTCTTAAGAGTCCATATTCATTGCTGATGTCTATACTACTGATCCCATACTATATTCATGCAAATTGCTTGAACACTGCTTACTAAAATGATATAATTAAGATCGCGCTGATAAGACAAAGACAAAGTTAACATAATATTTGTGTGCATGCCATACTTTAACTTGTTATCTATATCAGTAATCAAAATATTATTTTAATTTACAAAATCATTGAATTCAGCACTAATTACTACAGAGTGATATAATGTAAAGTCCCTAGTTAAATTTTCGATATCTTCAACAACATTCTTAAATGTGCTTTAGACTTCATACTCGCAAAAAGATTTCTTGATAATATCTATCACGAAACCTAACCTGTTGTTCCAGAAAATATAATATTTTTTTTCTCCAACTGACTCTTTTGTTCAGTCATAGCTGTTAAATTATATATTAATTTTACAACTTCTCCCCATTTCTGATTTATGTGTTCCACAAATTGCCTCTCTGATTCAAACACGTCATCCCTGAAGTCTAGTGTTTCGTTTTTCCCTTAAAAATTTAGTCTCCCTCCTCTGTATATTCATTTGAAACGTAACCATCTCCTCTTGAAGATTCCTAATAACGACATCCTTTTCTTCTTCCAAATGTTCAAACTCTCCATTTTCGATCTTAGTTTGATACTTGTAAGTTACGATTTTGTTGCTGAATTTTTCCTAATTGTCCAAGTGCTGCTTTGTTAGCACAACTTATGGTATATTGATCTAATACTCTTTTGAAGACAAAATTTTATACCAGAGTTTCTTCCAATCTCTTTCTAAACAGCTAGAACAAAAGACATTAAAACATACTGTACAATAATAGCCTACAAAGGTCATATGTGTGCAACGCTTAAATCTGTTTGTTCCCCATTTTTCCAGTGTATGAACTTAAAACTTAATATAATCCGCCCAAATACTTAAAATACCAATCCAAAAACAGAATACACCCGTTTGAAAAAAGTATATTAAATAATTTGTCATTCATTCACCCACATCATTAACAGTCTTTTCCTTAGTGTAAATTTCCTACTCTGCTGAAGGACGCAGATTGTTCCCATTCATAAGAAGGGTGATACAACAGATACTAATAATTATAGACCTGTTTTATTGTTATCGATAATCTCTAAAAATGCTATTTATATTAGATTCCCATAATCGTTTTCTAAAAGACTGAGAAGCCTTATATTTCGAAAAAAAAAACTGCCCATAAGAGGTACAAGCAATCAGGGAATGTGGATGATTACTAGCTCTTCTATTCACTGAGAAGGCAGTGTAGACATGTAACTAGTGAATGTTGTCAGGATTATAGAAACACTGTTGAAAATTCTATTAATAGTGATTTAAGGTTTTTCTGGAGGTTTGTACGTTCTAAATTTAATATAGGCTCTTTTCATGAAACATGCATCTGGATAACCACAAAGCTAATAATGGTGCTAACATTGCTAATCTTTGTGCAAAATCTTTTTCATCAGTTTTCAATCCTTGGAATCTGCAAACCCCTTTCCTGACAACTGTACTGTTATTTCTAAAATATATATCAGTGGCACTACTATTCAGAAAGCCTTGCTTGACTTTGATATAACTAAAGGAACTAATCCAAGTGAAGTGCAAGTAAAGTACTCAAATTTTGCTCCCATTCCTTATATCTACCTCTGTTTTATATTTTTTCCCAGTTGCTAAACTCTAACATTTTTCTCAGGACTTGGAAATTATCATTTGTTTGTCCTATCCACAAATCAGGCAGCAGGAATAATATTAGAATCTATCGACCAATTAGCATTCTATCAGCAATGCTGATACTCTTTGAGTATTGCATTGAAGTTATCTTAACTGATGCAGTTAAAAACATGATAGTTAGTTATCAACATGGATTTATTTCTGGTTGTCTATATTAACTATATTAATAAATCATTCGATGAGGGTTCAGAAACTTATGCCATCAACCAATCATAAACACACATAAATCCATGTGTATTAATTCACCAGAGTTCATCCCTTGCACCAGAATGTAGTTAACATTTATTAGTGAACATAATGTACTAACAGAGTCAACTTTTTTTAAAACCAATTGTTTTTCATGATTTATGTTTTTTTAAGTATACACAAGTATGGTTGGTCAATAAACAATTAATTTCCCCACTAATTGATACCCAATATAAATTCATAAACTGCCATTCTAAATATAGCACAAAAAAGAATTAATGGTGCACAGTTCCAACAGAAGACATAGTAAAATGAACCTAGAAATGTATATAAAAGTCCCAATTAGTGAACGTTTTAAATATTAAATTACAAAATCACAGAATATAGAAGTCAAAAATCATAAAACAAATTCCGAACTCCATATTATATATGCATTAATTATGATAATAAATGAATTTTCAAAAGCCAGTCTCTTAAAAATACAGTAAAAGAAAACACTTTTAACGTGAACCTACAGAAATGAAGGAATTAATATTAGAACAAAGTGTCATACATAATTCAATAAATTTATCTAATTATGGAATTAAAGAAATAGAGACAGCAAAATGAACAAGTCAAGATCAGATATCCTTATAATCATCCACCATCTATCACAAAAAGGCTTACAGATAACTACAGGGATCTTCTGACCAAAATCCAGAATGAAAAAAGAATGTAATTAAAATTTTAACCACGGATTAAAGTTATAAATTATTCTGAAAAAACTAGACTTTTTTGGAAAACATATATTTTTTTAATATGTACATGTCACTGTTTGATATTACCATTTTATTTTATTGACGCCGTTAAAAATTTGTGAAAAGTCTAGTTAACAATGAATAAATAAATCAATAAATATAATAGAAATGATTGTCTATTAATATTGTAAAATTAGATATTCCGAACACTTAAAATAGGTCAGTATTACTAATAAATACGTTGATTCACTTAATTAGGTTAACATATGTTTTTTTTTACATTTTTATAAAATAGATCAGGTTTTTTCTGTTCTTATTGTGTAATGGGTACATATAAAGAAATTTAGCATTATTCTGCTGGAAACCCAATTAATAAATTATTTTTATTCTTGAAACATAAAACCTACCTGTGTCGTTTTCTAAATAATTGTCAGATTATGTTTTCATCGGAGCTGGAAAATCTTCTCCATCTTCCCAAAAATTCATTACAAGAAGTCCATCATCTGAATTTTCATTATCCTCAGCAGGTAGTGTGGTCATTGTAGCTCTATACAATAAAACAATAAAACTAATTACTAGAAGCCACAAGTCATTAAGCTATGTAAATAAAGAATAGCCAAAGTTTTATTATTATTATTTAAGCTTATTAGGTTATCCCTGAAATAAAGTAAAGAATGGTAAATGTAAAACTAGATTGTGAGAGTAAACAAACAATCAAAAAAGAATTATTTAGAATAAATGTATACTTTTATTTACTCCAAAATATAACAAATACAGAAAAGCACAGTGGATGTAAAATAATCCCAAATAGAAGAGTTTATAAAAATGAAAATATTTGTAACATAAAAATACACCTATATAACAAACAGATTTAAACAAAATCCAGCCCATAAGCGGATCTAGATAGCAGTTCGCCTCGGTGCAAACCATGCCCTTTTTTACCTAAACTAGCCCCTAAGTTGACCGTTTAAAATATTTTCACACAAATTAGCAAGCACAAAATTAAAAAAAAACAAAAATATTTTTCTATTCCAGTTTAAATCCCAAAAAAAAAAACTAGAACATTAGAACATGCCCTCTTTCTAATTTTCGTATTTGCAAAGCCTTCTATTAAGTCAGTAATATTTAAAGTTGATGCAATATTATATTCCACAGCAAATATGGATAAATCAAGCAATCGCTACTTGCTGGATGTAGATCTCACACAACCTTAAACAGAATCAGCTGAATTCACAAAGGTGATTTAAATTTGAAACCATCCTAAATTGACAGCAGAGGGGTTAAACTAACAAGAGCAACAATAAGTCAAGCAAGTTTGAAACCCTAAAAATACTAGCATAAAGAAATCATTTTGTTTTATTATTGAACTGGCAAAAATGAAGAACTTCATTTATTTTCGGGATAAAACTATTTCTCTTACATTTTTCAAGGTTCTATCCCAAGGTTCTTATCCTTAATATCCCTATATAAGCGTTTATTTGTTGACATATGTAATATAGATTATGACAATAATAAGAAAAACAAAACTGAACGACTATGTGATTTAAATTTCATGACAACTAGATCGAGTTTAAATCTTAAACCTTCTTAGTGAATCTGGCTGTTTAATTTTATTAAAAGATAGTTCTAAAAAGTCAACCATTACAGGAACAGTAGAAAATAAAAGAAGTATAAACATCGTCTTTCTTTAAGGTTAAGATCATGTTTCATTAAATCAAGCATCATATAAAACTGACTCACAAAACGTTTGGTTAAAATTTTCAGATAAATTTTAGACAACTTTTCAGATTTTTGTAAAATCTTCTTCAGAGCATCAAAATATATATCACGGTTTCAAAAAATCAAGTTTGCTTTACCCTAAGCATGGTGTAAAATCTAGTGATCTGGTTGCAAATTATGCCAATAACAAAAATATTAAACATTAACCCTATATTTTCGAAACGATGATCTAAAGAAAGTTCAACAAAGTTTTTTTTGTACTTTGTGTTGCATTTTTGATTGAAATGCCCGATTAATACCCCATTTAATAGCTAGATCTATAGCCTCAGATTTTATTTATTGTAAGTTTCTATATCTCTGAAAGTAGATACACGTTTAACTGTACAATTTAACACTGCTGTTGCTTGATCTTAATCAATGTCAGATTTTTGTAACATTTTCGGAGCAACATTAATTTGATTTAATAATTTAAACATAAACGGAGTAATAAAAATAAATTCGGAGTTGCTCATTCTTTTCTTTAAAGCTGAAGCTTCCTCAAATTTATTTTTTAGAGGTGATTTTAATTCAATCTTAGTCAGAACTTTTAAAATATTAAGAAATTGTAATTTAGCTGCTAAAACTGACTTGATTCTCACGGACCAACGAATAAGAATTAGCTTTTACTAGTTATTGGTGATTTACTAGTAAACAATGGTAAAAAGTCTCATAGGGTAATGCTAACACCAACAAAAAATATAAGCTCTGCAGTTCAGCAAAATGTGTAAAAATTTTACTAGAACCCGATATGGTATTTTTTAAAACTCAATTGATTGTGCATAGCACAATGTGTGTTCTGGATTTGGCTTGTATGTCATTATATGCAGCACCATCAAAACATTGAGGGATATTTAGTTAACATTGTTTCAGACAATCCTTGGACAGATTGGTATTTTAATTCGTAAAAGCCTAAGAAAATTTCCTTTATTTCGAAACTTGTTGATATGTCATTTATATCTGTAATTATATGAACAGTTCTTATAATAACACTAAAACTGATCTTTTGCTATATCAATGCACTGTCCAACATACAGAAAAAGGGAGGTGAATTTATATTTAAGACAATTTTTTCTAAAACAAATTTACAGAAGAACCAAATAGGTTCATTTTGAGTTGTTTTAACTTAAATAATACATGGAACCTGAAGGCATGATTATGACAGGTTTCAATATGTTATTGTCAGAAAATTGCTATTTTAAGTTTTTATTTCCATGTTTTTCAAGTTGACCATGGAGAGCTAAAGAATTCTTAGCTAAAGCTGAAGTGATGCAGGAGTCTTTCTAAAACCTGTTGCAGAAATGAAACTTCGTAACTTGATTTTTCCTCTAACTCTATTTCATAGTTTGGTTATTTTCCAAACGGAGATCTACTTTAGTACTTTTATGCTATAGAGAAAGAGCGCTCCCAATCTCTTATTCCACTTCGCCATTCATTAGTTCCAGAAGAAAAACAGTATACAGCATCTAGAACTTCTGAGTAATAAGTAATATGTTTCACTAAAACATGTGTTGTCTGGTTTTGGTCTTTATTTTTATAATATTCCAAATCTATAGATATTTTACTTTCACTCACACTTCTGGTAATAGAAGACTATTTTAAAATTTCAGAACTAAAATTGCTTTCTGAACTAACATTTAATGTTTGTATTTTAGTTTCTAGTGGCAAGTTTTGTGGTAACTCAGTAATGTTGGTATACAAATATTCTTGCGATGACAATAAATGACTTAAACTCTCCCCACTTTCTAGGTTCAAGTATCAATAAAGCTTATGAAATTTTTTAGCTTTTTCTAGATTTTGTTGTTTCAATTTACATTCTTCAGCTCATATCCCGCAACACATTAATTTAAATAAATTAAAAAAAAAACTATAGAAAGTTACACATATATCAGCCACTACAAATAGTGTTTTTTTTTTGTTCGTTCATATCTTTCATAAACAAAGCCAATAAAGCCATTAAAAATTAGGGGTTCAGGGAGCAGCCAGTGCTGTGTATTGACACTACTGTTAGACGTTGTCGCAAAACATCATAATAATATATTAAAGGCATGAAATTTTTATTTCAAATAAATAATTTATTTGGGTTCAAGTCCTAATAAAATTCTAACCAAAGAGAATGGGGACATAGGAAAATACTGCTTACCTTTATTTCCTAATCTAAGATGCTCATCTTATATTTCGAAATGTAAATAAAACTAAGTTGTTGGGCTTTAAATTTGTTTTCTCTGACCAAATGATGTTTTGGGATGAGCAGTTAGAGACTGTAAAAGATTTCTTGGAATATTCATCAATGATTGGTTGAGGTTTTTGTCCTTGAGGCAGAGACTAGCTAGGAGGTGTTATACTGTTAGGGTTGTAGCAAATGAACTGGGACCAAAAACTACAAGATTGGTATATTTTTCTCTTGTGGAAAGCCACTTGCGTTACAAAGTTGTATTTTGGTGTTGTTGCAGCCAATATCTCTTTAATTTTTACAAAAATGAACAATTAGGTGTGTTTACCATAAAACTCTTAGAACAGTCTTGTAGGCCCTAGTTTAAGGACTTAAAAATATTGACATTATGCTGCTTGTTTATATTAGAAATAACCTGTTTAATATATACAAAATTCGGAATCTAGTAAACCCTATAATACCAGACGGAATTGTCTAGAAACACTCTAATTTATCTACATATTATGATTTTTAACCATCTCCTGAATAGTATCAAGACTGAACAAACACTTAGGTATATGCTTTAGAAAGTCTGTTGAATCACTTCTTAAGAGTAGGGCCTTTTATAACCTGACAAAATAATTTGCAAGTGGCTGGAAGTAGACTTGTTTTATCTTATTTGTCCTTGTTGACATTGACTTTAAAACCTTATAATATGACCTGACAAAATAATTTGCAAGTGGCTGGAAGTAGACTTGTTTTATCTTATTTGTCCTTGTTGACATTGACTTTAAAACCTTTTAATTTTTAGTTCTTTTAGAGAATTGTAATAGTTAATTTGTATAAATCATAAAGTTCTTTCTTTTTTATACCATATGATAAATTTTAATGAGCTTTGTCCACAAATACTTTGTATTTATGACAATAAAGCATGTTTTAATTTGATTAGCCCTTTACAATTTCGTAGCGATGTTGTCTATTACTTACTTTTTAATTTAATAATTGTGCATGAGGTTATAATTATTCATTAAAAGAAGTCTGCTTTGCTCGAGGCCCCAGTCATATGTCCGCTCCTGATCCAGCCATAGCTAAACTAGTAATTTTAATACCCACATTCACTTCTAGATTTCCAATACTATCATATATCATACATAAATACTAATTTGGGTACTAATTATAGTACATTAACTTTCACTGCATGGTCATGTTGAAACATATAGTTGTGTTGCACAAATGAGACCTGTTAGGACCACACTTTTTACAAACAGTATTTAATCAATGTTTCTGATTTGAGAAAAATCAGTTACGTTTTGTTTTAGGGTCTTTTTATTCTTACTTACATATGTCTATATACCTTAGAAGAAATTTAATTTACGTTCAAATATTCAATAAAAAAATTAAAGTTATGCCAATTTCGACTGATCTAAACCGACAGGCCGCATCCGTGCAAAAAAGAGTTAACCAATAAAATTCCAATGCATGAAAATTAAAAGGTAAATACAAAAAAATAACGTAAAAAAAAATATAGGCATTACAAAAGCTTTTGAGATACCGAGATGAACTCCTATGATTTTCAAAACACTTAAGCTTTCGTAGAAATACTTACTCGTGTTTACAATACTAATAATTAACAATATACAAGAAACACATCACAAATGCACAGACAAAATTGAATTTTTTTTTTTGGAAAAATGTATAAAAATATTATACGGCCTAAACTCGGTTGACTTTGTCATAAACGTCAATGCAATTGCATCGAAAACAGGGACGGAGATGTAACAAATGTAACATTTACTACACGATGCGCGCTCCCTTACGGAGGTGCCGTATAACAAACAAGGGGGTGCGACACGAACTTATTGTCAAATTCGTGGGGCGCAAAGATATTAAAATAAATTACACTACGCAACATACTTTAGTTTATTTGTTGTATCTTGTATGAAAAGTGCATTTTTTTTGTTAATTTTGAGGCGCCGAAAATAAAAATGACAATGAAATTAAAAACTTGGTTGTAATTTTTCAAGAACAAGTTATTTTTTAACAAAATAATAAAAAATACATACTTTTACACTTGCAGAACACTAAATATGCCGTCTTTCTGCTTTTCTTTTGTGAATGGTTTCTAGAGCATCTCTAACAAGAGTCCAACTGTAGTCGGCAAGCATGGAAGCATTCCACTTTCCCTGGGTACCTATTCTCGTTCTTGAGAGAACGATCATCTTGATGGAAAGTGGGCGTGGTTCTCACGAAAAAGTACGAAAACGTATTCAGAATACGGTTTGTTACTTTTTCGTAATAACCACGACTACTTTCCATCAAGATGATCATTCTCTCGAGTACGAGAAAAGCTACCCAGAATACGGTTTCATACTTTTTCGTGAGAACCACGCCCACTTTCCATCAAGTGATCGTTCTCTCAAGAACGAGAATAGGTACCCTGGTACCTATTCTCCATTACTGATATGATGGAAGCGTTCGCCATGCTCATTACTTACAGCTCCGTAGCTGTAAGTAATGAGCATTGCGCAAAAGTTCAAATGTGAGTGTAGGAAATGGATCGATCTTTAGAGGCATATTGCAACTAATTTTTTGATACGATGACAGCATATTTTCAACAAGAGTAACGTAATTGTAAGCTTTTTATTTCCTTAGAAATTAGTGACCACAAGGCGAAAGCCATTCCAAACATTTTTTTTCAATATCTGGGTACCTATTCTCGTTTTTGAGAGAACGATCATCTTGATGGAAAGTGGGCGTGGTTCTCACGAAAAAGTATGAAACCGTATTCGGGGTAGCTTTCTCGTTCTCGAGAGAACGATCATTTTGATGGAAAGTGACGGTGGTTCTCACGAAAAAGTAAGAAACCGGATTCTGAATATGGTATCGTACTTTTTCATGAGAACCACGCCCACTTTCCATCAAGATGATCGTTCTCTCGAGAACGAGAATAGGTACCCTGATAGAGTGCTGTCAAAATGCTTGTCTTTCGGAATATTTCAAATCTGTGGCCCAACAAAAATACCTTCTTTAATTTTTGTTTCACTTAGCGTTGGGAATTTCTGACGCAGGTACTGAAAAACTGGCCCATTTGTATTCAGTGCCTTAACAAAGTTTTTCATTAGGCCCAATTTGATGTGCAGTGGTGGCGACAAAATCTTTTTGGGGTCTACCAATGAAATATGTTGTACATTCTTTTCACCTGGCTCTAATAATTGTCGAACGGATCAGTCTTTTCTCCTGTATTGAAGTGTCTTTAACCGATTGTCCTATTCACACAAAAAACAGCAAAACTTGGTATAAGCTAGCTGCAACCACGGATTTCTTAAAATAAATGGATGACAGGTGGTAATGGAGCTGTCAAACGAAAAATGTCCGGAGTATGTTCTGCGCCATTTTGGGTAAAAGTGACGTTTTGGCACGTCAAATTAACCGTCAAAAGTCAAAAAATAGTGTCATTGTTGTTATTATTGTGAAATAATCTTTGTTTTTCTTTGGATTAAATTTATTTTAAATAACTTAATAACCAAGTAATATGCACCAAGCCATCAGTCAAATATTTAGGTGTAAATATAGACCACAAAATTATCTTCAATTGGCACTTTGGAACTGTTAAACAAAAAATGTATACAAAGGGCCAAATACCTTAGGAGTCTAATATACAAAGAAAAAGGCATATCAAGAAAAACAACTCATATATACAAAGCAATGTACAGACTTTAATAGGAATACATACTGCCTATATACAGTAATTGCAGGAAGCCAGCACTCATAAAACTTGAAACGGTAGAAACTGCTGCTCTATGTAGTATTACTAAAATCCATCGTCCTAGCTATCCACCAGTCAATTATTGTATGAATTCACTAAACATCTAGCCGATTATTGCAAGACTTCCTGTCCTGACAAGTAAGTTTGAAAGAAAACCTGAAACTTGACCGGTGATAGAGGAACTGTGTACGACCAGGGGTCGGAACCATAGGCCAGCCCGAAGACCCCCCATTAATGATACTATTCAACCTTTAATATACTTTTTTTATTATTTTGTGAAGATTTGTAGGGGCTTGAAGACCAAACGTGCTATAAATAAGCTTTTATTCTGAAGGACCTCGTTTGTTGGCTTGTAGGGTTCAAATTTATATGTCCTAATAAATTATAATCAATAATATTTATTTAGTTGTAGTGTAGTATAGTGTTTAACACAGTCCAAGGAAGTAAAATGTTGCATTTAACATTATTTGAATATAAAATTGAATGTTACTTATTTAAATAAAAGTTTTAAATATCTTACAAATTGTTACTTTTCAAATTTTTTATAAGTTGTGTTGATGAAAACAATTATGTTACACTTAACTGTTTCAAAGTAAGATACTCGACCGTTTGGGGATATAGGGACACAAGTGTTTATGTTAAATCCATAATTAGAACTAGCCGTAGAAAAACAATTTTTAAACAGCACGCTCATATTATTGAGATATGAACAGAATTTAGTGTAATAATTTTGTATGTCTATAATCTCAAATTTACTTGATATTTGCGAAACATTTAACTTTCTAAGGAAATTCTAATTAGAAAATACTGAAAATAACGGTGTACTACCTAATTAACATTTCAACTGTTTTTTCAAAAAATAAATCGTTTTGAAGAAACGGTTCGTCAACATATTGCTTTTTGTAAGGACTAGTTATTTTTAACAACCAAAAATAAAATAAAAATTTTTAATTTATTTTTACCACCGACCAATAGTATGACAGACGTCCACACATAACAATCAATTGACACAAATTGGATAAGTTGGGTAAGGTTATAACGTAATACTGTCATTTTATCTCTTTCTACCATTCGTTTCGTTCAACTACTTATGTCGATGAAATTTCGGAAAGGTATGCAAATTGCTTCAAACCTTGTCAGTGGGAGTTAAACGATTACGTTTAGTCGTTATAATTTTTCAGTGGCGACAGCGTATTCACTGTTATTATAACTTCACCTTACCCAAAATGGCGCATAGCATGGTCCGGACATTTTCTGTTTATTTGGCGATCAGTACATATACTTTATAAGTGCGTGGCTGCAACCCAAATAAAAATGCAAACACCTTTAAGTCGCCACAGATCTGTCATTGTTGCTCATCGACTTTTATACTTGTCAATAGGTACTTCATATTATCGTATATTCTTTCATGTGAATTGCATATCCAACAGGAATAGATGGTAAAATATTTCCCATATGCAATAGTACTGCTTTTAAACTCAATGTTGAACTGTCTATAAATAATCTCCATTCCTCTGACTTGTAGTTTATATTTAAAGCCACCAATAAACCGTTAATGTTATTGCAGAAAACCAAGTTCTTTTCCATGTTAAAAAATGGTGCTAGGCCTTCATGGCATTTATGAAAAACACATACTAAAACATCGTCTTCTAATAAGTTCCACTGCTGCAATCTTCATCCTAGTAACTCTACTTTACTTTCTTGAAGTTCTAAGTCTCTCTCAAGATCGTCCAATTCAGATTGGGGTATTTTGTGGGTGTGAAATCAGGATCTCCCGATGTTAATGGCATATCTTCTTCTTGAGAAATCGTTGACTCGATATTATCTGATTCGTGAGTAAATGTTTCTGAGGGTTCTGGAATAGGAAGTTCGTCACTATGAGATAAAGGTCTCCATAGCAGATGGTATATTTGGATAGTTGATAACAGACTTTTTCTTCTTGGATATACCCGTGCCTTGCCAACACGAGGTATGATGCAGAAATAACAATCATTAACATGATTTGAAGGCTTTGTCCAGATCACTGGGACAGAAAAGCGCATGAATCGTTTTTTAACTGTTTAACCAGTTTCTCATACTTGAAGTGCATGCATTACAGCAGATATGTGGCGCCCACTGTTTGTCTTGATCCCCAATATTGCAACCGAAATAAAGCCGACATACCTTTTTTATAAGTGGGGTAATAGACTGCTTCTGACGCGCAAAAGTCACCTCACCACAAACATAACAGAAGTAATCTGGATTGTTTACACACTTTTGAGACATTTTTCATTCTCAACTATTCGATTCGGTAACTTTCACTGACTAACCCCTCCGCTTTGTAGCTGCTTATATATCCAAATACGGCTTCTACATTTTTAGAGAATATTCGAGAATTTTCTATTGAATTCCATAATATTCGCAATAATGGCGTTTGCCATTTGTTTGTATACAGGGGCTGTTCAGTACAAAACAGACATAAAAGTCGATTTACATGGATTTAAATGGCTATCTCCCTTATTTTAAGCACTGGGGAGGTTGGGACTTCCTATATGGGGTCATCCTTGGAGATCCCTCATGCGGTATTGTCAAGTTGCGCCAAATTTCAGCCGCGCCCCTCTATTGTTACAACAATACAAATATACCACGTGCATTCTTACGGTTACATTGTTAATATATAGGGAGACATGACATTACGTATCTCTAAAATTTGAACTAATATTAAAAATATAAGTTTACTTTCGGTTTCAGCACACCAAAATGGGTAAGATTTAGTCGATTTTATTTTAGATACATTTTGGCTGTTGTCCAGTGTTATTGAAATCCTCCTTATTGGTCGCCATTACGTGCAATGATTTGTATGGCAGCATTGAATTCCCTGGTAGTTTCTTATATTGGCGCGAATGTGTCGTGTATAAATGTCAATTCTATTATTCTAACTAACCGGTTGAGACAATAACTATCTCTTTTTACAGTATATCTAAAACAATAAATCCTTCTTTCTTGTTTTAGGTTAATTGAAAATATTTAATTAAAAAAAAAGACCGGGATAATTAAGTGTTTCTGTAAACTTTTTTTAAAGCAACTTTTTTTAAACTTCTTTGGAAGAGCGTAAATATGTTGCAATTTTATTATTTTAAGATAGCATAGAATGTCAGTCGTTACAAATAAATGAGAGTGCTCTTTCTATGACTATGATAGTATATATATTTTATTTTTTACAATCAATCTATTGTTTAGCAAAATAGCTAAAATGTTAAATATACGGCAAATACGAATCGAGACTAATTTTATTTTTTGTGTATCTGTTAGAAGAGATTGTGGAAATTAGTGGGTATTCTTGTAAATAACATGAGTATAATCTACATCCCTCTTTGGACGTAGTGTGTAAGAAGTTAATAAAAAAAAGTATTAAGACATTTATTTTTAAAAATTTTATGTTATGAATAATGTTTAATATAAGGTTTAGAAAGGTTCATATAATCTACTGCAAAGTAATAGAGTTCCATCATTTAAAAATGGCTTCAGCTAGGTCTTTGGTAAAGTTATTTTTTCCTCGATGCTTTTAGGGAACTGATATGTTAGGTATTTATGTAGAGTTAGCAACATTCATCATAATGTTGACATTCCTTTCATAATAAAGGTGCTTTAATTTAAACGAAGTAAAATAACGTCATGTAGTAAATCATATTTATAAAAAAAATAATAATCAACTCCAAAGTGGATAAAGAAAGTGTTAAAACAGTATATATTTAATATATAATCTATTAAACAGAACAATATTTATTAAGATACTTTAAATTTAAAAAAAAATGTAAATTTAAGAGTGGGATTCTTATGTTAATATAATCATTTTAAATCTAAATATATACATAAAGTTTTACTAGCAACTTTTAATTTTTACACTAGTTCAAACTTTCCATTTATGTAACTATTTGAGGATCTGGAAATAACATTTCCTAGAGTTGAATTTTTGAAATGACAATCAGTCACAACTTCTCACTACTTTGACAAGGGATTTTGATGAAACAAATTTCCATACCATTTGAGCTAAAATCAAGAATTTTTGTTTTATTTTCTTAAAATAACGAGTAATTAATTAAATATAAATTTATTTTAAATTAATAACGTATCCAAACAAAAGGTTACTGCTATATTTTTCGCCAAAAGAAATACATAAAAATAAAATTTATATAATTTCTATACATGCTTAATAATATTGAAAAATTTCATATTATATGCAATCATTTATTTCTATTTTAACATGGCATATTGGTTTTTAAATAGTCATTTTAAATTATAACAGTATGCCAGTTTCGATGTTCAGTTTTATATGTCAATGCAACATTAACTTCATGGTAAAACGATATTATTAAGTTCAAGTGTAGTTGCTTCAAGATGTTTACATCAAGCAGTGCTCGATAGCTTTGTCAGGCAGTTTATTTGTAAGAAGCACACCATAAACTTTTTGCTCATCTTCTTGTATAAAACTATTTCCAGAAAAATGCTTTGAATAGACTTGCTCATCTGGTATATAAAAGAACAATGATCATGATTAATTTGCTTCATCCCTTGAATTTGAAGTTTCTTTTCTTTTAGAAAACTAAAACATTGATAATATTTAAAAATTATCACATCCATAAGATTAAACTTGTTCCCCTTAGATTCATATTGATTCTAACGTAAAATTTTGAAGAATTATTCTTGAATGCGTTAAAACTTACTAATGATAATGAAATAAATTACAATTTATCAGATGAGGTATTTTCACGTCTTACGATGAAAAATAGCATTTTTTAAATAATATAATAATAATAAGGACTAGGACCCGATAACATGGAAAGGGTTCCCACAGAGCTTCATACTTTTGGTGTATTTGTATGTCTAGTATGAGTGAATAATCCCCGGAGGGAGTGCGAAGCCGTTTGGCTTGTAAATCATAATAATAATAATGGCCGGCAGTGTGCTGCACCCAGCAGTATACTTGTCGCTACTGTAATGCGTAGACAGTACAGCCAGCAACGCCAGTTATCCGCTGACCTTTAACCATTTCCTTTCTTTACCTTTTAAACCTTCCTATGCCCTGACCCACTTACACTCAATTCCTACATAATTCCTTAGGAGCCACTTTCTTTCAGCTTTCCGACTGGACCCGGCAACGAATAGATCCAGGGTTTCCCTCAACCAATCGTAGGACGCGATTAAATGGGGAGAACTTTTAATTTTTAAATAATGAAATGTCGACTGCAAAACATAATGTACCCCAGGTGGGTAGGACCCATGCTCCACAATCCCATACCGCAGAAGCGGTCTGCTCCACGGATTCTGGGGGGAGCAACATTTCGACATCACAAACTTCAAGTGGCAGAGTGTTAAGGAGGCGAACCCCTGTCGCACAAGAAGCTACAGCCCAACAACAACATGAGAGCCAAACAACAACGAGACCTCCACCCTCCGAAGGTGCTGCGCAGGAACCTCAGCCAGCGCTCACTCAGGCGGGACTTCCGAGACAGTGCATAAAATGGACAACATCCATGAATGAAACAGTAATGCGCATTTTTTATAGGGTGACTGAACTAGGACGAGAAACGATCAGCTATAGATAACAGCTTCATGCCGAATTTTGTAGGGAATATCCACACCTACAAGTGTCACAACAGAGAATAGCAGATCAATACAGAGCTATTCTCCGAAATAAACTAATCTCAGAAGCGCGACTTAACATCATCAAAGCGGAAATAGAACGAGAGATAAGAAGTACCGATGATAACAATGAACAAACCCCAGAACCTGCGCCACAGCCAGACCCAGAGACTCAAGAACAACCAGACAACGACATGAGAGCTGACATCGCTGTGGACAGGCAACAACAACTACATCAACACGAGGGTCAGATAACTCCAAGAGCTCTACCCGCCGAAGATGCTGTGCGGGAACTCCAACCAGCTCTTACTCAAGCGGGACGACCAAGACAGCGCATGAAATGAACTGTGGCCATGAACGAGACAATAATGCGCATTTTTTATAGGGTGACTCAACTAGGACGAGAGATGATCGGCTACAGACAACAACTACATGCCGAATTTTGCAGGGAGTACCCACACATGCAAGTGTCCCAGCAGAGAATAGCTGACCAATATAGAGTTATTCTCCGAAACAGCCTAATTCCTGAAGCTCGGCTTAATAGCATCGAAGAGGAAATTGAACGTGAGATCAGAGGCACTGACAATAACAACAATCCGATTGCTGAACCTGAGCCACAACCGGAACCTGTGGTCCAAGAACAACAGGAACAGCTAAATGACGAAGCCCAACAGGACAACACTGAACTCTTTTATCAGAAATTGTCAACGGAAATGAGTGCTGCGGTGTTGGAGTATGATGGAAGCAATCCGTTAAGAAGACCGGCACTGCTAAAAATTAATTCATCAAAAAAACTGGGTGCCATGTTAGACATCATGAACAATCGGATTTTACCAGCTTATGTTTCAGATGCCTACACTCTGGAGTCCTTACATATGACCATCTACTGTGCCGCGGCTGCTATTGCTAAAGCTCTAGAAATTAAAGTCACAACAGAGCGTCGATCAGCAAGGACAGAACCCAACATACCACCATGGGAAAGACGCCTAAACAAGAAAATTGAAAATCTTCGAATAGGACAGCTGACGGAGTACATCAGGGGCACAAGAACTAGTCGACTGCAAAGGCGAGTTGAAGAAATCATGAATCGTGTCCGATATCATTCGCAACAAGATCCAGCGAATGTTACTGCTCAGCAATGCCTTGACTCGCTGAAACAGAAGCTCTCTGTTATTGCAGGACGGCTAAAGAGGTACAAGACCAACAATAACCGAAAACGAGACAATGCGCTCTTCCAACGATCAGAAAAGACTTTCTACCGTAAGCTAAACTCTCCACCTAATATAGCAGATAATAGATATCCCAATAGAGAGCAGGTAGAAGAGTTCTGGAGAAACCAACTTTCCACACCAGCCGATTGTAACATCGTAGCTGGCTGGATCATGAAGAACACCAAATCTGCCAAGATTACAGCCAGATGCAGTTTGAGCCATTTACCACCGAGGAAATTTCAAGAATAATCAAGGAATCCCATAACTGGAAAGCTCCGGGTCTCGACGGGATCGAGAACTACTGGCTCAAAAAGTTCTGGTGTATGCACCGTCAGCTGGCTAATCTTATTAATGATGTTTTTCTTAACCCAGCAAAAATGCCATTGTTCTTGACCAAAGGTATTATGTACCTCCTACCAAAGGACCAACACAACAAACATGACCCAGCTAAGTATAGGCCAATCACCTGCCTTCCCACACTGTATAAGGTGATCACCTCCTGCTTGACCCAATGCATCTATGCACATTGTGAGCAAAATAACATCATTGCAACTCAACAGAAAGGATGCACGAGGGGAGCAATGGGATGCAAGGAACAATTGATTGTTGACTCTGTCATATGTAACCAAGCTTGTACCAACCGAAGAAACCTCTTTGCTGCCTACGTGGATTATAAGAAGGCCTTCGACTCAGTGCCACATGAGTTTCTGAAAACTATATCAGAATGTATAGAGTCGATAATAATTTTGTTTCCTTTTTAGAACGCATTATGTCAACCTGGAGAACTAGGATCCAATTGCAAGTGCCATCCGGCGTCACCATCGAAACTAACACCATTCCAATACGAAGAGGAATATTTCAAGGCGATTCACTTAGCCCATTGTGGTTCTGCCTTGCAATGAACCCACTATCACGCCGTTTGAACTCCACCAGATACGGCTTCAGTATTAGAAATAACAACGAAGAGGTAGTAAGAGTGAATCATCTTCTATACATGGATGATCTTAAACTGATGGCTGCTACCAGAAACCAGCTGGAACAAATGCTTAAAATTGTAGAGGAGTTCTCCGGCGATATCGGAATGCAGTTTGGACTTGACAAATGCCATATTTTGAACATTGTTAAAGGGAAGATACAACCGGGGGCTTTTGAAATGCAGAACGGTGAAACTATAGCTGCAATGAAAGCAGACCAAACATACAAATATCTAGGTACGAAACAGGCCAAAAGAATTGACCATGGCACTATGAAAGCCGAATTGACAACTGAATTTGTCAGGAGGGTACGGCAGGTATTACGAACTAACTTAAACAGTAGACATTTGTTTAAGGGTCTCAACACGTATGCTTGCTCTACGCTAAGCTACTCTTTTGGAATTGTAAAATGGAGCAGGACGGACATCCAAAACCTGCAAAGAAAAATAAGGACACTCCTAACAAAAGCATAAAAACATCACCCTCGGAACGTACAATGCTTCCAAGACACCAAGGAGGAAGAGGTGGATATTGGTAAGCAGCTCGACCAACAAATAATAAACTTACGTTCATATTTCCACAGGTTAGCGGACTCTTCCACACTACATCGAGCAATATGCGAGGCAGACGATTTAACACCGCTACAGTTGAGGGAACAAGATATTACTTCTCACCAACAAACAGACCAAGAGAAGTTACAAACCTGGCTACAGAAGCCACTTCATGGACGGCTTCCAAATGAGGTCAATCAGGACAATGTCGACAACTCAGCGTCGAACTACTAGTTGATTTCAGGACAGATGTTTTCGGAAACGGAGGGCTTCTTTTTAGCTATCCAAGACCAGGTTATACCGACGAAGAACTATCGGAAGTTCATCATTAGAGATTCCTCAATAGAAAATGACCAATGCCGGTATGGCTGTCGAACATCGGAGACAATTCAAGACATAACTGAAGGATGCCAAGCGTTTGCCGCAACCAAGTATAAGGAAAGACACGACTCAGTCGCTAAGACACTCCATCAATAGTTAGCAGAAAAGTTAAACCTATTACAGGTAGGAAAAGTGCCTTATTACAAGTACAATCCGGAGACTACTCTTGAGAACAACCAGTTCAAGTTATATTGGGACCGAACGGTTCTGACGGATCAGACAGTTGCTCATAATAGACCAGACATTGTACTAATAGATAAAATTTCTAGGCGAACTATACTAATCGACATTGCTGTGTCTAACAACAACAACCTAGGGCCAAAGTACAACAAGAAGATCGCCAAATAAAGAGATCTGGAGGTGCAAATCCGAAGACAATGGGTAATGAACAGCGTCCAGACGATTCCCATAATACTCTCAACAACTGGAGTGATATCAAAAAACCTCCTGCAGAACATCAAGGGATTGAGCCTTAGTAAGCATCTGTATAAACCGATGCAGAAAGCAACTCTCCTAGCAACCGCGCGAACCGTCCGAAAGTTCGTGGGAAATACAGCAAACCAAGTCACCTGATAACATGGGAAGGGTTCCCACAGAGCTTCATACTTTTGGTATCTTTTTGTACCTGGTATGAGTCAATATTCCCTGGAGGGAGTGCGAAGCCGTTTGGCTTATAAATCTTATAATAATAATAATATCCTATATTTGCTAACAAAATTATGATCACATAACAAAGCAATGTCAGAGAGAGAAATGTTTAACATTAAGAATTGTAAATATATCGATCTAACTACAAATAAGATAAAAACTAATCGACATTTTGATAGGAACTTCACACAAAGGAAGACAAAAGGAGAAAAAGACAGATACAAGATAATTTAAAAAAGTAGTAATAAGAGAGTCAGTTTAAACTGAACAAAGTTTTATAGTTTGTAAAATAAGATATTTCAATTTAAAAGGAATAAAATTTTTACACACAAAACAAAAGCATGAGAAAAAAACCACTAAACAAAAAATATTAAGTTAAAAATATTGACATTAAAAAAACTATTCATTAAAATTGAAAGAGTAAAAGCACCAGACAGTCATTCATTAAGCGTCTCTTAAAGCAATTAATCGACTCGGTAAGCCAGATTTCTCTTGGCAACATCGTTACGGCTTTAATCGCCATATAGTATCGTCAGCAAACTGGTAAACGCTATCCGCGGCCAATCCATCCCCCAGATTGTTTACATATATTAAGAATAATATAGGTCCCAGAATGGAGCCCTGAGGTACCCCCTGCAACAATTTAGTTCTATCTGAAAAGTAATGATGATTATTTTTAGCAAAGCAGACTGTTTGCTGCCTATCCGATAAGTAGGATTGCAGCAAACTGGCAGCAACACCTCTGACCCCATACACACCAAGCTTTGTCAAAAGCAAGTTATGATCCACAGTGTCAAAGGCCTTAGACAAATCAAAATATAGGCCTGCCACTTTATAATCTGTGTCAATTCTTTCATTTATATAGGAAATTGTGTTGAATACTGCCATTTCAGTAGATTTGTTAGATCTAAAGCCGAACTGATTTTTACTCAGGATATTGAGTCTGTTTAGATGTTCAAATATTCAATATAACTTTTTCAAAGACCTTTGACACTGCTGGAAGCAAGGAGATTGGTCTGTAATTTTTGATGCACTGGCGATCCCCTTTTTTAAATATAGGAATCACAGATTAGTGGGAAAGTTCTGTGTGGCAAAACATTCATTAACAATATTTGCTAAGAGATTACTTATGCAGTGTGCGATAAATTTTAAAACATATACGGGCACGTCTTCCAGTCCCGCTGAAAATTTATTAGGTAAACTCATAAGTGTTCGAAAAATTTCATCGGAACTAACTGATGATAAAAATATTCTAGGATAATTAACTTCAATTTGAAACGTAAGGTTAAGATTTTAATTCTTGTGTACATTGAACTGTTTGCTAAATAATTCAGCAATATCTTTTGGGTCACTATGAATATGATCATCTATTTTTAGGATTATGTCGTAATTCTTTTTGATCCCATGGCATTCGGTATTAAGGATATTCCAGGATGTTTTAATTTTATTTTTGAAATTAATAATCTAATAATCAAATTTTTATGATAATCAGATAGGTATTTCCGATAAATCTTTCTTTCTGACCTATATGTTCTATACACAGCTTGACCTTTTGTCTGCTTGTACCACACATACAGGTCTTTGATGTAGTTTCAATAGCTTGCTTTATGATATTTGATTCTACTTATACTGGTTGGGAAAGAAAGGTCAATATAATAGTAGAATATTCGAAAAAATGTGTTATATTTTTCGTCAGCACCGTATGCTTGATCTACCTCATTCCAAGGCTCACTTATAAGGTAGTCCTTAAAATGTAATAAATTATGGTTATTGAAAAATCTTTTTTTTGAATAAGTCTGCTGATACTCCCTATTTACGTTTATTTGCAAAACTTGGCCCCAGTGGTCAGAAATATTGCTGATATGTATCTCTGAATCGATATTATCATGTATGTTACTAAAAATGTTGTCTAGTTGAGAGCCGGACTGATCTCAGGCTACCCTGGTAATCCCAATAATATGAGGTTTTAAACCATAACTGTCCAGTAATTGCAACAGTGAATGTACATTCCCTGTCTTCAGGATTATGGAAGTAAAAGTTGAAATCCCCACCCACCATAAAAGTTTTGGTTGGGCAGTATAAATCGTCTAATAATTCAATAAGATTATCAAAAAAAACCTCGACATTACCTGATGGCGATCGATAGATACATATGAAAATAAAAATTTCATTATTTATATTACATTTAGTTAAACAATATTTAAAGTGATTCTCAGCTGCCTCGGGCAGCTGAGCATTATCATAAAGTGTTGCCTGAAGGTTTTCCTTTAGGAAAATTGCTGTTCCTCCTCCTTTGTGTTGGTGTCTTCCAAAGTAGTTTATTAATTTATATCCATTCAAGTTGAACCTGACTATACCATCATCCTTTAGCCAATGTTCGGTTATAAATAAAATGTCGGGATATATATCCGTTAAAATAACTTGAAATTCTAAGAATTTGGAATTTAGGTTTTGTTAATGTGGAACAGTTTCATAATATTATTTTCATCATTCTTGGATTTTTTGCCATTAGATACTCTCAAGGGTTTGTGTTTATGTTTGGCTGCTTCATGTCTAAAAAATTTCTTCCATAAGAGAAGTTGAACCTTTCAAATCTCACACCCTGTGGCCAAAAGGCAGCATCGTAGACCATTTCTTTAATTTCAGGGCTTACTCCAACCATGAAGTATCTTTTATTACTTTTTTGAGCTTTAGGTATATATTGCTTCACTGAGATATCTTTGGAATCGGTCTTGGAATGTTTAGCAATATGTTTACGAATGGTATCCTCTGTAATTCCATTTTTGATTTTAGAAAGGAAAAGCCAAGTTTTCTTATCCTCTTTATTAGCTGTTGTTGATTGAAATTCGTTGTCATCATTGCGTTAGCCATATTTTGTGTTTCTCTTCTTAAGGTTATTCCGCTCTATTTGTTTTTGGCGCCGTGACTGATGGAGTATAAAATCACAGGCGTTAATGTCCTACGATTCCCAACGAGAAGATAATCTTGATTCGTACATACCAAAAAGAAACCTTAAAATTAACGTTCCTGTTTTAAATTCCCAGTAAAATGTTACATAAAATGTGATAAAATGCATTAACCAAGCAAAATCAAAAATAAATTCTTTTCAAAATGAAAAGTATTCAGTCAATGTAAAAAATACACTTTCACCAATATAATAAAAATTTAGGTAATTCATTGTTGCCAAGCGAAATATTTGCACGTAATGGCACGGAGCACGGTGGGGACATTTTTAGTATAAGGGAGATATTATACATGAGCAGACCAGTTTTATATCAAGTTTGTGGAATAGACCTATTCATCTAGTATACAAAAGAATAATGATCACGACCAATTTGCTTCAACCCTTGAATTTGCAGTTTCTTTTCTTTTAGAAAACTAAAATATTGATAACTTTTAAGAATTATCATATATCACGTCCATATAAGGTTAAACTTGTTCCCCTTAGATTCACAATTTGAATCCAAGGTAAAATTTTAAATAATTATTATTGAATGCTTTAAAACTTACCAATGATAATGAAATAAATTACAATTTGCCAGATGAGGTTATTGCATGTCCTACGAAGAGGAAACGCATTTTTTAATACACCAAAAAAAAACTTAAAATTCTCATTCCAATTTGAAATTCTCAGTAAAACGTTTCACAAAATGTAAGAAAACGCATAAAACAAGCAAAATCAAAAATAACTTCTTGTCAAAATGAAAAGTATTCGGTCAATGTATAAAATACACTTTCACTATATAGGCTGTATTCTTTTATCACTGATCAAAGTGAAACTGATAACTTCATGTTCTTGTCATTGGGTCGAAGTGATCATGATTACTTAAAGTGACAGAACTGAAAGTGATAATTACTTAAAAGAATATACCTATAATAAAAATTTAGGGAATTCATTATTGCCAAGCCAATTATTTGCACGTGATGACGCGGAGCACGATGGGGACATTTTTAGTATAAAGCGGATATTATACATGAGCAGTACAGTTTTATACGTCGAGTTCGTGGAATAGACTTACTACTCATCTGTGATATCAAATAATAATGATCATGACCAATTAAAATATCGATAACATTTAAGAATTATCATATATCACGTCCATAAGATCAAGTTTATTCCCCTTAAATTCGCAATTTAAATCTAAGATAAAATTTTTAAAAATTATTATTGAATGCTTTAAAACTTACCAATGATAATGAAATAAATTACAATTTACTAGATGAGGTATTTGCACGTCCTACGATGAAGAATCGCATTTTCTAAATACACCAAAAAAAAACTTAAAATTCATGTTCCTATTTGAAATTCTCCGTAAAACGTTTCATAAAGCGTGATAAAATGTATAGAACAAGCAAAATCAAAAATAACTTTTTGTCAAAATGAAAAATATTCAGTCAATGCCAAAAAAACACTTTCACCAATATAATAAAAATTTAGGGAATTCATTGTTGTCAAGCCAATTATTTGCACGGAGAACGGTGGGGACATTTCTAGTATAAGGGAGCAGTCCAGTTTTATACGTCAAATTCGTGGAATAGACTTACTCATCTGGTATATAAAAGAATAACGATCATGACCAATTTGCTTCAGCCCTTGAATTTGAAATTTCTTTTCTTTTAGAAAACTACAATATTAATAACATTTAAGAACTATCATAGATCACGTTCATAAAATTAAACTTGTTTCCCTTAGATTCACAATTTGAATCTAAGGTAAAATATTAAATAATTATTATTGAATGTTTTAAAACTTACCAATGATAATGAAATAAATACAATTTACCAGATGAGGTATTTGCACGTCATACAATGAAGAATCGCATTTTTTAATATACCAAAAAAAAACCTCAAAATTCACGTTCGTATTTGAAATTCTCAGTAAAACGTTTCATAAAATATGATAAAATGCATAAGACAATCAAAATGAAAAATAACTTCTTGTTAGTTCAGTCAATGGTAAAAATACACTTTCACTGATTGTTGCCAAGCCAATTATTTGTACGTAATGACGCGGAGTACGATGGGGACATTTTTAGTATAAGGGAGATATTTTACATGAGCCGTCCAGTTTTATACGTTAAAAGTTCATAGTTTGGCTGGAGAGCGCTTCAAAACAGCATGTATTGTTATTCAACCCCTCTCTGCTTGCCGTGTAGCTTGCTCGAAGCACTCAACTCGATGCCGGCTGTTGTCTTACTGTTGCTTTCAGCAGTATTTTCTAAAAAAACTGAGGAAAGCAGGAAACGTGTTCTACGACCTCAAATTAGGGAACATGTTAAGGAATTTTCCAAAAAAAAAAACGTCGTGTTCCAACAACCGTATATGATGTATGGTCGAAGATAAACATCATTTGTGTATTACAAATAGCTGCAATTATAGTCTAATGAGAACTTACCCTAATTTGAAATTTCGGGTAGAATCGGACGGCCTCGGTATTTTTAAGATTTTTTTTTATAATTTTGTGTAATTTTCAGTTAACTTTAAATATTTCATTTCAAACACAAGAGTTTTATGTAAAATTTACTTATTAGTTCTAAGTTACGTGATTTTACAGAAAGTACGGTAATTGATGCCTTAAGCATTGTGTGTAGGGTTAGAGATGTTTTGACGCTAGATGCATAGACGTAAGAGAAATTATTATTACCTAATAGTAGAGGTGAATCGAATTTAAAAGACTCGTTCTTTTTACCGGAATCAGTTTACAGTTCGAAGGATCCGGATTACTAAAATTTAAAATATCGGACTCGGACAGTACGAAAGTTCGCCTTCCGACTGGTCACACGTTATATCAGACCCACAATGAGCCGGGATCCGTTGAACCGCTTTAATCGGACGTTTTAGGTTCTCTGGCGAAGCTCAGTTAACTGTATTAATAATTGAAGAAACAGTAAAAGTAAAATTTACGCCGTGCAATATAAGAGTTTAGGATTGCTCTAGTTTAGAGTATATTTCTTTAGGACGTTCGTAAAATACATACCTATGACTATATATAGTATTTCGGGGGTTAAAAAATGAATTAAGAATGTGATTGAAATTTTATTAGCATTAGATGCAAATTCTCGCTGAGTGTAATTTTAAATATATTTATAATAATAATAAAAGTTTTGTATCATCATCGTACTATACCGCGCCAGAATTATATTCTTACGATTGTTAAAGTACATAATTTTTTGCTGGAAATGATAAATTAGTGATGTAATAGACACTTAAAGAAGTTAGTTTTTCCGTATATTTTTTTTTTGTTTTAGCTCTTAAAACAGTGACAAAAATTGGAAAAGCATAAAAATGACAATCATTTCTAATTTTGGGTATTTAACTAAAAAATAATCAAATTTTTTTTTAAACAAAAAATTAAAGTTATAACCGCTTTACAATTTTGCAATACTTGTCTATAATTGTTCTGATTGGTCCATACTAATACTTATGGACCAATCAGATGATTTTTTGGTACTCCCTTACTGTACGTTATTTCTTGTGGCTCAAGTATAGTCACTAATGGATGTTTGCTTTTAAGATGTCTAACCAAATTTTCTGTAGAGCTACCTATATTGCTTAAAACAGATTTCACACTTGACCCGATGGTCGTAAAAACACTGCTTTTCTAGAGAGAATTAGTGAGGCATGTAATTGGATTTTGTATAAAAAAAACATGACTGAAATGTAATAATCAGTAGAGCAATATTACTTAAAATTATATATTAAAAATGTGAAAATGGAAAGTCGTTCTGACTTTAGAATTATTGACGGGAAACTGATAATAGAACCAGTTTTTTTTTACTCGGATTTTTAAATTTAGTGATCTGGACGGTCCGAATCATCAAAAAGTTAATTTTACCCATCTCTACTTAACCCTTAGAAAGAGATGTAATGTATCTGTAATTAATATCTCTCTCTCTCTCTCTCTCTTTCTTTTTGATGGCGGAACTAAACCCAATACTCCAAACGTCATTGGATATCTCTGGCTCTGATTGTTAATTGGAAGGAAAGGTACTACTCTTCGAAAATGTTCTATCTCTTTTAATTTGTCTTGCGTCTAGATACGATAAAGAGTGTTAAAATTTCCCATGCAGCCATTTGCAGCGTAGCATTATCTATGGTAGCGTTGGTTGGCGGTGGTCGCAGGTAACAACATGAAACGCTGCAAAATGGCAGAAAGTGGCATGTAAGTATATTAAAAATGTGTTTTCTTTTAAAATGACTTTGTAATATAACTTTTATCGCAAATTTTGTTCGAACTAGAACTTTGGCATCTTTTGTTCGATTATACAGAATACTAATTCGTTATTACGACATTAGGAGGAAGGGTTTTGAAGCAGAATATTTGGTAACTAATTTCATTAACGTAAATCTAGGAATGTGGATGAAGACAGCAAGAAAATCAAACTCAGATTTGCCGAGTTTGAATTTTATAGTCACTCATGTAAAATGACGATAAAATATTTTACTAAATAAAACACCCTTTAGTTTTTTCTACCACATCGAAATTAGCTTAAATGGAAAGGCTTAAATGTCTTCCAACCAAAAATAATATAGATTCGCGCAATCTACGCTTAGAAGGGATGGTACACCCCTATATTGAAAATAATATTTTACTAAATAAAACACCCTTCAGGATTTGCTGCCAGATCAAAATTGGCTTAAATGGAAAGAGTTAAATGCCCTTTAACTAAAAATAATATAGGCTATATTCTTTTGAGTAATTATCAATTGATCAAAGTGAACAAAGTGAAACTGATAACTTCATGTTCTTTTGAATATGCATTTACTTGTCATTGGGCTGAAGTGATCATGATTACTTAAAGTGATAAAAGTGAAAGTGATAATGACTCGAAAGAATAGCCCTTATATTGAAAATAATATTTTACTAAATAAAATACCCTTCAGGATTTTTTGCCAAATTAAAATTGGCTTAAATGGAAAGAGTTAAATGTCCTTTAACTAAAAATAATATAGATTCGCGCAATTTCCGCTTAGGAAGGGTGGTACACCCCTATGTTGAAAATAATATTTTACTAAATAAAACACCCTTCAGGATTTGCTGCCAGATCAAAATTGGCTTAAATGGAAAGAGTTAAATGCCCTTTAACTAAAAATAATATAGGCTATATTCTTTTGAGTAATTATCAATTGATCAAAGTGAACAAAGTGAAACTGGTAACTTCATGTTCTTTTGAATATGCATTTACTTGTCATTGGGCTGAAGTGATCATGATTACTTCAAGTGGTAGAAGTGAAAGTGATAATGACTCAAAAGGATAGCCCTATAGATTCGCGCAATTTCCGCTTATGAAGGGTGGTACACCCCTATATTGAAAATAATATTTTACTAAATAAAACGCCCTTCAGGATTTTCTGCCAGATCAAAATTGGCATTTAACTATTTACATTTAAGGAACATAGATATAAAAGTTAAGTATATCGGATCCTATTGGCAACTGAATGATTCCCCAGAGATGCCTGATGTACAAAATGAAAAGCTTTCCGAGCCATGTAAATTTAGAAAATAACATGGAATACGAATATAATTTAAGATATTTGTGGACTAGATAATAGGAATTTATTAATTGGGAATGTGAATTGGTGACCTATTAAAATTTATGCAATTTTAAAATGTATGAATGTTAGGAAACAAGGGGGAAAAATTTAAAAAAAACCTCTAGCAATTATTGTCATTTCAACAAAATTGCTGCCAAAATTAAGTATGTGGCTGACGATGAATTGATAAGATTCGAAACATCCATACAACTAACTTGTTGTGAACTCTGTATTCTGCTTCTTTTGTCATTTATATATTTATGACATTTTTCATGTAATAATTTCATAGAAAAAAACATACATGTCAACTGATATGAAACAAAGTAGCAAAAATATTCATAATTTGCCTACAATAACTTGAATACCTTGTATATTAACTTCTATGGAAGCTTCCGACATACTAATTTTGCACATTCTAAATTTAACACTACTAATTTACTAATATCGACATAGATGCAATATAAACTGAAGTTTTAGATCTAAAGTTTCTGTCAGACCATGACGGCATTCTTTTGGAATATGCTATGGGATCCTTGTGTTCTGATACAACACATATTACTTATCAATCCATAAATGAAGAGAGTCTTTTCCTTTTTTACAATAAGTTTGTTGAAGAAAAATGACACTATATAAACAATAGCAATCTTTCTGTTAATACTAAATTTGAAATATTTCTAAACACATTCACAACACCTCTAGATTCATGCTTTCCAGTAAAATGTAGGCTTATTAATAAAAATCAATCCCGAGTAGAAATACAATGTTTTAATGATCATCTCAGAGAAATGAGAGGCTTAAATTTTTGGTATATATAAATAAAAAATCCCATCTTCTTGCCCAAGCACATAGTTATATAATATCGCAAATCTTACAGAAATGAAATCGTCACAACCAAAAAAACTGCGCATGATACCTTCATATCTTCCTCCTCAAATCCACAGTCCGCAATGTGGAATATTGTACATCAATATACAATGAAAACATCTGCCCCGCAAAGTTCCTCTGTCCTTAATGCCACATCTTTTAACAACTTTTTTACTCCTTTAGCTAAACAGGTTGTAAACAATCTACCTAACTCTACAAAAACTTAGAGCGACTACCTACTTATCTATCCCAAATGAAAATGATAGCTTTGCTTTCCATTCTGTTTTATTTAATTACATCAGAGATCTGTTATATTCTCTAAAAAATAGCAACAGCAAAGACTTTAAAAATTAATACGAAAATGGTCAAAAGAGTAAAAAATGTAATTGTCGATCCTTTAACTAATCTGATAAATCAAGCTATCGCACAAAGTAGCTTCTCTAATTGCCTAAAAATAGCTAAGGTAACACCTATTTTTAAAAAAGGCTCTGTTGTGGACCTCTCCAACCACCGACCGATTTCGGTGCTACCTATTATATCAAAAATTTTTGAAATTTTATTAAAATACCAGATGGGTAAATATTTTGAGTCAACGCTCTTTTCTTCCAACATCAGTTTGGGTTTAGACACAAGAAGTCGATTGCCCTGGCCATAAACTGCTTGAAAGATGCGAAGGTTTTGAGAAGGGTTTTGACACCTTTGTCTCTTGCCTCGATTTGACCAAGTCCTTCGATTGTGTATCACATGACATATCTTGATTTCCAGACTTAAGTTTTATAACTTTGAATTATCTAGCGTTGACATGGTTAAATCGTTCTTATTTGATTGAAAACAATTTGTTTTTTTTTAGTGGTTTCTCTAAACAGCAGGCAATCAAGTGCGGAGTCCCTCAGGGTTTCGTACTTGTCCCAACCCTCTTTCTTGTGTACATTATCTGGTAAACCATGATGATCAGCAAAATTTGATACTCTTTTCAGATGATACTACGTTCTTTACAACTTATTACCTCTCACAGATCGAGGAATCAGGTATCATGCAAATACAAAAAAGCATCTCGGAATGGTTTTTTGTAAATAAACTTTGTCTTAATTCAGAAAAAACTCAATTTCAATTTCTCTTCAAAGTATGGCAACACAAATATCAGCGAATTGGTGGTAAGTTGCATAAACCAAGTCAAGTTTCTTGCTGTTTATCTTGACAAAAGACTAACATGGGAAACTCGTGTTATTCATTTAAGCGCAAAATTATCAAAATTAATATATTTAATTAGAAACCTGTCCTCAACCGTTTGGTTCAGGATACTTATATCGGCTTATCATGGATTATTTGGGGCAAATATAGCCTATTCAATTATTATTTGGGGACACCTTACCCACACAAATAAGATCTTTGCGCTCCAGCGTAAGTGCGTATAATTCTTAATTTAAATTACAGAGAAAACTATAGGGGTTGTTTCTGAAGGCTGATCATTACACTTCCATGCATATATATATATATATATATATATATATATATATATATATATATATATATATATATATAGACACACACACACATATACACCAATGTTCTTTAATTATTTTTTAATTTATGTCAAGATCACGAAAGTCGTTCTACAAATAATCATCAAAAGAGAAAAACTCTTTTAAGGTCAGATATTTTTTAATTTTAATCTTAAGTGATTTTAAATTTACATTCAGCATTGTTTCTAGTTAGGTATTACCATTTTTTATTAAGCAACTTGTCACCAATTTGCTGATGTTTGTATTTTCATTCCTTGAAGAGAAATTGATATTCTGAGTTTTTCCGGAATTAAAAAAAAAAAAACCATTCAGAGATGCTTTTCTGTGTTTCCATGGTACCAGAGTCCTCAATTTGTGAGTGGTGGTAAGTTGTAAAGAACGTAATATCATCTGCAAAGAGTATACGTTTTTGTTTATCATCATGGTTCACAAGATCATTAATGTACACAAGAAATAGGGTTGAGCCAAGTACAGAGTCCTGAGAGACTCTACACTTGATTGCCTGCTGTTGTGAGAAACCATTAAAAGAAAAAAATTGTTTTCGCTCAAATAGGTAAGATTTAAGCATGTCATTGCTACATTATTCAAAGTGTTAAAACTTGAGTTTGGAAATCAAGATATCGTGTGATATACAATCGAAGGCCTTGGTTAAATCGAGGCAAGAGACGAAGGTATTAAAACCTCTTTCAAAACCTTTACATATACGGCTTGTCAAGCTGTTTATAGCCAGGACAGTCGAATTCTTTTGTCTATATCCAGACTGATTTTGTAAGAAAAGAGCTTTTGACTCAAAATATTTACAAATCTGGGATTTTAATAAAGTATCAAAAATTTTTGATATGATAGGTAGCACCGAAATGAGTCGGTAGAGATTTCCTCATCAGAGCCCTTTTTAAAGATAGGTGCCATTTTAGCTATTTTTAGGCAATTAGGAAAGCTACTTTGTGCGATAGCTCGATTTATCAGATTAGTTAAAGGATAGACATTTTTTACTGTTTTCACCATTTTTGTATTAACATTCAAGTAGTTCTTGCTGTTGCTGTTTTTTAGAAACGACAACAAATTTCTTATATAATTAAATGAAATAGACTGAAAAGCAAAGCTACCATTTTCAATTGGGATAGGTAGGTAGTCGCTGTAAGTTTTTGTAGAGAGTAAATTGTGCAGCTATAGAAGTAAAAAAGTGGTTAAAAGATGCATCATTAAGGATCGAGGAACTCTGACTGATGATGAAAAGTTGATCTATTTTGACAACCCGAAGCGCAAAAACTCATGGTTAGATCCAGCAATATCACAATATCATGTAGTGTGGTAGGTCTTTTATTGCCATGGTTATTGAGTTACCTTCATAATCGTACACAAATAGTTAGAATAAATGATATCCTTTCCAAGGAGATCAGGTTAACTTTGGGAGTACCTCGGGGTTTACACCTGGATCCGATTTTGTTTCTTGTTTTCATGAACGACCCCACGGATGTGTTTGACGGTTGCCAGTTTCTCCTCTATGCAAATGACCTAAAAATTTTCCGAGGTCATTAATACTTATAATTAATGACTGCTTAATTTTCCAATCTGAACTCCGTAAAATAATTGACTGGTGTAATGAAAACCAGATGGAGTAAAACATTTCTAAATGCGAAATCATTTCGTTCTCAAGGAAGAAAGTGCCAATATCACATAATTACTTTTATTTCAAACTCTCCGGTCCCTCGAGTATAGTTAATTAATGACTTAGGAATAATTTTTGATTGAGAATTGAGATTTAAAGATCACATCAATTATGTTTTATCAAAATCTTTTCAAATGGCAGGATTCATAATGAGACGCTGCTGGGAGTTTTCCAATACTGAAGTCCTAAAATTCCTAGATTATTATTTTGTTCGATGTCATTTGGAATAATGCTGCGTAGTCTGGTCATAGAATTTATATAAAGCGCTTGGAGCGGGTTTAGTCAAAATTTGCAAACTTTTTATTGTATAAAGTAAGAATTGATAAGAGTATTTTATCTTACTAGCAACGATTGTCAATTCTGAAGATGACCAGCCTAGAAAAACGCAGAATTTTCTTGAGTATACTCTGTGGGTTAAAGATAATTACAAATATTATAAACTGCTCTGGTCTCTTGGCGCTTATCCAGTTCCTTCACGAAGCCCTTGTCTCACCGAAGGGTTTTCAGTTAACAGAAGCTGAACAGATCTTGGCATGTACAGTGTTATGAATGGAATTATGCATTATTTTAACATTTATTTGCCTTTTAATATCGAGCTCAACGATACAATGATAACGTTTAAAGGGGAAACTGAATTTACTTATGAGTGACAATATCTGACATTCAGAGATACCATGATGATCGCGACTCTAATGTTCCTGTGTCGTCGGATTGTATATTTGTGATTTAGTACGTTTCTTTTTACTATGTATTTTTGTTAAATTAGTTTCAACTTTTAGTTTATTATTGTATTATATTTTAATCTTTAATCAGCTCTAGACAACATGTGTACTATTTGGATTTTTGGATCTGTAATGTACTGTACTGTAAATAAATAAATATATACATAGAAAAAATGTTTTCAGAACAAAATTTACATTCTTACAAAGAAGTGAAAATTTGACTTGATGAATGGTTAGCCTCAAAAAACGAACAGTTGTTTTGGTGTAGAATCCATTCTTTGACAGAAAGATGGAAAAAAACTTAGCTAACGATGGCTCACACTTTGATTATTGATTCATTTTGTTCTGAAAACAAATACTCACATTTTGTGTAGAAATCAACATTACTAACTTGTTTTTTTTTCTGATATTATGTGACTGATCGTCAATACTTACGACGTACTTTTCAGAGTTTCTTTTCGTGTATAACAGCCTACACAATATTTACAAACATGGCACAGTTAGTGTTTTTATTTATTTACTCAAATAGTACATTACAGAATAAATTATTCCAAATGATACAAAGAGAATAGCATTGTAAATCCCGCAAAGGTTACAAATAAAATTAAACAAATAGGTAAAAATATAGTTATTGCAAAATAAAGTAATACTAACAGTTATTGACACTGATTACTTAACAGGCACAAAATCACCCCATATTTATCCAAAATTAACCGTTTGTTTTAATTTACATAAATTCATATAAAATATATATAAAGTTTCAGATGTAGTTTATAAAAATGTTCTCCACAACATTGCTCTTGTCATAATTAGTTCTGTGGGTTCTTATAGAGAAGAGTGGTATACTTCTCGTATTTCTCTGTAGAACCTGGATTGACACAAAGCTAACAATATCCTGACAATCTATAATACCATTAATTACTTTGTATAAAAATAAAAGCATACCTCTTTTTCTACGAGTTTTAATAGATTTTAGACCATACAATAAGAATCTAGTGTTATAATTGATTTTTCTGCATGGAAAGTGGTGCTTAAAAAGTATGTATTTTAAAAATTTGTTCTGAATTTTTTCCAGACGATCTATATAGCCTTGATAAAATAGATTCCGTATTACATAGCGATACTCAAGCACACTGCGTACCAAAGAATGGAACAACGTTTTAATGACTTTATTATCTTTTATATATTTGGTGTTTCGTTAAATGAATCTTATCAATTTACAATTTTTAAAGATAATGTTGTTTATGTGCTTATCGAACCATGAGGTGCTCTGAAAAATAAATAAATAAATAAATGCTTTATTAACGGTCAAACCATTTAAAAATTTACAACACTTTACAATTACAAACAAGTTTCCAAATAGATAAAAAAAAACCAATAGTAAACAATAAACAAATAAATCCAAAGCATCCGGTAAAACTACAGTAAGCTCACATTTAAGACCACATAAAGAACAATGAGGAATAAAAAATTTGGACTATAGATTACGCTTTAAAAAATTTTTAAAACTATTTAAGGACATGTTAAAAATATCCAAATCAACGTGATCACGGGATAATTCATTAGCTAAAGTGCACATTCTATTTAGTGGTGCATAGGTGGAATAGTTGGTTTTATGAACATCCACAGAGAACACTTCAACCCATCGACTACTTCTCTGAGGCACATTGAAACCAATACGCATTAGTAGTTCTGGAGAATTTATTATACTATTAACGATTTTAAATAGATAAAGTAAGTCGATGTATTCCCTGCGATGTTTAAGAGGCTTCAAATTTAATTGGAGCAGTAAATCAGGGTAGTTGATATTCTCTTTAGGAACACCTAGTTTATACGCTACAAATCTTAAAAAGCGCTTCTGCACTCTTTCTAGCTCCAATTTGTGTACATTGTAGAAAGGTGACCATATTGGTGAGGCATACTCCAATATAGAACGCACAACACTGCAATAAACATTTTTAAGACAAATAATATCATTGAAGTCAGACAAATTTCGTGTAACAAACCCCACTAATTTCATTCCCTTATTAGTGATATTATGTATATGCTCTTTAAAAGTTAACTGACTATCCAATATTACACCAACATCAGATATAGAATCGGTCAATTCCACAGACACACCGTTAATCTTATAATTGTACTCAATTAAAGTCTTCTTTCTACAGAACCGCACTGTCTTGCACTTTCCAATGTTAAGGTACAATCTATTAGTAGTACACCATACGCTAAATGCATCCAAATCAGACTGTAAATCAATGCAATCTTGCAAAGATCTTATGCACTTAAAAATTTTTAAATCATCAGCGAAAAGCAGTGCCGTTCCATGCGAAAAAGACTTGACGACATCATTCAAAAACAAGTTGAACAGAAGAGGGGCCAAATGCGCACCCTGAGGAACCCCAGATTGTACCCTAATTTCACGCGACAAGTAGTTCTTATATCGTACAATTTGTATTCTCCCCGTAAGATAGCTTCGCATCCACGAAAGGAGCGGATCTTGAATACCAATAGATTTCAGTTTAGTTAAAAGACAAGTATGATTCACTGTGTCAAACGCCTTGGAAAAATCAGTATATATAGCATCAACCTGGCAACGATCCTCCAAAGCACATAGCAAAAAGTCAACATAAATCAAAAGATTTGTAACTGTGGACTTCCCCTTACAGAAACCATGTTGTTCTGGAACTATATAATTGCCAAGAACAGTTGTTAATTCATCAGTTAAAAGAGAATCGAATATTTTTGAAAGTATGTAACATTTAGAAATTGGCCTATAATTTTCTATATGTGCTCTATTTGAATTCTTATATATAGGGTAAACATAACCCCTCTTCCACTCATCAGGAAAAATCCCACTTTGAAGGGACAAATTATATAATTTACTCAAAATAAGTGAAAAGATACATTGGCATTGTTTTAAAAAGAACACTGTTATATTATCAGGACCAGAGCCTAAGTTGTCCTTTAATGTGTTTATCTTATTAAAAACATCAGTGGGTGAAAATGTACACGTTGAAAAATTTATATTAGAGTCACAATAAAAGTCAAAAGCTGCCCCAGGATCGTGATCATATATATATGAAGATGAAAAATGATCGGCAAATAAGTTCACTATCGAATTTGGGTCGTCGCTAGTTGTATCGTTATATGACATTGTACCTGGAAGAGTGTAACCACCCTTCTTCATTTTTACATACTTCAAAAACTCTTTCTTATTACCACCCAATAACCTTTGCAGGGAAGAAATGTATTCTTCATAATTCAACCTAGATATGATCTTACGTTGAGACCTTAAGTTTGAGAATAACACATAATCAGTCTTAGAGTTAGTAGTCTTAAATCGTTTATGAGCAATCTTTTTATTAAATATCAATTCTTGAAGCTCAGAACTAAACCAATTAGGAAACTTTGGATTCTTTGATCGCAATTTGGGAACAAAACATTCAATAGCGTAATTTACATACTGATAAAAATAGTCTACAGCAATATTTATATCTAAGTCCCGAAATAGTAGGTCCCAGGAAATCCCACCTAAAAAAGTCATTAATATACTGATAATTTGCATTTTTAAAGTCATAATAAAAACTATCATAGCCCAATAAATCTTGTCCATTGGCATAATCCACTTGAAAACACAAGGCAGGGTGATAACTATCACAGGGTACCAGAGGGTCCCGTACTAACTGAACTACAGTATTACAGTCATTAAAGATTAAATCAAGAAAGTTGCCATTGCAGTTGGCGATAGTATTTGTTTGATAAAGATTATAAAAAGCAGTCAAGTCACTCAAGACCTGAGCACGATTAGTAATATTACCCAGACACTTAGTTCCATAGTCATCATTCACCCACACCGTATTAGGTAAATTAAAATCACCACAGATAATCAGACGATCATAAGTAGTTTCAGTTAAAATTGTCTCAACGGATGAACAAAATTCTTCAAAGGATTCCAAAGAAGAGTTCGGTGGTAAATAAACGGCCACGACAATAAGTCTAAAGTTGCCTCTGGTCAACTGTAAAATTAAATGTTCAGTATGTCTAACTGCATTTGAAAACTCCAGTGCCGAATATCCACTATGGACAGCAATAAGAACACCCCCACCCCTCTTACAATCACTTGTCAGTTCAGATCGATCATTACGAAATACTTGGTAATTATAGAATTCTAATTCACTATTTGATATTTCCGCCGTAAGCCAAGTTTCTGTAAATATAAGTATATCATAGGTATCAATGTTGAGGTTTATTATTAGATTCTTTAGTTTGTCACGTGATCGAATACTACGAACATTCTGGTAATAGACTGTTAGTGCCCTTAGCCGTTTTGGATCAGTCTCTCTATCATGGCTACGACCATTATTAAGTATTCTTACTTGTGATTCTGGGGTTGTTGGTTCGGAATTCTCATAAAGTAATATTTCAAGCTGATTCTTCTTAGTAGTAACTCCGACGTCCTTGTTCCCGTATGGATTGGCGATTGTATCTGGAATGGTTATTTGACTGCTTCCGAAAAAAATTAAATTTCTTAATCACAATGTCTTGAGGCCAATTTGATTTATTCAACATTGAGTCTTGCAGCGATGGGTCAGTGTCAATTCTAAAGCTGCTGTAATCACCAGACTTAACTATTTGCTGCACAATATTGTAGTTGTTTATGTTGCCAAACTTTGCACACAAATACTCCGAAAGATCCTCCTTAGTTATAGTAGGGTCAAGGTTACTAACAAAAATTGGAGTGCGCTTAGCAGCAATTATTTTACAGTTTTGTTTTTCCTGCTCAGAATCACAATGGTTGACCTCGGTAATACTCTGCTCAGATGTGTCTTTCCGAATCTTTGAAGAACTGGTTAACTCTTTATGTGAGGACCTATTAAGAGCCAATTTGGAAATATCGGCCTGTAATTTGTTAATCTGGGCCTGTAGATTATCACACTTTAAACTCAATTCTTTACGGATGTTCTGAAGCTGCTGAACATCATTCAACTCATCCCTTGGTTTAAGAAGTGAAGGGTTTGTCTTTGAGTATAACTTAATCACCTCAATATTGGTATCTTTTAAGTTAGTGAATGAGATATTAATTTCCTCCATTTTTGTGATAATAGTGTTATTTTCTGTTTTTATTGTAGTCACGGATTTGTATGTGTTATCCAACAATTTCATAAGTTTTTCCGTTTTTTCTTCATTTCGGTTGCATTTGCTTTTTATCTCGTCCATGAACTTTTTCAATCTTTCATCCAACCCATCAGATGCTTTCTCAACGACCTCTCGTGTACAATCCTTACAATGAAATCTGACACAAGGCGATCTCTTTTTAACTGTAACCCCCTTGTGCTCTGAAGCTGATAGGGATGAACAATTAACACAGAGCACAACTCTGCAATTATCACATTTAGTATGCGAATATGTATCAGTTTCTTCAGTATTGCATTTGTTGCAAGTTGCCATTTTATCAGAGAAATTTATTAATTGCTTTATGTTAGTATTAAATTGAGTACTTGCCCCGGTACTAAAGTTCTGAAGGTAAACAAACAAACTGATTTTTTGCTTCCTGAGGTATTTAAATGTTTATTTTCGTTATTTTTTGTTTACACTATCACTGATATTTAAAGGAAAAGTTTTTTATCACTGTCTGATAAGGTGGTATTAATATTGTTGAAACAATTAAAAAATATAGGTCTAAGCGACTGTTTTTTTCAAAAACCTATAAGCACTTTGATTAGATCACACCTATATCCAGCTGCACACCAAATACCCAAATTAAATAATTATTCATAAATTCCAACACTTCACCCCTTAAATCGACACTTTCTAACTTTTTAAGTATTCTTTCTTTATCAAAAGACTCAATGGCCCTCCTCAAATCCAGGAGCACAGCATCTGTAATAAGATTTTTAAGGACATACTGCACTGCGGTTTCGCAGCTATGCTTACCCCAAAAACCAGATTGCATACTATTTATAATTTTTTTTTGGCTTCTATAAACTCTAACAGTTATTTAATCACTAGGCCTCTATAGTTGGCGATATTGGTTTTGTCTCTTTTCGACGGGGGGACTTCCCGCTTCGTTAAGGAGGTGGAGGGTGTAGAGAGAGCAGTTTTTTTCTTTTCCTCCTCGCATTTTTCTTTGTGCTTTTCCTTAATCGTTCTTTCTTTGCGAGACTGACTCACTTGGGAAGGCGAGTGAGTTTTCTGAGTTGCCCGGGTGGCTTGCTCCGTTGTTTGTTTTTCGAATTTATTATCCATGGTTGGTCCCCCAAGTAGCTAGGGAATGGAAGGACGACTCCTGAAGAGCTCCGTTTGCAGGAGCAAGGGTAGTAAAATTGGAGGTCCCCAGGTATCTAGAGTTCACATATTGAAGATAAAGCATCTCCTTTACCACGCAGCCCTCGGCATATGCTGTTCCATGTTGGCTTAGAGGGAGTTTCGTGGCTCCCATCCACTCGGCCGGCCAATTAAGACAAGCCCCCACATTTTGCAGACACTTCTCCAACCACCACCGTTTCGCAAGACACGGTACATACCCGGCGGGCGAGAGAGGACTCTCACCCTACGTCTCCCAGCCCCAGTGGTGCCACAATACATAGGAGAGGATCTTCCACTTCACGCCGTTGCTCCTGATATATCAGAAGGATATTACAGTCTTGTCTTGTTCGTCTGTTTATATGTGCGTCTTGTAAGTTACAGTCTTCCTCCTCCTTTACTGAGCTTGGCAGCTAGAGCCTATAACGATCACCCCACAGTCTTTAAAGCAAAACTCTTGGCGACCCCTAGTGCCGACACTAAGCGAAGTTGACTAATGTATGTAACTATAGCAGAAAATTATGTGTGCAGTATATGTGTGGTAAAGTATACTTTTATGATTACTTGTCTAATATCTATTTTAAAAAATTAATTAAATTAAGATTAGAAGATATGAATATCTTCAGTTTTATAAAATGTTTTGTTTCTTTCAGCTTCACAGAAGGATTCATCTGATTGGACGATTAATTCATAAGGGTAAATAGAGTATCTAGAGTTATCGTATGTTATTCTAATTTGCTTTTAATGTGATAAGGAGACTGGTAGAACTACAATATTATTTTTTTAATTATTAACCCAGTTAACAATTAAGAACGAAAGTTTTCACGGCTTTGGTCAAGTTGAAAAACATGGTTCTTGGGTTTAGACCGTGTCAGATTGGAATTATTATCCAATGTTTCGTCTGCAATTGCACGAGGCATCTTCAGGGACCTTACGATAACACTGAATGACCATCGAGGAGCAACAGCCCGGTACGTGTGACTTTGATTGTAATCTGTATCTCTGTTAATATTATTTGGATATTTACAAATTTCCATTGATTCTCTGATTTTACGAAGCAAGCAGACTCGGATGCTAGCACCTTGATTTCTTTTACATTAAAGGTGTGACCTGGTTCTTCTTCTGTTTGTAATGATACTGCGCTCTTTAGTGACTTCAAACATTGTCCAACTTTCTTACATGTTTTGAAAATGTTTGATTTTCGGAGCAATTTGGCAATCTTGGCAGTGGTTCCATGTATGTAAGGCAAGACGACACTGTCCATAGGTGGTACATTTATGACATTTTGTTGAGTAGTTGGGTTTTTATACTTAATGATAGAACGTCTAATGTCTTCAGCGCAATATCCATTGCCTCTCAAGCATTAGTTTTTCTGTTTCTGATTTCATTGATTGTTCGTCACATATTGAAAGAGCTCTATGTACTAAAGAGTTAATGACTGATTGTTTCTGAGAAGGATGATGGTGTGTGTAGTACGGGTTTCGGTCAGTTTCAAGTGGTAAGTGCTGTACTAAATCATAAAAAACGTTCTTGAGAAAATCCAAATAAAGTACTCTATTCAGTCGTGCCGGCAAAACGAATGGTTCAATTAAAAAATTGCCAATGATTCCTGCCAAGACAATAATTGATTGGAATTGATGTTGATGACGCGAAACAATAGTTGCATGAGGATTTTCATCAGCCTATACATGTAAGTTGTGTAAATTTATGATACTATTTTTGGTAAACCTTGCTTGATCCGTGAAGAGAATAGTATTAATGAAATTTAATTTATTTTATATCTGATCCAATAGCCAGTTTACAAACTGCATTCTACGGGGAAAATTTTCAGGAATCAGCTCGTTCACTTTTTTCAGATGATATGGATACAACAGCTGTTCTTGAAAAACTTCATGTACTATTGTTTTCGACGTATTAAACCGCGCTGATAATTTTCGATTGCTCGTTGAAGGAGTGTCATCTACACCATTTAATATATTTTCCTCTAATTGCGGCGTATGTGTAAAATTAGGAAGAAGTTTAATAATTAATATTATCTTATCAAATGGAATCGCCTACCATTCTCCTTTAGACGTTGGCCAACTCGTTGAAATGTTTTCTGATCTGGAAGAGTAGGATTAGGATATCTGTCGTGATATAACTTGGTATCGAAAGCATTGCATGATGCAAGACCATACTTCGGATGCATATCTGTATACTCAATAAACGTGTATTCCATATTTCGAATTATTTCACAATTAATTTCACCACGAAGTCCAAAAATCAGTAAATTAATAACCAGATAAAAAATCAATGTGTCAGCGATGTGAAAGTTGACAAGTTTTAAAATGGAAGATATTTATTTTTTTCATACCTAGCAATGTTTGTAACAACAGTACTTTGTTTTTGGTGCCGATAAAATAAAACGCACATTTTTTGTGAACCTAGATCAAACTGCAATTCACAGAATTAGACGTTTTTAACTAAAGAGGTAAACTCTAATTTTGGATCGATTTTTTTTTTATGATAAGGTTGAACATTTGATAGGAACAAAGGTATATCTTTTATCGAAATGCGAAAAATACATGCTGTAAATAAAAGGACGTTTTAAAAGGTTAGAATTAGCGACATGAATGAAGAGTACTTAATTTTTAGTCAGTAGTTAAAGGTATGTAAAAAACGTTGTCCAAAGTCCTTAGCATACAGAGCGTAAAAAATGGGATCACAGCTAGTCTATCCCTGCAGCTGTGAGTAATTTACAACACTTTCTTGGATAGTAATTTGAAAGGACTTACTTGGTATACATCATATTAAAAAAAAATTGAAATGCACCAGGTGGTTCAATTATTACGTGTAAAAAACTTGATTCCATTGCAGGACTTTGGGAGCCCATATTTCTGAAGAGGTGGTCTATACGAAAAAGGTTTATATGAACTTGTAGTATTATTTTCATATCCGAGAGCTGTCCCACATTTTCCCGGACACCTTGTATACGCAGGTGTTACTAATACTCAGGGATGACTCAATTTCAAGGCATATCACATAACGATCTGGCATGTTCATGTTCAGCATCAATGTTTTCTTGCACGACTTCCGATTTTAGATGACCCGTCCGTGATTCATCGCCATATAAAGGATTCGATTCATTTATGCACTTTTGTTGAGATAAACCACGTCGAAAGTTGTAAAAAATAGTCGCACAAAAATATTAACGTATTAATTCCATTTTTTGGCCATGATGAAATTGTAAAATTTCTGTGTACAACACCAATAGCGTCCTCATATCAAAACGTTCTGAGTATCTATACCGTATAAAATGTCAAACTTTATAATGAATGTATTTGATGACATCTAGCAACGCCGATGTTGCCATTTCCCAAAATATAAATAGTCTTCGAATAGTCTTAGACTTGTGTAAGGTAAAAAATATTTGTTTTTGTCGTGAAAGCATATTATTTTAGTTCTAGTAAATATATTAACAAGTTACCTGGCACTATATGATTTTAAAAAGCTTACGTGGTATATAAAACCAGCGATTCCGTAGGTAAATTTATAAAGAACAATAAAACAAAAATTGACAATTCATTTATAAAATTTTGCGGAAATATGAGGGAGTAAATTTCATCAGAGAATCAACGTTCATTACTTTCGTGTCAGACGTCATATGTCATATATTTTCTATTTGATGATGATACGTTATATATACTTCCTTTATCGAATGTCAACTGGTTTTGAAGTTATGGTATTGTTTATGTAGTTATGGGCGAATAAAGTTTGTTTTACAGCTGTTAATCACGTTTAACTCCTCAATAAACCATTAAAATACAAGAATGGGTTGACATTAAATATATTAGATAATTTGATTAACTTTACACTCGCTCTCCTTTTTCACTTGAAATGTTTTAGTAAATGTAACACTGCAATTTTATGTCAAGAAGTAGTTTAAATGATAATATTTAATTTTGAGCTGGTGTAAATAAAACTAAAATTTTTAAAATCCAGCATAAATATATTCCAATATATTTTTCTGATTCTTTGTTTTCTAGATCTGAGGAAGATGCACCTGCAGGGGAAAAAGCAGCTCAGCTTAAGGTGAGTTTTACCAGTTCAGAAATATGCAAGTTGTCAAGTATTTTGCGTCTAGTGCCCTAAATTGTATATATATATATATATATATATATATATATATATATATATATATATATATATATATATATATATATATGTTTATGCGGATTTCACGGATTCCTCCGTGTGAGATGCAATAGCAGTGGATATATCCACATTATGCCGTTGTAGTACTGAAATCACATTCAGCAAACGCACAACTATATGCAGCTCCGCGTATGAATGAAGTAAAATGCGAACAGTAAATGCAAACTTCTCTCCATCATATCCTTTTTGTGTTAGAGGTTGCACAGTTAGAATAAATTGTTATAAAACACAATTTATCCTATTCCACCACCATCGAGATGATGGCCCACCTGTACCACCATACCGAGAAGAAAGTCAAAACTTACCCTCCCCGCCACAGTGATACGGCAGAGATACATGTTTCGTCTCTACTAGACTCATCAGGGTACCGACATGCACCTGGCTGTGCAAAGGACAGATCGGAAGGAAGCATGCAAATATTGAACGCGGCTTCTCCGACCTCCCGCCGGATGGCGTATATAAAGGGTTTTCCAATAAGAGGTGTTATTTTGATATTCAAAGAAAAATGCCATTTTTTAAGATAAATGATCGGATATTTATTACATTATAAAGAGGAAGGTATGCCGTTAATGATGGAAAATAACATCAGCCAAATGACCACCACGACCATGCCTACAGGACCATATCCTTTTCATGAAATTTTCCATAACCAAATCGCAAAGTGGCTGCCCTATGTCCTCGATAGCCTCACGAATTCCATCTTTGAGGTCTTGAATCGACGCTGGGCTGTTGGCGTAGACCTTGTCTTTCACGTGGCCCCAAAGGAAGAAATCGCAAGGTGTCACATCACAAGATCTCGGTGGCCAATTGTGATCACCTCTTCGAGAGATAACACGGCCCGGAAACTTTTCCCGTAAAAGATCAATGGTTTCGTTGCTTGTGTGGCACGTAGCGCCGTCTTGTTGAAAGTAAACGTGGTCCAGATAAATACCATCCAATTCCGGCCATAAAAAATCATTAATCATCTCTCGATAGCGCAATCCATTCACCGTAACTGTTGCTCCAGCCTCATTTTCGAAAAAGTAAGGTCCAATGACCCCGCCGGACCATAAACCGCACCAGTCACACGTTCAGGATAGAGAGGCTTTTCAACAATAACTCTTGGGTTTTCCGAGCCCCAGATGCGACAATTTTGTTTGTTGACGAAGCCACCGAGGTGGAAATGGGCCTCATCACTGAAGATGATTTTTCGATGGAATTCCGGATCATTTTCATGCATTTCAAGAACCCAATCAGCAAAGGCACGACGTTGTTGATGATCGGCCGGCTTGAGTTCTTGCGTTAACTGAACTTTATAAGCCTTAAGACCCAAATCTTTATGCAAAATACGATGTAATGACGTTTGTGGAATCCCTAATTCCAAAGAACGACGAGGAATGGACAAACCTGGGTTTTCTTCAACACTTTCGGCTACAGCAGCAATATTCTCGGCTGTTCTTGAGCGACGTGCACGGGTTTTCTTCTTCACATAACTAACTTGTCCCAACAGCTCGAATTTTTTCACCAATTTCTTTATTGCGCTCCGACAAGGTGCTTCATGACGACCCAAAAATGTTCGAGTTTTACGAACCGTCTCTGCCAAAATTTCACCATTTTTATAGTGAATTTTAATAATTTCAATGCGTTGTTGAAGCGTGTATCGTTCCATCTTTATTTATGGCGTAGTTTCTACTTGTCAAACGTCAAAAATTTACAGCTTCAACAGTGACATCTACCGAAATAGCGGGCTTTTCAAAATGACACCTCTTATTGGAAAACCCTTTATGTTTATGCGGATTTCACGGATTCCTCCGTGTGAGATGCAATAGCAGTGGATATATCCACATTATGCGCGTTTGCTGAATGTGATTTCAGTACTACAACGGCATAATGTGGATATATCCACTGCTATTGCATCTCACACGGAGGAATCCGTGAAATCCGCATAAACATATATACGCCATCCGGCGGGAGGTCGGAGAAGCCGCGTTCAATATTTGCATGCTCCCTTCCGATCTGTCCTTTGCACAGCCAGGTGCATGTCGGTACCCTGATGAGTCTAGTAGAGACGAAACATGTATCTCTGCCGTATCACTGTGGCGGGGAGGGTAAGTTTTGACTTTCTTCTCGGTATGGTGGTACAGGTGGGCCATCATCTCGATGGTGGTGGAATAGGATAAATTGTGTTTTATAACAATTTATTCTAACTGTGCAACCTCTAACACAAAAAGGATATGATGGAGAGAAGTTTGCATTTACTGTTCGCATTTTACTTCATATATATATATATATATATATATATATATATATATATATATATATATATATATATATATATATATATATTAATTACGGTTATTAATTGGATTACATATTTAACTCTTCTTCACTGCCAAATTTCATTTTGCTATTTAGCACCGTTTGATAACGACATAATCGGTAGTTTTATGGTGAAATGTGGCATTTTCTTGTTAAGTTTAATTTAGGGGATCAATGTCATATTAACAAGTATCCACTTCAGGAGCCATTGCCTTGAAGGGTTACCTTGTATTAAAACAATGAATGTTATTGGTGTACCACATAGCTAAAAACAAATTATATTAGATATAGTAAAAACTTGCTACTCTAGACTAATTGTGGTTGAAGGTCGTTCAGATAATTGAATTTCTGGATAATCGAATTAATAGAAAAAAGACGAGTGACAGGTTCACGATGCTAAATAAATATTTATTTAAAAGGAACCAAACAGTAAACTTTACAATAAATCATAAATCAAGAACACATTATTTACTAATAATAAAATACATACACTTGTGTATGTAGTAATCAGTGACGGCTGGTGCATTAAAAAAGTAGGGGTTGCAATTCCAATGGTACATTGAAAACATAGATATGTATAAAACTTGTCATGAACACCGGTGGATGAAAAAATAAAAATTTTTAAAAATTGAGTTAGTATGGAACAAAGCAGTGTATTTTAAACAACTAAACATAAAGAAAATAGTAAATTTTGAAAATATAGCAGTGAAAACAAAATGCACGGATAACTTACTGTGTGAATTATTTATAAAGAAAATCCAAACCCCGATCTTTGGCATTAAACAAACTTGTTAATAAATCGTTGATTGAAATCAAGTATGCTTTCGATAAGATTCCTTTCTTTAGAAAGCATTGACAAAGCAGAAAATCAAAACCAGAAATATAGGTGTAAAATTTGTTTAATACAAAATAAACATAAAATATTACAAAATAATCGTAAATAAGAAAACATTTTTTAAATCAGGTAGGTAGTTTATGAATAAAAACACACATTTTCAATTTTCATTGTAATATCCTTAAAGAAATAGTAATTTTCCTCCATTTTCTGTTCCTGACTTATTTCTAACATGCGAGTGAACGAGCCCGAATATTGAAAAAAAACCTTTCGACTGAAGCACATGACGAGGCAGCACATAAAAACTGCTTCAGAATTGGGAGAAAACGTTCAACATCAGGAATGTTTTTTTTTTGCGAGACCCACAACTGTAGGGCACTAACATTAGATAAAACCTCCTCTGAAAACACAATTGTTGAAAATGGTTCCATTTTAGCTTGGAGTTTTATAATAAATGGATGGAAACCAATATGTTTATACATTTCTTTCACAGTATTTTAATTATAAGCTATAAAGTGATAGTCCGTAAGTGTCTGTTTATATCGTTTTTGAACAATATCATATTGGGATAAGGATAATGCTAATTCATCCTCGAATATACTAATCAATTCCTTCCATAGTTCTACTGCGTCCGAGAGAAAACAATTTTTGCTTTGTAATTTATTAATTGCTACGGCTATAGGTTTCAAGATTTTCAAATATTCCTCACCTGATCTTTTAAGACCAATGTTTGAAACTTTTTGATATATGATCGAGTCTCTTTCTTTTTTATTTTTTTCACACATTTTTAATAGTTTCTCCCATTGGAGAAACGACAATCTGACATACTGTTCCATCTTACGTCACTCGGAAGTACTAGTGCTTTTCCATCAGCCTGTTTGTACTTTGCTCCTGCCAAGTATTTTTTCCTGAAATATTGAATGACATATGTAATATGTTCTTTGACGTTTCATATTCTGTCTCTACAGAGTAGGTTTAGAAGGTGAGCTGAGCATTCATATGTTGTGACCCTTCCACTAATGTCTAATAATAATAAGCCTGTCTGGCCGGCAGTGTACTGCAGCCAGCAGTATACTTGTCGCTACTGTAATGCGTAGACAGTACAGCCAGCAACGCCAGCTATCCGCTGACCTTTAACCATATCATTTCTTTAGCTTTTAAACATCCCTCTGCCCTGACTCACTTACACTCAATTCCTACATAATTCCTTTAGGATCAACTTTCTTTCAGCTTTCCGATTGGACCCGGCGACGAATAGATCCAGGGTTTCCCTCAACCAATCGTAGGAGGCGATTAAATGGGGAGAACTTTTAAATTTTAAATAATGAAATGTAGACTGCAAAACATAATGTACCCCAGGTGGGTAGGACCCATGGTCCACAGTCCCACACTGCAGAAGCGGTCTGCTCCACGGATTCTGGGGGGAGCAACATTTCGACATCGCAAACTTCAAGTGGCAGGGTGTTGAGGAAGCGAACCCCTGTCGCACAAGAAGCTACAGCCCAACAACAACATGAGAGCCAAACATCGAGAGCTTCACCCTCCGAAGGTGCTGCGCAAGAACCTCAGCCAGTGCTCACTCAGGCGGGACTTCCGAGACAGCGCATGAAATGGACAACATCCATGAATGAAACAGTAATGCGCATTTTTTTATAGGGTGACTGAACTAGGACGAGAAACAATCGGCTATAGACAACAGCTTCATGCCGAATTTTGTAGGGAATATCCACACCTACAAGTGTCACAACAGAGAATAGCAGACCAATACAGAGCTATTCTGCGAAATAAGCTTATTTCAGAAGCACGACTTAACATCATCAAAGCGGAAATAGAACGAGAGATAGGAATCACCGATAATAACAATGAACCTGCACCACAGCTAGACCCAGAGACTCAAGAACAACCCAACAACGGCATGAGAGTTGACATCGCTGTGGACAGGCAACAACCACAACAACTAGATCAACACGAGGGTCAGATAACTCCAAGAGCTCTACCCGCCGAAGATGCTGTGCGGGAACCCCAACCAACTCTTACTCAAGCGGGACGACCAAGACAGGGCATGAAGTGGACTGTGACCATGAACGAGACAATAATGCGCATTTTTATAGGGTGACTCAACTAGGACGAGAGATGATCGGCTACAGACAACAACTACATGCCGAATTTTGCCGAGAGTACCCACACATGCAAGTGTCCCAGCAGAGAATAGCTGACCAGTATAGAGTTATTCTCCTAAACAGCCTAATTCCTGAAGCTCGGCTTAATAGCATCAGAGAGGAAATTGAACGTGAGATCAGAGGCACTGACGATAACAACAATCCGATTGCTGAACCTGAGCCACAACCGGAGCCTGAGGTCCAAGAACAACAGGAACAGCTGAATGACGAAACTCAACAGGACAATACTGAACTCTCTTATCAAAAACTGTCAACGAAAATGAGTGCTGCGGTGTTGGAGTATGATGGAAGCAATCCGTTAAGAAGACCGGCACTGCCAAAAATTAATTCATCAAAAAAACTGGGTGCCATGTTAGACATCATGAACAATCGGATTTTACCAGCTTATGTTTCAGATGCTTACACTCTGGAGTCCTTACATATGACCATCTACTGTGTCGCGACTGCTATAGCTAGAGCTCTAGAAATTAAAGTTACAACAGAGCGCCGACCAGCAAGAACAGAACCCAACACACCACCATGGGAAAGACGTCTAAATAAGAAAACTGAAAATCTTCGAATAGATATAGGACAGCTGACGGAGTACATCAGGGGCACAAGAACTGGTCGACTGCAAAGGCGAGTTGAAGATGTCATGAATCGTGTCCGATATCATTCGCAACAAGATCCAGCGAATGTTACTGCTCAGCAATGCCTTGATTCGCTGAAGCAGAAGCTCTCTGTTATTGCAGGACGGCTAAAGAGGTACAAGACCAGCAATAACCGAAAACGAGACAATGCGCTCTTCCAACGATCAGAAAAGACTTTCTACCGTAAGCTAAACTCTCCACCTAATATAGCAGATAATAGAGAGCAGGTAGAAGAGTTCTGGGGAAACCAACTTTCCACACCAGCCGATTGTAACATCGCAGCTGGCTGGATCAATGAAGAACACCGAATCTGCCAAGATTACAGCCAGATGCAGTTTGAGCCATTTACCACCGAGGAAATTTCAAGAATAATCAAGGAATCCCATAACTGGAAAGCCCCAGGTCTCGACGGGATCCAGAACTACTGGCTCAAAAAGTTCTGGTGTATGCACCATCAGCTGGCTAATCGTATTAATGATGTTTTCCTTAACCCAGCAAAAATGCCATTGTTCTTGACCGAAGGTATTACGTACCTCCTACCAAAGGATCAACATAACACACATGACCCAGCTAAGTACAGGCCGATCACCTGCCTACCCACACTGTATAAGGTGATCACCTCCTGCTTGACCCAACGCATCTATGCACATTGTGAGCAAAATAACATCATTGCAACTCAACAGAAAGGATGCACGAGGGGAGCAATAGGATGCAAGAAACAATTGATTGTTGACTCTGTCATATGTAACCAAGCCTGTGCCAACCGAAGAAACCTCTTTGCTGCCTACGTGGATTATAAGAAGGCCTTCGACTCGGTGCCACATGAGTGGCTCAAAACTATATTGAGAATGTATAGAGTCGATAATAATTTTGTTTCCTTTTTAGAACGCATCATGTCAACCTGGAGAACTAGGATCCAATTGCAAGTGCCATCCAGCGACACCATCGAAACTAACACTATTCCGAGACGAAAGGGAATATTTCAGGGGATTCACTTAGCCCATTGTGGTTTTGCCTTGCAATGAACCCACTATCGCGCCGTTTGAACTCAACCAGATACGGCTTTGGTGTTAGAAATAACAACGAAGAGGTAGTCGGAGTGAATCATCTTCTGTACATGGATGATCTTAAACTGATGGCTGCTACCAGGAATCAGCTGGAACAAATGCTTAAAATTGTAGAGGAGTTCTCCGGGGATATCGGAATGCAATTTGGACTTGACAAGTGCCGTATTTTGAACATCGTTAAAGGGAAGATACAACCGGGGGCTTTTGAAATGCAGAACGGTGAAACTATAGCTGCAATGGAAGCAGACCAAACATACAAATATCTAGGTATGAAACAGGCTAAAAGAATTGATCATGGCACTATGAAGGCCGAATTGACAGCCGAATTTGTCAGGAGGGTAAGGCGGGTATTAAGAACTAATTTAAATAGTAGAAATTTGTTTAAGGCGCTCAACACGTATGCTTGCTCTGCGCTGAGCTACTCTTTTGGAATTGTAAAATGGAGCAGGACGGACATCTAAAACCTGCAAAGAAAAATAAGGACACTCCTAACAAAAGCACAAAAACATCACCCTCGGAGTGCTATTGAACGTACAATGCTTCCAAGACACCAAGGAGGAAGAGGATTGGTGGATATTGGTAAGCAGCTCAACCAACAAATAATAAACTTACGTTCATATTTCCACAGGCTAGCGGACACTTCTCACCACCAAACAGACCAAGAGAAGTTACAAACCTAGCTACGGAAGCCACTTCATGGACGGCATCCAAATGAGGTCAATCAGGGCAATGTCGACAACTTAGCGTCGAACTACTGGTTGATTTCAGGACAGATGTTTTCGGAAACGGAGGGCTTCTTGTTGGCTATCCTAGACCAGGTTATTCCGACGAAAAACTATCGGAAGTTCATCATTAGAGATCCCTCAATAGAAAATGACCAATGCAGATATGGCTGTCGAACATCAGAGACCATCCAGCACATAACTGGAGGATGCCAAGCGTTTGCCGCAACCGAGTATAAGGAAAGACACGACTCAGCCGCTAAGATACTCCACCAAGAGTTAACAGAAAAGCTAAACCTATTACAGGTAGCAAAAGTGCCTTATTACCAATATAATCCCGAGCTTATTCTTGAGAACAACCAGTTCAAGTTATATTGGGACCGAACGGTTCTGACGGATCAGACAGTTGCTCATAATAGACCAGATATTATACTAATAGATAAAATTTCTAGGCGAACTACACTAATTTACATCGCTGTACCTAACAACAACAACCTGAGGCCAAAATACAACGAGAAGATCGCCAAATACAGAGATCTGGAGGTGCAAATCCGAAGACAATGGGCAATGAACAGCGTCGAAACGATTCCCATAATACTCTCAACAACTGGAGTGATACCAAAGAACCTCCTGCAGAATATCAAGGGACTGGGTCTTAGTGAGCATCTGTATAAACCGATGCAGAAAGCAACTCTCCTAGCAACTGCGCGAACCGTCCGAAAGTTCATGGGAAATACAGCAGACCACGTCACCTAGGACCCGATAACATGGAAAGAGTTCCCACAGAGCTTCATACTTCTGGTATCTTTGTGTACTTGGTATGAGTGAATAATCCCTGGAGGGAGTGCGAAGCCGTTTGGCTTGTAAATCAAAATATTAATAATAATAACGGAACGACACGACTCAGCCGCTAAGATACTCCAACAAGAGTTAGCAGAAAAGTTAAACTTATTACAGGTAGGAAAAGTGCCTTATTACAAGTACAATCCGGAGCCTATTCTTGAGAACAACCAGTTCAAGTTATATTGGGACAGAACGGTTCTGACGGATTAAACTGTAGCTCATAATAGACCAGACATTATACTAATAGATAAGATTTCTAGGCGAACTACACTAATCGACATTGCCGTACCTAACAACAACAACCTAAGGCCAAAATACAACGAGAAGATCGCCAAATACAGAGATTTGGAGGTGCAAATCCGAAGACAATGGGCAATGAACAGCGTCCAAACGATTCCCATAATACTGTCAACAACTGGAGTGATACCAAAGAACCTCCTGCAGAACATCAAGGGACTCGGCCTTAGTGAGCATCTGTAGAAGCCGATGCAGAAAGCAATTCTCCTAGCAACCGCGCGAACCGTCCGAAAGTTTGTAAGAAATACAGCAGACCACGTCACCTAGGACCCGATAACATGGGAAGGGTTCCAACAGAGCTTCATACTTTTGGTACCTTTGTGTACTTGTTATGAGTGAATATTCCCTGGAGGGAGTGCGAAGCCGTCTGGCTTGTAAATCATAATAATAACGGAAATATATGTCTGGTCGGCAGTGTACTGCAGCCAGCAGTATACTTGTCGCTACTGTAATGCGTAGACAGTACAGCCAACTTTCCGCTGACCTTTAATCATATCCTTTCTCTACCTTTTAAAGATCCCTCTGTCCTGATCCACCTACCCACAATTCATATTCAGTCCCTTAGGACCACATTCTTTCAGCTTTCCGACTGGATCCGGCTACGAATAGATCCAGGGTTTCCCTCAACCAATCGTAGGAGGCGATTAAATGGGGAGAAATTTGAGATTTTTAATATGAATATGTCGACCATAAAACATAAATTACCCCAGGTAGGTAGGACTAATAGTCCAGAATCCCACACCGCAAAAGCGGTCTGCCCCACGGATTCTTGGGGGGGGGGGCAATATTTCGACATTTGCAACTTTAAGTGGCAGGGTGTTGAGGAGGCGGACCCCTGTCGTACAAGAAGCTACTGCCCAACCACAACAACATAAGAGCCAAACAACAGCGAGAGCTCCACCCTCCGAAAGTGCTGCGCAGGAACCTCAGCCAGCGCTCACTCAGGTGGGACTTCCAAGACAGCGCATGAAATGGACAACATCCATGAATGAAGCAATAATGCTCATTTTTTATAGGGTGACTGAACTAGGACGAGAAACGGTCGGCTATAGACAACAGCTTCATGCCGAATTTTGTAGGGGATATCCACACCTACAAGTGTCAGAACAGCGAATAGCAGACCAATACAGAGCTATTCTCCGAAACAAATTAATCCCAGAAGCGCGATTTAACATCATCAAAACGGAAATCGAAGGAGAGATAAGAAGCATCGACGACATCAATGACCAAATCGCAGAACCTGCACCACAGCCAGACCCCGAGATTGAAGAACAACCAAACAACGACACTAGAGCGGACATCGCTGAAGACCAACAACAACTACATCAGCATGAGGGTCAAACAATTCCAAGAGCTCCACCCGCCGAAGATGCTGCGCGGGAACTTCAACCAGAGCTTATTCAAGCAGGGCGACCAAGACAACGCATGGACTACGCCCATGAACGAGTCAATAATACGCATCTTTTACAGGATAACTCACCTAGGACGAGAGATGATTGGCTACAGGCAACAACTTTATGCCGAATTTTGCAGGGAGTATCTACACATATAAGTGTCACAACAGATAATAGCTGACCAATATAGTTATTCTCCGAAACAGCCTAATTCCTTTAACACGGCTTAATACCATCAAAGCGGAAGTTGAACGTGAGATCAGGAACACTGACAATAACGATCCGATTGCTGAACCTGAGCCAGAGCCGTAACCCGAGGTCCAAGAACAGCTGAATGACGATATCCAACAGGACAACGCTGAACTCCTTTATCAGAAACTATCAACAGAAATGAGTGCTGCGATACTGGAGTATACTGGAACCAATCCATTATACACACCGGCATTGCCAAAAATTAATTCATCTAAAAAACTGGGTATCATATTGGACATCATGAACAATCAGATTTTACCAGCTTATGTTTCAGAGACCTATACCCTGGAGTCCTTACATACAACAATCTATTGCGATGCGATTGCGATAGCTAGAGCTTTAGAAATTAAAATTACAACAGAGCTCCGATCAGCAAGAACGGAACCCAACACTCCACAATGGGAAAGACGTCTAAATAACAAAATCGAAGATCTTCGAAAAGATATAGGACAGCTGACGTAGTATATTAGGGGCACGAGGCCAAGTAAACTTCAAAGACGAGTTAAGGAAATAATAAATCGAGCCCGGTACCATTCGCAATACGATCCGGTGAATGGTACGGCTCAACAATGCCTCGAGACGCTGAAACAGAAGCTCTCTGCTGTTGCAGGACGGCTAAGGAGATACAAGACCAGTAATAACCGGAAACGAGACAATGCGCTGTTTCAACGATCCGAAAAGGCTTTCTACCGTAAGCTAAACTCTCCACCTAACATGGCAGATAATATATATCCCAACAGAGAGCAGGTAGAAGAGTTCTGGGGAAACCAACTTTCCACATCCGCTAATTGCAACATCGCAGCCGGCTGGATCAATCAAGAACACCAGATCTGCCAAGACTACAGCCAGATGCAATTTGAGCCATTTACCGCCGAAGAAATCTCAGGAATAATCAAGGAATTCCATAACTGGAAATCTCCAGGTCTCGACAGGATCCAGAACTACTGACTCAAGAAGTTCTGGTGTATACATCATCAACTGGCTAAACTTATTAATGATGTTTTTCTAAATCCAGAGAAGATGCCATTGTTTCTGACAGAAGGCATTACGTATCTCTTACCAAAGGACCAACATAACACACATGACCCAGCTAAGTATAGGCCGATCACCTGCCTTCCTACACTATATAAGGTAATCACCTCCTGCTTGACCCAACGCATCTATGCACATTGTGAAAAAAATAACATCATCGCAACTCAACAGAGAGGATGCATCAGGGGAGCAATGGGATGCAAGGAACAATTGATTGTTGACTCTATCATATGTAACCAGGCCTGTACCAACCGAAGAAACCTCTTTGCTACCTACTGTCAACTACTAGAGTAATACCAAAGAACCTCTTGCAGAACATCAAGGAACTGGGCCTTAGTGAGCAGATGATAAACCGATTCAGAAAGCGGTTCTCCTTGCAACCGCGCGAACCGTCCGAAAGTTTGTAGGAAGTGCAGATGACCAGTCCACCTAGGACCCGATAACATGGAAAGGGACCCCACAGAGCTTCATACTTTTGGTGTCTTTGTATACCTGGTATGAGTGAATAATCCCTGGAGGGAGTGCGAAGCCATTTGGCTTGTAAATCATAGCATAATGGAAATGAGTGCTGTGGGGTAACGGATAGACACTCTCTGCGGTCCTGGCAGAGACAGGTCTTTTTCAGGGATGCGACCCTGCCCACGTGAGCCATGAAATATCTCCCTTCCTAACCCCAGGAGATACTCATGTCCTATCCCCAAATTCGCCAACACGCACGACCAGCGTGGCGTCTTAAGGCCAATTACCTTCCAAAACTCCATGGTAACATGTCGAACTTCAAAAATAAAGTACCCCAGGTGGGTGGCGCACGGCGTTTTGAATCCCACACTGATTCGTCAGTCAACCTCATGGATTCTGGGGGAAGCAGAAACTCGACTAACCATAAACCCCGGCAAAACAACAACAAATTCTATAGATGCAGAAAAATGTACTTCGCTACTTATAATATACGAACACTGAGACAGGACGAACACCTCGAAAGATTGGAGGAAGAACTTAATCACATTAAATGGGACGTCTTAGGTCTCAGTGAAAGGAGACTCAAAGGAGAAATAACTACCTTATTAAAATCGGGACATTTGCTATATCAAAATAACAGCGAAATAAAAGACTACGAAGGAGGAGTGGCAATACTTGTTAATAAACGTTTAAAACACAAAGTAACAAAGAGGCAAGCAATGTCTGACAGAGTTATCTACATAGTAATAGAAATTAATAAAAGGTATAGCATTTAGGTAATACAGGTGTATGCCCCAACAAGCGCTTCAGAAGACTCAAAGGTTGACCAGATATATGAGGACATAACTACAGCAAAAACGAGAGAAAAAGCTAAATTCGTAATATTAATGGGAGACTTTAATGCAAAAATTGGTCACGACGACAACAACAATAATATCCCAAATATAGGTCGCTTTGGTCTGGGTCAGAGAAACTCCAGAGGAGATATGCTGATTAACTACTGTAGAAATGAAAACTTGTATGAATTCTTTCTTCAGAAAACCTTTAAATAGGAGATGGACCTGGAAAAGCCCGAATGGTATCACAAAAAACGAAATCGACTATAACTAACCAAAAAAACATTTGCGAAGATTTCACTGTCCTTAACCAATTCGACACCAATAGCGATCACCGCTTGATCAGAGCTGCGATTACCATTAACACCAGATGGGAAAGAAATAAATTGATAAGAAGAAAATCCATTCCAACAAACGAAATACTAAAACAAAACGAGGAAAAATTCGAACACGTAACAAAGAATAAACTTAAAAGTAAAGAAGACCAGGAAGAAATGGACATCAATGAATTAACACAACACATTAATAATAGCATACGAGCAGCAACAAAAGAGATAGGCTTTAAAAATAAAGAAAAAAGTAGTAAAATCAGCCCGTATACCAGGAACCTCATAGAAAAACGAAGAAATGTGGACCGAAACTGTGAAGAATATAGGGACATAAATAAAGAAATTAACAAAAACATAAGGAGGGACATAAGAAAGCATAATGCAAAAGTGATTAAAGACACGATAGAAGCTAACAAATCAATGAAGGTTCCCAGATCTCAATTGGGTAGAGGCCGGACAAAAATTTCCGAACTTAAAACTAAACAAGGCCAATTAGTTAATACTCGGGAGGAAATCACGATGGCTGTCCAGGACTTTTATACAGAGTTATACAGTCCAAAAACTCAAGGTCCTTACTACGAAAGAAAGGAAGTAAGAAATGTCGGTTCAGAAGAGATGCCCGAAATAAATACCGCAGAGTTAATGAAAGCGTTTAGTCAAATGAAAAATAATAAAAGCCCTGGCGAGGATCGTATAACCGCCGAAATGTTAAAAATAGGGGGAGAACAACTAAGAGAAAGCGTGAGAATTTTGTTGAACAAGTGCTTAATATATGGAAAAATACCCGAGGCATGGGAAAACGCAGAAGTCATCATATTATACAAAAAAGGCGATAGAAATAACATTATCGGCCAATTAGCTTACTGTCCCACTTGTACAAACTTCTTACAAAAATGATAACTAACAGACTGACGCAAAAGTTGGACGCATACCAACTTTCAGAACAAGACGGATTTCGCAGGAACTTCAGTACATTAGACCATCTACAGACAGTACACACGCTTATCGAAAAAACCACGGAATATAATATACCTCTGCATTTGGCTTTCGTTGATTACCAGAAGGCGTTCGATTCTATCGAATCATGGGCAGTTCTCAAAGTACTGGACAATGCTCGGATTGATTCAAGATACTCTGCTCTGATTCAGCATATATATGAAAACGCTTACATGCAAGTTACAATAGACGAGGATATAAAAACCTCGAGGATACCTATAAAAAGAGGCGTACGTCAGGGAGACAATCTCTCCAAAATTGTTCACGTTGGCACTTGAAGATGTATTTAGGGGCTTGGACTGGCATGACAAGGGAATTAACATAGACAGAACACGACTAAACCACTTAAGATTTGCTGATGATATTGTTATAATCAGTGATTCACCAGAACAACTCCAATGTATGATACAAGAACTTCATCAAGCATCAGCTAGGATAGGACTCAAAATGAACTTGTCAAAAACAAAAATAATGAGTCTAGAACAAATACAAATTAAAGTTGAAGATAAAATAATAGAAAACGTAAGAGAATACATATATCTAGGTCATAAAATACAAATAGGGAAGGAAAACCAATCGGCTGAAATTCCTAGAAGAATAAGTCTCAGCTGGACAGCTTTTGGCAAACTCGGATTCATTCTTAAATCCAGTAACACCCCCATAAGTCTGAAAAGAAAAGTCTACGAGTCGTGCATCCTGCCAGTTCTTACTTATGGTATTGAAACAACCTCCCTAACATGTAAAGCCATTAATAAGCTTCGGGTTACACAACGAGCAATGGAAAGGGCTATGGGAATTAGTTTACGAGATAGAGTTCCAAATGAAAAAATCAGCAGAAGAACGAAAATAACAGATGTGAGCAAACGAGTAGCGCAGCTAAAATGGAGATGGACTGGACATATCGCAAGACATGACATAGACAGATGGACATACAAGATATCAGCGTGGGGGCCAAGAGAGAACAAGAGAAGTGTTGGCAGGCTCCAAAAGAGATGGCGTGACGACATCCAGAAAATTGCCGGAAAAAACTGGATGGGGATCGCTACGGACCGACAGAAATGGAAAAATATGGAAGAGGCCTACATTCAGGAGTGGATGAAAACGGGCTGATATGAATGAAAATGAATGAGTGCTGCAGTGTTGGAGTATGATGGAAGCAATCCGTTAAGATGACCGGCACTGCCAAAAATTAATTCATCCAAAAAACTGGGTGCCATGTTAGACATCATGAACAGTCGGATTTTACCAGCTTATGTTTCAGATGCCTACACTCTGGAGTCCTTACATATGACCATGTATTGTGCCGCGACTGCTATAGCTAGAACTCTGGAAGTTAAAGTTACAATAGAGCGCCGATCAGCAAGAACAGAACCCAACTCACCACCATGGGAAAGACGTCTAAATAAGAAAATTGAAAATCTTCGAATAGATATAGGACAGCTGGCGGAGTACATCAGGGGCACAAGAACTGATCGACAGCAAAGGCGAGTTGAATCGTGTCCGATATCATTCGTAACAAGATCCGGCGAATGTTACTGCTCAGCAATGCCTTGATTCGCTGAAACAAGCTCTCTGTTATTGCAGGACGGCTAAAGAGGTACAAGACCAGCAATAACCGAAAACGAGACAATGCGCTCTTCCAACGATTAGAAAAGACTTTCTACCGTAAACTAAATTCTCCACCTAATACAGCAGATAAAAGATATCCCAATAGAGAGCAGGTAGAAGAGTTCTGAGGAAACCAACTTTCCACACCAGCCGATTGTAACATCGCAGCTGGCTGGATCAATAAAGAACACCAAATCTGCCAAGATTACAACCAGATGCATTTTGAGCCATTTACCACCGAGGAAATTTCAAGAATCCCATAACTGGAAAGCCCCAGGTCTCGACAGGATCCAGAAATACTGGCTCAAAAAGTTCTGGTGTATGCACCATCAGCTGGCTGCTCTTATTAATGATGTTTTTCTTCACCCAGCAAAAATGCCATTGTTCTTGACCGAAGGTATTACGTACCTCCTACCAAAGGACCAACATAACACACATGACCCAGCTAAGTATAGGCCGATCACCTGTCTACCCACACTGTATAAGGTGATCACCTCCTGCTTGACTCGACGCATCTATGCACATTGTGAGCAAAATAACATCATTCCAACTCAACAGAAAGGATGCACAATGGGATGCAAGGAACAATTGACTGTTGACTCTGTCATATGTAACCAAGCCTGTACCAACCGAAGAAACCTTTTTGCTGCCTACGTGGTTTATTAGAAGGCCTTCGACTCAATGCCACATGAATGTCTCAAAACTATATTGAGAATGTATAGGGTCGATGATCATTTTGTTTCCTTTTTAGAACGCATCATGTCAACCTGGAGAACTAGGATCCAACTGCAAGTTCCATCCAGCGATACCATCGAAACTAATACGATCTCAATACGAAGAGGAATATTTCAGGGCGATTCACTAAGCCCATTGTGGTTCTGCCTTGCAATGAACCCTCTGTCACGCCGTTTGAACTCCACCAGATACGGCTTTAGTATTAGAAAAAACAACGAAGAGGTAGCAAGATTGAATCATCTTCTATACATGGATGATCTTAAACCGATGGCTGCTACCAAAAACCAGGTATGAAACAGGCTAAAAGAATTGACCGTCGCACTATGAAGGCTGAATTGACAGCCGAATTTGTCAGGAGGGTAAGGCGGGTATTATGAACTAATTTAAATAGTAGAAATTTATTTAAAGCGCTCAACACGTATGCTTGCTCTGCGCTGAGCTACTCTTTTAGAATTGTAAAATGGAGCAGGACGGACATCCAGAACCTGTCAAGAAAAATAAGGACACTTCTAACAAAAGCACAAAAACATCACCCTCGGAGTGCTATTGAACGTACAATGCTTCCAAGACACCAAGGAGGGAGAGGATTGGTGGATATTGGTAAGCAGCTCGACCAACAAATAATAAACTTACGTTCATATTTCCACAGGTTAGCGGACTCTTCCACACTACATCGAGCAATATGCGAGGCAGACGATTCAACGCCGCTACAGTTGAGGGAACAAGATATTACTTCTCACCAACAAACAGACCAAAAGAAGTTACAAACCTGGCTATGGAAGCCACTTCATGGTCGGGATCCCAATGAGGTCAATCAGGACAATGTCGACAACTCAGCGTCGAACTACTGGTTAATTTCAGGACAGATGTTTCCGGAAACGGAGGGCTTCTTGTTAGCTATCCAAGACCAGTTTATTTCGACGAAGAACTATCGGAAGTTCCCTCAATAGAAAATGACCAATATAGATATGGCTGTCGAACATCAGAGACAATCCAGCACATAATTGGAGGATGCCAAGCGTTTGCCGCAACCGAGTATAAGGAAAGACACGACTCAGCCGCTAAGATACTCCACCAAGAGTTAGCAGAAAAGTTAAATCTATTACAGGTAGAAAAAGTGCCTTATTACAGTACAATCCAGAGCCTATTCTTGAGAACAACCAGTTCAAGTTATATTGGGACTGAACGGTTCTGACGGATCAGACAGTTGCTCATAATAGACCAGATATTATACTAATAGATAAAATTTCTAGGCGAACTACACTAATCGACATTGCTGTACCTAACGACAACAACCTAAGACCAAAATACAACGAGAAAATCGCCAAATACAGAGATCTGGAGGTGCAGATTCGAAGACAATGGGCAATGAACAGCGTCCAAACGATTCCCATAGTACTGTATAAGCCGATGCAGAAAGCAATTCTCCTAGCAACCGCGTGAACCGTTCGAAAGTTCGTAAGAAATACAGCAGACCACGTCACCTAGGACACGATCACATGGAAAGGGTTCCCACAGAGCTTCATATTTTTGGTATCTTTGTGTACCTGGTATGAGTCAATATTCCCTGGAGGGAGTGCGAAGCCGTTTGGCTTGTAAATCATAATAATAATAATAAGCTATATTGTTGTAAAGAAATCATTCTTGTTAACAAAACACTATGCAGAACAAAAAATTAAAAATAAATATAAACAAAAACATATGCAACACAAAAAATTGTGACAATAAAAAACTTAGATCAATGATAACAATAAACACGTGATTAAAGTCAGTAATCAAAATAAACAGTATAAATAAACAGAAGTCCATAATTAACAAAACAGGTACCTAAAATAAAATTAAGTAAAGCAAGACAAAAATAGCCATAAAATTACACCATTATACACATTTTGAAAGCACAAACACACCCTGTTAAAAATGGTCAGCAAAATATTCTTCCAGTGAATAATACGGTTGTGTCACAAGAAAGCCCTTAAGTTTTTTCCTAAGCAATTTATCATCCATAATGTTTCTATGCTTGGAGGAATTTTGTTATATATTTTAATTCCCTCAAAAATAAGAGACTGTTTAGTGAGAGTAGTCCTGGGAATGGCCAATGGCAGGCCATTATTACGTGTATTATATGGGTTTGGAGTTGAATAATTTTTATATTTTTTATGAATCACTCCCACTAAAATGAATATGCCTATCACTGTTAATGTTTTACCTTGAATAAATAAAGGCCTACAATGCTCCTTCATTTTTACATTAAATAAATAACGCACTGCTCGCTTTTGTAAGACAAGAATCGAATTTAATAACTGCCGACTACAGAATCCCCAAAATGCAATTCCCTATCTCAAATGGTATTCAATCAACGAAAAATACACTATTCTAGCCACATTTGAATCTAATTCCCTTGACACTGTTCATACCGCATAACACCCGGCAGCCAACTTCTTATTTAATGCCATTATGTGGTCAGTAAATTTTAACTTATCGTCAATAAGTATACCTAAAAATCTAGTCACTAGCTTATTCTCTATAAAATGATTATTCAAAGTTAAACTGTCACAGGTAAATTTGAAACTTAACACGTTGGTTTTGGTAAAATTAAAACTTAAACAATTTGCAGCACACCATTCATTCACTGTAATCAAGTGACACTCGATAATATGTTTCAAATCACAGCCATTCTTTCCACGCCATAAAATTGTTGCGTCATCTGCAAATAATGTAAATGTTCCTCAGATATCAATCTTGGTCAGGTCATTTATATATAAAAAATAAAGAGCAAGGGCCCAAGAACAGAATCTTGTGGGACGCCACATCTCACAGAAGAGACACTGGAAAATTCTCCATCGTACTTAACCATTTACTGCCTATTCGAAAGATAGGAAGCAAACTAATTTAATGCCACTCCTCTAATACCATACAATTCGAGCCTACTCAAAAGTACTTCCTGATTCACACAATGGAACGCCTTTGACAAGTCACAAAAAACCGCAGCCGCGACATCGCCCTCATTCAAACTGATGTAGAGTTTCTCTAAAAAAGAAAAAACTGCGTCCGTAGTGTTCTTGGAAGTCTGAAAACCAAACTGACATTCAGACAGAATGTTATGTTGGCTAAGAAAATTTGTTAATCTTCCTTTAACCAGTTTTTCAATTATTTTAGAAAGAGTGGGCAGGAGAGATATTGGGCGAAAGTTTGTCGGTTTACTCCGATCTCCATCCTTATATATTGGTATTACTGTAGCTGTTTTAAGACATGATGGAAATATACCATTTAAGAAAAAATGATTTGCAGCTCTAGATAGGAAATGCAATGCAATGTCTGGCAAATTTTCAAAATCCTTGATCGACATCTCATCCAAACCAGATGTGTTTTTATTTTTTATTTTTGCTATATTTTTTAGCTCGTTTACATCAGTGTCAAACAAAACAGAAGAATTGGCTACAGAAATGCCTTTAAATAAATCTAACGGTCTTTTTTGTACATTAATAAGCTATTCAAGGCATTTAGGTCCATGCCCAACCTATCTTCTATCGTTCTTCTCATAACTGCCATGTTCGCCAAATTATTTGTTACAAACAATTTAATGTCAGTTGTATTTAAATTTACTAGATGAAATCAAATGGCAAGCAATCTCAGTTAAATAATCACCATTGTGAGGAAGTATCTATTGTTTTCATATAAGAATACACGTCCATCTTCAATAGTTATTGTGGCAAGACTATAGGCTCATTATGCACATTAGACCAACCATCAAGAGACATGTTAACGCCCTGACCAGAAAGATGATCTAAACATTTTGCTTTTTCATTATCATAAATTTGATCTAAAAGGGTTGTAGAAATTGTTTTTCCTGAATGAGGATTATAACCAGGTCGTAAAATTTCGATCGCCCTTTTTACATGCAAATTGTCGACACATCTAAAGCTACTGTTAGTTGCAAATACAGCTTTGGCAATTTGCATGTCTATTTCTTGCTCTTTATTTGCAGGTGTTCACACAACGAAGTTCTCTAAATTTGCTGAGGAACTGGTTTTTCTTTTCTTAGAGTTAATTAGTGAATCAGTAAATTGTACTGCCTCGAGTAATGATAAACTTGCGGACAAATCTTTGCTTGGAAATACAAACCTTCACAGCTATTCTTATTTACACTATTCAACTTTCTAAAAGATCTTAAATTTGGTCAAAATGGGGTAAAATATAAAGATAAAGGAGATATATGTATTTAAAGTTGCATAGCTATTAATGCCAAAAATAAAATGTAGGAATTTTAAAACCAGTGTATATATTTTTAATGAATTTCAAATCTCGACTTTTTTAGCGGAAATCTGCCAAAAAAGCAAAAAAATACAAGAATTTAAATTGTAATTGTAAAAAAATTCTTGCATATTTTACAACAATCATTCAAATTTTGTTAAAAACCGTCCGTAAATAACAGAGATATAAACGTTTTAATTTTGACAGCTGCCAAAAAAACACTTTCCGATTGCGGTTCAGACTCAACATCAATATGGTTCATTTTCGAGTTGAGAGGTATTTTTCTTCAAAATTTGTTTCAAATCGGTTAAAAGGTTTAAGTGAAATTATGAAACATCGAGACAGACCAACAAACAGACACTTTTTGAAAATAGTGGAGATCCCCTTAAAGGCATTCAAAACATGCATTTTGCATGGAATCCAAAAAGCATTTTTTCCAAAAACTATAGCTACCTTACTAGCATATTAAAAAGACAAAAATAAATCACATTACGTACCTGGAATTAAATGATCTGATGTTACAAGGTAGATCCCAACAAATGCACTGGTGAAGTTTCTTTTAAAAACCATACAACCTTTAGAAGGTAACACGAACACATATGTTAAAAATTCTACACATTTCGTGAACATTATTAGTAGCATCAATCTGGAGCCAGACGACAGACTAATAAGCTTTGATGTGGGAAGTCTGTATACTAATATACCTTTAGGGGAATCACTAGACATAATCAAAACTAGCATTTCAAATGATCCTACTTTATCAGATCGAACCACGTTACCACTGGACGGGGTGATGGATCTCTTGGATTGTTGCCTGCGTAGTGCTTACTTTCAAGTAAAGGACAGGTTCCACACTCAGGACGACGGGCTTCCGATGGGTTCTTCATTCTTTCCAGTTGTCGCCAATATATATATATATATATATATATATATATATATATATATATATATATATATATATATATAAATTGAATGGTTCGAAACTCATGCCATTGAAACGGCAACAGTAAAACCAAAAGTCTGGTTGAGATATGTCGAAATACCATTCGACCTACAATTAAGTTTACCATGGAAAAAGAGATAAATGATCAATTGCCCTTCCTAGATGTCCTAGTGAACCGTTCAAACGAAACTATTAAAACTTTAGTATATAGAAAGCCAACACATACTGGATAATATCTTAATCATAGTTCTAATCATTATGTTGTAACAAACATTAAATCCGATTTACAACAGAATGGTTATCCTTTAAAACTAATTGACGATGTTACAAATAACTTTAGAACAACGAATACTGGAGAACAAGAAACACATTCCTTCTTCACACTTCCGTACGTTAGGGGAACTTCGAAGAAAATAAGATGAATTCCCAGTAGTTATAATATAAAAACAGCCTTTAAATCGGGAAATACACTTAGAGCTCATTTAACAAAAACCAAACCAAAAACTACCGATAAGAAAGAACGTATTTACAAAGTTTCATGTGAGTGTGGGGAAATGTATATTGGAGAAACCAAACGAGCACTAGAAGTTAGAATTATGGAACATAAAACTCACACACAAAAAGGGGAAACGGCGAGATCAGGTATTGCAGAATACGCTTAGGATAAACAACACCATATAAAATGGTTTGAGGCTGCGGCAATATATATGAAACCCAACATTAAAAACAATAATGGAATCTTCAGTAAATCGAGTATTGAGATACCTAATCTTTGGAACCACTACTTTGTAACATCAAATCATTGAGGTCTGTACAGTGAAGCGAAACTTTGCGCTTCAATGGAGACAGTCCCTATATAAGCTCATAGTCTCAAGACAAAACATTCAGTTTATACTTGATAACCTATATATAGTCCTAATTGGCTTTTAAGTCAGTATTTTACAACTTTAAACTTCTCTTTACATGTGTAGACTTAATTAAATGACTAATTACAATTTATATTCTATCTATATTACATGTTTAGAACTAAATCTAACTTAATATATTTTATTGTCCTCGTGTTGCTGGCTGGGACTTATTGGATCGGGTCGCTCGGGAGGGGGTATACTCTTCTGTAGAAGGGACAGGGGCGGAAGGCGTTCCTGATGATGCTGTTTGCGTGGTCCGGGATCTTGTCGAAAAATTTTTGCGCAGTGGTCCTGGCAAGTTCCAGGATGGTGGGGATCTGGAGTTCCCTGTGCAGCTGATCTGTCCTCAGGTACCAGGGTGCGTCGACACTTGATAACCATTAGAGATACAACTTAATCGAAACGTCGTAAAAATAAATAAAAATAAAGACAATGCAAGTCCGACAACCTTATTTTAGTCAATCTTCAACATTGTCTACAACCTTCAAACAAATAATCCTTCTCGTGATGGATAAAAAATAAGTCCGACAACCACATTTTAGTCAAGGATTGTTATAATGATTATTTTTTAGACTATAAAAAGTACACATCTACTATTAGTATAGTTATGTTCCGAAAATGAGTATTAACAAAGAAAAAAATCCAAATAATTATGGTTTTTTTAAGTTTTTTGAAAAAAAAATCATGATTTTTTCAAACCCCGTCTTAAATCGATTGTTTTAACAAAAAATAATTGTTTAATAGTTTTATTATTTTTGTTTGTAGAAAATAAAGCAAGCGAATAAATGGGGAAACAATTTATTCATTCCATTAACACCTATTTCTCTCTCACGTGTAACTTCGTCGTTAGAAGATACCAATGAATGTTTAGGAAAAAAGTTACCAAAGTCACCTCTTGACCTACCATCAGAACAACAAAGAGGTGTTAAAAAAAGCAGAATTTTGCAACTAAGAGCTTCCCAAGAAAAAGAAAAAGGTTTAGAACAGAATCCTAGCTTACATAAGCAGGCAAAATTTATAACGGAAACTAAATCAGGTATGTAAATCTTTTTTCTAAGAGAATAGGGTAACTGCATCAGTTACTTTTACTGTAAATCTATATTTTTTTTAACATAGGAATCTTCCAAAAAAACATTTAGATATAAAAAATAAAATTTAGCAACTGCCCATCTGCACCAAAAATTGACCAAAGCAACTGAAAACTATTAAACAAGATGTTTGCTTTATATTTCGGGAGTTGTGACTTTATGATGTACATGTGGTTTCCCGACACTTGTACATAACTTTAAAAATGTCGATAGGAGTTAATGAAAGTTTCAATTTATATCTGAGGTTACATTAGAAATGGAAGTATAAAGCTTACACTTGGTTAAAGTTATATTTTTGGTTAATTTTCTGGTTTTCTCTCGAGATACAAATTTAATTTACTTTTTAAATGCAGATCTGAAATAAGAATTTTAAAATTTAGTTCCCATCAATTTGTGCGGCTTCTGGTCCTCTTTATTTAAACGTGGCGCAACCTTCGAGCTTTATTCAGGTAACCCATTCTTGTAAGGCAGTTTCGACCCAGCGGAAAGGTTGCTCTGGGAATACGTTGTGGAATGAGACGAATTGGTTTCATTTATTTTTTGTATTTGTTCAAGAGGTTTGAAAGTGGTTTTCATAAACTTCCTATAGTCAAGATTTTAACCTGTAATGTTCCAACATTGAGATTTTCTCATAAATGGGTAGACCATTATTAGCAAATATTTTGTTACATTCCTCGATCAAACCAACGATCCTTCGAAGGTCTGATATCTTGGACAAAATGGAAAACCATAGTATGATTGATCTCTGTATTAAACGTTAACACTGTTAAAAATAACCTTAAATTTAATGCAAATTTAATGTCCTTTCTACATTAAATTTAATGATTTTGTACCAAAAATCATGAATAATTTAGATTTACTTTGAATTAAAAGCAATTAATTCAAATATCAGTTCGTTGTTTATTAAATTTAATTAAATGGCATCTTAAAAGATATTTCAACTTCTGTACATTAAAATTAATTCACATATACCCTAATACTAAAGTGATTTACATTATTATTCATTATACATTGCATGAGATTTCGGGAGGTGGCGCAACTTGCATTAAACTTTTTGTTTAGTATAAGTTGCTTAAAGAACTCAAATTTCTTATGGTGAGATGTGCATGTTTGCCCCGTACTGACAGGAACCAATGAATTCAAAACCGGTCTAGATGGCGGACGATACCTATGGGAAAAATGTGCACATTTTCCTTGAAGTCTCAGGATTTTTCAAACTCCCATTATTGATGCATTAAATATGTGATAACATGTCTCAAATTCAATGAACACTGGCTGTATATTTAATGTACATTGTCACCTTAAAAAGGAATGATCAAACTTTTAATTTAATTTATGATTACATAACATTTTTTGGAATAAATTTACATTGTAACTTATTAAATTTAATACATTCCATTAAGTGCATTTAATCAACGCTTGTGAAATTTGCTTCCATCACATTTACATTAAATTTAAAGCATTTCCTTTTTACAGTGTAGAAAAGTTCAACGCCAAGGCACTTGTGCGTTTTTCATAATTGTTTTGCACAGCTTTTGTGGAAAAATAGTATGACCAAGTCAAGGTATTTTGGAAACATATTATGACGCAATGTTTGTTCTTCCCTTATTACGCTTTTGTTTTACTATCTGTTGTAAAACGAGACCGCCCCCGTGTTGAAGCGATCGGTTCGTCACAATCTAATTTTTAGACCCTAAAAGAGGTGTTTCGTCCTAGCTACCGACGGTGGATTCATCAGTGGGTCCGTCGGAGCTTTCCCCAGACACCTTTGGAACACATTCTACATCTACGTATTTATACCTTTCTGCGTCGGAACCTATAAAACAGATTCTGAGTGTGCCGCCATCTGCAACATACCCCTAGGAATTAGTCTCCATTTTCTAAAGAGGTAATTAAGTCTTTGAGGTCACCACAAAAGTTTCCTTAATATTTCCTAAGCTTTTAGCTAAGGTTATGTCGTCCGTATAGCATAACTTTTTTACTTGATGCTTTAGGAAGGTCTGATTTGTTCAAGTTAAGCAATAGTGATACCAACGTAGATCCTTGGGGAGTATATTTTCTATAAGCCTTGCTGTTTTATGAGAAGGAACTACAAGAGGTCACTTGTAGAGATCATCTTTTAAGATAGTCTACAAATGTTCTGCCTGATTTTTATTTTTGGTGATGAATGTTGTATGATAGTACTGGATCACAGCAGCTATGATTTGGTCTAATACCTGTCTGGATTATCACACACGAGTATGATTATGTTAATTCTGTTGTGGGAGTTTTTATAGAAGTTGAGGTGGGCGAAAGGTATGTAGTTTCCTGGTTATCTATCAATTTACCGGGTTTGAGGATGTCGATATTTATGATTTTTTGAAAGTCTTGAGGACTATTACTGGTTTGAAGAGTATTCATAAAGAAGATAGACATTTTTTTTTGTGTTTGAATCTGTATGAATTAAGCCTTTCAGAGAGTCATCCTGCACTATGAATTGTTTTAAATAGCTTGTGTCATTCATATTTATGTCTGTTGTGTCTTCGGTCAACGGAAGTTCTTGTGATTTGCGATTTTATAACTTTTTTTGTCTGTATCCTCTATGAATGTTTTTCTTCCTAGCAGAGATTATTCCTCTAAAAGGTCAGTAGGCTTTTCTAATCAGAGCAAGTAATTGACTTTATTAAAGGGACCTGAGCCCCAGTTTTCAGGATAGTTTCAAAGAGAAAATGAGATAATTTCAATTTAGTATTAGCTATGTACAAATATCTATATAATTTTTAAATTGTATTATTAATTATATCGCTTTTTGTCTTGCTAATTTTAATTTGCGATTGTTATGGAGATTTTTTTTTTATTTTATGTTGTAAATAAGTAAAAAAACAGTTTACAAACAGAATTCTATGGATAATCGCCTTCGCTCAATAAACGTACAATGACATTCTATATATTCTTGAAGATACCGAAAATAACGTCGGGCCACAACCACTGAAGTGAAGATTTTTAAACGGCTCAAGTGTTATTGTCAGTGAATAAAAAGTTTGAAATCTTTAGATAATTGTATAACATCGTCCATTCCTATTTATCGCTTCGTTAATTAGATCTCTGCAGTAAGAATATCTTTCTTGTTTTAAAATGTAAATTTATTTTTATACAGTCTTCATTTACTTTCGTGTTTAATTAACAAGTAATTTCCATTATTTGTAAATATCAAAATGGTTTTCCAGGGTTTCTTTTTCATCTCCTCGAGCAGATGAAAATGTTAAATTACATTAAAAGAAGATACATCCGTTTATCTTCATTACTTGTTCAATTTATTCTCACATCTTCACAACTTCAACTACCAAACTTTATTTTTTTAAGATAGTTGACACTATGATTCGCGGTTCTGAAGTAGAGCTTTTGATTCCTAACTAGAATAAAGCACGCCTGTTCTTATAACGCTTCTCCTATATATACAATTATTTTATTTTTTCCCCAAAGGCTCTTTCTTGTATTTAAATCTCTTGCCGTGTTTTATTATTCTATTAGTGCGTTCTTTTCTTTATTTGAGATTTTCCCGAGTATGTTCTCGTATGGTTTTGTTTAATTCAGTGAATTTATTTATTTATTACATTATGTCTCTTACGTCTCTTATGTGATGGTTCTTTTCAGTGTTCAGTATTAATTTGTTCTCCGAAAACCATTTTCTAGCCTTGATAATATCTTCATCAGTAATTGTCATGAGATCCGCTAATGAGATGTCGATGATTAACATATTTGTATCATTAGCAAAGTTAATAAGATAACATATTTCACCCATAACTGTTGATGCCAGGTCGTTAATATAAAAATGAACAGTAGTGGCCCCATAATGCTTCCCTGCGGGATGCCCATGGTTAAAAAGCCAACATCTGAAAAATAGTGAACCCCATCAAATTCACTACAACTTTCTGACTTCTATTTTGTAGATATGAACGAACCCAATCGAGAGCAGGCCCTCTTACACCATACCTCTCAAGTTTCTGAAGCAGAATCTTATGTCCCCAACGATAAATCCTTGTTCTCAAAACTTTCTATAATTTTCTCAATGAAATCATATACAGCTGTGCTCACAGATCTGCCTTTTTTAAGTAGCCATGTTATGTTGGGCTTAGTAAGTTTTTTGAACTAAAAAATTTGAGTAGTCTGGAACACATAGCAATTTCAAAAATTTTTGAGAAGTGTGGTAATAGGCTTACGGATCTATAATTATGGAAATCAGTACTATCCCCCTTCTTAAATAGGGATTTAGCCAATGCCATTTTTAAATTGGGAAAATGCCACGCCTAAAAGAATTATTGATTATATAGCTCAAGGGTTCGACTAAATAATTGACACATTTTCTTTTTATCAATATTCTTGAAATCTCATCATACCCACAGCTTTTTTTGTTTTCTAAGGATTTTATAATTTTAAAAATTTCTTGTGTTGGTGTATTTGAGAGAACTACTTTCTTGATACAAGTCGGCAACCAATTTTAGGGCACTTCCAAAGACAAATTTGTTAAAACTATTTGAGAAGATTTGAGGATCTCCTCCAATCTGACAATGTTTTTGTTTTGAGCATTTACCTATTATTTCTCCCACTATCTGCCAAATGCATTTAAACTTATTGTCATTTTGACTGATTCTTTCAAAGCATTGATCTTTTCTGTCTGAAGCCAACATTTTGTTATAGGTTTGTTTGATATCTCTATATATTTCTTTGTATCTAGGATCTTTTTCACACATGACAAGTAGAGCATACAGTTGACGTTTGAATTCTAAAGTGTTTGGATTTTTTGTTCACTGCCTGTTTCTCTTTACATCATTGTTAATTATTTTAAACGGAAAGCAGTGGTTAAAAGATCTAAGTTTACATTTAAAAGTTGTAACGATTATATTTTTAAAGTTTACATCCTTACGTTATAATTCGTATTTTAAAGTTGTTATCATATTATATCTTAATATTAATTTTTTAGGTCGAGGTAGACCCAAAAGAAATATAAGACCCTTTAGATGTTTAACCGATATTATTATAGATGATTTGATAAAAGCTGGTAAGTTATTTTACGATTTACTTTAAAATGTATCAGAAGTGTGTATAATTTATGCCTTTCTCTTTTATGTGCATTTTTAGATAAAGAGAAACTTCCAAAAAAAAGAACAATAAATGATTGCAGTCAAAATAGAGAACTATCGAAAGGAGACGAAATTTCGAAAAAGAAATTGAAATCAACAAAAGGAAAATGTAAACCTCTGCCTTCAGGCACTAAAGCTATAACTAAAAAAGGGAACAAACCTGTTGAGAATTTACAAGATAAAATGGAGAATGTCCAAAACAAAAAATGTTTAGTTCCAGAAATCTCTTTCGGTAAATAGCTTAAGACCTAGTTTGGAAAGTATGTTTTTATACATCTTGTTAGCGATTTAATCATACCATTTTATATATAATACGAAATATATATATCGCTATAACATTTATTTAAGATATCCACAGATTGTACGGTAAATTCAAATTTTGACTATAATATAAAGGTTTATTAAAAAATGGAGACTTCAAAGATAATTAATCTTGTAAGAATCGGAAGGAGACGAAATTCCATTTCAATATACTTGAAATTTCATCATACCCACAGCTTTTTTTGTTTTTTAAGGATGTTATAATTTTAAAAATTTCTTATGTTGTATTTGAGAGAACTACTTTTTTGATGCAAGTCGGCAACCAATTTTAGGGCACTTTCAAAGACAAATTTGTTAAAATTATTTGAGATGATTTGAGGATCTATTTCAATGTGACACTGTTTTTGTTGTGAGCATTTACCTGTTATTTCTCCCACCATCTGCCAAATGCATTTAGACTTATTGTCATTTTGATTGATTCTTTCAAAGTATTGATCCTTCCTGTTTGAAGCTAACATTTTGTTATATGTTTCTTTGATATCTCTGTATATTTCTCTGCACCTAGGGTCTTTTTTACACATGACAAGTTGAGCATCCAGTTGACGTTTGCATTCTAAAGTGTTTGGATTTTTTGTTTTCTGTTTGTTTCTTTTTACTTTATTGTCAATTGTTTTAAATGGAAATCAATGGTTAAAAGACTGTGTTATAGACTGCACAAAAGAAATGCACTGGTTATTAATGTCCTGTAACTGTACACTGTCTCCTATGTTTCGTTATCAATCATATACTTGAAATTTTCTTTATTACGTGCATTAAATATTCTTCGTCTGACATAGCTCTGAACACAACCTACACGGATATTGAATGATACTATTTGTCCCTTGTGATCCGATAAGTTTGCATCAAAAATTCTTGAGTTGCATAACTCACAGTTTGTCAGTATATGTTGTCAAGATAACTTCTCTTAGTATTACAAATTTGGGTTGGCTCTAAAAAAGAAGGTTTTATATTAAATGACTCCACCAATGAGACAAAATCAGATGAATCCTTGCTTTTAATTAACAAATATATATTAAAATCGCCACATATAAAAATTAAACAATTTTTATTAAAAGTTTTTTCTAAAATACATTCTAATCTATTTAAAAACTAGTATGCATACTGAGAAGCTCTCTGACATCATAGGATCCAGCCGGTTTCTGTTCAGCCAACTTCTTGAATTTATTATTTTACATGTTTTTACAGCCAATCAGAATTGATCCGTTGTTACCAGACTTTACTTTGTCTAATAGAAGATTGGTCTGAAAAGGGTTAATTTGTTTAGCGATGTCATGCTTAATATGTTCAACACTTTGGAAATGATTTTTAGGTACGGCAAGAATTGCAGGTTGCATATTATTCTTTACAATAGTTGCAGAATTTACAGGCGAAGATGACGCACCACTGTCCAATGACTCCAATCTATCAGAAATTATTGTAGTCAAATCTAACCTCAAGTCATCGAATGTCACTGTCACTGAAGTGATACAAGGGCAGCCTGAACTTAATCACCCACCATCTGTCTTAAGCTTTCCTGATCGACAGAAATGTATCTAGACATGCAATCATTACATCTTCGAGACAAACCACTAACCTCCGAAATCTTGCAACGTCAGTAGGCTTGTGAACGCAGTTCACTTGGGAGGCATTTTTACATTCACAACAATATATTTTCTTACGTTGAGTTATAGATTCTCTACAGAAAACACAGCTCAAAGTCATGGTAAAACTGTTATTATGTTCAACATTTATGACTTAAACTAGATTTGTTTACGGGCATTATTTCCGTTAGCACTAGCGTAAAGTTGCTATAGGTCTTTTATATACTCCTTTAAACTTTTTCGCACAGTATTCCTAATTTAACTCCCATACAAGTTATCTGACGGATAATCGTATTCCCGAGTATTCTCAAGTTGGAGTTAGTTTAATCACTAGTTAGGTGTAACTAAGGGTTAACCATCATTATTTATCACTGTATATTATATTTGGACATTTTTGGAATTAATCGTATTCATCTTGTTGTCTGTGTGTTTTTTTCCTAACGTTTCTCATGATTTTCAGTAATTCAAGTCAGCTTTTAGCATCCTTTCAATTATGGCTTGATTGGGGTAGTCTAACGGTAGTATTTCTAGGTCTGAGTACGACGCAGTTTGCATTCTTTTACCTTCTCTTCAAACTGTTCCGCGTTACTCCCAACATTTCAGTATCTATTTTATGACATGCACAATTTCTTCTGCCTGCCTTTTGGTCTGTGATCGGTGCCAATGGATGTAGCGTTTACAATTGTGACGTATTCTACGATGTTCTTTTCTTTGGTCCTGACCATATATGATATAGTAAATTTTCACTACCCTTCTTTATCAGAGTTCATTTTGGTCGATTCTTCTAATTCATAAGGTTTTTCGCCGTTGACCAGAGATCATACATATCCAGGTATTTGCAGCTTCTGCTCATTTATCAATTCTTTCACTGCCTTGGGTGACAGCTTCAGAGCCGTTAGGGACTAAGGACCTTATATTCTCTCAGTATCACAGTTAAGGTGTATTTGACCATTTCTCGATTACTCTGCATTATATTTCGACATATAGAAACCTTCCTAGGGAGACGAACTGATCAATGGTGAAAACCTTATCAAAGATCAACCAGTAGTTTTCAAGATTAGCCCGGACATATAGATCGACGTGACCTGGTATTTTCTTTTATTCCTTGTCGTAGTTTTTATTCATATCTTTTAGCCTTTAAAATATCACACATGCGTTTAATAAATTTGCTGATAATCTTATAATAGTGCTTTATTATTTTTTAACTTTTTGTTTATTTATAGGAGGAAATAAAGCTAATAAAACTCAGATTCGCCAATCTACTAGTTCGGTGAAAACTGCTGAGCTTGTTGTTAGACTTGAAAGATCTAAGATGGTTTGTTCACCAGAAAAAAATAAAATTATTGAAAACGAGGAAGACAATAATCTGGATGATATAAATAGGTTAGTTGTTAAAATTTCGGCTAAGTACAAAATAAGACTTCAAAAATAATATAAATCATTATTACTCTATCATGTGCGATAGAAACGGAAATAATCCGGCAGCTGTCAAAACGAGCACGCCTAAAAAGCGCGAAATTCCAATACTTTCATGAAATAATACGGAAACATTGAGACAATATTTCATTGCAGATTTCATGAAATCGCTCAAAAATAAAACAGGAAATGTTTAGAGAAACGTTTTTGAAATCTTTGCGAAATATTTACTGAAAGTTTTCATGATGAATTTAAAAAGAATCGAGATATCTGTGAATCGTTTTCTGAAACGCCATATAAACCATCTTCTAAAAGCTTTCAAGAAACCTTTTCGAAATATTTTCGCAGTATTTCTTAACAGCCTTTATGAGTGCGACAAATAGGCAACGAAAAAGATTTCCAATTCATTCTCTAAACATTTGAAGAAAAGTTTCATGAAACGTATCATAAACCTTTTCAAAAATATTTCTATTTTTTATTTGCTATTGAAATTGATCTCGCAGCTTGTACTGACCTTTCTGTTTAGTTTCGTATAAGTTGTTTAAAATATTCACTTTTCTTATGGTGCGGTGTACTTGGCTACTTTGTACTGACAAGAACCAATAAGCTTGAAATTGCTCTACAAATGGCGGTACACTACCAATGGGAAAAGTTTCCACCTTTTTCTGGTGGTTTCTTGCAATCTGAAGTAGTGATTTTGATTCTTAACTAGCTCAAAGCACGCCTGTCCTTAGAAGGTATTTTCAGTTGGTTTCTTCTAAATATAAACTTGAAATATATAGAATATTTCAAAAATATTTCCCGAAACCTTTTTTTTAAATTGACGAAACATTTATGAAATATTTCACGAAATGTTCAGTGCGCAAATGAATACCTTTTTTAAAAGCTTTTGAAATGTTTCATGAAACGTTCCTGCAAACATTTCTAAAAACTTGCGTCAGCTTTTCCAGAAATATTGTCGAGAATTTTTTGGAATCCTTTCAGAAACATTTATTTCTGTGTCATATAGTCATTTCTGTAACGTTATGTTATTAATAAATGCCGTGCTGTCATGGGAGCGACGACTTCAATGCGTCGGACTGGAAAATTGGAAAATGTATTTTGTCGCACAATATCATTGGTGGCTTTAACATATTTTTATCAAACAATTCTGAAAAAATTAACTTGTTATTAGTAAATCTCCAAAATTCATCAAATTGTCATGTTGAGAGTGGTGAACAACCTTTTATAAACCACAATTTTTGTCGGACAATTTTTTTTTTCACGCTTCTTGTTCAATAATCTAACACCTACAGTTTGAAAAAAAATTATGTTTACAAATTTTCTTACGATGGAAACAGGCGTGTTACGGAAAAAATTGGAAAGAGAATAAACCGATCACGAGATTTTTCCCCTTACGAAAAAGTTGTCGGTCTACTCATAATTAAGCCACACAAGAAGTTACAAAAGTATATGAATGATTCTTCTTATATGTGGGCGGGCTCCCAAACTATTATAATGTTTTATGATATTTCCATAGTTGGTTGGTGCAAGTTTTTTTTTTTCTTTTTAAAAATTCACCGTGTAAAAAGTCCAAAATAACTGATTGTTATCTACAATTTATATTTTGTCTTTAGCTGTTCAGACAATCCCGAATGTGTTGATAGACTTAGAGGGTCTAATATGGCTTGCTCATCGCAAGGAATTGAATTTGTTGAAAATGTGGAAGAAAACAGTGACGATGCAATGAATAGGTTACTTGCTGAAATTTCTACTAAGAAAAAGGAAAAGATGTTAGAAATAAAAAAATCAGTGATCAGAGGTCCTAAATACGGCTCTGAGCAGGTAAAGAGAGCGCAATATGGATTACCAACTTGCTCAAAATTTTCAGAGCAAATGACTTGGACGTCTCCTGAAAAACCAAGAAAAGCGAATAAAGACGGAAATGACAGGTATTTTTTGAATTAATTTTTTAAATCAATCTGCATACATTATGGTTACATTAAGAAATTTTCCTATATTTTTGTTAAAATTAAAAAAAAAAGTTCTTTAGAATTCATCATCGAAATCTTAACATTATGTTTTAACTGTTGCGTAAGTATTATTATTTTATTATCGAAAATTAAAGATGCACATGCATAAAAATAGTCTCTGTATGGACATTTTTAATTTAAGTTTCAAATATTAGTATATCATAATATGTGTTTTTTGTCCTTTTAAACTCTATTATGTTTTATAATGTTTCCATGGCTGGTGCAAGGTTTTTTCTTTCCTTTTTAAAAATGCACCGTGTAAAAAGTCCGATATTACAGATCAAAAATAGGCTGTTTAATTATATCTTTTATTATTTTTACGTACTGTTATCTAAAATTTACATTTTGTTTTTAGCGATTCATCAGCTTCATCTTATGGCATATTTACCGATATTATCAGGAAACACACAAATGCCTCCTATTCTTCCAATTATGGGGATGCTCGAGACTTCGCTAAAGACCCAGATCTAATGGATTTTATCGTATTCGATGATATCGAACCTTCTGTTGGCAATTTGATTCAGAAGGAAAATGGAATAAGAAAACCCGACTCAGGTAACAGGCTAGTGTTTATTCAAAGCGAACAAAATTCTCTGGGTTATTCGTATGATAGTAGTGAGAACTCGGATCATTCTGGTTCCTCTTTCAAAAATGATTCATCTGAAAAATAGAGCACCCCATCAAATTCCACTACAACTTTTTGGCTTCTATTTTGTAGATATGAACGAACCCAATCAAGAGCAGGCCCTCTTACACCATACCTCTCAAGTTTCTGAAGCAGAATCTTATGTCCCCAACGATAAATACTTGTTCTCAAAACTTTCTATAATTTTCTCAATGAAATCATATACAGCTGTGCTCACAGATCTGCCTTTTAAGTAACTATGTTGTGTTGAGCTTAGTAAGTTTTTTGTACTAAAAAATTTGAGTAGTCTGGAACACAGCAATTTCAAAAATTTTTGAGAAATGTGGTAATAAGCTTACCGGCCTATAATTCTGTAAATTAGTACTATCCCCCTTCTTAAATAGGGGTTTAACCAACGCCACTTTTAAACTGGGAAAATGCCACGCCGAAAAGAATTATTGATTATGTAGCTCAAGGGTTCGACTAAATGATTGACACATTTTTTTTATTAATATATTTGAAATTTCATCATACCCGCAGCTTTTTTTTGTTTTTTAAGGATTTTATAATTTAAAAAATTTCTTGTGTTGTATTTGAGAACTACTTTCTTGATGCAAGTCGGCAACCAATTTAAGGGCACTTTCAAAGACAAATTTGTTAAAATTATTTGAGATGATTTGAGGATCTATTTCAATGTCACAATGTTTTGTTGTGAGCATTTATCTGTTATTTCTCCCACCATCTGCCAAATGCATTTAGACTTATTGTCATTTTGACTGATTCTTTCAAAGTATTGATCCTTCCTGTTTGAAGCTAACATTTTGTTATATGTTTCTTTGATATCTCTGTATATTTCTCTGCACCTAGGGTCTCTTTTACACATGACAAGTTGAGCATCCAGTTGACGTTTGCATTCTAAAATGTTTGGATTTTTTGTTTTCTGCTTGTTTTTTTTTACTTTATTGTTAATTGTTTTAAATGGAAATCAATGGTTAAAAAACTGTGTTATAGACTGCACAAAAGAAATGCACTGGTTATTAATGTCCTGTGACAGTACACTGTCTCCTATGTTTAGTTTTCAATCATATACTTGAAATTTTCTTTATTACGTGCATTAAATATTCTTCGTCTGACACAGCGCTGAACACAACCTACACGGATATTGAATGATACTATTTGTCCCTTGTGATCCGATAAGTGTGCATCAAAAATTCTTGAGTTGCATAACTCACAGTTTGTCAGTATATGTTGTCAAGATAACTTCCCTTAGTATTACAAATTTGGGTTGGCTCTAAAAATGAACGTTTTATATTAAATGACTCCACCAATGAGACAAAATCAGATGAATCCTTGCTTTTAATTAACAAATATGTATTAAAATCGCCACATATAAAAATTAAACAATTTTTATTAAAAGTTTTTTCTAAAATACATTCTAATCTATTTAAAAACTAGTATGCATACTGAGAAGCTCTCTGACATCATAGGATCCAGCCGGTTTCTGTTCAGCCAACTTCTTGAATTTTTTATTCTACATGTTTTTACAGCCAATCAGAATTGATCCGTTGTTACCAGACTTTACTTTGTCTAATTGAAGATTGGTCTGAAAAGGGTTAATTTGTTTAGCGATGTCATGCTTAATATGTTCAACACTTTGGAAATGATTTTTAGGTACGGCAAGAATTGCAGGTTGCATATTATTCTTTACAATAGTTGCAGAATTTACAGGCGAAGATGACGCACCATTGTCCAATGACTCTAATCTATCAGAAATTATTGTAGTCAAATCTAACCTCAAGTCATCGAATGTCACTGTCACTGAAGTGATACAAGGGCAGCCTGAACTTAATCACCCATCTGTCTTAAGCTTTCCTGATCGACAGAAATGTATCTAGACATGTAATCATTACATCTTCGAGACAAACCACTAACCTCCGAAATCTTGCAACGTCAGTAGGCTTGTGAACGCAGTTCACTTGGGAGGCATTTTTACATTCACAACAATATATTTTCTTACGTTGAGTTATAGATTCTCTACAGAAAACACAGCTCAAAGTCATCGTAAAACTGTTATTATGTTCAACATTTATGACCTAAACTAGATTTGTTTACGGGCATTATTTCCGTTAGCACTACCGTAAAGTTGATATAGGTCTTTTATATACTCCTTTAAACTTTTTCGCACAGTATTCCTAATTTAACTCCCATACAAGTTATCTGACGGATAATCGTATTCTCGAGTATTCTCAAGTTGGAGTTAGTTTAATCACTAGTTAGGTGTAACTAAGGGTTAACCATCATTATTTATCACTGTATATTATATTTGGACATTTTTGGAATTAATCGTATTCATCTTGTTGTCTGTGTGTTTTTTTCCTAACGTTTCTCATGATTTTCAGTAATTCAAGTCAGCTTTTAGCATCCTTTCAATTATGGCTTGATTGGGGTAGTCTAACGGTAGTATTTCTAGGTCTGAGTACGACGCAGTTTGCATTCTTTTACCTTCTCTTCAAACTGTTCCGCGTTACTCCCAACATTTCAGTATCTATTTTATGACATGCACAATTTCTTCTGCCTGCCTTTTGGTCTGTGATCGGTGCCAATGGATGTAGCGTTTACAATTGTGACGTATTCTACGATGTTCTTTTCTTTGGTCCTGACCATATATGATATAGTAAATTTTCACTACCCTTCTTTATCAGAGTTCATTTTGGTCGATTCTTCTAATTCATAAGGTTTTTCGCCGTTGACCAGAGATCATACATATCCAGGTATTTGCAGCTTCTGCTCATTTATCAATTCTTTCACTGCCTTGGGTGACAGCTTCAGAGCCGTTAGGGACTAAGGACCTTATATTCTCTCAGTATCACAGTTAAGGTGTATTTGACCATTTCTCGATTACTCTGCATTATATTTCGACATATAGAAACCTTCCTAGGGAGACGAACTGATCAATGGTGAAAACCTTATCAAAGATCAACCAGTAGTTTTCAAGATTAGCCCGGACATATAGATCGACGTGACCTGGTATTTTCTTTTATTCCTTGTCGTAGTTTTTATTCATATCTTTTAGCCTTTAAAATATCACACATGCGTTTAATAAATTTGCTGATAATCTTATAATAGTGCTTTATTATTTTTTAACTTTTTGTTTATTTATAGGAGGAAATAAAGCTAATAAAACTCAGATTCGCCAATCTACTAGTTCGGTGAAAACTGCTGAGCTTGTTGTTAGACTTGAAAGATCTAAGATGGTTTGTTCACCAGAAAAAAATAAAATTATTGAAAACGAGGAAGACAATAATCTGGATGATATAAATAGGTTAGTTGTTAAAATTTCGGCTAAGTACAAAATAAGACTTCAAAAATAATATAAATCATTATTACTCTATCATGTGCGATAGAAACGGAAATAATCCGGCAGCTGTCAAAACGAGCACGCCTAAAAAGCGCGAAATTCCAATACTTTCATGAAATATTACGGAAACATTGAGACAATATTTCATTGCAGATTTCATGAAATCGCTCAAAAATAAAACAGGAAATGTTTAGAGAAACGTTTTTGAAATCTTTGCGAAATATTTACTGAAAGTTTTCATGATGAATTTAAAAAGAATCGAGATATCTGTGAATCGTTTTCTGAAACGCCATATAAACCATCTTCTAAAAGCTTTCAAGAAACCTTTTCGAAATATTTTCGCAGTATTTCTTAACAGCCTTTATGAGTGCGACAAATAGGCAACGAAAAAGATTTCCAATTCATTCTCTAAACATTTGAAGAAAAGTTTCATGAAACGTATCATAAACCTTTTCAAAAATATTTCTATTTTTTATTTGCTATTGAAATTGATCTCGCAGCTTGTACTGACCTTTCTGTTTAGTTTCGTATAAGTTGTTTAAAATATTCACTTTTCTTATGGTGCGGTGTACTTGGCTACTTTGTACTGACAAGAACCAATAAGCTTGAAATTGCTCTACAAATGACGGTACACTACCAATGGGAAAAGTTTCCACCTTTTTCTGGTGGTTTCTTGCAATCTGAAGTAGTGATTTTGATTCTTAACTAGTTCAAAGCACACCTGTCCTTAGAAGGTTTTTTTCAGTTGGTTTCTTCTAAATATAAACTTGAAATATATAGAATATTTCACGAAACTTTTCTTTTTAAATTGCCGAAACATTTATGAAATATTTAACGAAATGTTCAGTGCGCAAATGAATATCTTTTTTAAAAGCTTTAGAAAACATTTCATGAAACGTTTCTGCAAACATTTCTAAAAACTTGCGTCAGCTTTTCCAGAATTATTAAATAGTTCGTATTAAAGTTTATTAAAATATTTCTTAAATTTTTTATAAATATTTCAGGAAACGTTTATTATAATACTCTTCATTAAGCTTTCATGCAATATTGTCTAAAAATTTTTGGAATCCTTTCAGAAACATTTATTTCTGTGTCATATCGTCCTTTCTGTAACGTTTCAATGCAACCTTTCTGAAACGTTTAGATCCTTGCATGAAACGTTTAGATCCTTGCATGAAACGTTTCGGAAACATTTCGTCCTATGTGGGATGTATGATAAATTTAAAATAGAGGTTTTTCCATTTAAATGAAAAAAGTAACGTTTTTTCTCAGACAACTCGTTAATCATATTCTTTTGTCTTTTCCAAAACCAAAAAAACACAAAAAAAATATTATTAATAAAAACCGTGCTGTCATGGAAAATAGTGATTTTTAACAGAATATATGATGAAGTAAAGCACAGTATATCTGAGTGTCAACATGGATTCTTACCAAATAAGTCAACATTAACTAACTTAATTACTTTTACACGATACATTCATAACTCTTTTAATAAAAAAGCACAAGTTGATGTAATCTACACGGATATGGCAAAGGCATTTGACAGAGTGAAACGTACCCTTATAATACAATCTCTTAAGCAACTGAATGTTACAGAGAATCTGATAAATATTATTGTCTCTTAACTGACTGATAGAAAGCAGTACGTTGAAATAAAAGGGACCAAATCATATGTATATAGAAGTACTTCTGGTGTTCCTCAGGGGTCTAATTTAGGACCTCTTTTATTCTTAATTGCCTTTAATAATATATGTAACGTGATCAAACACTCAAAAGCATTACTGTTTGCAGACGACTTTAAACTTTTTAGGGAAGTATTGACTGCTGATGATTGTGACTGTTTACAGCAGGATCTGAATGATGTTGTTGAGTGGTGTCGAGTAAATGGTTTTTGTCTTAATGACAACAAGTGCTCGTCAATGTCCTTTGCTCTGAATAAGAATGTTTTAAATCAAGCCTATTCTATTAATGATATAGTGTTAAAACGGACTTCTTGTCAGAAGGATTTGGGAGTATTGTTTGATAGTTCACTGAATTTCAATGAGCATATAATAAATAAAATTAATGAAGCTCACAAGATAATGGGTTTCATCATCAGATCTACTAGACATTTTGATGTCGATGTTTGCATGACACTTTTTGACAGTCTTGTACTGCCAAAACTGGAATACTGTAGTATAATATGGTCACCACAATATGAAGTGTGGAGTAGAATCATAGAACGTGTCCAGCGAAAGTTTTTAAAGTATATGTTTTTTAAAAAATTTGGATACTATCCTATTCAGGGTTATAATAACCTGGACTTATTGAATATGTTTAACAGACTTTCATTGGAAAACAGACGTATAAAAATATGTTTGGTATATATATTCAAGATCTTAAAAAATAAAATAAATAGTCCAGACCTATTGCTGCAACTTCCATTTGTGGTAAATAAGGGTGGAACAAGACAAAGACCAACATTTTATCTAGAATTTCCTAGAACAAATACTTACAAAAATTCGCCCCTATACAAAATGTGTAATTATTTTAATACATACGTTAGTGATGTAGATTTAAGTAGTATTACTTTACGTAGATATAAGGATATTCTTGACCATAAATTGCTGGATTCTCAGGCTCAGATGTAATATTGACAACAATTTTAACTAGTAATGTTAGTTTAATGTTTTTAATTTTAAGAAAGGTATCTGTAACTGGCTTAACTGCTGTGGATGCTGTATTCAATAAATAAATAAATAAACGACTTCAATGCGTCGGACTGGAAAATTGGAAAATGTATTTTGTCGCACAATATCATTGGTGGCTTTAACATATTTTTATCAAACAATTCTGAAAAAATTAACTTGTTATTAGTAAATCTCTAAAATTCATCAAATTGTCTTGTTGAGAGTGGTGGACAACCCTTTATAAACCACAATTTTTGTCGGACAATTTTTTTTCACGCTTCTTGTTCAATAATCTAACACCTACAGTTTGAAAAAAAAATTATGTTTACAAATTTTCTTACGATGGAAACAGACGTGTTACGGAAAAAATTGGAAAGAGAATAAACCGATCACGAGATTTTTCCCTTTACGAAAAAGTTGTCGGTCTACTCATAATTAAGCCACACAAGAAGTTACAAAAGTATATGAATGATTCTTCTTATATGTGGGCGGGCTCCCAAACTATTATAATGTTTTATGATATTTCCATAGTTGGTTGGTGCAAGTTTTTTCTTTTCTTTTTAAAAATTCACCGTGTAAAAAGTCCGAAATAACTGATTAAACATAAGCTGTTTAATTATATCTTTTATTATTTTTACGTATTGTTATCTACAATTTATATTTTGTTTTTAGCTGTTCAGACAATTCCGAGTGTGTTGATAGACTTAGAGGGTCTAATATGGCTTGCTCATCGCAAGGAACTGAATTTGTTGAAAATGTGGAAGAAAACAGTGACGATGCAATGAATAGGTTACTTGCTGAAATTTCAACTAAGAAAAAGGAAAAGATGTTAGAAATAAAAAAATCAGTGATCAGAGGTCCTAAATACGGCTCTGAGCAGGTAAAGAGAGCGCAATATGGATTACCAACTTGCTCAAAATTTTCAGAGCAAATGACTTGGACGTCTCCTGAAAAACCAAGAAAAGCGAATAAAGACGGAAATGACAGGTATTTTTTGAATTAATTTTTTAAATCAATCTGCATACATTATGGTTACATTAAGAAATTTTCCTATATTTTTGTTAAAATTAAAAAAAAAAGTTCTTTAGAATTCATCATCGAAATCTTAACATTATGTTTTAACTGTTGCGTAAGTATTATTATTTTATTATCGAAAATTAAAGATGCACATGCATAAAAATAGTCTCTGTATGGACATTTTTAATTTAAGTTTCAAATATTAGTATATCATAATATGTGTTTTTTGTCCTTTTAAACTCTATTATGTTTTATAATGTTTCCATGGCTGGTGCAAGGTTTTTTCTTTCCTTTTTAAAAATGCACCGTGTAAAAAGTCCGATATTACAGATCAAAAATAGGCTGTTTAATTATATCTTTTATTATTTTTACGTACTGTTATCTAAAATTTACATTTTGTTTTTAGCGATTCATCAGCTTCATCTTATGGCATATTTACCGATATTATCAGGAAACACACAAATGCCTCCTATTCTTCCAATTATGGGGATGCTCGAGACTTCGCTAAAGACCCAGATCTAATGGATTTTATCGTATTCGATGATATCGAACCTTCTGTTGGCAATTTGATTCAGAAGGAAAATGGAATAAGAAAACCCGACTCAGGTAACAGGCTAGTGTTTATTCAAAGCGAACAAAATTCTCTAGATAGTAGTGAGGATTCGGATCATTCTGGCTTCTCTTTCAAAAATGATACTGTATCAAAGGACTAGGAGAACTTTTTGATACGTCCTTGTAATTGTAATCGTTATTATAATGTAACGAAAGAAATATTATATCGATGAGACATCATAATGTGTCACGTTTCTTGCAATTTCTATACTAGGGTCCATAGGCATATAAATAGGGATAGGATATGAGTCGTTAGTTTTGGTTTGTATTTGAATGTGAAAAAAATTAAGTTGTACTTGAACAGTGAGGTTAAGAAGTAATTATTAAAGAGTTGTTATTTATTAGTGAATAGTGTTGTGTTTTATTCTGCGGACCCAGTGAGTGATTTTAAAGAGATAAAATCGTAACAATTTGTGTCAGAAGTGAGCATTATCACCGGGTTTCCAGAAAATTTTATTGGATATTAGAACAGATAGAGAAAAATGGGTTTCACTGTTGGATTTGTTATCAAGTAAGAAGATAAGATTAATCTTCGATAAAGTTGTAGAATATCCTATTTTGAAACTGGAAAAGATGTCAAAAAACGGACTTCACCATTGGATTTGTCATTAAGCAAGAAGGCCAGAAGCGAATTTTCGACCAAGTTCTAGAATATTTTATTTTGAAATAGAAGAAATGATGAAAAACTGATTTTGTCATCGAATTTGTCATCAGTAAAGAAGCTTATAATCGAAATTCCGACAAAATTCTAGAACATTATTACTTTACCATCGAATTTGTCACCAAGCAAGAAGTTCGGAAACTAGTTTTCCAGAATATTCTAAATATTTCTGTAATAAATACTAGACAGCAAACAGCTGAAATGGAGCAAATAAAAAAAACGTTGACTGATTTTATGAAACTTACAGAAAGATGTCGTCTTAAAGAGGAGCAAGAAGAAGAACTAGTCTGAAAAGAAAAGCGAAAAAAAGAACAACCTCAAAAAGAAAAACAGGAAGAAGAAGCACGTTGCCAAAACGAAGAATGTCTTCTAAAAAGAAGAACGTCGTCAAAAAAAAAAAAACAAAAAGAAGCACATCACCAAAAAGAGAAACGGAAAAAATAAGAACGTCGACTAAAAGAAGAAGAACGTTCCTAAAAAGAACATCACCTAAAACCAAAACAGGAAGTAGAAGAACGTCGCAATAAAGATGAAGATAACTTTGCAAATGTATACAAGAGATTATTGTACAAGGACAGCAAAAAGTCGATGAAACTATACTGGAAGAAACGAAAAAGTTTGAGAAGGAGATAGGCGAAGTGCGACAAGACATAGGAGATGTAAAGTAAATAGTATTGAATCAATTGTGCGGCAAGACATAGAAGTGCGAGAAGAAATTAAATAAATCATAGACAGGATAGAATCTAAAATGAAGAACCCTCAGAGGAAAATCAATAAGACAAAGAGGCATAGTCCTTCTGATAAAGTAACCCCAACTTACGACGGTCAAATATCTTGGATAATGTACAAACGCTAATTTGAAGTTGCCGCCAGTGCAAATAACTGGAACTACAAAAAGATGGCTACTGCATTAGTAATTGCACTTCGGGGACCAACACTAGAGTTATTGCCAACCATTCCTATAACCCAACAAAAACAGACTATGAAATCTTCAGTGCTGCATTTGAAAGAAGATTTAGAAATCAGCATCGGCGCCGGTTATATCAGTCATAGCTCAAGTCGAGACATCAGAGAAGTTGAGAAATATTGCAAGAATATGAAACAAATGTTCGACGCCTTGTCCTTCCGGCTTACCCAGGAGCTACAGAAGAATTCCGAGAATAACTTACGATTCAGTATTTTATTGATGGATTCAGAAATTAGGAAATACAGCTGATGTTGCGCTTAAGCAAGTGAAGTTAATGTAGTGATGCGTTGGACAGAACTTCGAAAATAAAGGCAACCTATAATAGGTCAGGGTCAAAAATAAGAGCTGTTACTATAAAGGAAACCAAGAATTTACCGTAGACAGTATTATTGGAAATCCATAAAGCACTAGACACAGTAAGTGATACCTCACGTTATAGAAGAAACCAGATCGAGTGCTAAGATGTGGACAAACTGGATACACGGGAAGGGACTATCGGGTGCGATTAAGGTCTTATTCACCATCCAGAGATCGAACAGAAGAGAACCAGGAACAACTGCAATAGTACAATTTTAACATTAGATATAGACCATGAAGATTGCATAACAACGCAGGTATTGTATCAAAGCAGAACAAAGAGAAGGGTTTCCTATTCGGAGAGTCTTTTGACTTTGATCCAGAAGGGACTACAGCTCAGATGAGAAAAGACCAACTTGAAGACAATGATTCTGGCGCCATTTCTTCAACTTAAAGAAAAAGTCAATGTCACTGGTGCTATAGTATCTCTGACAAAGTCGAGCCTTGTTAGTAAATTTAAAATCCTACCATTGTCCAGAAAAGTAACGATAACAACTGTAACTTGAGAACCATCTGATGGATTGGAGAAGTGCAAGTGGAGCTTAAATTTGAAAGGCTAAAATTAAACGGGTTGATGTTAGTTGCTGACAGAGAAGGTGAGTTTATTTTGTTGGGTATGGACATGTTTTATCAACATGGATATTCGTTCGACAACAAGCTTAAAGACTCATTGCCAAACAAACCACCGAAACAAAGGGGAGTACAGAGAAAATCATTTATGGAATTCTGGAAGCCACGTCGAATTAGTTGAACACTCCAATAAACCCTGTAAATACTTGGTAGCGAAGGCATTAGTCAATTCATATGACATGAAGGCAAACTCGGGAGGGTTCCTGCAAGATGGAATCCATAGAGAAAGAAGGGCAAATCACCTAAGTTGTTGCCATCATGGGAGGGACCATATACTGTTCTGAAATGAATCGATGACGTTGTTTATAGGATCCAACGAAGTCCCAACGCCAAAATGAAAGTAGTACATCTCCATAGGTCGAATCCATACCGCGTAAGTATCTAAGCTAATCGGGACGATCCGAATTAGGAGGGGGGGAAGTGTAACGAAGGACTAGGAGAACTTTTTGATACGCCCTTGTAGAAAAATATTATTTTGATGCGATGAATCATCGTTATTATAATGTAACGAAAGATATAACGATGGGTTATCATAATGTGTCACGTCTCTTGTAATTTCTATACTTGTATTCTCATATATTCTAGTATATTCCATAGGCATAGTTGGTTTTAATTTGTATTTGAATGTAAAAAAGTTAAATTGTATTTCAACAGTGAAGTTAAGAAGTAGTAATTAAAGAGTTGTTAGTTATTAGTAAAAAGTTTTGTGTTTTATTCTACGGACTCAATGAGTGATTTTAAAGAGATAAAATCGTAACAATACTTTAAGTTCATTCTTTGGCAATACCACAGTTGGTGCGATTTCTGGTAGTACTGCATTATCCAGGACTGCAAGGATTCAGTACAATAAAAAGTAAAAAATGGAAGAATTATTTCATCCAGCAAGAGATACTGTTTTTGATGTTAAACAAAATATACCAAAGGATACTGTGTCTAGGAAACAGCTACGGAGTGCAACTGTCTAAAAAGAAAAGGGTATTTTTGTAAAATATCTAAACTTCAAATACCGAGATCAAAGGTCAGAAAGCGACGGAAATACAAGTTCATGAGCATTGTGAGGCGGGTACTTCCCCTAAAAAAGTCCTGCCGAAAAAAGTTTGTATCGAAAGCGATAAATGAACCAAAAATAATTAAAACTTCTATTTTCGAGGAGTTTCAGTTCTTTTAAGTACCGAAAATATAGTTTTGCCATCAGTTGATAAGAAACTACTCGTAATAAAACCTTTATCAGTGTGCATAATAGATAGTGCCTTTTTTGCCGATACTGGGGAAATAAGAATATCTTTTTAATTTTTTGTTTCTAACACTATTAAATTTAACTGAATGAAATATACATGAAATTGTTGACACGCAATGATTTTATATTATTTTTTATCTATTTTATTGTGCCATTAATGATATTAACCATAATAATAATAAATAGACTGAGAATATGTAACTTCGATGTACATACAATGACCTTTTTATAACACCTCCTGTCAATTTTGAGAACTGAGATTCAAATGCAAATACCTTCCAGCAACAACATCGAGACGGGCACAATCCCAATACAAAGGGAAAGATTTCTGGGGGATTCATCGAGCCCATTATGGTTCTGCCTTGCCATGAACCCACTACCACGCCGTTTAAATTCGACCAGATGCGGCTTCAGTATTAGAAACAATCATGAGGAGGTGGTAAAATTGAATCATCTGTATATGGATGACCTTGAACTGCTCGCAGCCGCTATAAGTTAGCTGGAACAAATGTGGAGGAGCTTTCTGAGGATATAGGAATGCTATTCAGTCTTGAAAAATGCCGCATTTTAAACACAAACTATTGCGCCAATGGAGGCAAAACAGGCCTATAAACAATTGTGCATGAAACAGGCACAAAGAATTGACTAACGAACTATGAAGACCAAATTAACTAACCTAAATAGTAAAATCTATTAAAGTTGCTCAACACCTACGCGTGCAATGCACTCAGTTACTCTTTTGGAATTGTGAAATGGAGAAGGACTGACAGGAAGGTTTATAAAGAAAAGTCAGAAAACTCCTGACAAAGACACGTAAACAATATCCTCGCAGTGCTACTGAGCGGACAATGCTACAAAAATACCACAGAGGAAGAGAATTGGTGGATATTGGTAAGCAATTGGATCAACAATTAACAAAGTTATGCTCATGTGATCCCCATCTTAAAAAATAATGACAAATTAGTTCAAAGTTGGAACTTAATTCTTTATAACCATTAAATTATGAAATGACGTAAAGCAAGAAAGCAAATGAATTGAAATAGACCTAGGTAATATCATTTCAATAAATACTAATGAAGGACGTAAGATCGAATAATATTTAACACCTAACAAACTCTAGTGCATACTAGCGCCTAAACATAATCCTGTATATTCCGTTATCATGGAGTGTCGCAATGCCTTACAAAAAAAAAACGGAATAAAATAAATTTACAAAATTAATTGCGTTGTTATCAATAAAATACGAGAAAAAAAAAATAATACTAAGTTAGTCTATGAATCCGATGGTGATATTGCTAGATATGTGGTACACATCTAAACGAGCAATACTAATAGAGGTCGCCATCCCAAACAACAGCAATTTAAGGGATAAGCATAATGAGAAGATCGCTAAATATAGAGACCTGGAGGTACAAGTACGCTCAGAGTGGGGAATGAATAGCGTCCGGACGATCCCCATAATTCTCTCAATAACCTTCGTCATACCGAAGAGTCTTCTGCTTAATATCAAAGGATTGGGTCTTAGAGAACACTCGTATAAAGTCATGCAAAAGACAGTGCTGCTTAGGACCGCTTGAACCGGAAGTTTATGGGAAATTCAGAAAACCATAACATCATCTAGGGTCCGACAAATGCAAAGGGCCCGCCACAAAGCTACATCCTTCCTGAGATATCTTAGTGTTCCCTGAAGAAAGTATAAAAGCCGTTTGGGGATAGGAAATTGACATGAATTATATTGATTGTTGAGGGTTTTTTTTATACTATCCCTTTGAGTGACATCCTTAACAAAAATCAGTATTATTCGTCTATTACATAATTATCGTATGTGAAAACCACAGTTTTATCAGATTGGTGGGACATTGAAAAAAGGAATTCAACCTCAAACGTGCGTGGTCTAGCTACAAAGTATTCGAACATGAGCTGTAACTTTAAACATAAGAATGCTATTGTTAAATACGAGTATTCATCAGTTGGATCAAACTTTCATAAGTACGCTCACCAAATGATACGTTGTTACAGTCAGTAACGGTCCACTGTTGTGTAAATATCGAGTTTCTTGTGTAGTCCATTTCATAATTACCGAATATACTGGACAATTAATTTTCATTAAAGTTTGCCAAATCCTTGACAGTTCTTGTTGATAAACCATTTCTATATTCGTACGGTATCGTGGATTTATTATTACAAAACGGAAACAAGAGCTCATTATTTAGAGGGCAGAGACTTAAGAAGGAGTGTCAGAGTTGGCTCAAAAATAAAGCAATGTTCACCATTTTTTTTTCGACAAAGAAGGTATTGTTCTCTCCTAAAGGCGTATGATCTAAAAGTAATAACAATTAAATATCACAGTGAAAAGAAAATGGTTTCATTTGTTTAAAAGACTTGGTGCTTCATCACAACAGTTTCCAGTGAAACACGGAGGTATTTAACTTCTTTGGCGCCTCTATAGGGTTAATCTGGCTTCTTTTGACGTCTGACTGTTTCCCAAATAAAATATCCTCTTAAACGAAAAAGACGTAGATGAAATAAAGTGGAATGCTACTAAGCAGCTGTTGGTGATTACAAAAACTTGATTCCAATAATGGATGTGCCACTAGAAATGAGTTGTGGCTTCCAAAGTTGAGTATTGTGATGGAAATATGGTCGCCGTTGACCAAAATTAACTCTTTTCTACTGCATCACGAGGTCGGATACTTTCTGGACAGACCTCATAAATATTTTCATTAAAATGTATATGATATGTCGGTAATCATCTTTTGAAATGTATGGTTATAATTAAATGCTATGAAAAATCGTTGATTCCTTCTGCAATAGACGTGATAATGTCTATATTTTTAAAAGAGATTCGCACCTATAAATTGAAGATTTTCTTTTAAAAGCAGTACTTTAAATATACAAGTCTTAAAAATCCATTGCTAATCAACACCCTGCAGTAAAATTTGTATACATTCAGATGTTTACTTTAAATTTAAATGCTGTGTGGTTGACTAATTCTAGTTTTTTTATTAAAATAAGAGCATTGTAATGAGTATTCTCTCCTCGAGCTCTAAATAGTGCTAGCGTCCTTCTCGGGGTGTTATTAAGTAGAGTTTAAATATATTGTTAAAAAATTGCATCCAGTTCATATTGTGCTGCAAATCGATGCTCTTTTGTCCTATTTGGAATTGGATGAAATTTTTTCATCGCATACAGTATTTTAGCTGATCCAATATGTGTTCTATCTGACTTAAGTCTGGGTTATATGTAGGCTCATCTAATTTTTTAATCTGGACGGCACGAAGGTAATTAATTACTATGCCTTGCAAATGGTGGCGTGTTAACCCACAATATGATGAATCTTTCGTAAGTAACGCGCTGTATGAAATTGCAGCTAGTATACCCTTTGCAAACACTTCGAGGGATGTGATTTCATCCATGTGGATTTCATAATTGGATTCCAGTCTCATCCGTGAATGATGATATATTTTTCTAGTTCTCGATATTCCATTGAACATTTATTCTGGCAAATTCTAGTCTAGTTTGGGAAATTTCGGAAAAACTACTAAACTAACTGTTTTCGAACTAATAATAATTTGTCTTACACATAGTAACTCATTTTTTTTGAAAAAAAAAAATTATTGGGAGTGTCCCAATAAATAAGTAGGGTAGCATGGGGTATACTAAATTACTTTTTTTTTTCTAAAATGCTTATCTAATCGGTTTTCACTTTAAAATGGATAATCTTTTGATAAAATCCGATAAGGTATTTCTAATTTTGAAAAATAATAACATAGATAATCACCGAGTAGGTTAGTTATGAAATAAGACAGCTGAACTTTGGAGTACACTGAATTACTTATTTTCTAAAATCTTTAGCTATTCAGTTTTCACCTTAAAATCCGAGAAAGGATTTCTAATTTTGAAAAATAGTAACATAGATAACCATCGACAAGGTTAGTTATGAAATAAGACGGCTACACTTTGAGGTACATTGAATTACTTTTTTTTTAAACGCTTTATTCAGTTTTCACTTTAAAATGGCTAGTCTTTTGATAAAATCCGAGAAGGCATTTCTAATTTTGAAAAATAATTGCATAGATAACCATCGAGTAGATTAGTTATGAAATAAGATAGCTGCACTTTGGAGTACACTGAATTACTTTTTTTCTAAAATGCTGTAGCTATTCAGTTTTGACTTAAAAATGGATAATCTTTTGATGAAATCCAAGAAGGCATTCCTAATTTCAAAAAATAATAATATATATAACCATCAAGTAGGTAAGTTAAGAAATAATACGGCTGCACTTTAGTGTTAAAAAAATGCATCGTCTTAAGGGATAACACCACTGTAGCAGGTTGAAAAAAATCGATTTTTTTTTAATGCTTTAAACAAAATATTAGGTATTCAAAAGCAATATCCCTTAACGAAAAAAATTTAAAACGGCGAAATTTCGATTTTGCGGCAATGCCTCTAGCGCGCGCTAAGCACGAAGCACACCGCCTGCGCCCCCCTGCGCGCTTCGTGTCATTGCTTTTGTATTACCGTTACCTGTCGAAATGGTTAGTGGGCCTGTTACCTTTAGAGTGAAAGGGCCTTACAGTTTCACAAAAGACCACCAGGTGTGCCAGAAGTTCGAAACCTCAAGGCCAGCGGGTTGTAGCAAAAAAAAAAAGCAATCGACTAGAGATGTGACAGATAAAATAGAGTATGTTCAAGATGAAATATGCGAGAATGGGGCCAAGATCCAATTCCGAAACAAGGAACAAAATTAACAAAAGAAAAAAATTAAATCTAAACCTCGAGGCAAGCGGGTTGTAGCAAAAAAATAACGCAATCTACTAGAGATACAAAAAATAAAATAGAGTCTGTTCAAGATGAAATATGTGTTAAAATGTAGGATTTTGGAGATTAAATAAAGATACGCTTACTCTCGAGTATCAGAAACATAACTACTTTATTAAAGCGGCATTGCCAACAGTACAATATAATTTACACTCTTTTCAGTTGATTGCTCATAGAGGGCGTTAATACATTAATAAAAGAAATATTTCGAACTCCTCATAATACCCTCACTAGTTTGAAATATTAACAATAGTTCACAACGCAGAAACTATATCTAAGTCTTCCATAAACTTATAATGTTTATTAGAACCTAACGCTTTAGTCAAAATATCTGCAGGCATATCTTTTGTCTGCAAATACTCTATGCTAATGAATTTGTTGTCAACAACTTCTCTTGTAAAAAGGCGCTGAAAAATTTGAATTTTCACCTTTCACAAGATTCAAATTTTTCTCCATAGGTGTATCAACAGTTTTACATTGAATCATATTAAATTTTGACAATAACATGTCAATGTATCGCTTTTGATCTAAAGTTATAATATTATTAACTTTATCGATACAAATATTCATACGTAAAATTTGTTTAACCAGCCCTAAATCTTTTAACTTAAAATTTACAGCTAATTCTTGCTTTAGATCATTTGTTTCACTAGCATCGTTAGAGAAAATAAAGAAATCATTCACGTACAAAGCTATAATTGTTATTAAGTCGTTATTATGCTTTATAAAAATACACGATTCATGTTTAGATTTCTTATAACTCAAGTTAGTTAAAACATTTTCAACTCTTTTATACCAAACTCTTGATGATTGTTTTAAACCATATATCGCACGGTTTAATTTTAAGACTTTATTTTCTTGACCTGCTATTGTGAAATTTTCAAGTTGTTTCATATAAACCGTTTCCTCTGATTTACTATGTAAAGAAACGGTTATTACATCTAAATGATAGATATCTAAACTTAAATTAACGGCTAAAGAAATTAACAATCTCAGGGTAGAGTGTCTTACAACTGGTGAAAAGGTTTCTGTATAGTCTATACCTTCTTTTTGTGTAAAACCCATTGCTACTAACCTAGCACGATAACTTTTTCGATTATCACTATCACACTTTATTTTATATACCCACTTACAATTTACCACTGTACGTGCTTTTGGCAAGTCCACGAGATCCCATGTTTCATTGTCTTCTAGACTTTTCATTTCAACATGCATCGCTTGTTTCCATTTGTTGCCATCAGATCTACTCAAAGCTTCTGCTACTGTTGTTGGAACCTCCTCGAACACTTCCTCTACAGTTGTCATGGAAGTTACATAGTCCTCAAATGTTTCGTCTTTTTTCTGTCGTTCAGACCTTCTTGGTATGACTTCTCTGTTTATAAGACTTTCTTCGTGAAAATTATCTAAAACAAAGTCTGGATCTTTTGTATCCTCTGTCATTGAATCTGTCTGTGACATATCAGTAAATATGTTACTTTGTGTCTCTGTAACTTCACTTTCTGTCAGACTATTATCACTGTTCCCCACTGGAACTGATAACTCTCCTTCTTTATGTTCATTCTCACTCCCTATGTTTAAGTTCTGAGTTGCCGAGTTTTCATGAATGATAACATCTCTACTTGTTGTGACGTCATTATTTTTAAGATCGTAAATTCTATAACCCTTGATATTATCTGAATATCCTACTAAAATATGTATTTTGGATTTTTTTATCAAATTTAAGTCTCTTTTCTTTAGGTAAGTGCATCATAACAGTGCTCCCAAAAACAAGTAAACCTGATAAATCTGTTTTTTTACCATTCCATATTTGAAATGGTGTTTTGTTCGATAAACCACTAGCTATACATCTGTTTCTTAAATAATTTGATGTATTCACAGCTTCTGCCCAAAATTTCTTTTCTAGACCAGCATCAAACAGCAGACATCTTGCTTTTTCAACTATCGTACGATTTAGTCTTTCAACTAAACCATTTTGCTGTGGAGTATAAGCATTTGTCATTTGATGAATTATTCCCTGTTGCTTAAAGTAATTTTCAAATTCATTACTGTAAAATTCACCTCCCTGGTCAGTTCTGAAAATCTTAATTTTACTACTTTTCTGATTTTCCACCATTGAATTAAATTCTTTAAATTTTTCAAAGGCTTCACTTTTTGCTTTTAAAAAATAAACAAATGACATTCTACTACAATCATCAACAAACAGTAAAAAATATTTTGATTCACCTATGGACACTGTTTCCATGGGTCCACAAATATCTGCATGGATAACTTCCAATATTTGAGTATTATGCATACCTGTATTTGAGAAAGGTAGCTTTGATTGTTTACCTTCGCAACAAACAACACAGTTACTTTTGTTAATAACAACATTTCTTTGAAACATCATGCCATCTACACAATCTTTCATTCGGTTTAAATCTTGGCTATTTAAATGCCCCAATCTCCTATGCCCTGTTTCACCTGAAACACTTTACATACAATTTTTCTTTTTTAAATTCAGTTTATAAACTCCATCAATTAAATCTGTTGTAGCTAACAACTTGTTTTCTTGGTTATAAACAGAACAACCAGTTTTCTTAAAAGAAACTCGATTACCTTTTGATATTAGTTGACTGATGCTTAGAAGATTTGTTATCCAACTTGGAACACATAAAATATTTTCCACAGTGATGTCATTAAACTGCCCATTACAATCTGTAACAATTTCAACGTATCCTGAACACTTCACGGAAAGTTTTTCATGATTTGCCGCTGCAATTTCATGAATTCTTGATTTTAAAGAGTTCTTAATCCAACATTCGTTTGGAGTCATATGTCTACTTGCGCCAGAGTCTAAATAAAAGTCACTTTTATTATAGTTCCCACTTAAAAATACGGCACTAAACGCATTTTTTTGATTACGGTTTTCAAACTAGGACATTTTGACATATAATGACCTGATTGTTTACATTTGTAGCAAATAACTTCACTTTTATCCTTTTGTTTACTAAAATCTGCTGATTTTTGATTGTTTTGCTTTACTGCGCCATCTTTGAACAATCTTCTGAAAGTTCCTTTTGTGCTTGCACTTAATGCCCCTGCACCACTACTAGAGCCCTCTGTTGACATATCAAGCAACTTGCTTTTTATACTCGGTTATTGAGATCCCTGCATGTTCGATAGCCATTAGCATCGGACCAAACTTTTCCGGTAAATCCGCCAATAACAAAGAACCAATCCATTCGTCGTTTATGCTGAAACCAGTTTTTCTTAACTTCTGAGCTGTTTCCACTACTTGACTTACATAGATTTCCATGGAATCGCAATTATCTAACCTTAATGAAATAAGCATTCTTAGTAATCCAATCTTTCTGGTAATGCCAGTGTCTTCATAAAGCTTTTTAATTTTATCCCAAACTTCTTTGCACGTGCTAGCGTCTTTTACATGTACATACAACGAAGGGTCGATCGTTAAAATTAATTTACCTTTTGCGACTACGACACTATCCGTCTCGGAACCATCAATGCATTTCGATAAAACTTCTAGGACAAAAACGTTTTCTACGGCGAATGGACCAGTCATCGTAGTTTTCGCGCCCGACAAGCTTGGGTAAACTGCTTAGGTAATTCACGATCATTTTCACTCGAAACTGAATAAAACTGCGGTAATTTTAATTAATCAACAACCAAACGAAGGAAACTCGCGGAATATCGCGTTCTCTGGGCCCATAACCTGTTAAAATGTAGGATTTTGGAAATTAAATAAAAAGACACGCTTACTCTCGAGTATCAGAGACATGACTACTTTATTAAAGCGGCATGGCCAACAGTACAATATAATTTACACTATTTTCACTTGGTTGCTCATAGAGGGCTTTAATACATTAATAAAAGAAATATTTCGAACTCCTCATAACAATATGACTAACCTGAACTCACCTTTTTTGTTCCAGGATGCGTGGTTCCCGAAACAAGTCGAGAACGGGGCCGCGATGAAGTTCCAGAAACTTGTTTCGGTAAATAGCTTAAGACGTAGTTTGGAAAGTATGCTTTATATATCTTGTCGGCGATTTAATCACACCATATTATATACACTACGAAATATTACTATTTTTTTCAATAAAATTTTTATCTAAAATGTTTACGGTCTTTAAAAGAATACCAGTGATTTTTTTCTTTTGTCGTTACCATTAGGCATTGTTATTTTGTTGGTTTCTCCTACTAATGATATATAATTTCCCATTTTTTATTTTAAGTAAAAAGTACAATATAAACCACTACTCTAAATCAACTCCATCCTAAGAATTGTTTATGTAAAATAGATTCCCACCTTACAGCAACAACCTAACGCTCAGTTTCCAATATGTATCTTCCTTTGATGTGGTCAGCTAAACTACGTAACTTAAGTTTCATAAACCGACCCGTCTTGGTAGCTATAACTAATCCGTATAAAAAAAGTCTGACAACATTGTAACACTTTCTCGGAGTTTTTTGATCTACGAATTTCAAAGTATTATTATTTCGGCAAGTTTCGCCACGGAAAGATTAAACCAAATCAAATATCTCTTTATTCAATAAAAAATCTTGTGGTACTAATGAAAAACCCAAAACTTCGACGAATGGTGTCAAAGTTGAAATAAAATAAAATAGCCAAGTTATACAATAAAATAGCAAAGTTAAAGACACTAAATCCAAATATTTATGTATACAAAAAAATAATGTAACATTCACATAACATTCCATTATCAAACATGACATTTAAAATTCATTTAAAAAAATTCACAAAACTCATTCTGCGTATACGGTTCAATATGAACCAACAAATCAAAAATAGTGTTCTTAAAACGTTTGAAATCCTCATCCAACTTCACCTCGATTGGTAGAGCATTAAAAAATTTAATTGTCAAGAAACCAGGCTCTTTTGCTGCCACACTAAATCGATGCTGTGCGACATTATATCCTATATATCTAGTGGCAGTGCAGTGCTTAATTTCATGCTTTTTAAACTTGTCCTTGTTTTTAAAGAGAAACAATAAGTACTCATTAATAAAAATCGCGGGTAAAGTTAAGATACTTAAGGTTTTAAATTTTCTCCTGCAGGGATTCAAGAAACCCATGCCAGAAAGTATACGAATTGCTCGTTTTTTGACTTTTAAAAACCCTCTCTGATGCACTACTCCCTCCTCAAAACATCACTCCATAGCGAAGAGTTGAATATACATTTGCAAAATATACAATTTTTAAATTTTGACATTACTCGTAAGGAGTTTGAAGCTATGTTTACTTTATGGCATACCTCTGATATATGTTTTGTCCAATTTAGATTACATTAACATGGATTCCAAGGAATTTTGTATCTTCCTCTAGTGTGATGTTCCCGGTTCCAAACTTAACTGACTCGGGAATTGTCTGATTGTTTTGTTTTGTTGAAAAACAAATGTGATGGGTCTTTTCAGTGTTCAGTATTAATTTGTTCTCCCTAAACCATTTTTTAGCCTTGATAATATGTTCATCAATAATTTTCATTAGATCTGCTAATGAGATGCCGATGGTTAAGATATTTGGATCATCAGCAAAGTTGACAAGATAACACCTTTCAGCCATAACTATAGATGCCAGGTCGTTAATATAAAAAATGAATAGTAGTTGTTCCATAATCCTTCGCTGCCTGATGCCCATGGTTAAAAAGCCAACATCTGAAAAATACTAAACCCCATCAGATTCCATTACAACTTTTTGACTTCTATTTTCTAGATATGAAGGAACCTAATCAAGAGCAGGCCCCCTTACAACATACCTCTGAAGTTTCTTAAGCATAATCTTATAATTTAAACGGTCAAATGATTTTGACCAGTCCAAAAATGTCCCCAACGATAAATGCTCGTTTTCAAAGCTTTCTATAATTTTCTCAATGAAATCATATACAGCAGTGCTCACAGAGGAATATAATTTAAGTTACTCAATATATAATACCTGTAAGTCGTGCCGCCGCCAACCAGGGCTTGGTGTAGTGTTGTGCATGGAATTCAAGCACTGTAGCAAAATAGAAAAAAGAAAAGGGTTTTCTATTCAAAGAATTAGAGTGGACAACAGCTCAGATGCGAAAAGACCAACTTGAAGGCAATGATCTGGCGCCATTTCTTCAACTTAAAGAAAATTATGAAGGGTGTCCTAGTTGGGAAGATATCGCGAATAAAGGACTTTGAGCTCAGTGGGACTAGCTATTGATGGAAGTTTGGTGCTTATTTAGGGGTTTATCAAAATTCTAGGCAAACTTTGAGAAAGATTTTACTGGGTTAATTACTGTCAAGACGTAAAATCATGGTGTAAACAATGCTCTAAATGTGCCACTAGCCAAGGTCCAAGCACAAGATCTAAAGAAAAAATTAAGAAGTATAACGTTGGGATACCTTTGCATGGATAGCTGGACCACTCTTAGAAACAGATAAAGGCAACAAATATATCTTGTTTGTTATTGACTCCTTCAGTAAATGGCCTGAGGTATTTGCCATCTCTAACCAGGAGACGTCGGCAATAATTTTGAATATTAGTTTGTAAAATTTTTTATAGTTGTCTTATTTTTCGAGTTAGACGTTTAGCAAGACAGTGGGTCGGTCAATACCAACGATTTATTCACGTGCTTCTAAGACGTTTGATTACGCACTATTTTAGCTCACTTTTCTCCAGTATTTGGCATTTGATTTAGTAGTTTAATATTTACCACAATCTTTATATAAGTTTATATTTAAACTTTAGATTTTTTCATTAAATTCTCTATTAATATGTTTTAGACATAAATCTGAAATTTTACTATGTGTTTAAACATGTTTGTATTTGTTGAATGACAGATATGAAATTTTCTCTTTAAATAAATCCAACCTAAGAAATATATCTTAAATATAAACATGTTACAAGCTCATATTATTAGTTATTTAGGGTTTATGTTGTAAATATTATACGCACATAGTTTCCTATAAGTAAATAACATCAATACCTTTATAACTTTTACAATTTTTAGTTGAAACAAATATTGGCCTGCCAAGCACTGAACTTGAAACTAAGCCTCCATTTAAAACGAGGAAAAATACTTCTAAAAAAACATCAACTAGCAGTACCACTAGAAAAACGGGGGGAAGTAAAAAGAAAAGTGAACAAATGAGACAACCTGGTGAGTTTATTTTGATGGTTTTAGGGGTTATATTGTTAAATTTCCAAAAACTGAATTTTGAGAATACAATCTAGATAAATATAAACTGGGTTTTTGTATATTTTCGGTTTATTTGATTCATATTCCGTTCTCTATATTTTTGGAAATTGTTCACCAATTAACGGTCCACTATTATATGTTTTAGTCTATTTTTTTAGCCTAAGAATATAATTGTCGCAATAAAATGAAGGTCACTAAGATAAAATTTATGATATTTAGCCGCCAACCGCACGCCGATGTTTCCCTACAGATAGATCAACAAAACCTTGAGAGAGTGACCCAATTCAAATATTTGAGATGCTACATCGCAGAACAACTAGACCAAAATAAAGAGATTAAGTACAGAACTGAAACAGCTCTCAAAACTTTTCTGAGAATGATCTCATTCTTCTGTAACAACTTAAACCTAAAATTGCATCAAAGATTGATCAAATGTTCCATTTGGTCTGTGTTGTTATATGGAGCCGAGATTTAGATTCTGAAGGTTAATACAATCAACCGCCTAGAAGCGTTCGAGATGTGGTTGCATAGAAGAATGCTTCAGACAACCTGGAGAGCTATGCAGACCAATGAAACAGTGTTAAACAGAGCATGTGCCGTTCGTAAATTATTTAAAACCATGAAAATAAGAAAGATATACCTAGGGCATGTTCTTAGAGGAGACCGATACAAAATCCTTCAGCTTATAATGAAAGGTAAAATCGAGGGCCGCAGATGAATTGGAAGGAAGCAGATGTCACGTTGGACATTCCTTCTTACCATGCAACTAAAACCACTATGTATGCTGATACAACACACTACTATAGTGTTGCATAAAACGTTCATAATACAAATATTTTATGCCATAATAAATACAAAGTTGGTATTACCAGTTGCTAATAAAAGGATTCTGTATAGGCAAATCATCCGATCGGTTATGCCATATGCTGCACCTGTTTTATGTTCGATGAATAACACGCAATTCATACGATTGCAAAGAATGCAGAATAAGTTCTCGCGACGTATACTACCTGCCACTAGGTACACGATATTTGTGAAAATGCACGACAGAACAGAAATGAAATACTTTGTCGTCAAAAATCTAAGTATAAAATTTCATAACCATACAATTAAAGCCCTCTGTTGACATATCAAATAATTTGCTTTTTATACTCGGTTATTGAGATCCCTGCATGTTCGATAGCCATTAGCATCGGACCAAACTTTTCCGGTAAGCCCGCCAATAACAAAGAACCAATCCATTCGTCGTTTATGCTGAAACCAGTTTTTCTTAACTTCTGAGATGTTTCCACTACTTGACTTACATAGATTTCCATGGAATCACAATTATCTAACCTTAATGAAATAATCATTCTTAGTAATCCAATCTTTCTGGTAATGCCAGTGTCTTCATATAGCTTTTTAATTTCATTCCAAACTTCTTTGCACGTGCTAGCGTCTTTTACATGTACATACAACGAAGGGTCGATCGTTAAAATTAATTTACCTTTTGCGACTACGACACTATCCGTCTCGGAACCATCAATGCATTTCGATAAACCTTCTAGGACAAAAACGCTTTCTACGGCGAATGGACCAGTCATCGTAGTTTTCGCGCCCGACAAGCTTAGGTAAACTGCTTAGGTAATTCATGACCATTTTCACTCGAAACTGAATAAAACTGCGGTAATTTTAATCAATCAACAACTAAACGAAGAAAACTCGCGGAATATCGCGTTCTCTGGGCCCATAACCTGTTAAAATGTAGGATTTTGGAAATTAAATAAAAAGACACGCTTACTCTCGAGTATCAGAAACATGACTACTTTATTAAAGCGGCATTGCCAACAGTACAATATAATTTACACTATTTTCACTTGGTTGCTCATAGAGGGCATTTATACATTAATAAAAGAAATATTTCGAAATCCTCATAACAATATGACTGACCTGAACTAACCTTTTTTGTTCCAGGATGCGTGGTTCCTGAAACAAGTCAAGAACGGGGCCGCGATGAAGTTTCAGAAACTTGTTTCGGTAAATAGCTTAAGACGTAGTTTGGAAAGTATATATATATATATATATATATATATATATATATATATATATATATATATATATATATATATATATATATATATATATATATATATATATATATATATCTTGTCAGCGATTTAATCACACCATATTATATATACTACGAAATATTACTATTTTTTAAATAAAATTTTTATCTAAAATGTTTACGGTCTTTAAAAGAATACCAGTGATTTTTTTCTTTTGTCGTTACCATTAGGCATTATTATTTTGTTGGTTTCTCCTACTAATAATATATAATTTCCCATTTTTTATTTTCTGTAAAAAGTACAGTATAAACCACTACTCTAAATCAACTCCATCCTAAGAATTGTTTATGTAAAATAGATTCCCACCTTACAGCAACAACCTAACGCTCAATTTTCAATATGTATCTTCCTTTGATGTGGTCAGCTAAACTACGTAACTTAAGTTTCATAAACCGACCCGTCTTGGTAGCTATAACTAATCCGTATAAAAAAAAGTCTGACAACATTGTAACACTTTCTCGGAGTTTTTTAATCTACGAATTTCAAAGTATTATTATTTCGGCAAGTTTCGCCACGGAAAGATTAAACCAAATCAAATATCTCTTTATTCAATAAAAAATCTTGTGGTACTAATGAAAAACCCAAAACTTCGACGAATGGTGTCAAAGTTGAAATACAATAAATAAAATAAAGTAACATTCACATAACATTCCATTATCAAACATGACATTTAAAATTCATTTAAAAAAATTCACAAAACTCATTCTGCGTATACGGTTCAATATGAACCAGCAAATCAAAAATAGTGTTCTTAAAACGTTTGAAATCCTCATCCAACTTCACCTCGATTGGTAGAGTATTAAAAAATTTAATTGTTAAGAAACCAGGCTCTTTTGCTGCTACACTAAATCGATGCTGTGCGACATTATATCCTATATATCTAGTGGCAGTGCAGCGTTTTACTTCATGCTTCTTAAACTTGTCCTTGTTTTTAAAGAAAAACAGTAAGTACTCATAAATAAAGATCGCTGGTAAAGTTAAGATACTTTAGGTTTTAAATTTTCCCCTGCAGGAATTCAAGAAACCCATGCCAGAAAGTATACGAATTGCTCTTTTTTTGACTTTTAAAAACCCTCTCTGATGCACTACTCCCACCTCAAAACATCACTCCATAGTTCCATTTGCAAAATATACAATTTTTAAGTTTTGACATTACTCGTAAGGAGTATGAAGCTATGTTTATTTTATGGCATACCTCTGATGTATGTTTTGTCCAATTTAGATTGCATTAACATGGATTCCAAGGAATTTTGTATCTTCCTCTAGCGTGATGTTCCCGATTCCAAACTTAACTGACTCGGGAATTGTCTGATTGTTTTGTTTTGTTGAAAAACAAATGTGATGGGCCTTTTCAGTGTTCAGTATTAATTTGTTCTCCCTAAACCATTTTTTAGCCTTGGATACTATGTTCATCAATAATTTTCATGAGATCTGCTAATGAGATGCCGATGGTTAAGATATTTGGATCATTAGCAAAGTTAACAAGATAACACCTTTCAGCCATAACTGTAGATGCCAGGTCGTTAATATCAATAATGAACAGTAGTTGTTCCATAATCCTTCGCTGCGTGATGCCCATGGTTAAAAAGCCAACATCTGAAAAATACTAAACCCCATCAAATTCCATTACAACACTGTAACAAAATAGAAAAAAGAAAAGGGTTTCCTATTCAAAGAGTTAGAGTGGACAACAGCTCAGATGAAAAAAGACCAACTTGAAGGCAATGATCTGGCGCCATTTCTTCAACTTAAAGAAAATTATGAAAGGTGTCCTAGTTGGGAAGATATCGCGAATAAACGACTTTGAGCTCAGTGAGACTAGCTATTGATTGAAGACTGGTTACTAAAGAGATACTGGGAAGGTGCCGATGGTAGGGAAATCAAAACTCGGTTGGTAGTACCCAGAAACAAAGTTCTAGTGGTTTTAGAAGAAATTCACTATGGGAAGTTTGCTGCTTATTTAGGGGTTTATCCGAACTCTAGACATACTTCGAGAAAGATTTTACTGGGTTAATTATTGTCAAGACTTAAAATCATGGTGTAAACAATGCTCTAAATATGCTACTAGCCAAGGTCCAAGCACAAAATCTAAAAAAAAAATGAAGAATTATAATGTTGGGATACCTTTGCACGGACAGCTGGACCATTCTCAGAAACAGATAAAGGCAACAAATATATCTTGGTTGTTATTAACTCCTTCAGTAAATGGCCTGAGGTATTTATCATCTCTAACCAGGAGACGTCGACAATAATTTTGAATATAAGTTTGTAAAATTTTTTATAGTTGTCTTATTTTTCGAGCTAGACGTTTGGCAAGACAGTGGGTCGGTTAATACCAACGATTTATTCACGTGCGTCTAAGACGTTTCATTACGCACTATTTTAGCTTACTTTCTCCAGTATTTGGCATTTGATTTAGTAGTTTAATATTTACCACAATCTTTATATAAGTTTATATTTAAACTTTAGATTTTTTTATTAAATTCTCTATTAATATGTTTTAGACATAAATCTGAAATTTTACTATGTGTTTAAACATGTTTGTATTTGTTGAATGACAGACATGGAATTTTCTCTTTAAATAAATACAACCTAAGAAATATATCTTAAATATAAACATGTTACAAGCTCATATTATTAGTTATTTATGTTTTATGTTGTAAATATTATACGCACATAGTTTCCAATAAGTAAATAACATCAATACCTTTATAACTTTTACAATTTTTAGTTGAAACAAATATTGGTCAGCCAAGCACTGAACTTGAAACTATGGCTCCATTTAAAACAAGAAAAAATACTTCTAAAAAAACATCAACTAGCAGTACCACTAGAAAAACGGGGGGAAGTAAAAAGAAAAGGGAACAAATGGAACAACATGGTGAGTTTATTTTGATGGTTTTTAGGGGTTATATTGTTAAATTTCCAAAAATTGAATTTTGAGAATACGATCTAGATAAATATAAACTGGGTTTTTGTATTTTTTGGTATATTTGATTCATATTCCGTTCTCTATATTTTTGGAAATTGTTCACCAATTAACGGTCCGCTAGTATATGTTTTAGTCTATTTTTTTAGCCTAAGAATATAATTGTCATAATAAAATGAAGGTCACTAAGATAAAATTTATGATATTTAGCCGCCAACCGCACGCCGATGTTTCCCTACACGTAGATCAACAAAACCTTGAGAGAGTTACCCAATTCAAATATTTGAGATGCTACATCGCAGAACAACTAGACCAAAATAAAGAGATTAAGTACAGAACTGAAACAGCTCGCAAAACTTTTCTGAGAATGATCTCATTTTTCTGTAACAACTTAAACCTAAAATTGCATCAAAGATTGATGAAATGTTACATTTGGTCTGTGTTGTTATGTGGAGCCGAGACTTAGATTCTGAAGGTTAATACAATCAACCGCCTAGAACGTTCGAGATGTGGTTGCATAGAAGAATGCTCCAAACAACCTGGAGAGCTATGCAGACCAATAAAACCGTGTTAAACAGAGCAAGTGCCGTTCGTAAATTATTTAAAACTATGAAGATAAGAAAGATATCATACCTAGGGCATGTTCTTAGAGGAGACCGATACAAAATCCTTCAACTTATAATGAAAGGTAAAATCGAGGGCCGCAGATGAATTGGAAGGAAGCAGATGTCATGGCTAAAGAACATCCGCGATTGGACCGGAATACGCAGTGCCGAACAACCAATTAGATTAGCTGAAAACCGCGAACAACTCGCCAATGTAATTGCTAACGTTATGGGAACCTGATATGGCACGGTAAAAAGAATAAAAGTTACAGTTGAATCATATTATAACCAAACAAACACCCCTGTAACCCTAAGTCGTATAGACCCGTGTCACTGCAGAATATCATGCCAAAAATAGCAGAAAGACATATAACGACAGTAATTAATACGTTAAATCTAGATGAGTGTATAGCGAAAAATCAATTTGGATTTAAGCAGAAACATGCTTCCAGTTGCACTTAACGAAGTTAATAAAGAAATGTGTTATTCTGTTGGTTTTGGACATGGAGTGTGCGTTTGATACGTTCTGACATGATGGGCTGATGTATAAACTGTTTCCTTAATACTCATTTCTACTTTATCTAGTTGCTTTGATAGCGTCTTATCTCAAAAATCGCTGTTTTGGAGTAAGAGTCGAGAATAAATTAGCTGTGTTAAAAACAATGTCCGCCGGAGTTTCACGTTGGACATGCCTTCTTACCATGCAACTAAAACCACTATGTATGCTGATACAACACACTACTATAGTGTTGCATAAAACGTTCATAATACAAATATTTTATGCCATAATAAATACAAAGTTGGTATTACCAGTTGCTAATAAAAGGATTCTGTATAGGCAAATCATCCGATCGGTTATGTCATATGCTGCACCTGTTTTATGTTCGATGAATAACACACAATTCATACGATTGCAAAGAATGCAGAATAAATTCTCGCGATATATACTACCTGCCACTAGGTACACGATATTTGTGAAAATGCACGACAGAACAGAAATGAAATATTTTGTCGTCAAAAATCTAAGTATAAAATTTTATAACCATACAATTAAAGCCCTCTGTTGACATATCAAGCAACTTACTTTTTATAATCGGTTATTGAGATCCCTGTATGTTCGATAGCCATTAGCATCGGACCAAACTTTTCCGGTAAGCCCGCCAATAACAAAGAACCAATCCATTCGTCGTTTATGCTGAAACCAGTTTTTCTTAACTTCTGAGCTGTTTCCACTACTTGACTTACAATGCCAGTGTCTTCATAAAGCTTTTCAATTTTATCCCAAACTTCTTTGCACGTGCTAGCGTCTTTTACATGTACATACAACGAAGGGTCGATCGTTAAAATTAATTTAGCTTTTGCGACTACGACACTATCCGTCTCGGAACCATCAATGCATTTCGATAAACCTTCTAGGACAAAAACGTTTTTTACGGCGAATGGACCACTCATCGTAGTTTTCGCGCCCGACAAGCTTGGGTAAAGTGCTTAGGTATTTCACGACCATTTTCACCCGAAACTGAATAAAACTGCGGTAATTTTAATCAATCAACAACCAAACGAAGAAAACTCGCGGAATATCGCGTTCTCTGGGCCCATAACCTGTTAAAATGTAGGATTTTGAAAATTAATTAAAAGACACGCTTACTCTCGAGTATCAGAAACATGACTACTTTATTAAATCGGCATTGTCAACAGTACAATATAATTTACACTATTTTCACTTGGTTGCTCATAGAGGGCGTTCATACATTAATAAAAGAAATATTTCGAACTCCTCATAACAATATGACTAACCTGAACTAACCTTTTTTGTTCCAGGATGCGTGGTTCCTGAAACAAGTCAAGAACGGGGCCGCGATGAAGTTCCAGAAACTTGTTTCGGTAAATAGCTTAAGACGTAGTTTGGAAAGTATGCTTTATATATCTTGTCAGCGATTTAATCACACCATATTATATACACTACGAAATATTACTTTTTTTTAAACAAAATTTTTATCTAAAATGTTTACGGTCTTTAAAAGAATACCAGTGATTTTTTTCTTTTGTCGTTACCATTAGGCATTGTTATTTTGTTGGTTTCTCCTACTAATAATATATAATTTCCCATTTTTTATTTTAAGTAAAAAGTACAGTATAAACCACTACTCTAAATCAACTCCATCCTAAGAATTGTTTATGTAAAATAGATTCCCACCTTGCAGCAACAACCTAACGCTCAATTTTCAATATGTATCTTCCTTTGATGTGGTCAGCTAAACTACGTAACTTAAGTTTCATAAACCGACCCGTCTTGGTAGCTATAACTAATCTGTATAAAAAAAAAAAGTCTGACAACATTGTAACACTTTCTCGGAGTTTTTTGATCTACGAATTTCAAAGTATTATTATTTCGGCAAGTTTCGCCACGGAAAGATCAAATCAAATATCTCTTTATTCAATAAAAAATCTTGTGGTACTAATGAAAAACCCAAAACATCGACGAATGGTGTCAAAGTTGAAATAAAATAAAATAGCCAAGTTATACAATAAAATAGCAAAGTTAAAAACACTAAATCCAAACATTTAAGTAAATATAAAAATAAAGTAACATTCACATAACATTCCATTATCAAACATGACATTTAAAATTCATTTAAAAAAATTCACAAAACTCATTCTGCGTATACGGTTCAATATGAACCAACAAATCAAAAATAGTGTTCTTAAAACGTTTGAAATCCTCATCCAACTTCACCTCGATTGGTAGAGTATTAAAAAATTTAATTGTTAAGAAACCAGGCTCTTTTGCTGCTACACTAAATCGATGCTGTGCGACATTATATCCTATATATCTAGTGGCAGTGCAGCGTTTTACTTCATGCTTCTTAAACTTGTCCTTGTTTTTAAAGAGAAACAGTAAGTACTCATAAATAAAAATCGCTGGTAAAGTTAAGATACTTTAGGTTTTAAATTTTCCCCTGCAGGGATTCAAGAAACCCATGCCAGAAAGTATACGAATTGCTCTTTTTTTGACTTTTAAAAACCCTCTCTGATGCACTGCTCCCACCTCAAAACATCACTCCATAGCGAAGAGTTGAATATACATTTGCAAAATATACAATTTTTAAGTTTTGACATTACTCGTAAGGAGTATGAAGCTATGTTTATTTTATGGCATACCTCTGATATATGTTTTGTCCAATTTAGATTACATTAACATGGATTCCAAGGAATTTTGTATCTTCCTCTAGTGTGATGTTCCCGATTCCAAACTTAACTGACTCGGGAAGTGTCTGATTGGTTTGTTTTGTTGAAAAACAAATGTGATGGGTCTTTTCAGTGTTCAGTATTAATTTGTTCTCCCTAAACCATTTTTTAGCCTTGATAATATGTTCATCAATAATTTTCATTAGATCTGCTAATGAGATGCCGATGGTTAAGATATTTGGATCATCAGCAAAGTTGACAAGATAACACCTTTCAGCCATAACTATAGATGCCAGGTCGTTAATATAAAAAATGAACAGTAGTTGTTCCATAACCCTTCGCTGCCTGATGCCCATGGTTAAAAAGCCAACATCTGAAAAATACTAAACCCCATCAAATTCCACTACAACTTTATGACTTCTGTTTTCTAGATATGAAGGAACCTAATCAAGAGCAGGCCACCTTAGAACATACCTCTGAAGTTTCTGAAGCATAATCTTATAGTTTAAACTGTCAAATGATTTTGACCAGTCCAAAAATGTCCCCAACGATAAATGCTTTCTATAATTTTCTCAATGAAATCATATACAACAGTGCTCACAGATCTGCCTTTTAAGTAACCATGTTTTGTTGGGCTTAGTAAGTTTTTTGAATTAAAAAATTTGAGCAGTCTGGAACATAGCAATTTCAAAAATTTTTGAGAAGGGTGGTAATAGGCCTATAGGTCTATAATTATGGAAATCAGTACAACCCCCTTTCTTAAATAGGGGTTTAATCAACGCTATTTTTAAATTGGGAAAATGCCACGCTTAAAAGGATTATTGAATATATAGCTCAAGGGTTCGACTAAATGATTGGCACATTTTTTTTATCAATATACTTGAAATCTCATCATACCTACAGCTTTTTTTTTTGTTTCTTAAAGATTTTATAATTTAAAAAATTTCTTGTGTTGTTGTATGTGAGAGAAATATAGAATTTAAATTATTTTCAATATTACAGGATCTACTTTCTTGAGGCAAGTCGGCAACCAATTCTGGGACACTTTCAAGGACAAATTTGTTAAAATTATTCGAGATGATTTGAGGATCTCCAATCTGACAATGTTTTTGTTTTGAGCATTTACCTGTTATTTCTCCCACTATCTGCCAAATGCATTTAAACTTATTGTCATTTTGACTGATTCTTTCAAAGCATTGATCCTTTCTATCTGAAGCCAACATTTTGTTATATGTTTGTTTGATATCTCTATATATTTCTTTGTATCTAGGATCTTTTTCACACATGACAAGTAGAGCATATGGTTGACGTTTGAATTCTAAAGTGTTTGGATTTTTTGTTTTCTGCCTGTTTCTCTTTACATCATTGTTAATTATTTTAAACGGAAAGCAGTGGTTAAAAGACCAAAGTTTACATTTAAAAGTTGTAACGATTATATTTTTAAAGTTTACATCCTTACGTTATAATTCGTATTTTAAAGTTATCATATAATATCTTAATATTAATTTTTAGGTAGAGGCAGACCCAAAAGAAGTATAAGACCCGTAAGATGTTTAACCGATATTATTATAGATGATTTGATAAAAGCTGGTAAGTTATTTTACGATTTACTTTAAAATGTATCAGAAGTGTGTATAATTTATGCCTTTCTCTTTTATGTGCATTTTTAGATAAAGAGAAACTTCCAAAAAAAAGAAAAATAAATGATTGCAGCCAAAATAGAGAACTATCGAAAGGAGACGAAATTCCGAAAAAGAAATTGAAATCAACAAAAGGAAAATGTAAACCTCTACCTTCAGGCACAAGGGCTATAACTAAAAAAGGAAACAAACCTGTTGAGAATTTACAAGATAAAATGGAGAATGTCCAAAACAAAATATGTATAGTTCCAGAAATCTCTTTCGGTAAATAGCTTAAGACCTAGTTTGGAAAGTATGTTTTTATACATCTTGTTAGCGATTTAATCATACCATTTTATATATAATACGAAATATATATCGCTATAACATTTATTTAAGATATCCACAGATTGTACGGTAAATTCAAATTTTGACTTTAATATAAAGGTTTATTAAAAAATGGAGACTTCAAAGATAATTAATCTTGTAAGAGACCAAGAGACTTTTGCATATAAAGTTAATTAACGAAATAGATATTTACAATAAAAATAATAGTATAGAGTAGTTCCTACAATAATGATTCTATCAAAGTATAGATAACGTTTCGTACTTGATTTTTTTTTGTAATCTATTTTTATTTTTGGCTTTTTAGTTACGTTTCATGTTATATAAGCTCAGTAAGTTTTTAGATATGATGCTATTGCAGAGGTGTTTGGTTTTTTTTGATAAATTTTTGTAGGTAAAATTAGGTTAAAGTTAGTAATTGTATATGTTTAAATTCGTCTTTTTGATACTTTACTCAAAAATTTTTGGAAATTTTAAGTTTGTTCTATTTTGGGATTTTCTGAATTCTTTATAGCCGGCGACATTCACGGTATCGAAATGAGCTTAGCACTTGTCAAAATTGATTAGGCCTTTCAAGTTCTACGAAGGAATAAAGAATAATGTATATACATAACAGTGGAAAACATTACTCTCCTTTTAGGCTTCACTACAATCTGGAAAAAATACTAAAAGCAAAAGTTTAATATGTTGTATTTTAGATTTCTCTACCAATTAGTAAGATCGTTGAGGATGTAACAACCATTCATCCTAAATAATTTTATATTAAAATCATGTGTCAGAATTTTATCGTGGGTTACTGCAAACAGATTGTTTTGGTAGCGTACGCCGTTTGGCCCACGATTTATTGCTGTTCTATATTATTTAGTAGCTATCATATAAACTTAAGACAAGATAAAATAACCTGTGACAAAGGCACTTTCGTAGTTTGGTCGATTTTTTTGGGCTTTTGCAGATGTTGTACTAAATAACCACAGATTTTTAGAGCCTACCGATACTACAAACACAGCTGCAGGTTTCAGGAAAAATTACCTTCGAGCGGACCGGGTCAGGATTCTTCTGGTACTTCTTGGTACACAAGTACATACCCGTGTGATTAGTCGCAAGATGGTTTTTGTGTGTGTTTCTCGAAACACTTAAATCTATTTAACAAGGGGAAGAAATCAAACAGTATTTACATTGGAGAAACTTAAAAGATAATATGGTGATACTGTTACAAGTACTGAAATTATAACCTCTTATTGACTGTTAATAAAATAAAACCAATTTCGGTCAGATAGCGTTTAAATAGCTTTTGATAAGACCGAGCAAAAAAATAATTGAAATACGAGAGGGAGCCATCCCTAATGGAGAATAAAATGAATTTCCCTTTTACTTTAATGTAGTCAGAATGATAAAAGAAAATGCAAAATTAACAGAAAAGATAGCAAAGAAGAACTCTGGTTAAACACTGTAGCAGGCCAAACTGACTTAGACAAATTCTAAATCATAACTGCTTTTAATTACTTTTTGAAAACAAAACCTAACTTTACAACCCTCGGAACCCCCCCCCCCCCTCATTCATTCGTATTAGTACCACTGCGCGATCTCTCCACCAATAGAGCGGTATTTGGTGACATATCAACGCTCCCACGACAGAGAAGTTCCGTCCCCGAAAGTTTTCATGTTTTTGTCCGTAGAAGGCGTGGCGTGTATTGAACATTTAATACTCGATTTGGCCGGAATAGCTTATACTTAATAATTTTTATACAAACGTTTGATCAAACTATTCTACGCCTTCCCATAAAATAAAAGTTTTCGTATTAGACCATCAAAAAAATCCTACTCGCTCTTTTATTAATTTCTCATATTTTACTTCTTCCTCTTCTTGGTCGAGTAGGTAAAAAATGACCAAAGACTAAATCTTTGCCATATAAGCAAATAATTATATTGCATTGTAGCAATTTTATTTACATATTCTTTTGTTTCCTTAAGATGAGAAAATTTGCTCAGTATACAAAGAAAGCTGCCTTGGCGATTCCGACCACATGTTGGTTATAAATAAATATAGTTTCTTTAACATATTTATTTTACAATATTAACGTGGGTGCGTCCGTTTTAGTACTATGTCTCCACAAATTGTGCGACCTTTTATATTTTTTTATAAAAACAGATAACACCAAAAATGATGAAACAGAGTCTAGGCTTAAGCTTGATAGCTGATTAATTTTTGTTTATTTATTTAATTTAGACAAAGCCCAACAACAATAATAATTTATAGGGCCGTATGAAAACAGCAACATCAAATAAGCATAACACGATGGCGACATTGGTGTTAGCGCTGAATAGATAAAAACAATTGCTAAATCTACTGGATATTCTCGGTACTATAAAGATTTTTATATGCATAACGATTTTTGTGTAGAATCATGAGATATACACCTCTATGGTCCGAATCCATATACAGAGTGGTCCAAAAGAATTTCTGCGTTTAGTGGAATAGAATTTAAGTTAATCAATATATAATATCTATAAGTCGTGCCGCCGCCAACCAGGGCTTGGTGTAGTGTTGTGCATGGAATTCAAGCACTGTAGCAAAATAGAAAAAAGAAAAGGGTTTCCTATTCAAAGAGTTAGAGTGGACAACAGCTCAGATGAGAAAAGACCAACTTAAAGGCAATGATCTAGCGCCATTTCTTCAACTTAAAGAAAATTATGAAAGGTGTCCTAGTTGGGAAGATATCGCGAATAAAGGACTTTGAGCTCAGTGGGACTAGCTATTGATTGAAGACTGGTTATCAAAGAGATCCTGGGAAGGTGCCGATGGCAGGGAAATCAAAACTCGGTTGGTAGTACCCACAAACAAAGTTCTAGTGGTTTTAGAAGAAATTCACTATGGGAAGTTTGCTGCTTATTTAGGGGTTTATCTGAACTCTAGACATACTTCGAGAAAGATTTTACTGGGTTAATTATTGTCAAGACTTAAAATCATGGTGTAAACAATGCTCTAAATGTGCTACTAGCCAAGGTCCAAGCACAAGATCTAAAAAAAAATGAAGAAGTATAATGTTGGGATACCATTGCACGGATAGCTGGACCATTCTCAGAAACAGATAAAGGCAACAAATATATCTTGGTTGTTATTGACTCCTTCAGTAAATGGCCTGAGGTATTTATCATCTCTAACTAGGAGACGTCGACAATAATTTTGAATATTAGTTTGTAAAATTTTTTATAGTTGTCTTATTTTTCGAGTTAGACGTTTAGCAAGACAGTGGGTCGGTCAGTATCAACGATTTATTCACGTGCTTCTAAGACGTTTGATTACGCACTATTTTAGCTCACTTTCTCCAGTATTTGGCATTTGATTTAGTAGTTTAATATTTACCACAATCTTTATATAAGTTTATATTTAAACTTTAGATTTTTTTATTAAATTCTCTATTAATATGTTTTAGACATAAATCTGAAATTTTATTATGTGTTTAAACATGTTTGTATTTGTTGAATGACATACATGAAAGTTTCTCTTTAAATAAGTACAACCTAAGAAATATATCTTAAATATAAACATGTTACAAGCTCATATTATTAGTTATTTAGGGTTTATGTTGTAAATATTATACGCACATAGTTTCCTGTAAGTAAATAACATCAATACCTTTATAACTTTTACAATTTTTAGTTGAAACAAATATTGGTCAGCCAAGCACTGGACTTGAAACTATGGCTCCATTTAAAACAAGAAAAAATACTTCTAAGAAAACATCAACTAGCAGTACCACTAAGAAAACGAGGGGAAGTAAAAAGACAAATGAACAAATAAGACAACATGGTGAGTTTATTTCGATGGTTTTAGGGGTTATCTTGTTAAATTTCCAAAAACTGAATTTTGAGAATACAATCTAGATAAATATAAACTGGGTTTTTGTATATTTTCGGTATATTTGTTTCATATTCCGTTCTCTATATTTTTGGAAATTGTTCACCAATTAACGGTCCACTATTATATGTTTTAGTCTATTTTTTTAGCCTAAGAATATAATTGTCGCAATAAAATGAATGTCACTAAGATAAAATTTATGATATTTAGCCGCCAACCGCACGCCGATGTTTCCCTACAGATAGATCAACAAAACCTTGAGAGAGTTACCTAATTCAAATATTTGAGATGCTACTTCGCAGAACAACTAGACCAAAATAAAGAGATTAAGTACAGAACAGAAACAGCTCTCAAAACTTTTCTGAGAATGATCTCATTCTTCTGTATCAACTTAAACCTAAAATCGCATCAAAGAATGATCAAATGTTACATTTGGTCTGTGTTGTTATATGGAGCCGAGATTTAGATTCTGAAGGTTAATACAATCAACCGCCTAGAAGCGTTCGAGATGTGGTTGCATAGAAGAATGCTCCAAATAACCTGGAGAGCTATGCAGACCAATGAAACAGTGTTAAACAGAGCAAGTGCCGTTGGTAAATTATTTAAAACTATGAAGATAAGAAAGATATCATACCTAGGGCATGTTCTTAGAGGAGACCGATACAAAATCCTTCAGCTGATAATGAAAGGTAAAATCGAGGGCCGCAGAGGAATTGGAAGGAAACAGATGTCATGGCTAAAGAACATCCGCGATTGGACCGGAATACGCAGTGCCGAACAACCAATTAGATTAGCTGAAAACCGCGAACAACTCGCCAATGTAATTGCTAACGTTATGGGAACCTGATATGGCACCGTAAGAAGAAGAAGATAAGTTACAGTTGAATCATATTATAACCAAACAAAAACCTTAAGTCATATAGGCCCGTGCCACTGCTGAATATCATGCCAAAAATAGCAGAAAGACATATAACGACAGTAATTAATACGTTAAATCTAGATGAGTGTATGGCGAAAAATCAATTTGGATTTAAGCAGAAACATGCTTCCAGATGCACTTAACGAAGTTAATAAAGAAATGTGTTATTCTGTTGGTTTTGACCATGGAGTGTGCGTTTGATACGGTCTGACATGATGGGCTGATGTATAAACTGTTAACTTAATACTCGTTTCTACTTTATCTAGTTGCTTTGATAGCGTCTTATCTCAAAAATCGCTGTTTTAGAGTAAGAGTTGAGAATAAATTAGCTCTGCTAAAAACAATGTCCGCCGAAGTTTCACGTTGGACATGCCTACTTACCATGCAACTAAAACCACTATGTATGCTGATACAACACACTACCATAGTGTTGCATAAAACGTTCATAATACAATTATTTTATGCCATAATAAATACGAAGTTGGTATTACCAGTTGCTAATAAAAGGATTCTATATAGGCAAATCATCCGATCTAAGTATAAAATTTTATAACCATACAATTAAAGCCCTCTGTTGACATATCAAGCAACTTGCTTTTTATACTCGGTTATTGAGATCCCTGCATGTTCGATAGCCATTAGCATCGGACCAAACTTTTCCGGTAAGCCCGCCAATAACAAAGAACCAATCCATTCGTCGTTTATGCTGAAACGAGTTTTTCTTAACTTCTGAGCTGTTTCCACTACTTGACTTGCAATGCCAGTGTCCTCATAAAGCTTTTCAATTTTATCCCAAACTTCTTTGCACGTGCTAGCGTCTTTTACATGTACATACAACGAAGGGTCGATCGTTAAAATTAATTTAGCTTTTGCGACTACGACACTATCCGTCTCGGAACCATCAATGCATTTCGATAAACCTTCTAGGACAAAAACGTTTTTTACGGCGAATGGACCACTCATCGTAGTTTTCGCGCCCGACAAGCTTGGGTAAACTGCTTAGGTAATTCACGACCATTTTCACTCGAAACTGAATAAAACTGCGGCAATTTTAATCAATCAACAACCAAACGAAGAAAACTCGCGGAATATCGCGTTCTTTGGGCCCATAACCTGTTAAAATGTAGGATTTTGAAAATTAATTAAAAGACACGCTTATTCTCGAGTATCAGAAACATGACTACTTTATTAAAGCGGCATTGCCAACGGTACAATATAATTTACACAATTTTCACTTGGTTGCTCATAGAGGGCGTTAATACATTAATAAAAGAAATATTTCGAACTCCTCATAACAATATGACTAACCTGAACTAACCTTTTTTGTTTCAGGATGCGTGGTTCCTGAAACAAGTCAAGAACGGGGCCGCGATGAAGTTCCAGAAACTTGTTTCGGTAAATAGCTTAAGACGTAGTTTGGAAAGTATGCTTTATATATCTTGTCAGCGATTTAATCACACCATATTATATACACTACGAAATATTACTATTTTTTTAAATAAAATTTTTATCTAAAATGTTTACGGCCTTTAAAAGAATACCAGTGATTTTTTTCTTTTGTCGTTACCATTAGGCATTGTTATTTTGTTGGTTTCTCCTACTAATGATATATAATTTCCCATTTTTTATTTTATGTAAAAAGTACAGTATAAACCACTACTCTAAATCAACTCCATCCTAAGAATTGTTTATGTAAAATAGATTCCCACCTTACAGCAACAACATAACGCTCAATTTTCAATATGTATCTTCCTTTGATGTGGTCAGCTAAACTACGTAACTTAAGTTTCATAAACCGACCCGTCTTGGTAGCTATAACTAATCCGTATAAAAAAAAAGTCTGACAACATGGTAACACTTTCTCGGAGTTTTTTAATCTACGAATTTCAAAGTATTATTATTTCGGCAAGTTTCGCCACGGAAAGATTAAATCAAATCAAATATCTCTTTATTCAATAAAAAATCTTGTGGTACTAATGAAAAACCCAAAACTTCGACGAATGGTGTCAAAGTTGAAATAAAATAAAATAGCCAAGTTATACAATAAAATAGCAAAGTTAAGAACACTAAATCCAAACATTTATGTAAATATAAAAATAAAGTAACATTCACATAACGTTCCATTATCAAACATGACTTTTAAAATTCATTTAAAAAAATTCACAAAACTCATTCTGCGTATACGGTTCAATATGAACCAACAAATCAAAAATAATTTTCTTAAAGCTTTTGAAATCCTCATCCAACTTCACCTCGATTGGTAGAGCATAAAAAAATTTAATTGTCAAGAAACCAGGCTCTTTTGCTGCCACACTAAATCGATGCTGTGCGACATTACATGCTATATATCTAGTGGCAGTGCAGTGTTTAACTTTATGCTTCTTAAACTTCCCTTGTTTTTAAAGAGAAACAGTAAGAACTCATAAATAAAAATTGCTGGTAAAGTTAAGATACTTAAGATTTTAAATTTTCCCCTGCAGGGATCCAAGAAACCCATGCCAGAGAGTATACGAATTGCTCTTTTTTTGACTTTTAAAAACCCTCTCTGATGCACTGCTCCCACCTCAAAACATCACTCCATAGCGAAGAGTTGAATATACATTTGCAAAATATACAATTTTTAGGTTTTGACATTACTCGTAAGGAGTATGAAGCTATGTTTATTTTATGGCATACCTCTGATATATGTTTTGTCTAATTTAGATTACATTAACATGGATTCCAAGGAATTTTGTATCTTCCTCTAGTGTGATGTTCCCGGATCCAAACTTAACTGACTCGGGAAGTGTCTGATTGTTTTGTTTTGTTGAAAAACAAATGTGATGGGCCTTTTCAGTGTTCAGTATTAATTTGTTCTCCCTAAACCATTTTTTAGCCTTGTTCATCAATAATTTTCATGAGATCTGCTGAGGAGATGCCGATGGTTAAGATATTTGGATCATCAGCAAAGTTGACAAGATAACACCTTTCAGCCATAACTGTAGATGCCAGGCCGTTAATATAAAAAATGAACAGTAGTTGTTCCATAATCCTTCGCTGCGTGATGCCCATGGTTAAAAAGCCAACATCTGAAAAATACTAAACCCCATCAAATTCCACTACAACTTTTTGACTTCTATTTTCTCGATATGAAGGAACCTAATCAAGAGCAGGCCCCCTTACGACATACCTCTCAAGTTTCTGAAGCATAATCTTATAGTTTAAACTGTCAAATGATTTTGACAAGTCCAAAAATGTCCCCAAGGATAAATGCTTGTTCTCAAAACTTTCTATAATTTTCTCAATGAAATCATATACAGCTGTGCTCACAGATCTGCCTTTTTTAAGTAACCATGTTGTGTTGGGCTTAGTAAGTTTTTTGAACTAAAAAAATTGAGTAGTCTGGAACATATAGCAATTTCAAAACTTTTTGAGAAGTGTGGTAATAGGCTTACGGGTCTATAATTATAGAAATCAGTACTGTCCCCTTCTTAAATAGGGGTTTAGCCAATGCCATTTTTAAATTGGGGAAATGCCACGCCTAAAAGAATTATTGATTATATAGCTCAAGGGTTCGACTAAATGATTGACACATTTTTTTTATCAATATTCTTGAAATCTCATCATACCCACAGCTTTTTTTGTTTTTTAAGGATTTTATAATTTTAAAAATTTCTTGTGTTGTTGTATTTGAGAGAACTACTTTCTTGATACAAGTCGGCAACCAATTTTAGGGCAATTTCAAAGACAAATTTGTTATAATTATTTGAGATGATTTGAGGATCTCCAATCTGACAATGTTTTTGTTTTGAGCATTTACCTGTTATTTCTCCCACTATCTGCTAAATGCATTTAAACTTATTGTCATTTTGACTGATTCTTTCAAAACATTGATCCTTTCTGTCTGAAGCCAGCATTTTGTTATATGTTTGTTTGATATCTTTATATATTTCTTTGTATCTAGGGTCTTTTTCACACATGACAAGTAGAGCATACAGTTGACGTTTGAATTTTAAAGTGTTTGGATTTTTTGTTTTCTGCCTGTTTCTCTTTACTTTATTGTTAATTATTTTAAACGGAAAGCAGTGGTTAAAAGACCTAAGTTTACATTTAAAAGTTGTAACGATTATATTTTTTAAAGTTTACATTCTTACGTTATAATTCGTATTTTAAAGTTGTTATCATATGATATCTAAATATTAATTTTTAGGTGGAGGTAGACCCAAAAGAACTATAAGACCCTTTAGATGTTTCACCGATATTATTATAGATGATTTGATAAAAGCTGGTAAGTTATTTTACGATTTACTGTAAAATGTATCAAAAGTGTGTATAATTTATGCCTTTCTCTTTTATGTGCATTTTTAGATAAAAATAAACTTCCAAAAAAAAGAACAATAAATGATTGCAGTCAAAATAAAGAACTATCGGAAGGAGACGAAATTCCTAAAAAGAAAGCAAAGTCAACAAAAGGAAAATGTAAACCTCTACCTTCAGGCACAAAGGCTATAACTAAAAAAGGAAACAAACCTGTTGAAAATTTACAAGATAAAATGGAGAATGTCCACAACAAAATATGTATAGTTCCAGAAATCTCTTTCGGTAAATAGCTTAAGACCTAGTTGGGAAAGTATGTTTTTATACATCTTGTCAGCGATTTAATCATACCATTTTATATATAATTCGAAATATATATCGCTATAACATTTAATTAAGATATCCACAGATTGTACGGTAAATTCAAATTTTGACTTTAATATAGAGGTTTATTAAAAATGGAGACTTCAAAGATAATTAATCTTGTAAGAGACTAAGAGACTTTTGCAAATAAAGTTAATTCACGAAATAGATATTTACAATAAAAATAATAGTATAGAGTAGTTACTACAGTAATGATTCTATCAAAGTATACATAACGTTACGTACTTGTTTTTTTATAATTGATTTTTATTTTTGGCTTTTTAGTTACATTTCATGTCATATAAGCTCAGTAAGTTTTTAGATATGATGCTATTGCAGAGGTATTTGGTTTTTTGATAAATTTTTGTAAGTAAAATTAGGTTAAAGTTAGTAATTGTATATGTTTAAATTCGTCTTTTTGATACTTTACTCAAAAATTTTTGGAAATTTTAAGGTTGTTCTATTTTGGGATTTTCTAAATTCTTTATAGCCGGCGACATTCACAGTATCGAAATGAGTTTAGCAATGTTTCACTTGTCAAAATTGATCAGGCCTTTCAAGTTCTACGAATTAATAAAGAATAATGTATATACGTAACGATGGAAAACATTACTCTCCTTTTAGGCTTCACCACAATCTGGTAAAAATACTAAAAGCATAAGTTTAATATGTTGTATTTTAGATTTCTCTAAGAATAAGTAAGATCGTTGATAATGTAACAACCATTCATCCTAAATAATTTTATATTAAAATCATGTGTCATAATTTTATCGTGGGTTACTGCAAACAGATTATTTTGGTAGCGTACGCCGTTTGGCCCACGATTTACTGCTGTTCTATATTATTTAGTAGCTATTATATAAACTTAAGACAAAATAAAATAACCTGTGACAAAGGCACTTTCGTAGTGTGGTCGATTTTTTTGGGCTTTTGCAGATGTTGTACTAAATAACCACATATTTTTAGAGCTTACCAATACTACAAACACAGCTGCAGGTTTCAGGAAAAATTACCTTCGAGCGGACCGGGTCAGGATTCTTCTGGTACTTCTTGGTACACAAGTACATACCCGTGTGATTAGTCGCAAGATGGTTTTTGTGTGTGTTTCTCGAAACACTTAAATCTATCTAACAAGGGGAAGAAATCAAACAGTATTTACATTGGAGAAACTTAAAATATAATATGGTGATACTGTTACAAGTACTGAAATTATAACCTCTTATTGACTGTTAATAAAATAAAACCAATTTCGGTCAGATAGCGTTTAAATTGCTTTTGATAAGACCGAGCAAAAAAATAATTGAAATACGAGAGGACAGCCATTTAAATTGTTTAAAAAGAAAAAAATAGAGGGCGCCATCCCTAATGGAGAATAAAATGAATTTCCCAAACGCCAAACTGACTTAGACAAATTCTAAGTATAAGTAGTTATCTACTTTTAATTACTTTTTGAAGACAAAACTTAACTTTACAACCCTCAGAACTCCCCCCCCCCCCATTCATTCGTGTTAGTACCAGTGCGCGATCTCTCTACCAATAGAGCGGTATTTGGTGACATATCGTCGCTCCCACGACAGAGTAGTTCCGTCCCCGAAAGTTTTCATGTTTTTGTCCGTAAAAGGCGTGGCGTGTATTGAACATTTAATACTCGATTTGGCCGGAGTATCTTATACTTAATAATTTCTATACAAAAATTTGATCAAACTATTCTACGCCTTCCCATAAAATAAAAGTTTTCGTATTAGACCATCAAAAAAACCCTACTCGCTCTTTTCCCAGATAGCACAAGATTTCCATTGGATATCCAGAATAGGTACATATAATGTCCTGTATGTCCATGGACCGTTTATGGATGTCCATTAGATGTGATGACCTGTAATCTATATGGACGTCCATATCTGGATGTCCAGTGTAAGTCCATCAGACGTCCATTAATTAAATTTCGGGTTGTCGGTAAAATCGGATACTGTAATATCGGCCTGTAGAATTGTCATTTCTCAACTCGCCTGCCCGCCATGATCACAAACCCAATGTTGTGTTGACGTCGAGCTAAAAAAGACCTTTGGAGTTTTAGTTGAGCTAAAATCAAGTGTGCTTTTTATTTGAAAAAGATGCCACCGTTAAAGGTAAGTATAGTTATTTTTAGTTTAATTTTTTTAATTATACCAAAAATTACCGAACGAAACTACAGACATGCCCGACGAAAAGCTGATAATTTAGTATCAAACTCGCACAAATTTGAAAGTGAACAAAATATTCAGTATAAAAACACGTATGTTAAAATATATCTTTTGTAGCTATACTTTTTCATACAATTACTTATTTAAATGGAAATTACTACAAATAAGTGCAAATATTTTGATAGGCCAATGAATTTTGTATCTTGTTGGTTAAAATGGAGCACAGATAGAGTTGTAAATTTGTGTAATAATAAAATTGTAAATTTTAGAGAAAATTCTCTCTGACAAAGTAATTACTGAGTAATCAGTCTAATAAGATTGCTGGCATTAATAAATGTTATCAAAATTTATAATGGAATAAAAGCTATAGCAAATTTGAATAATTATATTAATTTTTTTATGACTATTTTGGATTAAACGCTAGTAAAAGTTTACATTGATGTGTATTTTTGTGCAGTATAATTGTTTAAAAATATATAATAAAGTTTTGACAGTTCGACTCTAGGTTTAGACTTATAATTTAATTTATTTTAATTATTTTTTAGATGAATTTTCCACAGATTGGTCCAAATAAAATTCCTATGTGAAAGCCAATTTGTACCAAATTAGAGAGGATATTCAGGTAATCTTAAATAGGGAAAAAACAACAAGTATCTACAAAGAATTTTCTGCAGGAGTTCAACTATCCTTTTAACTTAAGAAAATACTCAGCTGCCTCAAGTCACATAAGATCTTCAGGACAATTTAAACTTTAAAGATGCAGTAAGTTTATTACACTTCTCCTGAAATAAAAGCTGAAACTTATTCGAGTAATGCTTCTTTATGTGTATGAGTCTATTGATAAAAAAAAACTTAATTTACAGGATTATTTTATATATATTTTTTTACTTTGGTTCTTAAAGTCAAAAATATTCTTAGGTTAGCATATGTGGAATTAACGTTTAATTATCTCAATAAAGTAATATAATTTTAGGTTTTACAATTAGCGAAAATTGGAGGAAATTATACCTATTAACTTATTAAAAGATATTTTATTGGAACAATGACAGATAGCCTTTCCAAGAATTATACATATGATGGAACAGTAAAGTGCCCTTTAAAGAACTTATGTTCACTATTTGTAGGTAAGTTACCACTTAAATATAAAAATTTCATGAAAAAAATCTCTCTGTTTTATTTGTCATACTCGTAAATAATAAGAACAAATTAGGTGTCAGATTTCACACGTTGAACTCTAGATCCTCTTGTTCTGATAATACCCAGACAAAAAGGGTGTTAAAATTTTTTTTCTGGCCTGTTGGTTTAAGCACTCTAAGCAATAACGATGCATTTGGTTATATATATATATATATATATATATATATATATATATATATATATATATATATATATATAGAGAGAGAGAGAGAGAGAGAGAGAGATATTTAAATTCCTACAAAACCATAAAATACTGCATCATTTAACGTTAAACCTTATTAATTTTCAGCTGCGGTAGAAGAATGGGGGGCCGATAAAAAACAGCCGAAGACGAGATTAGACAATGGCAGAAGAGATTAAACGACAGAAATAAATCTAGAAAAAAATAATTATTGTAACAATAAAAAGTCTTTATTTAAATAATTGGTATATTTTCTATTACCCAATTGAAATTGTACCTATTACTATGGAACCAGATAACTTATTCATAGCGATGTTTCTACAGCTTGAACAATTTAAATCAATTGAAGCTATATTTTGTAGCACTTGCAATTCAACTAATTATAAAATTTTATATTCTTATTTAGTATTGTATTAAAAACTTGACAATTGTAATCAATAAGTGTAATATGTGGATCCAGTTCCTGTTACTTGGTTCGCTAATGTAATTTATATCTGTTTAATGTTTGGGACTAATAGGGCCATCTATGGTTACTTGTTATCGACGTTTTGATGACATGAGTGGCCTGTGTCTTCAGAAGTGCAGGTTAATTAGGTACTGTAAGCTCTCGGACCCTAAGCAAATTCTGAAAATATCTACCATTCACGTTACCGGAACGTCAAGAAGAGGGAACCATAGATTATGACCTATTTATCCAAAAAGCACAATACCATCGGATAATATGTCCACAATCGGGTCAAGAATGTACAATATATGGACATCCAAAATTAGTCCTATTAATATCCAAAAATGATCCATACTTGGACAATATATGTAATCCAAAAAGACGTCCACGAGTGGGACAAACGTATAGTCTAGTGGATATTCATAGGATGTTGGTCGACAAATTCTGGACATCCCATGGATACCCAGTATGTCCAGCTTTGGATAAACGATGGATATCCAGTGGACTAAAGTGTGCTATTTGGGTTATTAATTTCTCATATTTTACTTCTTCCCCTTCTTGGTCGAGTAGGTAAAAAATGGCCAAAGACTAAATCTTTGCCATATAAACAAATAATTATATTGCATTGTAGCGATTTTATTTACATATTCTTTTGTTTCCTTAAGATGAGAAAATTTGCTCAGTATACAAAGAAAGCTGCCTTGGTGATCCCGACCACATGTTGGTTATAAATAAATATAGTTTCTTTAACATATTTATTTTACAATATTAACGTGGGTGCGTCCGTTTTAGTACTATGTCTCCACAAATTGTGCGGCCTTTTATATTTTTTTATAAAAACAGATAACGCCAAAAATAATGAAAGAGGGTCTAGGCTTAAGCTTGATAGCTGATTAATTTTTGTTTATTTATTTAATTTAGACAAAGCCCAACAATAATAATAATTTATAGGGTCGTATGAAAACAGCAACATCAAATAAGCATAACACGATGGCGGCATTGGTGTTAGCGCCGAATAGATAAAAATAATTACTAAATCTACTAGATATTATCGGTACTATAAAGATTTCTATATGCATAACGATTTTTGTGTAGAATCATGAGATATACACCGCTATGGTCCGAATCCATATACAGAGTGGTCCAAAAGAATTTCTGCGTTTAGTGGAATATAATTTAAGTTAATCAATATATAATAACTATAAGTCGTGCCGCCGCCAACCAGGGCTTGGTGTAGTGTTGTTCATGGAATTCAAGCACTGTAGCAAATTAGAAAAAAAGAAAAGGGTTTCCTATTCAAAGAGTTAGAGTGGACAACAGCTCAGATGAGAAAAGACTAACCTGAAGACAATGATCTGGCGCCATTTCTTCAACTTAAAGAAAATTTAGAAAGGTGTCTTAGTTGGGAAGATATCGCGAATAAAGGACTTTGAGCTCAGTGGGACTAGCTATTGATTGAAGACTGGTTACCAAAGAGATCCTGGGAAGGTGCCGATGGCAGGGAAATCAAAACTCGGTTGGTAGTACCCAAAAACAAATTTCTAGTGATTGTTGCCTATTTAGGGGTTTATCAGAACTCTAGACAAACTTCGAGAAAGATTTTACTGGGTTAATTACTGTCAAGACGTAAAATCGTGTTATAAACAATGCTCTAAATGTGCCACTAGCCAAGATCCAAGCACAAGATCTAAAGAAAAAAATGAAGAAGTATAATGTTGGGATACCTTTGCACGGATAGCTGGACCATTCTTAGAAACAGATAAAGGCAACAAATATATCTTGGTTGTTATTGACTCCTTCAGTAAATGGCCTGAGGTATTTGCCATCTCTAACCAGGAGACGTCGACAATAATTTTGAATATTAGTTTGTAAAATTTTTTATAGTTGTCTTATTTTTCGAGTTAGACGTTTAGCAAGACAGTGGGTCGGTCAATACCAACGATTTATTCACTTGCTTCTAAGACGTTTCATTACGCACTATTTTAGCTCACTTTTCTCCAGTATTTGGCATTTCATTTATTAGTTTAATATTTACCACAATCTTTATATAAGTTTATATTTAAACTTTAGATTTTTTTATTAAATTCTCTATTAATATGTTTTAGAGATAAATCTGAAATTTTACTGTCTGTTTAAACATATTTGTATTTGTTGAATGACAGACATGAAATTTTCTCTTTAAATAAATACAACCTAAGAAATATATCTTAAATATAAACATGTTACAAGCTCATATTATTAGTTATTTAGGGTTTATGTTGTAAATATTATACGCACATAGTTTCCCATAAGTAAATAACATCAATACCTTTATAACTTTTACAATTTTTAGTTGAAACAAATATTGGTCAACCTAGCACTGAACGTGAAACTATGCCTCCATTTAAAAGAAGCAATAATACTTCTAAGAAAACATCAACTAGCAGTACCACTAAGAAAACGAGGGGAAGTAAAAAGACAAATGAACAAATAAGACAACATGGTAAGTTTATTTCGATGGTTTTAGGGGTTATCTTGTTAAATTTCCAAAAACTGAATTTTGAGAATACAATCTAGATAAATATAAACTGGGTTTTTGTATATTTTCGGTATATTTATTTCATATTCCGTTCTCTATATTTTTGGAAATTGTTCACCAATTAACGGTCCACTATTATATGTTTTAGTCTATTTTTTTAGCCTAAGAATATAATTGTCGCAATAAAATGAATGTCACTAAGATAAAATTTATGATATTTAGCCGCCAACCGCACGCCGATGTTTCCCTACAGATAGATCAACAAAACCTTGAGAGAGTTACCTAATTCAAATATTTGAGATGCTACTTCGCAGAACAACTAGACCAAAATAAAGAGATTAAGTACAGAACTGAAACAGCTCTCAAAACTTTTCTGAGAATGATCTCATTCTTCTGTAACAACTTAAACCTAAAATTGCATCAAAGATTGATCAAATGTTCCATTTGGTCTGTGTTGTTATATGGAGCCGAGACTTAGATTCTGAAGATTAAACAGAGCAAGTGCCGTTTGTAAATTATTTAAAACTATGAAGATAAGAAAGATATCATACCTAGGGCATGTTCTTAGAGGAGACCGATACAAAATCCTTCAGCTGATAATGAAAGGTAAAATCGAGGGCCGCAGAGGAATTGGAAGGAAGCAGATGTCATGGCTAAAGAACATTTGCGACTGGGAATACGCAGTGCCGAACAACCAATTAGATTAGCTGAAAACCGCGAACAACTCGCCAATGTAATTGCTAACGTTATGGGAACCTGATATGGCACCGTAAGAAGAAGAAGATAAGTTACAGTTGAATCATATTATAACCAAACAAAAACCCTAAGTCATATAGGCCCGTGCCACTGCTGAATATCATGCCAAAAATAGCAGAAAGACTTATAACGACAGTAATTAATACGTTAAATCTAGATGAGTGTATGGCGAAAAATCATTTTGGATTTAAGCAGAAACATGCTTCCAGATGCACTTAACGAAGTTAATAAAGAAATGTGTTATTCTGTTGGTTTTGACCATGGAGTGTGCGTTTGATACGGTCTGACATGATGGGCTGATGTATAAACTGTTAACTTAATACTCGTTTCTACTTTATCTAGTTGCTTTGATAGCGTCTTATCTCAAAAATCGCTGTTTTAGAGTAAGAGTCGAGAATAAATTAGCTCTGCTAAAAACAATGTCCGCCGAAGTTTCACGTTGGACATGCCTACTTACCATGCAACTAAAACCACTATGTATGCTGATACAACACACTACTATAGTGTTGCATAAAACGTTCATAATACAATTATTTTATGCCATAATAAATACGAAGTTGGTATTACCAGTTGCTAATAAAAGGATTCTATATAGGCAAATCATCCGATCGGTTATGCCATATGCTGCACGTGTTTTATGTTCGATGAATAACACGCAATTCATACGATTGCAAAGAATACAGAATAAATTCTGACGATGTATACTGCCTGCCACTAGGTACACGATATTTGCGAAAATGCACGACAGAACAGAAATGAAATACTTTATGTCGTCAAAAATCTAAGTATAAAATTTTATAACCATACAATTAAAACCTGTGAATTAACTAGAAATCTTACCGGTATAAGATATATATGATATAGAAAACGGAATAATACATAAACAATTATATAGCTTATTACCAATATACTGGAATCCGCCATAATTAACTAAACGCAGCATAATCTAGTTGAATTATGATTTAAAGTCCTATATGAACCAGAACATGATAGGAGGAATTTGCCATAATATGACAATGCTTAATGAGTCTTTCGTAATATAGCAATTTATAATAAGTTACTTATATATATTTTGATTCTATTACAATATGGCTGGGCGACCTTCTATTGTCCTGGGGCCCCTTTACAGCCTCTTTCCAGGGGTCCGCCTGGCTTATTAAATAAGCTACTACCAAACCGTCACAAATCTAAATTAATTAAAGGTCTCAGTAATACTATTGCAGTTCTTACTACCGTTCCTTGTCAAAATCGAGGGTTTTTTCTCCTGGAAATTTTAACTATGCCGCGATACGTATCTTATAGTGTTCCAATGGTTAACGTGCTAAAGACACACAAGTTAGGCAGTTGATGGTTCACCGAAAACTCATGTCAAATCCAATAACTAGTTTCAATCTTGCTCCAGGCGCAACACCACTTCGCTGTACATTCGCCACCGGACTGTTGCTGTCACTGTTGGCTGATATTGAGAGACATAATGCTTGTATTATATTAGGATAGGATAATACAGCAAACTTGAAAGTAGGTATAACCTTGCTCGATATGAGTCAGTTATGTGCAGTTTATACTTGAGACGTGCTATACTATATGCGACCTAAACAGTAAGTGACTCTTTCTCGTTATAAAACCGGAATGAATAATTCGCTGTATAATTTAAGAAATTTCGTGATTGATTACATTTCTAGAATTTTATTTTATTATAAATGAGTTATAACTTGCACATATGTATTGTTATAAATGTATTCAAATGAAGAAAAAAGAACAGAACAGTTGTAAGTTATAATTTTTTAACAAATACTAAGAATGGTTGGCAATTTTAATAAACATGTATGGGTAAAAATGTCTTTTTCAAATAGCAGCGTGATATATATATATATATATATATATATATATATATATATATATATATATATATATATATATTTAAAAAAAAATTTTATTCTTGGAAGTTAAGTCCTTTTGTTGATAAATTACATACCCCTGTGTATTTCTAATACTTAAAGTGATTTTTTTTTATAGATGCTTTCTTCAAAAATATATTTTGCAAGAACATTTCTGATGAAGGTTTATGAACCGAAATGTCAAAATAATATGTATCAAGTAAAATAAAAAATAGTTTAAAACACGTATATGTAATTTATCAACAGGACTTAACTCACTCACATTTTTTTTTGAAAATGTTTTGTAAGAATCCATTTAAAAACTATTCGTTCACATTTACGACTTGTAAAGTGGTTTCTTATTTATTTTTAGATTTGTATAGCAAAATATATAAAATAAGGTATTGTTTATGCGCTGTTTACATGGAACTAGTAAATAGAGTCAATCAGTAAACTGCAGGGTGGCCGACCGAACTTTTTAAAAATGTAAATAGAAAGATCAATTTCAATCTCATCTATCGTGTAGGTGTATTGTTCTAAAAAACAACTTTTTTGAAAAACACATTTCGATTTTTCATAATTAAATTATTTAATAGAATCATCTCCATATTAGACTTCGAAACCAATTTTATTAACTATGTGTTTTTACAGGAGAATGATATAAATAGGGATTTACACTAGGTATTAGATATAGGTGTAATATAATTGCTGTCTGTGAAACTGTAAACAACAGTAAGTTGAATTTGAGATACGTTATTTTTTTCACAGACGATTAAGATATATTAACAGAGTTTCTAAATCTTTTATATTTCCGAAAATATAGAACTCAGATATTTCCTAAAAATTTTTAATTTTCAAAATTAGTATCGTATAAAGTAAATAGGGTTTTCTTTCTAAACAGAATTGCATAACTGAATATTTATGTTTTTGTTGGGTACGGACCTATATTTTATTATTTAATATTTAAAAAATACTTTGAAGTTGAAATACCTAATCCCTACTCTTCTCTTACTCGTTTTTTCCTAAATTTACCGCCATAACTATACATATGGAGGTCAAAATTTTGAAGAAACAAGTTAAATGACGTTGGTGATTTTCAGAAAGAGTGTTGTACAAATAATTTGATGTCTAGGAAATAAATTGTTGATGATTTTTATTTTTATTTGTTATATCAAAAATACAAATATTTGATATTTGCTTAAATTTATACTAAGAAGGGCGCTTTTTCTATGATTTTACAGATTTTGTATCTTTTGCCATATTGGTAATGGCTAGTTTGCTAACGATTGGTTGTATACATTTTTAGTTCTGCTTCTGTTATTATGTTTATATTATTATGTGATTTGTCTATTTCTTTAAAACAATTACTGACAATGTAATCAAAGGAAAAATGTACTTAAAGGTCAAGAAAGGTGAATTATAAACTGTATTCGCTTTATATTTTTATAAAAAATAATTCTTTTTTTTTGCCCCAATGAAGAACTAGAAAAATCACCATCAACACAACCAGTTGTTCTCCCTCTATGTGAAAATAACGAAATTGACATTTTTCCCAACCGCGCATCAGCAGCGGAACAATTGCCAACAACCACTAGGACAGGACGAGTTACCAAATCTCACAAGAAACGAAATGCAACTAAAAATGTAGCTGATAAGGTGACCAAATCCTTGGGAAAGATATCCGAGTCTTTTAGGTAAGTTATATTTGGATTACAGCTACTACTAAGCAAAATAATAGATAAAGTTACTTAAAGCGATCAATATTAACTACACTCAGTTCTAAATTTACTTTCACCGTTACTGAAATGTACCACCATTTCAAAACAACTTATACCCGGTTGTTTAAATTTATATTTAGGATATTGAAGTATCTTACTAATATTTGTTAGGGATGCATATTTATATACAAAATTATTTCGTTTAAATTGTCCAGTTAAAATATAGCATTTCAACTAACACTCTTGGCAACACAAAATTTAGCAACATCTTTAGGTAAAAAGATTAATTATAAAGGTCGGCAATAAAATCTTCATGCATGAGAGGGGAACTATGTATTTTTTTTCGCTGGCCTATTTTTGGCTCTATAGGATTCGTAAGATTTTATTTTGTTGTGCAGATATTTATCTAGGCAGAGACCGTACCATAAAAAATAAGCGGACTTTATTAATTTCCCAGATATTCGCTAACTTTAAGATATATATACTTATATATTCAGCCGGAAATCCAAAGCAACATGTAGATGTATAAAAAACATAAGATCTCACAAAAAAAACTCATAAAACGCAGGATTAGGAAATACATTACAAATTGCTCCTAGTGGAACAAAGTCGAGGGTATATCAACCGGTCACAAACTATAATTCTTAAAAGCGATTTGTGAACCCACAGTGATAATTATTCAGACATTATTAGTTCGGATTTGGATCATTAATTAACTACTCCTGGTTGATTTGGCAAAAGCTTATGACACCGTCCCTGTTATTAGTTAGAGACATTTCTATAAAAACAATATAAATGTCACTATTTGAAATGCTATTAAAGAAATTCTATATCCAGAATAAAAATAAGAAACAATCTTATGAACAGAGTCTAATAAAAGGCCTACAGCAAAGTTATTGCTTGTCACCAGTCTTTTTCAACATATTGTTACGATTTTCTTTCTTTAAATCGCTCGCTGGGTCTACGTAAAACACTTTTCACTAACTTATTTCCAATACAAAATTATTAATTAATTAACACATTTACAGCTAAATCATAAATATCTAATTATTACTTCTTAGTACCTTCATTATTCAAATACAACCATAGAAACTAAGCTTATCCTATCCATATTTATATATCTATAGAATCTACTATACAAATCTAGAAGTTATTAGCGTAAAAGTTGAGAACTATCTAGAAATATCATGATCCATCGATATAATATTTCTTTCCGTACATTATAATAAACATGACTAATCGCATCAAAATAATATTTGTATACAAGTTATCTTAGTCCTTTGTTACACTGCTCTCCTTCTAAATCTGATCGTCTTGATCAGCTTCGATACTTTCATGGTATAGCTTCAACCTATGGAGATGTACTATTTTCATTTTGGCTTTGAGAATTCGTCGGGTTCTATAAACAACGTTATTGCTTCTCTTCAGAACAGTATATGGTCCTTCCCACTTAGGTGAATTGCCCTTCTTTCTCTGTGGATTCCATAACCAAACTTTTATCACCTTGTTGGAACCCTGCCAACTTTTCCTTGATGCCATATGAATTGACGAATACCTTCGCTACTAGGTATTTACAGGGTTTGTTGGACTGCTGAACTAATCCGGTGTTTCTTTCAGAATTCTCGTCCAATCTTTAGTAAGTGATTTTCTCCTTGCTCCCCTTTATTCAGGTTGTTTGGCAATGCCTCTGATTGGTTCGGTATTATGGTTCTTTGATAGAATAAATTCTTCGGTGTCAAACTTTAGAATTTTAAGCTTGTTGTTGAAGGAAAATCCATGTTGACAAATCAGTTCCATTCTCAGAATAAACTCATCTTCTATGTCGGCAACTAACACCAGTACGCGTATTCTTCCTTACATGGTCTTCTTGACAAGGTATCTGCGTTGTTACGCAGTCATTCTGTTCTATATTTGTTGTCAAAATGGCGCTGTTGCAGTTTTTTCTAGTTCTCTACTGTGGAGTCTTTGGCTGGTGAACAAGACTTTAATTGCACCTTACAGTCACGTCTCATGTGTCCAGTTCGTCCAAATTTGTAGCACTTTATCTGGTGTCTTAAATGCACCCGACAGTCTCCTCTCATGTGTCCAGTTTGTCCACATCTGTAGCACTTGATTTGCTGCTTATTTTTACCTCGACATATTATAAGCTACTTCTATTTCCAAAGCCCTGTCCAGCGCTTCACTACAATAACAAAACTTGCTTATATGCAACATACGCTGTATTTCCTGATCTCAAATTCTATCTGTAAAATACTGAATAGTAAGCTCTTCTCGGAATTCTTCCGTATCTTCTGGGTAAGCCAGATGAACAAGGCGTCGAACATCTGTTTCATATTCTTGCAAACTTTCCTAGTTTCTCTAATGTCTTGACTTGAGCTGCGACTGAAATAATTAGCACCGATGCTGATCTTTAAGTCTTCTTTCGAATGCAGCAGTGAGTATTTTATAGTCTTTTTGTTGGATTACAGGAATGCTTTGCAATAACTCCAGTGCTGTTCCCCGACGTAGAATTACTAATGTAGTAGCCATCTCTTCGTAGTTCCAGTTATTTTCACTAGGGTTTGTAGATTATTGACCGTCGTAAGTTAGGGTTTGTTGTTGGGTCCGATGGTTATTACTTTGTCAGAAGGTCCATGCTTCTTTATTTTATTGACTTCTATCTGAAGGCTCTTTATTTTAGATTCTATCCCGTCTATTACTTCTTTCATTTTTTGTCGCACTTTTCCTGTTTTGTACTTCTCGGCGTACATCTCCTATGTCTTGTCGCACGTCGCCTATCTCTTTCTTAAACTATTGCGTTTGTCCCTGTACAATTTGATAAAATTTTTGCTTCTCTTGTACAATGACCTCTTGTAACCATTTGCAAAGTTTAACTTCATCTTGAATGCGACGTTCTTCTTCTTGTTTTTCTTTTAGACGACGTTCTTCTCTTTGGCGACGTTTTTCTTTTTTTCGTTCTTCTTTTAGGCTTTGTCTTTAAGGCGACGTTGTTCTATAAGTTCCTTAAAGTCTACCAATGTTTTATTTATTTGCCCCATTTAGACTGTTTGCTGTCTAGTATTTACTATAGAATCTTCTAAAATGTTGAAAACGCGTTTCTAAACTTTTTTGTTGTTAAATCCAATGGAAAATGTCACATATGTTCTTCAAATAAATGTATCAGAGAAGTGTGGCAACCGCGCACCCTCTCGGTAGTAAAAGTTGAGTTGTAGATGTTACTACAGGCATGGACAAACGTTCCATTAGATTTTAAGATTTTTAAGTAACTAAGTGCTAATTCATTGTATTAATGTCATAATAAATAACCTTAGTGATAATTGTGTCTAATTATATAAAAACCTCCGAGTGCTAGGCTTAACTAACGCGATCCCAATGTTATGAAAAATATAACAAGATGAAACATGGTGGCAGCCGGTAAAGAGCGCTAAGGTTATGCATCGGTATTAGACATTGACTTCGTTTACGACGCGACGATATACGGAATAAGCGGTATTAAGTTTAGTCGATTTTCAACAATGAATATATGCTAAAAAAATTACTTGAAAAAACTGGAAACAATAAATTTTGTGACTCTATGATAGTATAGTTAGATTCTAAATTACATGATATTATGTAATGTAACAAAACAAAAAGTTTATTGATATAAAAATAAATACTTATTGGTGTAAATCTAGTGATTCAACTAGGAAGAAGAATAAAATGGCTGAGCATAGAGCATCAGAACCCATGAATTTTTCGGGAGATATAGCCCATAATTGGAAATTGTGGCTACAAAAAATTTAATTTAATTTGTTAGCAAGTGACAAGTAACGGGTAATTAACACATCGTTGGGGATGGGGGAGGTTGCAGGGATGATTGCAATTTATGTTACTTTACGATTGCAGAGAAGGGGAAGTATACTTTGATTAGCGAAGGGAGACTAGATATTACTCGATTATAGATAATTTGAAAAATACTGTAATCCTAGGAAAAATCTTGTTTATGCACATTTTAAGCTCTTTAAAAGAGGACAATTACAGGGTGAAACAATCGACCAATTTATAACTGTTTTAAGACAGGAAAAAGATGTTTTGATTGGTGTTAGGTGTAAGTGATCCTCGCATTCAAGAAAAATTATGACAACACCCAGATTTTGAACTAACTCAAGCTATAGACATTTGTTGTTCTATGGAGTCTAGTGTGGCTACACAAAACGAAATTTTTAAAGAAATTATAACAGTAAATGCAATAAAGAGACATTTTGTAAAAAACAAAAGTGATAGTAACCCAACTAGTAGTGAATCGAACCGTAGTATTCAACAAAGACAAGTGCGTGAAAAGATAAGTCAATTTTCTGGACACTCAGGACAATTTTCTGGACATTCAGGACAGTTTTCTGGACATTCAGGACAGTATAAATTTAAAAATGATTTTACTGCAAATAGTAGACAGTAGAATAAAGGTAAAACTTGTGGTGCTTGTGGCATGCAACATGACCAAGGTAAGTGCCAAGCTTATAATAGACAATGTAGTTTCTGTAAATGAAAATGACATTATCGAAAATTTTGTCGTATGCGTACGATAAATGAAATTGCTGAGGGCAATGGTGATGAAAATTCAAATATAGACTCTCAAAATGAACATTCAAATGATCAAAATTCAAATATGATCATATGGTCAATAAATACAACAGACATTAACGCAATAGAGTGGTTCGAACAATTAAATATTTCGGGCATAAAAACAAACTTTAAATTGATACTGGGAAACAGGTTAATACGTTAAATTTGACTGATTTTAAGAAAATTAAAATACCACATGATAGACTTATAAAAGTGTCTTCTGTGTTATCGTCATATACGGGACATAAAATTGGTGTTCTTGGACAAATAAATCTAGATCGTTGTTATAAAAATAAGAATATAAAATTATCATTTTATGTGTTGGATTCGAGTGTTCCATGTTCAATTTTGAGACTTAAATCAGCACAAGAACTTGGCGTAATTCCTGCTAATGTGCACAATAATGTTCATACCATAGACAGTGATGGAATACAAAATATTTTAAAAACATTTTCATCCGTTTTTAATGGAATTGGCAAAGTTAATACAAATTTTTCAATTAAGATTTCTGAGAATGCTATTCCTCATGTTAGTTCAGGTTAGTGCGAAAAGTGCCCATTGCTCTTAAAAATAAAGTTAAAGAAAAACTTGACGAAATGGTGGAACAAAATTTAATTGTTCCTGTAACAGAACAACAGATTGGGTCCATCCAATTGTTGTGGTGCAAAAACCTAACAATGATGTGCGAATTTGCATGGATTCATGTAATTTAAATAAATATATTAAACGTGAAATATATGAAATACCAACACAAGATGATCTTTTTGCACAACTGGCTAATGCAAAATATTTTAGTCTATTAGATGCGTCATCTACATTTTTACAACTACCTCTTACGAATGAAAGTTCTATGTTATGTACAATTGCTACATGTTTTGGTAGATATCGTTTTCTACGTTTGCCATACGGCATCTCAGCAGCTCCAGAAGTTTTTCAAAGATGTATACAAGAAATTTTAGATGGTGTTAGTGGCGTTATAACGTACTTTGATGACATATTGGTGTACGGAAAAACTGAACAAGAACATAATGAAAACCTTCGTATCGTCTTACAAAAAATTAAAGACAGTGGTTCGACATTAAATGGCGAAAAATCTAAATTTTGTGTACAAACTATCAAATTTCTCGGTCATATTATTAGCGGTAATGGTGTCGCTCCGGACAAAAGAAAAACACAAGCTATTCGAGAAATGCAACCGCCAAAAAATAAAAAAGACTTACAACGCTTTTTAGGAATGGTCGTTTATTTAGCTAAGTTTATTCCTAATTTATCATCCGAAACTAATGTGTTGCGCAAACTTTTAAGTAACCGTACTGAATGGCAATGGACTGCTTATTGAACAAAAATGTTTTGATCATATTAAAGACTTAGTTTCTTCTATAACATCATATTTTGACTCTCGTAAAGAAACAGTGTTATCTGTTGATGCAAGTCCTTATGGAATTGGTGCGTGTATTATGCGAAATGGACAACCAATAGAATTCGCGAGTGTATCTCTAACTCCAACAACTATATAATCATATAGATAAAGAACTTCTTGCAATTGTGTTTGGATGTGAGCGTTTTAATTACTACTTACTTGGACAGAATTTTAAAATTGAAAGTGACCATAGACCGTTACTTGGTTTGTTAAAAAAACCATTAGATGAAATGTCACCTCGTATACAGAGACTAGCAATAAGATTATTAAAATATTCTTTTATGCTAACATATGTGCCAGGAAAAAATTTGTACATTCCAGATACGTTAAGTCGTGATCCTACTAAAGCTTTTATAAATACTGACTATCTTGAATCTAATCTGCGAGTGTTCTCTGTTATTGCTACACGGCCTGAAAATGAAAAAAGATTACAAGATGCTATTACCCATGACCATGTTCTTCAGAACATAAAATTCTATTGTTTAAATGGTTTGTCTATGCATAAATCAAATATTCCTGCGGAGGTTAAAAAATATTGGCCTATAAAAAGTGATATTTTTCTTCACAAAAATGTACTTTTTTATAAAAATAGATTGATAATACCTCAAGTATTGCAACAAGAATTTCTTAATTTAATTCATAAAACTCATCAGGGTGTTATTGCATGTAAAAAATTAGCCCAAGAAGCTATCTATTACCCAGGTTTATCTACAGACATAGAAAAAATGGTATTGTCACGTCAAGTATGCCAATCTTATGCAAGATGTAATAACAAAAGAACCATTAATGTGTCACGAAATTCCGATTTTACCTTTCCAAAAAGTGGGAATAGACTTTAAATCATTTGGCTCTGAAGATTTTCTAGTTTTAGTGAATTACTTTAGTAAATTTATAATAGTAAACAAATTAGTTAGTAAAACAGCCAACAGTGTTATTACAACTTTAAAGAATATTTTTTCAATTAATGGTTTGCCCCAAGAAATTTTCTCGGACAATGGACCTCCTTTTAATTCTGTTGAATTTTATAAATTTGCTGAAAATATGATATTAAAATAACTACTTCTAGTCCATATTATCCACAATCAAATGGCATGACAGAGAGAGCTATACAAACTGTGAAAAGTTTTTTAACAAAATGTTATCAAAATGGAGATGACTTATTTACAGCTGTTTTAAACTATAATTCTACACCAAAACAAAATCTGCCATCTCCATGTGATTTACTGATGGGAAGAAAAATCCGTTCTATTTTACCTGTGAGTCAAAAAATTTTGGAACCTAAATTTTCTACAGAAGGGGTGAAGGAAAAGTTAAGAGAAATTCAGAAGCAACAAAAATCATATTATGATAGTTCTGCAAAAAGACTATGTCAACTTGAGCCTAAACAGCTTATATTAATTCAAGAAAAAAGTCGTCAATGGAAACCAGGAATTGTAATAGATAAGTCAGGTCCAAATGGCTACTTTGTAAAGTCGGATGATGTTACCTATAGACGTAATAGGATTCATCTTCGCCCATTACAACAACCAGTTCTTCCAAATGAAGTTCCAAGTACAAGTAAAGTGTAAGAAGAAAGTAATGAAATTGAGCCTATTAAAAGTGTTTCAGAGACTAAAAATAAGCAAAATAACGTTACGTTGACGGGGACTAAATCTAATACAAATTCTATGTATGTTACAAGTAGTGGGCGTATAAGTAAGCCTGTTGTAAAATTAGATCTGTAAGATTAGGTATTACTTTCTCGTTTATTTTAAGAGGGGCGTGTCACATATGTTCTTCAAATAAATGTATCAGAGAAGTGTGGCAACCGCGCACCCTCTCGGTAGTAAAAGTTGAGTTGTAGATGTTACTACAGGCATGGACAAACGTTCCATTAGATTTTAAGATTTTTAAGTAACTAAGTGCTAATTCATTGTATTAATGTCATAATAAATAAGCTTAATGATAATTGTGTCTAATTATATAAGAACCTCCGAGTACTAGGCTTAACTAACACGATCCAAATGTTATGAAAAATATAACAAGATAAAACAGAAAAGTCAGTTTTTCATTGTCTCTTCTAGTTTACAAATAGAATGTTCTAGAACTTTGTAGAAAATTCTGTCATGCTTCTTTCTTAATGACAAATTCCAGTTCCGTTCTACTCGTTTTCATAAGTGATCTACCTATCAAAAAGTTATCTTAGTCCTTTGTTACAACATATTTTATATCGATGAAGCTCTTGGACCATAGAAAAGAAAATATAGTGGCCATGGGAGACACAACTTTATACGGTGATACTATGCAGACGCCCAGGTGGTGACCGTCAAGAGGAGGAAGAATATATGTCCAGAAAATTAATAAAACATTACCGAAAGGCTTGGAAGTTTATATGATGAAAACGCAGTATAGGAGCATAGGAAGAGAGTAACCACTAAGAAACTTAGTTCTAGATGACGGGATAATCACAAACTATATCTGCGGAGCAATAAGGTACAAAAGAATAAACGGTAATGGGTGCTTTAAACAAAAGTAATTTAAATTATAATACCATATTAACAGTGGTTATTATGTATAGCTCAGAAGTTCGGCAGTTGAACAGAGAAATAATTTTCTACGCTTTTTTTTGTGCCTTATCTGTTCTGGATGTTGGCTATCATCATTGCTATCAGAATTTTATTTACACCGGTCAGAAACAGTTCATACGATTTTCGAAGATTTGCCAGACAAAAAACTCGTTATCTACCAAGACCTCTCTTACCATCTACCTGGCCTTAGATGATATTTTTTTAATATATAGCTTCATTTCACATAACATGTCCGAGATATTTGAATTTGCGACGTTTGATTGTTGTTATGATTTCCAGCGGGCATCTCATCTTATTTAGCACCTCCTCGTTGGTGATATGCTCTGTTCACGGTATTTAGAAGCGTCGATATACCCACATTTAAAATATTTAGACTCTTCTTTCTGTGTCCGCCGTCATAGTTCAATCTTCTATCACGTACGACAGCATGGAAAATGTCTAGCGACGGAGTATACGGTTTTTGAATTTTATTCTAAGATCTCTAGAACACGGCAGAGTCTTCATTTTAATGAATACGGACTTTGCTTTTTCAATTCGGCATTTAATTTCCACTAAATGTTTTCATTCAAGATGCATCCCGGATAGCAAAACTCTTTCAATTGGTTGTCCACCGACCAGATGATCTCCTGGCTGCAGTTGAGTTTTCCTTATTTACTTACAGTGAAAACTAACTTTTGGCGAAGATCAGCAGGGAAGTCCAGATTGGAACATATAAGAAAACATTAGAGGATCGATGAGAGTAGACGGAATAATCTTACATGACATAGAAAAATTACAGCTAGTATGGTATGGGCATGTGAAATGAATTGGAGAGGAAACATTACCAATAAAAGCCCTGGAGTGGATGCTCATACAAAAAGGAAACTTAGAAGACCACCTGCAACATGGCTGGAAGGTATCACTGTCGGCAAGAAATCTAAAGATGAAGATTGAATTGTGATTAATAACTTAACGGCACTGTAAATGGAAGTTTAAATTTTTAATGAGTATTATTAAAACTATCCATACATATTTTAGCGATCATGAAGGTATTATAGTAACAATTTCTATGCAAAACAGTAGTATAAATACAATAACAATGGAGTGCCGTTTTATAGGTATTCTCGAAATAACACCTAAATTGAAAAATATTTTAAATAAAATTAATTGGTCAGACTAATTAACGTTGCTTTAAATGAAGAACTGGTCTTATTTCATAATACTATTATTGGTGGGTGTTATAGATAAATCTTTTTCTATAGAAATAAAAATGACGATTTGAAAAATTACATAAATCCAGGTATTAGAGATCTACGTAGAAATAAAAAGGTACATCAAATCAGACTAAATTACTTTCAAAATTATAAGCAATTGCTTTAGAAGGCTATTGCTAACCAAAAAGTTTATTTTATTTAGACAAATTTAACAATCCAAGAAGTAATAAAAGACAAACATAAAATCTAACAAATGAGCTTTGTGGAAGAAATAATAAAAAATACATTTTAGAAAAGAAAATTATTTAGATAGTTTTTAATTTGTTTTAACAATTCTTTTTGAAATGTCAAATATAGTGGATAATTTAGAAAATAAACTAACATGTGATTTGACGGCATTGTGAAGTAACTACATTACTTTAGTTTTCGTTTGAACCTATAAATAACATTATACGAGTTACTCCAGGAAGGCTATTTTTTGGAAGATTTAAAAATATCAGTCATAACTCTCATTGCTTAGAGTAATAACTCTTAAATTGCCTACCAATATAGATCCATTTTGTTACTGCCGATTTTATCTAAAATAATACAAAAAATTTTGAAGTCAAGAATAACACTAATTGAAAAACAAAAAATTAATTTTAAATATAGAATTTGGTTTTCAAGCTGGCAAATCTACAAAGGATGCCATTTATGATTCTCTGGAAAGTGTATACAATAATTTTGATAAAAAATTTACTCTGGCAGTGTTTTGAGATTTGATAAAAGTTCTCAATTGTCAGTGCAGATATATTAGAGCAAATAGTGAACACTAATTTGTTGTTAACAAAGACTGGGTTTGATTCTAACACCCTTCTATTAAATTTAATTAAATCAAGATATTTGGCTTTAAAAATAAATGTAGTGCATATAGAAAATACTCAATTAAGTAAGGCATAAAATTACTTTTTGGGAATTGCAGTCGACAGTAAATTATCTTGGGATGTTTATATGGATAACGTAATAACTTGAGAGAGTTTTTCTCAATAAAAACACTAAGAGAAGCCTTCACCTTTAAAACTTAATTTATTATTTTTTTTCTTCTTAATTTTTGATCGTTTAATACTTTTACATAATTTTAACTTCAAAAGATTCTTTCAAAAGAGACATGATGTATATAACTATTTTACTATATTTAGTAATAATATTATCTAAAAGTTCGCTTATGTATAATTATTTGTTCAAGAAAAATACATTTATAATAGTATACACAACACATACTTCCAATAAATTTTACCATTTCATAAATGAATGCTATGTAACAAGCCTTTTTATTTAGTTGTGTGGTTAATGTTTTGATTACTGTGTATGTCAGGTGTTGCTCCGGTATTGTTTTAAAATACTTTGTTTCTTAAAGAGTTAGGTTCAAATAGATAAAAATGTACATCACGTTAGTGTTTTTAAGTAAATAATTTTTTATTTTTTCTGGTTTCGGCTGAAAGTCTGTTTAGAATCGAATTTTAACTATTTTACTTTACCAGTTTATTGATGCAAATATACAAACTATTTTCATACTTTTTAATGTTTACAGAAAGGTTGAACAATTGAACAATAATGGAAAGACTTTTGATAGTTCAAGAAGTGGCATAAATTTCAACTTTACAAATGATAGTTACATCCGTTATGCAGTGGACGGCGAACTTTGTAACCTTAGTAAGTTTTTATATTTAAGAGTAGGACTGCACGGAAGAGACCTTGCGATGATAAACCTAAATGGAATCTCGTATCAGGTGACGATTCTTGAAGCTTTTTTCAAAATCATTTATAAGTAATTTGCCTATATTCAGAACATTCTAATCAACTTCAGGCTTAACTTTTTTCTTGGTAATCATAACAATTGAATGCAGTTTTATTTGTACCGAGTCATTTTTTATTTAATGGCAGGTCCGTCAACCTCGTAATCAGTTAAAAATTTCGTTTCAGATGTAAGAAAATTTTTTTTTAAGTAGTTGAGTATTGCGCAGGTTGCCTTTATGCTTCGTCTCCTTGATACGTTAATTTCTCTAGTTTACTTTTACATCAAAAAAGGGTTTTCTTGCCGTATCCATCTTGCTTTATCGCTCTAGGGCTGCTTAAATAAATAAAATTTTGATAGAAATATATAAATTTTGATTTCATTCTGGACAGTGTCCCTTCTTATTCGAGAGAGAAAGGTATAGGCTAAACACGCAGTTGTCATTGTTTATTATAGGAGTGGCTAGTAGTGCATTTAAAATAAAATATTGTGGGTTTTGTGATCAGTCAAAACGGTACTTAAAGTTAGAAAACGGCTAACCTACATTGCTTGTCTCCGCTATGATTACAACCTTTTTTTATTATGACTGAGCATAAATTTTCATAAGGCGAATGTTGAAATGCCATATTGTCATTCGGGTTTATCTTTAGATGCTTATATATGTATATAAATAAATCATTACCAACCATTCTTATTATTTAATAATAGTTTTCTATTAATAGTTTTGTGGGATTACTTTTAAAAACCAATTTAATCTAAACTTTATTCCGTGCTTTTACGAGAAGAATTAATGTTACCAAAACTAGCTTAGGATAACGACAGAAGTTTCGTTAAACGAGAATAAAAATTAGAATGCGATTCAATAAAAAAAGATTCCAAAAATTTTTAAATTAAAAATATCTCTTGAGATTATAATAGCATTGTCTGTTGTATGAACTAATGTGCATTGAATATATTTTCATCATTTTTTTAATTGTATGAAAATATATATAGTACAAATAAACTCTCGCAAGTTCATCAAAAGATACTATGTATTGTGAGCAAAAATGGTTAACATTTAAAAAATAGTTTTTCTTTGTGAGGAACATTGGAGATTTTATAAGTACATCTTTCTTCACGTCTGTTTTTTAGTCCGATAATCTATATATATATATGTTTATATATATATATATATATATATATATATATATATATATATATATATATATATATATATATATATATATTAGTCCCTGTTGATAAAATTGTAGGATTTTACGCAAACATTGGGTATATAATTTTTAGACGAAATTAAAAATACGAAATATTTTGGTCAAAAAATCCCAACACTTTGAAACAAAACTAGCACACTTCTATACTCTATGGATTGTAGCAATAACTAATAGCTATATCTATATATATATATATATATATATATATATATATATATATATATATATATATATATATATATGTTATATCGTAGATTTTCACGGATGGTAGAATGAATAGTTTGGTTATTCCGGGTTTCAATCCGTTCGTTCAAAAAGTCGTTTTCACGATGTTTCGCCAAAATCTCATTTGGCATTTTCAAGTGCGGTTCGTCTCGTTACTCGCTGAGAACTGATGGTGGCCTCTGAAGAATTTCGAGTTTTGTTTAGTTGGCTCGCTGCCTGATTGGGTGGGCGGCTTCGTAGGCTCCTCCCCTCTCCCGAGTGCGATATATTTTGTTCTTGTATGCAGGTCTCTCGTGTACTAGTTGATTTTTGTTGTTTTCTTTCTTGATTTTTTATTAATGTTTTCCATGTAGATGAAAAATTTGTAGCATCGTCTCGTTTATTTAGCTGTCCCGCTTTTTCGATTTCTAGGGCCTCTCTTATGACGCGTACCTTGTAGTTCTGTACTGGTGCTATTTCTTTTGTTTTTTCGAAATCGATGGTATGTCCGGTTGTTTGGTGATGTTGAAATAGGGCTGAGGTTGTCTGTTTGTTTTTGAGGCTATTTTTATGTTCTTGGATTCTTGCTGATATGCGCCTGTTTGTTTGTCCTATATAAGTTTGATGACAATCTGCACATGGAATGCTGTAAACACCATGATTTTCAAGGTTGGTCTTGTCTTTGTCTATCAAGGACTGAAACAGAACTTTACAATCTCCACTTAGCTTTAACCCACAAAATCCATCATCTTCTGTGGAATGACATAGAAAAGTATCCTGTTGGAGAACGGAATCAGACACTCAGCTTAAGGCAAGAAAACAACAGAAGAAATTTGAGGCACTACAAAAACGCAATACTGTCCACACACAGCAAACACTGGACTGCAACAAAGTTGTCCATAACATCTCCAACCACCAGTTAACAGAATCCGAGAAATTAGTTCTGTCTAAAGGTTTTAATTTTGCCGTAACGCTAAAAACAGTCCCCTTAGAAGAGATAATTTCGAATATAGAAGCTGCCCTAGAAAACATCCCTGAAGAAAATGCCGAAAAAGCCAGACAAGACATAACACAAATTTTGAAATCAAGCCGGCCTCCCAACTCAAACTTAACGCGAGCTGAACATCAAGCCCTCTCATCCTTAAAAAAGAATAAGGAAATAACAATATTACCAGCAGATAAGGGAAATGTCACGGTTGTAATGAACACCAACGAATAAATGCAAAAAATGTCAGAAATTCTCGAAGACGCCTCTTACAAACAAACCAACAGAGATCCAACGACGTACCTTGAAAAAACTACGAAAGCCAAGAATAAAGCCTCAAAACTAGACCCAGAAATTGAAAAATCTATAATACCAAGAGAAAAATCAAGCAGATGTCCAAAACTATATGGCTTACCAAAAATACATAAAACAAATGCACCATTCAGACCAATAGTGAGCGCCGTGGGATCTCCTACACAAAAACAGGAAAAATATCTAGCAAGTATCATGCAACCAAGAGTCGAACTGGCTGATTCCTTTGTGAAAAACTCCGAGCATCTGACTAAAATGATCAAAAACATTCGCCTCGAAGAAAATGACATCTTAGCAAGCCTCGACATAAAATCGCTATATCCAAGCATACCATTGGATGAGGCTTTGGACAAAATCGCCATGAACAAGGATTTTCCAGACTACACAATTGAACTTGCAGCACACTGCCTAAAGAACACATACTTCATGTTCAATAACCATATATACAAACAAACGGATGGCGCACCTATGGGGTCCTCGCTTTCACCAGTCATAGCCAACCTTTTCATGATATATTTCGAACAAGAGGCACTGCAAAAGGCACCTTTAAAACCAAAATTTTGGAAACGCTATGTCGATGATATTTTTATAATATGGCCACATGGAAAAGAACACCTGGACGATTTCCTCATATATCTTAACAATATCCACCACAGAATCCAATTCACGCTAGAAATCGAACAAGAAAAGAAACTTCCTTTTTTGGACCTGCTATTAACTAGGAAACTCAACAACACCTTGGGCTTCAGCGTATATCGGAAACCCACACATACTGACCGATATCTCAATGCAGCGTCACATCATCATCCCTCTCAAAAGCAGGCAGTAGTCAACACATTAGTATCAAGGTCTCTCCGCCTAACAGAACCTGACACAAAACAAGACGAAATAAGACACATTTCAACAGCTCTAGAACGGAATGGTTTCTCACAAGCAGACATAAAGAAAGCCATAAAAAGACAAGAAAATACTACAACAAACACCAAAGACCAAGATCAAACAAGGAACAAAGCCATAATACCATACATAAAAGGAATAACAGACAGAATCGGAAGAATCTTAAGAAAACACAACATACAGCCCATATTTAAATCACAAAAAACAATAGCCAACGTCCTGGGAAATCCCAAAGACAAGACCAACCTTGAAAATCATGGCGTTTACAGCATTCCATGTGCAGATTGTCATCAAACTTATATAGGACAAACAAACAGGCGCATATCAGCAAGAATCCAAGAACATAAAAATAGCCTCAAAAACAAACAGACAACCTCAGCCCTATTTCAACATCACCAAACAACCGGACATACCATCGATTTCGAAAAAACAAAAGAAATAGCACCAGTACAGAACTACAAGGTACGCGTCATAAGAGAGGCCCTAGAAATCGAAAAAGCGGGACAGCTAAATAAACGAGACGATGCTATAAATTTTTCATCTACATGGAAAACATTAATAAAAAATCAAGAAAGAAAACAACAAAAATCAACTAGTACACGAGAGACCTGCATACAAGAACAAAATATATCGCACTCGGGAGAGGGGAGGAGCCTACGAAGCCGCCCACCCAATCAGGCAGCGAGCCAACTAAACAAAACTCGAAATTCTTCAGAGGCCACCATCAATTCTCAGCGAGTAACGAGACGAACCGCACTTGAAAATGCCAAATGAGATTTTGGCGAAACATCGTGAAAACGACTTTTTGAACGAACGGATTGAAACCCGGAATAACCAAACTATTCATTCTACCATCCGTGAAAATCTACGATATAACATATATATATATATATATATATATATATATATATATATATATATATATATATATATATATATATATATATATATATATATATATATAGATATAGATATAGATATAGCTATTAGTTATTGCTACAATCCATAGAGTATAGAAGTGTGCTAGTTTTGTTTCAAAGTGTTGGGATTTTTTGACCAAAATATTTCGTATTTTTAATTTCGTCTAAAAATTATATACCCAATGTTTGCGTAAAATCCTACAATTTTATCAACAGGGACTAATATCAGAAATTACTTCGCTGTCATAATATATACTAATAATAGAAAAGATTTTCTCAGAAATGCCTTTAGAGCTTATACTCGCCTAAAACGTCTAATGCATAAGATATTTTTCACCGTCACATGTGTGAAATTGTATTTTACGACATTGCAATTGATGAAATCGGAAAAAAAGGGGAACATGTTCCATTTCTATGTCATTTTGTTTTCAGTTCATAATGCATGAAAATAAAAAAAAATTTGTTATGTACAATTACATTATTTATTTTATAGGATGCATTAGCAAAAATCCATCAGACGATGACTATACAAGCTTTGGTAACATCGATATAAACGAGACTGTGAAATATCCAGGAGATCAATTTAGAGCAGGGTATATTCGTTTACGCCCAGGTGACCGAAAACGAGTAGCTACCACAGCAAAAGTTGCTTCAGTAAGTATTTTTGGGTAAAACCATGTACATTTTTCAATTTTAATGATACAGAAATTCTATGAGCAGTTTCAACACACAGTGAGAGAGAAAACTTTTGCTTGTTGACGATTTTAAAAGTAAAAGTGTAATCTGTGGAAACTAAAATATATAAATATTTGTTATTTTCTGAACATTATGAATGTTCTTAAACGAAATACAAAGGGCAGAAAATATTCTCTGGGTTCAAAAACAAACAGGTCAAGGAGAAGAAAATTCATAAATCCAATATTATTTTTTGTTATGAAGGTTTACATAACCTCGGGTTCTTACTTGGCCTACCAAAACTTCGGTGTATATCTGGACGACTATTCAGCTTCTGTTTTCTTCTTAGGTTTGGTGAGCATGCGTAAATATATTTTTCGTGTGTATTTGTAACTTGGCCTCTACTTTTAAGAGGAGCGTTTAATAAAAACCACTGTATAGGCCCTCGCGTCTCGCTGCTCTTTGCAAAAACGGCTAACTTTGAGGATAATTAGAAAACATTTTTCGAAAGATGAAACTTTAGGCTAAAAAGTGAGCTATTTTTCATGCCTAAATATTTCAGAATAACCACGTTATCAATAAATAAAAATAACAACAATTTGCAAATTTGCATCACGGAATGTGATAAAAATGAGTTAACATTTAAATTACATATCCCTAACTATATTTACGAAATTTCACGTCGCAAAATACGTTATTATGGGCAGTAAGATTTACCAAATGAAATATTTATCAGCTGTAAACATTTTTCCGCCATATTAGACTGTGCATAAGAAACTAAAATGTTCAGCTTCTAAGTGGCAGGTGGCGAAAATGTTGTATGTTTGGTTGCCTGAACATTACGAGCTTTTTAATAGTGGCCTTGACAAAGAAAAATTGAATTATACAGTGTGCCAAATAAAAATATTATTTTCTTTTATACGTTACGGTTAATATTTAGGTTTTATTGATTGTCTATTATTATGTTAAATATATTGCTATAGTAGAAATGTCAACAACTTAAAAAACGAATAGGCCTAATTAAATACAAACACATAACTCATCAGGGAATTCAGTTTTTTCCTCTACAGAGGTTTTAATGGCGGTAATAATAATGAATACCTTGTGCCACGTGTTTATGGAAAAACAGTTACCTTTCTATAATTTTTCCTCATAGATGGTAAACCTATATATATATATATATATATATATATATATATATATATATATATATATATATATATATATATATATATATATATAACTTGAAGGTTTTTTGGTATGCCGAGTCCTTCTGAGGACTGTAAGGCAACTGACGTTTCGGTGAAATCTCATTGACAATTTTCAAAGCTCACTGTACGACATCTGTGGGCCCACAAACATAAGGTAATTTTAACAAAAACTACAATAAAATATGTAAGGTATGCTTTATTACACTTAAATATTAATCAAACCTTAGACTAACATTTAGTCAAATATATTTAGTACAAATTAAAAAAAAAAATAGGTTTTTCGTTACATTTTGGCTTTACCAAAATGGCCTTCTTAATTGTTCAAAAATTTTAGTTATTCTTTTGATCAATTTTGTAAATTTTACTCCAGTTTCTTTTTTAAATAATTACAATGAATAGAAAGTCAATTTTACAGATTGTCTTTACTACTTTACATAATATTGTGTAAAATCTAGTCTATGACCTCGTAATAGATGACGAATGCCCAAAGTAATTTTCCTAGATTTCACTTAATCTAAATAATTACCGTATTTTTATAAAAAAATTTATAAAATTATATATATATATATATATATATATATATATATATATATATATATATATATAATGTGTGTGTGTGTGTGTGACGAAAATGATGTCTAAAAAATACGTTATATGTGTTGAAATACTTAATTGTACAGCAGACTTACAGACTTAAATCATAATGTAGGCTTATTTTTTAAGTTATAAAGTTTTTTTAGCGCAAAACTTATCACAAAAAAGTCTGTAATAACTGTAAGACAAAGGTTTCCAATGCAACCCTAATTGAAAATAAACAAATAATGATTAATAATAAGAACAACCTTTATTTCCAATCATGTTACAATACATTTTACGAGGGAAATACAAATAACGTAAAATAAAACAGTCACAAAATAAAAATTATATCCTAATCTCTAACATTGTCCTTAATGCAATATAGTTGTAAATTTATTAACAATATTTTAAGCATTTTTAAAATATATTTCACTGTTTATCGACTTCAACTCGTTAGGAAGGTTAATAAACTTTTTTACACATTTAAAGTTAGTCTACGAATTGGGTAGTTATTGCACCTCTTATTTTATATTGATTGAAAACTGATACTTCAGATATATTTATGTTTAAAAAAAAAGAACATTTATATGCATTTTTACTAAAACTTTTTAAAAAAATTGCCAGAATGTTTCACATTCAGTTTCTTCTTAGGACAATTTTATAATGATATTCAAATGTATATGGATTATAAAATTAGTAACTTTAATATTTTTGTTTGTTAGTAAATTTCATTCTATTTCACAAGTTCAGCAATAGTTTTTTCCATACCATAGATAGTGACACAACCGTAAAAAAACTTCATACAAGTGCTATAAAGAACTATCAAATCTTTATATTTTTAACCTTAATGTATCGTAAAAACACCCTAGATTTTATAAAAGGAAATATATTTATTTATAGTTATTTTTCTTTAAAAACATAAAATTAATCATAATTATAGCATTATATTGTGATGAGTTTTCCATTTTTTTTTTCAATTTTGAAAAATTTTTACAATGTCTTAACTAAAATTTTTCTGGGCCCGTTACTGTTTTTCTGTGCTAATATGAAATGTTTTATAAGAACATTTATAAAACAAATTATGGAACCTGACGAGGGTCAAAAGTCAATGTTTAAAAAATTTTTTAGTCTACAACATATCTGGTACTTTATAATGTTTTACAAGAATTTCTGAGACTACTATGATTTCAAACAAAGATTTAATATTATTTCAAACGTATACTCTTTACTATTTTTCTATGCTAAAGCTACTATATGGCAATATATATCTCAAAAAAGATGGGGAGTATTTTATCCACATTTCAAAATAAGTTGTAACCGTGTTTGCAATAAAGTCTTAGATACTTATTCTTTTCTTAACATGGAATAAAAGCTTAAAGAAGTTATTTATATAAATGTATATGACATTATAGGCCAATAAGACCTAAATGTGGAAATGTATTACAGAATCATATTAAACCTAGTTAAACATAAGATATAAATTCATTTAATACACCAAGGTAAAAACTTATTTCAAAATTGTAAGAAAATGTCACATACTTTTTTTAATATCTTAAAAGATTCACAGTTTTACTAATTATTCATAAAGTAATTACTAATGTAACCTAACTTGGTGTTTTAAAATTCACTGTTCAGTAACTTAAAAAATATATATATTTCCTGCGAGATATTGTTGTATTTACTTTGAGCGAAGTATTACTTGTTGTCAATTGAACCAGTCTTCAATTGTTTTTTTCAAGTTGTTAAATATTACAGTTGGATAACTTATGGCTTCAAAATAAATTTTCAACTTGACACAAAAATATAATTGTTATGTTGTTTCTGCGAATATACTTTCACATTGTTTAGGTCTATAAAATGGGTTACATATAACACATATTGCATAAATTAAACATGGTGATTTCCAATTTTTCTCCATCATACAGCAGATCGTTTTTTTGCCCGAAAATCACAAATGGCTTGTTATATGTAGGGTGGTTCCTTGGATTTCAGACCTTTGCCTAGGTTATTTCGGACAATTTCAGGCACGATACATTCTTTATAAAATTAAATTAGTTTTGGTACCATGTTATTGTTCCACAAAAATTCATCTTTTTTAAACTCCTCTATATATAGTTCAATGCTGTCATTAATGCACACAACAAAGTAGCATTTTGTCTTTTTGGTGGTATTTAGTTGATCTTGAATCTAAAAGATAATAAAGAGTACTTGAAAATAAAATATTACAGAATGCAAATTAAAAATAGGCAGTTTTCCATTTCATTGGAATTATTTTTTAAATTCACAAGGCTCTGAATAAGCATAATAATAATTTACAGATAAGTTCAATAATTTCCACTCACAGGCAGCAAATAAATAAATTTCAAATAGGTATAGTAGCTGTAATATATGGTTAAATAACTAACCTGGTAATAATAAATATGATTTCCACTAAGCCTAATCTGGTCTTGATAGTTTATGAGACAAATTTTTGGCTTTTATCGGTCTACAATATTCTCCATAGTTGTAAGATCTAGCTTTGAAGCTGAAAATAAATATTTCACTTCAACGAGAGCATCCTCAGACTAAATAACACCTAAAAAAAATGAAGAGGAAAATTAGGAAAAAATTACTATTTAATTTTTTTACAAACACGAACATTAAGCATTTTTACTCTTTTGTATATAAAATGAGTTATAATATGTAAGAGAAACCTAATTTAATTTTATAATTTTTTTTGGTAATCTACAAAACAAATTTTTTATATAACACAGAGTAATGTAATGATTTGTTATAAATACAGGGCTACAGTTAAAACATCATCTTTATCATATACTCAAATCCAATATTTTAGTGTGACTAGCCTGAGTAGTTAATTTTATATTTCCGTTACATAAAGTGCCAATAAATTTCGAAACATAATTATTTAGATTAAGTGAAATGTACGAAAACGATATTTTTTTCTAAAAAAAAATTATACACTTACCACCTATTTCTAGGTCGTAGAACACGATTTTGGCCTCGACTTTGTACTATTCGTCCTGTTTCTCGAAAAATACAGAATATCATATGTCACTTTAGGTTTAATTTATTGCAGTAAATACTTAAAATTTTGTTACATCCACAAATTTCACACTGATAAAAGCTTCTGTATTATATTCATTTCAAAAATTTGCACTTGTATCGAAAAGATGAACAAAAGCAACCAAAAAAAATTTATCTGTTTCATCTCTCAGTGACAATAGTTGTTTGGAATTGGGAATATTTGGCGTTTTTAGTAATAATTCATCGATTAATAGCCTTTACGAAACTTATTTTTATCTTTTCATTGAAAATGCATGTTTTTCTAAATTTGTGCAAAAATAGCTGGAATATAATTTATTTAGAAATAAAGGTGACTTCATGTGAAGTGAAACATGTTTTTTTTGTGTTTTCCTGCAATGTGGGGATAAATAATGAAAAACCAAGGCCAGAATCGTGTTCTACGACCTCGAAATGGGGTAAATTATCAAAATTTTTCCAAAAAAAAAATTTTCCTAGATTTCACTTATTCGAAATAATTACCAAAATGACTTGCAGAGAACAAAACAATCTGAAAATATTTAGGCATCTATAATTTTTTTTCCGCCTTTTACATATTTAGAAAAAAATAAATTATTATTGTACTTACGGATTGTTTTCCTTTATCCGAGCTCACTTTAGACTCGAGCCTCTTTTAGTTTTTTACAAGTTCTTGGTTTCGGCATTTTAAAATAAATAACTTAAAACACAGATACAAAAATCACACTACTTCCACTACAAAGCAAGCACCGTTAACAATAGTTATTATCGAAATATCACCCAAATCCACTGAAAAGAAATTCCGCTGGGTCGCAAAATAGTGTCTTGATCCGGTTAGCCGTGGTGCGGCTTGCGGGTTTAGTCCAATGAAGGCAAAGTGCCGACCATTTACAAGGAAATATTGTGAAGGTCAAACATAATAAAAGAACAAGGGTTACTAAATAAGGCTTTTTATTTTATTATTTATTTGTAAGATGCTGTTTGTCATTAATGTTACTTTTGGTAGTGAGACTATAATATATCATATAGTTCTAAAGCTTTAATTATGTTTTAAATAAAGTATAAATTCATTATAAAATTTGTGGCGCCATTCTTTTTCATTTTTTTATTGGGACACTGTGGAATGAAGGGAAAAAATTATAATACTTCACACTAGATATAACGCCACCTATCAAGATTAAGCAGAAATAAGGTAACATAACCGGTACAAAAGGTTTCTTGTGTAAGAAAAATTATATTACTAAAATGTTACACTGAGCGTCATCTATAATAAAAAAAAAATAAAGAAATTTTGCTGATTTGCGCTTGTGCGAAAGTGATATTTTTCACGTGTAAACCCTCCTCTTAAGACAATACAGATGCACTTGGCGCCCAAACATTGTTGCCACTTTCTTCAGCTTTTTTGAAAACGAAATAGCAGGGCATAATAACAAGTAATAGGTGACAAAAATTAGCAAATCTTGCATATTAAAGACAACGTATAGTCAAATCAAAATATTTTAAATCTGCAACATAGCAGTTTGCTGAAAAGGCGTTTTAATTTTTAATGTCTTTGTAAAATACAGCAAGAAAAAATTACAGGAGAAACCGTTATCTTCCGTAGTTTTATTATTATTGTCGGTAAACATGTGGTTAAATGTAGCTCCTTTTTTGTAGGATTTTATGCAACCTGCAATAAAATTTGAATGTTAAATATCTGTGGAAAATTAGAGGAAACTATACCAAGGATGTTCGTACAGAATATCTGGGGAGTTATACAGACTTTGAGAGGGAGAAAACCTTTGTTTTTGGATTAATTCCCATTATTCTTCAGAAAATCATTCGCTTGTGTTTAAACTGCCCAAAACATCATAATTGTTCAATTATATAAAGAGTGTGTTTAAAATTTAGAAAAATATTAAAATCGTTAGAAAGCATACTGTTGCATTCCAGCCAAATCAATTTGCCACAAACCCCTGTATCCTTTTATTATCCTACGCCTTCTTATAAAATTATTTCTGCCCGTTCTATGTAGTTCGTTAACAATTTTGGTTTTATCTAGACTGGGCTTCATATTATTAGTAATATTAAAAGTTTCAGATCGAAGGAAGAACTGAATAATATCATTAAATATTGGGCTTAATATATTATACCTTCTTCTCGTAATTCCTCTATGATTGACATAATTTCATTTTCATGTCCAGCATGTCCGGACACTTTGGAACTCCACAACAAACGTAAACGGTCTACCAACTCTTTAGCTTTGTTCCAGTAGACTTTCTTTTTTGTGGGTAACTGTAATTTTTTCTTGTAACACTACTACCTAATTTTGTGTCCATCATCAGAGGTTTAATAATTCGTAAATATTTGTTCCATTTGGCCTCCGATAAACATCACTTTTTTTATAATTTTTGTAGACAGCACTCGTGGATTCCAAAATTTCTTTGTACGTTGAAAGTACATTATCACTTAATTGTGGTTCCTTGCCTAAACTTGGGGATGTTTTTAGAAATAACAAGTCATAAAGTGCCAGTGATCCATCGTATTTTGCAATATGGCAATATTTCCATTTGGAAAACGCACCTCTAAATTACCAATAAAATTTTTGGTACGATCTGTTTTGGAACCAAAACGTACACCATATACATTATCGTATAGAGATAGCTTTAAACGTAATCCTTTCAGGTGTGCGTTTAAAGTATCGGAAGTTGCGGTGTCAGCGGATGCGAGAGATGTATTAGTTGATGTCGAGGGTGTATCAAACGCCGATGGCTAATATCCTCTTTTGAAATGCGATGCTGCTGCTGTATTAGGTGTAGAGGTTTGAAAGGAATGTGTCGGTTGGGGAAAACCTCATATTTGAGTCGACTGCACTGAAGTACCGGGACTTTGTGATTTTGTAGCTGTATAATGTTGCTGTTGTTGATGTTGTTGTTGTTGATGTTGTTGTTGTTGACGTTGCTTGACCACATCAGATATAGTTGTCAACGGCTTAGAAATGGGTTCATAAAATTTTTCCAAATCCACAACATTAAATTCTTCAGCCGCTTTAATTTGTTTAAATTTTTTTCTAACGGTATTGGTAGCTCCCACTAGTTTACGTTTTAAGTCGCTCGCGTTATTCATGATGTTAACAAAGGACGTTTCAACAATCAAATGAGTGTTTTCTCTTATTATTACAATAATATATAGCTATCAAATCCTTTGCGGTATCTTCCTGATTTCACATCACTGCCTTTATCAATTGCTAAAAATCCATACTTATTATCCCAACATTTTGAGCACATTTCTTGAAATTGAGTAAAAGTTAGATCCGGTGACATGTGGTCGAAAAATATGTGTTTCATATTCAATTCATCTTGCCTAAACATAATAATAAAATTGGCATTGTCTCGCACAAGCTGTTTAGGCACTCGCGAATATGTTTGCGCTAGGTAAAAGGAGTCGATATTTTTATGACATCCCATGCTAAAGTACGATCTTATAACATTTTGTTTTTCACATATAACATCATCAAAGATAAATATAGATTTTGGTTTTGCATCGGACGGTTCCACAATATTACTGGAATCACTAAATGCTTAAACTTTTGATGGGTGCTAAAATTTTCCTTAAATACTCATATTTCGGTTGAAACAGGGATTTCTAGTAAATATAGACATTTTCTAAACGTAGCCCAAGCGTGTGTGTAAGCAGCGAAATTATGGCATTAGTTTTTCCACATTTAGACGGACCAATTAACAGACCGCGAATAGAGGAAGGAAGTAGAGGACCGTGTCGCTTTATTATTTTCTTTTCAAATCCAAGTCCTACTTTTTCATCGAGATTGTCAATAGGAATTTTTTTTTAAGATCGATAACGCGCATCGTAGGAAAATTTGATATTTTATAAGCAAATTTTCACAAAAACTGTCATTCAGATGCCGAGCGTCAAACGAAGTGGACGGTCTTACGTTTCCAATAAAACTGGACACGGTATTGTGAATTCGTTAATAAATAAATTATCATTCGAGGTACACACTCCCGGTTATCAATGTTGCGGACCCGGAATAAAGGTAATAAAACGTGTAACAAGAGGTGATCCGGGCATTAATCCTTCGGATGCCCCATGCAAAAAAACACAGTTTAGCCTATTTACATAACAAAGACAACATAAATGCGCGGAACATCGAGCGGATTACGAGCTCGAACAAAGTGCTTGGAATAGAGTAAAATCGAAAGATTCAAGTTTATGTGAAAAAGAGCAGCTTTGTTAGTTACAAACATTATGAAGGCAAAACAGCGTTTTGGTATGGGTGTACCATCATCATCATCATTACCAATAAAAAACATCTAGTAAAGGCACACGTCGTAGAAAAGGGAAAGGTGTCAATAAAAGTCGACATGTTCGGAAAGTCAGTTTCGGAACAGCTATTCGACAAGCAGTTCGAAAGGAGTTATTAAAAGCCGGAAGAAAAAAATGTGTTGGACAAAAATCTCATGAATGCATCTAAAATAGCTCTGTCGGCAGCACGTAGATCGGTAAAAGCGGCAGGTGACAAAAGGAAGGTTCGTACACCGAAAATAATACCGATTCCTAAAACTGGTGGAATATTACCATTATTACCAATTTTTGCCGGGTTATCAGCTTTGGGTTCAGCGGGAATTGTGCGTGCCGTCAAAGCTGCAAAAAAGCGGTGAAGATAAAACCGGTGTCGGCCTGTATTTGAAATCAAAAGGAAATGGTTTGTTTCTAAAGCCATATCGTAAAGGTATGGGATTATTTTTAAATCGTAAATCAAAAAACTAATTGAATCCCTACCTCGAAGACCATTATCTAACATCGATATTGAAAAATATGCCAAGAAGAAGAGAATAGGATACTTTCGAGGTGTTTATATGAGGGATTCATTACCTAGACTAGGTCCTCGACGTTACGAAGCAGCTATAGTGAATTTGGATAATACGTCTGGTGCCGGGACTCATTATGTAGCTTATAGAAAAAACAATTCTAAAGTAACATAGAATGACAGTTTCGGCGATTTACCCCCACCGATCGAATTGGTGCATTATCTGCAAACGAGATCGGAACCATCAAAAATTATTTACTATACATACGATCGTCAACAGGTTTTGGACCAATCTGGTGTGGACATTTGTGCTTAAAGTTTCTCGTCGAATCATCACCGTAAAAGATGTCATTATCACCACCATTAACACCGCAAATGGATCGCAACAATTACACTAAAATGTTGTGATCACTGAAAGCATTTCATCTAGCCGGTGGATTAAGGAAAATGACCGTGAAACAGCTAGAAAACATGCCCAAGGAAGTAATGATTGCATTAACCCCAAAAGAAATTCCATTCGTTTGGTATAAGTTGCCCGAGCACCTCAAAAACGATATCGATATATTAAAATATCTGTGCGGTTGCAAACATTATTCCAGCAGCAATTTAAACGAGGATACGGGTGATGACGGTCTTACGTCTAGAAAAATTGTTGTTATTGCAAAATCAGCGATGTGCGCATAAAAGCAGAAAATAACATAAAAACATCACTATCTAATACAGTGAGAAAAGGTGTGACGATGAATCTTTTTAAATGTTGCCGCTAAGAATAGAACCGAGATGTGGGATGTTTTAATGGTTAGTCATGTCTTCTACGTTCACAGTAACAAGACACTCGAGTGTCTTAAGCGCCGATTTTTATCCACCCATCAAATTACATAAAGAAAACAAATATGGTCTTGCATTTCTGAGATTTTACACATACAATTCAATTTTTAATGTGGATAAAAGCAACAATTAGTTTGCTTACATGAAGGAGGGTTACACCACCGAGCCGATACAATTGCAGATTTCACCTGGGGCCTATAGATGAAATAGGTAAAGCTATGTCGGATGCTTTGAGGAATTCAACTGAAGAATAGAATGATGGAATCTTTTCCTTAGTCGCCAATAATAATACGCTGAAATGTGAACTGAAATCCCAATATACTATAGATTTCTGGTTAGAGGCGAGTATCGGTAAAATGTTGGGATTTAATTATACAGTGTTAAAAAGAGACAAAAAGCACGAGTCAACCGAAATGGTGGAAATAATGAAAGTACGCATCATACGCTTGGATTGTAATATTATTTCCGGAGCATATATGAATTCTCTGGAAGGTCACACCTTATTCGATATTGATGTGGAGCCTGGTTACAAAATCAGTAAAGAACCACAAAATAATATTTATATGCCGTTAATGCCGGAAGGACGTCAGTTTATCGACAACATTACTCTTCGCATCTTGGACGATAGCGGTGATCTAATCAATTTTCAAGGCGAGAAAATGATACATTAGATCGCAAACATCTCAACAGTTATCTGCCAAAGACTATAAATTTTCAAAATCAATCGGTCTTAAAGTGCGAAAATGATTTCTATCACCAGCGATAAAATAGGGGTTTTCTCCAAGAGCATACGCATAACCCATACGTGTTTCCATCATTCAACAATTCCGATGAAGTCCTCATTTCTATTAATTTTTAAGATATTATATTGGATATCGCCGAATTACACATATATATATATATCGAAGGAAAATTTAAAGCTATAGACGCAACGAAAAGATGTTTTTTTTTTTATCACATAATGCCCTCGCATTTTTGTTCGATGAAATTCGCTACGAGATGGGAGGTGAGCAGGTCGCGGTGGTTCATAAACCTGGAGTTATCTCGGCATTATAGACAAAGATTTCTCATGACATGCGGATGGGGTCTCGACGAAGCAAACCAAGATATCATAGACACGGAAAGTAACGTATTCTCCGGGAAATTACCCTTAAAATATCGTATGGGATTCACCGAAGATTATACAATAGGTTTTCAACGTAAAACAAGAGCTGATGATTATAGCTCGCAGTTTTACCAATTGCTACGTCGCCGAAGTAGACGCCGAAATTATTATCGACAAAATCTAATGGAAAATTTGTCACATCATTGTAGACGACAAGCAAAAATTAATAAAGGTGGAAACAATGCCAGTATTCAAATAACATATCGTAAATGGGATCTGTACGAATTGTCAGCTTTAAGACAAACGTCTTCCGACGTATGGGCCTTGAGAACTAGCACAAGTCTAGAAGGACCGCGCTATATAATCGTCAGATTTCAAGACAGCAATAATTGCGACAAAAAATAAAGAAACGCAACCCAGTATACCCACGCCGACGTATGCGATATTAGACTATATCTGAATTCAACCGTTTATCTTTACGAAAGTTGGAATTAAGATTTCGCCAAGAAACTGTACGCAGCAGCCTATTACAATTATGAAAACTTCCAAAGCAGCTACTACGGGCGCGAAATAAACTATCCAATGATGACGTTCGCCGAATATATGGAAAAACCCGTTTTTATTATCAATTGCAGTCATCCACCAGAGGCTATTAACTCATCGACCGTGGATGTGAAATTGGAGTTCCAAACCAGAAAGAAAAAACATATTATGGCCGAAGCGCGTCGTATTATGGCGCGAACGTGATTTGTCGTGTATTTTAACCGTTTGAACAGTATGTCGAATGTAACTAACAATTGCACACCACCTTACCCCCTCCAACTTTCTTGAATGTATATAGGAGCGGTCAGCGAATTATTTCATCAATACACATTCGATCGTCAGGATGGAAGATATCCCAAAAAAGATTGTTGCCATTGTAAGGCCATTCGTGCCCGGCAAATTATGTACGTGTGCGGAGTGTAGGGGTACCGCACCAGCACCAGTACTTTCGGCACCGCCTGTAACGCCAGCACCGACGGCACCGCCAGCAACGCCGACACCACCAGCGACGGCGACACCGCCAGTACGGCTTTGGCAGCCCGAGGACCAGGTGCAGCCAAAAAGAAGACCAAGGGCTACACCTAGGTCGGTGTTACTATCGTTGGGTATTCCTCGACGGTAGACACCCAGGCCCTTTTAGGGCCACAAAAATGGTCCTTTTCAGGACCACATTATATGTTGATCGTATTTTAGTAGTCGTCGCTTATGGGGCGAGATATTCGTTTCAAGTTTCTATTAATTTTTTAACGTATTCTTGTTAAATGTTAAGATTTAGTTTTATTTTCTAGGCTAAAAAAATCAAATTCTGTGTTTTAAGTTTTTGAAAGAATCAATAATTCTATAAGCTCTCACCAACACACAATATTTAGAACGCGCTGGTGGGGTGGGGGTAGTTCTATATAACTGAGACCCGGCCAGTTACACAGTCATATTTACTTCAACTTTCATACGATTAACATGGAAGAAGGAAGACCCGCAAGCAGAGGCTCTTCAATATTTAGCGACGACACCGTCGCCGGCAACTTTGAAGACCTGGAGGACTTCGACGACGGGATGGACTTTGACGTCCTACGTTGGGGCGACATGGATGAGCCAATTCTACTGCTCTATGACCACGATCCTGGTCTTGTGGAGTTGGACGACGTGGGTGACTGAGTGCTTCAGCGCCTCGAAGACGACAGTCTGCAGTCAGAGCCGGTCTCAATGGAGGACGCGATGTTGGAAATTCCAGCATCGCCAACGCTCGAAGATCCCCAGGATCCTTGCTACTCTTGGAGCTGGTGGTCTGTCGATGAGGATGTGCCTCCATAAGCCTCACACCGTCCCCGGCCCTTTTTAAAGGCACAAAACAACAGTCCTTTTCAGGACCACAGGATACTTTGATCGTAGTTTTAGTTCATATTAGTACTTTGTTACTAATATTGTAGTTATAGAACATACAATATTGGATACAAAGTATTAAATTTTAGGTGCTGGTGGAACCCGACAAAATCGTTTGTTCGTATATGAGACCACATAAAACTCTGGTCCCAATACGTAATACTACATTTGTCGTTACCCCGACCACTAACTTGTCTCTATATATATACGACCACCAATACTTATTACAATCATTTGAAATGAAAATGCCCAATGAACAAGACCAACCAATCCAATGTCCGGTGGTAGAATCTACTACGGACAATTGTCTGCAATGGGATTTGATTATCCTAGATAGGATGCTCTCTGGGACTTTATAATCCAATGAGTGGATAACAACGCCACCGTTGAAGTACCGTGTGGCTCTACAACACCATAAAGAGTCGCAGGTTTCTGCCACACAACAAAACGGTCCTTTTCAGGACCACAAAATACTTTGATTGTAGTTTTAGTTGGTTATAATACATTGTAACCCATATTTTATGTTTTTTTTTTCATAAAAAACATACAATATTGAGACGCAAAGTATTAGAAGTTTTGGCGACAGAACCTGAACTTCTTAAACCGAACCATGTTTTAGCATAGTAAATATAACCAAAAAATAATTACAACTATTACGTAGTTTTAGTGGATTATTGAAACTTTTTTTTTACTACCTAATATTATGCGGGAAAGGTTCTATAAGATATAAAATGCTAAAAAATATATTTTCAAGCAATATTTATTCTATATATATAAAAATATATATTTGTAAAAAAAATTGTTAAAAGATAAAAATCTTTTTTTATCAAACACATTTTTTTTATTTAATCTACAAAATATATTTACAAACTTAATACTATAAATTATAAACTAATACTACAACTACTTAACATCTGCTACACAACTTGTCAAAGTCTGCCAATTGTCTTTTATACCTTTCACTCGCACTTTTTCTAACTGCTAATTGTTTCTGTATTTCTAGTAATTGTTTTTCAAGTTCAACTATCGCACTGTCATTTTCACTTACTTTGGTAATTAAGTCTTTTTTTTCACTCTTAACATGTCCGATAGTTTGGTCTTTTGCGAGCTAGTAAAGCCTTCAGCTCACTCCGGTTGAGATGTCCTAGAACATTTTGAAGCACCAGTTTCGTTTAGTGATGAAGGCTATGAAACATCAGATGCTTCTTCGTCTTCATAACACTGCCTAAACCGCCTCTTTAATGGTTTGCACTTCCCAATATCGGAGACAGTGGCGCATCAGTCTTCACTGGTGAAGACTTTACCTCCGACACTTCTTCTACACTGGCCGGTGTTGATGGAGTTGGTCCATCGTCACCTTCAATTACCTTGACTTCGACGGACAAAGGTACTGTTGGTCGTAGTGGTGGTGATGGCGCTGACAAGAAATCGGGTAACAGTGCGGGCGTCTTTGGTTTCTTGAAGGTAAATTTCTTTCTCGCCTGCCCTACACCTTTAATCGCCAAATAAAATGTGGTTTTATCGGCGATTTCGACATAGTCAACAGCTTCGGCAATTTTGAAGCTTTTGGAGAAGATGCCCGATTTATACGCGACGCTTTTCGCACAACCACATCACTTAGAACTTTTATTTTCGGCTCCTTCTCCTCACTCCAAGTTTGAAGAAATTCCGCTGCCGACTGCACCAACTTTTCATCTCAACCATCGTTGAGGGTTTTGTCTTCGGCATCCTCTTGCTCCCTGTGCCTACTAGACCAATCATATTCTCCAACATGTCTTTCTGGGATCCGCAACTTACATTAAACCCGGCCAAGAGTGAACTTATGCTTTGCGCTTTTGAAGACATCTTCGTTTTTTTCTTACTTTACTTAACTTCGACCTGCTCTTACTACTGCTCTCTTTGCTGTTCTGACGAACTGTGTGTCGGCTTTTATGCACTCTACTACACCACCTTTATTACTTTTGTTTGATGCATCAAGTATTGTATTTTAACTTGTCAAATGCAAGGCCAAGGCCAACGTAACCGGCAATGCCAGGGTCGTTTTCGAGGTTGTAATTTTCAAGGATTTTTCTTGTTGTCCCCGTCAAGGTTATTTTAAAAAGTAACATATAAATATAGTACTAAACTTGTCAGATGCAAGGCCAAGGTCAAGGCCAACGTAACCGGCAATGCCAGGGTCGTTTTCGAGGTTGTAATTGTCAAGGATTTTTTTGTCCTTGTCAAGGTTATTTTAAAAAGTAACTCATAAATACAGTACAGCGTTTGAAAAACTACATCATATTCAAACATCATGTTGCTAACTGATGAACAACCTGGTGAAGCAGCCAAAACATATAGGCATATACCAACAGTTTTTTGTTTAACTTGTCATCGTTGTAAAAGACAAGGTATCTGCTGGCGGAATAATCTCACACACGATTTCAACTACATTGACCTTTTCGGGGTCCAATTTGTACAATGCGCTTTTTGTGGACTAGTTCACTACCAGGGCAAGGACATTAATGAACATGCCATCCAGAGAAGAAATTGGGTCATAGAAGAAGCTTACTTGTGCAAAAGAAATGAACTTATGTATTTTATTTCTTTATTTTTTTTTTTATTTTTTTTTCGTTTGTTATATTTTCATTTTTTAATAATAAAACAATAGTAAAGTGATTTTTTTGTTATATTTTCTTTTTTTTTTTAACAATAAAACAATAGTGAAATGAATCTGTAGGTGTATTTAGTAAACATCACCTAAAATACGTTTTGCAATCCATATTTTTCTGCGTAGTCTGTTTAATAATGAAATAGAACCATATATTAGGGTGAAATGTAATGGTTTCAAATCAATCTCACTTAACAATGTCAGAAGTAAACACTATTGATAAGTTCGGTCTCAAAAGAAAATTTAAGGATTTTAACTTTATGCGCGGACCTTCAGGAATAAGATTCAAATTTACACCTGATGGGGGTTACGACATGGGGAACAAAAGATTGTGCTACTTAGCGGAACCTCTTGAAGGAGATGATGCGGTCACACGAAGTTATGTTGCTAATAACCTTGCTCAGTGTGTACAAGATATATTCAAAAACCAACTTGAAGGTTATGTACGCAAGAAATTTATTGAAACTTCTTGAGAACTTAGAGAATACGTTGATGACTCTGTTATTGCAGTATATGAGCTTAGACAAGACGAACTGCTTGATGAACTTAATTCTAGAATGTTGAAAATTGAGAAGACTGTGGAGGATCTTGTCAACAAAACTGCTCCACTTTAAACATTTACTCGTGGACCTGTGCGTTTAATTTACTGTTAAACAAATTTTTCAACACTAACTTTGCCGTTTGTTATGTGTCAATACTTCATTATATTTATAATTTTAAAATAAAGGTTGAATAAAAAGCAATCAAGTAATGAATACATGTTTTTATTAAAAAAAAATTACAATACTACCGTTATATATTAATGTTGTATATTCAATGGAACTAATAAAAACAACACAAATAATGAAATATGAATTTTACAGATTACGTGCTGTCCTGACTTAGAAATGATTCCAACACAGTGACTAAATTTGCTAAATTTTCTTCCGGTTCTGTTTTATAAAATCTCTGTCTGCATGTACCCAAGGTCGAGTTTTGGTTGAATTGGGAATTACATAACGTTTATCGTCCCTATGTGATAATGCTACATTATTTATTATATTTGTATAAATGTTATGTAATTCACTTCTAAATGTCTTCATCTTTCTTAATATCAAACCACCTCGTTCAACAATTCTTTGGTAGTCTTCCTGATGAAGGTCTTTTCGATAACAGATTTTTTGATACCTTTGGCTTTTTAAAATTCATTATTAATGGACTTTACATAATAAGCCTTCGCGCTGGCACCATAAAAACTTATTATTGGGTCACCAGGAAACTCATCTTTCATTTTACCAACTACAGAATTACTTTTAATTATGTTGAGATTATTTATTTCAGGGTAATTTGATGTATCAAATTTTTCGAGGTTTTCTGATATAGTTTGATAAAAGTTTTCTGTGTACACTTTTAATATAAGCGAGTCAGTATCGGTGTAAAGTAACGAAGCATCATCGCCAAACTTCGATTTAATAAAATTTATAATAAAAATCATATTACAGTCTTTGATATATCGAATATGGAAAATCCAATATAAATTGGTTTATTGTATAATATTTTAACTTCATTCATATGTATAGCTACAAAGTTTTCGGTAAATATCGAGCTAGTATTAAAATTGGGGTGGAATATTAGTGCTCTAGCTCCACTTTTGCCTACACTGTTTTTCCAATGCGTTACTAATTTTATATCCTTTTGATTTTCAACATTTTTCATAGTTTTGCCAAAAATCGCGTTATTTTTTAATTTAAAAGTGTCTTTCGCAAATTTTGTGGTGGCCTTGTTACGTAAATTGGTATTAAAATCGATATACGTTTTTAGCCATTTCGATTGGTTAAATTGTAATTCTCGATGAGTTTGATTTACCACTAAGCCGTTTGCGATGGCTTGTTTTAAAATTCTATAGTGTACAATGTATTTTCTTTTATCTTTTACATTAGGAATTAATTTCGGCAATTTGGCGTTTTCTGTTGGCGGTATGATATTTTCTACTAGAAATGGAAGACCAGAATGTGCATCATGCAACTCAGTCGGTAATGCACATCCACTTCCAAAACGTAGCCATCATCACCAACAGCCATAATATTTAAATTGAGTATTTCGCGCTCTGTTAACCATCGAAAACCACCCTATGGTAATGCTTATGACATACTATGACTATATAAATTTGTGGCATCAAGATATGTTATAAATGAAGAAGGTTTTGTTGGGCCATAGTCTGGTAAAAAAATATTATTAGCGATGTGCTTCCTTTCTGTACATTGGCTTATGCCGCCGCGTATACCTTTCTTTAAAAAATGTATCACTACATAGTATAAAACAAAGTCGCTTTCTCTGTCCCTTTGTATGCTTAAATTTTTAAAACTACGCACCGGATTTTGATGCGGTTTTTTTCAATAGATAGAGTGATTCAAGAGGAAGGTTTATATGTATAATAACATCCATTAAATAGTGGAAAAATACTGTTATTTTTGAGGTTTCTAATGTGATGTCGTTAATTATCATATTTTTTTCCGCTTACATTGCAAACGCAGGCTGAACCCTACGAGATTTATCAAAATAATGTACTAATTATTTGTACACATTGAAAAGGTCTACAGAAAACTCCGCGATGGTATATGTCTATCTCTCATGGATATCCCACAATAACATTTTTTTGTCATTTACTTTTTACGACAAATAATGGCAAATTTTGAAGCGATTTTAACCAATACAGCATTAATCCTTATCCAATTAAATATCTTAAATACATTGTTGATTTAATATAGATCTATATGGTCCTTTACAGCACAAGATTTAAATGAATATTTTCGAAGATATTACAGATTTAAAATTGCGGGAAGTAGCGCTTGCGGCGGTACTGGCCGACCGGGGCGGCGGCAGCGTGCCTATAAATAGCGCGTCGGAGGCCGATGTAATAATTGTTGTAAAAATAAAATAAATAGTCACAGTTTTTCTGTAGTGTATTTAGTATCAGCATTGCACCCGTGCGAAGCCGGGGCGGGTCGCTAGTAATGTATATATCAGTTAAGAGCTCTAGCTCTACCTTAGTTATACGCAACATATAATTAAATGATAAACTTAGAAGGGTATACTAGTATGCCGGATTCAATTTATCGAATTTTAAATAATTATTCCGAAATTGCACAAAAACATCGCACAATAGCAACACTTCTGATTTTAAATACACGTCTGAATAGTCCCCCAAAGTTTTACACCAAACAAGCGCCATACTTCTTTTGCTCGCCTATAGCTTTCATTGCTAATGTGTCCTTCCCGTAAATTATCATAAAATTGATCTTTACTTGGAAGACATGTATTTTTCATTTTTCAGCTATAGGGAAAAACACTCTTTTGACGCATCAGACTAAATTGTTCGATATTTGAGAAATGTTTTCGCGTTTCAAGAAAATCATCATAGTTTAAACCGCTGCCTAAATTTTCCAAAGACGTTGACAGAAATTTAAAACTGTCAGTGAACCTCAACTTTAAATATTTCTTCTTAACTTTTCCACATTTGTTAATAAAATAATCGTGCATATAAGTGCTTTGGGTAAAAGATATGTACTTGTCTTTATTTTGAGCCAAAACATCAATTTTATCCCCATATTTACAGAACTCTTTTATTAATAAATGGCTGTCGTAGCTGCTTAAGTTATGAAATATGATATGGGTAAAAGAGGGTAATTTATAATTTAAATTACAAACGGAATGTCCAGCAGCAAATCTTTTTGCGCCAGTTATGTAACAATGATCTCTTACTTTAATCTCACCCTCTTCAAAAGGGCCTTCACATATACCACATATTTTAGCATCATTAAACTCCCTTTTTTCTACAGGCGTTAACGGTTTCATAGGCTTTTAAATATGTGTTATATAGAGCCCTTAAATCACACTCGATACGATCCACAAAGACCTGAGCTGTATTATTCCCCCGAAATAGCTCAAATTGTGTCGTCAAAAGAGCATTTAATTAAATAAGCAAAAGAATATGGTTTATGTTTAAAACTTTTTGCAGTGTAAGAATTTTGTGGTTTTTGTTGTACCGTTTCAACGAGTTTTAAAACAGATTCGAAATCTGCATAAACCAGGAATGGAACGCACATTTGCTTTTCTATACCCTCGAATTTTAAAATATTTTCCGGCACACTCTTTCCAAATTTATCAATTTTTATTTTAAATCCACTGAGGGTGTTTGCGTGAAAATGGGGTTACAATTGTAGTTTTGATGTAAAGTTAAAGCTGAAAATGTACTAAAATTAGTGAGACAAACCATCACAAAAACATATTTTATGTTGTTGACAATTAATTTGACTTGAAACAAAGCGTGATAAGTCCTTAATCCGATAATAATGACCTTTTGAACAAGTCGTATCACAAAAATGTTCACCGCCATTTTTACTACTACAGTCTTTTGTAATTAACAATAAATTTACATGTCTATCCAACTTTCTTGACACATACCTCAGTGGACCAATAACTTCATCTATTACTTTATTATTTTCGTATTTAAATTCTAGATCTTATACGTTAATCGATATGTTGTTCATTTCCTCAAATTTTTTTAATGTCACCTAATTTTACTGGAAAATCCATACCTGTTAAATTAGGACTCTAGAAAAATGGGGATAGGATGTCAGCTATGAAGGCGCTGCTGCTGGCGGAACCGATGCTGATGTTACAGCCCACGCAAAGAAAATTTCGTTCTGGTTGATCACATAGACGACAGCTCCTCTCTTTTCAATAGAATACGGCAACTTGATGAATGATGAGCCACTCGTAGGCGTATACTTGTTGATACTAACTTCCAAGTATAAAATTCGCATAAGAGCCCATCCTATAACAAGAAAAAATACTATAAAAATCAGTTTAATATATCGGGTTTGGATTTTTACATACCTGAATCTTTCTCCTGAAACTCTGTCGCCTGCGTTTTTATTAATTCTGTGAAAGAATGGTAAACGGCATCCAAATCACTTTGTTCAGTAATTATTTGATTAGCAGTGTTGAAGGATTTCTCATTGAATATTTTTTGTGATGGAAGCATGTACTCGCCAACAGCTGTCATGTTAACTTTTAAAGCGTCATGAACACGTAATACATTATTAACAAGTTCCACTACCTTCGATTTAATGTCTGCATATCACTGCTAACCTGATAAGTTGCAATTCTCTTTTTGAAAGCATATTCAACGAGTTGCACACCATGGCATACCGGCAAATATCAATTATTTTTATGTTGTTGTGGTCGTTGATGTACTAACATTTGATTTACTGGAACATCCACATTACATGTAGCGCAATTAATTACTGGAATCACCGATGTACACTCTTCAATTCGGAGCCGTTTTCCTCCTGGCACTTCATTAAATCTCACCGCACACAATTCTCCTTTATGACGCCTCATATTATAAGTATTGGTAAACTAAGAACCACAATTTTTACCAACATATGCCATGATTTGACAAATAATAATAGTACATGTACTACCTATGCAAGTCAGAGCCGACTGATGAATGAAATTGCCCCATACCATATATAAAACTATTCAAGGTCGCCCCAAACCATGTTACATAACTTCAAGGTCACACACTCAAGAGGCCCTCCAGCAAAGTCAAGGTGACCTTGAACAAGGTCACGGTCACCCATAACCTTGAACACAACATTTTTCAAGGTCTAGGCCATATCAACGCAAGGTCGAATATCATTGTCAATGGGTGGAGCCAAAGTGGGGGAGGGGCAAATACTTGTTACCTATTTTGAAACTAATTTTATATTTAAATAATTTAATGTTTTTATTGAGACAAACAATTCTTTGAAATTCCATTTTCGGTATAGCAGGATGAGGTATTTTACCTAGCAATCACCTCTCTTAACTAGGTAAACACAGTAGGAAGTTTTCATAAGTTTTTTGCCAATATACAGAAGAAAAACCAACGTGGATTTTTCAATAGTATTTTAGTAAAACTATTCGGTGTGGATAGTCAAAATAAGTAATAACGTATTAAAGGAAATAAATAACAGTATTTTTCCCCATTCATGTTATTTCAAAGGATTGTTTGGCCAGTGCAATTACAATTATATTCTTTGAATCAGCTAAGTGATCCTTCAAAAATATATTTATTTGTTGATCAACCACAGTGTATTCTTTTATCTGATCTATCGAAGCAGATGTTTATCTCCCTCAATTTGGGAAAACATACTGTTTTATTTATTCCTTTTTTTTTTGACTGACCACGTCATGAAAATCACCCTAAACATTAACCTCCTAATTCACTAAGATGATCTAAATTTAAAACTGGCCTAGTTAGTAGAGGGTTTAAATTGACAAGTTCAATAATAAATGAAACAAGTATTAAACCTTCATAATACATGGATAAAATAATTTTCTTTCTGTTTTGGTTTTTAAGCTTAATAACAGTATATAAGGGTTTATGTCTTAACAAATGTATTATAAGTTATAAAAATATCATAAGCCAAACAAAACTGGTCAGCTAGAAGTGCCTAGCTTCCATGGCAGCTAGATAGGGTCCAAGCTTTAAGTCTTCTTAGTGAATCTGACTGGAAAAAATTTTGAAAATTACTTTGATTTTTATGCAGTTTTTGTTTTTAAACTAAGGTTTAATATTCGAGATGTTAAATAATCCCCATCTATTAAACATTTATGGCTAGATTCATTAAAAAGCTTGAAGAGAATATAGGAATATTAAGGATAAAAACATAGAAACAAAGCTTTGAAATTGATAAAAGAAACTGTCTAATGTAGCAGATCTGATAGAGAAAACAATTTATTTATTGTTGTATTTTTAAGGTTCACAGCCTAATTGACTTATTGTTACACTTGTCAATTTAGATCTCTTACCATCAACTTGGTCCAGTTTTAAAGTTATATCATGTTAGATAATTATGGGGTTAGTTTTTTATTATTTGCTGGCAAACTGTTTTTGGAGAAATTTTATTCAAATTCTGATTCAAATGTTTATAAACTTCAGTGGAAATTGCGATTGAAATCAAATACTAAATAAAATGGTGGTAAAGACATTTTGAATTTCTTGACAATTTACTAAAATTTTTAAAATTTGGAAAGAGTTTCATTTTTCATTTCCTGCTCATAGTAAAAAATGTAACTGTAAAAAATTGAAAATGGCATATTGGCACCTAACCTCTAAAGTAAAGAAACCTTCAAAGTATAAAAGCCATAATATTACCATACGAAACTCGGAAACTATCGCCGCGGCCTTCACTGTACAGTTTTCGGGATAAAATATCGTTCAACCTTTTTGAGGTCACTCTAAACTTGTGCTGGCATAAAGTCGAGAAAACTTTTTGGTTATTGTAGAGACGATCTTACAAGCAAAATAAAAGTGATCAACTAGAAGGTCTAACATCCTTGACAACAATAGATTTTAATTAAGACATGAACACTGACAATTCTTAATTATAGTTTTTTTAAAAAATTTCAATTTGCTACATGTATTTTTTACTCAGTAACTTATATTTTGTTTATTAAATTCATAAGTTATACGATAAGAATTATGGTCTACTTTTTTGTAAAGAAAATTGGATAATTTTTGTTCAATTATTAAAATCTAGATAGTTATTAATTAGTAATTCGTTCTCACTTATGATTTTAATAAATTATCTTTTTTATTATTTTTTATATATTTTAGGTATATACCTTGATCAGTGGCAGTGCTTTGGTGACGTATAATAATCAAGTGGATACCTTGCAACAAGGAGACTTCTTTGTAATACCAGAAAGTGAGTAAATTATTATTAAAAGTTAAACTGATTGGAGGACAATATCGAAGGCATATTTTTAAAAAAATTTGTAAATAAGGTCGCTAAAAGCTAAAGGAGAGGGTAATGAGTTTGTTTGCATGTGTGAATTGAAAGATAAGTAGAATTTTGAAAATATAAAATTTTATTTTTATAGTAAAAACATAATTTAATAAAATTTTCAAATAAGTTTTAAAAATTATTCGACATCGGTGTTTTGTCAAATTCTGGAAAAAATTGTGAATGCGAATAATAATGTATAGAAAAAAATATATATCAATAATTTATTTATTTAGATAGTTTTTTAATGAATCAAATTCTAATCTTTAACACACTTGGCAACAAACTCGAAAAAACCCTGAACTTCATCATAATCGCCTATTTAAAAAATCATACAATAAATATATGGCGCGAATTAATCTCACTTGAGGTTTCTTATTAGTTTTAAATAGTTTTTAATTGAATATGAAAGTTACGAAACTTCTGTGGTCATACTGTAACAGAATTTTTCAAATTTCCCTCGCGTTTTATTAATAACAGTAATTTACGAAAAATTAAGACCTTAAAGGGGAATTAAAAAAAAACCTTGGTGTTTTGCTTTTATTTAGGGATCAAATAATATTACTGTAGGTTACATAATTTAAGTATTAACATATGATGTGATAAAATTTCATTATGATTGGATAATTTGCAATGGTCCTACCTTTACTAAATGATTCTTATACATTATTTGATCCGCTTATTTTTCCTTTTAATAAATAAATTTAATATAATAAATTTTCTTTATTAATAGGTGTTTCTGTTAATAATGTTGATTTTACTTGGTGATGGCGTCACTAATACATTTGTTGGTATATACTAATGACATCTATGGCATTTCGAAAGGCGAATATAAGCCATTAAAAACCAGTTTGTTATCAGTCATCATTGTGCAAAAAACGTAGTTCTTTATAGGTTCGTAAATGTTGAAGTTTGTATCAGGAAAAGAGGTTATGCAGGGAAGTTTAATAACCTTTCATTTAAAGAAAACAGCTGCTAAAAACTATCGATTGTTGGTTGAAGCTTATGATCAGAATGTTTTAACCCAGAAAACTTGTGAACAATGGTTAAACGCTTCAAAAGTGGTGATTTTAATGTACAAGATGAGGAGCGTCCAGGTCAGCCGAAGAAATTTGAAGATGTAGATTTGAAAGAATTATTCGATGGACACTCAACTTAAACTTTAAAACAATTGGGAGTAGTATTGGATCAATTTACTATTAACGAACGGCTACACGCATTGGGCAAGATCGAGAAAGAAAGAAAATGTGTTCTGTGTGAATTAAAGGAAAGAGACATTGAAAAGCGAAAAAACAGACAGATAAAGATTTTTGTATCGTGTTGTGGCAGCCTTCAGCATCATAATCAGTGCATGATATATCTGGAAAGAAGGCTTTTTGCTGGATGTTTGGTGAGATGACAAGGGACCTGTGTATTACGAACAGCCAAAACCTGGTGAAACAATTACTGGCGATCGATATCAACAAGAACTGATGAGAATTAAACCAAACCATGAAGGAAAACCGACCAATATACGCCGAAAACACAGTAAATGAACAACATTTATTTCGTTACGAAGATGTGGAAATTTGGCTTGAAAAAAGGTTGGCTTCAAAAAACGAACAGTTCTGTTGGCGCGAAATCCATTCTTTGACAGAAAGATGAAATAAAGTCATAGCCAACGATGGCCAATACTTTGATTATTGAAGTAATTTATTTTGTTCTTGAAATAAATGGTCAAAATTTGCGAAAAAATCGACTTTATGAACCGAAACACCTATTAAATGAATTAAAATATGTATTTTATATTTTTGATTTTAGGAATGGGATATTCAATACAAAATACTAATTTGCAATCAGATTTGGTACTCTCCTACGTCAAAATTACACCAGCTTCAAGGTTTTTAAACGAAAGAAGTTGAAATATTTTACGTACTTTTATTTATAAAAAAAAAACTAGTCTGATGTTACTTAATGAAATGTTTAATTTTTTCCTCATATTGTGTATTTTTATATTTTTTTTTATAGAATTTAAATTTTGTTTCTTTTTACTGTGATTATTGGTCAATGATAATAAATTCATTGATATTTGTAATTTTTTAATAGAGTTTAAGTTTTGGTTTATTTAGAATGATTTTTTTTTTGCAATGCTTCATTTTGATTGGCCAGTAATTACAAATTTATGTTCATAATTTTATAATAGGATTTAAATTTTGTTTAATTTAAAATGTAATTTTTTACAATGTTTTATTTTTTTATACTGACCATCATTAAGTGTGTGTGTGGCAGAACTATTCAAAACATTTAAGGTTTACTGTGATTTTAGTCAGTAGATGTTGGGTTCCTTCATGATGGGGAAAAACCTAGGACCTTGGGAAAATTTTCATAGTGTCGGCATCCTTTGATGTATGGGTGATCACATGCCATGTGCATGACACCGACCAGTGGCGTGCCATGGGATGTCGTAATATTTCAATTAAGCAGTGGCATCCTTTTGATATGGGTGGTCGCGTGTCATGGGGTGACGTAATACTTCCGTTAAGCTAGTAGGTACTGGGACATCTTGGTGCGTTACATATATCGTAATTTTTATTAATTAATTCCATGTGTCTAGATGTCACTTGTCACCTGTCAAATGTCACATGTCATCTGGCTGTTTATCATATGGCATCTGTCATCCATAAAGTATTCTACGTCGGCTATGGGATGTAAGTCCGCAATTCTAGTGTATCTGGTAGATGATGTTATGAACCTTAAGAATTTATTTTGCATCCTTTGGCACCTTGCGGACTGTGTGTCACTCATAGAGTATCAGACTGGTGCTTCTTAAGGGGGTATTCTGGTCTAGAGGCTTAAATTTTAGGCGTTTTTTTGAGTAGAATAAAAAGGAAATGAAAAACATTTTTACCATTCATTTTTTAACAAGATGTTTATTGACGTTTCAAGAATACAATATAAAATCATCAAAAAAAAAATTAAGGTGTTACAAGATAGTGAAGTGGGGGCTAAAAAAAAGGTGCGTCCTGGTCTACATGTTTTCAACCCTTGTAGTGTTCTGAAACAAATTCTTAATTAGTAAAGACGTCTCTATGACTTGGACCATAGAAAGAGAAAAAAAAATTTTTTTCACAAAATGACGATATAAGAAAAAAAAATTTTTGTCCCTGCATTTGGACCTTTCTGAATTTTTTAGATATAGTAAAAAAAAAATTCAAAATCTATAGTCCCAGATATAGAAGGATATGTAAAGAAGATTTTCACCAAATTTCAAGTAAATCGTTCCAGTAGAACTTGAGATATCATGTCGACTAGGTCGAAAAAAAGTAGTTTCAAGAAAAAGGCGTTTAAAGTTTAAGACAAAGTTTCGACAGCGTAACTCAGATAATGGTACTTAATACTCACATTTGTTTAATCGGCGATCCCTGATCCATACATTGGGCCTTTTTCTACTTCAAAATTAATATTTTCTGAAGTTCTTTTAGCTAAATTAGTTGTTCTAGCTTCTGTAGAAGCAGCAGAAGGCGCAGTTTGGAGCGGTCAATTCGAACTTCATTGCGTCTGACAGCAAATGAATGAGCTTCAGTACCAACAGTGATGCCCATAAGTTCCATAGTTTTTAAAATAGGTAGAAATACCTTCATTAAAAATGGTAACAGCTAAATAACTAGCAATTTCAATTATCCGTGTTCCGTAGCCCTGAATATCTGATTTCTTCTTATTTTCCCACTTATTGCAACTTTGGCAAAAACTTGATTTTAAAACTGTATCGACCACTTTCTTACTATATTTACCAATAAGGGTTGTAACTCCAAAAAGTGAGGTGAATCCTAGGTTGCAATGCCCTTCGGGGAACTAGGTCCTCAGGTAGTCGGGCAACATCTGCCGTTTATTGTTTGATTCGCTCCGGCGGGCCAGTTTAGTTACTACGTCACAAAAGTCGCTATAGCTCCGAAAATAGTTCGAATTTTGAAAAACCCTTTTAAGGCCATATTCCTAAAGGTCTAAACTTAATAAAATCTGAAATATGAAAAAAATTGATTTTTCCAAATTTCTAGACAAGAATACCCCATAAGTAATTACCAGCCTGATGATTTGTTTGAAAATTATTCTTTTATTTTGTGTGTATAATACTAATTTTCTGTTGAGAAGTGCGTATAATTGTTGCATCGCAATGAACGTTTTTTAAGCATGGCCGACGTATGATACATTAACGATAAGCGCGAGCCCACAGTTATACAAAGATATTTGACACAGTTTTTAACTTTTAGTGGGATGATTATCTTGTTGTTGATAAATCTCCGATGAAGTCATACTGTGTTGGATTGATTTTAATTTTCCACAGTTCTAGATATGGTTCATTGCTTAATATATGGAAGAGTATTTGCTTTTTTGCTGCCTCCGCATAGTACTAGCTCGTTACGAGCAGTACGTCGTCTGCATACATGTACGTTTGTGTTGCATGGTAGCTGGGGAAGTCCGCTGTGTAGGTATTATAAAGCAGCGGAGAGGTTACCGTGCCCTAGGGAACGCCAACCTTTAGGGTCTTAAGTCCGGACAGTCTTTCCTCTACCCTAACCATTATACTTCTATCTTGAAGATATGAAGCAATCAAAGCAGTCATGAACAGGGGGTAGGAATGTGTGGTGAGGAGCTTGTATAAGAGCCCCTCATGCCACACAGTGTCGAAATACCTCGCCATATCGAGAAGCAGCCAAACAGTATTTCGCTTCCTATTTATCCCGTCTAAGGCATTTTGTAGTATCCTCGACACTAACATGACAGTGTTGCGTCCTTCTTTGAATCCAAATTGTTTTTCGGGGATTACTTTATTCAGCTTTAGTTTGCTGATTCTCGATACGATACGACGCTCGGCCACTTTGGAAAGGGTGTTTAGGAGGGACATTTACCTGTAGGAAGTGGGATTACTGGGATCTTCATTTGGTTTTAAAATGGGTATTACTATCGCCTGTTTCCAGGCGATAGGGAAATATTGGATTGTCACAGTTGCGTTGACTATGTACGTTAACTTTACGATTGCTTTATTTGGTAGATTTTTTAGTAATATGCTTGATATGTCGTGCGGGGCGGGGACTTAATTGTTAAGACTATTCTTAATAATATGCCCAACGTCTCTAGGGGAGGGTAGTAGTTTACTATGTATTCCTGGTGGTATTGGATAGGTCTTCTTCCTAAATTCATAGGTGACTCCGTTTATGCTATCATGATTGTTGTTTGTATTTGGAATGGCTTTACAGACGTCGGCGATAAGTTCTGACTTTTGCTGGTTGTTATGGACAATGCCATTATTATTTTTGGTTTTGAGTGTTGGGGCTTTATTGAATTTTTTCTTTAACCTTTTGGTTAGCCTCCAGAGGAAATTATCTTGCGTAGCAAGTCTTCTGGGGACATCATTCTATGTTTTATTTCGATGTTTACTAATTGTTCCTTTGATGCTGCTTTGTATTGCAGTATATCGTAAGTAGTCTTGCCGTCGTCTTGTTCTGGCTGATATTTTCCTTACCTTATTCTTAAATTGTTCAAGTCTAATTATTTTGTCCGGTAATTTATCTTCTTTGGGGCGATAGTATCTTTTTTGAGACAGCGTCTCTTACAGTTTATATGTTTATCGTTAGCTGTGCTACTTCATTGTGTATTTGCGTGGAGGTTTTTATTGAGTTGTTTATTATAGTTTTTTCATTTTTTATGTTTTCAAATTTGTTCTAATTTGTTTTTTAGCAATCGGATTGGCCTTCCATTCTGTCTGAGTACTCGAGCAGTACCGGTTAGGTAAGTTGTTGATATTCTTATTTAACACTAAGGCAGTGTAACTGCAAATCATTCCGTTGGTTGGATAATGTGTTAGGGTGCTTGTGCTTAAGATTTGGATGTCACTGTCCAGAATATAGTCGCAAAGCAAATTTCCGTTTCGGTTCGCTCCACTATTATTCCACATTGTGTGGTGCGCATTGAAATCTCCCAACACAACCCTATCGCTCTCAAAGATTCCGTCGAGTTCTCGTAGACCTAGTCTAATATTGGAGGGGGGGGGGCGTAACAATCTCTTATAGTTATCCCATCGAGAAGTTTCATTGCATAGTTTTTAGAAGCGTGAACATGAAAATATATAATTATATATCATATTGTTCAATATCTTGGAGGACGCTCATTATAGCTATTCCCCTTTCTTGTTTTGTCAGTCAGATTGGTCTTATTACCTTTATTTGGTCTTTCATAAATCTTATGATATCTTTCATATTTACGATATTATTGAATTTTTTGATGACAGTTAAGAGGTCACTTACGTCTCTTTGGTTTGCTGTCTGAGGATAGGCTTTTGTCCTGGAGTTGGGCATTGGCAAGGGTAGGCAACTGTCTTTGGGTAGGGTGTCGTTGTCTCAACTCAGGGAAATACTCTGGGTTGTACTGATATTGCTCATCATGGTCCGTTTCGGAGAGTGGATGAGGGACACTTGCCCTTCTCCCCGATGGACCACTTGCCCTTTTCCCCGATGGGCCACTTGCCCTTCTCCCAGACGGGCCACTTGCCCTTCTCCCAGACGGGCCACTTGCCCTTCTCCCAGACGGGCCACTTGCCCTTCTCCCAGAGGGGCCACTTGCCCTTTCCCCGATGGGTCACTTGCCCTGACCTTAATCTATGTGTTCGCCCTTGGTGTTGGGGCATCGACATATTTGTTGTTCTTTCTTTCGTTATTTTCTTGATTCTCTTATACGATTGTCATTTTATATGAGTACACAGGATATTCTGTATTGTTTGCTCAGTGCTGTTTATTGCAATTGGTACATCTTTCGTTTTTGGAGGTGCATTGTGATATATAGTGTTCTCCGGCATATCTTAAGCATATTTTTCTTTGGTTGTGGAAAGAAACTGCTAGGCCTCATTTCTGACATTTCCAAGTGATTCTTGCTTTACAAATTACTCTGACGTTTCTTTGCAGGTACGATAATACATAGCCTAGTTTTTCTTTATGTTATAGTCTTGCTTGCAGGTCATGACTTCAGGATGTCCAGTGACTATGATCGGAGGTGGTTTTACTTTCATTTTTTTTTCTTTGTTTTGTGTTACTTTACCTCTCACTTCATCCTTTGGGTTTACTTGTCGCTGTTCTTCTTTTTCACTATCTCTGACATTATTTGTATATTCCATTTTGTTGTTGCCTTCTTCTTCTTGTTGGAGTGTTTCATAACTATTATGCATTGGTACGTTTGGGATGAATGCCAGTCTATTGGGTGTCGTGTTGTTTGGGTTATTGGGTGTTCGGGTTGTTGGTTCAAATATTTTCGGTTTCTGTTTAAATTTGGGTTGTATTTATGGAACTACGTAGTTATTTTTGTTATTTTCTTCAGTTGTAGCTTCATGTTTATTGGTGGGATGTTTGCTATGTTGCCGGATTTTTCATTTGTTGTTTTTCAGCTGTTCTTTGTCGTTGTCGTCATCATCATTCTTAGGTATTATTGGTATATGGATACATGGGTTTAGTGTTCTAGGTGTTATGGGCAGATTACTTGTATTTATTGATGCAATTTTTTCATATTGGCTCATGAATGGGGCTTCTGTGCCTACTATTTCTTTATTTGAAGTTTGGTTACTGATTTCTGGTGTTTTTTTTTCATTATTTTTGTGCTTAGTTTGAATGTATGCACATTATTTAAGTGATTGTTATTACTTTGGCGAGTTCTTTATTTTCAGTGTTTTGGTTTTTATCTATTAGACACATTTTCCACTTATATTCTTGTTTTTTTTTTCAGTTGCTTTTTATCTCGGTTACTGGTGGAACTTTAATTATTAACGATTGACTCGGAATCTGACGGGCAATCATTGTCTTCACGAGTATTGGTTGCCTCATCTGTTGGAGAGGCCATTAGCTGCCTAATTTAGTTTTTTATCACTTCCACAAGTTGGGCGGCGCATACTTCCGGGGGGGGGGGGGTCCGTAAACCCCACCCGTTACCACTGATCATGAATTCCATTATTTTTAAAATGTTTAATCACTAAGTATCTGTTTGTAATTTACATTATCACTAGTTACACTTTTTAACTAATGTATTATATATTTCTATTATTTACATTCTATTTATTATTATTATCCATTGTTTATTTACAGTTTATACTAATTTTAAGTACTAAATTAGGCTGATTTAATTTAACGTAGTTTTTACCGGGTCGTTAAACACCGTTTTCATGCATTTAACTCCCGATCTAAGATGCGGATTTGCAAATTTTATCGAAGTTTATATAAAACTGATATTAATATTCTATCACAAAAAATGTTATCAAAGCTCAAAAGAAATGGGTTCGATCAGTACGAACGCTCGAGAAAAACCTCAATATACAGAAGTGTCCACCATCTTGTCAAAAATGACTCGTCACATCCACCAATTGCTTGGTGTGACATTAGCGTGTTTGGTACGACATTACAACCAGATGGTGCCGATGTTCGGCACAGGAGGTGTTAAAGTAAATAAGGTTTTATGTTATAATATACAGGGTGTCCCCAAAATACGGAGAACATTTCTAATAGGATTGAATTGGATTTGTTATGTAAATATGTTATATTTTATATTCTCGTCGCATTGATTAATTCGTTGTTGCGACGCTAGCCTGCTTATATAATAATTATGGGGTATTTTTTTCGTGGGCAAAAAAGGCCTTATAAGGGTGGATTTTTCGTGGAAAAGATATTGATGTTTTTTCCAAGTCAAAAGACCTTACGAGATGGTATTTTTTGTGGTTAAAAAATCTTACGGGGGGTATTTTTTCATGGTTATAGGACGGTTTTGCTGTAATAAAAAATTACTTTACTGGGGATGTTTTTCATCCTACTTGAGGGATTGCAAATATATCTGATACATATATATGTATATGAGAGAGAGAGCATATTTTTCTCTTTTAGGTGGATGAAAATACCAGTTTTGTTCTACCGTGCATATGCCAAAAGAGCACATTAATTTTTTCGGTAAATTTAGTGTTGGTGAACATGTTTTGAGAGGTACTTTTCATCTAAAATGAAATCTAAGGCCTCAGTTTACAACTATTAAGGGATGTTGTGTATATATTTCGCTTCCTTGAATATATTTATATTAAAACATGTATGTTGCATCAGTCAATCAAGAATTTACTTTATTTTGATTTAATAAACCAAAAATAAATTGTGAGGTCAAGTATTCTGAGTGGAAGAAAGGTCAATTCAACAGATAAGATAGGACTTATTAATATTTCCCATGTAAAATGTTCGTAAATTAATACTTTTTATATGCAGGAGTATGTTGTGTAATTTTCCTAGGCTGGTACATAGATAGAGATGTTTTTAGTACATATAATCTGCTTTTACGTGTATATAATATACCTGCAGAAATCTGCCTACAATTGTTTCTGGAAGGTGTTATAAAAAAAATTAAAATCGATCTTATCTAGTTTTGCTAAAAGTCTCGGGGGTTTTTATTTTTTATTTAGTAACTTAATAAATTATTATTTTTTCGTCTGTGCGTTGAATATTTTTTTAGACAATTAACAATTTGCTGAAGTAAATGTTTTATGTATTGTAAATATTCAAAATGATTCCGGTCGGTCTTATTTTGCAACTGGCACATGCAAAGGTTCAAACTTTAAAAATCTTAAATTAATCATTATACGGAATGTATGTGATTAAGATAATACTATTAACAGTAAGTAGATCCAATGTATTTTATGACATTTATAAGATAAGACCTTAACAAGGTGTCAGGTGAGAACTGATGCCTTAAGTCACACCAAATTTTCGATTTTTTTAATGGATAAAAACGAAAATTTTTAAAATCAAAAACCAGTAAAACTTAGATTTATTTAAGCCTCTTTTATTACTACATTTAAAAATGTTGCCACTCGAATTATGTAAATATAATTTAAATCAGAGTAGCTTTATTGCATTTTCAGTTTTTTATATCCGTAAGGTTCTGAGCTGCCATTGAATAAAAATTTTCTTTTGGATAAATGTGGTTTATATAATTTGATTTCTGTGCAAGTTGTTACTATGGGCCCCTTGGTTCGGCGAATATTCTTGGAAACGATCGGTAATGGATCGGACTTCTTAAGAGCCCTATTTTTTATGGAGTCAAAATTAATAATTGTGCTGCTTCATAATTTTGAGAAATTCCATTAACTTTTCAAACAACTTCTTCTGTATTATTTTTCGTAGCAAAAACTTTAGAAGCATAATTCTTAGGACTACCAGACACAAATATTTTTCAAATTCATCTGTCATATCTCCAATAAACTATCCAGTGGATATGTTGATTTCGTTGTTGTCATTTCTTGTGGTAAAAATAACCTAGTCTGTATCTTAATATAAAACTCTGTTCTTGTCTTGCCTGTGCCGTTACATATGCAGCTATTGCTACATACATTAATCGTTGGTATAGGGTCAAAAGCTTCTTTTCTATACTCGTAATTGACAATAAGAGCATTTTCATTAACAGGAGGGATAACATTAACGTAAATAGTTGCATTTGCGAACATTGCATTAAACTCTGCAGAATCATTGATAATTTTCGTTTTTGTTTGATTTTCTCTGTGTTCAATTTTTTCCCAGTAGCTATTAAGCATTAATTTTGCCAGAGACTTGAGACCAGGATTGTCTAATACCTCATTGTAGTCTAATTAAATAACTTTTTCGTAAAATTTCTAAATATATTTCCTTCTTCTGTTTTACAATTGTTAAGCCAATCTGAAGACTCTTGTATATTTTAATAAATTTATTCATCATAGCTGTGAACAAACCATTTTATTCTAGTTGTTTATTAAAACGTTTTGTCATATATTGCCAAATTTCATAAATGCCCAAAATTGTATAACCTTTCACTATAGCTTTCACTACTTCATTAATCACCCAAGTTCCAGAAAGTATTCAGTCTTCATCATTGTGTATACACTCATATCGACTCAAATCTTGTCCACATTCTTGCCAGAGAAAAATATTATTTTATTATTCATTTTCGTGGGCAGAACGGGATGATCGAGCTCACTTGAAGGAAAAATCTTACATTTTATCATCTCGTCTGTCTCGTTTAGATTTAATTTTTTATGCTTTTCTCCTACCAAAATTTTCGGATGATCTGTTGGAAATTTGCCATATTTACCAATATAAGGGTATGAAGAACACACATCAGCATATGTAATTTTTTTTTCCATCCTTGGTTTCATATCATTCTCAGACATTTCCAGTTCGACCACCATAAAAAGTATCTCTAGGATTTAAAGGAATCGAATTAATTAGAGGATGTGTTTTGATATCATTTTCAATCTCGTGTTGTTTCTGAATTCATATTTCCACATTTTATTTACTACATAACCGAAATCTTTTAATCGTTGTTTTTGTCACGGTTGCTTCATATCTTAAATTTGGAGTTTGTGTTGGCTCTTCGAGAAAAATATCATTTCTACCATTTGGGTGGCATGTCAGACACCCATGGTAATAAGATCCATGAAATTCGACATTTTCGTTTGTTTCAGAACAAAAACCGTCAACTTTTACTCCAAGCAAAATAACTCTTGGTCTTTCCCAACATGTTAATATTTATTTGCTTTTGATTCTCCATACAGATCATCCACTGACTGGGATTTTACTTTGGTTATCCTTCCACCTATAAACATTTTTGGGGATTATTCCTATTGTGTTAGTGTATTTTTTCGAAATACCTTGTTACAAGCGGATGCTAGAATTTCAACTTTTGAAACGCAGTAGTCAACTAGATCTTTCTGCATATCAAATTAATCATTTTATCTTTTTATAAATTTGTTTCTGCCCTCAGTCTTCATATAGTCTAGGCTATATTGGTGGTAAAGATACAATGCGATTTTCGTTTGCTTTTATATTAAAAGTGTGGAAAATAGCCTTTTTAAAATTATCTCATAGTCTGCAAGCTTTTGGTAACTTACAAGAGGCATCGGAAAATAATTTAAGCTGTCTATAAACTTAATATTATCAATTTGCGTCATGATAATCTTTGTTTCTCTCATAATTAATTCTGGTGCTAAATCTGTTTTTGTCAAAATGTTATTAAGGATAAACTGGTGGTCAGAAGTTTAACCATTGTGTGCAGATACGATTATATCTTTAAACTTTTTTTCGTATTTGTAATAAATGTTGGATAAATATCCCAGAGGGACCTTGGCTGGTGTAATTCCGGTAGTTTCATAAACTGTTGATCGATAGTCCATTAAGGAGATTGGCAAATATTTGTCCCAATCTTTCTGATGTCTGTCCACAATCTTTGAGAGGTGTTCTTCAATGGTCCTATTAAATCGCTCTAACATGTCATCTGACTGCGGATGTAAAGCTGTTGTCCTAGCTTTACGGATGTTAAGAAGTTCGCAGAGCTTTTGAAAAAGTTTGGATTCTAAGTTGCGTCCTTGGTCAGAATGTGGAATCTCAAATCGGCTGAACATATTGTTGACTAAGACTTCAGCTACTGTTGAGGCTTCCTGGTTAGGGATGGCAAATACCTCAGGCCATTTACTGAAATACTCAACAGCAACCAAGATGTATTTGTTGCCTTCATCTGTTTCTGGGAATGGTCCAGCTCTATCAATAGCCAAACGGTATCCCAACATTATATTTCTTCATTTTTTCTTTAGATCTTGTGCTTGGACCTTGGCTAGCTGCACATTTAGAGCACTGTCTACACCATGATTTCACGTTTTGACAGTAGTTAACCCAATAAAATCTTTCACGGAGTTTGTCTAGAGTTTTGTTAACTCCTAAATGAGCCCCAGACTTCCCATTATGAATTTCTTCTAAAACCACTGGAACTTTCTTTCTGGGTACCACTATCTGAGTTTTTATTTCCTTGTAATCGGCACTTTCCCAGGATCTCTTTAGTAATCGGTCTTCAATTAATAGCGAGTCCCACTAAGCCCAAAGTGCCTTGAATATGAGTCCTGTATTCGAGATCTCTTTCCAACTAGGACGCGGTTTATTATTTTCTTTAAGTTGAAGGAACGGTGCCAGATCATTTTCTTCAAGCTGGTCTTTTCTTATCTGAGCTGTACTCCAGTCTGAATCAACGTCAAAAGTGACTCTCCGAATAGGGAACCCTTCTCTTTGTTCTATTTTGCTGCAGTGCTTGCATTCTTTCTTACATGGTCTTCTTGACAAGGCATCTGCCTTGTTATGCAGTCTTCCTGGTCTATGTTTGATTTTAAAATTGTATTGTTGTAGCTTTTCAAGCAATCTCGCTACTTGTCCTTTAGGCTGCTTCGTGCTTCATCACACAGCCTATAGCGTCCACTGCTGAACATAGGCCTCCCTCAATCGTTTGCAATGTTCCCGATCTTGTGCTGATTTAATCCAGTTTGTTGCGATTCTCTTGATATCATCAGTCCACCGTGTTGGAGGTCTGCCCCTACTTCTAAATGCCTGGAACCTAGGACGCCACTCTATAATGCGTTTAGTCCACCTAGCGTCTTCCATTCTCGCCACATGTCCGGCCCAGTTCCATTTCATATGTGTTATACTTTCTATAGCATCCTTGATCCCTATTCTAGTTCTAATAATTACATTTGGAACTTTTATCTCTCAGTGTTATTCCCAACATCGACCTCTCCGTGGCTCGCTGAGTCACTCTAATTTTTTCGCAACTTTTCTTAGTGAGTGTTAAAGTTTCTGCACCGTACGTGAGCACACACTGTTCATAAACCTTTCTTTTCAAGCAAATCGGTATATTGCTTTTAAATACGTCCTTTTTCAGCATGCCGAACGCCGCCCATGCTAGTGTTATGCGTCTTTGAATTTCACAGGTCTGGTTATCTCGGTTTATTCTCAGGTTATGGCCTAAATATTTATAAGATGTTACATACTCGATATCAGATTCGTTTAGGGATATGTTGCTACTTGGAACTAAGTTTGTCATACATTGAGATTTTGTACGGTTAATTTTTAGACCTACCACATTTGACGCTGCACCTAATGTGCTTAGTAACTCTTGGGCTTCTTCAAGGTTGTCAGAAATTACCACGATATCGTCAGCAAAGCGTAGGTGGTTTAATCGTTCACCATCTATATTGACTCCCATGTTCCCCCAACCTATTTTTTTTTAAACATCATTTCTAGCAGCATTGTAGTTTTAGTGAGATGTTATCACCTTGTCGTACGCCACGTTCCATTCTAAATGTAGATGTTATTTTCGAATGGACTTTCAAACTTGCTGTTGCGCTATTATATATGTTCTTAATTAAAGCTGCATATCTGTGGTCGACTCTACAATCAGCTAGTGCAGTAAATATTTTGTTTTGGTCCGCTGAATCGAACGCTTTCTCGTAGTCCACAAATATTAAGACCAGTGGTTTGTTGTACTCCACTGTTTTTTCTATGAGCGTTTTCATAACTAGCAAGTGGTCGTTTGTACCATAACCAGATCTGAAACCTGCTTGTTCTCTAGGTTGGTAGAAATCTAATTTGGGAGCCAATCGTCTTGTTATTATTTTTATAAATAGTTTGTACATGTGGGAGAGGAGACTGATTGGACGGTAGTTTTTTAGGTCGGTAGGATCGCCTCTCTTATGCATGATTATCATTATGGCATTGTTCCATGAAATTGGGATTTGTCCAGTCTCTAAACATCTATTAAATAGGACTTTGAGAGCATTTATCAATTTTTCCCCTCCTGCTTTAATACTTTCAATAACAGTGCCATCTTCTCCTGGGGCTCTGTTGTTTTTCATTTCTTGTAAGGGTACTTCAATTTCTGATGATGAAATTTCTGGTATATCTTCTGAGTCTTGATTGCAGACATTTGGGATGTTTGTTAGGTCATTGTCAATGGTGTACTTTTTGTATAACGCGCTGTAGAAATCTTCCACTATTTGGAGTATTTTTTCTCTATCTGTTGTAATTGTACCTGCTGCATCGCGAAGTTTATGAATTTCTTTTGTTCCTTCTGCCAGGTTTCTTTTAAGTATTTTGAAGCTTTTATTCTGCTCAATTACATCGAATATGGTTTCCGATTTGTATTTTCGTATATCTCTTATAAGCCTTGACATTTCTCTGCTAATTTGCCTATATTCTCCTGAGTTCTTCTGTTCCATTTTTCCTCGTCTTTCAATAAGCTCTTTTGTGTGTTGACTTAATTTGTCAGATGTTTTATTTTGTTTATTACAATACTTTTCTACGGCGTTTTTTATGATGTTTACTATTTGGTTATTTGTTTCCTCCAGGTCTATGGTTTCCAAAGTTTGGAGTCCGTTTTCAACATATTCTGTGTATTCAGAGAGATTTTCTGGGGTTGTCCATCTTCTTAGGTTCTCTCCTGTTACTAGTTTGGCTCTTTCTCTCTTAATATTTATTACCACTTTTCCTTTCACAGCTCGATGGTCACTACCTACTGAAAACTCATTAAGCACACTGACGTCTTGGACTATTTCTTTTCTACTCGATAGTACGTCATCTATTTGGTATTTAGTGACACCATCTGGGCTTGCCCATGTCCACTTTCTACTACCAGGTTTTTTAAAAAAATTATTCATGATGTAGAGGTTATGTTCCAATGCGAATTGCAGTAGTCGTTCGCCTCTTTCATTTCTTGTATCTATTCCGTGACAGCCTATGGCTATTTCTTCCTCGTCTTCTTTTACTCCTACCTTTGCGTTGAAGTCACCGACTATCACTTCATAGTGAACTTTTGAGTTATTTAATTCACTTGCAATATCTTCGTAGAATGTCAACTTCCTCATCGCTATGTGAACATGTTTGAGTGTAGGCCTGGATTATTTTAAGGTTATACCTCTGACTCAGTTTTATAATAACGCTGGCTACTCTAGGGTTTCTGTTTCTTATTTCCACAATGCTGTTAGTATGCTTTCTATGTATAAGAAAGCCGACTCCACCTACTGTATTGTCCTCAGCGCCCACATAGTAAAATAGATGTCCCGATTTCAATGTTATCTGACCTTCGCCTTTCCTTCTTACCTCGCTAATACCGACGATATCCCATTTTATATGTTGAAGTTCTTCTTGGAATTCTATAATTTTTTCTTCTGATGACATGGTCCTAGTGTTATATGTTAGTATATGCAATGGCCGTCGTCTTTGGTAGCCTGGTCCTCTCTGGGGATTCTTAGCACCCTCCGTTCTTCGCCCTTTCCTGTTGCTACCAAGATAACCGGGGGTTTCCGAACTACCGGAGACTGAGGGCCTTACTTCTCTATTTTGAAAACTCATTTGGGGAGAGTGGCCAGTAACCTACCACGCTGGCCTATGCGGATTGGTAAGTGGTGTAGGATGTAGGGAAGAAGTTTAGGTTTTGGGTGGGATTATTTCGGGTGTGGAACTGGTTTCCTCAAATTATGGAATAGAGGAAGAACCAGTAGGTCGCGTAGGCAGGGTCGCTAGATCCCTGAAGTAGGTCTATCCTCCGTCGGGATCACAAAGGAGTACCTACCTACTACCTCATGCCTAGAAGCCATTTAAGAGCTGCGTGGTCTGTTTTTATTAAAAATTCCTGTCCGTACAAATATTTATGAAAATGTTGGACTGCTTTGATTATGCAAGCAATTCTTTCCTTGTGACACAATAATTTCTTTCCAGTTTTGAATGTACTCGCCTGATATACTCAATAACTCGTTCTTGGCCATCTTGTATCTGAGAATATACAGCTCCTACCCCTATGTTACTGGCATCCGTATCCAATATGAATTTTCTCTGATCTTGCGGGTAGCTTAAAATTGGACTGGAACATAAGGCAGCCTTTAGTTTCCCAAAAGTTTTATCACACTCAGGATTCCATTGATAAAGAATCTTTTCTTCAGTGAGCTTATGCAAGGGTGAAGCAATATTTGCAAACCCTTCCACGAATCTTGTGTAATATGTACATAACCCGAGAAAGCTTCTCAACTCATGTTTGTCACGTGATGGAGGCCAATCTTTTATTGTTTGAATTTTCTTTTCATCCGTATGGATTCCCTCTGGTGATACTACATGTCCAAGAAATTCAACTTTTTGTTGGAAAAGTATGCACTTTTTGGGGTTAAGTCGAAAGTTAGCGTTTTTAATTCTTGCCAAAACTTCCTGCAGATTCTGTAAGTGCTCATCAAATATTTTCTCCATAACCATGACATCATCAGAATAGATTAGACTTGGTTTCCGTGTAAGACCTCGCAGTACTGTTTCTATTAGTCGCTCAAAGGTGGCAGGAGCGTTGCGGAGTCCGAATGACATAACGACTTTTTCAAGTTCTTGTGGTGAAAGATGTTTCCAGTCTGTCTGGAGCTTCTCAATTAGTCCGTTACATAACAATTTTCATGTATCTTTGCCGGGTTGTTCACATTTTACTGGCTCATACAATGCTACTTCGTCTCCTGTATTAATTTTGACACAGTAAGGAAGAATATTGGCTACTCTGATAGGTATGAGATCATCTGAATTAGCTAAAGCCTTCGCTACCAGGTATTTACAGGGTTTATTGTGGTATTGAACCAATCCTACATGGTTTCCAGAACTCGTGTCGTGTCTTCTGTAGATAATCTTCTCTGTATTTCCTTTTATTCTGGCTGTTTGTTCGGCAATGACTCTGATTGGTTCGGTACTATGGTTCTTTGACAGAATAAATTCTTCAGTGCCAAACGTTAAGATGTTAAGCTTGTTGTCAAAAGAAAATCCATGTTGACGAATCAGGTCTATTCCAAGAATAAACTCATCTTCTATGTCGGCAACTAACAACAAATGATTTAATTTTAGTCCTCCAAGTTGAAGTTCCACTTGCATTTGTCCAATTACCTCAGCTGCTTCTCCAGTTACCGTTCTCAAAATTACTTTTCTAGACAATGGTAAGATTCTAAATTTATCAACAAGATTTAACTTTATCAGAGATACTGCTGCACCAGTGTCAACACTTATGGTAATAAGTGTAGCATTGACTTTTCCTCCAATTATAAGACTGTCGGCGGTTCTTCCTAGGCTACGAATGGAAATAATTGTGGGGGTCTTCTCGATATTGGTCAACACTCGACCCTTAATGTTGACTAATTGTAGTTTTCCTGATTCTCTTCTGTACGGTCTCTGAATGGTGAACGAGACCTTAACTGCACCCGACAGTCCCTTCTTATGTGCCCAGTTCGTCCGATTCTGTAACACTCTATCTGGTTTGTTCTATAACGTGAAGTATCACCTCTTGTGTTTAGTCCTTCCTGGTTTCTTTCATAACGTGAAGTATCACCTCTCGTATCTAGTTTCTTAAGAATTTTAGAAAACATTGTCTCTATTGCTTGGATCGGTGAATCATTGTTTTGCTCTATATTCACGGCTCTTATTTTAGGTCTTGAGATATTATAATTCTTCTATTTCCAGAGCCCTTTCCAATGCTTCACTGCAATAATTAAATTTGCTTATGCGCAACATACGCTGTATTTCTTGATTCTTTTCTTGATCCATTACTTCGCAATTCAAGTTATTTGCCGTAGCGGCAGCTTCAAATTGTCGTTTGTACATTAGCCAAGATATTTGACCATCGTAAGTTAAAGGTTTAACGTTCTGTCCGGTGGTTATTACTTTATCAGAAGGGCCATGCTTCTTTATTTTATTGACTTCTATCTGAAGGCTTTTCATCTTAGATTCTATCCCGTCTACGACTTCTTTCATTTCTTGTCGCACTTCTCCTATGTTCTGTTGCACTTTTCCTATATCTTGTCGACGATTTCTTTCACTTCTTGTCGTACTTCTCCTATGTCTTTCTCAAACTTTTGCGTTTGCCCCCGTAGAATTTGATCAAATTTTTGCTGTTCTTATACCATGACCTCATGTATCTATTTATTAAGTTGATCTTCACTTTTATCACGACGTTCTTCTTCTTCTTGCTTTTCTTTTAGACGACGTTGTTCTTCTTTTAGGCGACGGTCTTTTTGTCCCTGTTTTTCTTTCTGGCGCTGCGCTTCTTCATCCTGTTTTTTTGTTGGCGACGCGCTTCTTCATCCTGTTTTTCTTTTTGTCGACGTTCTTCTTCTTTTTGTTTGTCTCGAAGGAGACGTTGTTCTATATGCTCCATAAAATCAGCTAATGTTTGTTCCATTTCGACTGTTTGCTGTCTAGTATTTACCATAGAATCTTCTAGAATGTTGTTAAAAATTCAGTTCTAGGCTTCTATCTTAATGACAAATCCGATGGTGAAATCTGTTTTTCGCCATCTTCTTTAATTTCCAAATAGAATTTTCTAGAACTATGTCGAAAATTAGATTCGAAGCTTGTTTATTAATGACAAATCCGATGGTGACGTCTTTTTTCGATATCTCTTTTAGTTTCCAAATAGAATTTTCTAGAACTTTGTCGAAAATTCTGTTCTAAGCTTGTTTATTAAAGACAAATTCGATGGTGAAGTCAGTTTTTCGATATCTCTTTTGGTTTTGAAAAAAAAAGTTCTAGAACTTTATAGAAAATTAATCTTATCTTCTTATTTGATAACAAATCCAAGGTTGAAATCCCTTTTACTCTATCTCTTCTAATTTCCAATATAATTTTCTGGAAACCCGGTGATAATTCTTACTTCTGACACCAATCCTCACTTCTGACACCAATCCTCACTTCTGACGCCAATTGTTACGATTTCGTCTCTCGAAAATCGCTCACTGGGTTCACAAAATAAAACACCACACCTTTTCACTAATACTTCCAATACTTATATTAACAACACATTTACATTAACATCACAACTAACTAATTACTTCCCCTATTACAATACAACTATATAACTCTTAACGATACCACTATATGACTAACTTACTACGCTAATCATGTCTCTATTTATATATCTATGGATATTTCTAAATAAATCTAGAGCATAAAAGTTGAGATCTATCTAGAAGGATGCGTTATTGAGATACTATTCCTTTCGGCACATTATAATAAGGATGACTCATTGCGTCGGAATATTTGTATATACGAGGGCGTATCAATAAGTTAATTTCAGTTTTTCGTAACACTACCCCCTCCTAATTCGGATGGTCCCGATCAGCTTCCATATCTCCGTGGTATGGCTTCAACCTATGTAGATGTACTACTTTCATTTTGGTCTTAGAACTTCGTTGAATTCTATAAACAACGTCATTGATTCTTTTCAGAACAGCATATGGTCCTCCCAATGATGGCATCAACTTAGGCAATTTGCCCTTCTTTCTCTTTTCTTCCACAAGCAAACTCTATCACCTTGCTGAAACCCTGCCGAGCTTACCTTCATGTCATATCTTGTCTTCATTCTATCGGTGGCCAGCTCCATGCGTTCTCTAACTAGACCATCAACTTCTTGGACTTTCTCTTGTAAAGCATCTACCCAGTCTTCAATCTCCATACTCTCTTAAGTTGATAAATCGAACATTATGTCTCAAGGCAATTTAAGTTCCTCTCCAAATAAGACCTTGGCTGGTGTAATTCCGGTAGTTTCATAAACTGTTGATCGATAGGCTATTAAGAAGATTGGCAAATATTTGTCCCAATCTTTCTGATGTCTGTCCACAACCTTTGAGAGGTGTTCTTCAATGGTGCTATTAAATCGTTCTAACATGCCATCTGACTGCGGATGTAAAGCTGTTGTCCTAGTTTTACGGATGTTAAGAAGTTCTCAGAGCTTTTGAAAAAGTTTAGATTCAAAGTTGCGTCCTTGGTCAGAATGTAGCTCCAAAAGAATCCCAAATCGGCTGAACATATTGTCGACTAAGACTTCAGCTACTGTTGAGGCTTCCTGGTTAGGGATGGCAAATACCTCGGGCCATTTACTGAAGTAGTCGCTAGCAACCAAGATGTATTTCAACATTATATTTTTTAATTTTTTCTTTAGATCTTGTGCTTGGACCTTGGCTAGCTGCATATTTAGAGCACTGTCTACATCATGATTTCACGTCTTGACAGTAGTTAACCCAATAAAATATTTTTCGGAGTTTGTCTAGAGTTTTGTTAACTCCTAAATGAGCCCCAGACTTCCCATTATGAATTTCTTCTAAAGCCACTGGAACTTTCTTTCTGGGTACCACTATCTGAGTTTTTATTTCCTTGCCATCGGCACTTTCCCAGGATCTCTTTAGTAATCGGTCTTCAATCAATATCGAGTGTATTCGAGATCTCTTTCCAACTAGGACGCGGTTCAATATTTTCTTTAAGTTGATCTTTTCTTATCTGAGCCGTACTCCAGTCTAGATCAACGTCAAAAGTTACTCTCCGAATAGGGAACTCTTCTCTTTGTTCTATTTTGCTGCAGTGCTTGCATTCTTCCTTACATGGTCTTCTTGACAAGGCATCTGCCTTATTATGCAGTCTTCCTGGTCTATGTTTGATTTTAAAATTGTATTATTGTAGCTTTTCAAGCCATCTCGCTACTTGTCCTTCAGGCTGCTTCATGCTTAGGAGCCCTTTAAGAGCTGCATGGTCTGTTCTTATAAAAAATTCCTGTCCATACAAATATTTCTGAAAATGTTGGACTGCTTTGATTATGGCAAGCAATTATTTCCTCGTGACACAATAATTTCTTTCCGATTTTGAATGTACTCGCCTGAAATACTCTATAACTCGTTCTTGACCATCTTGTATCTGAGACGATACAGCTCCTACCACTATGTTACTGGCATCCGTATCCAACATGAATTTTTTCTGATCTTGCGGGTAGCTTAAAATTGGACTGGAACATAAGACAGCCTTTAGTTTTCCAAAAGCTTTATCACACTCAGGATTCCATTGATAAAGAATCTTTTCTTCAGTGAGCTTATGCAAGGGTGAAGCAATATTTGCAAACCCTTCCACGAATCTTGTGTAATATGTGCATAACCCGAGAAAGCTTCTCAACTCATGTTTGTCACGTGATGGAGACCAATCTTTTATTGTTTGAATTTTCTTTTCATCCATATGGATTCCCTCTGGTGATACTACATGTCCAAGAAGAAATTCAACTTTTTGGGATTGCCAAAGCTTCCTGCAGATTTTGTAAGTGTTCATCAAATATTTTCTTCATAACCATGTCATCATTAAAATAGACTAGACTTGTTTTCCATGTTAGACCTCGCAGTACTGTTTCTATTAGTCGCTCAAAGGTGGTAGGAGCGTTGCGGAGTCCGAATGGCATAACGTTAAAATGATATAGACCAGCCCCAGTAGAAAAAGCCGTCTTCTCCTTATCTTTATCTTGGATGCCTACTTGCCAATATCCACTTTTTAGATCCACTGTGGAGAACCATTTTAATCCAGCCAGCGTTGTCAAAGTGTCATCAATTCTAGGAAGTAGATAGTTATCTTTCTTACTGACGTCATTAAGCTTCCTGTAGTCAACACAAAATCTAGTAGTTCCATCCTTTTTGGCTACCAGTACAACTGAAGATGACCAAGGACTAGATGACTCTTCTATAACTCCCTCATGCAACATTTTATCAATAAGTAACTCCGGTTCCTGGCGCTTAGCTATGGGAAGTCTTCTAGGTGGCTGACGTATTGGTTGTGCGCTGCCAGTATTTATTTCATGCTGTATGATGTTCGTTCTACCGGTATTACCATCTTCTGCTTCAAAAACATCACTTATAAAACTCTTTACTCTATCTCTTCTAATTTCCAATATAATTTTCTGGAAACCCGGTGATAATCCTCACTTCTGACACCAATTGTTACGATTTTGTCTCACGAAAATCGCTCGCTGAGTTCGCAGAATAAAACACCACACCTTTTCATTAATACTTCCAATACTTTTACATTAACATCACAACTAACTAATTATTTCCCCTATTACAATACAACTATATAACTCTTAACGATACCACTATATGACTAACTTACTACGCTAATCATGTCTCTATTTATATACCTTTGGATATTTCTAAATAAATCTAGAGCATAAAAGTTGTTATAATAAGGATGACTCATCGCGTCGGAATATTTGTATATACGAGGGCGTATCAGTAAGTTACTTTCAGTTATTTGTAACAATATTAAGTTTATAGATAACTTAAATTATTTTTCGATGCCTCTTAGAAAGTTACCAAAAGTTTACGGACTAGGAGATGATTTAAAAAGGTTGTTTTTCACACTTGTTTAATACAAAAACAAACGAAAGTCATATTGGATCTTTTTGACTACTGCGTTTAAGACGTTGAAATTCTAGCAAAAGCTTAATTAAAGTTTCGAAAGCATCTGTTTGACAACTATGAATGTATGTCCTTTTAGTGATGCCACTACCATTATATCCGCTTGTAACAAGGCATTTCTAAGACCTAACACAATAGGAATAGTTCCCAAAAATATTTATAGGTGGAAGGATAACCAAAGTAAAATCGCAATTGAGTGGATGTTCTGTATGGAAAATCAAAAGCAAATAAATATTACGCATGCTGCGAAAGACCAAGAGGTCATTTTGCATGGAGCAAAAGATGGTTTTTGTCCTGAAACAAACGAAATTTTCGAATTTTACGGATGTTATTTTCATAGGCGTTAGATCCACTATGGAGAACCATTGTGATCCAGCCAACGTTGTCAAAGTGTCATCAGTTCTAGGAAGTAGATAGTTATCTTTCTTACTGACGTCATTAGGCTTCCTGTAATCAACACACAATCAAGTATTTCCATCCTTTTTGGCTACCAGTACAATTGAATATGACCAAGGACTAGATGACTCTTCTATTACTCCCTCATTCAACATTTTATCAATAAGTAACTCCACTTCCTGGCGCTTAGCTATGGGAAGTCTTCTAGGTGGCTGACGTATTGGTTGTGCGTTGCCAGTATTTATTTCATGCTGTATGATGTTCGTTCTACCGGTATTACCATCTTCTGCTTCAAAAACATCGCTATACTCCCTTATAAAACTCTTGACTTTTTCAAGTTCTTGTGGTGAAAGATGTTTCCAGTCTGTCTGGAGCTGCGCAATTAGTCCGTTATATAACAATTTTCATGTATTTTTGCCGAGTTGTTCACATTTTACTGGCTCGTACAATGCTACTTCGTCTCCTGTATTAATTTTGACACAGTAAGGAAGAATATTGGCTACTCTGATAGGTATGAGATCATCTGAATTAGCTAAAGTCTTCGCTACCAGGTATTTACAGGGTTTATTGTGGTATTGAACCAATCCTACGTGGTTTCCAGAACTCTTGTCCTGTCTTCCGTAGATGATCTTCTCTGTATTTCCTTTTATTCTGGCTGTTTGTTCGGCAATGACTAGGATTGGTTCGGTACTATGGTTCTTTGACAGAATAAATTCTTCAGTGCCAAACGTTAAGATGTTAAGCTTGTTGTCAAAAGAAAATCCATGTTGACGAATCAGGTCTATTCCAAGAATAAACTCATCTTCTATGTCGGCAACTAACAACAAATGATTTAATTTTAGTCCTCCGAGTTGAAGTTCCACTTGCATTGGTCCAATTACCTCAGCTGCTTCTCCAGTTACCGTTCTCAAAATTACTTTTCTAGACAATGGTAACATTCTAAATTTATCAACAAGATTTGACTTTATCAGAGATACTGCTGCACCAGTGTCAACATTTATGGTAATAAGTGTAGCATTGACTTTTCCTCCAATTATAAGACTGTCGGCGGTCCTTCCTAGGCTACGAATGGAAATAATTGTGGGGGTCTTCTCGATATTGGTCAACACCCGACCCTTAATGTTGACTAATTGTAGTTTTCCTGATTCTCTTCTGTACGGTCTCTGAATGGTGAACGAGACCTTAACTGCACCCGACAGTCCCTTTTCATGTGTCCAGTTCGTCCGATTCTGTAACACTTTATCTGGTTTCTTCTATAACGTGAAGTATCACCTCTTGTGTTTAGTCCTTCCTGGTTTCTTCCATAACGTGAAGTATCACCTCTCGTATCTAGTTTCTTAAGAATTTTAGAAAACATTGTCTCTATTGCTTGGATCGGTGAATCATTGTTTTGCTCTATATTCACGGCTCTTATTTTAGGTCTTGAGACATTATAATTCTTCTATTTCCAGAGCCCTTTCCAATGCTTCACTGCAATAATTAAATTTGCTTATGCGCAACATACGCTGTATTTCTTGATTCTTTTCTTGATCCATCTCTTCGCAATTCAAGTTATTTGCCGTAGCGGCAGCTTCAAATTGTCCTTTGTACATTAGCCAAGATATTTGACCATCGTAAGTTAAAGGTTTAACGTTCTGTCCGGTGGTTATTACTTTATCAGAAGGGCCATGCTTCTTTATTTTATTGACTTCTATCTGAAGGCTCTTCATCTTAGATTCTATCTCGTCTACGACTTCTTTCATTTCTTGTCGCACTTCTCCTATGTTCTGTTGCACTTTTCCTATATCTTGTCGACGATTTCTTTCACTTCTTGTCGTACTTCTCCTATGTCTTTCTCAAACTTTTGCGTTTGCCCCCGTAGAATTTGATCGAATTTTCGCTGTTCTTGTACCATGACCTCATGTATCTATTTATAAAGTTGATCTTCACTTTTATCACGACGTTCTTCTTCTTCTTGCTTTTCTTTTAGACGACGTTGTTCTTCTTTTAGGCAACGACCATTTTCTTCCTGTTTTTCTTTTAGGCGACTGTCCTCTTCTTCCTGCTTTTCTTTCAGACGACGTGGTTCTTCTTTTAGGCGACGGTGTTTTTGTCCATGTTTTTCTTTCTGGCTCTGCGCTTCTTCATCCTGTTTTTTTTGTTGGCGAGGCGCTTCTTCATCCTGTTTTTCTTGTTGGTGACGCGCTTCTTCATCCTGTTTTTCTTTTTGTCGACGTTCTTCTTCTTTTTGTTTGTCTCGAAGGAGACGTTATTCTAGACGCTCCATAAAATCAGCTAATGTTTGTTCCATTTCGACTGTTTGCTGTCTAGTATTTACCATAGAATCTTCTAGAATGTTGTTAAAAATTCAGTTCTAGGCTTCTATCTTAATGACAAATCCGATGGCGAAATCTGTTTTTCGCCATCTTCTTTAATTTTCAAATAGAATTTTCTATAACTATGTCGAAAATTCGATTCTAAGCTTGTTTATTAATGATAAATCCGATGGTGGAGTCTGTTTTTCCATATCTCCTTTAGTTTCCAAATAGAATTTTCTAGAACTTTGTCGAAAATTCGATTCTAAGCTTGTTTATTAATGACAAATCCGATGGTGAAGTTTTTTTTCGATATCTCCTTTAGTTTCCAAATAGAATTTTCTAGAACTTTGTCGAAAATTCTGTTCTAAGCTTGTTTATTAAAGACAAATTCCATGGTGAAGTCAGTTTTTCGATATCTCTTTTGGTTTTGAAAAAAAAGTTCTAGAACTTTATAGAAAATTAATCTTATTTTCTTATTTGATAGCAAATCCAAGGTTGAAATCCGTTTTACTCTATCTCTTCTAATTTCCAATATAATGTTCTGGAAACCCGGTGATAATTCTCACTTCTGACACCAATCCTCACTTCTGACGCCAATTGTTACGATTTCGTCTCTCGAAAATCGCTCACTGGATTCACAGAATAAAACACCACACCTTTTCACTAATACTTCTAATATTTATATTAACAACACATTTACATTAATATCATAACTAACTAATTATTTCCCCTATTACAATACAACTATATAACTCTTAACGATACCACTATATGGCTAACTTACTACGCTAATCATATCTCTATTTATATACCTATGGATATTTCTAAATAAATCTAGAGCATAAAAGTTGAGATCTATCTAGAAGGATGCGTTATTGAGATACTATTCCTTTCGGCACATTATAATAAGGATGACTCATCGCGTCGGAATATTTGTATATACGAGGGCGTATCAATAAGTTAATTTCAGTTATTCGTAACACTGCCCCCCTCCTAATTCGGATGGTCCCGATCAGCTTCCATATCTCCGTGGTATGGCTTCAACCTATGTAGATGTACTACTTTCATTTTGGTCTTAGAACTTCGTTGAATTCTATAAACAACGTCATTGATTCTTTTCAGAACAGCATATGGTCCTCCCCATGATGGCATCAACTTAAGCAATTTGCCCTTCTTTCTCTTTTCTTCCACAAGCAAACTCTATCACCTTGCTGAAACCCTGCCGAGCTTACCTTCATGTCATATCTTGTCTTCATTCTATCGGTGGCCAGCTCCATGCGTTCTCTAACTAGACCATCAACTTCTCGCACCTTCTCTTGTAAAGCATCTACCAGTAATTCCGGTAGGTTCATAAACTGTTGATCGATAGGCTATTAAGAAGATTGGCAAATATTTGTCCCAATCTTTCTGATGTCTGTCCACAGCCTTCGAGAGGTGTTCTTCAATGGTCCTATTACATCGTTCTAGCATGCCATCTGACTGCGGATGTAAAGCTGTTGTCCTAGCTTTACGGATGTTAAGAAGTTCTCAGAGCTTTTGAAAAAGTTTAGATTCAAAGTTGCGTCCTTGGTCAGAATGTAGCTCCAAAAGAATCCCAAATCGGCTGAACACATTGTTGACTAAGACTTCAGCTACTGTTGAGGCTTCCTGGTTAGGGATGGCAAATACCTCGGTCCATTTACTGAAGTAGTCGATAGCAACCAAGATGTATTTCAACATTATATTTTTTCATTTTTTCTTTAGATCTTGTGCTTGGACCGTGGCTAGCTGTACATTTAGAGCACTGTCTACACCATGATTTCACGTCTTGACAGTAGTTAACCCAATAAAATATTTCTCGGAGTTTGTCTAGAGTTTTGTTAACTCCTAAATGAGCCCCAGACTTCCCATTATGAATTTCTTCTAAAGCCACTGGAACTTTCTTTCTGGGTACCACTATCTGAGTTTTTATTTCCTTGCCATCGGCACTTTCCCAGGATCTCTTTAGTAATCGGTCTTCAATCAATATCGAGTGTATTCGAGATCTCTTTCCAACTAGGACGCGGTTCAATATTTTCTTTAAGTTGATCTTTTCTTATCTGAGCCGTTCTCCAGTCTAGATCAACGTCAAAAGTGACTCTCCGAATAGGGAACTCTTCTCTTTGTTCTATTTTGCTGCAGTGCTTGCATTCTTCCTTACATGGTCTTCTTGACAAGACATCTACCTTGTTATGCAGTCTTCCTGGTCTATGTTTGATTTTAAAATTGTATTATTGTTGCTTTTCAAGCCATCTCGCTACTTGTCCTTCAGGCTGCTTCATGCTTAGGAGCCCTTTAAGAGCTGCATGGTCTGTTCTTACTAAAAATTCCTGTCCGTACAAATATTTATGAAAATGTTGGACTGCTTTGATTATGGCAAGCAATTATTTCCTCGTGACACAATAATTTCTTTCCGGTTTTGAATGTACTCTCCTGAAATACTCAATAACTCGTTGTTGACCATCTTGTATCTGAGACAATACAGCTCCTACCCCTATGTTACTGGCATCCGTATCCAACATGAATTTGTTCTGATCTTGCGGGTACCTTAAAATTGGACTGGAACATAAGACAGCCTTTAGTTTTCCAAAAGCTTTATCACACTCAGGATTCCATTGATAAAGAATCTTTTCTTCAGTGAGCTTATGCAAGGGTGAAGCAATATTTGCAAACCCTTCCACGAATCTTGTGTAATATGTGCATAACCCGAGAAAGCTTCTCAACTCATGTTTGTCACGTGATGGAGACCAATCTTTTATTGTTGGAATTTTCTTTTCATCCGTATGGATTCCCTCTGGTGATACTACATGTCCAAGAAATTCAACTTTTTGTTGGAAAAGTATGTACTTTTTGGGGTTAAGTCGAAAGTTAGCGTTTTAAATTCTTGCCAAAACTTCCTGCAGATTCTGTAAGTGTTCATACCGTTGTAAGTTGGAGGTTTAACGTTCTGTCCGGTGTTTATTACTTTATCAGAAGGGCCATGCTTCTTTATTTTATTGACTTCTATCTGAAGGCTCTTCATCTTAGATCCTATCCCGTCTACGACTTCTTTCATTTCTTGTCGCACTTCTACGTTCTGTTGCACTTTTCCTATATCTTGTCGCACAGTTAATTCTATACTATTTACTTCTTGAAGTACTTTTACTTCTGTCTTGTCGACGATTTCTTTCACTTCTGGTCGTACTTTTCCTATGTCTTTCTCAAACTGTTGCGTTTGCCCCCATCCAATTTGATCGAATTTTTGCTGTTCTTATACCATGACCTCCTGTATCCATTTGTGAAGTTGATCTTCACTTTTACCACGATGTTCTTCTTCCTGCTTTTTTTTTTAGACGACTGTTTCCTTCTTCCTGCTTTTCTTTTAGACGACGTTGTTCTTCTTTTAGGCGACTGCCTTTGTCTTCCTGTTTTTCTTTTAGGCGACGGTCCTCTTCTTCTTGCTTTTCTTTCAGACGGCGTGGTTCTTCTTTTAGGGGACGGTCTTTTTGTTCCTGTTTCTCTTTCTGGTGGTGCGCTTCCCATCCTGTTTTTCTTGTTGGCGACGCGCTTCTTCATCCTGTTTTTCTTGTTGGCGACGCGCTTCTTCATCCTGTTTTTCTTGTTGGCGACGCGCTTCTTCATCCTGTTTTTCTTTTTGTCGACGTTCTTCTTCATCCTGTTTTTCTTTTTGTCGACGTTCTTCTTCTTCTTGTTTGTCTCGAAGGAGACGTTGTTCTATACGCTCCATAAAATCAGCCAATGTTTGCTCCATTTCGACTGTTTGCTCTCTAGTATTTACCATAGAATCTTCTAGAATGTTGTCAAAAATTCGGTTCTAGGCTTCTATCTTAATGACAAATCCGATGGCGAAATCTGTTTTTCGCCATTTTCTTTAATTTCCAAATAGAATTTTCTAGAACCATGTCGAAAATTCGATTCTAAGCTTGTTTATTAACGACAAATTCGATTGTGAAGTCAGTTTTTCGATATCTCTTTTGATTTTCAAAAAAAAGTTCTAGAACTTCATAGAAAATTAATCTTATTTTCTTATTTGATAACAAATCCAAGGTTGAAATCCGTTTTACTCTATCTCTTCTAATTTTCAATATAATTTTCTGGAAACCCTGTGATAATCCTCACTTCTGACACCAATCCTCACTTCTGACACCAATTGTTACGATTTTGTCTCGCGAAAATCGCTCACTGAGTTCGCAGAATAAAACACCACACCTTTTCATTAATACTTCCAATACTTTTACATTAACATCACAACTGACTAATTATTTCCACTATTACAATACAACTATATAACTCTTAACGATACCACTATATGACTAACTTACTACGCTAATCATATCTCTATTTATATACCTATGGATATTTCTAAATAAATCTAGAGCATAAAAGTTGAGATCTATCTAGAAAGATGCGTCATTGAGACACTATTCCCTTCGGCACATTATAATAACGACGACTCATCACGTCGGAATATTTGTATATACGAGTGCGTATCAGTAAGTTACTTTCAGTTATTTGTAACAATATTAAGTTTATAGATAACTTAAATTATTTTTCGATGCCTCTTAGAAAGTTACCAAAAGTTTTCGGACTAGGAGATGATTTAAAAAGGCTATTTTTCACACTTGTTTAATACAAAAACAAACGAAAGTTATATTGGATCTTTATCACCAATTGAGTACTATAGCCCAGACAGTATGAAGACGAAAGTTTACAAAATGATCAATTTGATATTTAGAGATCTATTTGACTACTGCGTTTAAGACGTTGAAATTCTAGCAAAAGCTTAATTAAAGTTTCGAAAGCATCTGTTTGAAAACTATGAATGTATGTCCTTTTAGTGATGCCACTACCATTACATCCGCTTGTAACAAGGCATTTCGAAGACCTAACACAATAGGAATAGTTCCCAAAAATATTTATAGGTGGAAGGATAACCAAAGTAAAATCGCAATTGAGTGGATGGTCTGTATGGAAAATCAAAAGCAAATAAATATTACGCATGCTGCGAAAGACCAAGAGGTCATTTTGCATGGAGCAAAAGATGGTTTTTGTTCTGAAACAAACGAAATTTTCGAATTTTACGGATGTTATTTTCATAGGCGTTAGATCCACTATGGAGAACCATTGTGATCCAGCCAACGTTGTCAAAGTGTCATCAATTCTAGGAAGTAGATAGTTATCTTTCTTACTGACGTCATTAGGCTTCCTGTAGTCAACACACAATCTAGTAGTTCCATCCTTTTTGGCTACCAGTACAATTGAAGATGACCAAGGACTAGATGACTCTTCTGTAACTCCCTCATTCAACATTTTATCAATAAGTAACTCCACTTCCTGGCGCTTAGCTATGGGAAGTCTTCTAGGTGGCTGACGTATTGGATGTGCGCTGCCAGTATATTATTTCATGCTGTATGATGTTCGTTCTACCGGTATTACCATCTTCTGCTTCAAAAACATCGCTATACTCCCTTATAAAACTCTTGACTTTTTCAAGTTCTTGTGGTGAAAGATGTTTCCAGTCTGTCTTTAGCTTCTCAATTAGTCCGTTACATAACAATTTTCATGTATTTTTGCCGGGTTGTTCACATTTTACTGGCTCGTACAATGCTACTTCGTCTCCTGTATTAATTTTGACACAGTAAGGAAGAATATTGGCTACTCTGATAGGTATGAGATCATCTGAATTAGCTAAAGCCTTCGCTACCTTATCTTGCGTAGCAAGTCTTCTGGGGACATCATTCTATGTTTTATTTCGATGTTTACTAATTGTTCCTTTGATGCTGCTTTGTATTGCAGTATATCGTAAGTAGTCTTGCCGTCGTCTTGTTCTGGCTGATATTTTCCTTACCTTATTCTTAAATTGTTCAAGTCTAATTATTTTGTCCGGTAATTTATCTTTTTTGGGGCGAATTAGTATCTTTTTTGAGACAGCGTCTCTTGCAGTTTATATGTTTATCGTTAGCTGTGCTACTTCATTGTGTATTTGCGTGGAGGTTTTTATTGAGTTGTTTATTATAGTTTTTTCATTTGTTATGTTTTGAAATTTGTTCTAATTTGTTTTTTAGCAATCGGATTGGCCTTCGATTCTGTCTGAGTACTCGAGCAGTACCGGTTAGGTAAGTTGTTGATATTCTTATTTAACACTAAGGCAGTGTAACTGCAAATCATTCCGTTGGTTGGATAATGTGTAAGGGTGCTTGTGCTTAAGATTTGGATGTCACTGTCCAGAATATAGTCGCAAAGCAAATTTCCGTTTCGGTTCACTCCACTATTATTCCGCATTGTGTGGTGCGCATTGAAATCTCCCAACACAACCCTATCGCTCTCAAAGATTCCGTCGAGTTCTCGTAGACCTAGTCTAATATTGGAGGGGGGCGGGGGCGTAACAATCTCTTATAGTTATCTCATCGAGAAGTTTCATTGCATAGTTTTTAGAAGCGTGAACATGAAAATATATAATTATATATCATATTGTTCAATATCTTGGAGGACGCTCATTATAGCTATTCCCCTTTCTTGTTTTGTCAGTCAGATTGGTTTTATTACCTTTATTTGGTCTTTCATAAATCTTATGATTTCTTTCATATTTACGATATTATTGAATTTTTTGATGACAGTTAAGAGGTCACTTACGTCTCTTTGGTTTGCTGTCTGAGGATAGGCTTTTGTCCTGGAGTTGGGCATTGGCAAGGGTAGGCAACTGTCTTTGGGTAGGGTCTCGTTGTCTCAACTCAGGGAAATACTCTGGGTTGTACTGATATTGCTCACCATGGTCCGTTTCGGAGAGTGGATGAGGGACACTTGCCCTTCTCCCCGATGGACCACTTGCCCTTTTCCCCGATGGGCCACTTGCCCTTTTCCCCGATGGGCCACTTGCCCTTTTCCCCGATGGGCCACTTGCCCTTTTCCCCGATGGGCCACTTGCCCTTTTCCCCGATGGGCCACTTGCCCTTTTCCCCGATGGGCCACTTGCCCTTCTCCCAGACGGGCCACTTACCCTTCTCCCAGACGGGCCACTTGCCCTGACCTTAATCTATGTGTTCGCCCTTGGTGTTGAGGCATCGACATATTTGTTGTTCTTTTTTTCGTTATTTTCTTGATTCTCTTATACGATCGTCATTTTATATGAGTACACTGGATATTCTGTATTGTTTGCTCAGTGCTGTTTATTGCAATTGGTACATCTTTCGTTTTTGAAGGTGCATTGTGATATATAGTGTTCTCCGGCATATCTTAAGCATATTTTTCTTTGGTTGTAGAAAGAAACTGCTAGGCCTCATTTCTGACATTTCCAAGTGATTCTTGCTTTACAAATTACTCTGACGTTTCTTTGCAGGTACGATAATACATAGCCTAGTTTTTCTTTATGTTATAGTCTTGCTTGCAGGTCATGACTTCAGGATGTCCAGTGACTATGATCGGAGGTGGTTTTACTTTCATTTTTTTTTCTTTGTTTTGTGTTACTTTACCTCTCACTTCATCCTTTGGGTTTACTTGTCGCTGTTCTTCTTTTTTACTATCTCTGACATTATTTGTATATTCCATTTTGTTGTTGCCTTCTTCTTCTTGTTGGAGTGTTTCATAACTATTATGCATTGGTACGTTTGGGATGAATGCCAGTCTATTGGGTGTCGTGTTGTTTGGGTTATTGGGTGTTCGGGCTGTTGGTTCAAATATTTTCGGTTTCTGTTTAAATTTGGGTTGTATTTATGGAACTACGTAGTTATTTTTGTTATTTTATTCAGTTGTAGCTTCATGTTTATTGGTGGGATGTTCGTTAAGTTGCCGGCTTTTTCATTTGTTGTTTGTTGTTTTTCAGCTGTTCTTTGTCGTTGTCGTCATCATCATTCTTAGGTATTATTGGTATATGGATACATGGGTTTAGTGTTCTAGGTGTTATGGGCAGATTACTTGTATTTATTGATGCAATTTTTTCATATTGGCTCATGAATGGGGCTTCTGTGCCTACTATTTCTTTATTTGAAGTTTGGTTACTGATTTCTGATGTTTTTTTTTCATTATTTTTGTGCTTAGTTTGAATGTATGCACATTATTTAAGTGATTGTTATTACTTTGGCGAGTTCTTTATTTTCAGTGATTTGGTTTTTATCGATTAGACACATTTTCCACTTATATTCTTGTTTTTTTTTTCAGTTGCTTTTTATCTCGGTTACTGGTGGAACTTTAATTATTAACGATTGACTCGGAATCTGACGGGTAATCCTTGTCTTCACGAGTATTGGTTGCCTCATCTGTTGGAGAGGCCATTAGCTGCCTAATTTGGTTTTTTATCACTTCCACAAGTTGGGCGGCGCATACTTCCGCGGGGGGAGGACGGGGGCGTCCGTAAACCTCACCCGTTACCACTGATCACGAATTCCATTATTTTTAAAATGTTTAATCACTAAGTATCTGTTTGTAATTTACATTATCACTAGTTACACTTTTTAACTAATGTATTATATATTTCTATTATTTACATTCTATTTATTATTATTATCCCTTGTTTATTTACAGTTTTTACTAATTTTAAGTACTAAATTAGGCTGATTTAATTTAACGTAGTTTTTACCGGGTCGTTAAACACCGTTTTCATGCATTTAACTCCCGATCTAAGATGCGGATTTGCAAATTTTATCGAAGTTTATTTAAAACTGATATTAATATTCTATCACAAAAAATGTTATCAAAGCTCAAAAGAAATGGGTTCGATCAGTACGAACGCTCGAGAAAAACCTCAATATACAGAAGTGTCCACCATCTTGTCAAAAATGACTCGTCACATCCACCAATTGCTTGGTGTGACATTAGCGTGTTTGGTACGACATTACAACCAGATGGTGCCGATGTTCGGCACAGGAGATGTTAAAGTAAATAAGGTTTTATGTTATAATATACAGGGTGTCCCCAAAATACGGAGAACATTTCTAATAGGATTGGATTGGATTTGTTATGTAAATATGTTATATTTTATATTCTCGTCGCATTGATTAATTCGTTGTTGCGACGTTAGCCTGCTTATATAACAATAATGGGGTATTTTTTTCGTGGGCAAAAAAGGCCTTATAAGGGTGGATTTTTCGTGGAAAAGATATTGATGTTTTTTCCAAGTCAAAAGACCTTACGAGATGGTATTTTTTGTGGTTAAAAAATCTTACGGGGGGTATTTTTTCATGGTTATAGGACGGTTTTGCTGTAATAAAAAATTACTTTACTGGAGATGTTTTTCATCCTACTTGAGGGATTGCAAATATATCTGATACATATATATATATATATATATATATATATATATATATATATATATATATATATATATATATATATATATATATATGTATATATATATATATATATATATATATATATATATATATATATATATATATTTATATATATGTATATGAGAGAGAGAGAGCATATTTTTCTCTTTTAGGTGGATGAAAATACCAGTTTTGTTCTATCGTGCATATGCCAAAAGAGCACATTAATTTTTTCGGTAAATTTGGGGTTGGTGAACATGTTTTGAGAGGTACTTTTCATCTAAAATGAAATCTAAGGCCTCAGTTTACAACTATTAAGGGATGTTGTGTATATATTTCGCTTTCTTGAATATATTTATATTAAAACATGTCTGTTGCATCAGTCAATCAAGAATTTAATTTATTTTGATTTAATAAACCAAAAATAAATTGTGAGGTCATAGGTACATAGATAGAGATGTTTTTAGTACATATAATCTGCTTTTACGTGTATATAATATACCTGCAGAAATCTGCCTACAATTGTTTCTGGAAGGTGTTATAAAAAAAATTAAAATCGATCTTATCTAGTTTTGCTAAAAGTCTCAGGGGTTTTTATTTTTTATTTAGTAACTTAATAAATTATTATTTTTTCGTCTGTGCGTTGAATATTTTTTTAGACAATTAACAATTTGCTGAAGTAAATGTTTTATGTATTGTAAATATTTAAAATGATTCCGGTCGGTCTTATTTTGCAACTGGCACATGCAAAGGTTCAAACTTTAAAAATCTTAAATTAATCATTATACGGAATGTATGTGATTAAGATAATATTATTAACAGTAAGTAGATCCAATGTATTTTATGACATTTATAAGATAAGACCTTAACAAGGTGTCAGGTGAGAACTGATGCCTTAAGCCACACCAAATTTTCGATTTTTTTAATGGATAAAAACGAAAATTTTTAACAGCAAAAACCAGTAAAACTTAGATTTATTTAAGCCTCTTTTATTACTACATTTAAAAATGTTGCCACTCGAATTATGTAAATATAATTTAAATCAGAGTAGCTTTATTGCATTTTCAGTTTTTTATATCCGTAAGGTTCTGAGCTGCCATTAAATAAAAATTTTCTTTTGGATAAATGTGGTTTATATAATTTGATTTCTGTGCAAGTTGTTACTATGCGCCCCTTGGTTCGGCGAATATTCTTGGAAACGATCGGTAATGGATCGGACTTCTTAAGAGCCCTATTTTTTATGGAGTCAAAATTAATAATTTTGCTGCTTCATAATTTTGAGAAATTCCATTAACTTTTCAAACAACTTCTTCTGTATTATTTTTTGTAGCAAAAACTTTAGAAGCATAATTCTTAGGGCTACCAGACACAAATATTTTTCAAATTCATCTGTCATATCTCCAATAAACTATCCAGTGGATATGTTGATTTCGTTGTTGTCATTTCTTGTGGTAAAAATAACCTAGTCTGTATCTTAATACAAAACTCTGTTCTTGTCTTGCCTGTGCCGTTACATATGCAGCTATTGCTACATACATTAATCGTTGGTATAGGGTCAAAAGCTTCTTTTCTATACTCGTAATTGACAATAAGAGCATTTTCATTAACAGGAGGGATAACATTAACGTAAATAGTTGCATTTGCGAACATTGCATTAAACTCTGCAGAATCATTGATAATTTTCGTTTTTGTTTGGTTTTCAATTTTTTCCCAGTAGCTATTAAGCATTAATTTTGCCAGAGACTTGAGACCAGGATTGTCTAATACCTCATTGTAGTCTAATTAAATAACTTTTTCGTAAAATTTCTAAATATATTTCTTTCTTCTGTTTTACAATTGTTAAGCCAATCTGAAGACTCTTGTTATATTTTAATAAATTTATTCATCATAGCTGTGAACAAACCATTTTATCCTAGTTGTTTATTAAAACGTTTTGTCATATATTGCCAAATTTCATAAATGCCCAAAATTGTATAAACTTTCACTATAGCTTTCACTACTTCATTAATCACCCAAGTTCCAGAAAGTGTTCAGTCTTCATCATTGTGTATACACTCATATCGACTCAAATCTTGTCCACATTCTTGCCAGAGAAAAATATTATTTTATTATTCATTTTCGTGGGCAGAACGGGATGATCGAGTTCACTTGAAGGAAGAATCTTACATTTTATCATCTCGTCTGTCTCGTTTAGATTTAATTTTTTATGCTTTTCTCCTACCAAAATTTTCGGATGATCTGTTGGAAATTTGCCATATTTACCAATATAAGGGTATGAAGAACACACATCAGCATATTTAATTTTTTTTTCCATCCTTGGTTTCATATCATTTTCAGACATTTCCAGTTCGACCACCATAAAAAGCATCTCTAGGATTTAAAGGAATCGAATTAATTAGAGGATGTGTTTTGATATCATTTTCAATCTCGTGTTGTTTCTGAATTCATATTTCCACATTTTATTTACTACATAACCGAAATCTTTTAATCGTTGTTTTTGTCACGGTTGCTTCATATCTTAAATTTGGAGTTTGTGTTGGCTCTTCGAGAAAAAGATCATTTCTACCATTTGGATGGCATGTCAGACACCCATGGTAATAAGATCCATGAAATTCGACATTTTCGTTTATTTCAGAACAAAAACCGTCAACTTTTACTCCAAGCAAAATAACTCTTGGTCTTTCCCAACATGTTAATATTTATTTGCTTTTGATTCTCCATACAGATCATCCACTGATTGGGATTTTACTTTGATTATCCTTCCACCTATAAACATTTTTGGGGATTATTCCTATTGTGTTAGTGTATTTTTTCGAAATACCTTGTTACAAGCGGATGCTAGAATTTCAACTTTTGAAACGCAGTAGTCAACTAGATCTTTCTGCATATCAAATTAATCATTTTGTCTTTTTATAAATTTGTTTCTGCCCTCAGTCTTCATATAGTCTAGGCTATATTGGTGGTAAAGATACAATGCGATTTTCGTTTGCTTTTATATTAAAAGTGTGGAAAATAGCCCTTTTAAAATCATCTCATAGTCTGCAAGCTTTTGGTAACTTACAAGAGGCATCGGAAAATAATTTAAGCTGTCTATAAACTTAATATTATCAATTTGCATCATGATAATCTTTGTTTCTCTCATAATTAATTCTGGTGCTAAATCTGTTTTTGTCAAAATGTTATTAAGTATAAACTGGTGGTCAGAAGTTTAACCATTGTGTGCAGATACGATTATATCTTTAAACTTTTTTTCGTATTTGTAATAAATGTTGGATAAATATCCCAGAGGGACCTTGGCTGGTGTAATTCCGGTAGTTTCATAAACTGTTGATCGATAGTCCATTAAGGAGATTGGCAAATATTTGTCCCAATCTTTCTGATGTCTGTCCACAATCTTTGAGAGGTGTTCTTCAATGGTCCTATTAAATCGCTCTAACATGTCATCTGACTGCGGATGTAAAGCTGTTGTCCTAGCTTTACGGATGTTAAGAAGTTCGCAGAGCTTTTGAAAAAGTTTGGATTCGAAGTTGCGTCCTTGGTCAGAATGTGGAATCTCAAATCGGCTGAACATATTGTTGACTAAAACTTCAGCTACTGTTGAGGCTTCCTGGTTAGGGATGGCAAATACCTCAGGCCATTTACTGAAGTACTCAACAGCAACCAAGATGTATTTGTTGCCTTCATCTGTTTCTGGGAATGGTCCAGCTCTATCAATAGCCTAACATTATATTTCTTCATTTTTTCTTTAGATCTTGTGCTTGGACCTTGGCTAGCTGCACATTTAGAGCACTGTCTACACCATGATTTCACGTTTTGACAGTAGTTAACCCAATAAAATCTTTCACGGAGTTTGTCTAGAGTTTTGTTAACTCCTAAATGACCCCAGACTTCCCATTATGAATTTCTTCTAAAACCACTGGAACTTTCTTTCTGGGTACCACTATCTGAGTTTTTATTTCCTTGCAATCGGCACTTTCCCAGGATCTCTTTAGTAATCGGTCTTCAATCAATAGCGAGTCCCACTAAGCCCAAAGTGCCTTGAATATGAGTCCTGTATTCGAGATCTCTTTCCAACTAGGACGCGGTTTATTATTTTCTTTAAGTTGAAGGAACGGTGCCAGATCATTTTCTTCAAGCTGGTCTTTTCTTATCTGAACCCTTCTCTTTGTTCTATTTTGCTGCAGTGCTTGCATTCTTTCTTACATGGTCTTCTTGACAAGGCATCTGCCTTGTTATGCAGTCTTTCTGGTCTATGTTGTAGCTTTTCAAGCCATCTCGCTACTTGTCCTTTAGGCTGCTTCGTGCTTCATCACACAGCCTATAGCGTCCACTGCTGAACATAGGCCTCCCTCAATCGTTTGCAATGTTCCCGATCTTGTGCTGATTTAATCCAGTTTGTTGCGATTCTCTTGATATCATCAGTCCACCGTGTTGGAGGTCTGCCCCTACTTCTAAATGCCTGGAACCTAGGACGCCACTCTATAATGCGTTTAGTCCACCTAGCGTCTTCCATTCTCGCCACATGTCCGGCCCAGTTCCATTTCATATGTGTTATACTTTCTATAGCATCCTTGATCCCTATTCTAGTTCTAATAATTACATTTGGAACTTTTATCTCTCAGCGTTATTCCCAGCATCGACCTCTCCGTGGCTCGCTGAGTCACTCTAATTTTTTCGCAACTTTTCTTAGTGAGTGTTAAAGTTTCTGCACCGTACGTGAGCACACACTGTTCATAAACCTTTCTTTTCAAGCAAATCGGTATATTGCTTTTAAATACGTCCTTTTTCAGCTTGCCGAACGCCGCCCATGCTAGTGTTATGCGTCTTTGAATTTCGCAGGTCTGGTTATCTCGGTTTATTCTCAGGTTATGGCCTAAATATTTATAAGATGTTACATACTCGATATCAGATTTGTTTAGGGATATGTTGCTACTTGGAACTAAGTTTGTCATACATTGAGATTTTGTACGGTTAATTTTTAGACTTGCCACATTTGACGCTGCACCTAGTGTCCTTAGTAACTCTTGGGCTTCTTCAAGGTTGTCAGAAATTAACACGATATCGTCAGCAAAGCGTAGGTGGTTTAATCGTTCACCATCTATATCGACTCCCATGTTCCTCCAACGTATTTTTTTTAAACATCGTTTCTAGCAGCATTGTAGTTTTAGTGAGATGTTATCACCTTGTCGTACGCCACGTTCCATTCTAAATGTAGATGTTATTTTCGAATGGACTTTCACACTTGCTGTTGCGCTATTATATATGTTCTTAATTAAAGCTGCATATCTGTGGTCGACTCTACAATCAGCTAGTGCAGCAAATATTTTGTTTTGGTCCGCTGAATCGAACGCTTTCTCGTAGTCCACAAATATTAAGACCAGTGGTTTGTTGTACTCCACTGTTTTTTCTATGAGCGTTTTCATAACTAGCAAGTGGTCGTTTGTACCATAACCAGATCTGAAACCTGCTTGTTCTCTAGGTTGGTAGAAATCTAATTTGGGAGTCAATCGTCTTGTTATTATTTTTATAAATAGTTTGTAAATGTGGGAGAGGAGACTGATTGGACGGTAGTTTTTTAGGTCGGTAGGATCGCCTCTCTTATGCATGATTATCATTATGGCATTGTTCCATGAAATTGGGATTTGTCCAGTCTCTAAACATCTATTAAATAGGACTTTGAGAGTATTTATCAATTTTTCCCCTCCTGCTTTAATACTTTCAATAACAGTGCCATCTTCTCCTGGGGCTCTGTTGTTTTTCATTTCTTGTAAGGGTACTTCAATTTCTGATGATGAAATTTCTGGTATATCTTCTGAGTCTTGATTGCAGACATTTGGGATGTTTGTTAGGTTATTGTCAATGGTGTACTTTTTGTATAACGCGCTGTAGAAATCTTCCACTATTTGGAGTATTTTTTCTCTATCTGTTGTAATTGTACCTGCTGCATCGCGAAGTTTATGAATTTCTTTTGTTCCTTCTGCCAGGTTTCTTTTAAGTATTTTGAAGCTTTTATTCTGCTCAATTACATCGAATATGGTTTTCGATTTGTATTTTCGTATATCTCTTCTTATAAGCCTTGATATTTCTCTGCTAATTTGCCTATATTCTCCTGAGTTCTTCTGTTCCATTTTTCCTCGTCTTTCAATAAGCTCTTTTGTGTGTTGACTTAATTTGTCAGATGTTTTATTTTGTTTATTACAATACTTTTCTACGGCGTTTTTTATGATGTTTACTATTTGGTTATTTGTTTCCTCCAGGTCTATGGTTTCCAAAGTTTGGAGTCCGTTTTCAACATATTCTGTGTATTCAGAGAGATTTTCTGGGGTTGTCCATCTTCTTAGGTTCTCTCCTGTTACTAGTTTGGCTCTTTCTCTCTTAATATTTATTACCACTTTTCCTTTCACAGCTCGATGGTCACTACCTACTGAAAACTCATTAAGCACACTGACGTCTTGGATTATTTCTTTTCTACTCGATAGTATGTAATCTATTTCGTTTTTAGTGACACTATCTGGGCTTGCCCATGTCCACTTTCTACTACCAGGTTTTTTAAAAAAGGTATTCATGATGTAGAGGTTATGTTCCAATGCGAATTGCAGTAGTCGTTCGCCTCTTTCATTTTTTGTATCTATTCCGTGACAGCCTATGGCTATTTCTTCCTCGTCTTCTTTTACTCCTACCTTTGCGTTGAAGTCACCGACTATCACTTCATAGTGAGCTTTTGAGTTATTTAATTCACTTGCAATATCTTCGTAGAATGTCAACGTCCTCATCGCTATGTGAACATGTTTGAGTGTAGGCCTGGATTATTTTAAGGTTATACCTCTGACTCAGTTTTATAATAACACTGGCTACTCTATGGTTTCTGTTTCTTATTTCCACAATGCTGTTAGTATGCTTTCTATGTATAAGAAAGCCGACTCCACCTACTGTATTGTCCTCAGCGCCCACATAGTAAAATAGACGTCCCGATTTCAATGTTATCTGACCTTCGCCTTTCCTTCTTACCTCGCTAATACCGACGATATCCCATTTTATATGTTGAAGTTCTTCTTGGAATTCTATAATTTTTTCTTCTGATGACATAGTCCTAGTGTTATATGTTAGTATATGCAATGGCCGTCGTCTTTGGTAGCCTGGTCCTCTCTGGGGATTCTTAGCACCCTCCGTTCTTCGCCCTTTCCTGTTGCTACCAAGATAACCGGGGGTTTCCGAGCTGCCGGAGACTGAGGGCCTTACTTCTCTATCTTGAAAACTCATTTGGGGAGAGTGGCCAGTAACCTACCACGCTGGCCTATGCGGATTGGTAGGTGGTGTAGGATGTAGGGAAGAAGTTTAGGTTTTGGGTGGGATTATTTCGGGTGTGGAACTGGTTTCCTCAAATTATGGAATAGAGGAAGAACCAGTAGGTCGCGTAGGCAGGGTCGCTAGATCCCTGAAGTAGGTCTATCCTCCGTCGGGATCACAAAGGAGTACCTACCCACTACCTCATGCCTAGAAGCCATTTAAGAGCTGCGTGGTCTGTTTTTATTAAAAATTCCTGTCCGTACAAATATTTATGAAAATGTTGGACTGCTTTGATTATGCAAGCAATTCTTTCTTCGTGACACAATAGTTTCTTTCCAGTTTTGAATGTACTCGCCTGATATACTCAATAACTCGTTCTTGGCCATCTTGTATCTGAGAATATACAGCTCCTACCCCTATGTTACTGGCATCCGTATCCAATATGCATTTTCTCTGATCTTGCGGGTAGCTTAAAATTGGACTGGAACATAAGGCAGCCTTTAGTTTCCCAAAAGCTTATCACACTCAGGATTCCATTGATAAAGAATCTTTTCTTCAGTGAGCTTATGCAAGGGTGAAGCAATATTTGCAAACCCTTCCACGAATCTTCTGTAGTATGTGCATAACCCGAGAAAGCTTCTCAACTCATGTTTGTCACGTGATGGAGGCCAATCTTTTATTGTTTGAATTTTCTTTTCATCCGTATGGATTCCCTCTGGTGATAATACATGTCCAAGAAATTCAACTTTTTGTTGGAAAAGTATGCACTTTTTGGGGTTAAGTCGAAAGTTAGCGTTTTTAATTCTTGCCAAAACTTCCTGCAGATTCTGTAAGTGCTCATCAAATATTTTCTCCATAACCATGACATCATCAAAATAGATTAGACTTGGTTTCCGTGTAAGACCTCGCAGTACTGTTTCTATTAGTCGCTCATAGGTGGCAGGAGTGTTGCGGAGTCCGAATGACATAACGACTTTTTCAAGTTCTTGTGGTGAAAGATGTTTCCAGTCTGTCTGGAGCTTCTCAATTAGTCCGTTACATAACAATTTTCATGTATCTTTGCCGGGTTGTTCACATTTTACTGGCTCGTACAATGCTACTTCGTCTCCTGTATTAATTTTGACACAGTAAGGAAGAATATTGGCTACTCTGATAGGTATGAGATCATCTGAATTAGCTAAAGCCTTCGCTACCAGGTATTTACAGGGTTTATTGTGGTATTGAACCAATCCTACGTGGTTTCCAGAACTCTTGTCCTATCTTCTGTAGATGATCTTCTCTGTATTTCCTTTTATTCTGGCTGTTTGTTCGGCAATGACTCTGATTGGTTCGGTACTATGGTTCTTTGACAGAATAAATTCTTCAGTACCAAACGTAATTCCAGTTATTTACCGTACCGTCGTAAGTTGGAGGTTTAACGTTCTGTCTGGTGGTTATTACTTTATCAGAAGGGCCATGCCTCTTTATTTTATTGACTTCTATCTGAAGGCTCTTCATCTTAGATCCTATCCCGTCTACGACTTCTTTCATTTCTTGTCGCACTTCTACGTTCTGTTGCACTTTTCCTATATCTTGTTGCACAGTTAATTCTATACTATTTACTTCTTGACGTACTTTTACTTCTATCTTGTCGACGATTTCTTTCACTTCTTGTCGTACTTCTCCTATGTCTTTCTCAAACTTTTGCGTTTGCCCCCATCGAATTTGATCGAATTTTTACTGTTCTTGTACCATGACCTCATGTATCCATTTGTAAAGTTGATCTTCACTTTTACCACGACGTTCTTCTTCTTCCTGCTTTTTTTAGACGACTGTCTCCTTCTTCCTGCTTTTTTTTTAGACGACGTTGTTCTTCTTTTAGGCGACTGCCTTTTTCTTCCTGTTTTTCTTTTAGGCGACGGTCCTCTTCTTCTTGCTTTTCTTTCAGACGACGTGGTTCTTCTTTTAGGCGACTGCCTTTTTCTTCCTGTTTTTCTTTTAGGCGACGGTCCTCTTCTTCTTGCTTTTCTTTCAGACGACGTGGTTCTTCTTTTAGGGGACGGTCTTTTTGTTCCGATTTCTCTTTCTGGCGCAGCGCTTCTTCATCCTGTTTTTCTTTTTGGCGACGCGATTCTTCATCCTGTTTTTCTTGTTGGCGACGCACTTCTTCATCCTGTTTTTCTTGTTGACGACGCGCTTCTTCATCTTGTTTTTCTTTTTGTCGACGTTCTTCTTCTTCTTGTTTGTCTCGAAGGAGACGTTGTTCTGTACGCTCCATAAAATCAGCCAATGTTTGCTCCATTTCGACTGTTTGCTGTCTAGTATTTACCATAGAATCTTCTAGAATGTTGTCAAAAATTCGGTTCTAGGCTTCTATCTTAATGACAAATCGGATGGCGAAATCTGTTTTTCGCCATTTTCTTTAATTTCCAAATAGAATTTTCTAGAACTATGTCGAAAATTCGATTCTAAGCTTGTTTATTAACGACAAATTCGATGGTGAAGTCAGTTTTTCGATATCTCTTTTGATTTTCAAAAAAAGCTCTAGAACTTCATAGAAAATTAATCTTATTTTCTTATTTGATAACAAATCCAAGGTTGAAATCCGTTTTACTCTATCTCTTCTAATTTCCAATATAATTTTCTGGAAACCCGGTGATAATCCTCACTTCTGACACCAATCCTCACTTCTGACACCAATTGTTACGATTTTGTATCTCGAAAATCGCTCACTGAGTTCGCAGAATAAAACACCACACCTTTTCATTAATACTTCCAATCCTTTTACATTAACATCAAAACTAACTAATTATTTCCATTATTACAATACAACTATATAACTCTTAACGATACCACTATATGACTAACTTACTGCTCTAATCATGTCTCTATTTATATACCTATGGATATTTCTAAATAAATCTAGAGCATAAAAGTTGAGATGTATCCAGAAAGATGCGTCATTGAGACATTATTCCCTTCGGCACATTATAATAACGACGACTTATCACGTCGGAATATTTGTATATACAAGTGCATATCAATAAGTTACTTTCAGTTATTCGTAACAATATTAAGTTTATAGATAACTTGTTATTTTTCGATGCCTCTTAGAAAGTTACCAAAAGCTTTCGGACTAGGAGATGATTTAAAAAGGCTATTTTTCACACTAGTTTAATACAAAAACAAACGAAAGTTATATTGGATCTTTATCACCAATCGAGTACTATAGCCCAAACAGTATGAAGACGAAAGTTTATGATCAATTTGATATTTAGAGATCTATTTGACTACTGCATTTCAGACGTTGAAATTCTAGCAAAAGCTTAATTAAAGTTTCGAAAGCAGCTGTTTGAAAACTATGAATGTATGTCCTTTTAGTGATGCCACTACCATTACATCCGCTTGTAACAAGGCATTTCGAAGACCTAACACAATAGGAATAGTTCCCAAAAATATTTATAGGTGGAAGGATAACCAAAGTAAAATCGCAATTGAGTGGATGGTCTGTATGGAAAATCAAAAGCAAATAAATATTACGCATGCTGCGAAAGACCAAGAGGTCATTTTGCATGGAGCAAAAGATGGTTTTTGTTCTGAAACAAACGAAATTTTCGAATTTTACGGATGTTATTTTCATAGGCGTCTGAAATGTCATTCAAACCGCAGAAATTGTCCTTTGCTCGAAGATCCAACATAAATTCTAGATTTAAGATATGAAGCAACCGTGACAAAAACTGAACGATTAAAAAGTTAGGTTATGTAGTAATCGAAATGTGGGAATGTGAATTTAGAAAACAGCTACAAGACAACACCGAGATTAAAAGTTACACCAAAATACATCCTCTATTTACTTCGATTCCTTTAAATCCTGGAGATGCTTTTTATGGTGGTCGAACTGGAAATGTGTGGGAATATTATGGAACTAAGGATGGCGAAAAAAATGCTGATGTGTGTTTTTTATACCCTTATATTTGTGAATATGGCAAATTTCCAACTGGTCATCCGAAAATTTTTGTAGAAGAGTTTAAAATGTTTAATTTACACGAGACAGACGGCTTCTGATTGAAGCTCAGAATGTTACTGATATGAAAGGCGGAAAATGCAATACAGCTACTCTGCTTTAAATTTTATTTCATATCAATTTTAAGCAAACTTTGATAAAATTTGCAAATCCGTATTTTAGATTGGGAGTTAAATGCGTGAAAACGGTGTTTAACGGCCCGGTAAAAACTACGTTAAATTAAATCGGTCTAATTAAGTACTTAGAATTAGTGTAAACCGCAAATAAACAATGCTAATAATAGTAAATAAAATGTTAATAATATAAATATATAAAACATTAGTTTAAACGTGTAAATATAGATAAGGTAAATTACTAATTGATTCTTATTGATCAAACATTTTAAAAATAGAGTGTATATGTGAGTTCGTGATCTGTTGTTACAGGTGGGGTTCTCAGACGCTCCCCTCCCCCCTCCCTCCGAATTGTGTTCCACCCCATTTTGCGGCAGTGTCAAAATACTAAAAATAGACAGCTGGTAGCCTGATGACCCATGGGGTAACCAATACTCGCGAAGACAATGATTGCCTAACATTTCTAGGGGAGGCTTTTAGTTTACTATATGTTCCCGGTGGAATTGGATAGTTCTTTTTTAGAAATTCATATATGAATTTGTTTATGTTGTCATGATTGTTGTTTGTATTTGGGGTGATAAAGGCGTCGGCGAGACTATCTACGATAATTTCTGACTTTTGCTGGTTTTTATAGGCAATGTCATCGTTGTTGTTTGTTCTGAGTGTTTGGTCTTTATTGAACTTTTTCTTTAGTCTTTTGGTTAGCTTCCAGAGTGAATTATCTTGCGTAGCAAGTCCTCTGAGGATATATTTCCTTGCTTCATTTTGATATTTACTAATTTTTTCTCTGATACTAATTTGTATTGCAGTATATCGCATGTAGTCTTGCCGTCATCTTGTTCTGGCCCATATTTTCCTTATTTCATTCTTAAATTTTATAAGTCTAATTATTTCGTCTTTTTTTAGGCGAATTAGTATTTTTTTTTTGAGACAGCGGCTCTTGCAGTTTGTATATTTATCGTTAGCTGTGGTACTTGACTACGTATTTGCGTGGAGGTTTTATTGAGTTGTTTATTACAGTTGTTTCATTTACTATGTTTTTAAATTTGTTCCAGTTTATGTTTTTTAGCAATCGGATTGGTCTTTCATTCTCTCTGAGTACTGGATGGTTTCATTACAGCATCACCGGTAGGTGGTCGGACGCCAGCTCATTAAGTACAACAGGTTCAGGTAAGTTGTTGATATTCTTATTTAATACTAGGTCAATGTAACTGGGAGTCATTCCGTTGGTTGTATAATGTGTTGGGGTGCTTGTGCTTAAGATTCGGATGGCATTGTCCAGATATGGTCGCAGAGCAAATTTCCGTTTCGGTTTTCTCTACGGTTATTCCACATTATGTGACGCGTATTGAAATCTCCCAACACTAGAACCCTATCTCCCTCAAAGATTCCGACTTCTCGTGTACCATGTCTAATATTAGGGCGTGGAGCGTAGCAACCTCTTTTGGTTATTCCATCGATCAGTTTAACGCCCATATTTTCGATCAGGTTTGTGATGCTATTTAACTTTTTATGAGTTATTGAGTTCTTGATAAGTATTGTTACATCGCCCCTTCTATTATTGCGATTGAATCTGTGTACGCTATAGTTTCTTATATTTACCCTAAAATTATCATTTAATTTAGTTTCGGTTACGACAGCAATGTCCACCTATTTACTATTAATGAAATTTATGAATTCGCGTAGCTTGTTCGCCAGGCCATTAGCGTTCCATATCATAATTTTTAAGTAGCGTGAACATGAAAATATGAAATTATATATCTTATTGTTCAATATATTGGAGGAAGCTCGTTATAGCTATTACCTTTCATGTTTTGTCGGATTGGTTTTTATTGCCTTTATTAGATCTTTTATCAATCTTATGATTTATTTCATGTTCAAGATATTGAATTTTTTGATGACATTTAAGAGGTTACTTGGTTTGCTGTCTACCTGATTCCTGGCAGACGATATTCTGTTTTCCTCGAGTGGGGCGTCGGCTAAGGGTAGGCAAACGGTCTTTTGGTAGGGTACCGTTGTCTCAACTCGGGGAAATCCTCTGAGTTATACGGATATTCCTCATGACGGTTCGTCTCGGAGAGTGGATGGGTAGCACTTGCCCTTCCCCTCAATGGGCCATTTGCCTTGGCCTTAGTCTATGCGTTGGGCATCGACATAATATATTTGGTGTTGTTTCAATTCGTTATTTTGTTTATTCTCTTGTATGATCTTACAAGAGAATAACTAAGCTACTGAAAGAAAGAACACCAAATATGTCGATACCCCAACATCAAGGATGAACGTATAGACTAAGGCCAGGGCAAGTAGCCAATCGGAGGTAAGGGAAAGTGCCGCCATCCACTCCTCGAGACGAATCATGATGAGGAATATGCAATCCAGAGGATTTCTTTGAGCTAAGACCCCACCCAAAGACAGACCTACCGTTAGCCAACGCCCAACTCCAGGACAAAAGTCTACCCTCAGCAGGAACCAGGCAGACAGCAAACGAACCAAAGAGACGTAAGTGACTACTTAACTGTCGTCAAAAACTTCAATAACATCGTGAACATGATAAAAATAATAATATTTATGAAATACCTAATAACGGCAATAAAAACCAATGCGACAAAACAGGAAAGAGGAATAGCTATAATGAGCTTCCTCCTAGATATTGAACAATATGATATACAATTAAATACTTTTATGTTCACGCTTTTTAAAATTATGCTATGAAACGTTAATGTCTTGGCGAACAAGCTAGGCGAATTCATAAATTTCATTAATTTTAAATTGCTGTCTTAACCGAAACTAAATTAAAAGATAATTTTAGGGTAAGTATAAAAAACTATAGGAGGGCACACAGTTTCAATCGCAATAATAGATACAGCATTGTAGCAATACTTACCAAGACCCCAATCACTCATAAAAAGCTAAATAGCATCACAAACCCGAACGAAAAAATAGGCGGTAAACTTGCCGATGGAGTAACTAAAAAGGTTTCTGCCCCCCCCAATATTAGAATTGGTCTACGAGAACTCGACGGGATCTTTGAGGTGATAGGGTTCTAGGGAGATTACAATGCGCATCACGCAATGTGGAATAATCATAGAGCTAACCGAAACGGAAATTTGCTCTGCGACTGTTTCCTGGACAGTGACATCCAAATCTTACGCATAACTACCCCAACATATTATCCAACCAATGGAATAACTCCTAGTTACATTGACTTGTATCAACAACTTACCTGACCCAGTTGTCCTTAATGAGCTGGTGTTCGACCACCTACCGGTGATGCTGTACTGGAACCTTCGAGTACTTAAGAGGAAATAGAAGACCAACCTGATTGTTAAAAAACAAACTGGAATAAATTTAGAAACATAACGAATGACAAAACTATAATTCAATAAAAAGCCCTAAGAAAATAGATAATGAAGTAGCACAGCTAGGGATACATATACAAACTGCCAGAAAAGCTGTCTCAAAAACTACATTAATTCTCCCCAAAGAAGTTATATTACCGGACGAAATAATTAGACTTATAAAATTTAAGAATAAAATAAGGAAAATATGTTCCAGAACAAGACGATGGCAAGACTTAGCGATATACTGTAATCTAAAGTAACATCAGAGAAAAAAATAGTAAATATCGAAATGAAGCAAGGAACGATGTCTCAGAGGACTTGTTACGCAAGATATTTCACTCTGAAGACTTACCAAAAAGCTAAAGAAAAATTCAATAAAGTCCCACTCAGAACTAATAGCAACCAGCAAAAGGCAGAAATTATAGCAGATAGCCTTGCCGACGTCTGTAAAGCCACCCCAGATACAAACAACAATCGTAACATAAACAGTCATCTATGAATTTAGGAAAAAGACCTATCTAATTCCGCCGGGAACATATAGTAAACTATTAGCTTCTCCTAGAAATGTTAGATAATTTGTTAAGAATTGTCCCTACAATAAAGCCCCCGGTCTTGGCGAATATTTTACTGAAAAATCTGTCAAATAAAGTAATCGTACAGTTTACGTACATAATCAGCGCAATTATGACAATCCAATATTTCCCTCTCGCCTAGAAACAGACGATAGTAATACCCATTTTAAAACCAAATAAAGATCTCAGCAAGGCCACTTCTTATAGGTCAATCTCCCTTCTAAACACCCTTTTCAAAGTGGCCTAGCGCCATATCGTATCAAGAGTCGGCGAACTAAAACTGAATACAGTTATCCCCATAAAACAATCTGGATTCAAACAAGGACGCAGCACTGTCATGTTAGTGTCCAGGGTACTACAAGATGCCTTGGATGGGATAAATAGCGAAATACTGTTTTGCTGCTTCTTGATATGGAGAGGTCGTTCGACACTGTGTGGTATGAGAGGCTCTCATACAACTCCTTACCACACTCCTACCTCATGTTCTTGATTGCGGTTGATTGCTTCATATTCTTTAGGATGGAGGTAAATGGTTACGGCAGAGGATAGACTGTCCTGGCTCAGGACCATAAAGGCTGGCGTTCCCTAGGGCCGGTAATCTCTCCGCTGCTTTATAATACCTACACATCGGATTTTTGCAGCTACCATGCGACACAAACGTACATGTATGCAAACGACGTCTGCTCGCAGCGAGCTTGTACTATGCGGAGGCAGCAAAGAAACCAAATACTCTGCCATATGTTAAGAATTGAACCATATCTAGAACTGTGAAAAATAAAAATCAATCCGATAAAATGTGAGTCCATAGTTATCACCAGGTGATTTACCAACAACAAGATAATCTATTAAAACCTTGCTTCCAAAGCATATCATTAAATCAACGCAGCATACCATTAAATCAATTGAAATTAATTGCATCCGTATACTAAGCAGGGGCTAAGACTTTTTTCTATTTATTGAATTGTTAAAAATTATTGCTCGACTCAAGATAGGATTTAACTGCTGAACTTTACGACTTCGCTTGATAGCCGCGTGCCTATAAACTTTGCCTTCCAACCTGAAGGTAGCTGGTTTGATCCTCGCTGGATTTAATAAAATGGAAAAATTGTGATGTCACCCAATCAAAATTAAAGTGCAGCCAACAAGAATAAAAGTGTCAAAAAATTTTTTTTGTGTGGGTACTTTTTGATGTAGAACAACCGGGTGTTTTTTATTTTTTTATAACCGAGGGGGCAGTTTCGACCCTCTTAATCGGCTAGACCCTTTATAAATTGATTTGACAGACAGCCAGATAAGACATGACAAGTGACATGTGACAGAAGACAGGTGCAATGTGACAGGCAACAAGATGACCGCCACTGCTTAATTGAAGTATTACGTCATCCCATGGTACGCCACTGGTCGGTACCACGCACATGGCACGCCACCACCCCGCACATCAAAGGATGCCGACACTATTAAAATTTTCCTACGGGCTCAATTTTTTCCCATCATGAAGGGGCCTTCGCTTACTGAGCGAAATCACAGTAGACCTTAAATGTTTTGGATAGTTCTGCCGACACACACAGTGCATTGTGCTACAGTTTCACAGATAATACAGCACGACGTGAAATTTGTACATTGAATAAGAATAGTCATTTCTTGTAAATTTTGGGTCGCTAAATTCGAATCCGGCACAGATATTTGAAAAAAAAAACTGACGTGATGGAGCAATTCAGCTATCCAAAATCTACAAGAAATTACTATTTTTATTTAATGTACAAACTTCACGTTGTGCTGGGTATATATGTTCACGTATATTTGATTTTATTTTCTTTAAATGGCTAATATTGGATATCTGTAGTAGTTTTCTAAGTACAAGTAACTTATTTTTTTATAGTAAAATAAATATATTGTTAGAATATTCGTGTTTTTTTTTATTTTACCAATTTAATGTTTAGAAACCTAATATTAAGAAATTTGTTGATTCTTTGATTGCAGATTTAGAGGCTGATTTGTTAACAGATTTGACCTTCACGTGACTTTTGACTTTTATACCCTTCGGTGTGCAATTTCTCAGAGTTTCAATACTTGCAATATAATAGTGGATTACTATTAAAAAAACAATCTGACCTGAAAATTGGCGCGAGTCGCTTTTAAGGTTAACGTCAAGGTCGCTTGTCTTGTTTAACTATAATTATTTACAACTTTTATATTAAAACTGTTTTTTCAGAACTCTTGGTTTCAAAGTTATTCAGCATAAAGTAAGTGACGTCTATGGCCAAAAACTAGTCATAGGATGGTCAATGAGAACATTTGAACAGGAAGTCAAGAACTATTTCATAGTACAATTTTAGTCGCATTACTGAGAACCGTTTTTCATAAGGTTGGTGTGGGGTCCTTTAATATATTAAAACCATATTATTATTTTCATTTATCTTACATAGAATAGTATTGACTGGAGAAAATTAATACTTATTTCACTAACTTAAAAGATACCAACACTGAGGTGAATCAAACACAAACCCTTCACTTCCTAAACCAAAGGACGAGTTGAATGATGTTCAACGGCTTCAGAGGATTCGTAAAGAATTAAATCTAAAATGTGAAAATCTACAAGCACAGATTAACAATCTACAGACCGATATATCCAAAATGGCTTTCCATATGTTCTCACATAAAGAGTTGACCAGTTTTACTTCAAAGAATTAGAACGACAACTCACAACTAAATCATTGTGATTCTGAATCAGAAAAAATTGTTGTAAGATAGTTGCTGTTAAGCGCACTCCTAACACATCAATTTTTGTTAGTAACCTTGATCCCACTATAATTAAGGAGGATCTTTCAGTATATTTGTGTGCCAAATTTGGTAACACAATAAACTATAATATTGAGCAGCAAATAATCAAATTTGGAGAACGATCGAGAATGGCCCAGTTCTGCATAACTCACTATTAAACAAATCATACTGGCCTTTGGCCATTGCTGTTAAGAAATATAATTTTTTTCGGAAGCAGTCAAATAACAACTGTTTCAGATACAGTCCTCAATCGGTATGGGAACAAGGACGCCAGGGTTACTACTAGGAAGACTGAATTTTCTCTGGTTCTGCATCTGAATATGCAAAATCTATAGAACAAAATGAATCAGCTAGAAAGACTACTTTATGAGAATAAGTTTTTGGTGTCTCTGAACATTGGATGGTCAAATCACAGATTAATGCATCTCAAATCAGTGGATATATACTCCTTACTTCATATTGCAGGAATCAATATGAACATGGAGGTGTAGCTGTTTATGGCAGGGAAGAGGATGATATGTGTACTAAACCAATCTACACTCAGGAATATAATGTAGAGCTCCTTTTTGACAGTGCAGGCATTGAGCTTAGGCTGTATAAAGTCAGGGTAGCACTCATATATAGACCTTGCACTCCTAATTGTTTAACTAATTATAGTATTTTTATAAAATTATTTAATGAGCTGCTATGTTTTATAACTGAGAAATATCAGAGTCTTTAATGTCGATTCATGAGAGACTCGTTATTCAAAGTTCATCTTCCGGATCTTTGGAGGGCTTCACCCTAAAAACAATTTTCCTTTTCAGCTTATTAGAGTCACGAGGGTCTCGTCCTCGGTTTTGGACTAACAAACAGGTTGATATGTTTGCCGATAGTATATCATTCCAATAATTAAGACCATTTCTAAGAACACCAAGATTAGCGTGTATAATTTTTTTTTTAATTTAAAACACTTCTGGTCGACTACTGATTTTCAAGATTTGTGTATAATATTCAGGAGATCGATTTGGCTTTGGAATCATTTTCATAACATCATCATTTACAATCTAGATCTTACATGCCCAATTTCAATGGTGCTTGAATATAAACCGAAGATAAGCACGTGGATTAATCCAAATATCACTAGAAGTAGCCAGGAATTTAAAAACCTCTACTGGCTCAGTAAAAACTTCAATTCATCAGAGGTATTGAAGCGATATCGGGAAGCCAAAAAAATTTTTGTCTATAACGTTGGAGCTGCCAAGAAACAGTCCCTACAAAACTACATAATTAAGTCTTTAACACATCTCAAGCTATATGGCAAGTTGTAAATACAAATTCGGGCCGTATAAAAACCAGCAATATCCTACCTCTATAAAAATTAATAATATTATTTTAACGAGACCTCTCGACATATTGTAACTTTTTTGCTAATACTAGTAAATATGAATAATTCATTTCTGGAATGTACAGATTTAACTTATAATGTGAATTTCATTTATATGCCAGAAATCACTCGTGAGGAAGTATACACAGCTATCAAAACGCTGAAAAATAGAAAAGCTTGTTGCAATAATGATGACTTTACTCTTTTTGCAGTGGAATATGTTTGGCAATCTATTAAAGATCCTATTTGTTACAGTTAGAATTTAATGTTTGAATTGGGTTGGTTCCCCGATGGATTAAAAGACGGCGAGGTAGCTTTCCTTAAGAATGAAGATCCCGAATTGATGGAAAATTATAGAGAAAGTACAAGGTTACTTATATTTTCGAAAATATTTGAAAGAATACTGGCACAAGACTTGAAAAATTCATAAACAAAGATAATTTAATATAAATTTCACAGCACGGCTTTCGAAAAAATTATTCAACAAATACAGTAGCTTTTGGTTTGTTGGAATTATTCCTCTTTGGATAAAAATATTTATACAATTGCTTCGTTTTTTGATTTGACTTGTGCTTTTGACTGCGTTGAAAATAAAATTTATTCGGGAAACGTGAGTCACTTGGTTTGAAAGGCAAAACTGATCAACTATTGGATTTATTTCTAACAAATGGTAAAATAAGAGTTAGAATAAGATCAGCACTTTCAGGCACTAATCACTTAACATATGGAGTTCCTCAAGGTGGTGTTTTGTCACCTTTACTTTTCCTATTATTTATAAATTAAATCGAAAATTTTCTGAACGTCCATGTAAACTCCTTTTTGGTGTCTTATGTCGATAAAACCACGATTGCTGTGTCTCGTCTCACCCTTGATGTTCTCATCCAGCAAGTAAATAACATTCTCAATAAATTCATTCTCGGGTGTCGGAGATATAGGTTGATAGTAAATAAAACAAAAACGCAATACTTATCTTTTCATAAAAGGCGATAGTTTCTCAATTGCAACTGAGTATAAATAGTTTTCAAATAATGGTGGCTGAAACCTGCAATTTTTTTTGTCTGAATATAGACAGTTGATTGGCATGACTAAAACATATAGATTTTGTAGCAGGGAAACTACACTTGGTTTATTTTGCCATTGTTAACCTTAAAAAGATCCTCTCAACCGATCAATTATTGAATGTCTACTAGGCTTTGGTGTAGTCATTTAAAGTATATGAAACTACTGGGGGCAGTCTACTACGTATATTTCGTAAGTTTTTTTTTTGGTCGTACTGAATTCTGTGGGCCACATTTTAAAAAACAAAAACTTTAACTTTACATTTTATACTCCTAACTGAAACTGCAGTTTATGTCAAACGACACCAATACCAATTTCCTGCTGTATCTACTCTTTACAATAGCAACACGAGAAATAAGAGATATTTTAATACCCAATTTCATTTATCAGCTTAGATACCTAACAACATACATGAAATTGAATGGTTTAACAAATTCAAAAAATTCTTAAGGGTTTACCTTGCGGAAAATGCATTTTACTCTATAAACGAATACTATGACAAAAGGTAAATAGGTATCTTAGTTCGTGCATATCCTTTGGTACTTTTTGTTTTACTACATGTACAGGGTGAGTCAACGATTGGCTGAAGTAGGTTTGTGCCTTTTCGGTGAAATTAACAAAGAAACTATATTTATTGTTTGATACAGTTTATTTTTACGCAGATGTTAAAAATATTTAGGACTCTACAGGGTGAGCCAAAAAACTAGGACAGCATAAAGTTGTATTTTTTTAAATAGAACCCCTATATACGAATCGTATTTTCGATTTAGCTTATAATTTTAAATCTTTTTTATTAAGGGTTTACTATAACAAAACTTTATAGTTTCTGAGATAATTAAGTTTAAAGAAAAAAAAAGTCACATTTTCAAGCATCAATTCAATCCTAAATAACGTTTTCAATTTTGTGACAAATATATTCAAATTTGGAATTTAGCAAGGCCAAGGACAAGTTAACATAATTTTTACCTAATATTTGCAATAAAAGCTACAGGGTGTTGAACACATCGGCTCAAATTTGAACAAGTTTAAATGAATAAATATCTTTTTTTAAATGGTACACCCTGTATATTTTCATGTTATTTAATAGAGTAATAAAAACCCTAAAAGTTTTGTTCAATATATCCTATACCTATTTATAATAGTTTTTGAGATATTTCAGTTTTTCTTATTTTCCATACTTTTTTACAGAAATAGTCTTCATTATCATAGTAGCCATGTAAAATAATAAAAAGAAACTACAGAAACAAACAGAATGTGGTTAAATATTATGAAATACATTATTCGTTATATTATAACGGCAATAGTTTAATTAAACATAATGTGAAAAAATTAACACAACAATAACGACAAGGCAAATACATATTTACTTTTATACTAAATTGAAACAAAAAAATTACCTATTAAATACTGAGATTAATTATTTCTTTTTAATAAGTGTTCGAATAAACGACCCTCTTGTGCAATGCACAAATTTAGTCTTTTTTGCAGATTTTCTCGGACCCTGGACAAAATTAGTGGCGTTATTGTTCTACAGGTATCCCTAATCCTGTTTCGCATATCTTCCACTGTTGTTGGTTGATTAACATACACCTTATTTTTAATATAACCCCATAAGAAGAAATCTAATGGGGTGATGTCGCAAGACCTTGGTGGCCACTCAATGAAACCCTCACGTCCAATCCATTTTTGCGGATATCGTTGGTCCAAAAACGCACGAACTTCACGATGGTAATGCGGAGGCGCACCATCGTGCTGGAACCACATACTGTCGAGCTCATCCCTATCCAGACCTTGAAGCAGTTGGGGTAGTTCTTCTTGTAGAAAGTTCAGGTAACTATGGCCATTTAGTGGTTTATTAAAAAAGTGGGGCCTAATAATTCGATTATGATGAATACCACACCAAACATTTAATGACCAGTGGTTTTGATGTTGCACCTCTCTAATCCAAAATGGGTTTTCTGTGGCATAATGATGCATGTTGCGTCTATTTACGGCACCGTTACTTCTAAAAGTAGCTTCATCACTAAACATTACCTTGCATAATAAATTTGGATTTAATTGAATCTCCGCATTTATTGTACGACAAAAGTTTACACGACTTTCAAAATCCTGTCCATGCAATTCTTGGTGTAATTCCATGTGATATGGATGATGCCTATATTTCTTGGTAGTACGATTAGCGGTGGATTGTGATGTTTCATATAATGCTGTTAACTGACGGCTACCAATATAAGGATTTTCCTGAACATTTAACAATACTTGTAGTTCTTTTTCTTCATTAGTTACTGGTTTGTTGACCACTTTACGTTTTGGATAATCAACAGTACCAGAAGAATCAAATCTTTGCATTAAGTTTTGAAAAGTATGGGTATTAGAAGGCAATTTTTTTTGAGCCTCTCCTATTGTATAAATCATATCTATTAACCCATTCTTTGGAAAATTCATTTTACAATATAAGATGAATGCAAAAAAAACCAAACTACACTACATAAAAACCAAAAGAAGCGATTGCGGTTATAAATTTGACACACAGAAAAATGTTCTTTTACATTGTTTTTGCCATGGCTACTATGATAATGAAGACTATTTCTGTAAAAAAAAGTATGGAAAATAAGAAAAACTGAAATATCTCAAAAACTATTACAAATAGGTATAGGATATATTGAACAAAACTTTTAGGGTTTTTATTACTCTTTTAAATAACATGAAAATGTACAGGGTGTACCATTTAAAAAAAAAGATATTTATTCATTTAAACTTGTTCAAATTTGAGCCGATGTGTTCAACACCCTGTAGCTTTTATTGCAAATATTAGGTAAAAATTATGTTAACTTGTCCTTGGCCTTGCTAAATTCCAAATTTGAATATATTTGTCACAAAATTGAAAACGTTATTTAGGATTGAATTGATGCTTGAAAATGTGACTTTTTTCCTTTAAACTTAATTATCTCAGAAACTATAAAGTTTTGTTATAGTAAACCCTTAACAAAAAAGATTTAAAATTATAAGCTAAATCGAAAATACGATTCGTATATAGGGTGTTCTATTTAAAAAAATACAACTTTATGCTGTCCTGCTTATAAATATAGTTTCTTTGTTAATTTCACCGAAAAGGCACAAACTTACTTCATCCAATCGTTGACTCACCCTGTACAAGTATTTGATTCTGTATTTTAATTTATTTTTAAGTTATTTTGTACCTTTTTTGACACTGTCAATATTTACTTTGTAAATTTTTACGTCTGAATAAAATAAAAATACATAAATAAATAAATTTTTGCAAAGGCAAGCACTTATTATTCAACTCACCATTGACTCGAATAAAAATATAAAATATAAAATCTGAATCTAAATCGCACGATATGTGACGTGTGTATGTCGAAAGATAAAAATATTAAATGGGTGAGAAATATTATTTTGCTTACGTAGAACCACCATGACTTGGTGGTTAAAAACAAGACTGGAATGTGTAATTTGCCTACGTAGAACCTCGATCATGCTTCAACTCATTACTAGACTCGAATAAAAATCTAATATATAAAATCTGAATATAAATCGCATGTGACGTGTTCACGTTGAAAGATAAAAATATTAAATGGGTGAGGAATGTTACTGTGCTTACTTAACACCACCATCACACGCTTTTTGGTTAAAAACCAGACTGGAATGTGTGATTTGTCTACGTAGAACGTCGATTATGCGCTTTTAGCTGAAAAACAAATGATATTTGGAAATTTTCGGGTTTTTGCAAAGACGTCACAGCACAAACCATATATTACTTTAAAAAGTATATAGAGAGTGCAAGCAGAGTGTATTTAGCCGTATTTTGCAGTACGGTATAAAAAGTACAATACCCACAGTGAAATTCTAAGTGCGTTTCGCAGTCTAGTAAGCTTTTAATATGAAATTTGAAAATGGGTTCAATAAAACTTTTTGCTCGCCCTGCTTAACCACAACGGGTGGGAAAGCGAAATGCGGACTGTAAACTACAACTAGTGTAAAAGTGAGGGTTTTGTTAATTTGACTTTGTTTATTATAAAATAGAAGAATATTTGCAGCTACTCCCCAATTATTTTAAATTATTCCTTTTTTTTTTTGTAAACTAGTTTTGCATAGTATAATTTCAATAAATCTTTATGTAAAAATGTCATAAGTTTTTCAATGGTAGGGAAGCCTTTCTAAAGAAGTTTAAGCAGTTTTAAGTACTCTGGTACCTCGTCCCGTTCTTCTTTTTAATTTGCAGCCCTTCTAGCCCTAGGAAATTTTGAAAAAGTATATGAAAAAATATATAAACTGTGAGCTAGGCACTACACAAAGAAAAAGTTAAAATTAGTATTCATATGAAGTTTAGATATTTCATGAGTCTTTATCTTAAACCATATACGAACATGATGATCTGTTACCTTTTTCGATGAAGTATCGTCACCTCCAAACGACAAGGATACAAAACAAAACAGTTTCTATATTTCCTTACATTCATAGAGCTATCTATTTTACGATAACTATATATTTTTATTAAGCTAAGGAGAGGGACATTGTAATCCAAAGAATACACACACACACACAAATAGCATTTGTCGAAAGACCATATAATATGTATATTTATAAACTCTTCTCTAATATATCTTTGATACCAAATTAACCAAGTTGATTTTAATAATATGTATAAGATGGAGATGGAAGATTTTTTTATTTTCACCCGATTTTATATATATATATATATATATATATATATATATATATATATATATATATATATATATATATATATATTTGCGCCTTTGCAAAAATTTATTTATTTATTTATTTTTATTTTATTGAGACGTAAAAATTTACAAAGTAAATATTGGCAGTGTCAAAAAAGGTACAAAATAACTTAAAAATAAATTAAAATACAGAATCAAGTACTTGTACATGTAGTAAAACAAAAAGTACCAAAGGATATGCACGAACTAAGATAACTATTTACCTTTTGTCATGGTATTCGTTTATAGAGTAAAATGCATTTTCCACAAGGTAACCCCTTAAGGATTTTTTAAATTTGTTAAACTATTCAATTTCATATATGTTGTTAGGTATCTAAGCTGATAAATGAAAATGGGTATTAAAATATCTCTCTTATTTCTCGTGTTGTGATTGTAAAGAGTAGATACAGCAGGAAATTGGTATTGGTGTCGTTTGACATAAACTGCAGTTTCAGTTTGGAGTATAAAATGTAAAGTTAAAGTTTTTGTTTTTTAAAATGTGGCCCACAGAATTCAGTACGACCAAAAAAAAAAACTTACGAAATATACGTAGTAGACTGCCCTCAGTAGTTTCATATACTTTAAATGACTTCACCAAAGCCTAGTAGACATTCAATAATTGATCGGTTGAGAGGATATTTTTAAGGTTAACAATGGCAAAATAAGCCAAGTTTAGTTTCCCTGCTACAAAATCTATATGTTTTAGTCATGTCAATCAACTGTCTATATTCAGACAAAAAAAAAATTGCAGGTTTCAGCCACCATTATTTGAAAACTATTTATACTCAGCTGCAATTGAGAAACTATCGCCTTTTATGAAAAGTTAAGTATTGCGTTTTTGTTTTATTTACTATCAACCTATATCTCCGACACCCGAAAATGAATTTATTGAGAATGTTATTTACTTGTTGGACGAGAACATCAAGGGTGAGATGAGACAGAGCAATCGTGGTTTCATCGACATACGACACCAAAAAGGAGTTTACATTGACGTTCAGAAAATTTTCGATTTCATTTATAAATAATAGGAAAAGTAAAGGTGACACAACACTACCTTGAGGAACTCCATATGTTAAGTGATTAGTGCCTGAAAGTGTTGATCTTATTCTAACTCTTATTTTACCATTTGTTAGAAATAAATCCAATAGTTGATCAGTTTTGCCTCTCAAACCAAGTGATTCACATTTCCTGACTAAATTTTATTTTCAACACAGTCAAAAGCACAAGTCAAATCAAAAAACGAAGCAATTGTATAACTATTTTTATCCAAAGAGGAATAATTCCAACAAACCAAAAGCTACTGTATTTGTTGAATAATTTTTTCGAAAGCTGTGCTGTGAAATTTATATGTCGGATATTCTCACGAGTGTGATGTGTAATCGAAGATTTTCGAGCATCCCGTGTATGTGCTGAGTCCCTCTCAAGACTGTAAGGAAGCTGACGTTTCGGTGAAATCTCATTTACCATTTTTAAAGCTTACTGTACGGCGTCTACGAGCGAACTCGTCGCTTGTATATATATATATATATATATATATATATATATATATATATATATATATATATATGTTTATGCGGCTTTCACGGATACCTCCGTGTGAGATGCAATAGCAGTGGACATATCCACATTATGCCGTTGTAGTGCTGAAATCACATTCAGCAAACGTACAACTATATGCAGCTCCGTCTATAAATGAAGTAGAATGCGAACAGTAAATGCAAACTTCGTTACAATCATATCCTTTCCGTGTTAGAGGTTGCACAGTTTGAACAAATTGTTAAGAAACACAATTTATCCTATTCCACCACCATCGAGATGATGGCCTACCTGTACCACCATACCGAGAAGAAAGTCAAAACTTACCCTCCTCGCCACAGTGATACGGCAGAGGTACATGTTTCGTCTCTACTAGACTCATCAGGGTACCGACATGCACCTGGCTGTGCAAAGGACGGATCAGAAGGAAGCATGCAAATACTGAACGCGGCTTCGCCGACCTCCCGCCGGATGGCGTATATATGTTTATGCGGCTTTCACGGATTCACCCGTGTGAGATGCAATAGCAGTGGATATATCCACATTATGCCGTTGTAGTGCTGAAATCATATTCAGCAAACGTACAACTATATGCAGCTCCGTGTATAGAATGAAGTAAAATACGAACAGTAAATGCAAATTCCTCCCCCTCTTATCCTTTCTGTGTTAGAGTTTGCACAGTTAGAATAAATTGGTATAAAACGCAAATTTATCCTATTCCACCACCATCGAGATTCCTCCGTGTGAGATGCAATAGCAGTGGATATATCCACATTATGCCGTTGTAGTGCTGAAATCACATTCAGCAAACGTACAACTATATGCAGATCCGTCTATGAATGAAGTAGAATGCGAACAGTAAATGCAAACTTCGTTACAATCATATCCTTTCCGTGTTAGAGGTTGATATATCCACTGCTATTGCATCTCACACTCCGTGAAAGCCGCATAAACATATATACGCCATCTGGCGGGAGGTCGGCGAAGCCGCGTTCAGTATTTACATGCTCCCTTCTGATCTGTCCTTTGCACAGCCAGGTGCATGTCGGTACCCTGATGAGTCTAGTAGAGACGAAACATGTACCTCTGCCGTATCACTGTGGCGGGGAGGGTAAGTTTTGACTTTCTTCTCTGTATGGTGGTACAGGTAGGCCATCATCTCGATGGTGGTGGAATAGGATAAATTGTGTTTCTTAACAATTTGTTCAAACTGTGCAACCTCTAAAACGGAAAGGATATGATTGTAACGAAGTTTGCATTTACTGTTCGCATTCTACTTCATTCATAGACGGAGCTGCATATAGTTGTACGTTTGCTGAATGTGATTTCATCACTACAACGGCATAATGTGGATATATCCACTGCTATTGCATCTCACACGGAAGTATCCGTGAAAGCCGCATAAACATATATATGCCATCCGGCGGGAGGTAGGCGAAACCGCGTTCAGTATTTGCATGCTTCCTTCTGATCTGTCCTTTGCACAGCCAGGTGCATGTCGGTACCCTGATGAGTCTAGTAGAGACGAAACATGTACCTCTGCCGTATCACTGTGGCGGGGAGGGTAAGTTTTGACTTTCTTCTCGGTATGGTGGAACAGGTAGGCCATCATCTCGATGGTGGTGGAATAGGATAAATTGTGTTTCTTAACAATTTGTTCAAACTGTGCAACTCTAACACGGAAAGGATATGATTGTAACGAAGTTTGCATTTACTGTTCGCATTTTACTTTCACTGTTTCTGCATTTTACACGGAGGAATTCGTAAAAGCCGCATAAACATATATATATATATATATATATATATATATATATATATATATATATATATATATATATATATATATATATATATATATATATATATGTTATATGCGAAAATACTATACTTATGCGAAAACTATACAAGTTTGTTCTCATGTAAGCTGCTTACGCAGCATTTCGAAACTTAACAACTTTACCCAAGCAATTTGAAGAAAGCAGATTAAGCATGATACGAAATGTGACTATTACCGTGTGAACACATGCTGACACTGCTTTTTCTTAGTATAAATTTATGGCATTATTTTGTAAACGACACTTATATGACGTATTGTAAGTCGCCGTTATGCCAATTTAAGTTCTGAATTTAATTAATGTATTCTAAAAGTAACAAAGTGTGTAAAAGTAAATAAATTGTTTTTTTAAAAGTTTAAAGATAACAATTGGCGCAGTCGGTAGGATTTGTCAACGTCGGCAAAACAAAAATTCTAATTGTTGGCGGCGGATTCTCATCCCTACACGGAGAAAAGAACCTCAACGGCGTCCTCACTCGCAGAAGTTGTAGAAGGAACACCTGGTGAAGCCCCGGATAACAGACGGAGAGAACAAGAGCCGATGCTTCTTCTTCTACTAGTGTAAGTAATATTGATCGTCACGTTCTGTTTTAGTAAGATTTTATTATAATTCTTCGATTTTTGAGTACCTTTCTTAAACTTAAACGTAAAAGTCATACTAAATAGGTTTAAACTAATTTAAATAATAATTACTAAAGTCAAAAACCATGCCCTACAAGCTCTCGGAAATTTTTTCAATCATTCTCGAATTCGAGGGAGACCAAATCTCCCTCGGTACCTTTTTAAACGCTTGTGATTGCGGTTACAAAATGGCAACGCATTCTGTTAGTGATTCTCATTAAAAATAACTTAAAAGGCCGTGCAGCACAGGTGATAAATTCTTGAAACCCGTCTACCTACAACGATGCCAAATAACTTTTAAATTCCACTTCGACGATTTTAGGGATCTTTCGTCTCTTATTCAAGATTTGCAAAGGCTAAAACAGATTTCTAACGAATCGCCGTTCACATTCGTTGATCGACTACAAACACTAAACGCCAAAATACTATCTAATGTCCAAAAATCAACTTTGACAAATGAGCAAAAAGCGGCTCAATCTACTTTAATTGACATAATGTCTCTAAACACCCTCCTGACAGGCCTTGAACCAAGACTAGGCCAGATAATTCGTGCGGGAAATCCTAAGCATCCTCTAGAAGCTCAGTCTCGTATTAGACGAGAGCTGCAACATTGAGACCCAGAAATCTCCCAAACCCGCAGTTCAAAAACCACCTCAACTTGTAAAGAAACCCTTAATGCAAGTTAGCCGTTGTTTTAATTCATTCTTAAATGCAATCACGTCCAAGCAGTTTCCAAAATTATAATGCAAATTTCCAAAGATAAACCGCTCCGCAAAACCAACAACAGCAGAGACCCAACATGTTTCAAAATCAGAACAGGCCTTCTGTAATCCAACAAAATAATACCCAAGCTCGTCCAAGCATAATTCAACGGAACTCATACCACCCTTCCAATCAACAAAGGACACACCACGTTAATTTAAACTATCCAAACTACGATAAAAGTTATGAATACTGCGAATATTACGCAGAAGATAGTTACGATCACCCCGATTACGACCCAAATTTTTAAAATTTTGATGAAAATTGTGAACCGATAATTGATTCTCATGATTACCAAAATTTTCTTTCACTCCCTTAACCAGACCAACAGCCTGACAACACATACAGACAGACAGGTCATGTTACAACGCTCCAGGAACAAATTCAGGCTATGAATTTGGACGACTTGAATCCGAATCTGAATTTCCCGGAACAAATCTTCATTTAAAGCCCTTACTCGCAGTCAATCCAAAAAACCTGTACTACATTTATGATTCTACAAATACTTTCAAATTACTTATTGATACTGGCGCTGTAATTTCTATTTTCAAAGAAAACACAGTAAAAAATTTTCCAAACCGTTCTCCTGAAAATGTAACAATATAAACCAACGACTCGTCTCATAATCAACCCTTATACCTTTCAACATAGGCGATCCCCATAAAGTGTTTATTTATGATTTAGATAATGATTTCGACGGCATCCTTGGTCTCGATTTCTTAGAGCACTACGAAAGCATTATACGTTTAAAATAAACAAAACAAAATAAACAAAATAAAAATAATATTTCTATAGAGGGTCGTATCGAAAAAATTGTTAAATTAACATGCAACCTAAAAAATACGGACTCAGTCCTTTGCTCTCAAGAAAAGGAAAAGATTAGATTATCAAATGCTCTGGTACATATCAATGTAAGTGGCGAATTCTTAATAAATGTCATTAATGCTAACGCAGTTCCCAAAATTATTGATTTCTCGGATATTTCTATTGAACCTTTACCCCTAGCGAAACATTATTAAATTTAAATTTCGGAAACGAACTTAATCCTATTCAAACCGACAAAATTCAAACAATTAATGAACAATTAAGAATCGAACATTTAAACTCGGAAGAAAAAGAATTACCTCGAAGGCTATGTTTTAATTTTTACCATTGAAGTCAAGCATTCTATAGAAACAAACAATGCACGCCTTATTTTTACAAATTCATACAGGTATCCTCAAGTCCATGTAGAGGAAGTAAAAGATCAAACCGCCCAATTGCTCGAACAAGGAATTATTCGACTGTCTATTTCACCCTGATCTCCTGTTTTGATGGTATCCGAGAAATTGGATGCATCTGGCAAGCAAAAATGGCTCATTGTAATAGACTACCAAAAATTAAACGACGTGTTGCTGAGCGGTATCCCCTTTCAAACATCTCTATTTGCTAGATCAGCTTGGCAAATGTCAATATTTTACCACGCTTGATCATCAGGATTCCATCAAATAGAGATGATTCCAGATGAAATTCCTAAGATAGCTTCCTCAATCGAAAATGGTCATTACGAATTCGTTTGTATGCCATTTGGCCTGAAAAATGCACCATCCACTTTTGAAAAAGTCATGGACAACATACTCATTGGCCTTCAGAATAAAAGATGTCTTGTCTACATGGACGACATTATCGTCTACTCTGCCACAATACACGAACATATGCAACGAAGGAGTATTCAAACATCTCCGAAAAGCAAACTTAAAAATCGAGCCTGACAAGTGCGAGTTTCTTAGAAAAGAAGTCGCCTACCTTGGTCATATAGTAACCAAAGATGGAGTCAAACCTAATCCTTCTAAGGTTGACTGTATCAAAAATTTTCCTGAGCGAAAAACTCCCAAAGAAATCAAATCCTTCTTAGGTTTGGTAGGTTACTACAGGCAATTTATTCCTAACTTCGCTACATCGAAATCACTCACTAAGCTTTCCAGTTCATCTTCGATACTGAATGGAAATCTGCATTTGAAGAGCAAAAAAATGCCCTTATCTCAGAACCCGTTCTTACTTACCCTAATCTCGATGAACCCTTTTTTCTGACCACAGATGCAAGCGCATTTGCAATAGGTGCAGTTCTTTCTCAAGGTCTCCTAGGCGGAGAACTCCCGATAGCCTTTGCGTCCAGAACTCACTGTAGGGCAGAACTAAATATTCCACCATTGAAAGGGAGCTACTTGCCATTGTTTGGGCAGTAAAGCACTTCCACCCTTATTTATTTGGAAGAAAGTTCACCCTTATAACTGATCATAGGCATCTCACCTGGCTTTTCTATTAAAGATTCTGGTAGCAGATTGGCTAGGTGGCTCCTCAAACTTGAGGAATACGATTATATAATCGAGTATAAAGAGGGAAAAATAAATAAAAACGCGGATGCTCTGCCTAGAATACGCATTAATCATTTTCAAGAATGCGCAAACTTTCAGTCAAAAATATTAGTTTATGCCGCGAACGAAGAAGATGAATCTGAGAACGAAGATACAGAAAATCCCGAAATAGACGACGAAACACTCACAATGGAATATAATATATTTGTCCAACTATATAATACTGAGTCTCTAATAGACTATTCTAAAATTGAAATAATAAATTCCCAACTTCTAAACAAATCTAATAAAAATATACTAACCTTTTTCTGGCAAAATAAATTTGGAGACATTCACCATAAGATAATCGAGGAAAGCTTCAAACTCGATCATAATAAAGTCAATGTAACTTCCAGCAAAACAGTTAAAGATCGTACATATTTTATTATCCATTCGACCCCGAATCTGTAGTAGAACATGTATTTTATATCTTATTCAAAAACCAAAACGAATTCCAACCCGCAAAAACCTATTGGGTAGAAAATAATGTAGAGCTTCCCATCCTCGAGATCTTTTCATTTATTTTTACAGATAAAGACATCAAACTAAAAATTTGCCAAAATATGGTCAGAAACTCGGAAGATGACACAATACCCAAAATTTTACACCATGTTGACGGATTTGGGGGTTTCAAAAAATAACTAGTAAAAGAGGGTGAGCCACCCCTCAATAATTTTTTTCTTAAATCTCAAGTTCTAGTTGAAATATCTTTACCAAACAAAACTAAAGTTACTTGTTATTTGAAATTATGTTGAACTAAGGTATTTTGATCCCCAATAATATCATCTCTTATTTTTTTATAAGGGTAAACCATCTATTCGAGCATGTAATTTAATTCTAAAAATTACGAAATTTAATAAAATCATTTGGTAATAGCTTTTTTACGAAAACCAAAATTAACTAAAGTTGACGTTTTCCGGGTTTCCAAAAAAAAAACTGGTAAAAGAGGGTAAGTCACTACCAAATACTTTTTTTTAATATCTCAAGTTCTAATTAAGATAGCTGTATAAAACAAAATGAAAATTATTTGTTATTCGAAATGATCTTAAACTATGGTATTGTCTCCCCCAAAAATATCATCCCTTATTTGTTATTTGGGTAAACAATTTATTTACGCACGTAATTTAATTGTATTAATTACGAAATTTAATGGAATTTTTTGAAAATATTTTTTTCACGAATACCATGCGTTACTTAAGTTATCGTGTTTCGGGGTTTCTAAAAATAAACTAGTAAAAGAGGGTGAGCCACCCACAAATACTTTTTACATCTCAAATTTTAATTGAGATAATTTTACGAAACTTAATTGGAAATTACTTGTTATTTGAAATGAAGTTAAACTCTAGTATTTTCACCCTCAAGGATATCATTCGAAGGATGTCATTTCGTAGAAATATATTTATTCTTAAAATTGACTAATTTTAATTGATATGAACATTACAGAGCTTACTGAAATTTTTACTTTTAATTAATAAGAAACTATAAACTTATTTAATTGGTTAAGCATTCATATCTTTAAATTACACTGAACAATAGCCAATATGTATCTAAAATAAAATCTACTAAATCTTACCCTTTTTGGTTTGCTAAAACCGAAACGAAACTTATCTTCTTAATATTAGTTCAAATTTTAGAGATACGTGATGTAATGTTTCTCTATATATCAACAATGTAATCGCAAGAATGCACGTGGTATATTCGTATTGTTATTAAAAAACTTTTTCTTGAAAATTGCAACTAAGGTTCTAACTTCATTGTCATTTTTGTGTTTAGCGCTTCAAAATTATCAAAAAAATACATTTCTCATATAAGATACAACAAATAAACTAAAATTTGTTGCGTAGTGTTATTATAATTCGTGAGAAATAGTGATTTCTAATTCTATAACCTTCATTTAAATAAAAATTTGACAAATTTAAAAATCGTATATATATATATATATATATATAAAGTGAAAATACGATAGTTTAACGTCATTTCGAATAACAAGTAATTTTAATTTTGTTTTGTAGAGATATATTAATTAGAAATGGAGATATTTAAAAAATATATTTGGGGGTTGCTCACCCTCTTTTAGTAATTTATTTTCGGAGGCCCCGAAACACGTCAACTTAAGTTACTTATTGTATTCATAAAAACCATATTATCAACAAATTTGGTTTAATTTCGTAATGTCCAGAGTTAAATTATATAAATGAATTATAAAAAGTAAGGGATGATATATATGGAGTTAAAACAACATGGTGTAACCTCACTTCAACTAACTAGTAATTTTCACTTTGTTATGTATATATATATATATATATATATATATATATATATATATATATATATATATATATGTATATATATATATATATATATATATATATATATATATATATATATATATATATATATATATATGTTATATCGTGACCGAGGAAAATTGGTTTTTAAAAAAAAGGACTTTATTTATTAAATCAGATATAACAAAATAAATTTATTTAAGAAGTTAATTATTTAATTATTATAATTTAAGTACAGAATCTTACATTAACTTAAGAGTATGAAATTCGAATTTAAAAGATTAGTACTTTAAGTTAAGAATGAATGGCTCGAATTTAAAATAATGGTACTTTATTTTAAGAAGAGTTAGGTCAAATTGACCTTATTCAGTGGTTGCAGGTATTTATAGGTTCTGCCTATGCTGATACGTTTATTCCTTTGTTCTATAGATTTCTATAGAAGCGTGATGCTAGATCAGCTAGTAATATGAGAACTGCGTCTTAGTTTAATTATGTCAACGTAGCTTAATGTGAATTACTTGTAATATGATATCTAGAGATAAACACCTGCATCCGGTTAGATAACGGACTTAGTACAGTTTAATAATAAAAGGGGCATTTTCCCTTATAACAATACACCCCGCCATATCAAAAAGTTGTTGCCATGCAATAACTTTTGACTTACATGGTATATTATAAAATTACAAATTTGATTGTTTACATTAAAATAATTATATTAACATTTAACTTATATAATTATGCAGTAGATTTATTTAGATTGATATTTTCCATTTCAAAGTTTTCTTCTACTAGCTCATTAATTCTAACATCTCTAATACTAGATCGTCTGCGAGGTAGAATATTAGAAAATCTTTTTCCTAGAATAGATTGTCTAGGTCCCATAGGGGGTGGTGGTGGTGAAGGGTTTGACATTATCCCTATTCTGAGCATTCTTTTGCGTCTTTTACATTTGCAGAAAATGTATACAATAACTAAACAGATTATTAAAATTATTGAAAAATAGGTAATTCAGGATGTATATTTTTGAATCGTTGGCTCGTTTAGCAAGTTATCCAGTTCTTTTGAGTACTGATCTAACTTATGTTTGGCTATCTCTAAATTTTCAAGATTTAGCTCTGTTATTGTCAATGGTTTCAGATTTAGAGATTTTTTAATATCTTTGGAATAATTTTGACAACAATTAAAAGGTATTTTAAATATATTTGTATAGTTATAATGCCACTCAGAGACTTTGGCTATAGTTGCTTGTATTTTTGTATTTCCAACATAAGCTACACAAGTTGGTTGTAATGTCATAATGGCATTAGTATTAATTAATTTGGAAATTGGATCAAAGTCAGAGCATTTAATTGTAATTGGAACTTGATCCGAAAGAAGCCATATATTTTCTTTAAGTAATTGAACTTTATATTCTTGTGCAAAGAACGGAATTACCTGGCAATTTTTAGGTAATGCATTCATATTGTTAGTTTTAAGTAATTGAGCCTCACACATTGATTCTGAATCGATTGGGTATGAATATAAATTTTTACAGAGTTTTATATTTAACATTATTTCTTTACATTTCTCAACATCTGCTAAAGGTATGAACTGATCAGAATCTTCGCCTTTTGCAATATATTTTTGTATTGTTGATAAAACATAGTGTAACTGAGTTTGATTATCTTTTATTGGAATTGGATAAAGCCGATAAACCGTATCTATTTCTGGCTCTACCAGGGGAATGTATAATACAAATATTAGCTTTTTATCAGTTTGGAATGCTGATAGTTCTATTATATCCAAATACGTGAATATTTGACCTTCATTCGGTGAAAGGGGTAAGTTGTTTTTGCGTAAGTTTTGAGAAATTGTTTGTAAGGCTGAGATTAAATCTTTAGGCGTTATTATAGAAGAATGAATTATATTTAGCCTAGCAAAGGTTATAGAGTTTAATACGTCGTTTAATTGGTTTTTGATAAAAGTGAACGACTCTGTCAAATGTTCAAATACGTTCATAATTTGCAATTTTGCATCCATCGTTTCTAAAGTATCCATAATACCATAAATTCTGTTTTCAATTATTTGTATATCTTTATTAAATGTTTCCTCATCGATTCTAAATTTTTGAAGAGTTTCATTGAAATTTTTGATAATTGTAGTTGTTACCATAATCTGCTTTTTCATTAAGTTTTCCACTTCATGTTCGTCTTTCTCTATTTTATTTATAAAATTATTGAAGTATTCTCCGTCTGTAGCGTCTAGATTGCCTGTGATAAATTTCCAGATGCTACCAGCTGCATTAATTAAACCTCTTTTGCTTCTTTCTCGAATATTTGGTTTTAAACTGAATTCGATTTCTTCGAATTTTTCATTTATGTTCTTTGCAATTTGATCTAGTAGAGTTACGTGTGTTTTTATGTCAACACTGAATGATCGCATTATGTCGGATTGTTGATTAACTGTTGACATTATTGAATGTAATATTCTTAATTAATTTTCATAAGTGTTTCTTAAGCCATGTAAATCTTTATAAACTAGTAACGTCCATCTTTCGTTACTGATTTTGAGTCTGCATTCACGACTAAAATAGACTCCTACATTATTTTCGACTGGGGTCAATGTATATAAATATTTTTGATTTTCTTCTTGCTTCGTTGAAGTTCCATTATGTAAATTGAAGATTAAGGCCACGATGAATAAGATTCTGCAACAAAGAATTTATTGTTGATTTCTAGCATTATCGTCGTCTGGTTTTATAAATATTTCTTGTATATTACCCTTGTCGGTTTTTATGGCTGACGGACTGTCGCACAATTTTAAATGATCATAGTTTACTTTGGTAGTCTGTTTTGTTCCAGGGTTTTCTAAAACTGCGGAATTTAACCTGATTTCTTTGATTTCATACGGTCCTTTGAATTTATTTATTAGCTTATTTTTAATCTGTGACTCGCGCACATAAACCATATCACCTACTTTATAGTCAGGGTGAGCTGAGACGTGTTTATCGAATCTTTCTTTTGCTTTTTGTTTTGCTAGCTGCGTTTTTTGTCTAGCAATATCGTAGTAATATTTTATTTTGGCGTTGAGGTCTCGTATATATTTAGATACTAATTATTTCTGGTTGTACAAGGTTTCAGGGGGTCTAGATGACGTATGGCCAAAAATTAACTCATATGGGGTAAATCCTGTTGTTTTGTTCACTGAATTATTGTAACAAATACATGCGTATGGAATTAGCTGACATGGGTGTTCCCTTGGGTCTTCTGATGTCATTGCTCTTATCATTTCTAACAAGGTAGCATGGAATCTTTCCAAAGATCCATTTGACTGCGGATGATTTACGCTGGAATATGTCAATTTTATGTTATAAAGGTTACATAGATCTTTCATCAGTTGTGAGGTAAATTGTAAACCTTGATCTGAACGTATTCTAAGTGGTGTTCCATAATGTTGGAAAAATAGTAAAAGTGTGTTTACAACAGATTTCGATGTTTTATCGATCAACGGATATGCTTGTATAAACTTAGTTAGTTCATCATTGATTGTTAAAACGTAATTATTTTCCGGGATTTCTAGTATGTTTATATTAATTCTTTCAAATGGTGTTTTTGGTGTTTCCGTTATTACTAATGGGCTATCCATATTTTTCCGTAAAACTTTTGCTTTTTGACATATTTCACATTTTCTAACATAATTTTCAACATCTTTATTTAAACCGGTCCAATTGTATCTTTCTTTTATTCTTTCGACCGTTTCATTTACACCTCGGTGAAAATTAGATTTACCTGTATGATATTTTTCTAAGATAATTGGTATTTCTTCCTGAGAGGGTTGTGTAATTATATCTTGACATACGACTATTTTTAAGTCTTTATCTGAAAATGTAAACGATAGTTGTTCGATTAATGGTAATTCGACATTGTTTTCTACGTAGTATGTTTTGCTTTCGTCTAACATATTTAATGAATTCGTAAGCACTTTAAAAAGAGTTGGTATTGCATCTTCATTCAGAAATGGTAAAGTGATGACGTAGTATGTTCTTTTCTTTACTGATTTGGAATTTAATACATTTATTTTGTCGTCGTCAAAGGTTGGGTGATTCTCAAATAAATCGTCAATAATTTTGTAATGTAAATCTTTTAATTTGTTTTCTTGAAAAATAATTATTATATTTTTGTGTTCTTTGTCTAAAAGTTGTTCATTTGAGTATCTTACTTTTGAATAGTCTATTAGAGACGTAGTTTGATAAAGTTCTGCGAAACGTTTCCATTCGTTTTCCATTGTTTGTGGTGACATGAGAACTATTTCATTTTCATCGATTTCTGATTCTGAACTTTCTTTAGAAGTTGAGGGCTTATTTTTGTCTTTATTGAAATCACAAATTTTTTCAAGATGATTTACTTTGATGCGACTTAAGGCGTCTGCATTTTTATTAATTCTGCCGGGTTTATATTGTACTTCGTAGTCGTATTCTTCTAGTTTTAATCGCCATCTTAAGAGTTTTGATCCAGGGTCTTTTACTGAGAATAACCAAGTTAAGGGTCTGTGGTCCGTGATAAGCTTAAATTTTCTTCCGTATAGATAGGGTCTAAAGTGTCTAACTGCCCAAATTATAGCTAGCAATTCCCTTTCTATTACACTGTGTCGGGTTTCTGCCGGACATAATGTTCTTGAGGCGTATGCTATTGGTAAGTCTTTTCCAATAGGTCCTTGTGATAATACTGCGCCAATTGCATAAAGTGAAGCGTCAGTAGTGAGAACAAATGGTTCTTCAAGGTTGGGAAATTGTAGTATTGGTTGCGATATTAAATATTCCTTTAAATTTTCAAATGCTTTTGTGCATTGCTTATCGAATATGAACTGTGTATCTTTCTTTAATAGAGCTGTTAATGGTTTAGAAATTTTTGCAAATTCAGAGATGAATCGTCTATAATATCCTACAAGTCCAAGGAATGATTTAATGTCTTTTACATTCTTGGGAGTTTTAATTTGTTGTATAGCTTTTACTTTGTCTGGATTTGGTTTTGCTCCGTCCTTAGTTATAAGGTGTCCTAGGTAAGCGACTTCTTTCCGTAGGAATTCACACTTGTCGGGTTGTATCTTTAAATTAGCGTTTCTTAATCTTGTGAAGACTTCTTTTAGTCTTTGGATGTGTTCATAAAGATTTTTTGAATAAACAATTATGTCATCCATATAAACTGCGCATTTTTTATTTTGTAAACCTGTTAATACGCTGTCCATTACGCGTTGAAAGGTGCTTGGTGCATTTTTGCTTCCAAAAGGCATTCTGAGAAACTCATAATGTCCATTTTCGACTGAAAAGGCTCTCTTAGGTACATCTTTAGGATCTATTTCAATCTGATGAAATCCTGATGCTAAGTCGAGTGTTGTGAAGTAAGTACAGTTTCCTAGTTGATCTAGGACAGTACTGATATTTGGAAGTGGATACTTGTCTGCTATTTGGATATCGTTAACGCGACGTAGGTCGACAACAATTCTAAATTTTTGTTTTCCTGAGGCGTCCATTTTTTTAGGTACTACCCATACAGGACTTGACCATGGAGATACAGATGGTTGTATTATTCCTTGATCGAGCATTTTGTTTATTTGACTTTTCACTTCGTCTTTGTATATGTATGGATATCTATATGATTTTGTATATACAGGTCTTGCCTCTCCTGTTGGAATTTGGTGTTTTATTTTACTTGTAAATGTTAACTTATCGCCATCCAAATAAAATATATCAGAAAAATCGAGACAGACTTGAGTAATTTGCTCCTTTTCTTCATCGTTTAGATGATCAATGCGTAGTTGATTTAAAATTTCATCTTCCCTGTCATTTTGTGAAATTATTTCTTGATTATAATTGTATACAGAACTGACGTTTTTAATAAATGGTTCAAATTGTAGATTATTAAAATTTACTGTTTTTTCAATAGCATGTACATTTAAGACAGAAATTAAAAATTCACCTTTTTCATTAATTTTTACAATTGCATTTGGAATTCTAACTTTCTCGACTGTTTGAGCTAAAAGTTTTGCCTCTGTGTTGCCAAGTTTATTTGCTTTAAATTTAAAAATTTGTTCTACACGAGGTTCTATCGTAATCTGATTATTTTCAAAGTTTTGATTTTTAATTTCATTTTGTACATTTTCTAGAGAATTACCTGGCAAAGATGGAACTTGATGTAATTGTATTGTTTTAAAGTTTGTGATTAAGACTTTGTTTTTCAAGTCAATAACACATTCATACTTTTCTAAGAAATCTATGCCAAGGATTGCGTCAAAACTTATCGGAAGGTTGCATATGTAGCATTTTAGTGGATCTTTAACATTAAAAGGTACAAGTACAGATTCATAAATTAGTATGTCTTCATCGGTTATGCCTTTAATTGTAAAATTTTCAGGAAATCTATCAGTATCATATATGTAAAATAAATTTTGGGAACTGACTATGTTTAAACGAAATTCTGTTCGTCTTTGTTGGCGAGTTTGTTGGTTGTTTTGTTGGACATGTAACGTTTGTATTTGGTCTGTAAGTTCTGTTATTTCCGAGGCTTGTACTCGAAAATTTTCATTATTTTGAGAAAATAAATTTTCAGATATATCATTTTGTGCGTAATTATTTTCAAAACTAGTTTCAGCATTTTGAGAATAAAATTCAGTATTCGGACAATAACTTTGACTAGAGTTGTACATTAAGTCGGGATTAACATCTGGGTTTATCTCGTAATCGGGAGTAAAAGTTTCGTAATCAGGATTAAATGTCTCATTGGCATTATTGTAGTAATCAAAATTTGAATTACTATACTCAGGTTCAAAATTATAACAATTTTGATTATCTTGTTCAAAATTAATATGATGTTGGTTTTGTGGATTCGGTCTTTGGTAGTTTGGATTGGGAACTATAACTGATCTTTGTTGGTATGTGTTTTGCCTTTGGATTCCCTGTGACTGCGCTTGGAATCGGCTATTTTGTGACTGTGCCTGAAATCGGTTGTTTTGTGGCTGCGCCTGTGGATTTCTTACTTGTGCATTTTGAAAATTAGGATTATACCTTAATTGTGTATTTTGAACGTTCGGTATATTTTGTACGTACGCTGGTCTTTGATTTTGTGTTTGTCGAAAACGGCATTCATTTGATGTATGACCGTTTCTTTTACAAAATGAGCATGTTTTTTGATTTGGAATTTGTCTTTGAGGTGGCTGCGCCTTTGCTCTTTGGTATTTTTGATTTTCGAAATATGATAACTGTAATTCGCGTTTCAACCTGTTGATTGCATCAACTATGGTTGAAGGGTTGCCTGCACGTAGTATTTGCCCTAATTTAGGTTCTAAGCCTGTTAAAAGAGTGTTTAAGCACATTCCATCAATTAGGATCATCTGTGCGTGTTTTTGATTTTGAGCTAAGGTTTGTTTTGAAACTGCCGCGTACATTTTCGCGTGATGAGTTTGTAGTCTACCCGCGAATGTTATGGGGTTTTCATTTGGCATTTGACTCATGCGTTGAAGATCTTGAATTAAGGAAGTAAGATCTCTTGGATCTCCGAAATGAACTGCTAATAAGGCTTTTTTGTCTGCCCATGTTGTTATGTCTCTGGAATTTATTAATTGTGCCGCTCTTCCGCGTAACTGATTTTTGATTTTTATTACTAGTAAGGGTACTTGTTCGTCTGTGCATAATTGATATGCTTGGTCGCAGGATATGGTAAATGTGTTTAGACCTATTTGGTCTCCCTCGTATTCAGGGATTAAGCTGAATATCTCTGATAACTTATATGCTTCGACTGCTATTTCGTTATCGTTATTTTGATTGTTAGCCATTTTTGATGATTGAGTTGTTTATTTTTAAGTTCGGTTAAGCAAATTAAAAGGCGTTTTATTTAATAAGATAACTGAATTCGAACTAATTTGATTTGATTTTTTAATTTGAAGAATTATTAATTGATTATTTGTGTGTAAGATTCTGTCAATTTTACAATGAATTATGAATTAATGAATTTGACTTACTCTAAGTTGAAGTTCATCGGTGCTCTTCTTACGCCAGGGATGTCACTAGGTGTTCCTTCCACGTAAGGGTTGTAGAGTACGATGCTTGAAGATTGTTGAGTGCGATGCTTGAAGATTTGTTGAGTACGATGCTTGAAGATTTGTTGAGTACGATGCTTGAAGCTTGAAGTTGACCAATTCGTCGTGTTCGCTCTCACGCCAGGGATGTCACTAGGTGTTCCTTCCACGTGAGGTGTGTAGGCTGTTTCTCGCCAGCTTCCACGGAGCTCTTCACGTCGACTGGGGTGCGTTGCTTGAAGCTTTGAAGGAGAACCAATCCTCTCGTGTTCGCTCTCACGCCAGGGGTGTCACTGTGTCACGGTTCCTTCCACGTGAGGTGTGTAGGCTGCTTCTGTGCCAGCTTCCACGGAGCTCTTCACGATGAGTGGGTTCTTGATTTGTTGTGGGCTGCTTTGTCCCTTGTAGTTTTCTTAATCTAATGTTGTGGGCTTCTTTGTCCCTTGGGCTGCTTTGTCCCTTGTAGTTTTCTTATTCTAATGATGTGGGCTTCTTTGTCCCTTGAAGTGTTGCTTATTCTAATGATGTGGGCTTCTTTGTCCCGTGAAGTGTTGCTTATTCTAATGATGATGTGGTCTTCTTTGTCCCTTGAAGATTGGATGATGTGGGCTTCTTTGTCCTGTGAAGTTTCTTGAAGTTTGGATGAGTGCTTGGCTCTTGTTTCACAAAGAATTGGAATTCACCGTGTTTTTTGATCACGTTGAAACATCCGAACGACTGCGCCAATTTTGTTATATCGTGACCGAGGAAAATTGTTTTTTTAAAAAAGGACTTTATTTATTAAATCAGATATAACAAAATAAATTTATTTAAGAAGTTAATTATTTAATTATTAGAATTTAAGTTTAAGTACAGAATCTTACATTAACTTAAGAGTATGAAATTCGAATTTAAAAGATTAGTACTTTAAGTTAAGAATGAATGGCTCGAATTTAAAATAATGGTACTTTATTTTAAGAAGAGTTAGATCGAATTGACCTTATTCAGTGGTTGCAGGTATTTATAGGTTCTGCCTATGCTGACACGTTTATTCCTTTGTTCTATAGATTTCTATAGAAGCGTGATGCTAGATCAGCTAGTAATATGAGAACTGCGTCTTAGTTTAATTATGTCAACGTAGCTTAATGTGAATTACTTGTAATATGATATCTAGAGATAAACACCTGCATCCGGTTAGATAACGGACTTAGTACAGTTTAATAATAAAAGGGGCATTTTCCCTTATAACATATATATATATATATATATATATATATATATATATATATATATATATATATATATATATATATATATAAGAAGTTGAGATTTGAAAATAATCTTTTATTACTTCATTTTTTGAAACCCCAAAACATGTCAACTTAAGTTAATTATAGTATTAGTGAAAAAAGTACTTTGAAACAATTTCATTAAATTTCGTAATTTTTAGAATTAAATTATGTACGCTAATAGATGGTTTACCCTTATAAAAAATAAGGGATGATATTCTTGGGGATGAAAATGCCTTAGTTCAACATCTTTTCAAATAACAAGTAATTTTTGTTTTGTTTTGTAAAGATATTTAAACTATAACTTGAGATTTAAGAAAAAAATATTTGGGGGTGGCTCACCCTCTTCTACTACTTATTTTTAGAAACCCCGAAAACTGTCAACTTACGTTATTTACAGTAGTCGCGAAAAAAATGTTTTCAAACAATTATGTTAAATTTCGCAATCTTTAGAAATTAGGGAAGCGGTTGCTATGAAAAATAAGGGATGTTATCCTTGGGGGTAAAAAAAACATAGTTTAACATCATTTCCAACAACAAGTAATTTTCATTTGGTTTTCTAAAGATTTCTCGCTTAGAACCTGAGATATTTCAAAAATATTGTTTTTAGGGGCGGTTTTCATCCCGTTAAAATGAATCTTCGCAGATAAAAAAAAAACGTATCTCTTATTTTCGTATCCTCTACAACATATTGAAGTTTCATTAAAATCAGAGCCGTACACTTAAAGTACCTTCCTTGTAAGAGGTATTCAACTTGATTTACAAAGATGACGTCAAAAAGGGAAAAAGACAGTGGGGTACATATTTTTACTTAATAAGTAATAATTTGTTAATCTTTCGCTACGTCCCGGGTACAGGTATAATTAAATGTTAAATTTCAAAATATTTTCATTCATAAATGTATTTTGCACACCAAATATTTTCTAGATTGCCTAGACTTTTAAAATTTATTTAAAAAAAATGAAAATAATTTAAAATGTTTAACATCCTTTATCTTGGAAAATAATTCTTAGCGGACCCATGTTCATATCAACTTCTGGTTCTATTTTTAGATGAACTATTTCCATGTAAGTGTATATATATATATATATATATATATATATATATATATATATATATATATATATATATATATATATATATCCTTTTTTCTTTATTTTGTCTTTTCTTGAGTGTGCAAACAATTGACGTTTCGCTCTTTATTTAAGACATTTTCAAAATTTTTGGTTTATTTTCCTTCCTAAAAATATTATTTATATAATTAAAACATTCACACAAGAATATATCTACAATTTTAAAAAACAAACAAAAGGCGGTGCATATAATTTATGTTGTGAATGTTACTATTTACATGCTCTAAATTGCCCAAATGGGAAACATAGTTTTGTAAATAGTCACTATAAACGATCCTTTATATGTTGCGAAAAAGATCTACAATGCAACACTTACGAAAACGATTTATTTATAACAACTTCTTCACAAGAATGTATAATATGTAACAAACCAGAATTAAAGAATATTCAAAACCATCTAATCGAAAAATCAAATTTTAAATAAATTTATTTCACTTGCACTTATTCATGCGCTATGGCATTTTTAATATTAAGTTTAATTTTAAATATTTTATAAGAATTTAGATTTTGTTCTGCTAAGTTAAATAAATGTAAGAAACTATGTAAATAAATATAAGGGCCAAATGTAAATAAATAAGAATTTGTATTTATTCCCATTGAAAGAATTTATAATTTTGTTCTTTCAGTGTAGAATAATTCTTCTCAATACTATGCACAAATTTAAATAAATGAATTTGATACTCCACTTGCATTTATTCATGTACCCTAGTAGTTTTTTAATATTAAGTTTAAAATGCCAACTAATTTAAATAAGATTTTATATAAAATATAAGTTGTAAGATATAAGTTATAAGATATAAGTGATAAGATATAAGTTATAAGATATATATTAAGTTTAAGTTAAATAAATATAAGGGTACCATGTAAATAAATAGAAATTTGTCTCTATTAAGATTCGAAGAATTAATGATTTTGTTCTTTCAGTGTAGAATAATTTTTTCTACATAATATGCACAATCAATCATATCGATAAATTGAATTTTAAATAAATGAATTTGATACTTCACTTGAATTTGTTCATGCACCCTCGTAGTTTATAATATTAAGTTTAAAAATGCCAACTAAAACATTTAAATAAGAATTTATATATAAGATAAAGAACAATTAGGTTTGATTAAATAAGATTCCCTGAAAACAGAGCTTATGATTTATTCTTCCATGTAGAATAATTATGCCAAGTTAAAAAAAAACCTAGTTTTCATTACTATGCTTGTAAAAATATTATATTCATCTTATTCTAATAATTCTTTGAAGTTAAAGAAACTTGGTTATTAGGTGTGATTCTATATAAGAAATAGAAAAAAATAAAATATTTTCCTCAACGATTTTGTTTTTTATTATTCCTAAATCTAAATACAAATATACATATATACATAAAAAGATATATACATATATAAATCACAACACCAAATTGTTGCTGCTCTGCCATAGATTGTTGTTGTTGCTCTGCCATAGGCTGCTGCTGCTGCTCAGCCATAGGTTACTGCTGCTTTGCCATCTGTTGCTGCTGCCCGCCAGAGGTTGCTGCTGCTCACCAGAGGTTGCTGTTGATGCTCTGCCATAGCTGGCTGCTACTCTGCCATAGGTTGCTGCTGTTTTGCCATTGGTTACTGCTGCTTTGCCATCGGTTGCTGCTGCTGCACCAGAGATTGTGGCTGCCCACCAGAGATTGTGGCTGCCCACCAGAGATTGTTGTTGCCCACCAGATATTGTTGTTGTCCGCCAGAGATGTTGTTGCCCACCAGAGATTGCTGCTCTGCCAGAGATTGCCTCTTGCATTTTCGATCGTGTCTCTCCCTTCGCTGCATTGCCAGAGGTTGCTCCGGCTCTGCCATAGTTTGCTACTGCTCCGGTTCTGCCATAGCTTGCTGCAGCTCTGCCAACGCTTGCTGTTGCTGCTCTGCCATAGGTTGTTGCTGCTGCTGCTCTGCCATAGCTTGTGTCTGATCTTCTGCCATAGGCTGTTGTTGCTCCATCATCAAAGGTTGCAGAACCATTGCTCGGTCTGGATACCACTCAAATGCGACAGGGTCGGGATCCAGGTTTGACTCGAACATGTTGATGAATTCTTCACTGGATAAATCCTCATCCATGAGGAATTCATCACCAAATTCTTCATCAAAATAGTTAGCCTCTGATGGTGGCGGTCACATCACCTTGTCTTCTGAATTTGGAGCCAGACTTCTTAGAATATCCATCAGGTTAACCTGATATTCTAAAAAGCCTATAAAATCTTCTAAGGTCAGAATTATGAAGGTACTCATGTTACAGACTTTAAACTTATTGAATGATAAGTCAAGACGCTGTAAATCCTTATATACAATACTGAAATACCACCTTTCCGTACCTCCAGCGGCGAAACCGGTCCGAAGAATGAGAAGAAGAAGGCAAAGATAGCGTGAACTCGAGAGAGGTCGGTGAACGGTCGTAAGTTGTTTTGTTCTTAAGAAAAAGACGAGTAAAGAGGAGAAGAAGAAAAAAAAAAGTTGTTTTTTTGGAATAATATAAAAATCGAAAGAAAAAAACTGTTTTTTATATGATTCCAAAAAACAACTTTTTTTTTTCTTCTCCTCTTTACTCGTCTTTTTCTTAAGAACAAAACAACTTACGACCGTTCAGCGACCTCTCTCGAGTTCACGGTCTCACGGTTCCCGTCGTACCATGCAGCGCCACGCCGTACCAGCCAGTACCAGGCTCTTGGCCGCTTTAAAAGGCGACCGGGTACGAAGCGTCTCTTCAGTTTACGCTATTAGCGTGTATGTTAAAATTCTCGAATAGTATTTGAACAAGTCCGAATTATTTCAAATTATTGTGTGACGTAGTGACATTATATTCATTTTTATTTGGTTTGTATTGTTGATTTGGTATTTTTGATTTAATATTTTGAATTTGCTTTAACTTAATTTTTTACTTAATTTTTAAGAGTTATATATTTATTTTTAATTTTCTGATTTTTCGATTTTTGTTTTTTTTGATTTATAATTTAAAATGTCTTCATTTTTAAATGTAAATATTGAAAACATCGATTTAACCGCATTTGATTTAAACGAAGCTTGCCTTGTCCACGATTTAATGGACTGTTCTTTTTGCAGGTTAAGCGACGAACAATTAGAAATTAAATTTAAAGAAATTGGTAATACTGATTTGGATAATAATAAATTGGTTAATTCTTCCGAAATTGGTGAATGCGATATTTTAGAGTAGCTTTTAAAAGTTTTAGATGAAGCGATTATTAATGAATTTTCTCCTGAACCTCTAGAAACCATAAATTTTGACGATATAAACAATGATATGTTGAGGCAACATTTAATTAATAATTTTGAAATAAATGAGGGTGATAATTTGGAAGAGCTTCTTAAGATAATGGAAGGGACTGAAAATGGTTCGGGGCAAAATTTAATTAAGGTTGATAGGGAGCAGGAGGAAATTTCCGGGCAAAATTTAATTAATAATTCGACAATTGAGGAGGGTTATGATTTGGAACAACTTTTGAATATATTGGGAGAGTCTCCAAATGGCTCAGGGCAAATGGGGGTGATAATGAGGGAGTTTTAAATAATAATAATGGGTTTGGCATTGAGGGTTTTTCGAAAAATAATATGAAAGTGATTTATCGTCCTCATTATTCACCAATTTCGGATGCTTCATCAGATGAATCATCATATGATTCATCTGATGATTCTATCGACAGTGTGAAAACCGTCATACAGGTTTCACCAAAAGATAAAAATAATTTATATCAACAACTATTCAAATTTGGCTATACAAACAGTTTTGTAGACGTTTTCGATTTGAGCTGCGGTGAAATTGTGGGGGACATTGAGGTATATAGTTATAATGGAAATTTTGAGAATGAGCAACCTCAATTTTCCTCAAATATCATTTTAAGCTCAAATCAAAATCAGGGACAAAATGTATTGGAACCAAATCAAAATTCTATTAATTTATTTGAACAAAATTTCTCAAAAAAACGCTCTTCGGAAACATTGTTAGATTTGCCATATTTTAAAAGGCCAAAAATTGGATGGTGACGATACTAGTTCTCATAATTTGAAACATCAAAATTTTTCTTTACCCACCGCAATCAGAACAGCTCCGAAGATCGATTTATCAAATAAGAGTGAATTAGATAAATTTATTCGCATGAAATGTAAGCCGATTTAAATAAGAGTGACACAAAATGCGCGGCATCTAGGTTTAAATCAATGGTGTTCTCTTTTTCAACTTGAATAGTATTTGCAATAATTTTTCCAATTCAACTCTGAAAGATGTAAAAAATTGTGTACAAAGACAAGGCGATCTTTTTTTAAATTTGGGTAATATATTTAAAAAAAATCCATGCTTTTCAACAGATTAAAAAGTTAATCCAAAAGTTTTCCAAATTGCGCGAGCTGAAAAAATTGCTAATTATTCTATGTCATTAGTAGGGGTTTCCTAAAAGTTCACGGGCCGCCCCAGAGGCATAGACAGGGTGGCCGCGTACGTGGCCTACGCTATTTTTTAAATTAATTAACGAAAATCGACCTAACCTGACCCCGTTTTTCCCTTAAAACAATGGTTTTAAGGGTTATTTCTATTGTTTTTAATTAATTAACCTAATTAATTACTCTATATTAATTAAATAATCATAATAAATTAAATTAAAAAACGAGGATCTGGCAACATTGCCCTGGGTGGAACTGAGGTGGTTCTTTTGGATTACGTCATACATGCTATCGTTCGCCAGGTGCATCACCACCTGCCGTCTTTTATCGAGGCGAAGGGTTCTATTGTATTTTCGGACCTTATTGTACCCGCTTTTGACGACCCGGCAGATGTCTGCCTTTTGAATTATATCAAAAGTATTGTTAGAGTTTGAAAAGAGATAAAGTATTTGTATATGACTTTGGGTTCTACATGTTCTTTTATTGAATCCTTTTTGTTGAATCTATGGCTATTTTATCTCGTTTAAAGTATTATTTCGAATATTGTGGATATTAAGTTTAGAATTTAACAAAAACAGGTAATGTTAAAACTGCTTTATTCACATTAACCATACCTTGCATTTAAAATAGTCTTTTGTATTCGAATTTCCGGATGGACCTTGCCTGTATGCTACCGTCGCTCGTTAAAAGAATTTTTAGAATTTTAAAAGAGATAAAGTATATGTATATGACTAATGCCTTGTATTATCAGAAATAATCCGTCAGTTATCGCGAGGACTTTGGTTGCGTCACATGAAAAGTTGAGTTCGAGATTCAGAGACAGAAGATTTTTAAAAACATACAAAGATCTTATTGTAGATAATACAAAAACTTTTTGTGATTAAAAAGATTTTGACGTATTTAAAAATATGAGAATAATTTTAGAGCCGTTTTACACACACAAGAATTATTCCGAAAATTATAACCAAAATTTTCAGCAAATTTTTGCCGAAAATTCTTTGAAGATAATTTTTACAATAAAATATCACTCTGTTTGATACGTACAAGAATTCTGAATATAATTTTGGTGGTAATTTTGTCGGTGCTCATGCGCATTTTCATAACATGTGACGTTCAAGCAGTTAAATAACCTTAAAATGTCATAAATATGAAAGTTTCCAAACATATATAATGAAAAAACCACAAAATAAGAGATATTTTGTGCAAGAAACAATGAGTAAACATTGAGATTAGGTTGATTACTAAACGCAGGTGGTCAATTCACATATTTTATTCTGCGTCGATTTTCGCGCACTTTCTGCATTTTAGTCATAAAAATATAGAACACGTTCTATATTTTTATGCCGAAAATTTTCACCAAAATTTTGACAATAATTCTTTGATGTGTAAAACAGCAAATTAGTTTTATGAAAATTTTCAACATAATTATGAGATAAATTTTGGCAATAATTCTTGTGTGTGTAAAACGGCTCTTAGATATACAGGCATTTAAGGATGAGTATAGCAGGTGTATTCCTAAAGAACTGGCAGTTTTGGATGGGTATAAAATCAGTCATTATGTTTTTAAACCACCCTACCCTCTGCAAATGCTTCCAACAGAAACATGCAAGCAAGTTCAGTGGTTAATGAAATCCTACCATTGTATTCATTGGAATGCAGGATTTACTCCTCTTCATAATTTCCCCTCTATAATCAAGAACCTAACAGAGAAGGCGCAATTTGTTTATGTTACAGGAAAAGAGAAAACCAATTATATCAGGGAATACTGCCACACACCTGTAATTGAGATTTGATGAGCAACCAGTTTTGGTTAAAACAACTCCTAAATGTTTTTATCATTCAAAGTCACCTGTTATGTGCGCAATTTCTAATGTATTGTATATATATATATATATATATATATATATATATATATATATATATATATATATATATATGTTATATCGTGACCGAGGAAAATTGGTTTTTAAAAAAGACTTTATTTATTAATCAGATATAACAAAATAATTTTATTTTAGAAGTTAATTATTTAAGTTTAAGTACAAAATTTAACAATACAGAACAATACAGAATCTTACGTTAAGTTTACAAGAATAATACTTTATGTTAAGAGAGAATAAGTCGAATTATAAAATTAGTACTTTAAGTTACAAATGAATAGCTCGAATTGACCTTATTTAGTGGTTGCAGGTATTTATAGGTTCTGCCTATGCTGACACGGTTGTTCTTTTGTTCTATGGATTTCTATAGACGCGTGATGCTAAATCAGCTAGAAATATGAGAACTGCGTCTTAATTTAATTATGTCAACGTAGCTTAATGTGAATTGCTTGTAATATAATATCTAGAGATAAACACCTGCATCCGGTTAGATAACGGACTTAGTATATTTTAATAATGAAAGGGGCATTTTCCCTTATAACAATACACCCCGCCATATCAAAAAGTTGTTGCCATGCAATAACTTTTGACTTACATGGTATAATATAAATTACAAATTTGATTGTTTACATTAAAATAATTATATTAACATTTAACTTATATAATTATGCAGTGGATTTATTTAGATTTATATTTTCCATTTCAAAGTTTTGTTCTACTGGCTCATTAATTCTAACATCTCTAATACTAGATCGTCTGCGAGGTAGAATATTAGAAAATCTTTTTCTTAGAATAGATTGTCTAGGTCCCATAGGGGGTGGTGGTGGTGAAGGGTTTGACATTATCCCTATTCTAAGCATTCTTTTGCGTCTTTTACATTTGCAGAAAATGTATACAATAACTAAACAGATTATTAAAATTATTGAAAAATAGGTAATCCAGGGTGTATATTTTTGAATCGTTGGCTCGTTTAGCAAGTTATCCAGTTCTTTTGAGTACTGATCTAACTTATGTTTGGCTATCTCTAAATTTTCGAGATTTAGCTCTGTTATTTTCAATGGTTTCAAATTCAGAGATTTTTTAATATCTTTGGAATAATTTTGACAACAATTAAAGGTATTTTAAATATATTTGTATAGTTATAGTGCCACTCAGAGACTTTGGCTATAGTTGCTTGTATTTTTGTATTTCCAACATAAGCCACACAAGTTGGTTGTAATGTCATAATGGCATTAGTATTAATTATTTTGGAAATTGGATCAAAGTCAGAGCATTTAATTGTAATTGGAACTTGATCCGAAAGAAGCCATATATTTTCTTTAAGTAATTGAACTTTATATTCTTGTGCAAAGAACGGAATTACTTGACAATTTTTAGGTAATGCATTCATATTATTAGTTTTAAGTAATTGAGCTTCACACATTGATTCTGAATCGATTGGGTATGAATATAAATTTTTACAGAGTTTTATATTTAACATTATTTCTTTACATTTTGCAACATCTGCTAAAGGTATGAACTGATCAGAATCTTCGCCTTTTGCAATATATTTTTGTATTGTTGGTAAAACATAGTGTAATTGAGTTTGATTATCTTTTATTGGAATTGGATAAAACCGATAAACCGTATATATTTCTGGCTCTACCAGGGGAATATATAATACAAATATTAACTTTTTATCAGTTTGGAATGCTGATAGTTCTATTATATCCAAATACGTGGATATTTGACCTTCATTCGGTGAAAGGGGTAAGTTGTTTTGGCGTAAATTTTGAGAAATTGTTTGTAAGGCTGAGATTAAGTCTTTAGGCGTTATTATAGAAGAATGAATTATATTTAGCCTAGCAAATGTTATAGAGTTTAATACGTCGTTTAACTGGTTTTCGATAAAAGTGAATGACTCTGTCAAATGTTCAAATACGTTCATAATTTGCAATTTTGCATCCATCGTTTCTAAAGTATCCATAATACCATAAATTCTGTTTTCAATTATTTGTATATCTTTATTAAATGTTTTCTCATCGATTCTAAATTTTTGAAGAGTTTCATTGAAATTTTTGATAATTGTAGTTGTTACCATAATCTGCTTTTTCATTAAGTTTTCCACTTCATGTTCGTCTTTCTCTATTTTATTTATAAAATTATTGAAGTATTCTCCGTCTGTAGCGTCTAGATTGCCTGTGATAAATTTCCAGATGCTACCAGCTGCATTAATTAAACCTCTTTTGCTTCTTTCTCGAATATTTGGTTTTAAACTGAATTCTATTTCTTCGAATTTTTCATTTATATTTTTTGCAATTTGATCTAGTAGAGTTACGTGTGTTTTTATGTCAACACTAAATGATCGCATTATGTCTGATTGTTGATTAACTGTTGACATTATGGAATGTAATATTTTTAATGAATTTTCATAAGTATTTCTTAAGCCATGTAAATCTTTATAAACTAGTAACGTCCATCTTTCATTACTGATTTTGAGTCTGCATTCACGACTAAAATAGACTCCTACATTATTTTCGACTGGGGTCAATGTATATAAATATTTTTGATTTTGTTCTTGCTTCGTTGAAGTTCCATTATGTAAATTGAAGATTAAGGCCACGATGAATAAGATTCTGCAACAAAGAATTTATTGTTGATTTCTAGCATTATCGTCGTCTGGTTTTATAAATATTTCTTGTATATTACCCTTGTCGGTTTTTATGGCTGACGGACTGTCGCATAATTTTAAATGATCATAGTTTACTTTACTAGTTTGTTTTGTTTCAGGGTTTTCTAAAACTGCTGAATTTAACCTGATTTCTTTAATTTCATATGGTCCTTTGAATTTATTTATTAACTTGTTTTTAATCTGTGATTCACGTACATAAACCATATCACCTATTTTATAGTCAGGGTGAGCTGAGACGTGTTCATCGAATCTTTCTTTTGCTTTTTGTTTTGCTAGCTGCGTTTTTTGTCTAGCAATATCGTAGTAATATTTTATTTTGGCGTTGAGGTCTCGTATATATTTAGATATTAATTCTTTCTGGTTGTACAAGGTTTCAGGGGGTCTAGATGACGTATGGCCAAATATTAACTCATATGGGGTAAATCCTGTTGTTTTGTTCACTGAATTATTGTAACAAATACATGCGTATGGAATTAGCTGACATGGGTGTTCCCTTGGGTCTTCTGATGTCATTGTTCTTATCATTTCTAACAAGGTAGCGTGGAATCTTTCCAAAGATCCATTTGACTGCGGATGATTTACGCTGGAATATGTCAATTTTATGTTATAAAGATTACATAGATCTTTCATCAGTTGTGAGGTAAATTGTAAACCTTGATCTGAATGTATTCTAAGTGGTGTTCCATAATGTTGGAAAAATAGTAAAAGTGTGTTTACAACAGATTTCGATGTTTTATCGATTAATGGATATGCTTGTATGAACTTTGTTAGCTCATCATTGATTGTTAAAATGTAATTATTTTCTGGGATTTCTAGTATGTCTATATTGATTCGTTCAAATGGTGTTTTTGGCGTTTCTGTTATTACTAATGGGCTATCCATATTTTTCCGTAAAACTTTTGCTTTTTGACATAGGTATCTCACATTTTCTAATGTAATTTTCAACATCTTTATTTAATCCGGTCCAATTGTATCTTTCTTTTATTCTTCTGACCGTTTCATTTACACCTCGGTGAAAATTAGATTTACCTGTATGATGTTTTTCTAAGATAATTGGTATTTCTTCCTGAGAGGGTTGTGTAATTATATCTTGACATACGACTATTTTTAAGTCTTTATCTGAAAATATAAACGATAGTTGTTCGACTAATGGTAATTCGACATTGTTTTCTACATAGTACGTTTTGCTTTCGTCTAACATATTTAATGAATTCGTAAGCACTTTAAAAAGAGTTGGTATTGCATCTTCATTCAGAAATGGTAAAGTGATGACGTAGTATGTTCTTTTCTTTACTGACTTGGAATTTAATACGTTTATCTTTTCGTCGTTAAAGGTTGGGTGATTCTCAAATAAATCGTCAATAATTTTGTAATGTAAATCTTTTAATTTGTTTTCTTGAAAAATAATTATTACATTTTTATGTTCTTTGTCTAAAAGTTGTTCATTTGAGTATCTTACTTTTGAATAGTCTATTAGAGACGTAGTTTGATAAAGTTCTGCGAAACGTTTCCATTCGTTTTCCATTGTTTGTGGTGACATGAGAACAATTTCATTTTCATCGATTTCTGATTCTGAACTTTCTTTGGAAGTTGAGGGCTTATTTTTATCTTTATTGAAAGCACAAATTTTTTCAAGATGATTTATTTTGATGCGACTTAAGGCGTCTGCATTTTTATTAATTCTACCGGGTTTATATTGTACTTCGTAGTCGTATTCTTCTAGTTTCAATCGCCATCTTAATAGTTTTGATCCAGGGTCTTTTACTGAGAATAACCAAGTTAAAGGTCTGTGGTCCGTGATAAGTTTAAATTTTCTTCCGTATAGATAAGGTCTAAAGTGTATAACTGCCCAAATTATAGCTAATAATTCCCTTTCTATTACACTGTATCGGGTTTCTGCTGGACATAATGTTCTTGAGGCGTATGCTATTGGTAAGTCTTTTCCAATAGGTCCTTGTGATAATACTGCGCCAATTGCATAAAGTGAAGCGTCAGTAGTGAGAACAAATGGTTCTTCAAAGTTGGGAAATTGTAGTATTGGTTGTGATATTAAATATTCTTTTAAATTTTCAAATGCTTTTGTGCATTGCTTATCGAATATAAAAGGCGTATCTTTCTTTAATAGAGCTGTTAATGGTTTAGAAATTTTTGCAAATTCAGGGATGAATCGTCTATAATATCCTACAAGTCCAAGAAATGATTTAATGTCTTTTATGTTCTTGGGAGTTTTAATTTGTTGTATAGCTTTTACTTTGTCTGGATTTGGTTTTACTCCGTCCTTAGTTATAAGGTGTCCTAGGTAAGCGACTTCTTTCCGTAGGAATTCACACTTGTCGGGTTGTATCTTTAAATTAGCATTTCTTAATCTTGTGAAGACTTCTTTTAGTCTTTGTATGTGTTCATAAAGATTTTTTGAATAAACAATTATGTCATCCATATAAACTGCGCATTTTTCATTTTGTAAACCTGTTAATACGCTGTCCATTACTCGTTGAAAGGTGCTTGGTTAATTTTTGCTTCCAAAAGGCATTCTGAGAAACTCATAATGTCCATTTTCGACTGAAAAGGCTGTCTTAGGTACATCTTTAGGATCTATTTCAATCTGATGAAAACCTGATGCTAAGTCGAGTGTTGTGAAGTAAGTACAGTTTCCTAGTTGATCTAGTACAGTACTGATATTTGGAAGTGGATACTTGTCTGCTATTTGAATATCGTTAACGCGACGTAGGTCGACAACAATTCTAAATTTTTGTTTTCCTGAGGCGTCCATTTTTTTAGGTACTACCCATACAGGACTTGACCATGGAGATACAGATGGTTGTATTATTCCTTGATCGAGCATTTTGTTTATTTGACTTTTCACTTCGTCTTTGTATATGTATGGATATCTATATGATTTTGTATATACAGGTCTTGCGTCTCCTGTTGGAATTTGATGTTTTATTTCACTTGTAAATGTTAACTTATCGCCATCCAAATAAAATATATCGGAAAAATCGAGACAGACTTGAGTAATTTGCTCTTTTTCTTCATCGTTTAGATGATCAATGCGTAGTTGATTTAAAATTTCATCTTCCCTGTCATTTTGTGAAATTATTTCTTCATTATAATTATATACAGAACTGACGTTTTTAATAAATGGTTCAAATTGTAGGTTATTAAAATTTACTGTTTTTTCAATAGCATTTACATTTAAGACGGAAATTAAAAATTCACCTTTTTCATTAATTTTTACAATTGCATTTGGAATTCTAACTTTTTCAACCGTTTGCGCTAAAAGTATTGCCTCTGTGTTGCGAAGTTTATTTGTTTTAAATTTAAAAATTTGCTCTACACGAGGTTCTATCGTAATTTGATTATTTTCAAAATTTTGATTTTTAATTTCATTTTGTACGTTTTCTAGAGAATTACCTGACAAAGATGGAACTTGATATAATTGTATTGTTTTAAAGTTTGTGATTAAGACTTTGTTTTTCAAGTCAATAACACATTCATATTTTTCTAAGAAATCTATGCCAAGGATTGCGTCAAAACTTATCGGAAGGTTGCATATGTAGCATTTTAGTGGGTCTTTAACATTAAAAGGTACAAGTACGGATTCATAAATTGGTATGTCTTCATTGGTTATGCCTTTAATTGTAAAATTTTCAGGAAATCTATCTTTAAATTTCTCACACGTTTTTGGTTTAAAAATTGTTATGCCTGCTCCAGAATCAATCAATAATTTATAAGTTTTAGAAGTATCATATATGTAAAATAAATTTTGGGAACTGACTATGTTTAAACGAAATTCTGTTCGTTTTTGTTGGAAGTTTGTTGGTTGATTTGTTGGACATGTAATGTTTGTATTTGGTCTGTAAGTTCCGTTATTTCCGAGGCTTGTACTCGAAAATTTTCATTATTTTGAGAATATAAATTTTCAGATATGTTATCTTGTGTGTAATTATTTTCAAAATTTGTTTCCGCGTTTTGAGAGTAAAATTCAGTATTCGGACAATAACTTTGACTAGAGTTGTACATTAAGTCGGGATTAACGTCGGGATTTATCTCGTAATCAGGTGTAAAAGTTTCGTAATCAGGATTAAATGTCTCATTGGCATTATCGTAATAATCAAAATTTGAATTACTATACTCAGGTTCAAAATTATAATAATTTTGATTATCTTGTTCAAAATTAACATGATGTGTATTTTGTTGATTCGATCTTTGGTAGTTTGGATTAGGAACTATGACTGATCTTTGTTGTGGTTGAAATCTTTGATTATTTTGGTAAGTATTTTGCCTTTGGATTCCCTGTGGCTGCGCTTGGAATCGGCTATTTTGTGACTGTGCCTGAAATCGACTACTTTGTGGCTGCGCCTGTGGATTTCTTACTTGTGCATTTTGAAAATTAGGATTATACCTTAATTGTGAATTTTGAATGTTCGGTACATTTTGTACGTACGCTGGTCTTTGATTTTGTGTTTGTCGTAAACGGCATTCATTTGATGTATGACCGTTTCTTTTACAAATTAAGCACGTTTTCTGATTCTGAATTTGTCTTTGCGGTGGCTGCGCCTTTGCTCTTTGATATTTTTGGTTTTCGAAATATGATAACTGTAATTCGCGTTTCAACCTGTTGATTGCATCAACTATGGTTGAAGGGTTGCCTGCACGTAGTATTTGCCCTAACTTAGGTTCTAAGCCTGTTAAAAGAGTGTTTAAGCACATTCCATCAATTAGGATCATCTGTGCGTGTTTTTGATTTTGAGCTAAAGTTTGTTTTGAAACTGCCGCGTACATTTTCGCGTGATGAGTTTGTAGTCTACCCGCGAAGGTTATGGGGTTTTCATTTGTCATTTGACTCATGCGTTGAAGATCTTGAATTAAGGAAGTAAGATCTCTTGGATCTCCAAAATGAACTGCTAATAAGGCTTTTATGTCTGCCCATGTTGTTATGTCTCTGGAATTTATTAATTGTGCCGCTCTTCCGCGTAATTGATTTTTGATTTTTATTACTAGTAAGGGTACTTGTTCGTCTGTGCATAATTGATATGCTTGGTCGCAAGATGAGGTAAATGTGTTTAGACCTATTTGATCTCCCTCGTATTCAGGGATTAAGCTGAATATCTCTGATAATTTATATGCTTCGACTGCTGTTTCGTTATCGTCATTTTGATTGTTAGCCATTTTTGATGATTAAGTTGTTATTTATTTTTAAGTTCGGTTAAGCAAATTAAAAGGCGTTTTATTTAATAAGATAATCGAACTGAATTCGAACTAATTTTAATTTGATTATTTGAATTGAAGAATTATTAATTATTTGTGCGTAAGATTCTGTCAATTTTACAATGAATTATGAATTAATGAATTTGACTTACTCTAAGTTGAAGTTCATCGGTGCTCTTCTTACGCCAGGGATGTCACTAGGTGTTCCTTCCACGTAAGGGTTGTAGAGTGCGATGCTTGAAGATTTGTTGAGTGCGATGCTTGAAGATTTGTTGAGTACGATGCTTGAAGATTTGTTGAGTACGATGCTTGAAGATTTGTTGAGTACGATGCTTGAAGCTTGAAGTTGACCAATTCGTCGTGTTCGCTCTCACGCCAGGGATGTCACTAGGTGTTCCTTCCACGTGAGGTGTGTAGGCTGTTTCGCGCCAGCTTCCACGGAGCTCTTCACGTCGACTGGGTGTGTTGCTTGAAGCTTTGAAGGAGAACCAATCCTCTCGTGTTCGCTCTCACGCCAGGGGTGTCACTAGGTGTTCCTTCCACGTGAGGTGTGTAGGCTGCTTCTGTGCCAGCTTCCACGGAGCTCTTCACGATGAGTGGGTTCTTGATTTGTTGTGGGCTGCTTTGTCCCTTGTATTTTTCTTAATTTAATGTTGTGGGCTTCTTTGTCCCTTGGGCTGCTTTGTCCCTTGTAGTTTTCTTAATCTAATGTTGTGGGCTTCTTTGTCCCTTGAAGTGTTGCTTATTCTAATGATGTGGGCTTCTTTGTCCCTTGAAGTTTGGATGATGTGGGCTTCTTTGTCCCGTGAAGATTGGATGATGTGGGCTTCTTTGTCCCGTGAAGTTTCTTGAAGTTTGGATGAGTGCTTGGCTCTTGTTTCACAAAGAATTGGAATTCACCGTGTTTTTTGATCACGTTGAAACATCCTACCGACTGCGCCAATTTTGTTATATCGTGACCGAGGAAAATTGGTTTTTAAAAAAGACTTTATTTATTAATCAGATATAACAAAATAATTTTATTTTAGAAGTTAATTATTTAAGTTTAAGTACAAAATTTAACAATACAGAACAATACAGAATCTTACGTTAAGTTTACAAGAATAATACTTTATGTTAAGAGAGAATAAGTCGAATTATAAAATTAGTACTTTAAGTTACAAATGAATAGCTCGAATTGACCTTATTTAGTGGTTGCAGGTATTTATAGGTTCTGCCTATGCTGACACGGTTGTTCTTTTATTCTATGGATTTCTATAGACGCGTGATGCTAAATCAGCTAGAAATATGAGAACTGCGTCTTAATTTAATTATGTCAACGTAGCTTAATGTGAATTGCTTGTAATATAATATCTAGAGATAAACACCTGCATCCGGTTAGATAACGGACTTAGTATATTTTAATAATGAAAGGGGCATTTTCCCTTATAACATATATATATATATATATATATATATATATATATATATATATATAATTTTTTCAGGAATGAATAAAACAATTTTTTAATTAAAATATTTTTTTATTATTTGAATAAACAAATGAAATTCGATATGAAATGGGTGGTGAGTAAATAGCAATAGTACGTAAGCTTGGAATCGTTACCACTTTAAAAACACTGGTGTCAATTGGAGAAATGCAGTCAAAGCGTTGGATAAGTTTAGGTTGGGGTCTTAGTGAGTCTCGCCAAGATATATTAGATAAACCTAGTTATATATTCTCTGGAAAGCTACCATTGATATATTTTCTCGGTTTTGCAGAAGACTATCCCAAAGGAATTTTGAATGTTAAACAAGAGTTAATTTTAATAATTGCTTGTACATTTGATAATTGTTATATTGGTGAAGTTGAAGCATCGATTGAAATTCAAAAAATTGAGTGAAAAATTTGTCATTGTTCCAGATGATCGTGAGAAATTAAAATTACTATCACGTCTTAATGGGTCTGATAAAAATGCACAAATTAAGGTAGCATTTAGAAAGTGGGATCTTTACGAATTATATATATATATATATATATATATATATATATATATATATATATATACATATATATATATATATATATATATATATATATATATATATATATATATATATATATACATATATATATATATATATATATATATATATATATATATATATATATATATATAAATTTTTTCAGGAATGAATAAAACAATTTTTTAATTAAAATATTTTTTTAATATTTGAATAAACAAATGAAAGCCTTATATGTATATTGGTGTATGTTTTTGTCTGGTTATAATAATCCAAACAAAATTACAATAAATATTTTATTCCTAGATAAACATAAATAAATACCTATTTTAAATATTTTAACAATATCACTAATCTAATTTACATTAATGAGGATTATTCATACAAAAAATTAACTTATTCTGATACCTTTACATTTAAAATTATTACAGTACATATATATATATATATATATATATATATATATATATATATATATATATATATATATATATATATATATATGAAATACTTAACCTAAGAAACTAATAGTACTTTTATCAATATTAAAGAATAAGAACTTAAATCACCGTCTAAGTTAACTAAATTAGGACTTGATTGGGTTATATTTATTGATATTCATTTCCAAAAATAAAAGCTTAACTAAAGACCACCCACTATGTTTTTCCATAAAACAACCAGATTTTGCTATTAAAATTTCCATAAATTGGTTAAAAAATTTGTGAAAATCTGTGCTTGGTGTAATAATAACATATCGTGAATTAAATTATTTTATGCCTTGCTTTTTTTGATCTGCCATAATATATGATCCATATAATTCCATATTTACTTTTACAGAATTATCGAAATATAAACTCATTTCTAATAAACTAATAATTTTTGGTCTAATTTCTTCCAAAAACAAATCAGCTGAAGTAAAATATTTTTTTTGCTAAAATTCGGTAGGTAATTAAACGAGCTCTAAAAGCTGTTTTCACAATTTGTACTCCAGGTTCTATTTCGGTACAGCATTTATATTTGTGTTTATGAGTAAGTCTATGTGAGGCAGATAAAATATTTTCACCACAGTCTTTACAAAGCAGAGTCATATTTTTAAATAAATTGCTCTTAAAAGAACCCGTTTATATAAAACAACTGATCAAGACATAAAATTACCAAGTCTGACTGCGCCGTTCAAAGCATTGTTTGTAAGAAAAGCATAATGCATGTACTTTTGTGTCTTTAGCAAACTTTTTTCTACCTTCAAATTCACCGTGGAATTTTTAATACTTTCTGGTTGATTAGAACAATCTATGACAAATACTGGGTTATTGGAAAATTCTTTAAAATCTATCAAAGGATCATTAATTTCTTTGCCGCAATAACTGCGTTGGAAATTTTCGTAGGTCGTTGGGCCAATAAGCTTCTTATCAAAATCAAATTCCAGCGCTCATATGGATACACGTCTGAATTTAAATAAAGTCGAATATCCCGTATACTACTATCGATAAACTTGTTAACATCCTTCTCCCTGTTATTAGGCTGTTCTAGTTTCTGGAAACAAACAATTAAATAGAGGAGTTTGTCCAGAGCAGATGCCGTTTTCAAAGTCCAAATATCTGATGGAGTCTCTCTCAGCGAGGGTAATTCGTAAAGATCCCACTTTCTAAATGCTACCTTAATTTGTGCATTTTTATCAGACCCATTAAGGCGTGATAGTAATTTTAATTTTTCACGATCATCTGGAACAATATGACATATTTTTCACTCAATTTTTTGAATTTCAATCGATGCTTCAACTTCACCAATATAACAATTATCAAATGTACAAGCAATTATTAAAATTAACTCTTGTTTAACATTCAAAATTCCTTTGGGACAGTCTTCTGCAAAACCGAGAAAATATATCAATGGTAGCTTTCCAGAGAATATATAACTAGATTTATCTAATATATTTTGGCGAGACTCACTAAGACCCCAACCTAAACTTATCCAACGCTTTGACTGCATTTCTCCAATTGACACCTGTGTTTTTAAAGTGGTAACGATTCCAGGCTTACGTACTATTGCTATTTACTCACCACCCATTTCATATAGAATTTCATCGAAAAGGAATGCCAAAGCATTATTGGAGAGATAACATTTCTTATTTGGATCTTTAGGAGTAAATTTACCTTCAATATAGAGATAACTATCATTCATGTCTAGAATAAGATCTTGAAAATTAACAGGAATACGTACTTCATCAGAGTTTTTGTACGCTGGAGATCTATATGGTTTATAAGAACTTGCTTGCTAGAGATGCATCATATATAGGTGCTCCAAGAATTTGCAACTTTTCAACAAGCCAATATTCTTATAGTAATGTTATCGATAAACTGGCGCCCTTCCGGTTTAATAGGCATATATATATATATATATATATATATATATATATATATATATATATATATATATATATATATATATATATATATATATATATATATATATATATATATATATATATATATATATATATATATATATAATATTTTGTGGCTCCTTCGTGAGCTTATATCCGGGAGCAACATCAATATCAAACTCAAAAATAGTGTGTGATTCTATAGAGTTTAAATAGGCGCCAGAAGTTATATTACAGTCTATTCGGATCATGCGGACTTTCATAATGTTAACTGGATTTATCGATTGATGTAAAATATCTGATTTTAATATTGTCTGCTCAAAACCTAATATAGTTCCAATGGATGTTTTCGGTGAAAAATCTATTTCATATTTTGATTTTAGCTCACATTTATGTGTATTATTATTAGCAACCAAATAAAAGATTTCATTCTTTTTGTCCTCTGTTATCTGGTGAATATTAGCTTGTTTAATACCTTTCAATATTTCTTTATGAATTTCTTCAATCTCATATGCTCGATGATTTATTCCACTAAATGTTGTTTCAGTTTGACCTGGAGTTTTAAATCCAATCAAGTTAGAAGTTTCATCCACATTAAATATAGAATTATATGAATAAAATCCAAGTAATCCTAAACCACAGCGCCAGTGTTTGTCTAATTCCAAAGCTGGAAAGAAGTCTGCGCTTAAGACGCTTGAATGATCTGATAAAGTGAACGTATAGGCGATGACTGTTTTAAATTCTTATCATTAAGCTTACTTATATAATAAAACAACTACCACTTCTTTTAGTAGAATTCGTCATTTTTACTCTGTTATCAGATCCCATAGATACTTCTTTAATATTGCAGTAACAACAAAATATTTTTCTAGGCGTAGGACCATCCATTACATCACCCTCTTGATTATTGTAGTGTTCTGTGTAGAACAAATATTTTTTTTATTCCAGAGTCTTGTTGTAGTGTTTCTGGGAGTTTATGATAAACCAAAACTATCTCATCGCTACAAGCGATAATTATTTCTTTAGGTAATCCAGTAAGTTCTTCTCTAGTCATATCTTTCAAACATTTTTTCTTAGCAAAGGCTTTCATTGAATTTAAGATCACTTCCATATTTTCAAAATGTATAACTACAATTTTTCACTTAGAAATTTTAGACACAGATGACCGCAAGGTACTGAATTGAAAGACTGTTCCCTTTTGTAATTATACAAGATTTTCATGGTTGGGTTTGCACCTGCTTAAAGGTATTCCACTATCTCCATAGGTGGGGGCAAGTCACCAAAACTGTCATAATAATGAGTGATAGATCCATGCTTTTTAAATGCTACCCAGTGTGTCCCTGCCCAATTATTACTATCTAAATTTACTATAACTCTCTCATATTGGCGGGGTCCTGATAGAGGTAAAGTATCCCTCATGTAAACTCCTCTAAAATTTGGTATTTTCATACGTAAACTATATTTCACTAAATCAAAATTTCTTAGAGGTCTTTGAGGTAGGGATAAAATCAGTTTTTTGATTTATTTTCTTGCAAATATAGTCCTAACCCATTGCGGTATGGTTTCAAAAACAAACCGTTCCCTTGTTTACCAAGTGCTATACTTTCCATTGTTTTATTATGCCTTTTAGACTCGGCTAGAGCTTCTTGAGCACTCTTCACCTTATTTACAGCTCTCGCAATACCAGCTGCCCCGCTAGCTAAAGTCCCTAAAGCTGATAACCCCGCAAATATTGGGTAGAGGGGTAATAACCCCCTTAGTTTTGGAATAGGTATCACGCGAGGAATTCTTACTTTATTTTTACCTCCTCTGGTCTTCAGAAATCTTCTAGCCGCAATAAGAGATGTATTGGCAGAATTAATTAAAGTTTTATTCTTCCTATCACGATGCAATGATTTTAAGGCCTCCTTGGTATTTTTAACTAGGCCTTTACCTAAAGCAATTTTTTTTTTGATGTGACGGTCTCGTTTTAGAAGTTTTCTTGATATTTTTTATAATTTTCATGTCTTTCAATTTTTGCTGTTTTTTTAATCCAAGACCCAATTTCCTTTTTGTTTTCATAGCTGTTGTAACCAACCATGCAGCGGTTTTTTCCCCAAAACCTGAATCTCTCGCCTTAAACCTTTTCCAAGCCTTTTGTTCTAAAATATAATCTGGTCTATGTCGTGAATCTAAATCCGTGGCTTCTGCATAGGCTATGTCGTGATTTTTACACGCTGCATCAAGAGGATTAATACCTTTGTCCCCTCTTCTCAATCTTTTTGATAGCTTTGTTCCAGGACCACAGAACTGATAACCGGGTAAGTGTAGTTCAACTGGTAAGTTATTTATTAAACTATTTACTACACCGTAACCAATCTTATTCCGATCTTTATGGAGAGAAGATCTGATAGGTGCTACGTCTGTGCCAGACGACATTCGAATAAACACTAGCGCATAATACGTAATATTTTATATAAATTAGCATGAAAATTGTTGAATCGTCTCACAAGCTCGAAGTAGACAATTTAGATACCGCTGTTGGATTGGGATTAGAATGTCGCACATTCCAAATTCATGGACCCTTATTACCATCAAATATCAGAGGCTTAATTGTAGGACCATCAAGCTGTGGTAAAACCAATGTAATGATTTCATTGATAACACATCCTGAAGGTTTGCGGTTTGAAAATATATACATATTTTCAAACTCACTTTATCAACCAAAATACAAATATCTACACGATGTGTTATCACCTATAAAAGAAATTGGGTATTATACATACAACAACAATGATAAAATTTTGAATCCTACAGAAGCAAAAGAAAATTCAATTTTTATATTTGATGATGTAATATGTGAGCATCAAGATCCCATTAGAGCCTATTTTTGTATGGGGCGTCACAAAAATATATCAAGTTTTTATCCCACACAAACTTACTCTAGAGTTCCGAAACAACTAATAAAGGACAATGCAAATCTCATAATATTATTTAAACAAGATGAAACAAATCTTAAACATATTTTTACAGATCATGTTTCATCACATTTGCACAATTTTTAAATATGTGTTCTGAATGTTGGAAAGATGCACATGGATTTTTAGTGATAAACAAGGACAGTAAAATAGATATGGGTAGATATCGCAAAGAATTTCACAATTATATATATCCATAATTTTAAGACGCTGTAACCATTACATGTTTAGCTGTTCCTATATAAAGATCAAATATGGATAATTTTAGCGATAAAATAAATTTAAAACGTAAACTGATTGAGGCTACAGAAGCCGTGCGGAAAAAGTATAAAGCTTTGAAATTGCAAATTGCTGAAAACAAATCCGAGCTTAGTGATTTTCATGAACCTGTAACTACACATTTAAAAACAATATCTGCTGCGGCAACAAACAAGCTGAAATTGTTATTTACACCACCATCCATTAGTACACCTATAAGTCATGACGATACGACTAAGGAAGAGAAAAAACGACAATTCATATTATTAGAAAATTATGTTCCTTCCACACCTGAATCACTTGGAGGCTCTCGTGAGGGATATGCACCACCGATAGATACGACACCGATATGTATAGTTACCGACAAGTCGAAACATCTTATATTTCATTCAGAAGAAAAAATGCATACCCTCGTTGCAGAATATCTCGATAGATTAAAGCGAAATGATGGTATATTTGATACTACTTTTGGTGCATATAGTGATGCCAACAATAAGTTTCGAATGGGTGATGCAATTGTACGCTTCCCACCAGAACAAATTTTGCTATTGAAAGGTTCAAGAAATATAGGTAAATATCCAGTAACTGAGGAGATTCTTGATTTGATTTTTCTCAAACGCCCCAAGGCATTAAGTAGCATAGACAAAATTACTGATGAGGGGAAAAATACTTACTTAGATATTTTACTTAAAACCAACTCTAACCCTAGGTTAGGCTTAAAAAAATAACACTAATAAGTATAAAAAAATAATAAAACCACTTCTCGAGAAGGAGAAAATTGATATAGAGGGCTCTGGTTTAACTCCCTTAAAACTACCTACTGAAAAGGTTTATAATTGTAAGAAGAAAGTTGAATATGTGTACTGGGATAATGTTGGAGAAATTTTTAGTAGATTAGAACTTCTTTGGGGTTCTAAATTAGCTGGTAACACCGCTCATGATAATGAAATACTTTCAATAATCGAGGAATTGTAAGAGGCTGGAATTATTTATTAATATAGAGTTATATAATGTATATAAAGAAAATTTTAATCAAATTGAATTAGTATATTACGAAAATGTCGGGAGTTCACACCTCTACAATAGATAAATTTGGTCGTCAGTATGGCTCTAAACCCATGAAAATAAAGGGATCTCCAGGAATTGGGTTTAAGTTAACGAGTGAGAAAAACTATGATATGCAGGGTAAACGTTTGACTAATCTTGGCAAACCTCTTGACATGCAGGATGGGGTGACTCGAGATTATGTGGATTATCAGGTGGTTAACAATATAGAACAAGTGAAAGAAGGTCTTAAAAATGCTCTACTTATATTAGATACCAATGTGAGACTAACTATGGATGAAGCCATGGGTAAGATGCTGGGACAGTTGGAAAAATACATCTCTTTGGTATCCACTAACCTTCAAAATGTTATGTCTAGAATATAAAAATTTGAGACAGCTGTACTTATAAGATTACAGAAACTACAAAGACCAATACCATAAAAACTTCATTTTTTAAGCCCTTTTAATTTGTTATACACAAACACTCCAGACATTCATATATTTAAAGATGGTCTCCGAAGAAAAAAGACAAATTGTAGAAGAACTGCACAAACCTAATAGAAAAAATTTCAAAAGAAGGCGAACAATTATTCCAGGTTATGGTGACTTGTGGCAAATAGATTTAGCGGAAATGCAACCATATGCTAAACATAATAAAGGATGTCGTTATATACTGGTAGTAATTGATTGTTACTCAAAGTATGTTTGGACAAAACCTTTAAAAAATAAAACTGGTTTAGAGATTAGCAAGGGTATGAAATCAGTTCTTGAAAAAGCAAATTATACACCAAAAAACATTCAAAGTGATCATGGATCTGAAATGTACAATCGACATTTTAAAAGACTTATGATTGAATATAATAGAAATCACTACTCAACATTTAGCACTAAGAAAGCTGCAATTGTTGAACGGGTAATTCGAACTTTAAAAAATATGTTATACAAGCAATTTTCTCTAAATGGAAAGGATGACTGGTTAACAATTTTAGATGAAATAACTCATAAATATAACAATACTAAACATAGAACGATTGGTATGAAACCTAGTCAGGTAACCTCTGGAACTATTTTAAAAGCTTTTAATTTCCCTAAAATATCCCCATCAAAGTTTAGATATACGGTTGGAGATGTTGTTAGAATAAGTAAACAAAAAGGAGTTTTTAGTAAAGGGTACGAGATAAATTGGTCTCCAGAATTGTTTAAAATTGATAAAATTAATATGACAAACCCAGTTACTTATAATCTTAGAGACTTTGATGATTTACCTATAAAAGGGTGTTTTTATGAAACAGAATTGCAGAAAACACACTATCGTAATGTGTATTTAGTAGAGAAAATTACAGGACGAAGGAGAAAAAATGGTGTTGAACAAGTGCGGGTGCACTGGTTAGGTTTTAAGAATCCTTCTTAGATAAATAAAAATGATCTAGTTTTGGGATAAGTTATAATGTACATGTATGAAATAATTTGTTGTATATGAATAAAACAATTTTAAACTTTAAAACATGTTTTATTTAATGAATAAGCAAACAAAAGCAGTTTATATATATATATATATATATATATATATATATATATATATATATATGTATATATATATATATATATATATATATATATATATATATATGTATATATATATATATATATATATATATATATATATATATATATATATATATATATGTATATATTTTCGCCTGCTTATAATAAACCAAATAAAATTACAGTATTTTACCAATCTATAAATGTGGGTGAATTCGCATTCTCGAGCAATATTTTAGCAATATCACATAAAACCATACAATAGTTGGATCTTAAAAATTCTAGCATACAATATGAATTGGTAGAACTTGAGAGATTACAAACTTTCTCAATTTGTTTGGCAAAAGTGTCTTCACTATTATTTTGAACAACCCATTGCAGGATATTGTAATAATAATCATTAAAATATAAATTCTTTAAAAGTTTAAGTCTATAGTTTACAATAGAAATATAACTAATCAAAATGGATACCCACTCACTACAAAAATACATTACAGAGCCATGTCTTTCTACTTTTAACAAATTATCCTCTCTGCAAGGAATAGTAGACATTGAAAAATTTGTTAAATATAAAATATTTTCACACAACTTTCCTTCAACATTAATAATAGGTTTTACATGTATGTTGTTAACAAAGTCAAACCAATCGAGATCAGAAAATAAAATAACAATTGTTTCACTTGTTTCTGGTGTTAGGTGGATCATCCTCACAGTAGGTACAAAATCTCGGGCAGGACTGATTTCTGTGGATAGTTTAATAGATATATCTTCTAAAGTGAGTGAAACTTCATTAATTAAGTATTTTTCTTTAGCTATTTCTTGCTCGTAATTCAAATCCGCGTTATCCATACAGCCAAGGAAATCCCATTCTGTTGAAACTGATCCAGGGTTTGATGTTGAAACTTCATTTTCAACAATCATTTTTATACAAATTATTTATATAATTTAACAAGACACTTTCAGCATTCGGACTATTTGGACGTTCGGTTTAGTTTCTATATAAATACTATAGACTTCTCCCCACTCTTTAATCTTTCAAAAATTTTCGAGTTTTAACATGTTTGTTTCTTACAAGCTGGCCATATAGCTAAAGTGCATTAATAAAGACACAATCTCGTCTTCAAAGATAAAAAGACTGCAATAGGGACTACATATATCGAGGCTTATGTAATCATCATAACATTGAAATTGTATATGGATACTATCACTAATTAAACATTTTAGATCAAGTTTCATTTTGTGTGCTTTAATGTCTTGGAGATTCACGTTTTGTTTTAAAAATCCATTACCTTTATAAACTCAGTCTTGGTGAAAAGAACAAATTTATTTCCCCAATTTACATGTACTATCTATACAACGGTCTCATCACTCTCTCACAAATTTTAAATGTGACTGTAGGTGTTAAATCTATAATATTAAAAGACTCTGAGTTTTCTTCAGATAGATAATCACTGTCACTCAAATAATCAATATCCATCGTATCAAAGTTTATATAAATATGTCTTTATATAACTGCCTCTTCTATTAAGCGTTTTTACTATATATACCTAAGCATACCCTCTCCACAGAAAAGGTATACAGGACACGTGTTTTCTAAACCTGTAGAGACATCTCGCGATATATTTTTGTGCCCTCTCCGCCAACCGCTAATTGTAATCTTCAAGCTGAAGCTCTTTTTTAGTGACGTAGTCGGGCACACCTTTGGCTTTTTTCGTCAACTCCCCGTCTACGTTGACATAATATGCCTTCGCACCCGTGCCGTAAAATTCCCACACAGTTTTTCCCTCATATTCATCTTTCATTTTACCCAAAATAGATTGGTTTACGGGAATGCCGTGTTGGTTATTTTTAGAGTAATTAGACGTATAGAATTTATTTAAATTTTCACACATATCATTATAAAAATTATCAATTTTAACATGTAAAATTAAGGAGTCGGTGTCAGTGTATAGTAGATTTGCGTTGTTACCATATTTGGGTTTAATATACGCGTACAAAAAGTCATACATAATAGTCTTGGGTATATCCAAGATTGAAAAACCTGCATAGATGGGTTTATTATATACCACTTTTTGTTTCTGCATCTGGATAGCTACCAGATTCTCGCCTAAAAATACTACAATTTTTAAAATTTGGTTTTGCAATTAACACTTCGGCCTCTAATCTCTTACCAATATTCTCCCAATGGGTAACCAATTTTACATCTACCCTTTTCTCAACATTTTCCATTGTTTTTCTGAACACAGCATTGTTCATTAATTTGTAAAAATCTTTTTCGAATTTATTTTGTGCGTTGTTTCTTCTTGCTGTGTTCCAGTCGATATAAGATTTAAGCCAGGGTGATTGGTCGAAAGAAAGAACGCGGTGAATTTTAACAAGTTTGAGGCCATAATTTAGAGCTTGTAGATTTTGATAACGAATTATATATTTCTCCTTTTTCAGCAAATTTGGAATTAATTTTGAAATTCTAGATTCTGACTTTGGCGAAACGATGGACTGCGGACAAAAGGGTAGTTCATTATGTAAATAATATAAATTTTCAGGGTATTCTAAATCTACTTCTAAAATGTATCCGGTCGGAGAATCTTTCGCGATAGCCAGATAATCGAAATTGTGAATATTAGCCTCATCTACCCATTTAAAATTACCCTTTGGTAGATATTGTGACATTGCTGCCCCATATAAGTTGGTTGCATCTAAATACATGATGTAAGAGGTAGGTTTGGAAGCATCATAATGCGGCAAAAATTTATTATTTGCCTCTGCTTTCCTTACACTACACTGACTAACTCCATCGCGAATACCACGTTTCAGGAAATGTACCATCTCCACCTCCGTTAGTAGCTCAAGCTCTACACTATAGCTTTTAAGCATACAAGAAAATGCTAAGCCTGGACTGATATAGAAACTTGCAGCATCTAATCCGTAGGTTTCGAGGCACATTTCTCTGAAATTCTCAAAAACATCAGCTAAAATTAAAACGTCGGATTTTAAATAAATATCTGAATATTGCCTTAAACTTTCGCAATTAAACAATTTCCATACAGTCTGAGCACGCTCGTAATCTTTAGGTGTTATATGCTCTTTTTTGAGACTATTGTAACAGTCCTCACGTGATGGTAGTTTTGTATCATTTAATTTTGAAAACGAGTCAATGTACGAATATGGAAAAACGCCCTCTGTCGAATTAACTGAAATTGATTATCATCAGGAAAATATTTCCTAATTTCGCGACATTGTTCCGGTTTTAAAAACCCTAGTTTTAAATATACCTTTATATACGTTCTTTATTTTGAGCGATAACATCCAACTTTTCGTTTTCGGTAGCCAACTGTTTAATTATCAGATGACTGTCGAAGCCGCTCATGTTGTGGAAGAAAATCGGTATATATTTTGGAACTTTTAAGTTTTTGTTACAGATGGAGTGAGCAGCCCCTGGGAACCTACCTGTCAAATGATAATGATCTCTTACTTTTACATCTTCAATATTAAAGGCTTTCTCGCAGATATGGCAGAATGTGACCACATTGAACTCGGTCTGTTCTTCTATCGTTAGAGGAATCATAGGCTTTACGATTTTTATAAATTTATTGTAAAGTCATTTGCAATCGCTTTCCAATAAATTTATAAATTTATCACTAGCATCTACATCCCTATAACTCCAAAAAACAGATTGCGAGTCATCGAAAGAGCATTTAATATAGTAGGCAAAAGAGTAAGGTGTATGTTTATGAGTTTTGGTAGTGTAGGATTCGTTGGGATCTAACTCATTTTGCACCATCACAATTGGTTCAATAATAGTTTCAAAATCTGCATATACAACAAAAGGTACTTTAAATTTCTTTTCGAAGTCTTCAGATTTAATTAAATTCTCGGGAACGTCTTGACCATATTTATTCTTATGTAAATTCGTAGTAGGTAATTTAACGGTAATGTGGTTACAATCAAAATATTGTAAACAACCATCACACAAGTACTTAGCACCATTATATTTAGATAATTGACTTAAGATCAAACGAGATAAATTTCTTATTAAGCAGTAATGGTTATTGCCATAATCATCGCTGATTAATAATAAATTAGCATGTCTATCTTTTCGTGATTTGGTAAAATGTAAAGGACCAACAACTTCAATAATATTTTTATCATTTTTAAATTCTCTATTAAGCCCCCTATTAACAGGTATACGTTGATAGAAATATTATTGAATTGTTAAAACTTTGGAATATCAACAAGTTTCTAGGAGAATTATCTATACCTGCAAAGTCCAGCTCTTTCTCATACGATAGGTAGTTGGCTACCCTCCTAGGTGTTTTAGTGTAATCGAGTGGATGCAATGCAGCCAAGACTGCCCATGTAAAATATTTTTTATCCGTGTTTTGAATATTAAGAACGGCTTTCTTTGATTCAATTTCCTTAGGTAGCAGGATATATGATGATGCTTTCATAGGGTTATACTTATTAATACTTAGTTCTAAATGGAGCAGATGTTGCAGGGACCATCCTGAAAGAAAATTAAAAATAAATGTAGCGCTTTGGTAATAATAATATAAATATAAACAAATACAATACATTCGTAAAAATGTAATAAATGCAGTGCTTTTGTAAAACTAATATAATAAAATACATACCACTTTCTTTCTGTTGAAATTCGATGGCTTTTTTGTCCAATATGCTAACATACTGTCCAAATAGCTCTTTCAGATCCTTATTTTTGCAGACAATTTGGAATTTGGTGTTAAATGACTTAATCTTCATTGTTTCTTTCGACTGAAGTAGAAAGCGACCGAATAGCTCCATACCGATCTTGATACTCTGGTATCTTGACAAACTTTCTTCTATAATCTTGAGCACTTTTTCTTGAAGATGCCCCAAAAATAATTTGACATTTGTAGGATCCTCAGTACCCATCAATCGGTATGTAGCAATGCGGTTTCTGAAGGAAGTCCTCACGAGTTTAACACCTTCATCTTGTTCTACGCAACAGTTGTCCCCGTGATGTATATAGCGCAAATGACTACTCCATCGTATAGATTCTACGTTAATTCTACACAAATTGCAGTATTCCATCGATTTTGTTGGTTCTGAAACCGAAAGACAGACAGACATATAATATAAATAAATACATAAATGAATACTTTAAAATCTAAAGAAGAAAGTTTTGTTTCAAATCAATAAATGCTTGCATATGCTAAACTTTAAATTAAAATTACATTATAAAATAATAAAACTTAGATTTTCAAGTCGTGGTCTTATCGGCGCAGGTTCAGATGTTGAAGGAATTTTATCAGCATTATTTTCATGGTGTTTCATTATATGATGTTTCAGTGATTTCTCTGATTGCAACATTTCTCCACAAAAGCAATAAAGTGTTATATACATATATATATATATATATATATATATATATATATATATATATATATATAAAATAAAAATATGTATTTAAAATTAAAAATAAAACCCAATCTAATATCACAACCCTATGAAAGCATAAAAACCATAAAAGAATAAAAATGTTTTATATAACTCTACTATGGTTCTTCATACAAAACCAAATCATATATATATATATATATATATATATATATATATATATATATATATATATATATATATATCAAGAATTAAATTTTGTTTCAAAATGCTAACGTGCCCAAAACTTTAAATTAAAACTACGTATTATTATTATAAAATAATAAACTTACGTCGTGATTTTTTCGGTGCAGGTTCTGATATCGAAGGAATTTTGCTAGAACCATTTCGATGATATTTCATTATATGGCATTTTAGCGACATCTCCGACTTCAATATTTCTCCACAAAAACCACAAGGTGTTGGTTAAATGCGACAATCACCGTGGCGTTTCAAACTGTCTTTACGCGTAAAATTGCGATAACAATATTCACAGGTAAACATTATGTATGCAAAAAAATTAAAACGATTCAGATAAGACATAAGAGAGAGAGAGAGAGTTGGTTCAAATGATGACTCTCAATTCGGTGCGTCTCGTATTTAAGCGCAATGTTCCGCCCCCTTTTAGAAATTTCTGAAGTGTTTTTAGAAAAATATAAACCTGGGAATAGCTTAAAGATTACAAAAGCCCATTTAAAACGGACGTAAAACAATAGGTAAATATGTATTGCGGAAATCTATTCAAAACTCTCCAAAGACCTATTTTGGCCAAAACGTTCATTATTCAATATATCAGTTAAAATGACAATAGAACCCAAACTTAAAAGCGAACATAATAGGTATGTTTTATCCCTTTTTAAATTCTAAAAATTCTTTTAACGAGCGGCGATAGCATACAGGCAAGGACAAGTCTTGGTCCATCCGAAAATTCGAATACAAAAGACTATTTTAAATGCAAGGTATGGCCAATGTGAATAAATCAGTTTTAATATGACCTGTTTTTGTTAAATTCTAAACTTAATATCCACAATATTCGAAATAATACTTTAAACGAGATAAAACAACACTAGATTTAACAAAAAGGATTCAATAAAGGAACATGTAGAACCCAAAGCCATATACAAATACTTTATCTCTTTTCAAATTCTAACAATACTTTTGATATAATTCAATAAGGTCCGAAAATACAATAGAACCCTTCGCCCCGATTCTTCATTGTAACACATACAACTGATCTACAACAGCTTTATGATGATTTATTCAAGATTATTGAAACCAAAGCAGATGAATTGCCGTAACGAGACTCAGGTAATTATTATTTAATCTCAAGAGCTAAGTTTTCTTAATATCACTTGAACCTCTCTAACAAATATTATTTAGAACTATTTTTTTAATTCAAATTACAGGGTGGGCTCTACAAAGAAGTACAACCCTTTGAATACCTCCTCCTACATAAAGATGCAAAAATTTTCTAAATCAATAGTGAATGTGATGAATGAGGACAATTGCTGTTTCGCCTGGGTAGTCGTTTCAGCAGCATACCAGCCAATCGATAATCCTCGAAAGACCTCTTCATATCCAGACTTCAGAAATGCTTTCGATTTTACAGGTATTGAATTTCCAGTAAAATTATTAGATTCAAAAAAATTTGAGGAAAAAAATAATTTGTCCATAAATGTATATGGAGTTGAAAATTTTTTAAGAGATAATAAAAATGTATATGAGATTGTCGGTCCTTTACATTATAATAATGAAAAGAAAAAATTACATATTAATTTGCTTTTAATAAGTTCTGATGATGGAAATAACCACTACTGTTGGATAAAAGATTTAGGTTGCTTGGTATCCAAACAATTTTCAAAAAAGAAAATAAAAAAATACTTATGTGATGGATACCTTCAATATTTTGGAACATATGAAAAACTTAACGCTCATTTAGAACGTGATTGTAGTTTTGTTCGAATTGAGCTTCCTTCAGATAATTTGATTTTGGATAAAGCCCCTTTTGTTATTTATGCCGATTTTGAATGTTATTTGAAAAACATTGAGTGCCAACAATCTACACCTGATTCGACAACCTCATATACTATTAAAACTGCTGAACATATACCCTATTCATTTGCTTATTATATTAAATCATCATTTGATGAGAATATTGTTTGTCTTAAACTTTATAGAGGTACAGATTGCGCTTTAAAATTTATTAAATACATTGAAAATGATGTAAAGGAGATTTATATAAAAAATATTTATAAAGTACCATTGAAAGATTTTTCATCTGTAGAACAGATTGACTATGAAAATTCTAGCATTTGCTGCATATGTGAAAAACTTTTTTCAAAACGAAATTTCATAAAGTGTAGAAATCATTGTCATATTACAGGTAAATATCGAGGAGCTGCCCACTCAATTTGTAATTTGCATTTTAAACCTCCAAAATATATACCAATAGTATTGCATAATTTAAAAAACTATGATTCTCATTTATTTATTAAATCGCTTTGCTATAATAAAGAAAATATTAGTGTTATAGCTTAAAATAAAGAAAAGTATATTTCTTTTAGTAAGGAAATTTTCGTTGACAGTTATGTGTCAGAAAAGCGGAAACCAGTTGCTTTGCGACTACGCTTTATAGATTCTTTTCAATTTCTCTCAGAGTTTTTAGAGTCGTTATCAGAAACTCTACAAGATTCACAATATTTTGAAATTAAAAAGTTTTTCTCAAATGCTAATGAATTTCGATACATTAGACAAAAAGGGGTATTTCCATACTCATACATAGATTCCAACGAAAAATTAAATGAGACATCTCTACCATCGACTGATAAATTGTATAATAACGTAACCGATGAAAATATCTCTCCTCAAGACTACAATCGTGCTGTAGAATCTATTTCAGTGTTCTACAATAGGGACTTATTCCGATATTTACTTAAAATCTGATGTTTTACTTTTGGCTGATGTTTTTGAAAATTATAGATCCACATGTATTAAAACCTATAAGGTGTCACTAGCCCTTCTATGTGCTGGGATGCAATGATGAAATTAACTAATGTAGAATTAGAATTATCAACGGAACCAGATATGCTTCATTTTTTCAAAACAGGTGTTCGTGGTGGCGTTAGCACTTTTTCAAAACGCAAATCTCAAGCAAATAATCCATTCTTAGAAAATTTTAATCCTGAAAGATCTACAACATATATCACTTATTTAGACGCCACTAATTTGTATGTTTATGCTATGAAACAACTTTTGCCTGAAAAAAAATTTGCTTGGGTACCTAAGCTCGAAATAGAAACTTTAAATATATCCGAACTTTCAGATACATCATCTATAGGCTACATATTTGAAGTTGATTTAGAATATACAAATTATTTACATGATAGTCATGTTGATTTCCCATTTTGTCCTGAACAATATACACCGCCAATTTCAAGCCACTCCAAATTGATTCCAAACTTACATAATAAATAGAACTATATCATTCATTACCGATATCTGAAACAATGTCTACAATTTGGACTCAAAATCATAAAAATACACAGAACAGTTAAATTTACACAATCACCATGGTTAGCGGAATATATAGATTTAAATATAAATTTACGAAATTTATCTAAAAATAAATTTGATAAAAATTGTTTTAAATTGGCAAATAATTCAATTTTTGGTAAAACCATGGAAAATGTTGATAGGCGAGCAGATATTAAGTTAGTGTCTCAATGGGAAAGACAGGGTAATAAACTTAGTGCCAAAAAACGTCTTTCTAAACCTCAATTAAAGGATTTTAAAATTTTTTCTGAAAAATTAGTTGCTCTTCAACTTCAACAGGTTTGCATTGAATACAATAAACCAATTTATGTTGGGATGAGTATCTTGGAAATTGCAAAAACTGTAATGTATAATTTTTATTACGGGTATTTAAAAGTTAAATATGGTAATAATTTAAATTTATTATATACGGATGGTGCCAAAGTATATTGTATAAAATCCAAAAATAGTGTAGATAAAAAAGCAAAAGGTGTTAATAAATCATGCATAAAAAATCAATTAACATTATCATATTATAAAGATGTTGTTGAGAAAGGTGACAAAATATTCTGCACCATGTATGTATTCAAGTCATATATGCATAACATATACAATAATTTGTTAAATAAATTGGCATTAACAACTCATGATGATAAAAGATATGGTATGCCAAATTCCACAAAAACTCTTGCATGGGGACATAAGGATATTTTGGAAACAGATATTTTTGATAATGATATGAAAATTATGTATGATACTCTAACTTCTTTAAGTTCCGAAAACGAAAATGCATCTAAAATTAAAAAAACCGCTATTAGAATTAACTACTCCTAGTAATTTTTCATCTTTATAAAGACATCATTGTATATGATGATAATATATGTAAGTCGTTTTTGAAGCTTTACAAGTTGGAGGGGGAACTGAATCCAAAGACATACATATTGTATAGAAACATCATTATTTGTTAGTAATATTACAACAATGACTGCTGCATCTTTAAAAGTTTTAGTTTCCCTTGTTGGAAATGTACTATATGTAAATTACATTCCTAATGCAGTTAGGGCTGACATATGTATAAATGCCGTCTAAAATGAAACCGATTGCTACAAACAGATGAAAATGACATATCTTGTTGGAAATTCACACTTTTTTACACATAATGTAACTGATTCTGCTTTATGTGAAAATACATTCATAAAAATTAAATATTCCATGACAAACAAACCAGTACAATATCCAGATTGGATTCTTTTCAACAATAAAAAAGAAGAATCCTGTCATTGTGTCTGTTGTTATATATTTGTTATTATATTTGCAGCAGCAATATTTATTTGTAGTTTAATTTTATTGTATTTCATGAAAAAATATCTATAACATTATTTAATAAATATTAAAAAATAATATAAATTTTGTTTTTTATTGATTCTCGTTAATATAAAGACATTTAAAGTTTATCCCCTCCTCTTAAATGGAGAGGGAAAATAAGTTTACCCCTCCACTTGAAAGGAGAGGGAAAATGTATAAAATTTAGGAGCAAACGGATAGATAGTTAGTTTTTTGAGAACAAACAGATAGCTAGTTAGTTTTTGAAATACATCATTCAAGATGTTCAGTAATCAGAGTAAAAATATATTTGAAAATTCACCATTAAAAAAGAAAATAAAAAAACAATTATAAATTCTACAAAATATAATTTAAATAATTCTAACTCGAAATATGCTGCGATTGGTTTGTGGGTGGAAAGTGATTTTCTACCATGCATTGAACTTGGTGCTAAAAATGGTCAATCTGTGATATTAAATGAAGATGGTTGAAAGAACTTATTGCAATATCAAGGAGTTATAACAAATTATATGTTTTCACCTAATGTTTTCAATGAACCGATATATTTGCAAAATTTATCTATTCATTTTGAAAAGATTGGCGAATTACCAATAGTGAAGATTGCGAGAAGCTGTGAATTTATTTACTATGGAAATGAAACTGTTTGCAGACTATGGGAACAAATTTCATTTATAGAATATAGACATCAATTATTATTACAGCATTAATTACTATTACATCACATCTCCCTTGAAGATCCAAGAGTTATAAGATTTATATAATCCTAACCATTTTACAAATACTTTGTTTCCTTTCTTTCTTACCACTTTTTCCACCAGATATACATTTGGGTGTCTTACTTTTTGAAGTTCTTTCTCATAGAAACCTCCTTGAATATCTATGAATCAAATACGTTGTTGAATTAGTGAGCTGGATTTTTTTTTATTTGAAAAATTTCGTTTCACCAGTTGGGTAGAAAATTGTTCGCGAATCTTGCTTATTCGTACTCTATCACTGACACGAAATTTTGGTGATCTGGGATCCACAGTTTTCCTGTGAGTATAAGCTGATTTCAAGATTTGCATTTCATTCTTTTTATTAACTTCGTTTGGTTTTTTCCTATTGTTGAATGCTTAGTATTATTGTATTCTGTAATCATTTCTTTAAGAAAGCTGATCAATTTATAATTACCTAGTAAACTAAACTTTTTCCACATTTTGTTTTTTATAGTTCTATTTTCTCTCTCTACAATACTAGCTTTCATATTAGAAAATGTGCTGTAATGATTAATTTTGAACTGCTCCATAAGTTTCTGAAAGTCTTGATTAAAGAATCCTTTACCCTGACCAGTATTCAGATTTTTGGGGGGAGTTTTTAAAGTTAATAGATTTTTTTTATTACAGCTGTTACATCTTTACCAGTTTTGGATTTTACAAGTTCTGCCCATACAAATCTAGAAAACACATATATTATCATTAAAATATATCTTAAACCCCTATTAAATTTCGCATATGGCTGCATTTCTATCAGATTAGCTTGAAATAGATCATTAAGCCCTTTTACAATTGTTGGTTTATGTAATTCATTTACAACGTCTTGCTTAATTTTACTCATTATTAATTTATACCTTACTCTCGAAAATAAATCCCATAAATAACTTTACCTCCTTCTAAACCGTTTATAAAAGCCCTTTATCGCTGACGGTGTAAAATATAAAAAAGTCATCTCAGTTTTTTTTAGTAAGTTCTTTAATTTTATTTTCCATTGCTTCAAATGATTTTTTATTTTCATTTCTAATTTCTTTTATTGATGAATTTATTTGGGTGATATTGTTAGTAAGATCAGAAATTTTTACATTAAATTTATTTTTCATTGTTTCAAATGATTTTTTATTTTCATTTCTAATTTCTTTTATTGACGAATTTATTCGGGTGATATTGTTAGTAAGATCAGACATTTTTACATTAATTTTAGTTTCCAAAAGAACATTTGATAACGTATAATCTTTTTTGAATCCACCTAATGTTGAATTCATTTCTTGTCTTGCGTAATTCATTATATTATTAAATTCTTTTCTAGAAACTTCAGCAGCTCTTTGAACTAATTCATTTAATGATTTTATTTTTTTTTTTACTAATTTATCTTCTAGATTTTTTATATCTTTTCCTAATTGAAATTCGGCATTTGTTATATCTAATGTCATTTTTACAATTTTTTTTTCTATATTTTTTATATCTGACGCTGTCTTTTCAACTTTGTGAAGTATATCTGTATAAGATGTTTCAAGTTATTTTATGAGTAAAGAAGTCTCCTCGATTTTTGAACTATTATTTTTAATTTTAATTAATACATCCTTTTGAGAAACTTTCATTATAGCTTGCACTACTTCTAGTAAGGATTCTAATTCTTTTTGTAATTGCTTTAGTATATCCTCGATTTTTTCATTATTTTCTGTAATTTGATCTTTGAATTTTGTTTCGATTTTTTCATTTTCGTTTTGAAAATCCTCCTTCAATTTGTCTTCTAAATATTGTAAATTTGATTTATATGCATTGATTTTAATTTCAAATTCTTTAATTTGTTCTTTAAATTCGTTAACTTTGTCGGTATCTTTTTTGTGAATTAGAAAATGAGTGTTCATTGATTTTTCAAGATTCTGTGTATTTTTATCCATAACGTCATGTATTTTCTTAAAATTCCCTACTTCTTCTGCTACTCTATTATTAGACATATTAGTAAAATTTTGAAACTTTGATGTAATTTCCTTGGAAATACTGTTCTTGGAGTTGTCAATTGCTAAAGCATCCTTAATTATTGATTTAATTGATATAATTTCATTTTTTATTTCATTTTCAAAATCATCAACTTTATCATATTTTAACTTCACTACGTCAAAGTCATTTGCATATTTAGAAACTTTCTGAGAAAATTTTTCTACTACCTCATCATTTCCATCAACAGAATTTTTCAAATTAATTATCTTGTCATTATATTCAGGAATAACTTTATCCTCAAATAACTTAATCTTTTTTGCAATATTTTGTATATCGTTATCATATTCATTTATTCTCTTATTTAAATTATTAACATCACTTTTCAACCCGGGATCTAAATTTTGAATTAATTTGTTTTCAATATATTTTATTTCGCTTTTAAAGTTTTTTATTATTTTCTCTTCAACATTTTCTAATGGTAATAATGTATTTAGAGCACATTTTTTTGAAATATGACGACCAAATTTATCGATGGTCATTTTAGAAATGTTTAAAAGTATCTGTTATGTTCTTTTATATAATAATATTCGCTGCTCTTAGTTCTTCAATAATGGAAATAATTTCATTGTTATGACCAGTGTGTCCCGCAAGCATGGATGCTACCAATAGTTGAAGTCTCTCAACAAGTTCGTTTACATTATCCCAATATATGTAATCTGTATTAGGTTTATTAACTTTTAAAGTTATACCAAATCCGGTTTTTTTGAAGACATTCGACTTTCTCTATATGGAACTTTGCGTCTTTCAAAAAATCCCTGGATTGCTTGTTGTGATTCGGGATTTTGAGTTTTAGTTTTTGTAATTCCTTTGCTTTGCAAATAAGGTCCTATTATAGCAATATATTTATGTAATACATTTCCATGCACCTGCTCATTTGGATCATTATTTCTACTGTATGCATTGGTTCTTTTTAAAATATCCATATAATTTTCCAAATCTTGTTTTTATACCCTATTGGTTCTTTTTTAAATAATAACTCATATAAACCTGGTGTACCTGTATAGGTTATTCCTTCAATTTTGACGTTTATACCAATAATTTCGACAGGTTTTTGAGTTAAACCCAAAAAGAATTTCCCACTTTCCAAATCATTAATTATTCCATATAGGTGATCAAATTCATGTTCAACATCTTTTACACCGCCATCAATATATTGGCGAGGTAATTCATCAAATCCTGATAAATATTCTTTATATAAATCTGTATCAACAAATGTTGCAATTGTTTGCCGTGTTTGTCCTAGTATATCTGAAAGATTTCCTATTGTGGAATGTGAACCTGAAGAAGGGGTAGTTTCTGCAATAGTACTTGTTTGTTGTATAGATGGCATTTGACTTGCTGAAGCTAGACTCGCATCCCAGTTAATAATGGATGGTATTTCTGTAGGAAGGAGTGGAGTTTTTCCCGTCTTTCTTTTTTCTGGTGCTGATATTCCATATTGTAATTTTTTCTTTGGTGTTAGTGTTTGCATTGATCTTTTTTGTGGTGTTTCATAAAATTTTTTATTTGGTGTGTGTAGCTCTTCCTTTATTTCAACAGGTTCAATTTTACCAATCGTTGAAATTAATTCTTGTAAGGGTTGAGTTATCGTTTTATATGTTTCCTCTAATTTAGTTTTCGCCTTAAATTCCGCATTTTTTAAACTCTGATATTTTTGTTTAACAGCTTCTCTTGATTTAACTGACTCTCTTGCTAAACGTTCATCCATAATTGGTATAATTTACCATCAAGCGTTTATTTTTATAACTAAATATATGAATCAAATCCTTTTCGATATCGGCCAGATTTCACATTAGAGTCTTTGTCTATTACCAAAAATCCAAATTTATCTTTCCAACATATTAAGAACAACTCATTAAATTGGTTGAATGAAATATCAACATTAACATGATCATCATAAATATGTTTTAAGTTTGTTCGATCTTGTTGAAATATAACAATTAAATTTGCATTATCACGAATTAATTGTTTCGGAATAAAAGAATATGTTTGACGTAAATAAAAACAATCAGTATTTTTGTGTCTCCCGAAACAAAAATAGTCTTTTACAACATTCTGATTACAATTATTATAGAGTTTGGTTTAACCTGTTTTGGGAAACAATTGTTTCTTCATTTTCAGATTCATAGTATCCACTTTCTTTCAAAGGTTTAAAAAGTGTTCTCAAATATTTGTACTTTGGTTGATATAAGGATTTTGAATAAACATACAGATTTTTAAATCGCAGATCTTTGGATGCCGCATGAAAACACACGATTTAGCCTATTTACATAACAAAGAAAACATAAGTGCGAGACATCGAGCGGATTACGAGCTCGAACAAAGTGCTTGGAATAGAGTAAAATCGAAAGATTCCAGTTTAGGTGAAAAAACAGCAGCTTGGTTAGTTACAAACATTATGAAAGGAAAACAACGTTTTGGTATGGGAGTACCATCATCATTTTTATCATCATTACCAACAAAACATCTAGTAAAGGCACTCGATGTACAAAAAGAAAAGGTGTCAATAAAAGTCGACGTGTTCGGAAAGTCAGTTTCGGAATAGCTATTCGACAAGCAGTTCGAAAGGAATTATTAAAAGCCGGAAGAAAAAATGTATTGAAAAGAACTCTCATGAATGCATCTAAAATAGCTCTGTCGGCAGCACGTAGATCGGTAAAAGCGGCAGGTGGCAAAAGGAAGGTTCGTATACCGAGAATAATACCGATTCCTAAAATTGGCGGAATATTACCAATAATACCAATCTTTGCCGGGTTATCAGCTTTGGGTTCATTAGCTGGTGAGTAGTGGAGATAGGGGGCTTTCAGTTGACCCCCCACCACTTTTTTGATTGGTCAGCCAAGAATGACCTTGTTTCTGATTGGCTGCCCTAGTTCGCCCCTATCTCGATTGGTTACGTAAACTCCACCTCTTTTTGCCACCTCCTACCTCCTTCCTAACCACAGTAGTTGAAGGGGAGCAGGTATCTTAAATTACTGAATCTGAGCGAGTTACATTCATTCGCTACTAGTCTTAAACTCATATAGATGATCCACCTCCAATAACGAAAAGTGTTGTTAAATTAAAAATAAGTGGTAGTTATGAACAGCGATTTGAAAAATGAAATTACCAAATTAGGTAAACAGTTTACTAAGATTCAAAATTCCCAATTAAAGGATGCAATCCTCATAAAAATACCACAAAAGTTGGGAATTTGTAAATATTTAACGTATTTAAGTAAATCGTAATTTGTAAGTGCTTTTCGAGGTATATGTTTTAGCAGTTTTTTGAATAAAGTTTCAAGTATAATCCACATCCTGTTTTATAGAGTTTTAAATAAAGTGCGCTTTCTTTTTTCCTACTGCAATGGACTCCATTTGATTGTGCCGTTTAGATTCTTCCAATTTCGCTTTGGCTGCTTTTGCATCATTTACTGTTTTAGCAATACCTGCAGCCCCTCCTCCAAGAGCACCAAGAGCAGACAAACCAGCAAATAAAGGTATAAATGGAAGAAACCCACCAGTCTTTGGGATTGGAATTACCCTTTTCTTTGGAAGTAACACTTTACCTGTTTTTTTAATAGCTTTTAAAGCAGTTTGAATATTTTTATTTAGGTCTTTAAAACGTTTCCCCTTAATTCCTTTTCTAGCTTTTGAAATTACCTGAGATAATGATAGTCCTCGTCCTTTTCGGGTTTTTCGCTTGAACTTTCTTCTCGTTCGAAGTCCCCTACCTAATTTTCTTTTAATTTTTATAGCACCAGTAATTCCTAGTGCAGCAGTTTTTCCCCCAAAACTCGAATCTTTAGCTTTGAACCTTGATAAAGCTTTGTCAGCTAATACTTTATCAGCTAAATGACTTCTTTTAACCTCTTGTTACACGTTTTATTACTTTTGTTCCGGGTCCGCAATATAGATAACCGGGAATGTGTACCTCGAATGGTAATTTATTTATTAACGAATTCACAATCCCTTGTCCAGTTTTATTGGAAACCTGAGACCGTCCACTTCCTTTGACGCTCGGCTTCTGAATGATAGTTTTTGTGAAAATTTGCCTATAAAATATCAAATTTTCCTACGATGCGCGTTATGGATCTTAAACAAAAACTTCCTATTGACAATCTCAATGAAAAGTCGGAGTTGGATTTGAAAAGAAGATAATGAAGAGACACGGTCCTCTACTTCCTTCTTTCATTCGTGGTCTGTTAATTGGTCATCTAATTGTGGAAAAACTAATGTCACGATTTCGCTGCTTACACACCCCTTTGGGCTACGTTTCGAAATCTCCGTATCAACCGAAATGTGGGTAAGGAAAATTTTAGCACCCATCAAAGGTTAGGCTACTATGCTTTTAACGATTCCAGTAATATTGTGGAACCTTCCGATGCAAAACCAAACTCTATATTTATCTTTGATGATGTTATATGTGAAAAACAAGATGTTTTAAGATCGTACTTTATCATGGGACGTCATAAAAATATCGACACCTTTTACCTAGCGCAAATATATTCGCAGGGCCTAAACAACTTTTGCGAGACAGTATCAATTTTATTATTATGTTTAAACAAGATGAGTTGAATATGAAACACATATTTTCCGACCACGTTTCACCGGAGCTAACTTTTACTCAATTTCAAGATATGTGCTCAAAATGTTGGGATAATAAGTAGGGATTTTTAGTAATTGATAAAGACAATGATGTGAAATGGGGAAGATAGCGCAACGGATTTGATAGCTATATATTAGTGTAACAATAAGAGAACGTCCTTTCTTAACGTAATGAATGACGCGATCGATTTAAAACGTAAAATATTGGAAGCTACCTCTACACCTATACAACAGCAGCAGCACCGCATTTCAAAAGAGGATATTAGCCAATTGGTATTTGATACACCTCGACATCAACTAATACATCTGTCGCATCCGCTGACACCGCAACATTCGATACTTTAAACGCACATTTAAAAGGATTACGTTTAAAACCATCTATACGATATTGTATATGGTGTACGTTTTGGTTCAAAAACAGATTATACCAAAAATTTTATTGGTAATTTAGAGGTTCGTTTTCGAAATGGAAATATTGTCTTATACAAAAAGGGGAAAAATATTGCAGAATATGGTGGATCACCGGCACTTTATGACTTGTTATTTCTTAAAACACCCCAAAGTTTAGGCAAGGAACAACAAATAATAATGTACTTTCAACGTATAAGGAAATTTTGAAATCATCGAGTGCTGTCTACAAGAATTTAAAAAAAAGTGATGGTTTACGGGAGACCAGATGGAACAAATATTTACGAATTATTAAACCTCTGATAATGGACACAAAATTAAGTGGTACTATTACAAGAAAAAATCTCTCTGAAAAACTACAGTTACCCACAAAATAGAAATTATCTTCGAAAACATTTCAAAATGTCTACTGGAACAAAGCTAAAGAGGTGAATCATTTGTGTTTATTGTGGAGTTCCAAAGTGATCGGATACACTGGACATGGAAATGAAATTATATCAGTCATAGAGGAATTACGAGAAGAAGGTATAACATATTAAGCCAAATATTTAATGACATTGTGACAGAATTTGATTATAGACTCTTGCCGATGACATATTGAGGTAGCGTTAATTATCTTATCTATAATCATTTCTGTCCCATATTAATTAGTAACTATTTTAATAACCTACAATTAAAATTTCACAGTAATAAAGATACTCTGGAAGTCTGGTCGTTCAACTTCCCTCTTGCAGCTTTAGTACCAAATACTACGGTTATTAAAGCTTACCACAACCATGACTCAGATCTTCAGGACTCAGGAAAGGCTGCTAATTAGTTGATCAGTAGACGTCTCCTGTTTTGTAGGTCTCGCAACAGCGCGCCCGTGAGTTAATTCGCATGAAGATTTTAATTAAATTGAGTATAACAAGTTTCTCAAAACAACTTAGTCCATTAAACAAAAATAAATATAATAAAAACAAACTATTTACAATGAGAAACTTAAAACTAATAACAATTACGAAAAACTAACATAATTGCTCTTCTCGGCCGTTATTTTAACCAAAAATGTAAAACCAAATTTTGAAGAAACACGTATAAATAGCTTAATAAAATATTAAACAAAAAAAAAAGAAATAAAACGCGAAAAACAGCTATTTATATTACTTAATCGGACTGTATGATAATCGCGAAATGTCCCACTAAAATAACACCCGATAATACCTTAATTTCCCAAATTAAACAAAGACAAATCCAACAAAGAAAACCTTCATTCCCGCCGAATATACATTACGGCACTGGACTTAAAGAATGGCACCGATCACCCTAATTCGACTTTCAGATTGGTACTAAAATTTACTATTCCTTAAAAGAGTGTATTCGAATCTTACACCCCCTCTTCTTTTGTTTCCAGTTTGTACCCAAATTACAAGATGGAACCCGGTAAACATCTTTCCCTTAAAATTCGAAGGTTTCGATCGTTACATACTGAGGGCGTTAGCTATTCTATACCGGATGCTTGATTCACGAATTGACCTGTGAGTATCTTAATAATAATTTTAATATAAACATAATTAATAAAACTATTCTATTTCTTTCTATAACTAAAAGAATATATGTTAAGGACTGTAAAAAAACTATTCACTTTTCTTGGCTGTTTTGGCAATAAACATCTGAACTCATTATTTCTTGTGAATAGAAAAAACAGTGATTACTCAGAATTCTTTTTACAAATGGCCAAACGATTTCTATTATAGTGAGTTTATTTGATCATTCTTTTGTTTCCTAATAATGGAAAAATCGTTCAATATTTTAAAACATTTTAACGGTATTCCACATACCATATGTTAAAAACTACCCTTATCACGTCTGGTTTTATTTACTTAACAGGGCAGGATTACTTAGACAGATTTATAGGCAATTCTAAGAGAGGGTCCTATTACGTCTTCATAAATTAACTGACTTTATGTATTTTTTTAAGAAAACATGTAAACGACAAAGATCATAAAAGTTAAGCGGTAACTGATTTATTTTTCCTTTAGACTTTCGTGGATAGTGATAAAAAATATAACTACCCTGTTCCCACGGAATATCTATTCACAGAGTGATTATTTAATTATTTATTTTAACAGAAAATAGTTGACATTGAACAATGAAAAATAATTAACATTTGTTCCATTACAACATTATTCAGTTCTTTCTTCTATCTGAAACCTTTAATATTACTAATAATATGGAGCTTAGTCTAGAAAAAAACAAAATTGTTAATGAACCACATAGAACGGCTAGAAAAAATTTTATAAGAAGGCGTGCGGTAATAAAAGGATGCAGAGATTTGTGGCAAATTGATTTGGCTGAAATGCAACAGTATGCTGATGAAACGATGGTTATCGTTATATTTTGGTCTGTATAAATTGCCATTCTAATTTTGTTTATGGCAAAGCGATAAAAAACAAGACAGGTATAGAAGTTACTCGTGCGATGAAATCCATCACTAAAGAGGCATCATAACCAACAAATTTGCAAAGTGATCAAGGAAAGGAGTTCTATCATAATAACTTTCAAGCCCTGATGAAAAGATATAATATAAGTCATTATTCTACTCACAGCACAAAGAAAACTACAACTGATGAGCGAGTCATAAGAACTCTTAAAAATAACTTGTATAAACAATTCTCGGCAAGAAGATCTTACAAATGGATAAATATATTATCGTCAGTAACAAAAGCCTATAACCATTCGAAACATCGCACCATTTGAATGAAGCCGGCAGATGTGCAAGAAGAAACGCAAATTAGGCTATACGATTAGTTAAAAATTGTACCTAATTAATTTAAGTTTTCCATGGGTGACATTGTGCGTATTAGCAAGTACAAAAGCTTATTCGATAAAGGATATACATCCTCTTGGTCAAGTGAACTGTTTAAAATTGTAAAAGTTAACGTTACAAATCCACCTACATAATTGTTGGAATCGTTAGAAGGTTAGGCTACAAAAGACAAGCAATCCTGGCGTTTATCTAGTAGAAAAGGTTCTTAGACAATGCAAGAAAAATTACACCGATCAATTGTTTGTCAAATGGCTAGGATTTCCGAACCAGTTCAACTCTTGGATAGATAAATCAGAGATTGTTTAAGGCAGATTAAAATAAAATTAAATAAATATAAAATAAGTAAACAATATATAGTAAAATAAAGTTTTTTATTTCAATCTTCATCATCAATAACAACGACAGTAAAACGTTACACACATAAATCATATTTAAATATTCTTGGAAGGAAGATCCAATTCACCGACGATGATGACGTTATCTTCAAGGATATGCCACTCGGAATGCATTCTCCATTTCTTTAACCTGGTTTCCCTTTTTTAATTTTTTTATTGGACTCGAGCCCTATGACATTGCGCTTAATGAGTCATGTTAAGGCTGATGATAGAGTATTTTCTGAATAAATGCAATTTTTGTTTTAAGCTCTCTTATTTTTGTATATCAGGGGGAGGATATCCTCGTTAAATACGGCTCAAAGTACAACTGCAAAAATGTTAAACTTTCCATTAAGACATTTTTTTGTCATAGCATCGTCATCATCTCTAGGTTCGCCTAAGTTGGTCTTACTGCCCCTCCGCTGGAATTTAAAACTAATCCCTGGTGGCCCGCGTATTATATGATTTTTTTAATTACATTTCTGACAACCAAATTTATCAATTGTGTTGTTTCCTCGAGTCATTGTTAATCTTACCTAAACTATTTTATTCTTACTTGCTCTACTTATACTAAATATTTTGAGAAAAAGAAACACTGACTATTATCTACTGGGTTGGTATATTTATAAAATAAATAAAATAAAACTGTGGTTGTAACAAATATTTGTTGACAGTTATTTAATTGTACAAATACAAAAATTATAAAAAATTAGTTTTCCGTATATGGGTCGTCTTCATTTTCGTTGTTGAAAATGCTATCCCGTCCGACATTATTTTGATCGTCAACATCTTGGGCTGTTGCTGTTGCAGGAACCAATTCATATTTTGCAGCAAGCTCACCAGATAAATGTGGAATATTAACGAGGTATTCTTTTAGTTCTTCATCGACCATTTCCGCGCAAAAAGTATCCATGTCTATGGAACCATATAAAAATGTGTCCCACAAGTGTGCCCTAGACATAAAATTGATTGTATCCATGATTTCTTTTTTATATTGATCTATGGTTGCGTCAATATGCGGCCAATCATTTGTACTATTTAACATATCGTGGGCCATATCTCTTAATTCTCTTCCCCATCATCTATCTATCTACACATTCGTAGACAGTCGCATCAGCAGACATTTTTAACAGAAATAATGAATACGCATAAGTATTCTGACATGTGCAACAAATTTTTAAATTTAATTATATCCTTTTTTCAAACACTACATACAATTTACTCCAATGAGCCAAAACGCAATAGTGTTCGAGTCTTTTTTCCAAAAACTCTAGTATATTGCACCAATTAAGTTAAAGTGTATTTTCCTTTAGTTTTACACATAATATCTACAATATCGTCTGAGAGTGTTTTGGCAAAAAAGTCTTGAATGTGCTATTATCACCGTCATCGTATAAAGCCACTAGAAGAGTTTTACCAAATCGTGTCGTCATTGGAACTATTTTAACAATTTTATACACTTTCCCCACAATCCTTTCGGTAACTTTTTTTCTCACTAAAACCTCAAAATCTTTGCTGAACATTTCATTAATTTCATCTAGAGTTTCTTTTGCAATACTCATTATTCAAAAGATGGTATAAAAATCCAAAAATTACCGTGAATTCAAAAGTACTTTCAGAACACCATACGAACACAGTATTTGATGTTTATGCCACTGATATCAGCGACTGTTGGAAGTCACTTCTTTTCCCACTAACGTTTATAGCGAATTTTTAAGGTCGAATTATAATAATGGTTGGGAGTGGCTTAACTGTAGAAACACCAGAAATAATGGTGTCGAATCCCTTCACACGTTAAAAATAGTATGATGAGAACGGTCAAAATATAATGAAACAAATAACTACATTTTATGTACTTTATTGATTGACATTTTTCTGTTGTTCTCTTATACGTGTAATATAATCATTTAAATCTAAATTTCTCAATTTGTGTAATATTATTTGTTCGTTTTTATCTACTAAAAATTCCTTACAAACTATACTTGCTAAAATTCACACTTCAACATGGTCCATAAATTTAAAAAATATAATAAAATTTTGAGCCTCCGAATCTTGCATTTTTTATGCGTAAAATTCCGAACAGGCTGGAGAAATTAAAAACTCTTCATACATTTCTCTAACTAAACTTTCCATATTAACTACTACGTTACCTATGTTCGTCCATTTCGACTCACTGTGGTCTAAATGGTTTGTCCGTTTCTCTCTGTTACATTGCCATTATTTACATGTTCTGTTTTGGATTTTCCATACCTGTATATATATATATATATATATATATATATATATATATATATATATTATATCACTTTCTTCAAAAATCACTTTTTAAAAAATTTTATTTCTTTACTTCACAATTTTCTGAACACATTAAATTAAATAAAAACAAATTTTTAACTGACAAAGTAACGTGCTACAATTAATTACATTACTAGTATCTAAAACTAAGTACATTTTTCTATTTATAATAGTCTATCTACAAAAATCAGCATTTCCGTTCGTGACAATATTACGAAATGAAAATACTGATTACGTTTGCATTTCGAAAATGGTGCAAATGCTCTGTCGGTCGTGTTACTTGAGGTCAACTTGGACACGTGTGGGAACGGCAATATAACAGCTCCTCTTTTTAAAGAAAAGTTGACGCTTCGCAGCAACTTTTAATGTTCCTGGCTGAACTGAAGTTCCATTTCTTCTTCTTCGTGAAGAGCATCGCTGGTAGAACGGGTGCTGGGTCTTCTCTTGGGTAATAGGTCTTGCAGCCTTTGGTGGACGGGATGGAATGTATCTCTGGATTTGGGCACTGGAGGAGGTGGTGGTGGATTGGCGTCATTGGTGATTGCCAATCCAATTCTTGGGCTTCTTCTACGTCTACATTTGCAGAAGACATAAATGACTAATAGGGCAGCAGTCAAGGTGATGGTGAAGATTGTGAACCAATGTAGGTGTTTGGTCACAAATGGCTCATTGATAAGTTTATCCAAATCATCGGCCAAGTTTGTGTTGGGCGATAATCAGATTCCTTGCTACCGCATTTGACTGTAACAGGCAGAGTGTCAGAGACCGTGATTAACCAGTAGTTTTGGACATTGTATTCCTTAGCTAGCAAAAGTGCAGGTTGGCAAGTTTTCGGTAATTCTCTTAATGGCTTTAACAGTTGGACCTCGCAGATGGCATCGGTATCGATGGGGTAAGAAAGGGCATCTGAGCAAATTTTCGTGTTGATTCCCCGTGGCTTGCATTTTTCCAGGTTTCGGAGTGACAAGTAGAGCAATGAATAATCATCTCGCGCGATATATTTTTGAGTTGTTGGTAGAATATCGTGAAGACCTGTTCGATTATCTAATATTGGGATAGGCTAGAGGTGGTAAAGGGTATATGTTTCAGGATCAGTTGACGGTATTTTTAAGACAAAAATTATCTTTGCATCCGATTGATAGGCTTCTATCTCTATTATGTCTAAATATTGTGCGACATTTGTAGAGTACGTTGGTAAAGGTAAATTATTCCTTATGAGAGATCGAGAAATTTCGTGTAAGGAGGTAACCAGATCTCTTGGGGTAATAATTGAACTATGCAGTATTTTTAGGCGTGCAAAAGTTATCGTTATTTTTATTCTGCCTTCGAAAAATATCATAACGTCCGAAATGTTTGATATGGCGCTTTAAATTTCCTGTATATTATTATTAAACGTTTCCTCGTCTATTTGTAATTTTTGAATTGTGGAGTTAAAATTTTTAATTACGGATGTGGTGACAGAAATTTAGTTTTTTAGTAAATTTTCAATCTGCTGTTCATCGCGAGTGACCTTTTCTATGCATTCATTAAAATATTCGCCATCTGAGGCATCTAAGTTACCCGTGATAGATTTTCAGATAGTCCCTATTCCATTTACTAAACCGCGTTTTGATCGAAAGGCATATTGTTTAATATCGGTCATTATTTCTTTGTATTTTTGATTTACTGAGTCAGCGATTTGCTTTAGAAGACTTATGTGTGTTTGAACTTCCGCCTTGAGGGCTAACCTTTTAGGTCCAGGATTCTCGAGCATGTCAACTAGACGGGATAGGATTCTATCATTGTTTGATATGGTTTCCTTAAGGGGCTGTAGCTCTTTATTTACCAGGAGCGTCCATTTGTTGTTTGACACCTTGATAGTGTTTTCTTCATGGAAGAAGATTCCTATGGTGTTATTGATCGGCGTAATGGTGAACTGTGAGTTAGTGGCTGATAGTAGCCCGAAGAGTCTGAAAAGAAGGAGACTATTTGTAGTAGGGCTTTAGTCTATCACAATTAATTTTAGAAGTTTGTTTTGTTTCGGGGTTTAGTAGGGTTGCTGAAGTTCCGAATACTTCTTGTATTTCGAAAGGACCATTAAATTTGTTTTGGGCTTTATCTTTTATATGGGATTCTTTTACATACACCTTATCTCCGGGATTATATTGTGGAATATTTTCACAAACTGACTTATCGAATCGAATTTTTGCCTTTTCCTTTTGTCGTTCGGTTTTGATGCGCGCGACTTTGTAATAGTATTCCATTCGATTGCTTAGGTCCCTAACATATTTTGATATTAATTCTTTTTGATTGTAAAGGGTTTCGGGAGGTCTACTCGACGTGTGACCAAAAATTAATTCATAAGGTGTAAAATCGTGTGTTTTGTGTTGTTGTAACAAATAACCGCGTATGGAAGGATATTAAAAGGGTGTTCGTCCGGGTTTTCGGCCGTATGAGCTCTTAGCATTTCCGTGAGGGTTGCATGAAACCTTTCTAAGGAGCCGTTCGACTGTGGATGGTGGACACTGGAAAATGTCAATTTTATGTCATACAGTTCGCAGAGGTTTTTCATTAGGACGTTATCAAATTCACGACCGTGGTCACAGTGAATTCTCAGTGGTGTACCGTAGTGTTGGAAAAATACCAGTAAGGTATTAACTACTGAAGAGGCCTTTTTATTTTCTAGTGGGTAGGCTTGAGTGAATTTCGTTAATTCGTCCCGAATTGTCAGTGCGTCGTTTCGTGTAGGATATTCAAATATGTCAATATTAATTCTCTCGAAAGGAGTTTTGGGTGTTTCGGTAATAACTAAAGGGGTGCTAAGATTTTTCCTACTAATTTTTACTTTTTGACAAATTTCGCAGCTTCTTACGTATTTTTCTACGTCTTTAGTAAGTCCCGGCCAATTATATTTTACTTTTATCCTTTTTATTGTTTCATTGATTCCGCGATGTAAATTGTTTTTTCCCGTATGTTATTGGTCTAGAATAATTGGGATTTGATCGTCGTCCGGAGTTTTGACGATGTTTTGAAAGATTTTCAATTTTATTTCCTTATCGGCAAAAATAAAGGAAAAAAATTCTGATATTGGTGGGTCTAAATTATTTTCGATACAGTAGGTATCGGTGACGTTAAATTCATTTTGACATTTAAAAAGAATGAAAAATAGATTTGCTACCATATTTTCTGTGTCAAATAGTAAAGGGATTATAAAATATTTTCATTCTTTAACTGTTTTGCTTGACAATGTATTTATTTGGTCTTGTACCAAATTTGGAGATTCTCCAAAGATATCATCGATAATTTTAAAATGAATATCCTGCATTTTATTTTGGTGGAAAAATGTAACGATATTTTTATGATTTTTGTCTAAAAGTTGAGCATTTGAGATCCCAAATTTGGAATAGTCAATAATTGATCTAGTTTTATACAAGTTAACGAATGTATTAAAATCTGTTATTTTGTCAAGAAGGTCGGTCTCATCTTTGCTGTTTCTGTCTTCGGTTTCGTCATTGTTTTCGTCATCCTCGTTATTTGCGTGAACGGTGTATTTATGTTGAAAATCTGCGCATTGTTGGAAGTGATTTATTTTTATCCGCGACAACGCGTCGGCGTTTATGTTTACTTTTCCTGGTTTGTACTCTATTTTATAATCGTACTCTTCCAGTTTTAACCGCCATCTTGCTAACCTACTGCCAGGGTCTTTGATAGAAAAGGGCCACGTTAATGGACGATGGTCCGTAATTAGGGTGAATTTTCGGCCATAAAAATAGGGTCGAAAGTGTTTTACTGCCCAAACAATGGTTCGCGTTCTATCGTGGAATATCTGGTTTCGGCATTACATAAAGTTCTTGACGCGTAAGCAATAGGCAGATCTTTACCTATTGGGCCTCGGTAGAGTACATCGCCAATAGCGAATACACTTGCGTCAGTTAGCACAAAACGTTCTTGAAAGTTAGGGTATATGAGAATCGGGTTAGAGACAAGAGCTTTCCTTAGTTCATCAAAAGATGCCTTGCATTTGGCGTCAAAGTGGGACAGGGTGTCTTTTTTTAAGAGACGAGTTAAAGGTTTTGATATTTTGGCGAAATTTGGGATAAATCGGCGGTAATAGCCAGCTAGCCCTAGGAAAGATTGAATGTTTTTAGCCCTTTTTGGCTGTGGGAAATTGGTTATGCATTCTACTTTAGATGGATTGGGCTTTACGCCATCTGAAGTGATAAGATGACCAAGATATGCGACTTCTTTTCTTAAGAATTCACGCTTATCTGGCTGGATTTTTAGATTTGCCTTTCGAAGACGTTTAAAGACTTCTGTTAGGCGTGATATGTGTTCGTGAACGGTAGGGGAATAAACTATGATGTCATCCATATAGACTAGACAACGCTCGTTTTGGATGCCAAGAAGGATGTTGTTCATGACACGTTGGAATGTGGATGGAGCATTTTTAAGGCCAAACGGCATTCGAACGAATTCGTAATGGCCGTTTTCTACAGTGAAAGCTGTTTTTTGGATGTCTTTAGGATCGATTTCTATCTGGTGAAATCCAGAGGCAAGATCAAGTATCGTGAAATATTCACACTTGCCTAATTGGTCTAGAAGGTCAGAAATATTGGGTAAGGGATACTTATCGTCCACACTAAGCTCGTTTAGCTTACGATAATCGATTACAACACACCATTTCTGCTTGCCAGAGGCGTTCAGTTTTTTCGCAACTACCCATACTGGCGATGACCAGGGTGAAATTGAAGGGCGAATAATACCTTCTGTCAACATTTTGTTTACTTGTGTTTTTACCTCTTCATTATGTATTTGGGGGTACCTATACGATTTGGTAAAAACTGAATGAGCGCCGTTTGTGTCAATTGAATGTTTTATTTCGTTGGTAAATGTCAAACTGTCACCTTCGAGGTAAAATATATCTGTAAAATCTAAACATAAACTTGTTATAAGTTCTTTTTCTTCCTCGTTTAGATGACCGGCTCGTAAAAGATTTTTTATTATAGAAACCCTATCGTAATGATTATCTCTCTGGACCTTGCATGTTTTAAAACTATAATATGTTCAGCAGTGTCGTTTATCGGTTCTAGGATTATGTTTGAAAATTCGACGACTTTTGGTATCGCGTTGGCATTTATTATTGACGTAAAAAAATCGCCGTTTATTTTTACTAAAGCGTTAGGGAGTCTAACCTTGTCTTTTTCCTGTGCTATTAGTACGGCATCTACATTGGAAAGATCGCATTTTAATTTGAAAACCCGTTCGGTCCTAGCTTCTATAGAAATTCTGTTAAGATTTTGATTGTCCGAAATATTAGTGTTAATTTGTTCATTTTCGTTTTCTCCTACTTTGTATAAAGAAAGAATTTTAAAATTTGTGACTAATTGTTTATTTTTAAGATCGATTACGCATTCATAATGTTCTAAGAAATCTAGACCTAAAATGCCATTGAACTCGATATCTAGATTTTGTAAATGTAGATCTTGTGCGGATCGCCTGCGGTGAAGGGAACAATAGTTGATTCATTTATAGAAAGTTTTTGATCTGTAATACCCTGAATTGTTACACTTTCTGGTAGTCTTTGGCGGAAATTTTGAACGGTATGTTCCTTAAAAATGGAGATTCCTGCACCGGAGTCAATAAGTAATTTAAATTTTTGCGAAGCATATAGTACAAGTTTTTTGAGTTGACTGTTAAAAGAGATTTTAAAGAAATTCCTGTTCGGGAAAGTTCAGGTTGGGATTCATATCGTCCAAGTTTATTGTCCGAATTTTTGTTTATATGTCCTGTAGGAGTTCCGTTTCCTGATGGGACTCGTCCGGAGGGTTTAGTGGAATCGGGAGTGACAGAAAGTCCTGATAATTTTCCGGATCTAGGTGTTCGACTGGGTATTCTTGCGAAGTTTGATTGTAATTGTCATCGTAGGGTTGGTAATAGGGTTGGCTTTGGGAGTTCTCGTATTCCTGACAATCGTAGTGATAGTAGTTGCAAGGGTTTTGGTAACTGTCGTATACATAGTTAGTATTTAGATGATGGGTTCTTTGTGGGTTAACTCGGAAGTTAGGATTCCGGTTCTGCATTTGGGGTGAATTATTATATTGTGGGGGTCTGGAATAACTTGGAGAAAATCCATTGGTAGGTTGTGAATAGTTTGTTCCAGAGATTTGATTCGGTGGTCTTTGAAAGCCAGAATTCAAAGGAGTATTATAGCGTTCTTGCTGCGAACGACACTGGCTAGAAATATGACCGTTAAGCCCACATTTGAAACATTTTAGGGGTTGAGGGGGTGGTCAACTAATAATTGGCATTGGCTTTGGAGGATTAGATTTAACCATCCTTTGATTTTCAAAATACGATAGTTGTAACTCTCTTTTGATACGAGCTTGGGCTTGCAAAAGTTCCGGTTAATAGGATTTAATATCATCGTGTCAATAAGAGAAGTTTGAGCTACCTTTAAGTCAGTGGTGAGATTAGATTTTTGTATACTGGCATGCATTTTTGCATTCAAAATTTGTAATCTGTTATAGAATGTGAGTGGTGATTCGTTTGGTACTTGTTTTATTTCTAAGTAGGAATTAGGATTCCTAGAACTAATAAGTTGTGCTGCTCTGCCTCTAAGCTTATTTTTTATGTGAATTACTAATAGAGTTTTTTGATCCCTTGTGGACATATTGTCCGCATGCTCGCACGCGTTTAAAAATGTTCCTAAAATGATAGTAGATAATCGAACACTTTTCTTTGAAATCAATCAAATAAAAATCAAATAAAATAAACGAGATAATTCATTAACTTACACTAACAGGAGCATCTGAGCCGTCGTGTTCTTGACTGCAACTACCAGGGGTTTCACCAGGTGTTCCTTCCGTAGCCTCGACAAGTGGGAGCAATCTCAATGCCGCTGGTCCTTTTTCTGTTAAGGGATTGGAATCCGTCGCTACCAGTTAGATTCCTCTTGTTATAATAGCGTTTGATAGATCCTACCGACTGCGCCAATTTTATATCACTTTCTTTAAAAAAAATTTTTTAAAAAATTTTATTAATTTACTTCACAATTTTCTCAATATATTAAATTAAATAAAATCAAATTTTTAACTGACAAAGTAATGTGCTACAATTAATTACATTACTAGTATCTAAAACTAAGTACATTTTCCTATTTATAATAGTCTATCAGCATTTCCGTTCGTGACAATATTACGAAATGAAAATACTGATTACGTTTGCATTTCGGGAATGGTGCAAATGTACTGTCGGTCGTGTTACTTGAAGAAAGTAAATACGGCAACCATACAATAATCCGTTTTTTACTTTTTCCTTGACTTACATTTTAGTTAAGATACGAGGGGTCGTGTAAATGAAAAATTGTCGATTTCGCCCTGTATCTTAAAAACAAAGAGCTAGGAAAATTTTGTTTCGTGCATCTTTTGTTTAATCAAAATATAGCATGGACTCGGGACAATCGCAAGTCTATCTTAAATAGTAATAGAGATACCCTGTAAAAGTAACAAAAATTGGACACCCTGTACAAATGTTTCAAATCAGTGTAGTGAAAGTTCCTGGTGCGCCTAGTGTAAAAGTACCAGATAAAAAATTGAACCGTTTGATGGACAAATCTCGAACTGTTACTTAAATAATGTTTTAGATATAGCTCCTACTTCAAATTTTACTTTTGCTACACTAACAGATTTTATTGTAACTCAATAAACTCAGTAAACTTCAAAAAATCTTTGAAAGTTTCAAATAACTCAAAATTTTTGATAAAAATTTTTTGAATACTTTCTAATTTCTCTTTTAAAAGAAATTAAATTTTAGAACTAAATAAGCTTTTGACATGTCACGGGAATTGGGCGAGCTGCCTACACTAGAAAAATATTTTAAATTTTTGGAATAGTGCAGTATAGTTCTCGAGAATTTACATGTCGCTTTATGTTTAGAATGATCATGAAGTAAATAATACCAAAAGTAATACCACCTCGAATATAATTTATGGCAACTCGGGACATAAAATTTATTCGTGTCGAAAATTTGTTGATCTCTCTCGCTTAGAAAAAGAAAAACTTGTAAAAAATCTAAAAAACTGTTTTGGCTTTAAACAATATTCTCAAAGTTGAAATTCAAATAAATCCCATTTTCAGTCACATTCTCACTCTTGCCAAGATAATATGCAATAATCTATCTCATTTTTTATACAAGCGCAAGAACTCGAACTATTTTTACCTCTACTATTAAAACCTCGAAAGATGGTTCATGGTCATGTAGATGTGCCCCTGAAAAGCCCCTTAGAACACAAAAAGTTAGGTGACTCTTTTAGTATCGCGTTTTCATGCTCTAGAAAAAGGATTTTAAAAATATGAAAATCTATTTTTAGAGCATAAGCATTTCATTTCAGTAGTGAACATTACCCGATTTGCTCTATCCCCCCACTCCTTGACCCTGACATTGCTCCCTCCTACTTCAAGAGTAGTTAATCCGGCGGTATAGACCGGGCCCCTTTTTTTGAGCTCCTTCCGGGAGCCCCATTTTCTAATGCTCCACCCGAGTACCCCATAGGGCTCCGCTAAAGTTCCGTCCGGGATCCTTATTTTTCAGAGCCCCGTCCGGGTTCCCATTTTCTAGTACTTCACCCGAGTACCCCATAGGGCTTCGTTAAAGTTCCGTCCGGGGACCCCATTTTTTAGAGCTCCTTCCGAAGTCCCCCTTTTCTAAGCTTCATCTGGGTACCCTATAGGACTCCTATAAAGTTCCATCCAAGGGCCCCATTTTCTAGAGCTCTACCCACGTGCCCCATATGACTCAGTTCAATTTCCGACCGAGGGCCCCATTTTCTAGGTCTTCACTAGCGGATCCCATTCAAGCTCCGGCTAAAGGCCAAATTTTTCCATGAACCCCCACCCAAGGGCACCATTTGGGCGTTGGCTTTCGCATTTACGTCAGCTGTCAATTGTTATATACGTCAGCTATCATTTACATTAGGCTTTAACCCCACTTTTTATTAGGCCCTATTTAATAGAGCGAAAATACGCTTTTCAGTAAAAAATAATTATTAGAGTTTGAACAAATATTTCATTCGATTTAAAGACTTGTAGACAATCTGACAAGGAAATTCTGTAAATAGAGAACTTACTGTGGACCGTGGTGATGCAAACACGCCATTTTACAATTTCATTTTAACAAGTTTGTAGCTAATTGAATAGATGATGATGGGAATACTGTATTTCCCTTATTTTATATGTCCTACTTTTAGGATTAAGCCCCCGGAGTCCCATTTTCTAGTTGTTATCTGTCATACGTCAGCTGTCATGTCAAATAATGATCGCGCGTTAAAGTTTAGAGAGAACAACATCTGATATATATTTTTTTACTTTGAAAAGGTACAATTTGGAAAAAAGAGTTGATACGAAGCTACGAGACATATGAATTTTATGTAATAAAAAGTGGAGTTATACGATATGCCCCTTAGAACGCACGGGGAAAATAAAACAAATTCATTTTTATTTCATCAAACATTATTTTTTACTGTAATATAAAGAGTGAATAATAAACAAATATTTAGCTGGTAAATCAACAATGTGAATTTATATTTAGGGCCCCCTATGGCAAGCAATTTCGAGTTATAACCTTTTTTTTTGACATATATAATAGGTAAATCTAAATTACTTTAATAATAATTGAAAACGTAATATTTTAATTTATTTTTTCAATTTATACAAACATATCCTTAATCTGATATATATATATATATATATATATATATATATATATATATATATATATATATATATATATATATATATGTATATTGTCACATATTTAGATTTTATTCCTGGGTATAGAATGTTTAGGACTGGAGGAGGACCATCCATAAACCAAATAGTTTCTTGAATCGATTTTCACATCATCTGGAAGGTCTTTGTCAGCATAAGGTATGATATATCTAAAAAAATAAACAATTTTTAGCAAAAATAATTAAGTTGGATTTCCTTTAACCATAGGTGCCTTGTTTTATTTAATGTGATAAAAAGTTAATAAAATATCGAAAAAAGTTAAAAGTGCTTAAGAGGAAACTGATTATTTAAAATACTAACATAATGGTGAGAGTTATTAAAGAGATAAAAAGTAATCTAGGCATGAGTTTTTGTTTATGTCTCTTTTAATTCAATTAGTTTTTACTTTTTTGGGTTTCGGTCATATTATTACTTTATAAAAAAATTAACACATGTTTTTTTCTGACGTTTCGGTTTATTTTATTGATTAAACCATCTTCAGAGAATTACTGTAAATATGAAAAGGAATATGTAAATTTATGCTATATAAACTGAAAATTTTTACTTTCTTACCTAATGTTAACAGGTGGTTCACTTGAAAAACTTACATTTAACTATTTTATTACTTTAATACAATATAATTTAACACTTCTTATTTAATATAAATATAAATATAGGAAACTATTATTTTTTGATTCATTTTTTTTTCACATCTGGTTTGTTGTGCTTTTGACAGAGTACTACCAAAGGGTTTGAAAGTTTCTGGACCATCTGCAATTTTATTGCCCTATTAGATTCGTATATACATTACTCAGGTCATTTGTGTCCGTTCTGAAATTCATTGTACCGGGTGTTCTTTTAATATGGATCATTTCTTTAATTGTTCTTTTTTTGTAATTAATTTCTTTGTCTAAAATCTCCACGTTGTTAAAATCGATGTTGTGCATGTTATCAATTGCATGTTTGGCTATGTTGATAACATGCACAACATCGTGTGTAGATTTTTATCCAAAAATAGGGTGTTTTCAGGAGAGAAATTAGTCACAGGCTAAGTAATATGGACAATAAATTAAAGGTTCAAGTATATCTTGTATAGATTTTTTGTATAAAAATGGGGCATGTTCTGTAGACTACTTTAAATCGTGGATCATAATTTAGTTTAGATATGAGTTTAAATATTAAAATTAAAACCACTGTGATGTAAGAAATTAAATATTTTGCCTTTTATTGACTTCTCAAAAATTCATCAAAAGCTGTACAAAATAATATGAAAAATAATGTCAAAGAGGTTTCCTACTGCATTGGAAAAGACATAAAATTACAAAAAAATGCTATAACAAGTGGTTAAATCAACTGTTAGAAATGTCTAATTTGAAAAATTACAGGTCCAAGTTGCGTCTTGTGGAAATTTTTATACAAAATAGAGCGTTTTTAGAAGAGAAATTACACATTGACTAATTGATATGGGCAATAAATTAAAAGGTCCAAGTGTATTTTCTGATTTTTAATATAAAAATAGGGTATCTGTTAGATACTTACAAGAAGGGTTATTTTGACATGTTAAAATGTATAATTTGAAAATTAAAGACTCCTGAAGTGTCTCTTATGAATTTTTTATACAAAATATGGTGTTTTCTGGAGAGAAATTGTACCCTAAGTGATGTTGACAATAAACTAAAAGGCCAAATGTATCGTATATAGATTTTTTATATAAAAATAAGGTATGTTCTGTAGAATACTTAAAAAAAAAAGAGTTATTTCGTTCTGTTAAAAATGTATAATTTGAAAATTAAAGACCCATGAGATGTCTTTTATGGATTTTTCATACAAAATATGGCGTTTTCTGGAGAGAAATTGTACCCTAAGCGATATGGACAATAAATTAAAAGTCCAAATGTATCTTGTATAGATTTTTTATATAAAGATAGGATATGTTCTGTAGGATACCTACAAAAAGGGTTATCTTGATATGTTAAAATGTATAATTTGAAATTAAAGACCGCTGAAATGTCTCTTATGGATTTTTTATACAAAATATGGTGTTTTCTGGAGAGAAATTGTACTCTAAGTGATATGGACAATAAATTAAAAGTCCATATGTATCATTGTCTAATTTTTTATATAAAAATGGGGTATGTTCTGTAGGATACTTACAAAAAGGGTTATTTTGATATGTTAAAATATATAATTTGAAAATTAAAAACCCCTGAAGTGTCTCTTACGAGTTTTTTTATTCAAAATATGTTGTTTTCTGTAGAGAAATTGTACCCTAAGTGATGTTGACAATAAACTAAGAGTCCAAATGTATCCTATATAGATTTTTTATATAAAAATAGGGTATGTTCTGTAGAATACTTAAAAAAAAGAGTTATTTCGTTCTGTTAAAAATATATAATTTGAAAATTAAAGACCCATGAGATGTCTTTTATGGATTTTTTATACAAAATATGATATGTCTCGAAAGAAATTATACATTAAGTAATATGGACAATAAATTAAAGGTCCAAGTGTATCTTGTGTAGATTTTTTATATAAAAATAGTGTATATACTGTAGAATACTTACATAAAAGGATATATGTTCTACAACAAATCCTCATAAAGTTCCAGAAGGCCAACACAGTCCCAAGTAGCATATATTTCAATATTCTTTTCAGTTCTATTATGTATCTCTTCTGGACGTATTACGTTTACCTACAAAAAATTTTTAACACAAAATATCAGTTAACTATTAAATATATAGTTATCACAATGAGTTGATGGTTTAATAAATCGATAATAGTCATAACTTATTCACAGATATGTTTTTCTCTTTTTTCCCTAATAGAGAGGTGTAAGCCATGTTTCAACGTTAATACTTTAGTTGCTGTTGTTGTCGAAACTGCTGCCACAATAGAAGTATTTACGTATTTAGATTTTACCTAAAATTGGAAAAGTTACAATATTTTTCTTCAAATTAACAAAAAAACCATACCACTAAAATTGTTACTTACAAAAAGGGTTATTTTGTTCTATTAAAAATGTATAATTGGAAAATTAAAGACACGTGAGATGTCTTTTATGGATTTTTTTATAACAAATATGTTATGTCTCGAAAGAAATTATACACCAAGTAATACGGGCAATAAATTAAAGGTCCAAATGTATCTTGTGTAGATTTTTTATATAAAAATAGGGTATATTCTGTAGAATACTTACATAAAAAGGATATTTGTTCTACAATAAATCCTCATAAAATTCCAGAAGGGCCACACAGTCCCAAGTAGCATATATTTCATTATACTTTTCAGTTCTATTTGTATCTCTTCTGGACGTATTACGATTACCTACAAAAAAATTTTAACACAAAATTTCAGTTAATTATTAAATATAGAGTTACCAAAATGAGTTGATGGTTTAATAAATCGATAATAGTCATAACTCACTCACAGATATGTTCTTCTCTTTTTTCCATAACAGAGAGGTGTAAGTCATGTTTCAACGTTAATACATTAGTTACTGTTGTAGCCGAAACTGCTGCCACAATAGAAGTATTCAGATATTTAGATTTTACCGAAAATTGGAAAAGTTACAATGTTTTCCTTTAAATTAACAAAAAGAAAAACCACTAAAATTGTTACTTTTTATTAAATTAAAAATGAAACTTCTTGTTTTAAAATTGATATTTGCATCAAAGAAAAATTTATATCATATTAATAAGTTTTCCACTATACAGTACTGATAAGCAACTTAAAAACTGACCTTCATTGGTTTGCTGCGGGCATTGTTGTGATAAATGCAAATATGTTTGACTAAATTCAAGCTTATTCTAAAAAGTTCGAGTTAGTAAAAAATTAAATAGCAATAAGGTGTATCATTTTTAAATAACAAATAAAAAGCTAATTTATATACAGTAGGGTAAAATTTACGCAGTTGATAATTAGTTGTCCTATTACTTTTTATGGTTTATTGGTAAATAGGCTGTCATTCTTGACATCCTCGTCGTCCCACCACCACAAATAAACGAAACAAATGACTGCATATTTGATTTTTCTCTCTTAAAATTGACTTCAGATATTTTTATTCTTGTCTATCTGCTTCTATATGCTGTTTATTTCACATCGAGAGTATTCGTTACGTGCCAAATTCTTTCTTGAATGTATTTCTGGCCCATATGTAAACCATTTCCGATATAAAGTACGGCATATATACAAAATTAACTTTTTCAAAATTTTTTATTAAGAGGAGAAAGTAAAGCTAGAAGAACACCCTTTTGCAAAATTAAGAAAATCATTATTTCTGTTTTAAATATTTCCCAGCCCTCATTTTTACAAAGTAGTACTGCTTTTTTATATCTTTACATAGACTAAAAATGTGCTTATATGTCTCAAATACTATTAAAAAGTAATTTTTGAAATTCACTCATCGAAAAATTTTCTAAGCTGACATTTTAAGATAAAAATGTAACGAAAGCTACCTATTAAATTTTTCTTAAGTATTTTATCAGAAAAACACTAAAATGTACCGGACATAAAAAAAAAATTAATGACCTATTTGAAAAAATATTTCATTTTCGACAAAAAAAATAATCCAAAAACTTATCTGTCTAAATTTTAAGCATTATTTCGAATAGAAACTAATTAAAATGCTCTCTAAACATGAATAAATCATCCACCATTCGTTGAAACTACAAAATAGAAAAAAATAAATCCGCCATTTTTAGACGCCGTTGTCGTGCAAGCTATACTTTGCACCAATCAGATATTTACTACAAAAATTACTATTTAACTACGTAAATTGAAAATATACTGCTTTTTTCTAACAGAAAATAATTAAAAATGTACGCTAAACATATAGAAATCAATTAATATTCGATCAAATTGTAAAATAAAAGAAAATAAATCCCAGAGCTCTGTTACCGGCATCCATTGAGCGTGCCAGCCATGTAAGCCATTGCAGACATAAAGTACAATCTAAAAATTTTCTGGGTTCCTCATTTGATTAATTTACAGAAACTATATCTTAATACCTTACTAACGCAGCAATCACGCTATAAAAAAATGCAATAACGCTAACGGTTTAATTTCCTATTACCGATCTTTAAGATATCATCTTGTTAGATTTTATGAATAAAAATAAAACGGTTTTTTATAAGACCATTCGCCCTGGAATTATATTAAAATTTATCTTAAAACTTACCTCTTTCAATTTTCTTAAGGGTTTAGTCGAACAAAAACTGATTAAAAATGCACTCAACATATAAAATTCAATTAAAATTCACTTTACACGCTTAAAACTTGTAATAAAAAGAATATTATCGACCATTATGGTTACGGTACGAATATTGACATAATACTGACACACTTTTTAAAAGCAATTCTACCGGCGGATCGATAAAAAGATCGGATCTGTTACCTGCCTTCACATCGAAAGTGCCATGAATTACATACAGTTCCGATCGCCCTTTTCAGTACTGGAAACCATACTTTCAAACCTTTTTTAAATTCGAATTGTGTCTGCTTCTATTTTTTCAACAAAATAACATTGTGGAAATCCTAAGTAGACTATAATTTATTTTAGATTGCTAAGTTAAAGGTGAAACACAATAAACAAGCATGTAAAATGTGTGTCTTTGGGTAAAATAGGTATAAATTACAGTTTTTAGAGAGTACGACTAGTAATAATATTTATTTAAATTATAAAATCAGATGTTGCTGTAATGAAATGTAACGAAAATTTTTGTTGTTCGAGCTGTATTACTTTTTAATAAAAATAATGTAATTAATACTGATTTGTTTTTATATAACAGTTCCAAAAATCGGATTGTCCATTGGGTAGTAATTCACCCCTTCCACGCCTTAAACTTTGTCACGACCTTAAAAAATATACGAGTATATGCTAATGTCTTTGAAAGATGGCGTGATAATTCACCCCCACTCTTTAAACTTAATCCACGCCTTGAAAATATGCACGCTTCCTCGATGCCTTGAAAACTGGCGCTCGACCTAACATATGTGATGAATATATATGACGTCATTTTACCCTGAAATATACCATTATAAACGCCCATGCGCCGAGGAATGATTTTTATATTCACGTTGATATCATAATTTTAAAATATTTTTTTGTAGTGCATATTTTAAAAGTGATTGTTGTTACAGGTAATTTTTATTTAATACATTTTTCCACAGCCAGTATTTCAAAATTTTTTTAATAATTTGACTTTTTGTTTCTTACCAGTTGAGTTATTTTAATGAAATTCTGTGTACTTTTCGAAAATAATCTTTTATGAAGGAATTATTCTCAAAAAATACGCCCAGAATTTCCTTCGCTGTATTTGAAGGAGAAAAATACCTTTTTAATATTTCCGTTTTCAAATATGGATTTCTTTTACAAAAGCATTTTGTTCTTATAGATCCTTTTTAAAGTCTGATTCTTTAACTTTTTGTGTATAAGCTAAGTTCAGAATCTTTTACTTCTCCTACAGAAACCAAGACATAAGTTAGATAATGTCAAAATAAATGCGAAGTATCTAAATTCAATGATTATTTCGCCTTTAGTGCTCTAATTTCCTTGTTTTCCTGGAGAAGTTATAACAAAGGTATCGAAAATGCAAGATATTAGTTAAAATAAATCTAATAATCTTTGCTATATTTTCTTATTTCCCTAAAAAATGGATTTCGGGGAGTAAATTAATACAAACGTTTGTGACATTCTGTCTATAAGCTAAGTTCAGAATCTCGTACTTCTAAAAAAAACACAAGGAATATAGGTTCAATAAAATCGAAATAAGAACGAAAGATCTAAATTCAATGACTATTTCGCATTTGGTGCTGTAATTTCTTTGCTGTTCCTAGTTTACCTATAAAAGAAGTATCCAAAATGCCGGATTTTAAAAATATTATAAAAACTAATATTCTTAGAGACATTTACGTATTTCCCTAAAAAGTGGACATCGGGAAGTAAATTAAGAAAAACGGCCCAGTTTCGATTTTCTGTCTATAAGCTAAGTTCAAAATCTTGTACTTGTCTTGTAAAAAAAAAACAAAAATTATATGCTAAATAATGTTGAAATATGAACGAAATGTCTAAATTCTGTTATTTTTCGCCTCTTGGTGCTATAATTTTTAAAATATTTCAGCAGCACAACTACAAAAATCTCTGAAGGATTTAATTTTCAATTATATTTAGAATACAGAATTTTACTTTAGAGTGAATAAAATCTAAATATGAACGGAATATCTAAATTTAGTTACTATTTCGTCTTTGGGGTTATGATTTCCTTGCTTTCCTAGAGAAGTTACAACAAAAGTATTGAAAAATGCAGGATTTTTAAATATTATACAAAATAAAACTAATAATCAAAGAAATATTTTTGTATTTCCCTAAAAAACGGCATTCGAAAAGTAAATTAATATAAACGCCATATTTTTGACTTTCTGTCGATAACCTAAGTTCAGAATCTTATACTTCTATAAAAAACAAAAAATATAGATTGAATAAAGTTGAAATATGACGAAACATCTAAATTCTATGAGTTTTCGCCCTTGGTACTATAATTTCTAATATATTTCGGCAGCAGAACAACGAAAATCTCTGAAGGTTTTAATTTTCAATTATATTACGAATATAGAATAGCATTTTAGAGTGCAGAAATAAAAATATTAACGAAATATATAAATTTAGTAATTATTTCGTCTTTGATGTTCGTCTTTCGTATCAAATATGCAGAATTTTTAAAATATTATGCAAAATAAAACTAAAAATGAAAGAGATATTTTCGTATTTCCAAAAAAAAAATAAATGAAATTCGGGAAGTAAATTGATACAAACGACTCATTTTTGACTTTCTGTCTATAAGTTAAGCTCAGAATCTTATACTTCTCCTGCGAAAAGATAGAAATATAGGTTAAATAAGGTCGAAATAAGACCGAAATATCTAAATTCCATAATTACTATGCCTTTAGTGCTATTATTTCCTTGTTTTCCTAGAGAAGTTATAACAGAGGTATCGAAAATGCAGGATATTATTTAAAATAAATTCAATAATCTTTGAGATGTTTTCGTATTTCCCTAAAAATGAAATTCCGGGAGTAAATTAATACAGACAGCATTTTGAGTTTATGCCCATAACCTAAGTTCAGAATCTTGTGCTTCTACAAAATCCAAGAAATATAAGTTAAATAAGGTCGTCAATCATTGATTGAAGACATTTCGTTCTTATTTCGACCATATTTAACCTTATATTTCTTGGTGTTTTTAGAAGTTCAAGATTCTGAACTTAGGTTATGGGCATAAACTCAAAATGCTGTCTGTATTAATTTACTCCCGGAATTTCATTTTTAGGGAAATACGAAAATATCTCAAAGATTATTGAATTTATTTTAAATAATATCCTGCATTTTCGATACCTCTGTTATAACTTCTCTAGGAAAACAAGGAAATAATAGCACTAAAGGCATAGTAATTATGGAATTTAGATATTTCGGTCTTATTTCGACCTTATTTAACCTATATTTCTATCTTTTCGCAGGAGAAGTATAAGATTCTGAGCTTAACTTATAGACAGAAAGTCAAAAATGAGTCGTTTGTATCAATTTACTTCCCGAATTTCATTTATTTTTTTTTTGGAAATACGAAAATATCTCTTTCATTTTTAGTTTTATTTTGCATAATATTTTAAAAATTCTGCATATTTGATACGAAAGACGAACATCAAAGACGAAATAATTACTAAATTTATATATTTCGTTAATATTTTTATTTCTGCACTCTAAAATGCTTTTCTATATTCGTAATATAATTGAAAATTAAAACCTTCAGAGATTTTCGTTGTTCTGCTGCCGAAATATATTAGAAATTATAGTACCAAGGGCGAAAACTCATAGAATTTAGATGTTTCGTCATATTTCAACTTTATTTAATCTATATTTTTTGTTTTTTATAGAAGTATAAGATTCTGAACTTAGGTTATCGACAGAAAGTCAAAAATGTGGCGTTTATATTAATTTACTTTTCGAATGCCGTTTTTTAGGGAAATACAAAAATATTTCTTTGATTACTAGTTTTATTTTGTATAATATTTAAAAATCCTGCATTTTTCAATACTTTTGTTGTAACTTCTCTAGGAAAGCAAGGAAATCATAACCCCAAAGACGAAATAGTAACTAAATTTAGATATTCCGTTCATATTTAGATTTTATTCACTCTAAAGTAAAATTCTGTATTCTAAATATAATTGAAAATTAAATCCTTCAGAGATTTTTGTAGTTGTGCTGCTGAAATATTTTAAAAATTATAGCACCAAGAGGCGAAAAATAACAGAATTTAGACATTTCGTTCATATTTCAACATTATTTAGCATATAATTTTTGTTTTTTTTTACAAGACAAGTACAAGATTTTGAACTTAGCTTATAGACAGAAAATCGAAACTGGGCCGTTTTTCTTAATTTACTTCCCGATGTCTACTTTTTAGGGAAATACGTAAATGTCTCTAAGAATATTAGTTTTTATAATATTTTTAAAATCCGGCATTTTGGATACTTCTTTTATAGGTAAACTAGGAACAGCAAAGAAATTACAGCACCAAATGCGAAATAGTCATTGAATTTAGATCTTTCGTTCTTATTTCGATTTTATTGAGCCTATATTCCTTGTTTTTTTTTAGAAGTACGAGATTCTGAACTTAGCTTATAGACAGAATGTCACAAACGTTTGTATTAATTTACTCCCCGAAATCCATTTTTTAGGGAAATAAGAAAATATAGCAAAGATTATTGAATTTATTTTAACTAATATTTTGCATTTTCGATACCTTTGTTATAACTTCTCCAGGAAAACAAGGAAATTAGAGCACTAAAGGCGAAATAATCATTGAATTTAGATACTTCGCATTTATTTTGACATTATCTAACTTATGTCTTGGTTTCTGTAGGAGAAGTACAAGATTCTGAACTTAGCTTATACACAAAAAGTTAAAGAATCAAACTTTAAAAAGGATCTATAAGAACAAAATGCTTTTGTAAAAGAAATCCATATTTGAAAACGGAAATATTAAAAAGGTATTTTTCTCCTTCAAATACAGCGAAGGAAATTCTGGGCGTATTTTTTGAGAATAATTCCTTCATAAAAGATTATTTTCGAAAAGTACACAGAATTTCATTAAAATAACTCAACTGGTAAGAAACAAAAAGTCAAATTATTAAAAAATTTTTGAAATACTGGCTGTGGAAAAATGTATTAAATAAAAATTACCTGTAACAACAATCACTTTTAAAATATGCACTACAAAAAAATATTTTAAAATTATGATATCAACGTGAATATAAAAATCATTCCTCGGCGCATGGGCGTTTATAATGGTATATTTCAGGGTAAAATGACGTCATATATATTCATCACATATGTTAGGTCGAGCGCCAGTTTTCAAGGCATCGAGGAAGCGTGCATATTTTCAAGGCGTGGATTAAGTTTAAAGAGTGGGGGTGAATTATTACGCCAGCTTTCAAAGACATTAGCATATACTCGTATATTTTTTAAGGTCGTGACAAAGTTTAAGGCGTGGAAGGGGTGAATTACTACCCATTGGACAATCCGATTTTTGGAACTGTTATATAAAAACAAATCAGTATTAATTACATTATTTTTATTAAAAAGTAATACAGCTCGAACAACAAAAATTTTCGTTACATTTCATTACAGCAACATCTGATTTTATAATTTAAATAAATATTATTACTAGTCGTACTCTCTAAAAACTGTAATTTATACCTATTTTACCCAAAGACACACATTTTACATGCTTGTTTATTGTGTTTCACCTTTAACTTAGCAATCTAAAATAAATTATAGTCTACTTAGGATTTCCACAATGTTATTTTGTTGAAAAAATAGAAGCAGACACAATTTGAATTTAAAATAGGTTTGAAAGTATAGTTTCCAGTACTGAAAAGGGCGATCGGAACTGTATGTAATTCATGGAACTTTCGATGTGAAGGCAGGTAACAGACCCGATCTTTTTATCGATCCGCCGGTAGAACTGCTTTTAAAAAGTGTGTCAGTATTATGTCAAAATTCGTACCGCCACCATAATGGCCGATAATATTCTTTTTATTACAAATTTTAAGCGTGTAAAGTGAATTTTTAATTGAATTTTATATGTTGAGTGCATTTTTAATCAGTTTTTGTTCGACTAAACCCTTAAGAAAATTGAAAGAGGTAAGTTTTAAGATAAATTTTAATATAATTCCAGGGCGAATGGTCTTATAAAAAACCGTTTTATTTTTATTCATAAAATCTAACAAGATGATATCTTAAAGATCGGTAATAGGAAATTAAACCGTTAGCGTTATTGCATTTTTTTATAGCGTGATTGCTGCGTTAGTAAGGTATTAAGATATAGTTTCTGTAAATTAATCAAATGAGGAACCCAGAAAATTTTTAGATTGTACTTTATGTCTGCAATGGCTTACATGGCTGGCACGCTCAATGGATGCCGGTAACAGAGCTCTGGGATTTATTTTCTTTTATTTTACAATTTGATCGAATATTAATTGATTTCTATATGTTTAGCGTACATTTTTAATTATTTTCTGTTAGAAAAAAGCAGTATATTTTCAATTTACGTAGTTAAATAGTAATTTTTGTAGTAAATATTTGATTGGTGCAAAGTATAGCTTGCACGACAACGGCGTCTAAAAATGCCGGTTTAATTTTTTTCTATTTTGTAGTTTGAACGAATGGTGGATGATTTATTCATGTTTAGAGAGCATTTTAATTAGTTTCTATTCGAAATAATGCTTAAAATTTAGACAGATAAGTTTTTGGATTATTTTTTTTTGTCGAAAATGAAATTACGTCATTGATTTTTTTTATGTCAGGTACATTTTAGTGTTTTTCTGATAAAATACTTAAGAAAAATTTAATATGTAGCTTTGGTTACATTTTTATCTTAAAATGTCAACTTAGAAAATTTTTCGATGAGTGAATTTCAAAAATTACTTTTTAATAGTATTTGAGGCATATAAGCACATTTTTAGTCTATGTAAAGGTATAAAAAAGCAGTACTACTTTATAAAAATGAGGGCTGGGAAATATTTAAAACAGAAATAATGATTTTCTTAATTTTGCAAAAGGGTGTTCTTCTAGCTTTACTTTCTCCTCTTAAAAGAAAATTTTTGAAAAAGTTAATTTTGTAGATATGCCGTACTTTATATCGGAAATGGTTTACATATGGGCCAGAAATACATTCAAGAAAGAATTTGGCACGTAACGAATACTCCCGATGTGAAATAAACAGCATATAGAAGCAGATAGACAAGAATAAAAATATCTGAAGTCAATTTTAAGAGAGAAAAATCAAATATGCAGTCATTTGTTTCGTTTATTTGTGGTGGTGGGACGACGAGGATGTCAAGAATGACAGCCTATTTACCAATAAACCATAAAAAGTAATAGGACAACTAATTATCAACTGCGTAAATTTTACCCTAATGTATATAAATTAGCTTTTTATTTGTTATTTAAAAATGATACACCTTATTGCTATTTAATTTTTTACTAACTCGAACTTTTTAGAATAAGCTTGAATTTAGTCAAACATATTTGAATTTATCACAACAATGCCCGCAGCAAACCAATGAAGGTCAGTTTTTAAGTTGCTTATCAGTACTGTATAGTGGAAAACTTATTAATATGATATAAATTTTCCTTTGATGCAAATATCAATTTTAAAACAAGAAGTTTCATTTTTAATTTAATAAAAAGTAACAATTTTAGTGGTTTTTCTTTTTGTTAATTTAAAGGAAAACATTGTAACTTTTCCAATTTTCGGTAAAATCTAAATATCTGAATACTTCTATTGTGGCAGCAGTTTCGGCTACAACAGTAACTAATGTATTAACGTTGAAACATGGCTTACACCTCTCTGTTATGGAAAAAAGAGAAGAACATATCTGTGAGTGAGTTATGACTATTATCGATTTGTTAAACCATCAACTCATTTTGGTAACTCTATATTTAATAATTAACTGAAATTTTGTGTTAAATTTTTTTTGTAGGTAATCGTAATACGTCCAGAAGAGATACATATAGAACTGAAAAGTATAATGAAATATATGCTACTTGGGACTGTATGGCCCTTCTGGAATTTTATGAGGATTTATTGTAGAACAAATATCCTTTTTATGTAAGTATTCTACAGAATATACCCTATTTTTATATAAAAAATCTACACAAGATACACTTGGACCTTTAATTTATTGCCCGTATTACTTGGTGTATAATTTCTTTCGAGACATACCATATTTTTTATAAAAAATCCATAAAAGACATCTCACGTGTCTTTAATTTTCAAATTATACATTTTAATAGAACAAAATAACCCTTTTTGTAAGTAACAATTTTAGTGGTATGGTTTTTTTGTTAATTTGAAGAAAAATATTGTAACTTTTCCAATTTTAGGTAAAATCTAAATACGTAAATACTTCTATTGTGGCAGCAGTTTCGACAACAACAGCAACTAAAGTATTAACGTTGAAACATGGCTTACACCTCTCTATTAGGGAAAAAAGAGAAAAACATATCTGTGAATAAGTTATGACTATTATCGATTTATTAAACCATCAACTCATTGTGATAACTATATATTTAATATTTAACTGATATTTTGTGTTAAAAATTTTTTGTAGGTAAACGTAATACGTCCAGAAGAGATACATAATAGAACTGAAAAGAATATTGAAATATATGCTACTTGGGACTGTGTTGGCCTTCTGGAACTTTATGAGGATTTGTTGTAGAACATATATCCTTTTATGTAAGTATTCTACAGTATATACACTATTTTTATATAAAAAATCTACACAAGATACACTTGGACCTTTAATTTATTGTCCATATTACTTAATGTATAATTTCTTTCGAGACATATCATATTTTGTATAAAAAATCCATAAAAGACATCTCATGGGTCTTTAATTTTCAAATTATACATTTTTAACAGAACGAAATAACTCTTTTTTTTTTAAGTATTCTACAGAACATACCCTATTTTTATATAAAAAATCTATATAGGATACATTTGGACTCTTAGTTTATTGTCAACATCACTTAGGGTACAATTTCTCTACAGAAAACAACATATTTTGAATAAAAAAGCTCGTAAGAGACACTTCAGGGGTTTTTAATTTTCAAATTATATATTTTAACATATCAAAATAACCCTTTTTGTAAGTATCCTACAGAACATACCCCATTTTTATATAAAAAATTAGACAAGATACATATGGACTTTTAATTTATTGTCCATATCACTTAGAGTACAATTTCTCTCCAGAAAACACCATATTTTGTATAAAAAATCCATAAAAGACATTTCAGCGGTCTTTAATTTCAAATTATACATTTTAACATATCAAGATAACCCTTTTTGTAGGTATCCTACAGAACATATCCTATCTTTATATAAAAAATCTATACAAGATACATTTGGACTTTTAATTTATTGTCCATATCGCTTAGGGTACAATTTCTCTCCAGAAAACGCCATATTTTGTATGAAAAATCCATAAAAGACATCTCATGGGTCTTTAATTTTCAAATTATACATTTTTAACAGAACGAAACAACTCTTTTTTTTTAGTATTCTACAGAACATACCTTATTTTTATATAAAAAATCTATATAGGATACATTTGGCCTTTTAGTTTATTGTCAACATCACTTAGGGTACAATTTCTCTCCAGAAAACACCATATTTTGTATAAAAAATTCATAAGAGACACTTCAGGAGTCTTTAATTTTCAAATTATACATTTTAACATGTCAAAATAACCCTTCTTGTAAGTATCTAACAGATACCCTATTTTTATATTAAAAATCAGAAAATACACTTGGACCTTTTAATTTATTGCCCATATCAATTAGTCAATGTGTAATTTCTCTTCTAAAAACGCTCTATTTTGTATAAAAATTTCCACAAGACGCAACTTGGACCTGTAATTTTTCAAATTAGACATTTCTAACAGTTGATTTAACCACTTGTTATAGCATTTTTTTGTAATTTTATGTCTTTTCCAATGCAGTAGGAAACCTCTTTGACATTATTTTTCATATTATTTTGTACAGCTTTTGATGAATTTTTGAGAAGTCAATAAAAGGCAAAATATTTAATTTCTTACATCACAGTGGTTTTAATTTTAATATTTAAACTCATATCTAAACTAAATTATGATCCACGATTTAAAGTAATCTACAGAACATGCCCCATTTTTATACAAAAAATCTATACAAGATATACTTGAACCTTTAATTTATTGTCCATATTACTTAGCCTGTGACTAATTTCTCTCCTGAAAACACCCTATTTTTGGATAAAAATCTACATAAGGCATCACTTGAGCTTTTAATTTTTCAAATTACACATTTTTAATACTTAACGCATTATAATAGTTTTTTTTTATAAATTTGTCTTTCCAATGCAGTAAGAAACCTTTCTAATATTTTCATATTATTTATACAACTTTTGGTGAATTTTGAGTAGTAACAAAGTCAAATATTTAATTTCTTACACTAGAGTGTTTTTAATATTGATATAAGATGTCATATCTGAAACATAATTATGACAATTTAAAAGCGTTTAAAATTTGTAAAAAATAGGAAATTATGTATTTAAAATAGCAAAATAAAAAAAACACTTTCATATTTCACGGAAAATTAGAGAAAAGCATATCAGTGAGTTAGTTAGGCTATTATCGTTTCGTTGAACCATTAGCTCATCATGATAAATGAAACTTGTGGTTTTGCTCTACACTGTTAAATAGTTTATTTCATATTTTATATATACCTATGCTCAAAACCTTGCTTATACATATCTTGAAATTTTTTTATTATATAGAATTAAAAGAGACATAAACAAAAACTCATGCCTAGATTACTTTTTTTTCTCTTTAATAACTCTCACCATTATGTTAGTATTTTAAATAATCAGTTTTCCTCTTAAGCACTTTTAACTTTTTTCGATATTTTATTAACTTTTTATCACATTAAATAAAACGAAGGCACCTATGGTTAAAGGAAATCCAACTTAATTATTTTTGCTAAAAATTGTTTATTTTTTTTAGATATATCATACCTTATGCTGACAAAGACCTTCCAGATGATGTGAAAATCGATTCAAGAAACTATTTGGTTTGTGGATGGTCCTCCTCCTCCTCCAGTCCTAAACATTCTATACCTAGGAATAAAATCTACAATATGTGACAATATATATATATATATATATATATATATATATATATATATAATATATATATATATATATATATATATATATATATATATATCAGATTAAGGATATGTTTGTATAAATTGAAAAATAAATTAAAATATTACGTTTTCAATTATTATTAAAGTAATTTAGATTTACCTATTATATATGTCAAAAAAAAGGTTATAACTCGAAATTGCTTGCCATAGGGGGCCCTAAATATAAATTCACATTGTTGATTTACCAGCTAAATATTTGTTTATTATTCACTCTTTATATTATAGTAAAAAATAATGTTTGATGAAATAAAAATGAAGTATATATTTGTTTTATTTTCCCCGTGCGTTCTAAGGGGCATATCGTATAACTCCACTTTTTATTACATAAAATTCATATGTCTCGTAGCTTCGTATCAACTCTTTTTTCCAAATTGTACCTTTTCAAAGTAAAAAAATATATATCAAATGGTGTTCTCTCTAAACTTTAACGCGCGATCATTATTTGACATGACAGCTGACGTATGACAGATAACAACTAGAAAATGGGACTCCGGAGGCTTAATCCTAAAAGTAGGACATATAAAATAAGGAAAATACAGTATTCCACATCATCATCTATTCAATTAGCTACAAACTTGTTTAAAATGAAATTGTAAAATGGCGTGTTTGCATCACCACGGTCCACAGTAAGTTCTCTATATACAGAATTTCCTTGTCAGATTGTCTACAAGTCTTTAAATCGAATGAAATATTTGTTCAAACTCTAATAGATTATTTTTTACTGAAAAGCGTATTTTCGTTCTATTAAATAGGCCTAATAAAAAGTGGGGTTAAAGCTAATGTAAATGATAGCTGACGTATATAACAATTGACAGCTGACGTAAATGCGAAAGCCAACGCCCAAATGGTGCCCTTGGGTGGGGGTTCAGGAAAATTTGGCCTTTAGCCGGAGCTTGAATGGGATCCGCTAGTGAAGACCTAGAAAATGGGGCCCTCGGTCGGAAATTGAACTGAGTCATATGGGGCACGTGGGTAGAGCTCTAGAAAATGGGGCCCTTGGATGGAACTTTATAGGAGTCCTATAGGGTACCCAGATGAAGCTTAGAAAAGGGGGACTTCGGAAGGAGCTCTAAAAAATGGGGTCCCCGGACGGAACTTTAACGAAGCCCTATGGGGTACTCGGGTGAAGTACTAGAAAATGGGAACCCGGACGGGGCTCTGAAAAATAAGGATCCCTGACGGAACTTTAGCGGAGCCCTATGGGGTACTCGGGTGGAGCACTAGAAAATGGGGCTCCCGGAAGGGGCTTAAAAAAGGAGCCTGGTCTGTACCACCGGATTAACTACTCTTGAAGTAGGAGGGAGCAATGTCAGGGTCAAGGAGTGGGGGGATAGAGCAAATCGGGTAATGTTCACTACTCATTTCATCTCCCTTCAACTTGCAAAGTATGTTCTCTTACTTCATTCCTCACTATAAGAGAAGCTAGTACTACCAATAAGCTCTTTGATGCTTCTTGTAATTTTTATTTGGAATATCCCTTAACTACGTTACTCTTAAATTACACCAAGTACAACCCCATTTGTATGTTATTTTATGCAGATTTGGTGTGTTCCGACATTCTCACGACTGATATTGAAAAAATGTACAGGCGATTTAAAATTAGTCTTAAATCATACCTTTTTGCAAATATTCTCTGGCGTAATAATTCAAGGGAAACCTTTCAAATGCATAGAGCTTCGTTGCACGTGTTTTACAAAGGATATTGCTCGATAATATGAAAAAGAATATTAGCGGACGTGAAGCCAAGATTTTATTTTATTTTTGTTTTTATATTACACGGACAATAACTTATTTATTTATTTTTTACTTGTTTAGCTTTAAACACACTCTCATAGGAGGATCGTTTGGTGCGACACGTGGCTTTCGTTGCCAATTTAGCAGCAAGCCTGGTTGCCTTGTACCGAATAATGCGACCCTCTATCCTTTGGGCAGCGCGTTTTGTGTATTCGATTTATAGATTTCTGTTTTAATTCACCGTCGCGCCACCACATGGCGGTTTTTACAAATTTTGTCAATCTGTGTGGTTCTTGTGTTATCTGAGTGAACCATCGAGATGTCGCCTTTGTCGTCCTATTTGCTGTTTTTAATCTTAAATTCAGCTTTATAGGATACAGAGGTGAGATGATGGTTTTGTACCGACTGCGGTGCCTGACGAGTCCCATATTAGGACGAAACAGCGCTGTCGCCATCTGTCGGGACCGGAGTCTTTCATACTTTGGAATACTTTGGATTCACACATTTCACGTCCGCTAAGCCAAGATTTTTACTTATTTTTTGTTTTTATATTACACGGACAATAACTTATTTATTTATATATATAAGATATATATATATATATATATATATATATATATATGTATATATGTATATATATATATATATATATATATATATATATTATAATATATATATATATATTATATATATATATATATATATATAATATATATATATATAATATATATAGTCTGCTTTGATCATTCAAAGCAGCAACATTGTTGTCAGTGTCATTCTCTTAGATTGTCAGTGACTTGTCAAAGTTTTCATAAGAGTTTTTCAACGTTTCCACGTCGTACGGCATGAAGCCGGACGGACACAGGACAGCTGTCCTACTCCCCATCCCCGGAGATACCCACTTATGGTCAATTCCTTGCCGTAAAAGGTGAAAAAGAAAAGCTAGAAGTTATGCTTAAGAAGACCTTCCAAGAAAACGAAGATTTGAAGAAGGGAATGCAAGATCAGAAAAAGCAGTTAGATGAACTTCTCTCCAGATAGCAAACCTCAGCAACCAACTACAGTCATTCACCTCGTTGAACGACCAATTTATGGCGAGGATTAATAGGTATGAGACTGAGAATATCTTTAATTCAAATAATAATAACTCCTTGCACTTGTAATAATGTTACTAATGCTCAGGATAAGCCAATCTCTCGACCGTTCAATGGCTAGTGGAGGAAATTCCGATTCAGATAATGACAAATTTTTGACAGTGTCAAGAAAGAAACGTCGCAAACGTACTAAAACCATTGAAAAAAACTCTCAGTTTGAATTTCCTCCTCTACCATCAACCAGTAATAGCCATAACACTACTAACAGTACAATAAAGCTTCCAATAAAGATAATTCTAATCCTAAATCTAATGAAGGTATACCTAAGTATATCTTGTCGCAACAAAGCACGTTCGAGGTCGAGATGATCAAGGTAAGAGTGCCACCAATCATCTCACGTAAGAAATCTATATACAATGATGTAACAAAGATAATGAAGAATAACAATATGGATTTCGGACGTGCTCAGAATGTGATGGAAGTATAAAGCTCTACCCGCCTACCTCATGACTACCAAAGAATTTCTAAATTTTTTGAAACAAATCAAATACCATTCCATCTTTTTAGTTTTCGTGCAGATAAATTGCTGCAGGTAGTCATCAGGGGCGTACTCGAACATTGGGAGACATTCAAAATTAAATCTGATCTTGAGGCGTTTGGGCTTTACACCTCAAAGTGTAATAAGATGGTACCATACAGACAAGGTCACCGATGCCATTGGTACTTGTGTCTTTGCCCAAAGACCAAAAACATATTTACGACTGTAAGCACTTGAACAGTATTACTATGTAGAAGCTCATAAGTCTAAAAGTCACAATACCCAATGCCATCGGTGCCAGCTTTTTGGTCACGCATAATCAAAATGCACCGCAGAACCGAGATGCCGTAAATGTGCAAAAGCTCTCACCTTACGTACACCGGCAAATTGGCACCTGGACAAAAACCCAGGTGTGCAAATTGCGGAGGTGAACATCCTGCGAATTATACAGGGTGTTTCATAACATCCTAGACAACTAAAAGCGGCCACCATTTCCTCACTTGTATAGAATACAGGGTTAGGTCAAAATGTACCAGCTCCTAAAACATTTGTATGGTGTTCTCAAAGCAATAGGAAACTTGAAGTTCCTAACCGAACATCTTTAACTGCCCAGATGCATAGACTCATGCAGACTATGCAGACCTCGATGGATGTTTTTAACTCATTGTCGACACAAATGCAGTTATGCATGCAAACATTTATGTCACATGCTTTTTTCCGGTGTCCATTAGATGCAGACGGTGATGATAAATCGTTCCTACCTGAAAGTTGCTACTTTTAATGTCAATGGTATTTCTGACAAAAAGTTAGAAATTTTGAACTTCGTCGAAACCCACGGAATCGATGCTCTTTTAATACAGGATACCTGGTTAAAAGGGCAACGATTCACGTGTCCAAATTATAACATTTTTCGGAATGATCGTCTTATAAGACCGCGGGGGGCACGATGATCCTCTTGAAAAAGCACATTGTTGTGCATTCCGTACCGAAGCCTGATGATGTTCTGGAAGGAACATTTGTCCGGATTAGTATGAGGAATAGACCCCTCATTTTAGGTTCCATTTATTCGAGCCCCACAGCGGGTATAGAACGTCGAAATTTAGAGAACATTTTTGACACAGACGAAAGCTTTCTTGTAGAGGTGACTTTAACGCCAAACACCGTTTATGGGATTGCAGGACCACTAATGCCAAAAGGGCTAGTTTTTGAAAACGCTTTCTTTGAACAATCTGTTGGAAGTCATACCACCCGACGAGCCGACACATTTAGGCCCATATGGCTTACCAGAGAAACTGGACATGTTTGTGACAAGGAATACAGGCAGATTATCAAGGCCTTGGTTTACCATGGAATGCCTTCGGATCATGCTCCCGTCGTCATTGAATATGGTGACCCAAGAATCAAACAAGACGCATGTAACCTAAAAACCTTTACAAATTGGGCAAAATTCAAAGAGATCCTTGAGGAGGCTGACTATCCGGACATTGCTCCGGTACCGGCCCTCTTGAAGACTCTGTACGCAATTTGACTTTTCAAATAATAGATGCATATCCGCGAAAAGAATAGGCTCAAAAACCGATCCTATAGGGCTGGTAATTCTGCAATCAAACGACTAGCTAACCGTGCATCTAAGCAAATAAGAGAGAGCTCGTTGATTTGTACAATCGATGCTGGCAATCAAAATTAGAAACGCTGCAAACCCAAGACGGCAGTCTTTTTAAGATGACACGAAGCTTGACTAAAGGTTCGAAAAGAACACTACCACATATTGTTAACGGTCGTGTTACGCTTGTGGATCCTCAAGATAAAGCCAGTGGGTTTGAAGACAAGCTCTACGAACAGTTTAGTCCCAATCCCAGCGTTGATCGTGCAAAAGAGCAGAGAATTGACAGAACAGTTCGCCTATTTAAATCAGTCCAGTTTATTGACTTGGGCATACCTGTTATCGGCCTTGATGGAGTCAGGGGGATTGTCGCGGGCCTATTGGTCAGAAAAGCGCCGGGTTTGTATGGTCTGCCGAACGCAGCCTTGAAGCGCGTTCTGGACAGAACCCTCTCGGCGATTACTAATATAGCTAATGCCGTTGTACAGTCAGGTCATTTTCCCACAGATTGGAAGGTGGCTAAGGTAATTCTTATTAAAAAGAAAGGGGAAAGGGCTACAAACATTGACAGCTACAGGCCTATTACCCTACTTTCCAATCTGGGGAAAATAATAGAGCGTGTAATTCTGACCGCATAACTGACTTTATAACAGAGAGGGATATTCTGTTTCCAGAACAGTTTGGCTTCAGGAGCTGCCATAGCAGCGTCCAGCAGACCACCAGACTAGCGTCGATGATAATCCAGGGTTCAACCGGAGATTCCATACGGGTGCAATCTTTTTGATATAAGCAAGGCTTTTGACAAAGTGTGGCACAACGGACTGATTGTCAAAATGATAAGGTTAGGATTTCCAAGTTACCTTGTGAAACTAGTCTCAAGTTTTCTAGAAGGGAGAACTTTCGTAGTATCGTCAGATGACGCAATGTCAGAAACAAAGCATGTTTAGAGCGGGCGTGCCATAGGGTTCATCTCTGTCACCGACCCTATTCAACTTATATACGGCAGATATTTCGACAGAAAATTTTAATAAGCTGTTTCTGTTCGGGGACGATACTGCGTTTGCGACAAACTTGAGAGATGGATGACTGATTGGAAAATCAAAATTAATCCAAATAAGACTCAAGCAGTCATTTTTTCAAAAAAACGCTTTAACAATCCGGACAATCGGTTGTCCATCTCGAACGTGCGCATTCCCTGGCGGGATAGCGCCAAGTACTTGGGACTAGTTTTTGATAAAAGACTGAACTGGCTACTAATAGAAATTATATTTTATCCAAGGCCAAAACGTCATGGTTGGCTCACTATTCGCTCTTACATCGAAATAGCAAGTTAAATTCGAAGAACAAACTTATCATCTACAAGTTATCTCATACGTTCGATCCTGTCATTTGGTGCTCCAACGTGGATCACCACTGGCAGGTCTCGATTTAGGCGAATAGAGAGCTTCCGAAACAAGGTTTTACGCATGATCTGCGGAGCCCCATACGATGTCAGGAACACGATAATTCACAGAGATTTAAATATTGTTACTTTCAGCACTTTAGTTATACATGAAAATATCGCTAAATACTTGGATCGAGCTGAACACTCGACCAACCCACTTATCTCAGACTCACAACGCACTCACCAAAACACCACGCCAATGGTACCTCTACGTCAGAGATTGGCTTCTTGACCATTAAGCCGGGTCACTTTTTCAAATTTAACTGGCTTAAAAGTCAAATTTAATTCTCAGTCTCATACGGTTCTAAGTCCATAACCATCAAGCATACAAGTCTATAGGTACGAAACCTGACCTAATATTCCAAAGATGATCCAATATATATATATATATATATATATATATATATATATAGTATATATGTATATATGTATATATATAAATATATACTATATATTATATATATATATATATATATATATATATATATATATATATATATATATAGGAAGAAACATAACAATTAGTTAATTCAAGGAAATAAAAACTTTAAATGGTAATAAAGGGTAATCACTCAGCATAGATATAAAAACAAAATAACAGTACCTTGAAAATCTATAGAGGTCATCTCTTCTACGATTTCCTTATAACATATCAGTTGCATGGCTTATTACTGTTGCTGAATATTCTACCTTGATTTTGTTGTAGAGACTGTGGAACTTGTCGGGCTTGTCATATCGATATTCAGTGCTTCCTCTGAGGCATTCAAAAGTATTTCTAAGTCAAAATTTTGGCCTGACTCTTCAATTGCCTGGGTTATATCGATACCTTCCTACAAAATTAAACATTCTTGTTATATTTTTCATTAAAACATTATGTAATTTAAATATTTTTAAATTTCTATATTTAACAATAATATATCAAATTGTTTGGACAGTATTGGTATTCATTATTATTTAGTTATTAGCATATCAAATTAAATAAACTTGTACATTCATCTTCTTCTAAAAACATCAAGTTTTCAAAACACCACAGTGTAGATTTATATACTTCTGCTGTGCCCGTATCTGTTTTTAAAGAAGCCACTTTTTTATATATTCTATTCAATTGAGAACGTAAATCGTGAATTTTTATTCTTACATCTTAAGAGATCGCTTACAGCTTTAATAATTCCGTGTTTATATCATTTAAAGCTGCCTCACATTTTACTTAATTTTTCTAGTTAACCTTTTGTAAATTATATACGACGCGATAGTATTGGTGGCTTTTTTCTCTAGGAACGATAAAAACACACACACACACACAAAACGACAAACAATATTGAAAAAGTTAGGTTAATGGTGAGATCAGGCCTAGAGAAGACATAAGAGAAACTAATATTACTTAATCTAGACTGGGGATCCTATAGAAAAAAGATGGCTCACGCTTAAAAAGGGATAGAGCATTTTCGATGAGTATATCTCTCTTTCTACTTTTGTTCAGATGACAGGGGTATACAGTGATGTTTCGAGTATCTTGCTTAGCTCCGCCATTGCAAGAGAGGTACTATACAGGAAGAACGCAATGTCTCTTTCTAAGCGTGAGCCAATTTTCTTCTATAGGATCACTGGTCTAGCATCATTATGTCTTTGGATCTGGCAATTAAGTTTTTACGAATTTTTCCCAAAAACTCGTTACCCAAGGCTGGTCACGGCCAGCTCACTTTTGGCATAAGATATATATACCTCATTTCATCATCAAGAACGGGGACACAGAAAACAACTTTTCGCTTAAAATCCTCATTTCGGAAATGTCGGAAAGGATATTTTTAATAATTTCCTACCACTCTGGGGTTTTATTTAGATATTTGTTTGTTCCGTTGTTGATAACAGTCCGGCATCAAGTTCTGCTGGTAATGTCCCGCGACAATTTACGAAATGGAGATTTTAAGTAGATAGTTGTTTTCTGTGCATTTTGCTCTCGGATAATAACAGCTTCACTGATGAAACCATTAGGTAATCTAAACTAGTATGAACTAACCAGAGTGGAATTTGCAGAGAATAAGCTGACTGCCCCCCATTCTTAACGGTCTTAATATATATATTATATATATTTGTTTTTTCTCTTGGGATTAGGTTCATATTTAAAATACAGTTTTCATTGCTCTGACAGGCTATATATATATATATACTATATATATATATATATATATATATATATATATATATGTATATATATATATATATATATATATATATATATATATATATATATTTAGTTGGTTATTTTTCTTGGGAATATGGTTCATTTTATATTGAAACTACCATATTCCCAGAAAATAACCCACTAAAAATATATTTATTGGTTCAAGAAAAATTAATTCCTATACTATATTATATACATATATATCTATATATATATATATATATATATATATATTAACTACATATATATATATATATATAGATCATATATATATTATATATATTATATTATATATATATATAGTATATATATATATATATACTATATATATATATATATATATATATATATATAAACTTTTCAAGGGTTGGGGATGGAAGTTTTAATAAGCATTAAGTGCGTTTTTTCAGGACAGTGAAAGATTGGTAAATATTTTTAAGATATTCCAGAATAGTATTTTCGAGGGTACATTTACTTCAGGCTGTTACTAAAATATTTATATCATCTGCATAGTTTATACACTTATTTGGTTTACATTTAATATGTTATTAATGTAAATTATGAATGAATGGGACTCACCCAACAGATGTCAACCATTTATGCAAATTGTCACGAATACCGAAGCTCCATATTTATTCAGCAAAAGTCGGCGGTTTAAACACTCAAGCGCTTTTTACAAATCGAGGAGAATGCCTGCAAGTCACTTGACTCTCAATTAGTCCATTATATATTAAATTGGCAAACGCATAAAAGATAATATCCGCATTATAATTTTAAGAAATTCAATGTTGAGATTTGGAAAATAGCTTTTGAGAAGCAAAAAACCTAGAATTGTCTTGGCCTCTAATACCGATAATAAACCTATAGGTCAATAACATGCTACATCCGGCCTATTACCCTTTTTAAAAATGGGCCGTACCAGGGCAAGCTTTAAGCTTTCCGGAGAAATATCGTCTAACATCCAGAAGTTCACAGCATTCAACAAAGGGGAAAAATAATAGGTACACATTCCTTTAAAATAAAAATCGAGATTCCATCAAAACCAGTATTTTTAAGTTTTTAAAATCTATTATAATTCAATAAGTTCAAATTCCGTGAAGTGCAAATATAGATTTTTCGTTAGTAAGGTTGCAGCTGTAATCTACATTTGAGAAATTTCTTTTTGAGGTTTCATTCAAGACTGACTATAAAAAATGTACTATTAATGAAATTCATATGCTAATATTGACTTGTTATTACTAGAAGGCAGTATTTTTTATTTCTTTCTTGCTATTTGTTGGGTTATTTACTATAGACCAGGTTCTCTTGGATTTGTTATCACTCTTTTCTATCTTTTGTTGGAAGAACTTTTTTTTTCAACTTTCAATAATTTTTTATAGGTCTCATTATAGTTAATATAAATTTGTATATATTGTGGATGTGTTTGTGCATATGTTTGCTATGTACGTACTCATAGTTGCAATGTCTTAACTCTTTCTATATGGAGATCAAGCTCTTTAGTTCATCAAGTATAATGCTTATTTAATATTACTTTTTTCAGGAAATTGACTCTTAAATGCATCATAAAATTGTTCCAGAAATACTTGCCATTTATCGTTTACATATGATCATATACATCCTCCCAGGAGATAATAAGTCACAAATCTCTGTGATAAGAGTACCCGAGCTTGCTATAAACTTAATGCAGCTGCATTATTTACATTTAGGAAATTTATTAGTGGTTTCATTAATCAATGTTATAAAGCCAAAATAATTAATTAAATCATATAGTCGTTCCCTCTCCTTGGAATACTGTAAAAAATCTATGTTAATGAAATGAACTTTAAAAACTCTGACATACTCTTAGATAAAATAAAATCCAAAACCGAGAGAAACAATTCAATACTACCATTTAGTGGCTTATAATTGTCCATATTTAATTCAAATTCTGTACATTTCACTTCATTCACTATGGAGGGTTCATTTATGTCTTTACGCTTACTGGTTGTTATTCCCTCTAGAACATATAAGCAAATGCCACCATGATGACTTGAGTTTCGACATGTTACCGATACTAAAGTATAATTTTTCAATTTTAATAACTGGATTTCGTCTTTAGACAACCAGCGCTCAGTTACAGTAAAAACAAACAAAATCATTTTATTAGGTTCAATTTCTAATTGATTGGAAGAATTATAAGGTGAACATTTTAATGAAGAACATTTAGTTCTATTTTTATCTTGTTTGCATTAACTGCCAATGTGGCAGTTTTAGTGTTGTGAGCGACAGTTTTAATTGTCACCAAAACATCCTCATGCAATGACATCTCAAAATTCTCATTATTTCCACGTGCTATTATCTCAGAAGTTTATGTTGTCAAAGATATTTGAGTTAGTTTTGCTATGGCCGAAACTGATTTCCGAAAATTTGTTGACTTCCGCTAGGATCTAATAATAATAATATATTTTTGCCATAGTTCAGCTTTTTGAATGGCACACGATTTGGTGTGTGGTGAGTAGTTGATAATGGACAGTTCTGGGACCTCCCACTCCCATCGCAGTAGGGGGGCCACACACACACGTGGCCTATGCTATTTTTTTATTTAATTAACGAAAATCGACCTAAGGGTTATTTCTATTGTTTTTAATTAATTACTCTATATTAATAAAATAATTATAATAAATATAATTAAATAATTATAATAAATCCCATTAAAAAACAAGGATCTCCCAACATTCCCTCCGGAGGTATTTTCGGAGGGTGACGTCATACAAACTATTGTTCGTCAGATGAGTCACCACCTGCCGTCCTTTATCGAGGCGAAGGTTTCTATTGTATTTCCGGACCTTATTGTACTCGCTTTTGACCACCCGTGCAGATGTCTGCCTTTTGAATTAGGTCAAAAGTATTGTTAGAATTTTAAAAGAGATAAAGTATTTGTAATGACTTTGGGTTCTATATGTTTCTTTATTGAATCCTTTATGTTCTATTTTTATTTAATCAGATTTAATGTATTACTTCGAATATTGTGGGTTCAAAAGATTAAGTTTAGAATTTCACAACTACAGTTAAAGTTAAAATAGCTTTTTCCACATTACCCAGACCCTCCATTTAAAATAGTCTTTTGTATTCGAATTGCCGGATGGACCAAGACTTGTCCTTACCTGTATGCTACCGCCGCTCGTTAAAAGAATTTTTAGAATTTTAAAAGGGATAAAACATATCTATTATGTTCGTTTTTAAGTTTGAGTTCTATTATCATTTTAAGTGATATTTTGAACAATGAACGTTTGGCCAAAAATAGGTCTTAAGAGAGTTTTGAATATTTTTTCGCAATATATTTACCTATTGCTTTACGTTCGTTTTAAATAGACTTTTATAATCTTTAAGCTATCCCCAGGTGCATATTTTTCTAGAAACACATCAGTAATTTCTAAAAGGGGGCGGGGCATTGCGCTTAAATACGAAATGCACCGAACTGAGATTCATCATTTGAACCAACTCACTCTCTTAGGTCTTATCTGAATCGTTTTTTTTGTATACACCTGCGAATATTGTGGGCATCATCATATAATGAAATACCATCAAAATAGTGCTGATAAAATTCCTTCAATATCAGAACCTGCATCGAAAGAACCACGACTTGAAAATCGTAAGTTTTATTATTTTATAATGTAATTTTAATTTAAAGTTTTGCATATGCTAGCATTTATTGATTTGAACCAAACTTTCTTCTTTAGATTTTAAAGTATTCATTTATGTATTTATTTATATTATATGTCTGTCTGTCTTTCGGTTTCAGAACCAACAAAATCGATGGAATACTGCAACTTGTGTAGAATTAACGTAGAATCTATTCGATGGAGTAGTCATTTGCGCTCTATACAACATCGAGACAACTGTTGTGTAGAACAGGATGAAGGTGTTAAACTCGTGAAGACTTCCTTCAGAAACCGCATTGCTACATACCGATTGATGGGTACTGAGGATCCTACAAATGTCAAATTATTTTTGGGATATCTTCAAGAAAAAGTGTTCAAAATTATAGAACAAAATCTGTCAAGATACCAGAGTATCAAGATTGGTATGGAGCTATTCGGTCGCTTTCTTCATCAATCGAAAGAAACAATGGAGGTTAAGTCATTTAACATCAAATTCCAAATTGTCTGCAAAAATACGGATCTGCTAGAGCTATTTGGGCAGTATGTTAGCATATTGGACAAAAAAGCCATCGAATTTCAACAGAAAGAAAGTGGTATGTATTTTATTATATTAGCTTTACAAAAGCACTGCATTTATTACATTTTTACGAAAGTACACAGAAAGGATATGATGGAGGGAAGTTTGCATTTACTGTTCGCATGTTGCTTCATTCAAATACGGAGCTGCATATAGTTGTATGTTTGCTGAATGTGATTTCAGCACTACAACGGCATAATGTGGATATATCCACTGCTATTGCATCTCACACGGGGGAATCCGTGAAAGCCGCATAAACATATATACACCATCCGGCGGGAAGTCGGCGAAGCCGCGTTCAGTATTTGCATGTTTCCTTCCGATCTGTCCTTTGCACAGCCAGGTGCATGTCGGTACCCTGATGAGTCTAGTAGAGACGAAACATGTACCTCTGCCGTATCACTGTGGCGGGGAGGGTAAGTTTTGACTTTCTTCTCGGTATGGTGGTACAGGTGGGCCATCATCTCAATGGTGGCGGAATGGGATAAATTGCGTTTTATTACAATTTATTCTAACTGTGCAACCTCTAACACAGAAAGAATATGATGGAGGGAAGTTTGCATTTACTGTTCGCATGTTGCTTCATTCAAATACGGAGCTGCATATAGTTGTATGTTTGCTGAATGTGATTTCAGCACTACAACGGCATAATGTGGATATATCCACTGCTATTGCATCTCACACGGGGGAATCCGTGAAAGCCGCATAAACATATATACGCCATCCGGCGGGAATTCGGCGAAGCCGCGTTCAGTATTTGCATGTTTCCTTCCGATCTGTCTTTTGCACAGCCAGGTGCATGTCGGTACCCTGATGAGTCTAGTAGAGACGAAACATGTACCTCTGCCGTATCACTGTGACGGGGAGGGTAAGTTTTGACTTTCTTCTCGGTATGGTGGTACAGGTGGGCCATCATCTCAATGGTGGCGGAATGGGATAAATTGCGTTTTATTACAATTTATTCTAACTTTGCAACCTCTAACACAGAAAGGATATGATGGAGGGAAGTTTGCATTTACTGTTCGCATGTTGCTTCATATATATATATATATATATATATATATATATATATATATATATATATATATATATATATATATATATATATATATATATATATATATTACAAAGGCGTTACATTTATTTTTAATTTTCTTTTAGGATGGTCCCTGCAACATCTGCTCTATTTAGAATTAGGTATTAATAAGTACAACCCTATGAAACAATCATCATATATCCCGCTACCTAAGGAAATCAAGTTGAAGAAAGCCGTTTTAAATATTCAAAACACAGATAAAAAATGTTTTACATGGGCAGTCCTGGCTGCATTGCATCCACTCGATCGCACCAAGCAACCAAATAAAGTAGTCCACTACCTATCGTATGAGAAAGAGCTGGACTTTGCAGGTATGGATAATTCTCCTATGAAACTTGTTGATATTCCAAAGTTTGAACAACTCAACAATATTTCTGTCAACGTCTACGGGCTTAATAGAGAGTTTAAAAATGATAAAAATATTATTGAAGTTGTTGGTCCTTTACGCTTCACCAAATCACGAAAAGTAGACATGTTAATTTGTTATTAATCAGCGATGATTATGGTAATAATCATTACTGCTTAATAAGAAATTTATCACGTTTGATCTCAAGTCAGTTATCTAAACATGACGGTGCTAAGTACTTGTGTGATGGTTGTTTACAATATTTTACAACTCAAGATAAACTAAAAGCCCATCAGGCATACGATTGTAATCACATTACCGTTAAATTACCTACTACGAATTTGCATAAGAATAAATATGGTAAAGACGTTCCCGAGAATTTACTTAAATTTGAAGATTTCGAAAAGAAATTTAAAGTACCTTTTGTTGCATATGCAGATTTTGAAACTATTATTGAACCAATTGTGAGGGAGCAAAATCAGTTAGATCTCAACGAATTCTACACTACCAAAACTCATAAACATACACCTTACTTTTTTGCATACTATATTAAATGTTCTTTCGATGACTCGCAATCTGTTTTTCAGAGTTATAGGGATGGAGATGCTAGTGATAAGTTAATAAATTTATTGGAAAGCGATTGCAAACGACTTTACAATAAATTTATATAACATCAAAATGGAAAACGATCGAGAACAAAATGTATATTTAAAACTACGGTTTTTAGACTCACTGCGTTTTATGCTCAGCAGTTTGGATAAACTTAGTCAAAATTTAAAACCGGAATAATGTCGCAAAATTAGGAAATATTTTCCTGATGATAATCAATTTCAGTTAATTCGACAGATGGGCGTTTTTCCATATTTGTACATTGACTCATTTTCAAAATTAAATGATACAAAACTACCATCACGTGAAGAGTTTTACAATAGTCTCAAAAAAGATCATATAACACTTAAAGATTACGAGCGTGCTCAGACTGTATGGAATTTGTTTAATTGCGAAAGTTTAGGACAATACTCAGATATTTATTTAAAATTCGACGTTTTAATTTTAGCTGATGTTTTCGAGAATTTCAGAGAAATGTGTCTCGAAACCTACAGACTAGATGCTGCAAGTTTCTATACCAGTCCAGGCTTAGCATTTTCTTGTATGCTTAAAAGCGGTGGTGTAGCGCTCGAGCTACTAACGGAGGTGGAGATGGTACATTTCCTGAAATGAGGTATTCGCGATGGAGTTAGTCAGTGTAGTGTAAGGAAAGCAGAGGCAAATAATAAATTTTTGCCGCATTATGATGCTTCCAAACCTACCTCTTACATCATGTATTTAGATGCAACCAACTTATATGGGGCAGCTATGTCACAATATCTACCAAAGGATAATTTTGAGTGGGTAGATGAGGGTAATATTCAAAATTTCGATTATATGTCTATCGCGAAAGATTCTCCGACCTGATACATTTTAGAAGTAGATTTAGAATACCCTGAAAATTTACATTATTTACATAATGAACTACCCTTTTATCCGCAGTCCATCGTTTCGCCAAAGTCGGAATCTAAAATTTCAAAATTAATTCCAAACTTGCTGAAAAAGGATATATATATATATATATATATATATATATATATATATATATATATATATATATTCATTATCAAAATCTACAACAAGCTCTAAATCATGGCCTGAAACTTGTTAAAATTTACCGAGTGCTTTCTTTCGACCAATCACCCTGGCTAAAATCTTATATCGATTTGAACACAGCAAAAAGAAACAACGCACAAAATAAATTCGAAAAAGATTTGTACAAATTAATGAACAATGCTGTGTTCGGAAAAACAATGGAAAATGTTGAGAAAAGGGTAGATGTAAAATTTGTTACCCATTGGGAGAATATTGGTAAGACATTAGGGGCCGAAGGGTTAACTGCAACACCAAATTTTAAAAATTGTAGTATTTTTAGCGAGAATCTGGTAGCCATCCAGATGTAGAAACAAACAGTGATTTATAATAAACCCATCTATGCAGGTTTTTCAGTCTTGGATATATCCAAGACTATTATATATGACTTTTTGTACGCGTATATTAAACCCAAATACGGTAACAACGCAAGTCTACTATACACTGACACCGACTCCTTAATTTTACATGTGAAAACTGATAATTTTTATAATAATATGCGTGAAAATTTAAAAAAATTCGATACGTCCAATTACTCTGAAAATAACCAACACGATATTCCCGTAAACCAATCTATTTTGGATAAAATGAAAGATGAATATGCGGGAAAAACCGTGTGGGAATTTTACGGCACGGGTGCGAAGGCATATTGTGTCATCATAGACGGGGAGTTGACGAAAAAAGCCAAAGGTGTGCCTGACTACGTCACTAAAAAAGGGCTTCAGCTTGAAGATTACAAATTAGCGGTTGGCGTAGAGGCCACAAAAATATATCGCGAGATGTCAACTTTCCGTTGACATTTACACGATATGTATGTCGAGCTTAAAAATAAGATAGCTTTATCTTACCCGAACGATAAGCGCTATCTTATGCCTGAGTCCGAGACACGCTTGCTTGGGGTCATCGTGATTTGGTTTTGTATGAAGAACCATAGGAGAGTTACGGCTACCCATATAAAGCATTTTTACTCTTTTATGGTTTTTATGCTTTCATAGGGTTGTGATATTAGATTAAGTTTTATCTTTATTATATATTTTTATTATATATATTTTTATATACCTCATCATGTTATGTATAAACATACATTATTATGCACTTTACACATTATTCCCATTATTATAATCTGTTTGTTTTGACTTGTTAATTAAAAATAAAACATTTCGTAATTATAATATTGGTTTTATTTATTTCATACTTTTTTTACAATTTATATCATGCAATTTATATACATGTTGATAAAATTCTCGGGAACGTCTTTACCATATTTATTCTTATGCAAATTCGTAGTAGGTAATTTAACGGTAATGTGGTTACAATCGTATGCTTGATGAGCTTTTAATTTATCTTGAGTTGCAAAATATTGTAAACAACCATCACACAAGTACTTAGCACCGTCATGTTTAGATAACTGACTTGAGATCAAACGTGATAAATTTCTTATTAAACAGTAATGATTATTACCATAATCATCGCTGATTAATAACAAATTAACATGTCTATCTTTCTGTGATTTGGTGAAGTGTAAAGGACCAACAACTTCAATAATATTTTTATCATTTTTAAACTCTCTATTAAGCCCGTAGACGTTGAGAGAAATATTATTGAGTTGTTCAAACTTTGGAATATCAACAAGTTTCATAGGAGAATTATCCATACCTGCAAAGTCCAGCTCTTTTTCATACGATAGGTAGTGGACTACTCTATTTGGTTGCTCGGTGCGATCGAGTGGATGCAATGCAGCCAGGACTGCCAATGTAAAACATTTTTTATCCGTGTTTTAAATATTTAGAACGGCTTTCTTCAACTCGATTTCCTTAGGTAGCGGGATATATGATGATGCTTTCATAGGGTTGTACTTATTAATACCTAATTCTAAACAGAGCAGATGTTGCAGGGACCATCCTAAAAGAAAATTAAAAATAAATGTAACGCCTTTGTAATAATATATATATATATATATATATATATATATATATATATATATATATATATATATATATATATATAAACAAATACAATACATTCGTAAAAATGTAATATAATAAAATACATACCACTTTCTTTCTGTTGAAATTTGATGGCTTTTTTGTTCAATATGCTAACATACTGCCCAAATAGCTCTATCAGATCCGTATTTTTGCTGACAATTTGGAATTTGGTGTTAAATGACATAACCTCCATTGTTTCTTTCGATTGAAGAAGAAAATGACCGAATAGCTCCATACCAATCTTGATAATCTGGTATCTTGACAGATTTTGTTCTATAATTTTAAGCACTTTTTCTTGAATATGTACCAAAAATAATTTGACATTTGTAGGATCCTCAATATCCATCAATCGGTATGTAACAATGCGGTTTCTGAAGGAAGTCTTCACGAGTTTAACACCTTCATCCTGTTCTACATAACAGTTGTCTCGATGTTGTATAGAGCGCAAATGGCTACTCCATCGAATAGATTCTACGTTAATTCTACACAAGTTGCAGTATTCCATCGATTTTGTTGGTTCTGAAACCGACAGACAGACATACATATAATATAAATAAATACATAAATGAATACTTTAAAATCTAAAGAAGAAAGTTTTGTTTCAAATCAATAAATGCTAGCATATGCAAAACCTTAAATTAAAATTACATTATAAAATAATAAAACTTACGATTTTCAAGTCGTGGTTTTTTCGATGCAGGTTCTGATATTGAAGAAATTTTATCAGCACTATTTTGATGGTGTTTCATTATATGATTATGCCCACAATATTCACAGGTAAACATTTTGTATACAAAAAATAAAAACGATTCAGATAAGATCTAAGAGAGTGAGTTGGTTCAAATGATGAATCTCAATTCGGTGCGTCTCGTATTTAAGCGCAATGCCCCGCCCCCTTTTAGAAATTACTGAAGTGTTTCTAGAAAAATATGCACCTGGGGATAGCTTAAAGATTACAAAAGTCTATTTAAAACGAACGTAAAGCAATAGGTAAATATATTGCGGAAATCTATTCAAAACTCCCTAAAGACCTATTTTTGGCCAAACGTTCATTGTTCAAAATATCACTTAAAATGATAATAGAACCCAAACTTAAAGACGAACATAATAGATATATTTTATCCCTATTGAAATTCTAAAAATTCTTTTAACGAGCGGCGGTAGCATATAGGTAAGGACAAGTCTTGGTCCATCCGGCAATTCGAATACAAAAGACTATTTTAAATGCAGGGTCTGGGTAAAGTGGATAAAGCTATTTTAACTTTAATTGTAGTTGTTAAATTCTAAACTTAATCTTTTGAACCCACAATATTCGAAATAATACATTAAATCAGATAAAATAAAAATAGAACATAAAGGATTCAATAAAGAAACATATAGAACCCAAAGTCATTACAAATACTTTATCTCTTTTAAAATTCTAACAATACTTTTGACCTAATTCAAAAGGCACACATCTGCCGGGTGGTCAAAAGCGAGTACAATAAGGTCCGGAAATACAATAGAACCCTTCGCCTGGATAAAGGACGGCAGGTGGTGACGCATCTGATGAACGATAGCGTGTATGACGTCACCCTCCGAAAATACCTCCGGAGGGAATGTTGGGAGATCCTTTTTTTTAATAGGATTTATTATAATTATTTAATTAATATAGAGTAATTAATTAAAAACAATAGAAATAACCCTTAAATCCATTGTTTTAAGGGAAAAACGGACCCAGGTTATGTCGATTTTCGTTAATTAATTTTAAAAAATAGCATAGGCCACGTGTGTGTGTGGTCCCCCTACTGCGATGGGAGTGGGAGGTCCCAGAACTGTTCATTATCAACTACTGTGGTACTGTAATCTTGAATGCTCCTATTTGTTCTCACTGAATGGAAAGTTTTTGCACTGCCAAGTTTATTCGGAACTACTCGAGAGATAAAAATTTTCCTCTGGCGTACACTTTTTAAAAATTACAGCGTAGAAGTTTTATTTTTCCTATTTTTAAAGATAACTTTTTGAAATTCTTCATTTTCCGTAAGTGGACTTTGGGGTACATTAGCCAAGATCATATCAATCGCCAAAATCTCACCTTGACATGTTTCATATACTGACCGCTATTCTGAAATGTGTGGCGTATTCTGGGTACATCATTTTCTATATTAATAATTTTTTTCATTTTGTCACCTTGAAATTCCTGTGATTATTTACCTGTGATTTTGCTTTGTTTTCAGGTTTCTACAGTTTTTTGCGCTGTAACGACCACATTGGAATCCTGAGACGGTATTTGTATATAGGAATAGATCAAGTCAAATATGAGGCCCATTACTTCTGAGCAATAGGCCTCACATGGGCAAATTATTAGTCAGTTCTAACTATAATTAAATAGTACATTATATAACACACAAAAAATTGAAAACACATATCTAACAATCAAAATACTCTTGAATGTTGTAAAAGCTTTGCGATATTAAGTAATCTTTGACAGTTCTTTGAAAGGTATTCTCATTTGATATTACTTTTAAATCATTTGACATTTTATTGACTATCTTAGCACCAATGTAGTAAATATTATTCTCAGTAAAAGCATATGAATGAATTGGTTGTTTTATTTCGCAAAATTTTGTTCTCTCGCAATTTAGAGGCTAATTTATATGGTCAGTTACTTACATTTTGGCCGGCCTCTACAGTTTCAGTGTTTGTTTGTTTTTCTTCTTTATTATAGGTTAAGGTTTGAGTGTACCTAACCTCTTTGATGATACAGTTGCTTAGGAGTAATCCTTTACTGTCATTCACTACAACAACCCTTACACTACTTTTACAATACAATGATTTAGTTTAGGAGGTAGTTAGCCTGATTTGCTTTGTTGGTCATCTTGAATTCATCCGTTCGGTTCTATTCAGAAATTTTAACAGTTGCAAGGCTAGAATAAAAATATTGGAGTAATAATAAATCTGGTACTTTATCATAGACGACAATAGGTTCGGATCCAAAGGGGGGACTTTCCCTCCAGGAGCTTCAGAATTCAGAAAAATAGATTCGCCTGCCTGCTGCATTAGAAACGTTAATGTCGCACACATCCCCTCCCCCTACGTCATCAACTTGTTTTCGGTTTTCATTACTGTGCTGTCTTGTATATAAATGGGGTCCTCACCCCATAATTTCGATTTTTTCTTTAATCTTGTGATATCACCGCCCCCCACTCCCCAAAGAGCTGATGCGCCCCTGGAGAATAAGGCATAAATTTTATCTCATTAGCAGTTAGCATTCTTCCATTTTTTAACTCTTGGTAAAAGCCTTGAATGTACAAGGACGAATCATCCATCTGGGAAAGGTCGTGCGGTGTACGATAACTTCAAGGCTTTAAAAGCATTGTTTGGCGCCAGGTAACTTAAATTTTAAAAACAATTTATTGAAATTATGCAACAAATCAAGAAGTTTACATAAAAACAAGAAAGAATTCACTGATATTAGTGGTCAAATTTTACCACTTTTTCCCTGCAGCTTGTCCTGCAACTCGAGGTGCGTCATATTTTTGTTTAGACGAAAGTTTTCCTGTATTAACATGATAATTCTGGGTTTATTTAAATACACTATTGGTTGGTGCAGGTTTACTAATTTTTTCATGCATATAGTAAGCGTACTGAATTAAGTAAATTGAAAAGTAACATTATATTTGTAAAGTCCCATTGTGAAATATAATTGAAAAATAAGGTAAGTAATTAGGTGAATTCCGATTTACATTATGTGTACCTATAAATATTTAACATAATTCCCATAATAATAATTAAAAAATGTGAAATTTTTAATCATATATGATAATTTTTTTTAACCGTACTAGTAAAATAAAGGGGTAGATGACTTATCTAGTAAATAACATTATCCGTATAAAAGTCATAAGATATTTAATCAATTTTTCTGTATCGTTTAAAGGTTTTAATTTGCTTAATGACAATAATAATTCTCACCTCACTTGTCAGTAACTTAGTTAAATAGATGTTTCTTCGTAAATACTTTTCAATAACTTAGAGGTTTTTCTGTAAAATCTTATCTTATGTAAAAAAACTTTGTTTTTTCCTAATTTTTAAAATTTGTTATTTAGATGGCCAGACAAAAAAACTGTCTAGAAATGAAAACTTGTCTAACAAGCTATAATGAAAGAAAGTCTTGGAGAAGACGAATTTAAAAATTACTATTTTTTTTGGAAGCCCATACATTTTCAAGAAAGCACTGCTATTGATAAGAGTGATTTTTTATTTCCATCAGTATCAAAGTTGCTATAACAATTAGGAAAGCAAGCCAGTGAGAATCCTATAGATTCAGGTTTCGATTCTTCACAGTTTGTTCTAGCATTTTCAAGTAAGCAAGACGAATCATCTAAAGACGCGTATTCATTCGCCTCTCTCTAACGGTCTAGGTCATTGTCCTCGTTTATTATTTCCAACCTAGGTGCAAGTATTGGTCGAAAATTGTCTCATTGATTATCAATAGAAAACGATGCGTTTTAAAGGCAAAAATGGATGTAAGTTTTCTGATTTATATTTTACTCGAATTTTGCCAAATGCTGAAAAGTTTAGCGAAACTGCTTACTACTTTCTTTCAGGAAAAGCATTTTTTTTTGTTTTTATTGTAAGATATCCGGTGACACTAGTGACCTTCAAAAATACTAAATTAATTAATATGATTTCAAAGATCGGTATCAGTTAAATGAACGTTTGAAAATTCAGGAAGAAACCAATGTCTCTAGTCAGATTTATTAGAACGATTAAAAACTAATGGAATTATAGATTCCGAAATGGAAAATTTATTAAAAAATGAAACTTAACACTTTCGCGGAGTCATTCTAGGAACAATTTAAACCGTTCAGTTTTTAACTGAACAAAACTTGGCGTTTCGTAGTCCTAATCGCAAATTATTTGAAGAAAACAAAGGATATTTTTTAAAAGATATAGAAATTATAGTAAAATTTGACTCTCAACAGGTCCCAAAAAATATGCCATATTATCTCGGGGACAAAATTCAAAACGAAACGAAACAGTTAATAGGTGATAATATAAAAATTTATTTTTTAAATGAAGTTAAGAAAGAAAATATTTTCTATATTATTTGATTGTACTCCAGATGTGACAAATTTTTCTTTGCATAAGGTACTTTAATTTAAAAAAACACTGTAGTTACTGTGGATGAACTAATACAGGACTGCATGTGATGGCTTAACCAACTTTATACTGTATATATCACGGTGAATAAAAAAAATTTAGACATTTATCGACCAGCATTGTTTGTACTTTGTAACCATACTTTAAACATGGTCATAAACGATGCTAAAAATGTAATATGTTTAGTATAAATTTTTTTCTTCTGTAACGTGATAGGTCGCTACGCTGCTGGTGATGCGAGTACATTCTCGAACGAGCCAGCAACTTCTACTTCTGCTGCTGAAGTGAGCTACCGTCAGAAATAGGTGAACAGAGTGAGAAAAAAGGAAAGAAACGGAAATATGACAGTGACTATTTACAAATGGTATTTTATTTTACCGGGAAGGAGTCAAAACCTAAACCTCTTTGAGAAATCTGTAATGAAATCCTGGCCAATCGCAGTTTAAAACCATCTCTTCCTCGACGACAATTTGAAACAAGATATCCGGATCACAAGGATAAATCTTTTAAGAATTTTAAAAGAAAATTGACAGGAAATAAAAAGTCTAGTGTTATTTCTTTTCCAACAGATTTAAACGAAAATATTAAAATGACTTTCGAGGTAATATTTCGAGTTAGTTACAGAATTGCAAGATCTGGACAAGCACATACAGTGTAGAAAATTTGATTGGACCGTGTGCTAAAGACATCACGAAGTGTATGGTTGACCTTTTTCTCTTATCGAACAACACAGTGTCGCGGAAAATTAATGATTTGGCAAGTAATGTGGAAAGTAAACTTAAAAAAAAAAAATTGAATTATTTCACTATTCAGCTTGACCAGTCGACCGACGTAGCAAACGCTGCAGTATTTCTTGACTATGTTACATATATTTTTAAGAAATCCATTCACGAAGATATATTTTTTTGCAAAGTCACTATAAACCTATAAGACAAATGCAGCAATTTTCGATGTCTTTTTGTTTGGCTGAGTGCACTGATTGCGTAAAATCAATGACCGGAACATTTTCTGGTCTTGTTGTACCATAAGTATCCTGCTTTGGCGGAAAAAGCCTTTAAAGTTTTATTGTCCTTTTGTACAACATATCTATCTGAGGAACGATTTTTACCATAGACTTACTTGAAATATAAGTACAGAAAGAGGTTAAATGCAGAACCTTATCTAAGACTCAAACTTTTAGACATCTAACAAAATTTTGAATTTCTTTATTCCACGAAACGGGCACCAATATCCCATTGTTGTTTATATTTTAGTTTCTCGTTATAAACTGTTTTTCAATATGGAAAATAAATTTTAATTACTCAATTTTACTGTTTAATTTACTATTCCTAATGACTACACAGGGGGTTCGTCAATTTATTCCGGTTTTTAGAAGGGGTTTGTAAGAAGAAAAAGTTTGGGAACCGGTGGTCTAGTCGAACTGATATAATAACACCTCTAAAATTCCAGTTAAGTACAATATACAATTTTTTTTTATCAAGTTTGGTCTGGAAATAATTTGGCTATTATTTTACCTAAAAAAATTGAAAATTACGAATTTTTTATTTGCCTTGGCCTTAGGGGCACATCTAGCTTCTCTTTTTGAGGGAGGAGACGATATCACAAGACCAAAAAAAGATCGAAATTACCCCCCATTTCCTTTGTATACAAATGTTCTAAATAAAAAATACTAACAAATCTAAAAGTTTCTCATAAATTTGAACTTTGAGCCGTAAAAATAGGCATGCTCATTGCATATAAATTGACCTATCAGTATTTCGCACAACGGCCCCAAATGAATTTGGGGCGCCTCTATTGATTTACTGACTTGGCTGTGAACTCCTTAAAATTTTTACTGATTTGGGTTATTTTTGACCTTGATTTCATTGTATTTCTCTCTCTTTAAATCTTATTTCGTTCCAATTTAATCTTTTTTGGATTGTTTAAAAGTTCTTTTTAAGACCTTATTTTGGATCATGTGCAGTTTTATCTTCTTCATTTTTAGAGTTTTAAATATTCTTCGAGTATTTGGTTTTTCGTACGTCCCATGATAACTCTGCATTGGTTTTAGTAGGGTTCTAGAAACAGGTAGTAAATAATATACTTAAAGAATCTCTTTAATATAACACATAAATTTTATTTAAAAAGGAAAAAAAAATCCAGTTTATGATTAGTAATTCTATTCAAAGAAAATATGTTGTACTTTTTACATCTTTTTATGACACATCATTTTATGAAAATATTTTATTTTCCATTTAAAGACTTAAATATTTACAATCAGTTAAGTAAACTTATTTTTAAAATTCTCTTTTAACTATTTTCGTACATTTCTGGTAAATATTAGTTTGTCTTAGATTTTGCCAGGACTGTTTACTTTAAGACTTTTTATACAGGGTGTCCGAGAAAATGTGGGAAATCTCCTGAATATGAAAAAAACATGCGACAGAAATATTACAAGATTATATACACTTTTTTCGTATAGGCCTCCTCTTCGAAGATATGGGCTCCAAAAGTGCTGCAATGGAATCAAGTTTTTTGCACATAATTATTGAACCAACAATATTTCAATTTTTTTTAAAATAGTGTACATCAGATAAGACCCTTCAAATTACTATCCAAGAAAGTGTTGTGAATTACTCACAGCTGCAGGGACGGACTAGCTGTAACACTCATGACCCTATTTTCTTTACGCCTTGTATGATAAGAACTTGGACTAAGTTCATGTCGCTAACCCTAACCATTTTCGTAAAAACATCATTTTATTTACATCATATATTTGGCGTATTTCGATAAAAGATACATTTTTCGTACTATCCAATATTCAATCTTCAACCTTATGATAAAAAAAATTCGATCCAAAATTAGAGTTTACCTCTTTAGTCAAAATCGTCTAATTCTGTGAATTGCAGTTCGACCTAGGTTTGCAAAAAAAGTGTGTTTTATTTTATCGGCACCAAAAACAAAGTATTTCTGTTGTAAACGTTGCTAGGTACGAAAAAAATAAATATCCTGCATTTTAGACCTTCTCAAGTTTCACATCGCTGACACATTGATTCTTTTCTTCAATAATAATTTACTGATTTTTCGATTTCGTGGTGAAATTAATTGTGAAATAATTCGAAATATTGAATACACATTTATTGAATATGTAGATATGCATCTGATGTATGGTCTGCATGCTGGCTGCCAGGAGATTATATCACGACAGATATCCTAATTGTACTCTTCCAGATCAGAAAACATTTCAACAAGTTGACCAACGTCTAAGGCCGAATGGTAGGCGATTCTATTTAATAAGGTAATAATATAAATTTCTTCCTCATTTTAGGAAATTTTGGGAAAAGAAGTATTAATGCTGGCCTGGGAAGAACAGCACGTACGCCGTAATTAGAGGAAAATATTTTAAATGCTATAGATGGCATTCCTTCAACGAATTGTCGAAAATTATCAGCGCAGTTTAGTTCGTCGAAAACAATAGTACATGAAGTTCTTCAAGAACAGCTGTTGTATTCAAATCATTTGAAAAAATTCAATGGACAGATTTTTGAAGATTTTCCCCGTAGAATGCAGTTTGCAAACTGGCTATTGGATCAGAAATGAAATAATGTAAACTTCATTAGCACTATTCTCTTCACGGATGAAGCAGGGTTTACCAAAAATTGTATCATAAATTTACACAACTTATATGTATGGGCTAATGAAAATCCTCATGCAACTATTGTTTCACATCATCAACATCAGATTCAATCATTTAATGTCTGGGAATCATTGGCAATTTTTTTGATTGGACCATTCGTATTGCCGGCACGACTGAATGGAGAACGTTATTTGGAGTTCCTCCAGTACGATTTTCATGACTTAGTAGGACACTCACCACTTGAAACACGTCGAAATATGTACTACATGCACGATGGGGGCACTATCTCATTTCAGCGTTGCTGTGCGGGAGCACCTGAATAACGTCTATTAAAACCGTTGGATAGGTAGAGGAGAATCTATTGCCTGGTCTCCTCGATTTCCCGACCTATTGCCGTTGGATTTTTACCTGTGGAGATGTCTCAAAACCTTGGTGTATTTCACTCCGGTTAATAGTAGGGAGGAACTTCTACGGAGAATCACATTTAATTCTGATTAAATAAGGAACAATGCTGAGTTAATGTGGAGGGTACAGCAGTCCTCAATTCGTCGTGCCCGCCAGTGTATCCGACTTCACGGAGCTCCTGTTGAACCCTCTTACGAAGTTTTTAACTAAGCAGTCAGTTTAACTTTAAATTGAAACTATGGTGATAGGGGAAAATTCCTCGTTTTCATATTCAACCCTAGAGAAGTTAGGGGACTAACAGTGTAAATAAAATGACTTTTTTTTTAAACGGTGAGGACTAGCTACATGAATTAATTTTTAGACAATGTTAAAGGTATGTAAAAAACGTCCAAAGTCCTTATCATACAGGGCGTAAAAATGAGGTCATGAGTGTCACAGCTAGTCTGTCCCTGCAGCTGTGAGGAATTCACAACACTTTCTTGGATAATAATTTAAAGGGTCTTACCTGGTATACATCATATTAAAAAAAATTGAAATATAACTGGTGGTTCAATAATTATGAGTACAAAACTTGATTCCATTGCAGCTCTTTGGGAGCCCATATCTCCGAGGAGGAGGCATATACGAAAAAAGTTTATATGAACTTATAATATTCCTTTCGCGTGTTTTTTTTTTCGTATCTGGGAGATTTCCCACATTTTCTCAGATCCCTGTATATTTGAAATGATAATAATTATTGTTAATATTTCCAGTACTTCTAAATATTTAGATTATTCTTACTAGAACTTTTATTATTTAGATAAATGTGTTGGACTAGCAAATATGGAAAATTCTAGATATTTGAGTTACTGAAGATACTACATGTATTATAGTTGTGTGTGTATATTAGTTAAATTCCTCATATACTTGATAGTCAAAACACCTTGGAAGAAAACTTTTATAATTCATCTACTTACTCCTTCACCTAATTTAAGTACTTACTTTGATAACTCTCATTGGAAATGTTGTAAAATAATTGAACCACTATTTTATTTGATGTAATCCCTTAGTGGATCCAAAGTTGCCGTAAAAAAAAGTCCGAAAAGATATGACATGATCCATATTTTTAATTCTCAAAATTAGTAGATTACCCAACAAATTAAGAGAAGATATGAAATATTTTTCAGCAATAAAATAAAATGCTAATATCGACGTAAATTTATAGAGCTCCATGTTTATAACTACACACAATTGTTTGTGGCTAATAAAATATTAGGCACTATTTAACACGCATTTCACACATATCCACAAGTCTGATTGAGTTCAAATTTTGCAGGTATGTATAGTCCCGATGACAATACAATAATATAAGTGCGTCTGTCCGTCTGTCCGTCTGTATGTAATAAGATTTTGTTATATATTTTAAACAATATTTCACTCGTCCGATTGGCTGAAGAAGGCTACGACATTTCAGTGTGTCTGTAAGATACATTTCACTCACTCCCATGCGGAATATATACATAATACACAAGTATGATAGAGCTGATATTTTTATGGTCTTCGTAGTCCCGTTAACAATGCAATATTTTGATACTCCACATGTTCATTTTTCTGACGAAAACAAAACTTTGAATCAAAAATAAATTAAGGAGATGATTCAAAGTCCAGAAATACAAATAATTTTTGGAGCAGTGAAGAAAAATCATAATTTCATTTAAAGAAGAGTATCGTTGCTGGGAATTTTATTAGTTACTATGACCTTCCAGCTATTTTTGTTATAAAATAGCAAAGGCTGACATAAACAAATTTAGAAAAAGATCTAAATTTAAGAAATACAAAAAACATATAGAAGCGACGATGAAAAAATCATTATATAATGTAAAAAGTGAGCGTTTCTGGGAGTTTTATTACTTAAAAGGGGAGATACTATGTTCCTAAAACTAATTTAGTCATAAAGTAAAGAAGGCCGACATAAAGAAATCCAGAAAAGGGATACAAATTTAAAAAATACAAAAAAATATGCTGGAGCAACGATGGAAAAATCATTGTATAATGTAAAAGCAGAGCGTTGCTGGGAGTTTTATTACTTCAAAAAGAAGATATTATGTATTCTAAGATATCCATGTTATAAAATAGTAAAGCCGGCATAAACAAATTTAAATAGAAGATATAAATTTAAGAAATACAAAAAATATGTAGAAGCGGCAAAGGAAAAATCATTGTATAATGTAAAAACAGAGCGTTGCTGGGAGTTTTATTACTTAAAAGAGGTGATACCATATTTCTTAAGATATTTTAGTCATAAAGTAAAAAAGGCCGACATAAAGGATTCCAATTTAAGAAATTCAAAAAATATGCGGGCGCGACGATGAAAAAATCATCGTATAATGTAAAAAAACAGCGTTGCTGGGAGTTTTCTTACTTTAAAAAGAAAATACTATGTACCTCAAGATATCTATGTTATAATATAGCCAAAGCCGGCATAAACAAATTCAGAAAGAAGATCCAAATTTAAGAAATACAAAAAATATGTAGAAGCGACGATGGAAAAATAATTGGATAATGAAAAAACAGAGCGTTGCTGGGAGTTTTATTACTTAAAAAAGAAGATACTATGTCCGTTAAACTACTTATGTTATAAAATGGAAAAAGTCGACATAAAGAAATCCAGAAAGTGGATTCAAATTTAAGAAAAACAAAAAAAAATGCGGGCGCGACGATGAAAAAATCATCGTATAATGTAAAAAAACAGCGTTGCTGGGAGTTTTATTACTTCAAAAGGAAGATACTATGTGTCCTAAGATATTTACGTTATAAAATAGCAAAAGCCGGCATAAACAATTTAAGGAAGGGGATCCAAATTTAAGAAATACAAAAAATATATAGAAGCGATGATGAACAAATCATTGTATAATGTAAAAAGTGAGCGTTGCTGGGAGTTTTATTACTTAAAATGGGAGATACTATGTTTCTTAAACTAGTTTAGTCATAAAGTAAACAAGGCCGACATAAAGACGTTCAGAAAGGGGATTAAAATTTATGAAATACAAGAAATATGTTGGCGCGACGATGAAAAAATCATCGTATAATGTAAAATGACAGCGTTGCTGGGAGTTTTATTACTTCAAAAAGAAGATATTATGTGCCTCAAGATATCCATGTTACAATATAGCAAAAGCCGGCATAAACAAATTCAGAAAGAAGATCCAAATTTAAGAAATACAAAAAATATGTAGAAGCGACGATGGAAAAATAATTGTATAATGAAAAAACAGAGCGTTGCTGGGTGTCTTATTACTTAAAAAGAGAGATACTATGTCCGTTAAGCTACTTATGTTATAAAATGGAAAAAGCCGACATAAAGAAATCCAGAAAGAGGATTCAAATTTAAGAAAAACAAAAAAAAAAAAAATAAAGCGGGCGCGACGATGAAAAAATTATCGTTTAATGTAAAAAAAGAGCGTTGCTGGGAGTTTTATTACTTCAAAAGGAAGATACTATGTGTCCTAAGATATTTACGTTATAAAATAGCAAAAGCCGGCATAAACAATTTAAGGAAGGGGATCCAAATTTAAGAAATACAAAAAAATATATAGAAGCGACGATGAAAAAATCATTGTATAATGTAAAAAGTGAGCGTTGCTGGGAGTTTTATTACTTAAAAGGGGAGATACTATGTTCCTTAAACTAATTTAGTCATAAAGTAAAAAAGGCCGACATAAAGACGTTCAGAAAGGGGATTCTAATTTAAAAAATACAAGAAATATGTTGGCGCGACGATGAAAAAATCATCGTATAATGTAAAAGAACAGCGTTGCTGGGAGTTTTATTACTTCAAAAAGAAGATACTAGGTGCCTCAACATAACCATGTTATAATATAGCAAAAGCCGACATAAAAAAATTCAGAAAGAAGATCCAAATTTAAGAAATACAAAAAATATGTAGAAGCGACCATGGAAAAATAATTGTATAATGAAAAAACAGAGCGTTGCTGGGAGTTTTATTACTTAAAAAGGGAGATACTATGTCCGATAAGCTACTTATGTTATAAAATGCAAAAAGCCGACATAAAGAAATTCGGACAGAAGATCTAAATTTAAGAAGAATAAAAAATATTCTGAATCGAAGATGAATAAATCATTGTATAATGTAAAAGCAGAGCGTTGCTGGGAGTTTTATTAATTCAAAGTTAAGATACTATATGTCCTAAGATATTTACGTTATAAAATAGCAAAAGCCGGCATAAACAATTTAAGGAAGGGGATCCAAATTTAAGAAATACAAAAAATATATAGAAGCGCCGATGAAAAAATCATTGTATAATGGAAAAGGTGAGCGTTGCTGGGAGTTTTATTACTTAAAAGGGGAGATACCATGTTCCCTAAGCTATTTTAATCATAAGGTAAAAAAGGCCGACATAGAGAACTCCAGAAAAGGGATACTAAGTTCAGAAATACAAGAAATATGTTGGCGCGACGATGAAAAAATCATCGTATAATGTAAAAGGACAGCGTTGCTGGGAGTTTTATTACTTCAAAAAGAAGATACTATGTGCCTCAACATATCCATGTTATAATATAGCAAAAGCCGGCATAAAAAAATTCAGAAAGAAGATCCAAATTTAGGAAATACAAAAAATATATAGAAGCGACGATGAAAAAATCATTGTATAATGTAAAAAGTGAGCGTTGTTGGGAGTTTTATTACTTAAAAGGGGAGATACTATGTTCCTTAAACCAATTTAGTCATGAAGTAAAAAAGGCCGACATAAAGAAATCCAGAAAAGGGATACCAAGTTAAGAAATACAAGAAATATGTTGGCGCGACGATGAAAAAAATCATCGTATAATGTAAAAGGACAGGGTTGCTTTGAGTTTTATTACTTCAAAAAGAAGATACTATGTGCCTCAAGATATCCATGTTACAATATAGCAAAAGTCGGTATAAACAAATTCAGAAAGAAGATCCAAATTTAAGAAATACAAAAAATATGCAGAAGCGACGATGGAAAAATAATTGTATAATGAAAAAACAGAGCGTTGCTGGAAGTTTTATTACTTAAAAAGGGAGATACTATGTCCGATAAGCTACTTATGTTATAAAATGCAAAAAGCCGACATAAATAAATTCGGACAGAAGATCTAAATTTAAGAAGAATAAAAAATATTCTGAAGCGAAGATGAATAAATCATTGTATAATGTAAAAGCAGAGCGTTGCTGGGAATTTTATTAATTCAAAGGGAAGATACTATATGTCCTAAGATATTTACGTTATAAAATAGCAAAAGCCGGCATAATCAATTTAAGGAAGGGGATCCAAATTTAAGAAATACAAAAAATATATAGAAGCGACGATGAAAAAATCATTGTATAATGTAAAAAGTGAGCGTTGTTGGGAGTTTTATTACTTAAAAGGGGAGATACTATGTTCCTTAAACCAATTTAGTCATGAAGTAAAAAAGGCCGACATAAAGAAATCCAGAAAAGGGATACCAAGTTAAGAAATACAAGAAATATGTTGACGCGACGATGAAAAAAATCATCGTATAATGTAAAAGGACAGGGTTGCTTTGAGTTTTATTACTTCAAAAAGAAGATACTATGTGCCTCAAGATATTCATGTTACAATATAGCAAAAGTCGGTATAAACAAATTCAGAAAGAAGATCCAAATTTAAGAAATACAAAAAATATGCAGAAGCGACGATGGAAAAATAATTGTATAATGAAAAAACAGAGCGTTACTGGGAGTTTTATTACTTAAAAAGGAAGATACTATGTCCGATAAGCTACTTATGTTATAAAATGCAAAAAGCCGACATAAATAAATTCGGACAGAAGATCTAAATTTAAGAAGAATAAAAAATATTCTGAAGCGAAGATGAATAAATCATTGTATAATGTAAAAGCAGAGCGTTGCTGGGAATTTTGTTAATTCAAAGGGAAGATACTATATGTCCTAAGATATTTACGTTATAAAATAGCAAAAGCCGGCATAAACAATTTAAGGACGGGGATCCAAATTTAAGAAATACAAAAAATATATAGAAGCGACGATGAAAAAATCATTGTATAATGTTAAAAGTTAGCGTTGCTGGGAGTTTTATTACTTAAAATGGGAGATACTATGTTCCTTAAACTAATTTAGTCATAAAGTAAAAAAGGCCGACATAAAGACGTTCAGAAAGGGGATTCAAATTTAAGAAATACAAGAAATATGTTGGCGCGACGATGAAAAAATCATCGTATAATGTAAAAGGACAGCGTTGCTGGGAGTTTTATTACTTCAAAAAGAAGATACTATGTGCCTCAAAATATCCATGTTTTAATATAACAAAAGTCGGCATAAAAAAATTCAGAAAGAAGATCCAAATTTAAGAAATACAAAAAATATATAGAAGCGACGATGGAAAAATAATTTTATAATCAAAAAACAGAGCGTTGCTGGGAGTTTTATTACTTAAAAAGGGAGATATTATGTCCGTTAAGCTACTTATGTTATAAAATGAAAAAGGCCGACATAAAGAAATCCAGAAAGAGGATTCAAATTTAAGAAAAACAAAAAAAAATGCGGGCGCGACGATGAAAAAATCATCGTATAATGTAAAAAAACAGCGTTTCTGGGAGTTTTATTACTTCAAAAGGAAGATACTATGTGTCCTAAGATATTTGCGTTATAAAATAGCAAAAGCCGGCATAAACAATTTAAGGAAGGGGATCCAAACTTAAGAAATACAAAAAATATATAGAAGCGATGATGAACAAATCATTGTATAATGTAAAAAGTGAGCGTTGCTGGGAGTTTTTTTAGTTAAAAGGGGAGATACTATGTCCCTTAAACTAATTTAGTCATGAAGTAAAAAAGGCCGACATAAAGAAATCCAGAAAAGGGATACCAAGTTAAGAAATACAAGAAATATGTTGGCGCGACGATGAAAAAATCATCGTATAATGTAAAAGGACAGCGTTGCTGGGAGTTTTATTACTTCAAAAAGAAGATACTATGTGCCTCAAGATATCCATGTTACAATATAGCAAAAGCCGGCATAAACAAATTCAGAAAGATGATCCAAATTTAAGAAATACAAAAAATATGTAGAAGCGACGATGGAGAAATAATTGTATAATGAAAAAACAGAGCGTTGCTGGGAGTTTTATTACTTAAAAAGGGAGATACTATATCCGATAAGCTACTTATGTTATAAAATGCAAAAAGCCGACATAAATAAATGCGGACAGAAGATCTAAATTTAAGAAGAATAAAAAATATTCTGAAGCGAAGATGAATAAATCATTGTATAATGTAAAAGCAGAGCGTTGCTGGGAGTTTTATTAATTCAAAGGGAAGATACTATATGTCCTAAGATATTTACGTTATAAAATAGCAAAAGCCGGCATAAACAATTTAAGGAAGGGGATCCAAATTTAAGAAATACAAAAAATATATAGAAGCGCCGATGAAAAAATTATTGTAAAATGGAAAAGGTGAGCGTTGCTGGGAGTTTTATTACTTAAAAGGGGAGATACCATGTTCCTAACTATTTTAACCATAAAGTAAAATGGCCGGCATAAGGACATTCAGAAAGGGGTTTCTAATTTAAGAAATACAAGAAATTTGTTAGGGCAACGATGAGAAAATCATCGCATAAAGTAAAAGGACAGCGATGCTGGGAGGTTTATTACTTCAAAAAGAAGATACTATGTGCCTCAAGATATCTATGTTATAAAATAGCAAAAGCCGGCATAAACAAATTCAGAAAGAAAATCCAAATTTAAGAAATACAAAAAATATGTTGAAGCGACGATGAAAAATTCACTGAATAGTGTAAATTATTATATATATTTTATTGTCTTTTAGTACAGATTAAAATTTCTATGTCATGACAATGACGAAATATGTGCCCTAGCATGCATCGAATTATGCTGTAGCTCTTTCTACCTAGGCCACAAACAATGCGAGGCATAGCAATTTTATTAATTCGGTTTATTATGCAAAGCCTGCGCAAATCTGCTAGTGCTCTCCAAATAAAGATATTTTTTGGTTTGTCACGGGCCAGTTTTTTAGTAACCAGGTAAAACATTTTTTGTGTTGCCCAGTTCTTATTCGCACAATACCCCATTTTCTTCATTGGAGAGATAAAATAATAGACACTGGAAAATTTCATTGTGGTTATGATTAAGCAAAAATTTACTAAATTGTTGACTTTCTGATACATATACCATTTTGTAAATGGTGGCCCACATTCAGCAAAGTCCTGTGGATGATTTCTTATTATATAACATAATTATCAAAAATTGATAATTTGTGACATATCAGTTTTATTTTGAAATACTTTTAAAATTGATAAAAAATTTATTAATAACCAACTTAATAATTTTTGCAATCCCTTTATTCATTTTAACATTGGCCGAAACGCAGTGTGAAAGAGAATACTCCTTGTCGAGTTCAAAAAGATCTATATTTATTTCTTTAATATTCCTACATGGTATTGCCTTTTAATGAAATTTATTCAAAATTCTGTAAATTTATAGTCTATGACTGACCTCTTGCTTCTAAAAATAGAAAAATGTATTTTATTAATTTTTTAACGGATTGAATTCAATTCAAAATAATATATTTAATTATCTTATTTCGGATGAATGCCACTTTTAATTGCAGAAAAACTTATTTGCGGCTTATTTCATCTATTATTAACATGCTTTCTCCCAATAAAATCCGTGTTACTAGGGTGGTACACCCTTTGATATCAACATTTACTGTCTTGCCGACAGTCGTTCCATTTGGACGTTTTTATGACTATAAAGTTCACAATTTTCTTTTAGATATAAATATACATATAGATTAAATAAAGGCGAATTATTCATATTAAAATTTTGTAAACCCCGCCAGGAGAATTTCTAGCTAAGTAAAATGACGATCGATAAATATGGCAATGTTATTAGTAATTAATTTCCGTAAAAATTGTCTTTTAAAAAAAATGTCTTCTTTTAAAATTACGATTATGTAGGGCATTTCAAATAAGTAATGTACATACGTTTTTAGGATCTCGAAAACCATAGGAGATAGTAATCAATTAGAGAGAGTTTTAGAAAATTTTATAGGTAATTTAATGATGCTCATGGAGGGGTTTTAGCTGTTTGGGTTTTTGAAATATTTTGAATAAATTGATATGTTTCATATTAAAATATTTCCATAATAATTTTTACGCCAAATGCTCTTCCGTATTTAAATTTCAGTTACATTTCGGTTTTCTGGAACTATCATCCACTACTTTCTATCAGTAAGCGTCATATTCAATTTTACCTCTCCTCAATATTAAATAATAAAAAAATATATAATTTTTCGATGAACTAGCCGACACCTCACAATTGAACACCAGCAAATATTATTAATTTTGTTATTATATTATAAATTGAATAATTATAATTGATTCCGCATGTAGGTGTCCATTTAAATATATACAAAAATGGTATTTATTTGTTACATAAATAATATTCTGTAGTGTTATATTGTTCGATTTATAGAAAGCTCTTTTTTATTCCTAAATTATATATAATTTGTGTTGCTGCGTAAGATAATCATTGATATGGTAAATATTTTGGTGAGTTAATATAATTGAATATAGCACTAATAAGAAAAAAACACGGTAAATACAGATTAAGAAAGTCGAAATAATGTGAGAGGAATCTTACCAAAGACGTTTGCCTCAAAAATTGGTTTAGAATTGTTTTTTGAGTTGTTAAAAATTGTCCTAAATAAATAATTTACAATTATTTTTTGAAATATTCTTAAAATATCTTAAAAATGTAACAAGCAAGAGCTGCATACAAGCCTTATTTTTCTATTTAACCATTCGTGTATAGCAATATATTTCCAATTAATTTTGAAAACCCGATCTAGTTAAAAAAATTATACAATTTTTCAAAATTTTAAATTATGCTTATAAAATTAACAAAGATGAGCTTACAGTGTGATGGTTCGAAACTTATGCCATACAAACAGCAACAGTTAAACCGAAAATCTGCTTGAGATGATGCTTTTCACGTAGAGAAGGATAATGATCAAAAAGTAAATGATTTCTTGACACACCTAAACCCCATTCGACATAAAGACCATATTTTGTATTTCTTAAATTTGAATTTTCTCTCTGAATTGGTTTATGCCGGCTTTTGTTATTTCATAACATAAATATATTAAGGCAAATAGTATCTTCTCTTTGAAGTAATAAAACATATTTTTAATTTCTTAAATTAGAATCCTCTTTCTGAGTTTCTTTATGTCGGCCCTTTTTATTTTATAAGTAAAATAGTTGAAGATACGTGGTTTCTCCTCTTTTAAATAACAAAACTCTCAGCAATGCTCTAGTTTTACATTATACAATGATATTTTTATCGTCGCTTCTACATATTTTTTGTATTTCTTAAATCAAAATCCTCATTCTGAATTTCTTTATGTCGGCCTTTTTCATTTTATAACTAAAATGGCTTAAGAAACATCGTATTTCCTCTTTTAAGTAATAAAGCTCCCAGCAACGCTCAACTTTTACATTATACAATGATTTATTCATCTTCGCTTCAGAATATTTTTTATTCTTCTTAAATTTAGATCTTCTGTCCGAATTTATTTATGTCGGCTTTTTACATTTTATTACATAAGTATCTCCCTTTTTAAGTAATAAAACTCCAAGCAACGCTCTGTTTTTTGATTATACAATTATTTTTCCATCGTCGCTTCTACATATTTTTTGTATTTCTTAAATTTGGATCTTCTTTCTGAATTTTTTTATGCCGGCTTTCGCTATATTATAACATGAATATGTTGAGGCACATAGTATCTTCTTTTTGAAGTAATAAAACTCCCAGCAACGCTGTCCTTTTACATTATACGATGATTTTTTCATCATCGCGCCAACATATTTCTTGTATTTCTTAAATTAGAATCCCCTTTCTGAACGTCTTTATGTCGGCCTTTTTTACTTTCACTAAATTAGTTTAAGGAACATAGTATCTCCCATTTTAAGTAATAAAACTCCCAGCAACGCTCACTTTTTACATTATACAATGATTTTTTCATCGTCGCTTCTATATATTTTTTGTATTTCTTAAATTTGGATCCCCTTCCTTAAATTGTTTATTCCGGCTTTTGCTATTTTATAACGTAAATATCTTAGGACACATAGTATCTTCTTCTTGAAGTAATAAAACTCCTAGAAACGCTGTTTTTTTTACATTATACGATGATTTTTTCTTCGTCGCGCCCGCATTTTTTTTTGTTTTTCTTAAATTTGAATCCCCTTTCTGGATTTCTTTATGTCGGCTTTTTCCATTTTATAACATAAGTAGCTTAACGGACATAGTATCTCTCTTTTTAGGAAATAAAACACCCAGCAACGCTCTGTTTTTTCATTATACAATTATTTTTCCATCGTCGCTTCTACATATTTTTTGTATTTCTTAAATTTGGATCTTATTTCTGAATTTGTTTATGCCGGCTTTTGCTATATTGTAACATGGATATCTTGAGGCACATAGTATCTTCTTTTTAAAGTAATAAAACTCCCAGCAACGCTGTCCTTTTACATTATACGATGATTTTTTCATCGTTGCGCCAACATATTTCTTGTATTTCTTAAATTTGAACCCCCTTTCTGAACGTCTTTATGTCGGCCTTGTTTACTTTATGACTAAACTAGTTTAAGGAACATAGTATCTCCCATTTTAAGTAATAAAACTCCCAGCAACGCTAACTTTTTACATTATACAATGATTTTTTCATCGTCGCTTCTATATATTTTTTGTATTTCTTAAATTTGGATCCCCTTCCTTAAATTGTTTATGCCGGCTTTTGCTATTTTATAACGTAAATATCTTAGGACACATAGTATCTTCCTTTTGAAGTAATAAAACTCCCAGAAACGCTGTTTTTTTACATTATACGATGATTTTTTCATCGTCGCGCCCGCATTTTTTTTTGTTTTTCTTAAATTTGAATCCTCTTTCTGGATTTCTTTATGTCGGCTTTTTCCATTTTATAACATAAGTAGCTTAACGAACATAGTATCTCTCTTTTTAAGTAATAAAACACCCAGCAACGCTCTGTTTTTTCTTTATACAATTATTTTTCCATCGTCGTTTCTACATATTTTTTGTATTTCTTAAATTTGGATCTTCTTTCTGAATTTTTTTATGCCGGCTTTTGCTATATTATAACATGGATATCTTGAGGCACATAGTACCTTCTTTTTGAAGTAATAAAACTCCCAGCAACGCTGTTTTTTTACATTATACGATAATTTTCTTCATCGTCTCGCCTGCATTTTTTTTTGTTTATCTTAAATTTGAATCCTCTTTCTGGATTTCTTTATGTCGGCTTTTTCCATTTTATAACATAAGTAGCTTAACGGACATAGTATGTCCTTTTTTAAGTATTAAAACTCCCAGCAACGCTCTGTTTTTTCATTATACAATTATTTTTCCTTCGTCGTTTCTACATATTTTTTGTATTTTTTAAATTTGGATCTTCTTTCTTAATTTGTTTATGCCGGCTTTTGCTATATTATAACACGGATATCTTGAGGTATATAGTATCTTCTTTTTGACGTAATAAAACTCCCAGAAACCCTGTTTTTTTACATTATACGATGATTTTTTCATCGTCGCGCCCGCATTTTTTTTTGTTTTTCTTAAATTTGCATTCTCTTTCTGGATTTCTTTATGTCGGCTTTTTCCATTTTATAACATAAGTAGCTCAACGGACATAGTATCTCCCTTTTTAAGTAATAAAACTCCCAGCAACGCTCCGTTTTTTAATTATAAAATTATTTTTCCATCGTAGCTTCTATATCTTTTTTGTATTTCTTAAATTTGGACCTTCTTTCTGAATTTGTTTATGCCGGCTTTTGCCATTTTATAACGTAAATATCTTAGGACACATAGTATCTTCCCTTTGAACTAATAAAAGTCCCAGCAACGTTCTGCTTTTAAATTATGCATAGATTTATTCATCTTCGCTTCAGAATATTTTTTATTCTTCTTAAATTTAGATTTTCTGTCCGAATTTATTTATGTCGGCTTTTTGCATTTTATAGCATAAGTAGCTTAACGGACATAGCATCTCCTTTTTTAAGTAATAAAACTCCCAGCAACGCTCTGTTTTTTCATTATACATTTATTTTTCCTTCGTCGCTTCTACATATTTTTTGTATTTCTTAAATTTGGATCTTATTTCTGAATTTGTTTATGCCGGCTTCTGCTATATTGTAACATGGATATCTTGAGGCACATAGTATCTTCTTTTTGAAGTAATAAAACTCCCAGCAACGCTGTCCTTTTACATTATACGATGATTTTTTCATCGTCGCGCCAACAAATTTCTTGTATTTCTTAAATTTGGATCCCCTTTCTGAACGTCTTTATGTCAGCCTTGTTTACTTTATGACTAAACTAGTTTAAGGAACATAGTATCTCCCATTTTAAGTAATAAAACTCCCAGCAACGCTCACTTTTTACATTATACAATGATTTTTTCATCGTCGCTTCTATATATTTTTTGTATTTCTTAAATTTGGATCCCCTTCCTTAAATTGTTTATGCCGGCTTTTGCTATTTTATAACGTAAATATCTTAGGACACATAGTATCTTCTTTTTGAAGTAATAAAACTCCCAGCAACGCTGTTTTTTTTTACATTATACGATGATTTTTTCATCGTCGCGCCCGCATTTTTTTTTTGTTTTTCTTAAATTTGAATCCTCTTTCTGGATTTCTTTATGTCGGCTTTTTCCATTTTATAACATAAGTAGCTTAACGGACATAGTATCTCTCTTTTTAAGTAATAAAATACCCAGCAACGCTCTGTTTTTTCATTATACAATTATTTTTCCATCGTCGCTTCTACATATTTTTTGTATTTCTTAAATTTGGATCTTCTTTCTGAATTTTTTTATGCCGGCTTTTGCTATATTATAACATGGATATCTTGAGGCACATAGTACCTTCTTTTTGAAGTAATAAAACTCCCAGCAACGCTGTTTTTTTACATTATACGATGATTTTTTCATCGTCTCGCCTGCATTTTTTTTTTTAATCTTAAATTCGAATCCTCTTTCTGGATTTCTTTATGTCGGCTTTTTCCATTTTATAACATAAGTAGCTTAACGGACATAGTATGTCCTTTTTTAAGTAATAAAACTCCCAGCAACGCTCTGTTTTTTCATTATACAATTATTTTTCCTTCGTCATTTCTACATATTTTTTGTATTTCTTAAATTTGGATCTTCTTTCTGAATTTGTTTATGCCGGCTTTTGCTACATTATAACATGGATATCTTGAGGCACATAGTATCTTCTTTTTGAAGTAATGAAACTCCCAGAAACGCTGTTTTTTTACATTATACGCTGATTTTTTCATCGTCGCGCCCAAATTTTTTTTTAAATTTGTATTCTCTTTCTGGATTTCTTTATGTCGGCTTTTTCCATTTTATAACATAAGTAGCTCAACGGACATAGTATCTCCCTTTTTAAGTAATAAAACTCCCAGCAACACTCTGTTTTTTAATTATAAAATTATTTTTCCATCGTAGCTTCTATATATTTTTTGTATTTCTTAAATTTGTATCTTCTTTCTGAATTTTTTTATGCCGGCTTTTACTATTTTATAATGTAAATATCTTAGGACATATGGTATCTTCTCTTTGAATTAATAAAACTCCCAGCAACGCTCTGCTTTTAAATTATGCATAGATTTATTCATCTTCGCTTCAGAATATTTTTTATTCTTCTTAAATTTAGATTTTCTGTCCGAATTTATTTATGTCGGCTTTTTGCATTTTATAGCATAAGTAGCTTAACGGACATAGCATCTCCTTTTTTAAGTAATAAAACTCCCAGCAACGCTCTGTTTTTTCATTATACGTTTATTTTTCCTTCATCGCTTCTACATATTTTTTGTATTTCTTAAATTTAGATTGCCTTTCTGAATTTTTTTATACCGGCTTTTGCTATATTATAACATGAATATCTAGAGGCATATAGTATCTTCTTTTTGAAGTAATAAAACTCCCAGCAACGCTGTTTTTTTACATTATACGATGATTTTTTCATCGTCGCGCCAACATATTTCTTGTATTTCTTAAATTGGTATCCCTTTTCTGGATTTCTTTATGTCGGCCTTTTTTACTTTATGACTAAATTAGTTTAAAGAATATAGTATCTCCCCTTTTAAGTAATAAAACTCCCAGCAAGGCTCACTTTTTACATTATACAATGATTTTTTCATCGTCGCTTCTATATATTTTTTGTATTTCTTAAATTTGGATCCCCTTTCTTAAATTGTTTATGCCGGCTTTTACTATTTTATAACGTAAATATCTTAGAATACATAGTATCTTTCTTTTGAAGTAATAAAACTCTAAGCAACGCTGTTTTTTTACATTATACGATGATTTTTTCATCAACGCGCCCGCATATTTTTTGTATTTCTTAAATTTGAATCCTCTTTCTGGATTTCTTTATGTCGGCTTTTTCCATTTTATAACATAAGTAGCTTAACGGACATAGTATCTCTCTTTTTAGGTAATAAAATACCCAGCAACGCTCTGTTTTTTCATTATAGAATTATTTTTCCATCGTCGCTTCTACATATTTTTTGTATTTCTTAAATTTGGATCTTATTTCTGAATTTGTTTATGCCGGCTTTTGTTATATTGTAACATGGATATCTTGAGGCACATAGTATCTTCTTTTTGAAGTAATAAAACTCCCAGCAACGCTGTCCTTTTACATTATACGATGATTTTTTCATCGTCGCGCCAACATATTTCTTGTATTTCTTAAATTTGAATCCCCTTCCTTAAATTGTTTATGCCGGCTTTTGCTATTTTATAACGTAAATATCTTAGGACATATAGTATCTTCTCTTTGAATTAATAAAACTCCCAGCAACGCTCTGCTTTTACATTATACAATGATTTATTCATCTACGCTTCAGAATATTTTTTATTCTTCTTAAATTTAGATCTTCTGTCCGAATTTATTTATGTCGGCTGTTTGCATTTTATAACATAAGTAGCTTATCGGACATAGTATCTCCCTTTTTAAGTAATAAAACTCCCAGCAACGCTCTGTTTTTTCATTATACAATTATTTTTCCATCGTCGCTTCTACATATTTTTTGTATTTCTTAAATTTGGATCTTCTTTCTGAATTTTTTTATGCCAGCTTTTGCTATATAATAGTAGAGTGTTATCACAGGTCCTAGACCACAGCTAAAGAGCCAAAAAAGAGCCATCAGGAAGCCATACAGAGCTTCCTAACAAATCCTCCTTCTACCACCCCTTCCCTCTCTCTTCCCCACCATTTTCCTCTCTCTTCCACCCCTCTCTTCCCCCCACCACTTCCCCCTCTCTTCCTTTTCTTCATTCACCACACTCTCATCTGTTCCCGCCACTACTTAATGGTGTAAGAAATCTTTATTTATTCAGTTATGTATCCTAAATGTTTTATGATAACCAGTACTTCCTTTAGTGTCCTAAAACGCTGTCGTTGTTTAGTGTGTAAACAAATAATAGTTTCGAGCAAGTCCTATGGCATACAGTATTGTGCATATTGTTGTCAATTAAGACCTGTTAAAACAACAGAAGAGATTGTGGATATTTATAAAAGAATTTTAAATGCCGACGTAGTTCGAAAACGATTTCCAAAAAGTAGCCGAACTTAAACATCATCGTTTTAATTCAATATCTACGCTTTTGCAGTATGAAAATGCCACAAACCCTATTGTGTCATTAATTCTGTTATATAGTGAAATTATAAATTTGTGTGACCGATTTGCTAATGATTTTATTAGTGTTAAACATTTTAATGATCATTTGAAATTAATCCATTTAGGGTTAGAGTCATATATGGGGAATCACAATGGACAATAAAAATATGAAAGCAGAAGAATAAATTCATTTTATTGTTATCATCAGATCAAGTGAAGTTCGCAAATATGTTTCCATGCAGTGCTTGTAATAGGAACTTTACCAAAAAATCAAATCTCTACAGACACAAAAGGGAATCATGTCCATATAGACTATCGTGTTCTGGTGTGAAAAGGAAGTGTGAACCTCAGGATCAACCAGCAAAAAAACATAAAACAGAAGATGATGAACTTAAAAAAGATGACGTATCCAATATTCCAAAACTTACATTATTACGGTGTAAAGATTGTAATACTTGGTACGTAAAAAATAAATTTAGTGCCCATTTACGCTCAAATATACATAAACGTGTTGCAGTAAAAGAAAATGAAGATAATATAAAGATTTTAACATCAGCTTTTAAAAACAAAATTGTATCTTATATGCTGCTAATATCGAAAAAATATGTAGATATTGATGATTTCTTTGATGAAGTTAAACAAAAATTTATTAAATTAATTTCAGAACAAGTAACGAAATACAGATCTGTTAAAATTAATGTAGAATTATTTGGTCAGTATATTTTACATACCAAAGAAACAATAGAAACTAAATCTTTTAATACTAAAAATAAAATTATTACATCAACCCCCGTCTTAAGTAATATTTATGGTGACATTTTGTCTGAAATCAAGGAAAAAGCTTCCATATTCGCAGAAAACGGATCAGGTTGGGCATTGGAGAAAATTTTGCATTTGGAAGTCAACGTGAACAAATACAATCCACTTAGAGCTTCTTCCTATATTCCTCTTCCAAAGCAAATTTCAAGTAAAAAAGCAATCATTAATGTTAAAAATCATGACCAGTACTGTTTTGCATGGAGTATGATAAGTGCATTGTTTCCTTCTGAAAACCATAGTGACAGAACAAGTTCATATCCCCATTTTCACGATATTCTAAATTTTGAAGGGATTGAGTTTCCAGTGAAGTTAAAGGATATATCAAAGTTTGAAAAGTTGAATCAAATATCTGTGAACGTTTACGGATTGGACAGTGTTTTCGAAGAAAATAAATTAAAATATGAGGTTGTAGGTCCACTTTATTACACCTCTAAAAACTTCAAATTCATGTGAACTTGTTATTAATTAGTGATGGTATTAATAATCATTATTGTTGGATTAAGAATATGTCCAAGTTGGTATCATCTGAAATTAATAACACAACTGAAAAAATTTTTTTTTGTGATGGATTGTTCACCAAAAGAATGATTGTAATCATTTGTTTACAAAAATTCCTGCTAATGAAATTAAAATTAACAAATATGGACAGAATATTCCAGAAAATATTTTTCAATTCGAAAACTTCCAAAAACAGTTAAAGGTTCCATTTGTAATATATGCAGATTTTGAATGTTTTTTAAAACCTTTGCAATATACATAACTTGAAAACGGTGAAAATTCCTATACTGTAAATACATTCAAGCATGAACCATATGCCTTCGCTTATTTTATTAAATGTTCCTATCATGATTCTTTATCATTAATAGGTTACTATTTTGGTTTGGATGCTGCTGAGGAATTTTGTGAACGAATTGAAGATCATGTACATAAAATCTATAATCATTTAAAACATATAGTACCAATGCAACCTTTAACAGATTGGGAGAAATCTGATTTTAAAAATAGTATTAAATGTAGTATATGTGATGAAGAATTTAAACCTGGAGATGAGAAAGTTAAAGATCACGATCACTTAACGGGAAAATTTCGAGGTGCAGCACACAGTATATGCAATTTAAATTTTAAAATTCCTTACTTTATTCCTATTTTCTTTCATAATTTAAGCGGATACGACAGCCACTTATTTATTAAACAGCTTTGTTGTGCAGGAGATAAAATAGATGTTATTGCACAAACGAAAGAAAAATACATTTCATTTTCAAAGTCTATATTAGTTGACAAATATAAAGGTAAAGATAACAAAGAAAATAATATATTTATTAAATTAAGATTTTTAGACTCCTTTCGTTTTGTTGGTAGCTCATTAGAAAAACTTGCAGAGAGCTTAGAAACAGATCAGTGTGTAGAAATAAAAAAATATTTTCAAGATTCTGAACAATTTAACGAAATTCGAAAAAAAGGGATTATACGAAAATGAACGACCCAGTATTGATCATTTTTATGATAAACTTAAAGATGAATCTATAGATGCCTTAGATTACAACAGAGCTGTTAATGTTTGGAAACTATTTAATTGTCAAAACTTAAAGGATTACACAAAAATTTATTTACTTTCTGATGTTCTTATTTTAATAGATTTCTTTGAAGCTTTTCGAAATGTGTCTTTAAACATATACAAATTAGATCCTGCACAATATTACACAATTCCTGGTTTAAGTTGGGAAGCAATGTTACGCTTTACTAAAGTTAAATTAGAATTGTTAACCGATATTGACATGTTACATTTTTTTAAAAACAATATAAGAGGTGGAATATGTCACTGTAGTGTTCGAAAAGCTGAAGCCAACAATCCACATTTTCAAAATTATGATTCTATGAAATCAAATTCATTTATAATGTATTTAGATGTAACTAACTTGTATGGACATAGCATGAGTCAATACCTTCCTATTGGTGATTTTTCTTGGATGACTAGAGAAGAAATGGATGCTCTTGATATTTTGTCTATAGAAGATGATGAATATGGGTATGTCTTTGAAGTGGATATGAATTATCCAGTAAATTTGCATGAAAAACACAATGAATTACCTTTTTTGGCTGAAAATATTTGTCCACCTGAATCTAAACAGAAGAAATTGATATGTAATTTAAATAACAAGGAAAAATATATTATTCATTATCGGAATCTGAAACAGGCTCTTCAAAATGGTTTGCAATTAATTCGGATTCATAGAGCTATTAAATCCAAACAAGCAGCTTTCTTAAAACCCTATATTGATTTAAATACTGAAATGAGGAACCGATCCAAAAATAAATTGGAAAAAGATTGCTATAAATTATTTAATAACGCAATTTATGGCAAATCACTAGAAAATATTGATAAAAGTGTTGATATAACATTAATAACACATTGGAAAAACATAGGTAAAAAGCAAGGAGCAGAAACATTAATACCTAAACCTAATTTCAAAAATCGATTGGTATTTAATGAAAATTTGGTTGCGATTCAAATGGAAAGAGTAAAAGTAACATATAATAAACCAGTATATGTTGGGTTTTCAGTTTTAGAACTATCAAAAACTGTTATATATGATTTTTACTATGATTATATTAAGCAAAAGTATGGTGATAATGCAATCTTATTATATACTGATACAGATAGTTTGATTCTACATATCAAAACCGATAACTTTTATAAAGATATTCAGGAAAATTTAATCAAATTTGATACTGCAAATTATAGCGACAACAATGTTTACAATATAACCAAAAACAAATCTATATTAGGACGTATGAAAGATGAGTTTGCTGGAAAACCAATTTTAAGTTTTTATGGAACAGGTGCAAAAGCTTATTGTGTTAATTTAGAGAATAAAACCGAAAAAAAAAGCTAAAGGTGTAAAAAAATATGTTATTAATAATTCAATTAACCGGCAGGATTACAAAGATGTAGTTGAAAATTCGGAAACTAAATTTCGGAAAATGAATGTATTCCAATCAATTTTACATGATATGTATACTCAGTTGAAGAAGAAGGTTGCGCTATCTCCCAAGGATGATAAAAGGTATATAATTGCTGGATGTTTTAGTACTCTAGCTTGGGGATATAAACATATCAATATTTTAGAAGATAAATATGATGGTGGGGATGAGGAAGTTGAAGATGTTATACAAATTCTTCAAAGTTTAGTTCGCGAACAATATAAAATATAGAAACGATTTTAAAGCACTTATTTGGACGATGACAGTGCTACCTGCAGGAGTATTGTTTTTCTTTGCTTTGGTTAACAATACTTTGTTCATACAAGTTGATCACAATGTTCGAGAAGTGTTTATTTGTACATCTGTTAATAATAAGTATATTGACACTTGGCCATCAGCTTGGAAGCGAATGAATTTGAATAATGGATTATATACCTATAGATTCGATGCAAATATTATAAATACCTCTTATATTGTACAGTATAAGTTAAGAATGTATTATTTTAATAGAACATATGAAGTAACAGAGAAATGGAATGAATTATATAGAGAATCCCGAAATCATTGTAATTCAACTATCTGTATAATATTATTTACTTTATTTTTAATATTGTTTTTATGTTTATTAGGTTATATAGGGTATACTTGTATGTTAAAGAAAATGTAAATAAAAGATAATGAAAAAAGTGACATTTAATGAGAAAGAAAATGTTGTTTATAAAATGTTTGTATAGGGCTTTGCTTATAAAAAAGCAAGGGAAAGTGATTACCATAAGTGTATACTGGATCGATTCCGTTTTCAAAACAGACTCAAGCATGTTGGAAACCTTTTAGAAGATATTCTGAAGGAACAGCATAGAACTAAAATTTACAATGAACGTTTTAAATAATGTACTTGTTAAAAATAAAAACCATTTTTAAATTAATGCATTTTTATTAATAAGTATTTTTATAATTATACAATAATTTTACATTTTCTAAGGCACAATGCCATATATTAACATTTTTATGAAAATAACATTCTGGTATCTTCTTAAATTTACTTAATTTCGATTCATGTCCAATTAGAATAGTACTAATATTTTCTTGAGTAAAAAATTGTTTTAAAAATGTAGCTTTCTCGTTTCCCTTAACATAGATTCTCGGGTTTTTGTAAGTTTTATAAATCTTTTGCAAAATATCACTTATTTTATTCAACTCAATATGACCAAATTCCCATTCCAGCCCGTGATATTTTTCAGACCAGGTAACCACATCATTGTCTTTTCCACATAACATAACTCTATCAAATGGAGGATTGAAAAGAAAATTTGAGCAACGAATTCCATCATAAATTGCTATTTCTTTTGGGACATATCCAAAAGAACACTTAAATCCTTGAATCTCAATGAAAATGTTTGACTCTCCTTCAATCATGATTATGTACCAACTTAAATTTTAGGAATTTCTTTTTATATGCCGTGAACAAATTATATTACATCATTCTTTAATATCCACGAATTGTGTGTTTTATTCATTCCCAACCATTTAACATAGACTTTGTCGCCTTTTTTTCTTAAAATTCTTTCCATAAGATAGACATTAGGGTGTTTAACTTTCTGCAGTTCTTCTTCGTAGAAACCACCTAAAATATCTTCGTTTTGTCATCTTTTAGTAAATATGTGGTTGGATTCGTTAATTTTATTTATTTGATCTGAAAAATTTCAGTAGACCAATTAGGAGTATATCCTTTGGAAAAAGCCTCCCTTTGTTTGCTTATACGTACATAATCACCAATTTTAAGCTTCGAAATTTTAGGATCAACTGTTTTTATATTTGTAAAGGATGTTTTTAAAATTTCTTTTTCATTCTGATTATTTACTTCAACAGGTCTGTATCCGATAGTTCTATGAAAAGTGTTATTGTATTTTTGAACAATTTCATCCAAAATATCAATCCATTTATAATTCCCTTGCAAGCTAAATTTTTTCCACATTAAGTTTTTTAAAGTTCTATTAACTCTTTCTACCACACTTGCTTTTACATTAGAGTAAGTATTATAATGGTTAATTTTGTAAGAATTCATAAGAACTCTAAAGTCTTCATTGAAAAATTCTTTTCCCAAATCTGTTTGTAAGTTTTTGGGTTTAGTTGTTGGTTCTAAAATTCTTTTCATAGCTATCGACACATCTTTTCCCTTTTTACTTTTAAGTGGTTTAGCCCAGACATACTTTGAAAATGTGTTTATTACCATCAAAATATATTTGTAACCTTTATTAAATTTAGAATAGGGTTGCATCTCTACCAAATCAGCCTGCCATAAGTCATTTAGACTTTTAATAATAGTTCGTCTTCTTCTGTATCTCTTTCTTGCTGGTTTATGTAATTCATTTACCACTGCTTCTTTTATATTTCCACTCATAGTACTGAAACAAGAATAATTAAAATCTTCTTTAAATAATTTATTTAATTAGTTTGCTGTCTTTCTTTAATAAATCTTCAATTTTAATTTCCAAAGATTTAATTGTTACATTAAAATCATTTTTAATTTTCTTGATTTCATCTTCAAGATTAACTATTCTAACATTAATTTTAGTTTCAAAAAACACCTTTGATTTTGTAGTTTCTTTTATCATATTTCCTACTGTTGCATTTAATTCTTCTCTAACATATGCCATAGTATCATTGAATTCTTTTCTGGAAACTTCAGCTGCTCTTTGCACCAAATCGTTTAGTGATTTTATTTCTTTTCTTAATTTGTCATCTAAATTTTTAAATCTGACATGTTTTTTTCAACTTTGTAGCCTACATCTTTAGAAGATTTTTCGAGAGTATTTAATTGTGATGAGATTTCCTTAATTTTTGAAATATTTTTTTTTAATTTCAATTGACAATTCTGTTTTAGCAGCTGCAATCATACCTTGAACTACATCTACTATGGATTCTAATTCATGTTCTAGTTTTTCTTTCATTTTCTTTTTAAAATCCACATCCTCACCAGTAGTTTTAGATTCTGTTTCTGGATTGTTCAATTGTGTTATTATGTCCTTGATTTTTTTTTATCAATTTTCCGAACTTCATCTCCAAATTTACTGTCTAATTTTGTCTCTATTTCCTTAATTTTATCATTATATTCTGCAATTTGATCTTTAATTCCATTAATATTTTGTAAATCTGCCTGTAATTTCTCTTGCAAATTTTGTATATTCAGTTTAGTTTCATTGAAATTATTTTCAATTATTTTAATTTTCGCATTCAGTTCATTAACATTATCACTATCTTTTTTATGAATAAGAAAATGTGTGTTCATAGATCTTTCAATATTTTGTGTATTTTTATTCATATTATCATGAATCTTTTGAAAATTTTCCACTTCTTCCGAAACCCGAGTATTAAGTTTGTTTGCAAATTCTTGAAACTTTGAAATCATATCCTTTAAAATATCTTTTTTTTTTACATTATCGATAGCTGAAGTATCGTTTATTTTTGATTTCACCATTGTTATTTCATTATTAATGTTGCTTTCAAAACTCCTTATTTCATCATAATTCTGTTTTATTGTTTTAAACTCATTTTCAAATTTCAATGTTTTTAGCGAAAATTGTTTTATCAGTTCATCAATGTGTTGAATGATATTTTTTAAATTTAATATTTTGCTGTCATATTCCGATACAACATTTTCTTCCAACAACTTAAACTTTTTTGAAATAGTTTCTACACTTTCATCATTTTCATGAACCCTTTTTTTCAAATTTACAATATCATTTTTTAACTCAGGTTCAAAAGTTTTTACTATTTTGTTTTCGATATATTTATCATCCTTTTTAAATTTTTTTATTATCTCATTTTCAACATTTGCTAATATTTTATTTTCTAATGAGGATACGTCAACAGTATTCCTTTTTGAAATATGACGTCCAAATTTATCAATGGTCATTTTAACAGTGTGATAAACTAACATCTATTACATTCTTTTATATAATTATGTCGGCCTCTTTCAATTCTTTTATAATGGAGACAATTTCGTTATTATGTCCTGTATGCCCAGCCATCATAGATGCCACCAACAGTCGAAGTCGATCAACAAGTTCATTAACATTATCCCAATATACATAATCGGTGTTAGGATTATTCACTTTTAAAGTTATACCGGAACCTTTTTTTTTTCGAAGATAATCGACTTTCTCTGAATGGAGCTCTGCGTTTTTGAAAAAAACTTTGAACTATAGTATGAGATTCAGGAATAATAGTTTTATTTCTTGTGATTCCTTTGTTTTGTAAATAAGGTCCTATTATTGAAATATATTTTTGTGATCCATTCCCCTGAACCTGATTATGTGGATCAAAATTTCTACGGTATGCATTGGTTCTCTTTAAAATATCCATATAATTGTCCAAATCTGATTTTTTTATAACCTACAGGATCTTTTTTAAATAATAATTCATATAAACCTGGTGTACCTGTATAGGTGATACCTTCAACTTTTATATTTTTGCCAACAATTTCAACAGGTTTTTGGGTTAAACCCAAAAAGAATTTTTCAGTTTCCACATCATGAACTATTCCATAGTGATGATCAAACTTATGTTCTACATCTTTTACACCACCATCAATATATTGACGAGGTAATTCATGAAATCCTGATAAATATTCTTGATATGCCGGTGTGTTAACATATGTTTGAATTGTTTGTCGTGTTTGTTCTAGTATATTAGATAGATTTCCTACTGTAGACGTTGAACCTGAAGAGGATGTTGTTTCTGCAATAATACTTTTTGTTGTATAGATGGGATCTGACTCACTGATGCTATACTTTTATCCCAATCAATAATTGATGGTATTTCTGTAGGAAGAAGTGGAGTTTTTCCTGTCTTTCTTTTTTCAGGTGTTGATGTTCCATACTGTAACTTCTTTCTTGGTGTTTCATAAAGCCTTTTAATTGGTGTTTGAAGCTCTTCCTTTATCTCAACAGGTTCAATCCTACCAATTGTTGAAATTAATTCTTGTAAGGGTTGGGTTATTGGTTTATGTTTCCTCCAATTTGGTTTGCGCCTCAATTTCTGCATTTTTTAAACTTTGATATTTTTGTTTAACAGCTCTTCTTGATTTAACAAGTTCTCTTGCTAATTGTTCGTTCATGATTGGTCTAATTTATCATAAATTTTTATTTTTATAAATAAATATATGAATCAAACCCCTTTCGATATCGACCAGATTTTACATTAGAGTCTTTATCAATTACTAGAAATCCATATTTATCCTTCCAACACAGTAAACACAACTCATTAAATTGATTAAATGGCATATCAACATTAACGTGATCATCGTAAATATGTTTTAGGTTTGTTTTGTCTTGTTGAAATATAACAATCAAATTCGCATTATCACGAATTAATTGTTTGGGAACAGAAGAATATGTTTGACACAAATAAAAACAATCCGTATTTTTATGTCTTCCGAAACAAAAGTAGTTTTTTACAACATTCTGATTACAACATACTATATCATCAAATATTATTATAGAGTTTGGTTTTATTTCTTGTGGAGAAACAATACCTTCTTCATTCTCGGATTCATAGTATCCAATTTCTTTTAGTGGCTTAAAAAGTATTCTCAAATATTTGTACTTGTGTTGATATAAAGACTTTGAATAAATATATAATTTTTCGAATCGTAAACCATTAGGATCTTCAATTAAACTAATCATAATGTTAGTTTTACCACACCCTGATGGACCAATAATTAATCCCCTTTTACTATTTCCCTCAAACAATTTCCCATGCTTTCTAAAATTGTTTGTTGAAGCCTCATGATCTCTAATAGTAATAGAATAAGGCTGTTTTTCAATTTTCATTTATATAAAAGGATGTATAAAGGTTTGGTTCCAAGTTAAAACTAACCAGTTTGTTTCAAGATTTCAATTATATATAATGTACATTTCATATAACAAACAAATCATTAATAAAAAAAAGCCAACAAACGAGGAAGTGGTTTAGTAAATACTGTAATAAATAAGTTACCGTTTGAATTACATATACCAGGTTACAATTTCTGTGGACCTGGAACAAAATTAGAAAAGAGACTAGCTAGAGGTGATCAAGGTATACATTTATTGGATGAAACTTGTAAAGAGCACGATATTGCCTACTCACAATCAAGTGATATAAAAAGCAGACACGCTGCTGATAAATTATTAGCTGAAAAAGCTTCGGCAAGATTCAGATCTAAGGACGCCAGTTTTGGAGAAAAAACAGCTGTACTTGGAATAAGTGGTGTAATGAAAATGAAAAGGAAATTTGGTATGGGTCTCAGAAAAAGAATAAAAATAATTCGAAAGGCTCGTGTAGGACGAGGAATATCTTTATCCCAAGCCATTTCAAGGGCTAGGAAAGGATTGAAGGGAAATCAATTTAAAAATTTAAATGACAGTATAAAAACTGCATTAAGAACTATAGGAAATATCCAGGTATTACCCCCAAAGAAAAGAATTATACTAATTCCAAAGACTAGCGGTTTTCTCCCTCTTATTCCTCTATTTGCTGGTTTGTCTGCTTTAGGAGCTCTTGGGGGAGGAGCTGCAGGTATTACGAAAGCAGTAAATGATGCGAAAGCTACTAAGGCAAATTTGGAAGAATCCAAAAGACATAACAAACTTATGGAGTCGATAGCCGTAGGAAAACAAGGAAGTGGTCTTTATTTGAAACCATATAAAATAGGATGTGGATTATACCTAAAACCTTATTCAAAAAACTGTTAAAATATATACCTCGAAAACCACTTACAAATTATGATTTAATGAAATATGTTAAACTTCTACAAATTCCTTACTTTCGAGGTATATTCATGAGGGATAAATTACCTATAAAATCAAGAAAAATGAAAGTGGTATTGTTAATCTTGATAAAAATAGTGGAGGTGGAACTCATTGGACTGCATACATAAAAAAAGGAAAAAATATATTATACTTTGATAGTTATGGAAATTTACGACCACCCATCCAGGTAACTAAATATTTTTTAAGCGATAAAAATAAAAATATTGTGAAATATAACTATGACCATTATCAGTTATTTAACAAAACAAATTGTGGTGAGTTATGTCTTAAATTCCTTTATAATAATGGATAAATACTAATTTTAATTCATTTTGAATGAAAATTTTAAAGAGATATGTCGTACAGTTTTGTTATTAGTGGTAATTCTGCAACACTCTCAATTAATATTCATCCTCCGATATACTTGGATGAAAATTTTGAATATGCTATAGGTCTTGTAAATTTTGAAACATTTAATGCTATACCAAATATTGATGAGACCAATAATCTTTTCATTTATGATACAAATAAAGAATTTAGAATACCTCCAGGCAGTTATGAAATAGATGATGTAAATAATCTTATTCAGAAAAATTTGGATAATCGAACGTTTGTACATATTAATCCAAATAATAATACTTTACGAACCCATATTAAAACAGATATTCCTATCACTTTTCGCGATGGAACAATAGGAAAAATATTAGGTTTTAAAAATAAAGAATTAGAAAGATATAAAGAACACATTTCAGAGTATCCAGCAGAAATTATTAAAAAAAACGCAATAAACATCGATTGTAACATTGCCGAAGGATCATATTTAAATGGAAAACCTGTTCATATAATACATCAATTTTTTCCCAGCGTAGCTCCTGGTTTTAAAATCATTGAATCACCACAAAATGTTCTTTACTTTCCTGTCATTGTAAAAGTTATAGACAATATAAATCTTAATATAGTGGATCAAGATGGTGATCTTATCAATTTCAGAGGAGAAACCGTAACAGTAAGACTACATCTCAAGAAAATCGATGAATAATGGTTATTTTATATAGTAGAAAAGCTTCAAATTTGAATTTTTCGAAAAACATTTACAATAGAAACATTAATAAGAAAGCTACCAAACGTAAATTAATTAGTAATAAATTATACTTTCGAAGGTTAACATCTCCTAACAAGAAATTTCTATTGACTTTAGGTTTCAAACTTAAATGAAATGGAATATTTAAACGTAAAAGAAAATATTCTTGTGGATGAATCTATATTAAGTTGGGAAGTACTTTCTTTTGATCCTTTCAATCCTTCAAAACTGGGACCAAATGATGAAATCAGAATCGCTCTACAACAAACAGGAAAATATCCTTTACCGTGCAAAAGTGAATTATATTTAGAATTGCAAGTTACTAAAGAAGATGATACTCCTTTGTCCAATACTGTATTGATCAATAATGCTCCAGCATTTCTGTTTAAAGAATTAAGATATATTTTGAATGGTGTTACAATTGACTCAGTTCGAGATATTGGCATAACTTCAACGCTTAAAGGGTACATATCTTTTAATCAAAACGAAAGTGCTAAACTAGAAAATGCTGGATGGTTTCCAAAAACGAAAGCTAAAGAAAAAATTATGACTGATGATAAAGGGAACGTTTCTCTATGCATCCCATTAAAGATGTACTCAGGATTTTTTGAAGATTATAACAAAATTATTTTAAATTCTCAACAAGAACTAATACTAATAAGAAGTAATGATGACACCAATGCTTTAGTGACAACCAGTGATGATGAAAAGCCGAAAATTAAAATAACAAAACTTTGTTGGAGAGTTCCACATCTTACTGTAGCCATCCCTCAAGAATTACCGCTTACTAAACTTATTGATAAAAACAGTGATATACTTATGACTTTCCGAAGTTGGGAGTTACTTCAGATTAGTTCAGGTTAGTTTAGGTTCAAAATAGAAGACTTGCATACAAACCTTCATCCCCTATTTTACACCCTGAATTTAATAAGTAGTCCATCTCCTTTTCTAGGCTTCAAAATTTCTAAATAAGATATTTTTTCGCATTTATATCAGATATGGTTTTATTTCAGGAATATATTTTTTTTAAATCTGGCAACATCTGGTAACATCTGGTAACTGTACGGCGTAAATGCTTAGTTGTGAGCTCTGCCACTTGAATTGTAACAGGTATATGACGTAAATATCATAACGCGAAACGTATGTGAGGTCACACACATAAGAAAGGTCGTGTTTAGCAACGTTTGTAAATATGAAGTGTCTTTATTGTGTTTTAAAATCTGGTATTTTAATAAATAAACTATTGTGTTTTGTGTTGCAGATATGCATTATAAAGAAATGTCAGTAAGTGTCCTTTACAGTACTTTAATATTTTTTAAATATAATTAAATAAATCTCTGCACTAAACGAATATTAATTAGAAAGCACAGTTCTTAATTTACTTAGCATACAAAGTCGTCTCTAAACTTTTTGATTCCTCAAGATATTTCACTTTTTACAGAAATTGTTTTGAACAACGAAGTTTTCTATAATTTAGGCTTTTAGCTAAACTCTAAATATTTTTTAAAACAGATTTTTCGGGATATTAAAAGGATATTAAAAGAAACATATATATTTTTATTAACTCAACAAAATTAGTTCAAGTGTGTCTTAACAAAATTATGCAATTAAAAACGCTTTAAAAAATTATAATTTGCTTTAAAAATTAATATACATTTTCAATTAAATCTAATTCTTTTTAACAATCGTTGTTGTTTGACAGCAATTTCATAATTAGCTATAATAAGTTTTTCTTGTTCACTTAACATTTTTAGGAGTCGATTACAGTTTTCCATCATATCTTTAAAAGAATCTAACCTTTTTTGAATATCGTTTTTGTTTTTTTTTTTACTTCTTCTAATGAAAATTCCTTTTCGGCTGCTAGTTTACACTCTTTTTCCATGTCTTCATCCATCATTTCAACATCATTTATAACGAAAACTTCGGTGTTGTTTGGAATGTGTTGTTGGATATTGCTGTCGGGTCCTTCAATGTAGACGGCCTGTGACTCAAGTGGAACATTGGCTGGAATGCTGATTGGTCCTTCAATGAAGACCGCTTGTGAATCCAATGGAACATCAGCTGGAATGCTGATTGATCCTTCAAGGTAGACGGCTTGGGATGCCAGTGAAACGCTGTGTGATTCTTGGGAAATCTCCTCATATATTGCGGTGAGATCGAAGTCTGGAATTAAATTTTCTTCTTCTTCTTCACTGGTTCGTTGGTTCATTGGTTCGCCGAATTCATTGTCGGATGGTTTGACGACAATATTTTGTAACACATTTATTGGACGGGTTAATTTAGCCATTTGGCTGATGCTTGGTTTTGAAAACATGATTGTTATGTACTTTTGAAGATTATTACTGTGAACTATTAACTACTTGTTTTAGTTTATACACTGAAATATTAAGTTTTCTGTATATATATAGAAATTTAATTTTCCCTCCCTAGCCTTATACAGAGTCATTGTACAAATAAATTATAAGATTATATGCGTGTAATGTATTAAAAAATTTACATAATATACAAATTATGTCACTAACCGTATGCTCTATTTTTTCACTTTTCAAACATTAAGTACAGTTAAAAATGCACCGATACTGGTATAAATGTCACTTGGTTAGAGATTAAAGAGTGCGATGAACATTATTTTTTACTTCCGAGTTGAATCAAAATAAAGGAATGGGACATATGAAGAACACTATTCTCAAGTTTTATCTATCACGGGAACAGGTAAGTTTTCTTGAATTTTCTTTATACAATTTTGTAGGTCTAGTAGACGTATTCTTTCTTGTTCTTCTTCTTGTTTTGTCCTTTCTTCATCTTCTTTTTTGTAGGGTTGTAAATCTTTTCCTTTCTGCTAGCCGAAATTGTTTCTTTTGACTTCTTGATAAGTTACTTGGAGTTTTTCGTAAAATTTGATGTTGTAAAATATATTGAAGAACACTATTCCCAACTTTTATCTATCACGGGAACAGGTGAGCTTTCTTGAATTTTCTTTATAAAATTTTGTAGGTCTAGCAGACGTATTCTTTCTTATTCTTCTTCTTGTTTTGTTCTTTCTTCATCTTCTTTTTTTTTGTAGGGTTGTAAATCTTTTCCTTTCTGCTAGCTGAAATTGTTTCTTTTGACTTCTTGATAAATTACTTGGAGTTTTTCGTAAAATTTGATGTTGTAAAATATATTTCTGTGGGTCATACGACGACCCTTGTTCTTCTACATCCCATGAGAGGTCAATTGGTAAGTTACTCATACTTTACAATACTTGAACAACTTGCACACTTGATTTGATATGGAGTTTTCTGCAAGTATTTATATATATATATATATATATATATATATATATATATATATATATATATATATATATATATGAAAATTTTAAATTAAAAATGCAATTTTCTCTAGTAATATAAATAATAAATTGTTCAAACATTAATATGAAATAGGAAATTGTTACATGCTGGTATACTTTTCTTTGGGTTAAAGATTATATGATGCAATGACCTATATTTACTTAGTTTTGCGACATTTTATTTTAAATGCATCAGTACGGAATTATTTAAAATGAACAGATGCTAGTATAATTTTCTTTGTGTTAAAGATTATATAATGCAATGACCTATATTTGCTTAGTTTTGCGACATTTAATCTTAAATGCATCAGTACGGAATTACTTAATATGAACAGATGCTGGTATAACTTCCTCTCGGTCAAAGATTAGAGAGTGTGACGAACTACTATATTTACTTATTTGCAACATGTTATCTTAAATGGATCAGAACGGATTTATTTAAATAAGACAGAAAAATCACGGAAAAAGATTAAAGAGATTGATGAGCTAAATTTTTTTATTTCTGCAACAGACTTTTTCTTGTTCTTATATGCTATATAGTTATATTTTTTATTTGATATTTTAAAATAGCGTTGTAATTTTACCTACTGATATAAAGTTTGGTAATTAGTTAGTTATTTTAGGAATAGGAATTAAATATTATTCATACTACCGGGGTCGTATAAACAAATAGAATTAAATTCAAAATTTTATTAAAGATGTTATACTACATATTCAAATTTTGGCAACAAAACTTTATTACAAAATAAACAATTTCTGAGAAGAAGAAGGACCGTCAAAGTGAGTTCTTGAATTTTGTCTGTTATAATGTATGAAGCAAGGTAAGGCTATTTGTAAGTTGAGGTCACTTTGAAAATCATTGGGTAACTTTCCAAAAACATTCAAAAGCTCCAGAGGGGTGGTGTATTTTAATAGATAATCCAATGGGAATATTTTTAGTTCGTCACTGTTAAATTCGTGTAATTGTTTTTCACTATTCAGATGCGATAATATAAGACTAACCGATGAACAAGACATTATTCCCAGCTTGGAGCTCAGGAAATCTTTCTTGATTTTTTTTTATGAAATTGAGTGGGTCCAATATTCTCAATCTTTCTTCTTGTTTTTGAAAACTTGTAAATCTTTTTAGTTGGTGGTTTTCTCAAAATTTGATTTTCAAAACGTAAACTTTTGAGTTGAGTAGTGGATATATGAGAGAAGGAAAGAGGAGGAGGAGGAGTAAGAGTAAATCATCAACACTTTTCATCCTCCTCCTCTTTTCTTCTCTCATTATACTTTTCAAATCTCTCATTATACTTATTAAAAAACCTCGTATCATCAACGCTTTTCATCCTCCTCCTCTTTTGTTTTCTCATTTGAATTATCTCGTATACATTCGAGTTACTTCGTATACATTCGAGTTACTTCGTATACATGTTAACATGACCTTGTATCCCTTCTTTAAATTTTGATTATAAAAGCAACACTTTACCAGCTTAAAACATACTAAAATGAAATATGTCTTCTGCTTCTAACGAAAGTGAATTAAATTTATTAATTCAAAAATTTTATAAAAAATGTAAAAGTTCTGCTTTTGAGTTCGAACATTATGCAGTTGATAGTGGTCCATCTTGGTTTCAATATTATTTGGATATATCCAAAAACCATACAGAGGCTGTGAAATTGTGCGAACGTTATTTTCAAAAGAAAGATATTGTACATTTTATACGTGAATTAGTGAAGTTAAGTTGGTTTCATCATGAAGTTCGTCATTTAAACCAATATATTAGAGATCCTGTTGTATTACAAGAACTAATCAAATTGCGTGGTGAAGATGATGCCTAAAATTGAAAATTTTGTGAGGGACCTTTATGAAGGGTTCATTATGAACGAAGCATGTTCCAGATATTTATCTTGTTTAGTTGAAGAAGAAAGTGAGGGTCAAGATTTATTGTTATATATAAAATATGTTGATCATGCAAATTTTTGTAAAAAAGCAGCAGAATTGTGTAGTGAATTTTTGAAGACTAAAAATGTGTTAAAATTCTTTGATGAACTTAAAAAAATTGGACTCAATAAAGAAATAAATTTATGTATTGATTTATTGGTTAATTAAAGTTAGTGTGAAATAAAATATTTAAATTTTTATAGTTGTTTTATTATTGTGTAACGGCTGTTATGTTTAAATATTTGATTATGTAAAGATAGGAAAATATAATTTTCTGTTAGTAATGTGGGGATGTGGATAAATAAAAAAAATATTATTACATTCATTGTTAATTTATTCATTCATAAAAAAATTTTTATACATAAAGAATACATTAGAAAGGGCACACATTGAAGGTGATTGAGAATGATAAAAACATTTAGGAGATGATTTAATTAAAACAGGTTGTTCGTCCAATTCAATTATTGGCTTAGTACAATATTTTCTAATAAAATTAGCTTTCTCTTCTCCTTTAATATAAATGAATTCTCCTTTTTCTGTTAAGTTTTTTACTATAGATGAAAAATTATGAAGAGGAATATATCCTGTATTCCAATTGATGCAGTGATGAAATTTCATTAACCATTCTGCTTGCTTGTATGTTTCTGGTGGAAGCATTTGTAGTGGATACGGTGGTTTAAAAATATAATGACTCATTTTATGTCCATCAAACATTGCAAGTTCTTTAGGAATAAACTTGTTGTGTTCATCCTTAAATCCTTGAACATCCATAACTATTCTCATTTTTATTTAGCAAATTTTTAAAGTACTAAATTTTTTTATTACAAATTGTTTTTTCGAATAGTCTTCAATAAGATTTTTTAGATGTTTAATTTTTTTTAAAAATAGTTCTATTTTTTCTTTTTGTATTTTGTACATTCCATTTGATGTGCAACAAACTATGGTATAGAAACAACTGATCTTATTCGATATATTTTCATTTTAATAATGATATTTGATGTGGTGGGAGAAGTTAAAGTTGTTTAACAATTTTTGTTAATGGATTATAGCTAAATACTTTATCATGTATTATAACACAATACGCAGCTGTTTTTCCCGATATTTTTTCTTTTGTCTCAAATTCAATTCTCATGGTTACTGGGCCGGATTGTAATAAATCTCTCTGATGAGAGCAATTAATGTAAGCAATAGGTGCATTATCTTTAAATTCTTTGGGATTAAATATTGGTTCTATTGGAAAGTTATAATATACTTGACGAAATTCAGAAAACATTTCATACAGGGTAGCAAACTTATTATTTTTAAAATCAAGCTGAAGATCCTGGTAAGGATATCTTTCTGAATTTAAAAACACATTTATATTCCTTAGGTCACAATGATCAAATTTACTCATATCTGATTTTAAATTACCACGTCTATCCTTTTGAAAAGCAATTAGTACATGTCTTGGTGTTTCAATTTTTGTGGAGGTTTTGACAGGCCAATTATGTCTTGTATTTTCTAATAACTCTGGATATTCAATTAATTCCCAACTTCGGAAAGTAAGAAGAATATCATTGTTTTTATCAATAATTTTCGTTAGTGCCAATTCTTGGGGAATGGCCACAGTAAGATGTGGAACTCGCCAACAAAGTTTGGTTATTTTAATTTTCGGTTTTTCATCATCACTTGTGGTTACTAAAGCATTAGTGTCATCATTGCTTCTTATTAGTATTAGTTCTTGTTGTGAATTTAAAATTATTTTGTTATAATCTTCAAAAAATCCCGAGTACATTTTTAATGGGACGCATAGGGAAACGTTTCCTTTTTCATCAGTCATAATTTTTTCTTTAGGTTTCGTTTTTGGATACCATCCAGCATTTTCCAATTTTGCACTTTCGTTTTGATTAAATGATATGTATCCTTTAAGAGTTGAAGTAATTCCTACATCTCGAACTGAATCAATTGTAACACCATTTAAAATATAACGTAATTCTTTAAACAAGAATGCTGGAGCATTGTTGATTAATACCGTATTAGCCAATGGAGTATCATCTTCTTTGGTAACTTGAAATTCTAAATATAATTCACTTTTGCAAGGTAAAGGATATTTTCCTGTTTGTTGTAGAGCAATTCTAATTTCATCATTTAATCCAAGTTTTGTAGGATTGAAAGGTTCAAATGATAGTATTTCCCAGCTTAATATTGATTCATCTACAAGAATATTTTCTTTTACATTTAAATATTCCATTTTATTTTAGTTTGAAACCTAAACTTATCAGAAATTTTTTATTAGAAGGTGTTAACCTTTGAGAGTTTAATTTATTACTAGTTAAATGTCGTTTAGTATCTTTCTTATTAATGTTTTTAGAGTAAAATTTTTTTGAAAAATTATAATTTGAGACTTTTTTATTATATAAAATAACCATTATTCATCTATTTTTTTAAGATGTAGTCTTACTGTTACCGTTTCTCCTCTGAAATTGATGAGATCACCATCTTGATCTACTATTTTAATGTTTATATTGTCTATTACCTTTACAGTAACAGGAAAGTAAAGGACATTTTGTGGTGATTCTATTATTTTAAAACCAGGAGCTACACTAGGAAAAAATTGATGTATTATATGAACAGGTTTTCCATTTAAATATGATCCTTCGGCAATATTACAATCGATGTTTATGGCGTTTACTTTAATAATTTCCGCTGGAAAATCTGAAATGTGCTCCTTAAGACCTTCTAATTCCTTATTTTTAAAACCTAATATTTTTCCTATAGTTCCATCACGAAACGAGATAGGAATATCTGTTTTAATATGTGTTCGTAAAGTATTATTATTGGCATAAATATGAAGAAAAGTACGATTGTCCAAAAATTTTTGAATAAAATTATTTACATCATCTATTTCATAACTACCTGGTGGTATTCTTATTTCTTTATTTGAGTCATAAATGAAAAGATTATTAGTCTCATCAATATTTGGAATAGCATTAAAAGTTTCAAAATTTACAAGTCCAATGGAATATTCAAAATTTTCATCTAAATATATTGGAGGATGAATATTAACAGAAAGCGTGGGGGAATTACCACTAATGACAAAACTGTACGACATATCTCTTTAAAAATTTTTAACAAAATGAATTAATATTGTTTTTCAACCATTATTATAAAGAAATTTAAGACAGAGCTCACCACAATTTGTTTTGTTAATTGATTGATAATGATCGTAGTTATATTTCACAATATTTTTCTTTTTATCGCTGAAAAAATATTTTGTTAATTCGGTAGATGGTCGCAAATTGCCATAACTATCAAAATATAAAATATTTTTCCCTTTTTTTATGTATGCAGTCCAATGAGTTCCATCACCACTATTCTTATCGAGATTAACAATACCACTTTCATTTTTATTAATTTTTTTTGGTAATTTATCTCTCATGAATATACCTCGAAAGTTGGGAATTTTAAGTAGATTAATATATTTACTTAAATCATAATTTGTAAGTGGTTTTCGAGGTATTTGTTTTAACAGTTTTTTGAATAAGGTTTCAGATATAATCCACATCCAGTTTTATATGGTTTTAAATAAAGACCACTTCCTTGTTTTCCTACTGCTATAGATTCCATCATTTTATTATGTCTTTTGGACTCTTCTAATTTTTCTTTAGCAGCTTTTGCATCGTTGACAGCTTTCGCAATACCTGCTGCTCCTCCTCCAAGAGCACCTAAAGCGGACAAACCAGCAAATAAAGGAATAAGAGGTAGAAATCCACCAGTTTTTGGAATTGGTATGATTCTATTTTTTGGTGATAATATTCTACTATCTCCGATAGATCTAAGTGCGGTTTGAATAATATCAGTCAAACTTTTAAATTGTTTTCCGTTTAGTGCTTGTCTTGCTTTTGAAATAGCTTGAGATAAAGTTATTCCTCGTCCTAGACGAGTTTTTCGACTTCTGTTTTTCCTTCTTTTTTTTAATCCCATACCAAATTTTCTTTTAATTTTCATTGCACCTCTTATTCCAAGTGCAGCAGTTTTTTCTCCAAAAGTGGCGTCTTTTGCTCTGAACCTTTCGGCAGCTTTGTCACCTAATAATTTATCAGCAGCGTGTCGGCTTTTTATATCATTTGATTGTGCATAGGCAATATCATGCTCTTTACAAGCTTCATCCAATAAGTTTATGCCTTTATCGCCTCTAGCTAGTCTCTTTTCTAGTTTGGTTCCAGGTCCACAAAAATTATACCCAGGTAGATGTAATTCAAAAGGTAACTTATTTATTAGAGTATTAATTAAACCACTACCTCTTTTTCTGACTCTTCTTTTATAAATGGATTGTTGCTTATATGAGATTGGCATTATATAATTGAAATCTTGGAACAAACTGACTAGTTTTAAATTAGAACTTACCCTTTATACATCCTCTTATATATGAAAATTGTCAAACAACCTTATTCAATTATTATTAAAGACCATGAGACTTCAAGAAATAATTTTAGAAAACATGGAAAATTGTTTGAAGGCTCTAGTAAAAGGGGGTTAATTATTGGTCCATCAGGGTGTGGTAAAACTAATATCATTATAAGTTTAATTGAAGATCCCAATGGTTTACGGTTTGAAAATTTATATATTTATTCAAAGTCTCTATATCAACCAAAATATGAATATTTGAGATTACTTTTTAAACCATTGAGAGAAATTGGATATTATGAATCCGAAAATGAAGAAAATATTGTTTCTCCACAAGAAATAAAACCAAATTCCATAATTATATTTGATGATATAGTGTGTTGCAATCAGAATGTTGTAAAAGATTATTTTTGTTTCGGAAGACATAAAAATACTGATTGTTTTTATTTGTGTCAAACGTATTCTTCGATTCCAAAACAATTAATTCGTGACAATGCGAATTTGATTGTTATATTTCAACAAGACAAAACGAACTTAAAACATATTTATGATGATCATGTTAATGTTGATATGTCATTTAATCAATTTAATGAGTTATGTTTGATGTGTTGGAAAGATAAATTTGGATTTTTGGTAATAGACAAGGATTCGAATTTAAAATCCGGTCGATATCGAAAAGGATTTGATTCATATATTTTCTTATAAAAATAAAAGTTTTGTGAAAAATTTAACTAATCATGAATGAACGCTTAGCAAGAGAGCTTGTTAAGTCAAGGAAAGCTGTTAAACAAAAATATCAAAGTTTAAAAAATGCTGAATTTGAAGCACAATCCAAATTGGAGGAAACCTATAAACCAATAACTCAACCCCTACAACAATTAATTTCAACAATTGGTAAAATTGAATCGGCTGAGGTAAAGGAAGAGCTACAAACACCCATTAAAAAAAATTATGAAACACCAGAAAAAAGATTGTTTCCAACACTAACACCAAGAAAAAAACTACAGTATGGAACATCAACACCAGAAAAAAGAAAGACAGGGAAAACTCCAATTCTTCCTACAGAAATACCAACAATTATTGATTGGGAAACCAGTATAGCTTCACATAGTCAGATGCCATCTTTACAACAAACAAGTGTCATAGCAGAAACCACCCCTTCTTCAATTTCACAATCTACGGTAGGAAATCTTTCGGATATATTAGAACAAACACGCCAAACAATTCAAACATTTGTCAGTACACCTTTATATCAAGAATATTTATCAGGATTTCATGAATTACCTCGTCAATATATTGACGGAGGGGTAAAAGATGTGGAACATAAGTTTGATCACCTCTATGGAATAGTACATGATTTTGAAACTGAGAAATTCTTTTTGGGTTTAACACAAAGACCTATAGAAATTATCGGTAAAAACATAAAAGTTGAAGGTATAACTTATACAGGTACACCAGGTTTATATGAATTATTATTTAAAAAGGAACCAGTAGGTTATAAAAAACAAGATTTGGAAAATTATATGGATATTTTAAAGAGAACCAATGCATACCGTAGAAATTATGATCCAAATGAGCAGGTACAGGGAAATGGATCACAAAAATATATTTCTATAATAGGGCCTTATTTACAAAATAAAGGAATTACAAAAACTAAAACCATAAATCCCGAAACGCATAATATAGTTCAAGGATTTTTTGACAGACGAAAAGCTCCATACAGGGAAACTCGAATATCTTCGAAAAGAACAGGATCCGGAATAACTTTAAAAGTTAATAAACCTTATACCGATTACGTATATTGGGATAACGTAAATGAACTTGTTGATAGACTTCGACTGTTGGTAGCATCTATGATGGCTGGGAATACAGGACATAACAACGAAATTATTTCTATTATTGAAGAATTGAAAGAAGCCAATATAATTGTATAAAAGAAAGTAGTAAATATTGTTAGATAACATTGTTAAAATGACCATTGATAAATTTGGACGTCATATTTCTAAAAAGTATACAGTAGATATACCTACAATAGAAAATAAAATACTAGCCAATGTTGAAAATGAAATATTAAAAAATTTTAAAAGTGATGATATTGTTCAAAGATTTGAACCTGTGTTAAAAAATGATATTGTAAATTTAAAAAAGAGAGTTAGTGAAAATGATGAAAATGTGGAATCTATTTCGAAAAAAATTAAGTTATTTGAAGAAAATGTGTCAAACTATGATAACAGGATATTAAATATAAAAAATATTGTCAAAGACAATGATGAACTATTAAAAAGTTTTTCTCAAAAAACATCGAAGTGTGAAGATGATTTTAAAACAATAAAACAGAAATATGATGAAGTAAAAAGTTTTGAAAATAACATAAAAAATGAAATAACATTGGTTAAATCAAAAATAAATGATACTTCTGCAATAGAAAATGTTAAACAAATTATTATAAAAGATATGGTATCAAAGTTCCAAGAATTTACGAACAAACTTAATAATAGGGTTTCTGAAGAAATAGGTAATTTTCAAAACGTTCATGATGGTATGAATAAAAACACACAACAAATAGAGAGAGCTATGAATACACACTTTATAATCCATAAAAAAGATAGCGATAATATTAATGAAATAAATCAGAAAATTAATTCAATTGAAAATAATGCTGAAATAATTCTATTAAACTTGAAAAATTTGGAAAAGAAATTAAACACAGATTTACAAAATGTAGATGAAAAAATTGAAAATAAATTTAAAAATGAAATTTTAAAAAATAGTGAACAAATCATGGAGATAATCTCACAATTAAACAATCTAAAAACAGAATTAAAAACCACTGTTGACGATGAATATTTTCAAAAGATGTTGAATAAAAGATTAGAAAAAGAATTAGAATCTTTAGCAGAACTAATACAAGCTATGATTAACACCTCTATCCATGATTTAAAAAAAGGACTTGCACAACACAGTTCAAAAATTGAAGAAATTTCAACAAAGTTAAATGATTATGAAAAATCTTTGAACGATGTAAGAATTGAAATTGAAAAAGCGATTTTAGATATAAAGAAAATAGAAAAAAAATTGGTAGAAATAAAATTAAATTTAACAAATGTAGAATTTCAATTAGGAAAAGATATAAAAAATCTAGAAAATAAATTGGTAAAAGAAATAAAATCACTAAACGAATTAGTTCAAAGAGCAGCCGAAGTTTCTAGAAAAGAGTTTAATGACACAATGGCATATGCTAGAGAAGAATTAAACGCAACAGTAAGAGAAATGAGAAACGAAAGTATAAAATCACTTGTTGTTTTTGAAACTAAAATTAATGTAAGAATTACCAACATTGAAGATGAAATCAAAAAAGTCAAAGATTCGAATAATGCATCTTTTAAAAATTTGGAATATAAAATCGAAGATGAAATCAAAAAAGTCAAAGATTCGAATAATGCATCTTTTAAAACTTTGGAATATAAAATCGAAGATTTGCTAAAAAAAGATAACAAACAAATAAAATAAGTTATTTAAAGAAGGTATTAAGAAATTTTATTCTAGTACTATGAGTAAAAATATTAAAGAAACAGTTGTAGATGAATTACATAAACCGGCAAGAAGAAGATATAGAAGAAGACGAACTATTGTTAAAAGCCTTAATGACTTATGGCAAGCTGATTTGGTAGAGATGCAACCCTATTCCAAATTTAATAAAGGTTATAGATATATTTTGGTGGTGATAAATGCATTCTCAAAGTATGTTTGGACTCAACCACTTAAAAGTAAAAAAGGAAAAGATGTAACTGAAGCTATGAAAAAAATTTTAGAAAAAACAAGTAAACCGCAAAATTTGCAGACAGATTTAGGAAAAGAATTTTTCAATAAAGATTTTAAAGATCTTATGAATTATTACAAAATTAATCATTATAATACTTACTCTAATCTCAAAGCGAGTATTGTAGAACGCGTAAATCGAACTTTAAAAAATATAATGTGGAAATATTTTAGTAATAGAGGGAATTACCAATGGTACTCTATTTTACCCACTATTATTGAAAAATATAATAATAGTATTCATAGAACTACCGGATATAGACCTGTTGAGGTTAATAAAAAAAATGAGAAAACTATACTGCAAAATTCTTTTACTTTTAAAAAAACATTTGATTTAAAGCGCACTAAATTTAAAGAAAATGATTTTGTTAGAATTTCCAAACAAAGAGAAGCTTTTGAAAAAGGATATACTCCAAATTGGTCAACTGAAATTTTTCAAATTAGAAAGGTTCAGTTAACAAATCCACCCACCTATTTATTAAAAGATAGTAAAAATGAATATATTGAAGGAGGTTTCTACCAAGAAGAGTTACAAAAAGTTAAACATCCAGATGTGTTTTTGGTTGAAAAAATTTTAAGGAAGAAAGGGAACCAAGTTTTTGTTAAATGGTTAGGATTCGATAAATCACATAATTCATGGATTCTTAAAAAAGATGTATTGTAATTAATTTTAAGTAATATTGTATATCAAATTTTTAAATAAAAGACCTATTTATATAACATATTTTTTATTTACGATAATCCTTTTTACAACAAATACTAACAATATAATTTTTAAGATGTTTACAACTGAGATTAACAATATAAATTTATATTTTTACATTAAATCTTTCAATATATATTTTTTTTCTATGATCTACATCAAAAATACTTTTAAGAATACTTTCACATTGTTCAACTCGTTTTTCAAATCTTAGTCTGTCAAGATAAAATTTCTGATATTCACTTTTTCGAGCTTGTCTAAATGCAAAGTCCCATGTCACTAATATATAAACTTTATTATTGTTCTCACTGATTGTCACTGATTTCTTCATATTTCTATTGTAATGCACCGGATTTTCTTAACTTGTTTTCTAATTCCTGTTTATGTAGAGATAACATTTCTAAAACAGTTCCGACATTTTCACTGTTTAAATTCTGACATGGATCCAAAACACTATAAATATGAGACAACACATCTCCTGACTGATAATTATAGTGATGAAACAAATTAAAATATTTGGAAAATTCTTGCTTTTTAATTATATGAATTCTGTAGTCAACAAGTTCATCGATTTCAACTAATTTATCTATTGATTCTTTTCCCAGAATCACATAATGTTCATCCTTTTGAATTCTGATAACAGGAGAATGATTTATTTTTTCAAAAAACACTGTGATTTTTTCAATTTTTAGTGGGTATGCATATGCTTGAGCAGAATAAAAATAATTCACCAACACTCCTTGATTTTTTTGAAGTTCTTTCCATTCTTCTTCATTCAAGTAAATGTGAAATCCATTTCGACCTCCAATTAGAACTTTTGGTGTAAAATCATTTATACCAATTCCAACACAAACAAATTTTGATAAGGAATTGTTAAGATAGTAGATTTTTGAATTTAATAATTTTTCATTACACTGACTAATTTTATCATTGGTTTCACTAGAACTGGATTTATATCCATTAAAATTGCTACTATTAAACATGATGTCTTGATGCTAACTGAAAACTAAAATACTGAGTCTGAATATATCTTATCCACCCCACTCCTCTATAAATTTCAAGGTCAAGCAAGTTTATTAAATTTTTATGACCTATCTTGATAAAACAAAATTGTCAAGAACGACAAAAGTGAAAAACTACCTATTGATAAAATTATATTGAAGATAAATAGAATTAAACAGTTTTTACCTTCCTCATCATTTTTAATATGATCACAGCTAGAAATCGTAAATGGTTTTTTATTTTTTTCAATCCAGTTAGTGTCAAAAATTGTATTATTTGGATAATGAAAGTAAATTTTGAAAAAATTACTATTAGATTGACTATTATTCATATTATATGCGAAAGCAGTTGAATAATTATTAATATTCATAGCTTTCATATAATTACATATTTCAGGTTTAATAGTAGAGGTTTCGTTTTCAAAACACACCATTCCATGTAAAACCCTTGGAGGATAAAGTACATATAAAGTATTATTTAAAATTGAATGTAAAACAATGTAGTTGATAAGGGATGCCATTAAAACACTTTTCAATTTTAAATGTCTATTAACAAAACAATAAGAGATTGAAATAAGACTGAACAGTTTTAATTAATTTTCTACAATATATAGACATTTTTTTTTTCAAAATATTAAATAATTTGTTTACAAATTAGAGATACAAACATGGTTATTAAAACTATTAAAAAATGAAAGATGTTGACATATTTTCTTTCACTTTAAGGACATTAAATAATTTGTTTACAAATTAGAGATACAAACATAGTTATTAAAACTAATAAAAAAATGAAAGATGTTGACATATTTTCTTTCACTTTAAGGACAACAGGTTCACATTTTTTATTTTTTTCACCTAACCACAAACACTCGATTAAGTCACAGTTCTTCCAGTGACGATAATGTTCCTCAATTGGACAATCATCAATTTTCCAGGCAAATATTTCTGCACCACAGTAAAAACATTTACAAACATCATGAATAGCTAAATAATAAAACCCTGATTGGGCTAACACTTTAGGATTTAATTTTCCATTCCAGAATTTAAATGAGGAAAGTCTTTTTTCATATGTTCTATATAATTTGTTATCAATTTCTTTTTCAAAAGATTCTAAACACATATTTATTCTAGACGGTGGTATATTTTATACTGATATAATTTTAAAATTTACCATGTTCTTAAATACTTCAAATTTAGCCTTGAAGAGTAAAACTTTTAATCTTAAAAGAATTTTTTATAATTCATTTTCATGGTCTATTAACCACTGAAAAAATGGAATATCTTGGTGACCCCACGCTAATGTATCATAACTATTGGGAATTTTAAATCTTTTATCATCATTAGAAGTGAGAGCTAATTTGTTAACTAATTCTGTATAAATATTGTGAAGTCGAGATCTAAACAAATACATTGTACAGAAAGCTTTTGAATTTTGTTCTACAACATCTTTATAATGTGTTAATTCTAATTGTTTTTTAATGCTACTTTTCTTTATCCCCTTAGCTTTTTTAAGCAACCCATTTTCTGACTTAACACAATAAGCTTTGGCCCCTGTGCCATAAAAGCTTTCTATTGGTTCACCAGCATATTCATCCTTAAACTTTCCAACAACAGATTCAGTTATTGGTATTTCATGAATATTATTAACATCATAATTTGAAGTATCGAATTTATCAATATTAACCCTAATGTCTTCATAAACATTACTTGTCTCAATTTCCAAAATAAAGGAATCTGTATCTGTGTACAGAAGTTTAATATTATTCTTATATAAAGGTTTTAAAAACCCATAAAAAAAGTCATACATCACCGTTTTTGATATATCTAAAATACTAAAGCCTACATAGACAGGTTTATCATATTGCACTAACACTTTACGCATTTGCACAGCTACTAAATTCTCTGAAAATATTGTTACATCTTTAAAGGATGGTTTAGCAATTAAATTTTCTGCCCCATCTTTTCTATGATTTTTTGCCCATTGTGTAACCAATCGTATATCTGTCCTTTTATCCACATTTTCCATTGTTTTTCCGTAGATGCTATTATTTGCCAATTTATAAGAATTTTTCTGAAATTGATTTTTAGATTGATTTCTTAAATTTGTATTTAGATCAATAAATTTTTTTAACCATTGAGATTGTGTAAACTCTACAACCCGATGAATTTTAGTTAGTTTAATTCCATATTGAATACATTGTTTTAATAAAGTATAGTGAATTACATATTTTTCTTTATTTTTTAAATTTGGAATTAATTTAAAAGTTTTAGAATTTTGAGGCTTATAATTTTCTGGACAGAATGGAAATTCATTATGTAAATTGTGTAAATTTTCAGGATATTCTAAATCAACCTCTAGCACATAACCCTTGTCATTAGTCTCAGATATATTCATTATATCTAAATTTTGAATTTGTTGATTTGATAACCAAACAAAATCTTTTTCGGGCAGATATTGAGACATCGCATATCCGTAAAGATTAGTTGCATCAAAATACATAATATATTTAGATGGTTGTAATGGATCATAATTTGAAAGAAATAAATTGTTTGCTATAGATTTCCTACATACACAGGTACTGATTCCTCCTCTTACACTACCTTTAAAAAAATGTAACATATCTGGGTCTGTTATTAACTCCAATTCGACTCCAGTATATCTTAAACAAGCGTCAAAACTTAAACCTGGAAAAGTATAATAATGTGCAGGATCAAGTTTGTAAGTTTCCATACACGTTTTTCTAAAATTTTGAAAAACATCTGCCAAAAGTAATACATCAGATTTAAGATATAAATCGGAATATTCACCGATTGTTTTACATTCAAATAAATTCCAAACATTTTTAGCCCTCTCATATTCTTCATCAGTAATGTGTTCATCCGTGAGGTCATTATAAAAATTTTTTTTATTGGGTAACTCCGTTTCATTTAATTTGTCGATATTATCAATATATTTATAAGGGAAAACGCCTTTTTGACGGATATACTTAAATTTTTCCTTTTCATTAAAATATTTGAACACTTCTTTGCATTGTTCATCATTAAGGATGGAAGCTAAATTTGACAAAGAATATGGTAGGAACTGAAATGAATCAATAAACTTAAGATATAGAAATTTTGACTTGGTGAAACCAGTCTTTTTATCTAAATATTGATCTACTTCAATAGATTTTTGAAATGAAATGTATTTCTCTTTATTCTGGGCTATGACAAATAATTGTTCATGATTTGGACATAAATTTTTTATAAACAGATGAGAATCATAATTACGCAAATTGTGTAAAACTACTGGAATGGAATTAGATAATTTATAATTTAAGTTGCATATAGAGTGTGACGGACCTCTATAGGAACCTGTTAAATGACAATGATCAGCAACCTTATCCGAAATTATAGGTTTATCACATATATGACAATCATTCGTATATTCAAAATGTAATTGTTCCAACACATTTAATTTTTTCATTGGTATTAACTTTTTCATATATTTATTGTAAATATTAAGAACGTCTCTTTCTAAGTAAGTTATAAAAATTTGTGCACAATTGGGACCCATATAATTTTGAAATTTGGAAATTGAATCATCAAATGAACACTTTATATAATAAGCAAACGAATATGGAATATGTTGACATTTTTTTTCAGTATATGGAGAACTTGGATCTACATCATTAATTTCATTATTTAAAGGCTTAAGAATGCATTCAAAATCTGCATATATAACAAATGGAACTTCAATTTGTTTCTGTATATTCTGAAATTTTAAAATATTTTCGGGAATAATATTTCCAAATCTATCTATTTTGGTTTCAGTTGAAGGTAGATTTATTCTTACAAAATCGCAATCATATGTGTTATGCCTGACTAATAATTCTTCAGTAGTAAAATATTGTAAACAACCGTCGCATAAAAATTTTTTCCCATGATGTTTAGATAATTGTTTTGAAATTAATCTAGATAAATCCGAAATATAACAGTAATGGAAATTTCCATTATCATCTCCAATTAATAATAAATTAAGGTGACGTTCTCGCTTATTTTTTGTATAATGTAAAGGTCCTATAATTTCGAATTGAGTTTTTAAATTATTCTTGATTTTTTCTAATCCATAAACATTAACCGAAATATTGTTTAAATTTTCAAATTTACTTATGTCTTTTAAAGTTAAAGGAAAATTGATACCTTTAAAGTTTAAAATAGTGGTGAAATGTGGATACGACTCCACCTTTTCAATTGGTCCGTTAGGTGAATGAAGAGCTGCAACCACAGACCAGGCGAAACAACATTCATCATTGTTTTGAACGTTGACTACAGCATTTTTCAACTTGATCTCTGACGGTAGCGGTATATATGAAGAAGCTTTTAAGGGGTTGTACTTGTTGATGTTAAGCTCAACGTGTAATATTTTTATTAAAATCCATCCTGAAATTAAAGAAGAATAATTAACAACAAATTTATTTTTGGTTTAAGTTTAGTTACTAAATATTTAATAAAAAATAATTTACCCGAATCTTTTTCTGCCAGTTCATCAGCTTTCCGGTCAATAATTTTAATAATATCTTCTAGTTCTTGCGTTAATTCTGAACTATTACATAAAATCCGAAATGGGGTATTGAAAGACTTAACTTCATGACTTTCATTGGAAGGATTTAAGTAAAGACCAAATAACTCCATGTTGAGTTTGATGCAGGTGTGTCTTTGGATTTCATAATTGATTACCTCAATTATTTTTTGTTGTATTTCGGAGAAAAAATCATAAATGTTGATTTGGTATTGAGTCGATGATATTTTATATGAAATGATTCTTTCCTTAAATGCCGATTTTATTACAGACACATTTTCATCCCTAACCACCATTGAATTGGTTTTGTGTTTATTTGTTCTCAAATGACAGAACCATAATGACTTTTTTATAAATATTTTGCAGAATTGACAATATCTTCTTTCACCTAAAATTTAATAACTTCTTTATTAAATTTGCCTCTAATTCATCAAATTAATAACTAATTATTAAATTGAAACAAAATTTCTATTTAAAATTAAACTTACAGCTTTTCTTCTTCTGTTCTAACTGGGGGCCATTGTTAGAGTGAATTATCTTCTTGTGGCGATTCAAATTGTCTTTTCGAGTAAAAATTTTGAAGCACTCTTCACATTTAAAATCCATTTTTCTAAAACGAATCTCTTATTGTGAAGCCCAAGTCGATTTTAACACACTGAAGGTGACACGGTCAGGTATGAATTTAAATGGTGGAAAAGAAGTAGGAGGGGAGTTAAGGAATGGGATGGAAAAAGCTAAGAGTAGCTTTATAAAGTTCTATCGCCCTTTCCCACATCTTCCTTTTCTCCTCAGCTGTTTTATTAGGATCGCAATTTAAAATAGAATCCAAAACAAATCCTAATGATCTTTGATAAGACAAATGTTTATTTTTAATTTTGAAATTTGATTTTGAATGAAAGCTTAGTTTCGGATAATCGTTTTCGAAGGGGATTGACACTTCCGTTTGTGTTAAAACAGAATTTTGAACTGTCTCTGTTTGTGTAGAAACAGAATTTAAAATTTCATCGAAATCTGGTGGCGAGTTTTCAAAAATTATTGGAGAATTTGGAAAATTTAATTCACAGTAGGTATTTTGGCCGCACGGAATTGAATTTTGACTAAAATTTTCATTTTTTTCAGATGGTTCACTTATTATTGGAAGAATTTCTTGGGAACCACCACCACTAGTAAACGATGCTCCCAAATCTTCACTACAATCTGAAATTTTGTAACTATCCCGTGAACCATCCTCCTCCCCCAAAACATCAACCCCCATATTTCCACTACTAGTCGATTCCGAAATTTTATTTTTTTTTTGATTAGTTGAAATTTTGAACAGAGATAGAGGAGAAAATGAAGAATTACCCGGTATTCCTCCAGAATTGTTTTCACTTTCAAAATTTCTAGTTTTCAACATTCCAAAAAAATTTTGTGATTTATTTGAACTCGAATCATTGTCACTGTCACTGTCACTTTTACTCTGATAATTTGTTAAATTTTTATTAATTTTGGGAATCCCCATTAGCTTTTTAAAATTGTCGATATTATCTAAATCTTGAGTTAATATGTCGGGAGTATTTGTAATGGGAGTGTCCGTTGTTACATCTAAATCTTGAGTTAAAAAATTTGGGGTTTCCGGCGTTAAAATATTATTAAAATCTAAATTTTGTGATAAAATTGAATTTTGAAAGTCAAAATCTGTCTCCGAAATATTCTCTAGTTCAGGCAAATATTCCAAATTTTCTAAAAATTTTATGTTCGTTTCTGAACAACTTTGGAGTAATTTGTTTTCTAAATTTTTTTCTTGCATCGTATTAATCATCGCGTTAAAATTTTGGGTTCTCTGACTTAAATTTTGGTTGTCACTTTCATTTTCATTATTCAAAAAAGCAGGCTGAATTATTATATTTGAAATTATATTAATTTTGTTCACCACTCCTAACTGTTCAGTGGAAGTTGAGGCAAAAGGAAAAGACATACCTTTAAAATTTGAGTACACTTGACAGCAACAAACTAAAACACACTAAAACAAACTAAAAGAAACTAAAATTGGAGACTTTAAATTTAAAGCGTGGTAAACTCGACTTAAGCTTGCTATAAACTGATCCTCGACCGTTTTATATGAAAGCAGGCCACGGTTTGTCCTCGTACGTATAGTGACCTCAATAAAGGTCAATGACCTCAATTCTGCGCGTCACACCCCGCGGAGCCCCCCTTCCCCCTCCCCCCTTCCCCCGCAAAATTTTTTCCCCGCCCCCTTCCCCCGCAAAGCCTCCTTCCCCTTTCCTCCCTTCCCC